>CP136057.1:161752735-162984450 GCA_032464435.1 Aegilops umbellulata
ATAGACAAACAGAGCGTCACTAGTATGCCTCTACTTGACTAGCTCGTTAATCAAAGATGGTTATGTTTCCTAACCATAGACAAAGAGTTGTTATTTGATTAACGGGATCACATCATTAGGAGAATGATGTGATTGACATGACCCATTCCATTAGCTTAGCACCTGATCGTTTAGTATGTTGCTATTGCTTTCTTCATGACTTATACATGTTCCTATGACTATGAGATTATGCAACTCCCGTTTGCCGGAGGAACACTTTGTGTGCTACCAAACGTCACAACGTAACTGGGTGATTATAAATGAGCTCTACAGGTGTCTCCAAAGGTACATGTTGGGTTGGCGTATTTCAAGATTAGGATTTGTCACTCCGATTGTCGGAGAGGTATCTCTGGTCCCTCTCGGTAATACACATCACATAAGCCTTGCAAGCATTGCAACGAATGAGTTAGTTGCGAGATGATGTATTACGGAACGAGTAAAGAGACTTGCCGGTAATGAGATTGAACTAGGTATTGAGATACCGACGATCGAATCTCGGGCAAGTAACATACCGATGACAAAGGGAACAACGTATGTTGTTATGTGGTCTGACCGATAAAGATCTTCATAGAATATGTAGGAGCCAATATGAGCATCCAGGTTCCGCTATTGGTTATTTACTGGAGATGTGTCTCGGTCATGTCTACATTGTTCTCGAACCGTAGGGTCCGCACGCTTAACGTTACGATGACAGTTTCATTATGAGTTTATGTATTTGATGTACCGAAGGTTGTTCGGAGTCCCGGATGTGATCATGGACATAACGAGGAGTCTCGAAATGGTTGAGACATAAAGATCGATATATTGGAAGCCTATATTTGGATATCGGAATCGTTCCGGGTGAAATCGGGATTTTACCGCAGTACCGGGGGGTTACCGGAACCCCCCGGGGGTTATTGGGCCTACATGGGCCCTAAGGGAGAAGAGGAAAGGAGGCAAGAGGTGGGACACGCGCCCCTCCCCTCCGCTGTGAGCTCAGCTACCTCCCCATCCTCTCTGTTTGCTTTCTCGTGCACCGTAGCAACTGCACGAAGCTTCACCGCACGCGCCACCGCCGAGCTCGTCGCCGACGTGTCTCCGGCCAACCACCGGCCACACCACCTATGGAGCCCAACGCACCTCATCATGCGCCTCGCCGTGCCCCGTAGCGTCGGGCTCATCTTCACCCGACCCCGGCGACCACCAAGATCGTCGCCGGCGACGTTTCCGGCCACCCCGAGCTCAACCATCGCCACCAAACACCGCGGCTTGCTCCCAGCTACCCGTAGATTGTCTCCGCCGTCCATTTGGTCGCCGGAACGCACTAATGCACTTCCACCGCCGCGTCTGGCCTCGCCGGCGGCTAAACGCCAGCGGGTTTGACCCGTTGACCTTGACCGGGTGGGCCCAGGTTGACTCCTCTGAGTCTATGACAAGTGGGGGGGGCCCCACTGCTAATTAACCTAGGTTAGTTTTAACTTAATTTAGTTAGTTTAAATAACTACTGACACGCGGGACCCACTAGTCAGGTTGACCTGGACGTCCCCTTTGACCACTGACGTCACCCTGACGCAATGCTGACGCATTAATCCAATTACTGGAATTATTCTTATATAGGAAATTCCAGAAATTGTTGCAAACTTCAAAAATTCATAGAAATTAATCTGTAACTCCAAATGCAAAGATTTATATATGAATTGTCATCAGAAAAATTCAATCTATCCATTGGTATTGGTTTCATGCACGACAGAACAAGTTTACCTTGCTGTTTAAGCAAAATAAAATAATGTACTAATATGGCTATGTTAAATGAACTAACACTTGAATCTTGATTCAAATGAGTTCATTCCTTTCTGTTTTAGCTTGCATTAGGCCAAGACACATTCATATTTCCATGTCATAGCATGCATCATATTGTTGCATATCGTCATGCGTTGATTATGTTCGGTATGTCTTTCGTGGTACGTTCTGCCTCCGAGGATAACCCTGAATATCCGTCTTAAGGGCAGTATCCTACTACCACTACATCAGGCAAGCAACCCATTGATCATTACGATGCAAACCCATGTTCTTGCTTCTACTCTTGTTTACTGCATTAAGACAACGCGATTCAAAGTGCTGTGTGTTGCGGTAGTTGAACCCACTTCCTTTGCATGACCTGTCATTGCCACAGTAACTAGATGAAACCCACTAGCATGTGTAGGAGTTGATTGAGCCATATTTGTGTTCCTACCATGCTATGCTTGCTATGCTTAGAGTTGTGTCAGGTCTGGCTCATCGGGATGATGAACTAGAGTGAAAGGTTGTGTCGGTATCGAGGGTGAAAGTGTTGAATATGATTTGGTAAAGGAATCGATGAGAGGCCATGTAGGAGTACATGGTGGGTTGTTTCATTGAGGCTGTCCCTAAGAACTGAGATCTGTATGTGTGATTTAAGATCAGCTACTACCACACATTGGGCCCTGAAATATGACCCCGCTCGACTTACTGACCCCTCTCGTCCTCTGTCCAGGAGTTGCAAGTAGTTTCTGGTGTTTGTAGTATGCTGGGGGCCGCACGGAGTGCTAACCATAGGGGTGGACTGTGTTGCGGTAGGCACGTGGCCCGGTGTACCAATTCGCCCGTTTGGTGTCTCGGGAACCCTGCACACATCGTTCGGGGCCGTTAGTGGAAACCTCGGCCGGACTCCCTGTGGATGCAACCCGAATAGGCGATAAACCTGGACTAGAGACTTGTGTGGATGGTTAGGTCGTGGTCTACACCCACGCCGGCTTTCGCTTGAAGTCTGCCGAGCACATATCGTGTGTAGACGCTAAGTGGTGGAAACATGTGTGACGAAGTACACCCCTACAGGGTATAAACTATTCGAATAGCCGCGTCCGCGGTAAAGGACTACTTGGTCGCCTATGCAGTTCATAGACAAGTAAATTGATACTACTAAAAGCCTCAAGATAAGTGTGAGTACCGCGGTTGGCCCTCTCGTAGGTTGACGAGAGAGAATCCACGATGGAGTATTGTGTTGGTGATTAGTGGACTCGTGTGCGACAAATGCTTTACAAGTTGTGTCTTTCGTAGGATAGCTTAGCCATGAGTCAAAGCTGGCTTGCTGCAATAACTCCACTACCTTCCTGAGAATGTGCATGTATAGTAGGATTCTGTTGTCAGACTTGCTGAGTACCTCCGTACTCATGTTGCTTTAATTAATGTTTACAGACAACACCGCCCCCTCCGATGGGTTCTATGTAGACCTCGACATTCACAAGTGACTAGCCACCCAGGTGGTGGTCCAAGACTTGTGAAGGGCTGATGTAGATAGAAAGGCTTCGTCAAGCCTTCTTTCTTTCTAGTGTCTGTACTCAGACTAAGTTGCTTCCGTATGTGCTTGTATGATTGCATGACTTGATTGTTGGTTCATGTGACCCCTATCTGTATGAACATGTTATGTACGGCTCCTCGGAGCCTTTTAAATAAAGTACTTGAGTTGTAGAGTTTTGTTGTGATGCCATGTTGTATGTACTCATATCGGGCATATTGTGTGTATGTTTGAAATGCTTGGTATGAGTGGGATCCGACAATCTAGTTGTTTATCCTTGGCAGCCTATCATATGGGGAAATGTAGCCTAGTGCTTCCTGAGCGATAGTAGTCCGCTACAGCCCGGTTCACCGGAGTCCTACTAGCCCAGCACTACTGCTCTGGACAATTGACTGGCTGGCATGTGTTTCACTTCGTTCCTGTGTCTGTCCCTTCGAGGAAATGTCACGTGGTGATATCCGGAGTCCTGCCTAGCCTGCTACAGCCCGGGTTACCGGAGTCCTGTTAGCCCAGTGCTACAGCCCGGGTTCACACGTTGATGACCGACATGCTCGATGTGATTCATGTATGCCTGTCCCCATGGGTTAGTGCCTCTTTGGGTTCACGACTAGCCATGTCGGCCCGTGTTCTCTGTCATATGGATGCTAGCGACACTATCATATACGTGAGCCAAAAGGCACAAACGGTCACGGGCCATGGTAAGGTGACACCCGTGGGGTTACCGTGCGTGAGGCCGCAAAGTGATATGAGGTGTTACCAGCTGGGTCGATGTGACTTGGAATCGGGGTCCTGACAGCGTTGGCATCAGAGCTGGACTGCTTGTAGGTTCGCTAAGCCAAACTGGTCGATGTCGAGTCTAGAAATGCTTTATTTATATGTAGGGGAATTGATTGTGGGAGGGACGTAAGGCTCTTTTTACTCCTTTACCTTATGCCCTCTGATCTATGTCATTCTCTTCTCATTCTACGTGGGTTAAGGACTAGGCTCTCTTCTCTCTATCAGGTTCACGTGTTACTAATCCGTAGTAACTTATAGGATTGTTGGTTACCAGCCTCAGTACAGTTTCTACTACTTTTGGTTTGTTGCCAGTTGAACCAGAACCTTGATATGATGTTGTTGAGTGGTTTTGCAATCTGTTGTGAATGTCTCAAATCTGTTCTTGAGCATTTACAACTGTTCTGTTGTCCAATTTTCCCTAGAAATTCTAATGTCTTTGCATTGTGGTTGTGCTTTCAGATGGCCACTCGTGCTCAAAACCAAGTGGTTTGCCTGACCCGGTGCCTCGATGTGCCCGGCCATAAGGCTATGTTAGTACGGGTAATGATCGAGACGGGTTACCCTTGGTATCCCGAATACACTATCGAAGAGCAATTCCGAGACTTTAATCAAAGCCAATATTTCTACACCGTCAGGATATTTCCTTCTTATCCTGGATCTACCGAGCCCCTCCACTGTTCTTATGGACACGGGGTTACTGTTGAGATGGTTGTGCAGGATGCTGCCTATTCCATGATGACCATCATGCGAGTCAGGACTGGCCTGCTTCGGAACACCGACTTCCGTTATATGCCAGCTTCATTCCCGGGAGCGCAAGGGTATCTCCAGGCTATCTGTGCTGACTCCACACATGAGTACTCACTAACTCGCACCACTGCCGAGATGCTCGAGGATAAGGACCGAGAGAATCGAGCCTTGAGACTGGAGCTTTTCAACACCCGTGCTGATCATTGGGCCACTTTGACTCAGTTTGCACCGGCTGTGCAAGCTGGATGTATGGATACAAGGGATCTGTATCCTGTGAGATCTGCTTTGCCAGACATGGTGGATTGGCGTGATGTGGGAGGCATCACCCCACCCCGTGGTCCCCGCAGGCCACCGTTTGTTGGTCCAAGACCTCATCCTAGCCCCTATGGTCCACAAGCTCCTCAGGACCGCCTGTTCTCGGATGGTCACGTTGAACTTCCAGGCTATGGAGGTGACTTCTATGAGGACTACTACGGAGCTGTCTGAGTTAGTAGTAGTATCACTAGTATTGTAATAGTTGTATTTCCACTGTCCTGTGTGACTTGTGGAATATGACTTAGTGTGTATCAATTCCGGAGGTGTAGAAAAATAATGTATAGGAGCTTGGAATGCCTCCGATGAGATGTAACGTCTTTCATCATAGTTGTACTGTAGCCTGGGCTTGTACTAAACTATGTATGGCGTGTATGACCGTTGGTATATATATGGCAGTTCTATATTACCATGTCATACGGATGAACATCTCTGCATTCCGTGTTATCCATTACATTCCGCACTTCCTTGCAAAGATTTTGCCATCCTTGTCTAAACCGTTGTCTTGTTTTCCTAGGATGGTCAACACCCGCAACAACCCTGCTGCCCCGGAGCAGGGTGAATCCAGTGCAGCTAGGAATGAAAATCCGCCTCAACCGCCTTCTCTGGCCGAAGTTATGCTGGAGGCAGAACGAAACAAGCGTGAGACTAACCGCTTGCTGGAGCGGATTGAGCAGAATACTGCATGCCAGCCGAGGAATGACCTGGTGTCAATCAATGACTTTGTCAAGCTGTATCCACCGAAGTTTAATCATCCCGTCGAGCCTCTCGATGCGGATGACTGGCTTCGCAGCATCACCCACAAGCTACGTTCTGCCAACGTAGCCGAAGTTGATAAGGTTATCTTTGCTGCCTATCACCTCGAAGGCCCTGCTAGCCTTTGGTCGGAAAATTATGAGCTTATGCGCCCGGTCGGCCAAATCACTACCTGGGCTGAATTCAGTGCGGCTTTCCGTGAGCATCACATCCCGGAAGGTCTCATGGATCGTAAGAGGGAAGAGTTCTGCAATTTCACCCAGGGTAGACTGACTGTGGATGCATACAGTTGTGAGTTCGGAAATCTAGCACGTTATGCTCCTGAAGAGGTATCCACCGACGCCAAGAAGCAGGCAAGGTTCCACAAGGGACTTAGCCCCAAGCTTCGCCGTGATCTTCGTCTGCACGATTGCACCTCCTTTCAGAAGTTAGTCAACAAGGCCATCAGCGCTGAGACAGGTCAGACTGACTTTGAAGCTTCACGCAAGCACTCCGTGACTTTGGATCTTCATCCGGCTCTGGATCTCAGAAGCGCCGGGTCTAGAGTCCAAACACTGCTCTGCCACCCAGTTTCACCCCGAGGCCATCCTTTGAGGCGCCTCGCCCCAACCAGCAGTATGCACCGTCCAAGACCTATGGTGGCCCCGCTGCTAATGCTGCTCCACGCCCCAATGTGATAACTTGTTTCAAGTGTGGGGAGACGGGTCACTACATCCGCGAGTGTCCCCAGAACAACCCCAACCAGTTCGGAAAGTCTGTTGGCCATGGCAAGCCAGCAGGAAAGGTGCTCTACGCCAAGCCAGCCACCACTGCTCGTGGTCATGTCAACTACGTCTCAGCTGAGGAAACTCATGAGGACCCCAACGTTGTTCTCGGTATGCTCCTTGTTAATTGCCATCCGGCAACAGTTCTCTTTGGTACTGGAGCATCTCATTCATTTATTTCTGAGAGCTATGCTCGATTGCACAACACCACATTTAGTGACATGCCCACCTCCATGGAAATTCAGACTCCTGGTTCTAGATGGCAAACCTCTAGAATAAGTCATGGGAATGAAATCCTTGTCGATAGATTGGTCTTCCTTGCATCACTAATAGCTCTCAAGTCCTCGGACATAAACATCATCTTGGGTATGGACTGGATGTCAGCCCATTACGCTAAGATTGATTGATCCACTAGAACTGTTCAACTCACCCATCCATCGGGCAAGACAGTCAATGTTTTGACCCGAGTGTCTGAGCGTCAGCTCTACTCTCTAAATGCCAACCCTCTTCCAGACCTTGAAGATATTCCGGTAGTCCGTGACTTCATGGATGTCTTTCCAGAGGAACTGCCAGATGTTCCACCTGACAAAGACGTCGAGTTCGTGATAGACCTTGTTCCAGGAACCGTCCCAATCTCTAGAAGACCTTATAAGATGGCACCCCTAGAACTAGCCGAGCTTAAGAAACAACTCGATGAGTCCTTGCAAAAGGTTTTCATCCGTCCTAGTTCTTCTCCATGGGCTTGCCTCGTCCTCTTCGTCAAGAAGAAGGATGTAACGGATCGGATGGTTGTAGATTACCGACCTGTCAACTTGGTCATCATCAAGAACAAGTATCCGCTCCCCAGGATCAACGACCTGTATGATCGGCTCGCTGGATCCTCAGTCTTTTCCAAAATGGATTTGAGGTTGGTCTACCATCAAATCAAAATCAAGAACGGGGACAATCCCAAAACAGCCTTTGTTACTCGTTATGGCCAATACGAGTACACCGTTATGTCCTTCGGTTTAACTAATGCTCCAGCCACCTTTTCTCGGTTAATGAACTCAATCTTCATGGAGTATTTGGATAAATTCGTCATGGTATATCTCGATGATATACTCATCTACTCCAAGAATGAGGAAGAACATGCCGAACATCTAAGGCTAGTATTGATGAAACTTCGAGAGCATCGCCTTTATGCTAAATTTTCCAAGTGCGAATTTTGGTTGCTAGAAGTGACCTATCTAGGCCATGTAATCTCTGGTAAAGGCATTGCTGTCAATCTCGAGCGAGTTCAAGCCGTCCTTGACTGGACTCCACCTGAAACGGCCAAGCAAGTTCGGAGTTTCCTTGGTTTAGCGAGCTATTGTCGCCACTTTGTTGATAATTTATCCAAGATTGCTAAGCCTCTAACTGAACTCCTCAAGAAAGATAAAAGGTTTGAGTGGACCCCACAGTGCGAGTTCAGCTTTCAGGAACTGAAAAGACGCCTGACATCTGCTCCCGTACTTGTACCACCAGATTTTTCTAAGGACTTTGTTATCTATTGCGACGCCTCGCGACAAGGACTAGGTTGCATACTCATGCAAGATCGTCAGGTGATTGCCTACGCTTCCCGATAGTTGCGTCCACATGAGGATAACTATCCCACACACGATCTAGAGCTTGCGGCTGTAGTCCATGCACTCAAAACCTGGCGACATTACCTTCTTGGTAATCGTTGCGAAATCTACACCAATCACCAAAGTCTGAAATACATCTTCACCCAACCGGATTTGAATCTCAGGCAAAGACGTTGGGTCGAGTTGATCACGGATTACGACTTAGGAATAACTTACACCCCGGGCGAAGCCAATGTCATGGCTGATGCACTAAGTCGTAAATCTTATTGTAACAACCTGATGTTACAACAAAATCAACCACTTCTCCACGAGGAATTTCGTAAGCTTAACCTCCACATTGTTCCTCGAGGATTCCTTTCCACCCTTGTGGCGAAACCTAACCTTACGGATAAAATCATAGCTGACCAGAAGCGCTATAAGGGCATATCCCGGATTAAGGAAAACATCGCTAGCGGAGTTGCTAAATGGTTTTCCATGGATGAGCGAGGTGTGGTCTTCTTCGAGAACCGCTTGGTGGTTCCCAAGAAACAACATCTACGGCAATTGATCCTTAAGGAAGCTCATGAATCCCCTCTCACCATTCATATCAGTAGTACTAAAATGTATCAAGACCTACGCCAGAGGTTTTGGTGGACTAGGGATGAAGAGGGAAGTTGCTCAATACATCGCTAATTGCGACGTCTGTCGTTGTGTTAAAGCAGAGCATCAACGGCCTGCTGGCACCCTTCAACCTTTGGCAATTCCTGAATGGAAATGGGATAAAATCGGTATGGATTTCATTACCGAGTTTCCCAGGACCAAGAGAGGGAATAATGACATCTTCGTCGTTGTCGATCGTCTTTCCAAAGTAGCCCACTTCCTACTGTTCGTGAGAGTATAACCGCTAGTCAGCTAGCTGACTTGTACATCTCCCGAATAGTGTCTCTTCATGGTGTTCCATTGGAGATTAACTCAGACCGTGGAAGTCTCTTCACCTCTCGATTTTGGGAGAGTTTCCAAAATGCTATGGGGACTCGTCTCTCTTTTAGCACCGCCTTCCATCCTCAATCAAGTGGTCAAGTAAAACGAGTTAATCAAATTCTGGAGGATATGCTTCGAGCTTCTATCATTGCTTTTGGTATGAATTGGGAGAAGTGCCTTCCATTCGCCGAGTTCGCTTATAACAATAGTTATCCAGCTAGCTTGGGCAAAGCTCCTTTCGAAGTTCTCTATGGACGAAAATGTTGAACGCCTCTTAACTAGTCAGAAACCGGGGAAAGACAACTCTTTGGCCCGAATATGATCCAGGAAGCAGAAGAGCAGGTTCGCGTTATTCGTGAGAAATTGAAAACGGCCCAATCTCGCCAAAAGAGCCAATATGACCGCAAACATAAGTCTATGACTTATGAAGTTGGCGAGAAGGCTTACCAAAGGGAACCCATCGATTCGGTATCAAAGGCAAGTTGGCTCCTCGTTACATTGGACCCTTCGCATTCTTGCCAAACGAGGGGAAGTTGCCTACCAGTTGGAACTACCTCCGCATCTCTCCAGAGTTCATGATGTCTTCCACGTTTTTCAACTCAGGCGTTGCTTCTCGGATCCTATTCGTGGAGTGGACCAAGAAACGCTTGATCTCTAAGATAACCTCACATATCGAGAATGTCCCGTTCGTATCATTGATCAAGCCGAGCGTACCACTCGACGCCAAAATATCAAGTTTCTCAAGGTTCAATGGTCACACCATTCCGAGCAGGAAACTACTTGGGAAAGGGAGGACCGTCTTTGACTCGAGTACCCCACCTTCTTCCCGACGGATCCTAAATCTCGGGACGAGATTCTTTTTAGTGGGGGTGAGTTGTCGCATCCTAGCTAGTCCATGCATTAGAGTGTTGCATCATGTCTACTTTTCATCAGAAACTTGAATTGGGGAAGATAGAACCCCCAGAACCCCTCTGAATTCAACTAAGGCTTACTAAAAATATTTTCAATGAACCTGAAATGCCCTTCTAAAGAGTTCACTCTCTTTGTCTTGGGTTAGAACCTCTGGCAAAATTGGTGCACAATTTTCTAGGTCAACAGAAGGTCATTGAATTAAATCATATGTAAGTTGCATCTGGGCAATTAAATGCTAGTAAATATTTTAGATGCTCAAATAATTCTGAAGATAAGTATGGGCTGTTGGAAATATTCTAAACAGAGCCTTTGATTATTTTCAGGATTTTTAGAAGTGCCTAGCTATTTTTAATAAAGCCACAAACCAACAGAAAAATAGAAAACAGAAATTTAAAGAGAGGGAGAGAACTTACCTGGCCGCAGCCCATCAGCCGGCCCACCTGGCGGCCCAGCGTTGTGCTGGCCCATGCCAGCCAGCTGCTTCGTCCCTGCCAGGCAGGCAGAGAGCTGACGCCGGCGAGCGCGAGCTTGCCACGGCGCCAACGGCTTGCCGCTTTGCGCGCCTGGACCCTGGGCAGGCTCCATGTCGCCGCCACGACCCCGTGGACACCTCACTCGCCCCCCTGCCTCTCTCCCTCGCTCTCCTGCACCATGGCCGATGCACCTCTCGCTGCACCGCCGACGTAGTCGCGCCCTCCGTCGTCACCGTGTTGCGCCACTGTGTCCGTTCGCTCCACCATCGTCGACTATATCGAGCAGGCCGAGCCCCGAGCGCTCGCACACTCTGCAACACCTCCACCGACCCCGTCTTCGTCGACCACCGCCGGAGATCCCCTTCGTCGTCGCCACCGCATCAGCTCGTCCCCGACCGCGCCGTACGTTTCTACGTGACCGCCGTGAGCTCGGGTACCTTCCCATCCTCTTCGTTTGCTTTCTCGTGCACCGTAGCAACTGCACGAAGCTTCACCGCATGCGCCACCGCCGAGCTCGTCGCCGACGTGTCTCCGGCCAACCACCGGCCACACCACCGTGTCCAACACACTCACTGCATCCCCAGGAGCCCAATGCACCTCACCACGCGCCTCGCCGTGCCCCGTAGCGTCGGGCTCATCTTCACCCGACCCCGGCGACCACCAAGATCGTCGCCAGCGACATTTCCGGCCACCCTGAGCTCAACCATCGCCACCAAACACCGCGGCTTGCTCCCAGCTACCCGTAGATGGTCTCCGCCGTCCATTTGCTCGCCGGAACGCACTAATGCACTTCCACCGCCGCGTTTGGCCTCGGCGGCGGCTAAACGCCAGCGGGTTTGACCCGTTGACCTTGACCGGGTGGGCCCAGGTTGACTCCTCTGAGTCTATGACAAGTGGGGGGCCCCCACTGCTAATTAACCTAGGTTAGTTTTAACTAAATTTAGTTAGTTTAAATAACTACTGACACACGGGACCCACTGGTCAGGTTGACCAGGACATCCCCTTTGACCACTGACGTCACCCTGACGCAATGCTGACGCATTAATCCAATTACTGGAATTATTCTTATATAGGAAATTCTAGAAATTGTTGCAAACTTCAAAAATTCGTAGAAATTAATCTGTAACTCCAAATGCAAAGATTTATGTATGAATTTTGATCAAAGAAATTCAATCTATCCATTGGTATTGGTTTCATGCATGACAGAACAAGTTAACCTTGCTGTTTAAGCAAAATAAGATAATGCACTAATATGGCTATGTTAAATGAACTAACATTTGAATCTTTCATTCAAATGAGTTCATTCCTTTCTGTTTTAGCTTGCATTAGGCCAAGACATATTCATATTGCCATGTCATAACATGCATCATATTGTTGCATATCATCATGTGTTGATTATGTTCGGTATGTCTTTCGTGGTAGGTTCTGCCTCCGAGGATAACCCTGAATATTTGTCTGAAGGCAGTATCCTACTACCACTACATCAGGCAAGCAACCCATTGATCATTCCGATACAAACCCATGTTCTCGCTTCTACTCTTGTTTACTGCATTAAGACAATGCGATTCACTGCTGTGTGTTGCGGTAGTTGAACCCACTTCCTTTCCATGACCTGTCATTGCCACAGTAACTAGATGAAACCCACTAGCATGTGTAGGAGTTGATTGAGCCATATTTGTGTTCCTACCATGCTATGCTTGCTATGCTTAGAGTTGTGTCAGGTCTGGCTCATCGGGATGATGAACTAGAGTGAAAGGTTGTGTCGGTATCGAGGGTGAAAGTGTTGAATATGATTTGGTAAAGGAATCGATGAGAGGCCATGTAGGAGTACATGATTTAAGATCAGCTACTACCACACATTGGGCCCTGAAATATGACCCCGCTCGACTTACTGACCCCTCTCGTCCTCTGTCCAGGAGTTGCAAGTAGTTTCTGGTGTTTGAAGTATGCTGGGGGCCGCACGGAGTGCTAACCATAGGGGTGGACTGTGTTGCGGTAGGCACGTGGCCCCGTGTACCAATTCGCCCGTTTGGTGTCTCGGGAACCCTGCACACATCGTTCGGGGCCGTTAGTGGAAACCTCGGCCGGACTCCCTGCGGATGGAACCCGAATAGGCGATAAACCTAGACTAGAGACTTGTGTGGATGGTTAGGTCGTGGTCTACACCCACGTCGGCTTTCTCTTGAAGTCTGCCGAGCACATATCGTGTGCAGACGCTAAGTGGTGGAAACATGTGTGATGATGTACACCCCTGCAGGGTATAAATTATTCAAATAGCCGCGTCCGTGGTAAAGGACTACTTGGTCGCCTATGCAGTTCATAGACAAGTAAATGGATACTACTAAAAGCCTCAAGATAAGTGTGAGTACCGCGGTTGGCCCTCTCGTAGGTTGACGAGAGAGAATCCACGATGGAGTATTGTGTTGGTGATTAGTGGACTCGTGTGCGACAAATGCTTTACAAGTTGTGTCTTTCGTAGGATAGCTTAGCCATGAGTCAAAGCTGGCTTGCTGCAATAACTCCACTACCTTCTTGAGAATGTGCATGTATAGTAGGATTCTGTTGTAAGACTTGCTGAGTACCTCCGTACTCATGTTGCTTTAATTTATGTTTTCAGACGACAACACCGCCCCCTCCGATGGGTTCTATGTAGACCTCGACGTTGACGAGTGACTAGCCACCATGGTGGTGGTCCAAGACTTGTGAAGGGCCGATGTAGATAGAAAGGCTTCGTCAAGCCTTATTTCTTTCTAGTGTCTGTACTCAGACTAAGTGGCTTCCGCATGTGCTTGTATGATTGCATGACTTGAGTGTCGGGTCATGTGACCCCTATCTATATGAACATGGTACGTACGGCTCCTCAGAGCCTTTTAAATAAAGTACTTGAGTTGTAGAGTTTTGTTGTGATGCCATGTTGTAGGTACTCATATCAGGCATATTGTGTGTATGTTTGAAATGCTTGGTATGAGTGGGATCCGACAATTTAGTTGTTTATCCTTGGCATCCTATCATATGGGGAAATGTAGCCTAGTGCTTCTTGAGCGATAGTAGTCTGCTACAGCCCGGTTCACCGGAGTCCTGCTAGCCCAGCACTACTGCTCTGGACACTTGACTGGCCGGCTTGTGTTTCACTTCATTCCTGTGTCTGTCCCTTCAGGGAAATGTCACGCGGTGACATCCGGAGTCCTGCCTAGCCTGCTACAGCCCGGGTTACCGGAGTCCTGTTAGCCCAGTGCTACAGCCCGGGTTCACACGTTGATGACCGACATGCTCGATGTGATTCATGTATGCCTGTCCCCATGGGTTAGTGCCGCTTTGGGTTCACGACTAGCCATGTCGTTCCGGGTTCTCTGTCATATGGATGCTAGTGACACTATCACATACGTGAGCCAAAAGGCGCAAACAGTCTCGGGCCATGGTAAGGCGACACCCGTGGGGTTACCGTGCGTGAGGCCGCAAGGTGATATGAGGTGTTACCAGCTGGGTCGATGTGACTTGGAATCGGGGTCCTGACACTTTAGCCATGTTATTTTGAGAAGACAGGATTACCTTGATTAGTATGCTTGAAGTATTACTATTTCTTAGGTCAATATGAACTTTTATTTTGAATCATTTGGATCTGAACATTCATGCCACAACAAAGAAAATTACATTGAGAATTATGCTTGGTAGCATTCCACATCAAAAATTCTGTTTTTATCATTTACCTACTCGAGGACGAGCAGGAATTAAGCTTGGGGATGCTTGATACGTCTCCAACGTATCTATAATTTTTGATTGTTCCATGATATTATATTACCCGTTTTGGATGTTTATGGGCTTGACTTTACACTTTTATATCATTTTTGGGACTAACCTACTAACCGGAGGCCTAGCCCGAATTGCTGTTTTTTTGCCTACTTCAATGTTTCGAATAAAAGGAATATCAAACGGAGTCCAAACAGAATGAAACCTTCGGGGGCGATCTTTTTGTAACAAACGTGATCAAGAGGACTTGGAGTGGAAGTCAAGAAACAAGCGAGGCGGCCACGAGGGTGCCCGGTGCGCCCCCCACCCTCGTGGGCCCCTCGAGTGTCCACCGACCTACTTCTTCCTCCTATATATACCCATGTACCCCGAAAACATCAGAAACGACCACGAAAAACTATTTCCATCGTCGTAACCTTCTGTATCCGCGAGATCCCATCTTGGAGCCTTCGCCGGCGCTCCGCCGGAGGGGGAATCGACCATGGAGGGCTTCTACATCAACACCATAGCCCCTCCGATCAGTTGTGAGTAGTTTACCATAGACCTTCGGGTCCATAGTTATTAGCTAGATGGCTTCTTCTCTCTTTTTGGATCTCAATACCATGTTCTCCTCAATCTACTTGGAGATCTATTCGATGTAACTCTTTTTGCAGTGTGTTTGTCGAGATCCGATGAACTGTGGGTTTATGATCAAGTTTATCTATGAGAAATATTTGAATCTCCTCTGAATTTTTTTATGTGTGATTAAGTTATCTTTGCAAGTCTCTTCGAATTCTCAGTTTGGTTTGGCCTACTAGATTGATCTTTATTGCAATGGGAGAAGTGCTTAGCTTTGGGTTCAATCTTGCGGTGTCCTTTCCCAGTGACAGCAGGGGCAGCAAGGCATGTATTGTATTGTTGCCATCGAGGATAAAAGGATGGGGTTTATATCATATTGCATGAGTTTATCCCTCTACATCATGTCATCTTTCTTAATGTGTTACTCTGTTCTTATGAACTTAATACTCTAGATGCATGCTGGATAGCGGTCGATGTGTGGAGTAATAGTAGTAGATGCAGGCAGGAGTCGGTCTACTTGTCACGGGCGTCATGCCTATATACATGATCATGCCTAGATAATCTCATAATTATTCGCTTTTCTATCAATTGCTCGACAGTAATTTGTTCACACATCGTAATACTTATGCTATCTTGAGAGAAGCAACTAGTGAAACCTATGGCCCCCGGGTCTATCTTTTGTCATATAAGCTTTCAATCTACTTTTATTTGCATCTTTTACTTTCCAGTCTTTATCATAAAATACCAAAAATATATTTATCTTATCATATTATCTCTATCAGATCTCACTTTCGCAAGTGGCCATGAAGGGATTGACAACCCCTTTATTGCGTTGGTTGCGAGTTCTTGTTTGTTTGTGTAGGTGCGTGGGACTTTTGAGGAGCCTCCTACTAGATTGATACCTTGGTTCTCAAAAACTAAGGGAAATACTTTCTTCAAGGAAAACCAATGCAATCTCAAGATGTAGTAGGTGACATTAGAGTTGGTTGATATGTATCATATGGCGTTATTTTAGTACGACCTCTTGACTAGATCGATCGGAAAGAATAGCTTGCTGTTATTTTAGTATGAACTCTAGGATAGAATGAGCGGAAAGAATAGCTTTGAGGCGGTTTTGTACCCTACAAACAATTTCTTCTTATGTTCTCCGCTAGATAAGAACTTTGGAGTGATTCTTCGTTGCACGTTGAGGGATGGTTATGTGATCCAATTATATTAGCATTGTTGAGAGATTGCACTAGCGAAAGTACGGACCCTTGGACTCATTTTCAATTATTGCAATATGGTTGTGCTCCGTTTTATCAATTGCTACATTGCTATTTTTTATTTTTCTTAGTACAAAAATCAATATCTACTATCCATACTACACTTTTATCATCATCTCTTCACCGAACTAGTGCACCTATACAATTTTCCATTGTATTAGGTGTGTTGGGGACCCAAGATACTTTTTATTATTTGGTTGCAGGGTTGTTTGAGAGAGACCATCTTCATCCTACGCCTCCCATGGATTGATAAACCTTAGGTCGTCCACTTGAGGGAAAATTGCTACTGTCCTACAAAACTCCACGCTTGGAGGCCCAACACGTGTCTACAAGAATAAAGTTGCATAATAGACATCAAGCTCTTTTCTGGCTCCGTTGCCGGGGAAGTGAGTGCATGAAGGTATATCTTTAGATCTTGCAATCGAATCTTTTAGTTTCTTGTTTTACCACTAGTTTGGTTTATAAAAAGAAAACTACAAAAAAATGGAATTAAGGTTGCATCATATTATTAATCATCTTTATAATGTCTTTCTTGAAAATGATGGTTCAGAAAATTGTGCTCAATTTTTAGAAGAAGAAGCCAATAAAATGTTTGGCACAAATTATTTGAATGATGAGCATGATTGCAATGTTTCTAGTATGAATTCTTTGAATATCCATGATGCTAGTGATATGCAAAGCCATAGGCTTGGGGATACTATGTTTGATGAAGATGATATTTTTATTCCCCCAAGTTTTGATGTGCAATTTTGTAATAATGGTAGCATGCCTCCTATTTATGATGATTACAATGATGAATGTGGGTTTGGAAGAGTGTCAACTCTAGGTAATGATCCCACTATTTTGGAGGGTGTTGAATCTTATCACAATGATGAAGTGGATTTGGAGAGGTCATGACTTTATTTAGAGATGAATCCACTATTTTGGAAGAGATTTCAATTGATTATGAGAACAAAGTTGCTATCTATGATGATTATAGTGATGACATGTTTGCTATAAAGATTAATGATAATCATGAAACTTGTCATCATGATTTTAATTTTCAATCCCATGATAGTTATTTTGTTGAGTTTTCTCCCACAACTATTCATGAGAATAAATTTGCTTATGTGGAGAGTAGTAAAAATTCTATGCTTGTGAATCATGAAAAGAATGCTTTATGTGATAGTTATATTATTGAATTCATGCATGATGCTACTGAAAATTATTATGAGAGAGGAACATATGCTTGTAGGCTTCTCACCAATATCAAGTTTCCTCTCTTTATGTTGAATGTTTTGAAGTTGTACTTGTTTTGCCTTCCTATGCTAGTTGATTATTGTTCCCATAAGTTGTTTGATCACAAAATCCCTATGCATAGGAAGTGGGTTAGACTTAAATGTGCTAGTCATATGCTTCATGATGCTCTCTTTGTGTTTCAATTCTTATATTTTATGCGAGCATCGTTGAACTCATCATGCCTAGCTAAAAGGCATTAAAGAAAAGTGCTTGTTGGGAGACAACCCAACACTTTTACCAACTGTTTTTGTGTGTTCACATGATTATGCTACTGTAGTAGTCATGTTTCATTGCTTTTGTTTCAATAAAGTGCCAAGTAAAGCCTTTGGGATCATGTTGGGTGATAGTTGATTCGATCTTGCTGAAAAACAGAAACTTTTACACTCGCGAAAATAACTCTCATTTTTAACAGAAGAGTGATTTTGAGTTGATTATTTTTGGCGAAGATTAATATACAAATTTCTCACATGGTCATATTTTGTTCATAATTTTTGGAGTAGCAGAAGTATGGTTTGAGTACAGATTACTACAGACTGTTCTGTTTTTAACAGATTCTGTTTTCAATGCATAGTTTGCTTGTTTCCTTGTTTCTATGGCTTATATTGCTCAATATAAATTTTAGAAATGATATGCTACATTAGGAATTGTGTGTAAGCAATTATGAATCTTGTTGTTTACAGTACCAAAAGTGAAATGGTTTGCTCTTTATCATACTAACCTATCTCACAAGGTTCCGTTAAGTTTTGTTTTATTCAAGTTTCAAAGTTTTGGGTGAGATGTCAAAATGAGGAGAATAAGGAGTGACAAGACCCTAATCTTGGGGATTCCCAAGGAACCCCAAGGTAATATTCAAGGAAGATCCAAGCAACTATGCTTGGGGATGCCCCGGAAGGCATCCCCTCTTTCGTCTCAAACATTATCGCTAACCTCACTTGGAGCTATGTTTTCATTCGTCACATGATATGTGTTTTGCTTGGAGCGTTAATTTATTTTGATAGGATTTGCTTGCTGTTATTTAGAATAATGTTTTTCATCTTTTATTTCAATAAAAATTTCAAGTATATCCCTTGCCATGCTTATTTTGCAAGTATACATGTTGCTGTTCCAAAACAGAAAGTTTATCGATGTTGCAAAAATTCCCTAGAAAAGTCAGAATATGATAAAATATTGAAACTTTTTGAAAAATAATGTATGATGAAGTTTCTACAATGTGGTATTTTTTCAATGATTTTTTGAGTTTAAGAAGTATTGATGCTCTTGCATTCTTTACAGACTGTACTGGTTTGGCAGATTGCTGTTATGTTTGCATATGTTTGCTTGTTTAATGATTGAGGATAGGAGTATTAAATATGAAGAGGAATTTAGTATGCAATGTTGAATAATAATTTTAGTGACCTACTACAGCAGAGAATGATAAGGTTTTTGCATTGGTTTATACTAACTTATCTCACGAGTTCTTGTTGAGTTTTGTGTGGATGAAGCTTTTGAGATTTAGGAAAACCGTGATGTTGGAAGAATTAAGGAGACACAAAAGCTTAAGCTTGGGGATGCCCAAGGCACCCCAAGATAATATTTCAAGAACTCTCAATCATCTAAGCTTGGGGATGCCCCGGTAGGCCTCCCACCTTTCTTCTTCAACAATTATCGGTTAGTATCGGTTGAGCCTAAGTTTTTGCTTCTTCACATGATGTGTGCTATTCTTAGAATGTCATTTTATTTTAATTTTTCTTGCTTTTTTAATAAAATACTTAGACCTGGAAGTTTTTAAATAAAATAGAGTCCTAAATAGTTTCCAGTGAGGCTAGGTAAGAGGCATTCACATCCCGTCAACGAAGCTCTTTTCTATGGAATTGCTCTAGTGATTAACTTATATATTTTTGAGCATGGTGTGATTTAGTATTTTTGAAGAAATTCTCTCTTGCTTCACTTAAATTAATTTGAGAGAAAGAAATATTATTCTCATGATCTTCATTTATATCTTTTTGGAGTAGCTTGTCATTTACTCTTGTGCTTCACTTATATCCTATAGGTAAATTGTTGAATAAATTGAATGTCATGAAGTTGAAACCATATCATGCCTAGTGGTAGCTTCATATTGGGTTTAGAAAGTGAAATATTTTGAGGCTTGACAATCACAATATTGGTCATACAAGCAATTCATGAATAATTAGTATAAGTAAGAGAACTTCCACATGCAAATACACTATCTTGGAAATATTTTGTGATTGTGAGCCCCCATCAAAATATTATATGCCAAAATTGTTGACGTTGGACAAGGAAGACAACGTAATGATTTATGTTTGTTCATATTCACATAGAAGTTATATTGCCATAGATCCTTCAACATGTGGTGCTTGCCCCCCATCTTTGCTAGCCAAAAATTCCGCACCAAGTAGAGATACTACTCGTGCATCCAAAAAACCCTTAAACCCAAATCTTGTTTTCAAGAGTCCACCATACCTACCTAAGGATCAAGCAAGATCCTTCAAGTAAGTTGTCATCGGTGGAATAAGGCAATAAAAATTGCTTCCAAAAGTGTAGGTCATTTAGTGTAAGAGAAAATTGAGCGTTGTACGAACTTGTGATGGCAAAGAATAAAAGCGACAGACTGCAAAATAAAGGTTGCTATCATAAGGGGCAATATAACATGATGTTCTGTTGCACTAAGGGGTTGAGCATACAAACAAATAAGCGCATGGCAACCTCTGCTTCCCTCTGCGAAGGGCCTATCTTTACTTTTATGCAAAGAGTCAAAGTTTTTCTCTCTATTCCTTTTAATTTTTCTATTTTGGCAAGCATCATGTGGTGAGGAAAGATCTAGGCACATATGTCCAGTTGAATATGGGTAGCATGACTTATTATTGTTGACATTACCCTTGAGGTGAATACGTTGGGAGGCGAAACTATGAGCCCCTATCTTTCTATGTGTCCGGTCGAAACGTTCTGCTCATGCGTATGCGGTGAGTGTTAGCACTCATAGAAGACTATATGATGGTTGAGTATGTGGAACTCTTACTTAAACTATGTCGAATAAGTTGAATTACAATTGCTTGGTGACTGAGAACATAGGTTGTTGAGTTTCAAGAGAATTCATTGTTTGAACCTTAACATGTGAATTGGGTGCTACTTGGTCATGAGAAGTTTTATAAGAAAGAATTGTTGTTATGATGTTAGGAAAAGTGATTGAAATTGTGATTAATCAAACTTGTGCACTTTGCTAGCATTCACACTTCATAAATTATTTGTTTTATCATTTACCTACTCGAGAACGAGTTGGAATCAAGCTTGGGGATGCTGATACGTCTCCAACGTATCTATAATTTATGAAGTATTCATGCCATGTTTACAATAATTTTATATAGTTTTGGTATGATTTGCATGGAAATAACCCGGACTAACATAGTTTTCAGCAGAACTATCGTGGTGTTGTTTTTTGTGCAGAAATGAAAGTTCTCCAAACACCGCAAAACTTTTCGTGGATTTTTTATGGACCTGAAGAGAACCATTGGGCCAGAGCAGCACCTGGGGGTGCCCCAAGGGGGGCACAACCCACCAGGGCGCGCCTGGGCCCCCAGACGCGCCCTGGTGGGTTGTGCCCACCTCGGTGGCCTCCCGTACCCCTTCTTCACCCTATAAATTCCCAAATATCCCGAAAACCCTCGGGGAGACCCTAGATCAGAAGTTCCGCCACCGCAAGGCTCGGTAGCCACCGAAAACCAATCTAGACCCCGTTCCGGCACCCTGTCGTAGGGAGGAATCATCTCCGGTGGCCATCTTCATCATCCCGGCGGCCACCATGATGAGGAGGGAATAGTCCACCCACGGGGCTGAGGGTTTGTACCAGTAGCTATGTGTTTAATCTCTCTCTCTCTTGTGTTCTTGAAATGTCATGATCTAGATGTATCACAGGCTTTGTTAATATAGTCAGATCATATGGTGTTTTCCCCTCTCTATCTTGTGATGAATTGAGTTTTCCCTTTGAGATTTAGTTTTACCGGATTGAATACTTTTATGGATTTAAGAGCACTTGATATATGTCTTGCAAATGAATACTCGTGGTGACAATGGGGGGTATCATATTGATCCACTTGATATATGTTTTGGCATTCAACTCACGGATTTCCGAGGTGACATTGGGGTAATCTATGCATAGGGGTTGATGCATGTTCTTGTCTTTGTTTCTTCAGTAGAAATCTTGGGGCACTCTTTGAGGTTCTTTGTGTTGGATTGAGTATTATGAATCTGAAAGTGTTTGATGCATATCGTATGATTAACTCATGGGTACTTGCAGTGACATTAGGGTATCTAGGTGACATTAGAGTTGGCTGACATGTATCACATGGTGTTATTTTAGTACACCTCTTGATTAGATTGATCCGAAAGAATAGCTTCCTGTTATTTTAGTATGAACTCTAGGATAGATTGAGCAGAAAGAATAGCTTTGAGGCGGTTTCGTACCCTACAAAAAAATTCTTCTTATGTTCTCCACTAGATAAGAACTTTGGAGTGATTCTTCGTTGTACGTTGAGGGATGGTTATTTGATCCAATTATATTAGCATTGTTGAGAGATTGCAGTAGCGAAAGTACGGACCATAGGCCTCATTTTCAAGCATTGCAATATCGTTGTGCTCTGTTTTATCTACCTTGTTGTTTTTATTGTTCCTATTACAAAAATCAATATCTACTATCCACACTACACTTTTATCATCATCTCTTCGCCGAACTAGTGTACCTATACAATTTGCCATTGTATTAGGTGTGTTGGGGACACAAGAGACTTTTTATTATTTGGTTGCTGGGTTGTTTGAGAGAGACCATCTTCATCCTACGCCTCCCATGGATTGATAAACCTTAGGTCATCCACTTGAGGGAAAATTGCTACTGTCCTACAAAACTCTGCGCTTGGAGGCCCAACACGTGTCTACAAGAATAAAGTTGCATAGTAGACTTCAGTTTTCAGCAAGGTAATGTTTGCAAGTGCTAAAATTGTAAGTAGCGGAGTAGTTTGATAGCAAGATAATTTGTAATGAGCAAGTAACGATAGTAGTAACAAAAGTTCAGCAAGGTAGCCCAATCCTTTTGAGGCAAAGGACACGCCAAAAGGGTCTCTTATGATAAGCAAAGTGCTCTTGAGGGTACACAGGAATTTCATCTTGTCACTTTCATCATGTTGGCTTAATTCGTGGTTGCTACTTTGATAATTTGATATGTGGGTGGACCGATGCTTAGGTGCTGTTCTTACTTGAAGAAACGTCCTACTTATGATTAACCCTCTCGCAAGCATCTGCAACTACGATAAAAGTATTAAGAATAAATTCTAACCATAGCATTAAACTTTTGGATCCAATAGGTCCCTTACGGAATAGTGCATAAGCTAGGGTTTAAGATTCTATTACTCTCGCAACCCATCATCTAATAACTACTCCACAATGCATTCACGCCCAAATATGGTGAAGTGTCATGTAGTTGACGTTCACATGACACCACTAAGGGAATCACAACATACATATCATCAAAATATCGAACACATATCAAGTTCACATGATTACTTGCAACATGATTTCTCCCGTGACCTCAAGAACGGAAGTAACTACTCACAAATGATAATCATGCTCAAGATCAGAGGGGTATTAAATATCATAATGGATCTGAACATATAATCTTCCACCAAATAAACCATATGGTAATCAACTACAAGATGTAATCAACACTACTAGTCACCCAGAAGCACCAATCTATAGTTCCGGTACAAAGATTGAACACAAGAGATGAATTAGGGTTTGAGAGGAGTTGGTGATGTTGAAGATGTTGATGGAGATAGCCCTCCCCAAGATGGGAGAGTTGTTGGTGATGATGATGACGATGATTTCCCCCTCCAGGAGGGAAGTTCCCCCAGCGGAATCACTCCGCCGGAGGGCAAAAGTGCTCCTGCCGAAGTTCCGCCTCGAGACGGCGGCGCTTCATCCCGAAAGTCCTCTCCTCATTTTTTTTCTAGGTCAAAATGACTTATATACCAAAAGAGGGGCACCAGAGGTGGGCCTGGGTGAGCACAACCCACCAGGGCGCGCCTAGGCTCCCTAGCGCGCCCAGGTGGGTTGTGCCCACCTGGTGGGCCCCCTTTGGTACTTATTGACTCCAAAAATTATTATTTATTCCATAAAAAATCATCGTGAAGTTTCATCTCATTTGGAGTTGTGCAGAATAGGTAGCTTGACGTAGCTTTTTCAGGTCCAGATTTCTAGCTGCCAGAATTCTCCCCCTTTGCGTATACCTTGCATATTATGAGAGAAAAGGCATTAGAATTACTCCAAAAAGCATTATTATACAATAAAGCAACATAACTAATAGTAGGAAAACATGATGCAAAATGGACGTATCAACTCCCCCAAGCTTAGACCTTGCTTGTCCTCCAGCGAAAACCGAAATCGAAAAACATGTCCACATGCTTAGAGAGAGAGGTGTCGACAAAACCAAAAATACAGACATAGCAGCATCATGTAACTTATTATAACAGCAACGAACTTTTACATAAAACTTTTATCATAGAACATATATTACTCGACGAACAGACTCTTCTCTACCTCGACATCGGCCACGCGCAACTCCTCCTCTCGGCGCTCCTCGATCTCTGCCGCCTCCTGCATCTCCAGCTCCCGCTCGGTGATCTCATGAGGAAGCAGGTGCTCCATGGCCACGACCGCCTTTTCGGATGTGGGTTGCCTGCTGGATTCGGAGGTGGCCTGGAATTTCTTGGCGTGTGCGTCCTTGATCTTGGCGTGGATGGTCTCGGTCCGGGCCAGGGCGACATCGGCGGCACGGACGGCAGCACGAGCTCTCTCGGCGTTTGTAGCCGCCATCGCAGCAGAAACTACAGCCGTATCGGCTGTTGCAGCTGCCCTGTAGGCTGTCGCAGACGCCCTCTCGGCGGATGTGGTCGCGCTCAATGCGAATGGAGCGGCACTCTCGGCGTAGGTGGTGGTGCCCTCGACTCAGGCGGTGGCACTTGGGGAGGACACGACCATCGTACAAGCCTTCACGAAGCGCTTCCACAATGTCATCTTTGCAAGAAGGGGGTGCAGGAATGGGGATCGGGATTCATGGATTCGGGGGTTGCCGCCACTGGAGCGGACGAGCCAGCGAAGCTTAAGGAGGAAGACTTAAATAGACCCAGAAATTTGCATCGCAAATGATTCATACAAACAAACTGTGTGTGATGTTGCGGATATTTTTTATTAGCTGTGAAATACGAATTTAGAGTAAAGTGGCAACGGATGGTGTTTTAAATATATGAGAAAATTTGTAGTACTAATAAAATTGTCATGTCAAATTTTGGAAAATTTCAGGGGTCATTTGACCTTTTAAGACATTTAAGTGATTTTTTAGCCATTTAATGACCATAATTCAAATTTGAACTACCTGCACATGCAATAGCTAACCATAACGGTTTGAAAAGTCATATTTTGTGTACTTATGTGCGATTTAATTCCATGTGCAGTAAATTGGAAGGAATTTCAAACATATTGGGCTAACAGCTATGACACAATTAAGCATGGAGTGCCATGGCATTTAAATTCCAAAGAATTAAAAAAAGAACAAAAAAACATGAAACCTTGCTTGATGTAATGTCATGCCACCAAGATGATGTGGTAAAAAATTTGGCATGTTTGACGAAAGTTTGGACACACACCCCTCACAAACTGAAGCAACTCACTAGAAGGCGCGTGGTTCCGAGAGGGAACAATGCATGTTCGATGACGAACGGGATATAGTTTCCCCATACGGCCTTGAAATTTTTTCAACATTTAACATGCACTAATACAAATGTCATGTGAAAAATTGGAAATTTTCATGGGTCATTTGCCCTTTTAAAGACATTTAAGTGATTTTCTAGCCATTTAATGACCGTAATTCAAATTTGAACTACATGTACATGCAACAGCTAACCATAACGGTTTGAAAAATCATATTTGTGTACTTGTGTGCGAGTTAATTCCATGTGCAGTAAATTAGAAGGATTTTTCAAACATATTGGTCTCACGACATGGACACATGCATGGAGTGCCATGGAATTTTAATTCCAAAAAATTAAAAAATGATCAGAAAAACATGAAACCTTGCTTGCTGTAATGTCATGCCACCAAGATGATGTGGTATAAAATTGGCCTGTTTGACAAAAGTTTGGACACACACACCTCACAAACCGGAGCAACTCACTAGAAGGCTTGTGGTTCCAAGAGGGAACAATGCATGATTGATGACGAACGGGAGATACCTTCCTCTTACAGCCTTCAATTGTTTTTCTACATTTAACATGCACTAGTACAACTGTCATGTGAAAATTTGGAAAATTCTAGGGGTCATTTGACTTTTTAAAGACATTTAGGTGATTTACTAGCAATTTAATGACCGTAATTCAAATTTGAACTACATCTACATGCAACATCTAACCATAACGGTTTGAAAAATCATATTTTTGTATACTTGTGTGCGAGTTAAAAAAATCATCAGACGATGTAAATATCTGGTGTTCAAAAAAGAAAATCTAAATATCTGACAAGACAACCGGCCCCCACACGATTGGCACTCTATTTCGTGCCTCGAGGTTTGGAAGGTGAGCGGCGGGGGTTATTAATCACACACGGTTCTGTATTGAAAACCACCAACTATTAAGTTCACACATGGATTTTGGTGCGGGAATCGTGTGTAATTCAAACTACAGTACTAACAAATTCTGGCGACCGATGTGTGTACTATTCCCGTCGATCCAGATTCCAGCCGCCAATAAATACTACCTTGCTCACGTCGTCTTTCAGATATCGGGTTCCGGCAAAACCCTCAAGGTTCGAACACTGGGGTGCGCACAAAGGTCTTCTCCCTACCGAAACACGACCTCAGCCTCGCCGCGATCCCTAAGCTAGATCAATGAACAACACAAGAGACACGAGATTTATACTGGTTCGGGCCACCGTTGTGGTGTAATACCCTAATCCAGTGTGTGGTGTGGTGGATTGCCTCTTGGGCTGATGATGAACAGTATAGAGGAAGAACAGCCTCGCGAGGAGAGGTGTTCTTGTGTGGTGGTGTGTAGGTGAGCTAGGTTTGGATCAGATTGCCTACTACTGCGGTGGCTAGCTCTATTTATAGAGGCCCTGGTCCTCTTCACAAATATTGAGCGGGAAGGGATCCAACAATAGCCATTTCTAAAGGGGACCGCTAGTACAAGCTATCCTGACTAAAGGTGGTCTTCGACTGCCAAAGGTGCTGGTGATGACGCCGTCTTGGGCTCCATGGTGACCTCCGTCCTTCCGCTCTGCTGGTCTTGGTCTCGTTGCACCGATATGGAAACCTTTGCCTGATGCCTCGGTACTCTGCGCCTGCGCTTGCCCCTTTGCACCAAAGAGGAAATAAGGACACTACGCGGGCCGGCGCCTGCCTGGTCTTGATCGTCATGGCTTGCGTCATGGGCACCTCGCGAGGTACCCCTTGCATTGATCTCTCCGCCTCCTCGCGAGCCTGTCTGGCGAGGCCACTCCTGAGGAGGCCTTGCATCGTCCGCCCCGCGAGGCTTGGCCCCTCGCGAGGGTCTTGAGCGTTTGCTTGATGAAGATGGGCCGTACTGGGCCACCAATTGAGCCACGCAACAGGCCGTAGGCAGGCAGGTCTGGGGACCCCCGTTCCCAGAAAGCCGACAGTAGACCCCGGACCCAAGGCGCGCTCGGACTTGGCTTAGCAGCGAAGCCAAAGGGCAAGTACGGAGCACCACGGGCCCTCACAGCCTCCGGATTTGGTCGGCGCGTGGCGACTGATTGGACGTGGGCGTCTCCGCTTCCCCACGCTCCCCCAATATCCACGTGGCTAGGCGGCCACGGCGCTTTACACAGTTATTTCCTCCTCACGGCCCGCGTGCTTCCTGTTCCCCTTTCTTCCTCGAGTCTCTGTTTCCGCTTCCAATCTGACTTGAGCTCTGCCCCCTCCATTGCCATGGCGCCAATTAGCAAGGAGAAGGGGAAGAAGCCTTTGTCCTCATCCATCTCATCCCCGGTAATCGAGCCTGCCATCATGCGGTCGTTGGTGCTCAACCTGGAGGCCCTGGGCAAGATCTGCCCTTCGCTCGCTTCCAGCTTCAACGAGTGCGGGAAGACGAGGGCTTGGCCTGCGTCCCACACCTCCATTGACAGGACAGTCACTGAGGTTCGGTTTCTTGTTGACGCGCTGTGGGTTGGCTTGGTTCCCCTTTTCTCCACCTTCTTCAATGCAGTGCTTTCACATTATCAGATCCATATGATGCATCATGATCCTCAATCCGTTACCCTTCTCGCTGTCTTTGGCTTTGTTTGCGAAGCCATGGTGGGCATTGCTCCTTCTGTTGCCCTATTGCGCCACTTCTTCTCGCTGCGCCTGACCAACCCCTCACAGTGCTCAGGGTGCGTGAGCTTCCAGGCCGTGGCTGAGTCGGCCGCCTCGGGGATTGATTTTCACCTCCCGCCATCCACGAGCGGGTTCCGGCGCGGTGGCTGTATGTGGATGTCGGAGTGCTCAGCCCTCTGCTCTCACCTCCGTCGTCGCCTGCTGTTCCCAATCCCAGATGGGGCCACGAGAGGCTCGTGAACCCCCGGCTCTCCTTTGTCTGGTACCGTCTGAGGAGGTTGAGAGATCTCAGCGTGACTGCGCCCCTGGTGGTGAAGGAGTTCGTCCAGTGTCGCATTGCTCCTCTCCAGTGCCAAGACTGACCGATGTGGACCCTAACTGGCGACCGGGACCGCATGAGGCTTCAGGAGACGGATCTTGAACCCGAGACGCTGAGGACGGTACTTGAGGTCTTGGCTGGCGACCCCTCGTCGGGCGATATATGGCACGAGGGTAGCCTCCTGTATCTCTGCTCGAACAGGGCTGAGTTCGTGGGACAGATGCCTCTCTTCGACGAATGGGGGTTGCGTCCGGCTGGCCTTGTGGGGCCTCGCGAGAATCCTGTCGCCGTGGCTCCCTTCCTCACCGCCAGCACCGATCTTGTCCCAAGAGTGAGCGCAGGGAGGCAAGCATCGCTTGAGGCTGGAGGCTCAGGTGTCGTGGTACCGATGTTGCACGGAGCTCCCGAAATGTCGTCCTCCGGAGCTCGTGAAGCCCGTGCTGAGGCGGTCGTTGATGGGGGGACGCAGCCCGCGGCTCCTAAGGCCGGAGCTCCTAAGGCCTCGGCAGGCCATCGGGAGGTGGTGCCTGACTGTTCCTCCCAGCTTGGCGCCTCTGAGGAGGGCCGCCTGGGTACTTCTCCGCCCGTGCCGCGCGCTGGTCCTCACATCGAGCGCCTGGGTCAGTTCCGCGTGGACTTCGCCGCACACCGCAAGAGGAAGGAGTCTTCGAGTTGCAGTGGTCGCACCTTCCGACCGTTGAAGCATAGGGAGTACTTTGCCAAAGACGAGTAAGTACCTCATTCTTGTAATCCTTCAATCGCTGCTCCCTTTCCTGACTATGATTCTTCAGGATTCCTCCTGTCAAGCCTGTGAAGTCTCCCAAGAAGCAACCTCCTCGGGCCCTGCCTTCAACGCTGGTGTTGGTGTCAAAACCGGCGGATCTCGGGTAGGGGTCCCGAATGGAGTGTCTAAGGCGGATGGTAACAGGAGGCAAGGGACACAATGTTTACCCAGGTTCGGGCCCTCACGGTGGAGGTAAAACCCTACTTCCTGCTTGATTGATCTTGATGATATGAGTAGTACAAGAGTTGATCTACCACGAGATCGTAGAGGCTAAACCCTAGAAGCTAGCCTATGGTATGATTGTTGTTGTCCTACGGACTAAACCCTCCAGTTTATATAGACACCGGAGGGGGCTAGGGTTACACAGAGTCGGTTACAATGGGAGGAGATCTACATATCTGTGTCGCCAAGCTTGCCTTCCATGCCAAGGAGAGTCCCATCCGGACACGAGACGAAGTCTTCTATCTTGTATCTTCATAGTCCAACAGTCCGGCCAAAGGATATAGTCCGACTGTCCGGATACCCCCTAATCCAGGACACCCTCAGCTGGCCTTGAGCGTCCCGAGCCTGTAGGCTGCCCCTGACGCGGGGCCAGCCGGAGAAACACGTCTGCTCGCAAGGTGTCTTGAGCCCGTGCCCTTGCTGCCTTTGCTTCGCGACCCTTCCTGGAGAGCAGTCAGCCTGCCCAGGGCTCCTCCTCTGGTCGTGGACGGCGAATGGTTAGCATCGATCCTTGGCTCTTTTTCAGGGGATGAGCCTGCGCTGGTCCGGGTCCCTTGCGGGGCCCGGCCAGCGATCGTGGGGGCGCCAGCCCCCAGCTCCCTGCCGAGAGGGGGCGAACTGCTTCAGGGCCCGCCGTCAGCACCGACGGCGGTGGACAACATCGACAGCGTGCTCAAGCTTGCGCATGAACGGAGTGCCGTTTGACGCGAGTTCCTCCGGAAGGCGGTGGACGCGATGGGCCAGCTTGGTGGAGAGCTTGTGGACGTGGACGCGCGTCTTGAAGCTGAGGGCCTGCGTCTGATTGAGGAGCAACGCAAGCTGAAGGTGGCCATCAACCTCGCACACCACCAGCGCGAGCTCGAGAATGCGAAGGCCGATGCGTCCCTGGCGGCCTCGTGAGAGGCCTACTCCTCGGCTCTGGAGGAGGCTCGGGAAGCAGATTATCGTTGCGAGGTCGCAGAGAAGCGGGCATGGGAGCTCCAAGCCTGGAGCGCCTCCCTGGAGCAGCAGGTGGAGCTGCGTCAGGCCGCCCTTGCGGCGCTGAAGGGGACGCCTGTCGAGGAGGAGGAGCTCCGGAGGCGCGAGGAAGCGCTGACGCTGGAGGCCACTGAGCGCAATCTTGACCTTGAGCGGTTGGAGACGAGGTAGCGCCAGGTTACTCTGGCGGAGGACGATATTGGCGCGCGCAAGGCTCGAGTTCAAGAAGAGGTCGACCGCCACGTGGTGGAAGCTCGTGCAGATCTTGTGTGTGGGTATGACCAGAAGCTGGAGCTGATTGAAGCCGAGGCCGCAGGCAGGACTGCCGCTCTTAGGTCCAAGCTGACTGAAGCGGAGCAGTGCGCGGAGGCCGCCACAGCCGCCCTGGTCTCAGCACAGACTGAGTTGGCCTCCGCCCGTGCCGAGATGCTTCCTCTCCAGCAGCGGGTTGACGACGCCAAATCCATTGCACGGCAGAACAGAGAGGAAGTGCTTGAACATCAGAAGCTGCAGCACATGCACGGCCCCATGCTCCAGGAACTGAGGAACAGGGCCAACACGGCCCTAGGCAAGATCTGTGAGGAGAACGCCCCGCATCCCCATGCTACCAACTACGCCAGTCATCTCCGCTTTTTCACTGATGTGGTGACGCGTCTGGAGAACCGCTCTGAGAGAGCTCGTCAGCTTGTCGAGGAGAGGATCCGCAGCCTGCTCGGGCGTGCATTTTCCTGCGTCCTCAGCCATCTTCAGAACACCGACCCCCATTTTGACTTTGGCGCCGTCATCGCCCCAGTGCCCGAAGCCATCCGGGGCGACCTGGCACGGTGGGTGGAGAACAACGTGGATGAGCTTGTTAGGGCCTTTGCTTCTGACGGTGGTGATGGTGGCGCCAATGTTGGTGATGGTGATGCCGGCGACAGCGACAGCTGCGCCAGCGATGCTTCCGGAGGCGACCAGGAGGGTGCGGTGAGCGACATGTCTGACTGGCCCCGTGTTTCCCTTTTGTTTATCCTGCACACAAAAGCTCGGGTGCGGCCCCAAAGGTTGTAAGAGCATTTTGGGAGGGGAAGCCCCTCATGTAAAAATATTGTCGTCTGTGTGCTTTTAGGAATGATGCTGACATGCGCCTACATGATTCTACGGGCCCTGTGGTGAGCTTGTTGTGGTTTACCTTTAGCCAGGACAAATCTTGAATAGACTCGCGAGGCCGTGAGGCCCCAGGATCCCCTGAGGGGCCCGTTGTCCAGGTCGTGAAGGCCTCGTGAGAGCGAGTGCCGGCCGCGGTTCGGCATGCGCGCAGCGCACGTGTGCTTCGCCCAGCCCCGCCCGCGAGGGGCTCGCGAGGGGGAGGCAACTAGTGCGAATTCCAAACCAGGGCAGAAACCAGAACATAAGAAATCACACGAGCGAGAAAAGACACACCCCCCCCCCCCACATACGCAAATGCAAATTCAACTTCAACTTAAATCTGAAGCAAGGAAGCTCGACCACAGAAAGGGAGGCAAACAACAAACGGCCGCGTCCGACACCTAGTCTAGTCTTCGACGTCTTCTCACCAGCGCGGAGGTAAGTGATGCCACTAGGTGTGGGAGGGAGCCCCCGAGGCCCGAGGGCGGCTCTCCGGAGACTCTGGAGCGTGTACAGCCCCAACTCGTTATTACATGAGAGTGTCATGGACGGCAAGCTTCACAGGCACTGGGCCTTCTTCACAGGCACCGGGCCTTGCTTCATATCGCCAGATGAGGGGCCCGCCTTGCGCCACCCTCGACCACCATTGACGGCGACTGGAGACCAAGGACGACGCCAATGGGGCAAAGGGGACGCCAGCGGTTCCCTCGATGACCACGGGTCCTCTGTCGTGGGTAGGCTTTGCAGCACCTCCTCGACAGAGGGCCTACCTCCGGGGGATGCCTTGCTCCATGCGCCGTGGGGAGTGGCCTGGCTCCCGGCCCCTCTCCTGCAGCCCCTAGTGCACTCCTCCTGGCGGGTGGGAGGCCGCTGAGCTGGGGCCGCCTTCCGCTGCAGTAAGCTGAACCTCCTGCGACCCATGGTTAGCATAAGCTTGCTCCTGAGGAATTAGCGGTACCCGGTAGCTGTTGCTCCCAGCGCGGTTGACGAGGCTTACTTGCGGCTCCTAAAAAGGCTCAGCTTCTGGCGTCTCTTCCTCCCAGCCTGACCCGAGGAACGAGCCAGGGTCGTCTTCTAGCGCGTACTCCCGATCCACCATGCGGGGCACGTAAGCCTCCGAGGTCGCTGCCTCGAAGACCTTGCCGTAGTGCCCCATGCTCCATGTGGCCATTCCCAATGTGTTGTCTTGAGGATGGTAGGGCAGCGGCCCGCCCGGGCCGTTGGCGGCGATGCGCATGCCCTCGTTCATCGGAGGTGGTGCTAGTGCAGCCTGGCGTCCGGCGCCGATGGTTGAGTTGGTGTCGATGAAGCCTTGGGGTGTGCCTGGGGGCGTGCGGGCGCGGGGAGGCTCGCTGCGTGATCCGACCGGGGCCTGGGGTGGAAGCTGGAAACAGAAAGGCGGTGCCCCCGAGGCCACGGCATCCAGGAGCTCTGCAACACGCTCCAGCAACACGTCTCGGCCGCTCTCCTGCAACCTGCACCGCAGCAGCTCCCGAGCCACAGTGAGCGCGGCCGTCATGTTCGCTTGCTCCCGTCGGGTGTGCGGCGCCGTCATCGCGGCTTGGCTTGAGGCCCTTACGGCTGATCGCACCTGCGGCGGAGTAAGGGCAAGCAGCGCTTGACCGCGTCGCCCGCGCCCCGCAGTGTTCTACGGTGCGTGGGCTGCCTGGGGTGCGGGGTTGAGGTCACCTGGCTGGCGGCATGGCACAAGCCGTCCACGCTGCCCAGTGGTCGGCGTTGGTCGTCGGGTCGCCGGACATGGATGCGACGAAGCAGTGGAATGTAGATCGGCGAAAGGAAGACTCCGGCGCACCCCTACCTGGCGCGCCAAATGTCGGATATCGGGTTCCGCCAAAACCCTTAAGGTTCGAACACTAGGATGCGCACTAAGATCTTCTCCCTACCGAAGCACACCCTCAGCCTCGTCGTGATCCCTAAGCTAGATCGATGAACAACATAAGAGACACGAGATTTATACTGGTTCAGGCCACCATTGTGGTATAATACCCTAATCCAATGTGTGGTGTGGTGGATTGCCTCTTGGGCTGATGATGAACAGTACAGAGGAAGAACAGCCTCGCGAGGAGACGTGTTCTTGTGTGGTGGTGTGTAGGTGAGCTAGGTTTGGATCATATTGCCTACTACCGCGGTGGCTAGCTCTATTTATAGAGGCCCTGGTCCTCTTCCCAAATATTGAGCGGGAAGGGATCCAACAACGGCCATTTCGAAAGGGGACAGCTAGTACAAGCTATCCTGACTAAAGGTGGTCTTTGACTGCCAAAGGTGCTGGTGATGACGCCGTCTTGTGCTCCATGGTGACCTCCATCTTGCCGCTCTGTTGGTCTTGGTCTCGTTGCACCGATATGGAAACCTTTGCCTGATGCCTCGGTACTCTGCGCCTGCGCTTGCCCCTTTGCACCAAAGAGGAAATAAGGACACTACGCGGGCCGGCGCCTGCCTAGTCTTGATCGTCATGGCTTGCGTCATGGGCACCTCGCGAGGTACCCCTTGCATTGATCTCTCCGCCTCCTCGCGAGCCTGTCTGGCGAGGCCACTCCTGAGGAGGCCTTGCATCGTCCGCCCCGCGAGGCTTGGCCCCTCGCGAGTGTCTTGAGCGTTTGCTTGATGAAGATGGGCCGTACTGGGCCACCAATTGAGCCACGCAACAGGCCGTAGGCAGGCAGGTCTGGGGACCCCCGTTCCTAGAAAGCCGACAGTAGACCCCGGACCCAAGGCGCGCTCGGACTTGGCTTAGCAGCGAAGCCAAAGGGCAAGTACGGAGCACCACGGGCCCTCACAGCCTCCGGATTTGGTCGACGCGTCGCGACTGATTGGACGTGGGCGTCTCCGCTTCCCCACGCTCCCCCAATATCCACGTGGCTAGGCGGCCACGGCGCTTTACACAGTTATTTCCTCCTCACGGCCCGCCTGCTTCCTGTTCCCCTTTCTTCCTCGAGTCTCTGTTTCCGCTTCCAATCTGACTTGAGCTCTGCCCCCTCCATTGCCATGGCGCCAATTAGCAAGGAGAAGGGGAAGAAGCCTTTGTCCTCATCCATCTCATCCCCGGTAATCGAGCCTGCCATCATGCGGTCGTTGGTGCTCAACCTGGAGGCCCTGGGCAAGATCTGCCCTTCGCTCGCTTCCAGCTTCAACGAGTGCAGGAAGACGAGGGCTTGGCCTGCGTCCCACACCTCCATTGACAGGACAGTCACTGAGGTTCGGTTTCTTGTTGACGCGCTGTGGGTTGGCTTGGTTCCCCTTTTCTCCACCTTCTTCAATGCAGTGCTTTCACATTATCAGATCCATATGATGCATCATGATCCTCAATCCGTTACCCTTCTTGCTGTCTTTGGCTTTGTTTGCGAAGCCATGGTGGGCATTGCTCCTTCTGTTGCCCTATTGCGCCACTTCTTCTCGCTGCGCCTGACCAACCCCTCACAGTGCTCAGGGTGCGTGAGCTTCCAGGCCGTGGCTGAGTCGGCCGCCTCGGGGATTGATTTTCACCTCCCGCCATCCACGAGCGGGTTCCGGCGCGGTGGCTGTATGTGGATGTCGGAGTGCTCAGCCCTCTGCTCTCACCTCCGTCGTCGCCTGCTGTTCCCAATCCCAGATGGGGCCACGAGAGGCTCGTGAACCCCCGGCTCTCCTTTGTCTGGTACCGTCTGAGGAGGTTGAGAGATCTCAGCGTGACTGCGCCCCTGGTGGTGAAGGAGTTCGTCCAGTGTCGCATTGCTCCTCTCCAGTGCCAAGACTGACCGATGTGGACCCTAACTGGCGACCGGGACTGCATGAGGCTTCAGGAGACGGATCTTGAACCCGAGACGCTGAGGACGGTACTTGAGGTCTTGGCTGGCGACCCCTCGTCGGGCGATATATGGCACGAGGGTAGCCTCCTGTATCTCTGCTCGAACAGGGCTGAGTTCGTGGGACAGATGCCTCTCTTCGACGAATGGGGGTTGCGTCCGGCTGGCCTTGCGGGGCCTCGCGAGAATCCTGTCGCCGTGGCTCCCTTCCTCACCGCCAGCACCGATCTTGTCCCAAGAGTGAGCGCAGGGAGGCAAGCATCGCTTGAGGCTGGAGGCTCAGGTGTCGTGGTACCGATGTTGCACGGAGCTCCCGAAATGTCGTCCTCCGGAGCTCGTGAAGCCCGTGCTGAGGCGGTCGTTGATGGGGGGACGCAGCCCGCGGCTCCTAAGGCCGGAGCTCCTAAGGCCTCGGCAGGCCATCGGGAGGTGGTGCCTGACTGTTCCTCCCAGCTTGGCGCCTCTGAGGAGGGCCGCCTGGGTACTTCTCCGCCCGCGCCGCGCGCTGGTCCTCACGTCGAGCGCCTGGGTCAGTTCCGCGTGGACTTCGCCGCACACCGCAAGAGGAAGGAGTCTTCGAGTTGCAGTGGTCGCACCTTCCGACCGTTGAAGCATAGGGAGTACTTTGCCAAAGACGAGTAAGTACCTCATTCTTGTAATCCTTTAATCGCTGCTCCCTTTCCTGACTATGATTCTTCAGGATTCCTCCTGTCAAGCCTGTGAAGTCTCCCAAGAAGCAACCTCCTCGGGCCCTGCCTTCAACGCTGGTGTTGGTGTCAAAACTGGCGGATCTCGGGTAGGGGTCCCGAATGGAGTGTCTAAGGCGGATGGTAACAGGAGGCAAGGGACACAATGTTTACCCAGGTTCGGGCCCTCACGGTGGAGGTAAAACCCTACTTCCTGCTTGATTGATCTTGATGATATGAGTAGTACAAGAGTTGATCTACCACGAGATCGTAGAGGCTAAACCCTAGAAGCTAGCCTATGGTATGATTGTTGTTGTCCTACGGACTAAACCCTCCAGTTTATATAGACACCGGAGGGGGCTAGGGTTACACAGAGTCGGTTACAATGGGAGGAGATCTACATATCTGTGTCGCCAAGCTTGCCTTCCATGCCAAGGAGAGTCCCATCCGGACACGAGACGAAGTCTTCTATCTTGTATCTTCATAGTCCAACAGTCCGGCCAAAGGATATAGTCCGACTGTCCGGATACCCCCTAATCCAGGACACCCTCAGCTGGCCTTGAGCGTCCCGAGCCTGTAGGCTGCCCCTGACGCGGGGCCAGCCGGAGAAACACGTCTGCTCGCAAGGTGTCTTGAGCCCGTGCCCTTGCTGCCTTTGCTTCGCGACCCTTCCTGGAGAGCAGTCAGCCTGCCCAGGGCTCCTCCTCTGGTCGTGGACGGCGAATGGTTAGCATCGATCCTTGGCTCTTTTTCAGGGGATGAGCCTGCGCTGGTCCGGGTCCCTTGCGGGGCCCGGCCAGCGATCGTGGGGGCGCCAGCCCCCAGCTCCCTGCCGAGAGGGGGCGAACTGCTTCAGGGCCCGCCGTCAGCACCGACGGCGGTGGACAACATCGACAGCGTGCTCAAGCTTGCGCATGAACGGAGTGCCGTTTGACGCGAGTTCCTCCGGAAGGCGGTGGACGCGATGGGCCAGCTTGGTGGAGAGCTTGTGGACGTGGACGCGCGTCTTGAAGCTGAGGGCCTGCGTCTGATTGAGGAGCAACGCAAGCTGAAGGTGGCCATCAACCTCGCACACCACCAGCGCGAGCTCGAGAATGCGAAGGCCGATGCGTCCCTGGCGGCCTCGTGAGAGGCCTACTCCTCGGCTCTGGAGGAGGCTCGGGAAGCAGATTATCGTTGCGAGGTCGCAGAGAAGCGGGCATGGGAGCTCCAAGCCTGGAGCGCCTCCCTGGAGCAGCAGGTGGAGCTGCGTCAGGCCGCCCTTGCGGCGCTGAAGGGGACGCCTGTCGAGGAGGAGGAGCTCCGGAGGCGCGAGGAAGCGCTGACGCTGGAGGCCACTGAGCGCAATCTTGACCTTGAGCGGTTGGAGACGAGGTAGCGCCAGGTTACTCTGGCGGAGGACGATATTGGCGCGCGCAAGGCTCGAGTTCAAGAAGAGGTCGACCGCCACGTGGTGGAAGCTCGTGCAGATCTTGCGCGTGGGTATGACCAGAAGCTGGAGCTGATTGAAGCCGAGGCCGCAGGCAGGACTGCCGCTCTTAGGTCCAAGCTGACTGAAGCGGAGCAGTGCGCGGAGGCCGCCACAGCCGCCCTGGTCTCAGCACAGACTGAGTTGGCCTCCGCCCGTGCCGAGATGCTTCCTCTCCAGCAGCGGGTTGACGACGCCAAATCCATTGCACGGCAGAACAGAGAGGAAGTGCTTGAACATCAGAAGCTGCAGCACATGCACGGCCCCATGCTCCAGGAACTGAGGAACAGGGCCAACACGGCCCTGGGCAAGATCTGTGAGGAGAACGCCCCGCATCCCCATGCTACCAACTACGCCAGTCATCTCCGCTTTTTCACTGATGTGGTGACGCGTCTGGAGAACCGCTCTGAGAGAGCTCGTCAGCTTGTCGAGGAGAGGATCCGCAGCCTGCTCGGGCGTGCATTTTCCTGCGTCCTCAGCCATCTTCAGAACACCGACCCCCATTTTGACTTTGGCGCCGTCATCGCCCCAGTGCCCGAAGCCATCCGGGGCGACCTGGCATGGTGGGTGGAGAACAACGTGGATGAGCTTGTTAGGGCCTTTGCTTCTGACGGTGGTGATGGTGGCGCCAATGTTGGTGATGGTGATGCCGGCGACAGCGACAGCTGCGCCAGCGATGCTTCCGGAGGCGACCAGGAGGGTGCGGTGAGCGACATGTCTGACTGGCCCCGTGTTTCCCTTTTGTTTATCCTGCACACAAAAGCTCGGGTGCGGCCCCAAAGGTTGTAAGAGCATTTTGGGAGGGGAAGCCCCTCATGTAAAAATATTGTCGTCTGTGTGCTTTTAGGAATGATGCTGACATGCGCCTACATGATTCTACGGGCCCTGTGGTGAGCTTGTTGTGGTTTACCTTTAGCCAGGACAAATCTTGAATAGACTCGCGAGGCCGTGAGGCCCCAGGGTCCCCTGAGGGGCCCGTTGTCCAGGTCGTGAAGGCCTCGTGAGAGCGAGTGCCGGCCGCGGTTCGGCATGCGCGCAGCGCACGTGTGCTTCGCCCAGCCCCGCCCGCGAGGGGCTCGCGAGGGGGAGGCAACTAGTGCGAATTCCAAACCAGGGCAGAAACCAGAACATAAGAAATCACACGAGCGAGAAAAGACACCCCCCCCCCACATACGCAAATGCAAATTCAACTTCAACTTAAATCTGAAGCAAGGAAGCTCGACCACAGAAAGGGAGGCAAACAACAAACGGCCGCGTCCGACACCTAGTCTAGTCTTCGACGTCTTCTCACCAGCGCGGAGGTAAGTGATGCCACTAGGTGTGGGAGGGAGCCCCCGAGGCCCGAGGGCGGCTCTCCGGAGACTCTGGAGCGTGTACAGCCCCAACTCGTTATTACATGAGAGTGTCATGGGCGGCAAGCTTCACAGGCACTGGGCCTTCTTCACAGGCACCGGGCCTTGCTTCATATCGCCAGACGAGGGGCCCGCCTTGCGCCACCCTCGACCACCATTGACGGCGACTGGAGACCAAGGACGACGCCAATGGGGCAAAGGGGACGCTAGCGGTTCCCTCGATGACCACGGGTCCTCTGCCGTGGGTAGGCTTTGCAGCACCTCCTCGACAGAGGGCCTACCTCCGGGGGATGCCTTGCTCCATGCGCCGTGGGGAGTGGCCTGGCTCCCGGCCCCTCTCCTGCAGCCCCTAGTGCGCTCCTCCTGGCGGGTGGGAGGCCGCTGAGCTGGGGCCGCCTTCCGCTGCAGTAAGCTGAACCTCCTGCGACCCATGGTTAGCATAAGCTTGCTCCTGAGGAATTAGCGGTACCCGGTAGCTGTTGCTGCCAGCGCGGTTGACGAGGCTTACTTGCGGCTGCTGAAAAGGCTCAGCTTCTGGCGTCTCTTCCTCCCAGCCTGACCCGAGGAACGAGCCAGGGTCGTCTTCCAGCGCGTACTCCCGATCCACCATGCGGGGCACGTAAGCCTCCGAGGTCGCCGCCTCGAAGACCTTGCCGTAGTGCCCCATGCTCCATGTGGCCATTCCCAATGTGTTGTCTTGAGGATGGTAGGGCAGCGGCCCGCCCGGGCCGTTGGCGGCGATGCGCATGCCCTCGTTCATCGGAGGTGGTGCTAGTGCAGCCTGGCGTCCGGCGCCGATGGTTGAGTTGGTGTCGATGAAGCCTTGGGGTGTGCCTGGGGGCGTGCGGGCGCGGGGAGGCTCACCGCGTGATCCGACCGGGGCCTGGGGTGGAAGCTGGAAACAGAAAGGCGGTGCCCCCGAGGCCGCGGCATCCAGGAGCTCTGCAACACGCTCCAGCAACACGTCTCGGCCACTCTCCTGCAACCTGCACCGCAGCAGCTCCCGAGCCACAGTGAGCGCGGCCGTCATGTTCGCTTGCTCCCGTCGGGTGTGCGGCGCCGTCATCGCGGCTTGGCTTGAGGCCCTTACGGCTGATCGCACCTGCGGCGGAGTAAGGGCAAGCAGCGCTTGACCGCGTCGCCCGCGCCCCGCAGTGTTCTACGGTGCGTGGGCTGCCTGGGGTGCGGGGTTGAGGTCACCTGGCTGGCGGCATGGCACAAGCCGTCCACGCTGCCCAGTGGTCGGCGTTGGTTGTTGGGTCGCCGGACATGGATGCGACGAAGCAGTGGAATGTAGATCGGCGAAAGGAAGACTCCGGCGCACCCCTACCTGGCGCGCCAAATGTCGGATATCGGGTTCCGCCAAAACCCTTAAGGTTCGAACACTAGGATGCGCACTAAGATCTTCTCCCTACCGAAGCACACCCTCAGCCTCGTCGTGATCCCTAAGCTAGATCGATGAACAACATAAGAGACACGAGATTTATACTGGTTCGGGCCACCATTGTGGTATAATACCCTAATCCAGTGTGTGGTGTGGTGGATTGCCTCTTGGGCTGATGATGAACAGTACAGAGGAAGAACAGCCTCGCGAGGAGACGTGTTCTTGTGTGGTGGTGTGTAGGTGAGCTAGGTTTGGATCATATTGCCTACTACCGCGGTGGCTAGCTCTATTTATAGAGGCCCTGGTCCTCTTCCCAAATATTGAGCGGGAAGGGATCCAACAACGGCCATTTCGAAAGGGGACAGCTAGTACAAGCTATCCTGACTAAAGGTGGTCTTTGACTGCCAAAGGTGCTGGTGATGACGCCGTCTTGTGGTCCATGGTGACCTTCATCTTGCCGCTCTATTGGTCTTGGTCTCGTTGCACCGATATGGAAACCTTTGCCTGATGCCTCGGTACTCTGCGCCTGCGCTTGCCCTCTTTGCACCAAAGAGGAAATAAGGACACTACGCGGGCCGGCGCCTGCCTGGTCTTGATCGTCATGGCTTGCGTCATGGGAACCCCACGAGGTACCCCTTGCCTTGATCTCTCCGCCTCCTCGCGAGCCTGTCTGGTGAGGCCACTCCTGAGGAGGCATTTCGTTGTCCGCCCCGCGAGGCTTGGCCCCTTGCGAGGGTCTTGAGCGTTTGCTTGATGAAGATGGGTCGTACTGGGCTACCAATTGAGCCACGCAGCAGGCCGCAGGCAGGCAGGTCTGGGGACCCCCATTCCCAAAACGCCGACATCGTCCTGCTTGCATTATCATCTACATCCTCCCCTCGCTCGCCCCCCCCCCCCCTCTCTCTCAAATCTCTGCCATGGCACTACCGGTCTGCCCATGCATCGACGAGGAGTCACTGCCCCCTGAGGACGCTCACTCAAAGAGCAGCGACGAGGACCCCTACGCGCCGCCGTACGAGGTTGCGCCGGACCCCCGAACTTTGGATTGGTTTTGGGGCCATTACAATCTTTGTCTATGGAAGTCGCTGCCGCCGACTTAGAAAGCCAGGCAAGTGGCGTTCAAGAAGGAGATGGCGGAGGAGGAAGCCAGGTACCAGGCGGCATGTGATGCCCGTGGTGCCGCCTGGAAAAAGGAGGCGGTGGAGCTTTGGGGGTGGGTACGTCATCGTGCGGAGGAGGTGTACAAAGACAGGTACTTTGCGAGGAAGGCCAAAGGCTCTAGGCACCTCATCGCTGCATGGAGCTGGGCTGATAAGCTCCAGCGTGCCACCGACGAGGAGCTCCGGTGGGCGCCCAACAAAATGGCAAGATCGCTCGCGCTCGTCCGCCAGCAAGAGGCAGATCAGTATGTCAAGCGCTGCGAGGCGGAGGAGGCGGAGTGCTACCTCCGCACTGGGAAGACGCCGCGCACCAGGGAGCTGCTGGCAAGGGGCTGCCAGAATACTGCCCCCAGGAGGGATTATTAGTTTTAGTATTCGTCGTTTTCAATTTTATGCATTGTACCTAGTAGTTAAGTACCATCACATATATATGATGATATTATATATATTCTATGATGCACTAATGAACAATTAATATATGTACCGCACAGATGCACACGACGCGTTTGGGGAAAAACGGCTACGCGCTGGCCCCCGTTAACGGCGGCTACGCAGGCGCTGCCAGCCGTCATCTGACACGATTTGTACATCTGTATTCCTCCATTATTCTATCCCGTATATGAATCTCAATAATGCCCAGTACAGATCTCAAAACTTACCTGCACGACATAGATATCAGGATCATCTGGACCCAGGAGCCAAAACGCATTCACAAATATAAGATGTCCTAACATTTTTGTAAATCGGATGTATGTAGACATGTTTGTGTGTTTGTTCACTCATTTTAGTCCGTATGTAGTCCATATTGAAATGTCCAAAACATCTTGTGAACTGAGGGAGTATTTGGCAAATTATTAACATTCGATTTGGCATAACAGTTGTATCACAACAAATATTGATAGTTGCATGATTGCTTGACATGTTTAGTGTTGGAGATTTGAATCTTCTCATGTCTAAATTTGCATGCTTCGTTGGCCAAAGAAGGCATGTCGGCGACCTCTCTCACCCAATTGATTTTAACCCATCCAGATCTTTCTCACCGAGATTGAAACTTGTTAGAGCATCTACAGTCACAAAATTTCGACCTAGACAGGCGCCACAAACGGGCCTTAAACGCCCAGGCTGACCGACGCCCCTCATATATTCAACCCAAATCTAGGCCAAATATGGGGGCGTCGCGGTCGTTTGAGGTTCTGAATTTGCCTACTCCGGCTGTAGATGCTCTTACTACCGGTTTCAACCTGAAAGTGTATGGGAAACTACTTTATTTTCGAGAAAACTTTTAATTTGTTCATCAAATGTTTGAAAGCATATGGAAAGCTACCTTCTTCTTTTTTTTCGAGCAAACCTTCAATTTATTCATCAAATGTTTGAAAGCATATGGAAAGCTACCTTCTTCTTTTTTTCGAGAAAACTTTCAATTTATTCATCAAATGTTCGGAGGCGTATGAAAAAGCTACCTTCTTTCATAAAAATAATAGAAATTACATTCAGATCCATTAACCACCTAGCGGCGACTGCAAGCGCTAGAGCGAGCCAAAGGCTCGCCGCCGTCATCGCCCCTCCTTCATCAGAGTCGTGCAAAACTTATTGTAGTAGATAGTCTGAAAGTCGTCATATTCATCAAACCAAGCCAGGTTAATGCTATGAGTAGCGTTCCTTTATCCCGATATTATGGACAGAGTAAATCAGTTCAACACAAACATTGTTACACAAGGAGCCGATAAGCCAAGAAGCTCGAGTGACTTGTTAGAGACTTTATGTCGAGATGAAGATGATAATACCATCAATAGGCTTTTTAGATTTTAGTACTGACATGGGGGCGGGCGGTGGGTGGCCAAATCACCTTTTTATATTAGGCTTACATGTTTTGTGTGATCCCTCATCATTTTATCCCACTTTTTGGTGGAAGGGTCCTATATGACCCAAACCCTATTTGACGCCTTAAGCGTCAATGATAGGCCTTTTCTAAATTGGCGCCACCTCCCCTCCCCCCACCTTGGGATGCCCATCTACTTTTCTTCTCACCACTAGAGTTAAAATTGAACCACCACCGGGTTTGGGGAATCTTCCCATGGAGGTTCTGCCTGTTTTATTCTGCGCGATTTTTCTTTTGGTTTTCTTTCAATACATTTTCTTAAATCATTTTTAAAGTCAATGTCAACGTTCCGGAGCTCTCCCTATATGTCGCATTTTGCGTCAGTTTCTATTGAGAACCAGACATTTTGCGCCAAATAGACCCCAAAACGCACATAGCATGTGGGCCGACCCATTAAGCGACATCCACTTGCTTGGATTCTTTGCTTCGCATTTTTCTCTAGTAAACATATCGTAGCGATTCGATGACACTGCAGTGACTCAGACTACTATAGTTAGACACTGCAGTATGTAGTCTTTTCGGACATTCATTTAAATAGCTTTCTAGAAACATGACATTTTTTTTAAATTACGAACAATTTTTGGAAACATGACCATTTTAGAATTCTAAATTTTTTGTAGGAAATTGGGAAGACTTTTGGAAAATAACTGGGAACATTTTTAGAAGACACTAATATTTTTTAAATTCCAATCATTTTTGAGGAACATGAACAAATTTTGAAATTCCTGAAAAGTTCTTGAAAAAACATAAAAGATTTTTAAATTGTGAAAGTTTTTCAAAAACACGAATTTTATGTGAAATTCCTTTTTTTCCTAAAAAGGAAAGATTTTTGGGAAAACCTAAATATTTTTTGGAATTCAGACTATTTCTATTTTAAATATAATTTCCCAATATTTTTAAAAATTAGAAGAAAAAAACAGAAAATAAAGTGCAACAAGGCAAAACGTAAACTTTGAGGAGGCAAAACTCTGTTTTTTAGTTTAGACCCTTCAAAAGATTTTGATGGAAGGCTCCATCTCGGCGATGTAGTGGCCCCAGCTGAACCTTATGTAGCTCTCCCAGCATAGGGCATAACACCACAACAACATTTTGATGGAAGGCTCCATCTCGGCGATGCCATGGCGGCAAGGTCGAGGATCCGTGGGAGTTTGTCTTCCTCATTCCGGTGGTGCGGCGGATCTGGTGTCCCTTGGTGGACTTATGGTGTGCGCCCTGGGCGGTGCTGTTAGATTGGAGGGGATGATTCTCGTCCATGATCTGGTATGGTGCCCGAGGGTGGTGGTTCTGATCCTATGCCTCGACGATGTCGACGACAGGCTATAGTTTTAGTAGGCGAGGAGTATGGGACGTTCCCCGGTTAACGTGCCACTGAGAATTTGGTTGCGCCGGCGGCGGGCCTCTCCACGGACTCACAAATCTCTTTTCAGGCAATGGTGCTCTATCAACTCTGGCAATGGATTGCGGCAAGAATGGCGGTTGTATCGACCCTGAACGTGTATTTTTCCTTAATGGCCCATGGTTGAAATGGCGGGGAATATTAATTTGTGCATGTATGTTTATCACAGTGAAGTGTATCGGCGAGGTGAGAAGACGAGTAAAGGAGAATTTGCTAAACACGGTCTATGATTAATAATGTTAGCTTGCATGCATAGAGAGTTCAGCGTGCATGTGGTAAATGGCAGATGGAACAGGAACACAGGATGGTGCAGGAAAAATTGCAGAGCCGGGAGAGCTGTCCTTCTAAGGCTAGCCATAGTGGGGGTAACATAAGTAGTAACATGCAGTTGGAACTCACAAACATGCTTATGTGGCAGTCAATTAAAGAAGAGAGATGGTTATAGTAACATAGGTAGATACCGTAACATAATAAATGTTATACTACTATGTGTCATGCATGGCAATAAATGAGACCACCTATGATACTAATTCATGTTACTATGCACTATATATGTAGTATCATACGCTAGTATCATATGCATGACATTAGTATATGATACTCCCCACTATGACTAGCCTAACGGCGGCCGCTTTAAATGAGATGATGGCCCACAATATTTTTATATCACATACGGTGAGAATACCTGTTAGAATACAACTTATGGTGTTGATCCATATGTGACTGGATGGCTAAGATATCAGGTGCAGCTGAGCCCGAGCTCAGAAATGAATTTTCATTTTTTCCTTGCCCTTTATTAGTGATTCCTGCGTGTGCGTTGTATTGCGTCTTGCTATGAATGGTTAGTGATAATCTTCTAAAAAACATTTGATGGAAGAAAATACTGTTGCACTCGTCATATTTATTGGAGCTAGCTAGAGGCTGACACACGGCTTTCATTGTGTGCGCGCTCTTGAGGGCATCTCCAACGTGGAGCATCTATTGGACAACATCAAATGTCTGTGGGTGTGTCCAAACGTGTCCACGGATAACAAATGGATAGTCGACCGATTCCAATCGTGGACATCAATTGCTTGCCCCATTTGAAACGGATCGAGCATAAAACACAAATGAATTGAAGCTAAACCAATGAAATTCAACAAAGTTTGGTACATTTACAATGGAACGGCAAAATTTAACAAGTTCAAACTAAATGCAAACTAAACCACACTAAAGTAAGTGAGATACTGGCCACTGACCTCATAGGCATGGTCTCCAAGGCCATCGACACCTTCGTCATCGTTTGCCCCGTCGTCCGAGTCACCTTTGTTGATGTGCCTATGGCGGAATGCCCGCCAGGTTTTGCGGCATCCGTGCCTAGCAACCGCGGCAAACTCGCGATTGATGCACTCCATCGCATTGTCTAGCTCCTTGTGTTGCTTGTCTTTGATGACGTCGGCGGCTCAGATGAAGGTGACACGCTCAGACTCCACCAGTCCCACTCAGAGGTGTTGGCCATTGAGCCGGCGTCGGCGGCTCGGATGAAGGTGATGTGCTCGGACTCTGGTATCCCCACTGGAAGGAACTGGTGGTTGCATCGGAGCCGACTGGGGCATCCTCAAGCGTTCGCGGGCGCGGGGTCAATGAGCACCCATGTCGGCACCACCTGGGTCTTCGTGAACACTGGTCGGCGTTGCACGTTGCATTGCTCTTGGTGTTCCGCCTCCGAGAGGCATTTCCTCGCTACCGAGGAGAACGCTGTTGGGGAACGTAGTAATTTCAAAAAAAATCCTATGCACACGCAAGATCATGGTGATGCATAGCAACAAGAGAGGAGAGTGTAGTCCACGTACCCTCGTAGACCGTAAGTGGAAGCATTATGACAACGCAGTTGATGTAGTCGTATGTCTTCACGATCCGACCGATTCTAGTACGGAAAGTACGGCACCTCCGTGATCTGCACACATTCAGCTCGGTGACGTCCCACGAACTCACGATCCAGCAGAGTGTCGAGGGAGAGCTTCGTCAGCACGACGGTGTAATGACGGTGATGATGTAGCTACAGGCGCAGGGCTTCGCCTAAGCACTATGACGATATGACCGAGGTGAATTATGGTGGAGGGGGGCACGGCACACGGTTAAGAGATCAATGATCAACATGTGTGTCTATGGGGTGCCCCTTGGCCACGTATATAAAGGATGGAGGGAGGAGGAGGCCGGCCCTCATAGGGCATGCCCAAAGTGTGGAGTCCTACTAGGACTCCCTAGTCCTAGTAGGATTCCACCTCCCACATGGAATAGGAAAAAGGGAAGGGAGAAGGAGAAGGAAGGAAGGGGGTGCCCCCTTTCCCTTGTCCAATTTGGACCAGTCCATGGGGAAGGGGCGCGGCCACCCTTGAGGCCTTTCTCCCCTTTCCCGTATGGCCCATTAAGGCCCAATACGAATTCCTGTTACTCTCCGGTACTCCGAAAAGTACCTGAATCACTCGGAACATTTCCGATGTCCGAATATAGCCTTCCAATATATTGATCTATACGTATTGACCATTTCGAGACTCCTCGTCATGTCCCCGATCTCATCCGGGACTCCGAACAAACTTCGGTCATCAAATCACATAGCTCATAATACAAATCGTCACAGAATGTTAAGCGTGCGGACCCTACGGGTTCGAGAACTATGTAGACATGACTGAGACTCATCTCCGGTCAATAACCAATAGCGGAACCTGGATGCTCATATTGGGTCCTACATATTCTACGAAGATCTTTATCGGTCAAACCGCATAACAACATACGTTGTTCCCTTTGTCATCGGTATGTTACTTGCTCGAGATTCGATCGTTGTTATCTCAATACCTAGTTCAATCTCGTTACCGGAAAGTCTCTTTACTCGTTATGTAATGCATCATCCCGCAACTAACTCATTAGTCACAATGCTTGCAAAGCTTATAGTGATGTGCATTACCGAGAGGGCCCAGAGATACCTCTCCGATACACGGAGTGACAAATCCTAATCTCGATCTATGCCAACTCAACAAATACCATCGGAGACACCTGTAGAGCATCTTTATAATCACCCAGTTACGTTGTGACGTTTGATAACACACAAGGTGTTCCTCCGGTATTCGGGAGTTGCATATTCTCATAGTTAGAGGAACATGTATAAGTCATGAAGAAAGCTGTAGCAATGAAACTGTAACGATCATAATGCTAAGCTAACGAATGGGTCTTGTCCATCACATCATTCTCCTAATGATGTGATCCCGTTCAACAAATAACAACACATGTCTATGGTTAGGAAACATAACCATCTTTGATAAACGAGCTAGTCAAGTAGAGGCATAATAGGGACACTTTGTTTTGTCTATGTATTCGCACATGTACTAAGTTTTCGGTAAATACAATTCTAGCATGAATAATAAACATTTATCATGAAATAAGGAAATAAATAATAAGTTTATTATTGCCTCTAGGGCATATTTCCTTCACTCTCCCACTTGCACTAGAGTCAATAATCTAGTTCACATCGCCATGTGATTTAACACCAATAGTTCACATCACCATGTGATTAACACCCATAGTTCACATCGCCATGTGACCAACACTCAAAAGGGTTTACTAGAGTCAGTAATCTTAGTTCACGTCGCCATGTGATTAACACCCAAAGAGTACTAAGGTGTGATTATGTTTTGCTTGTGAGATAAGTTTAGTCAACGGGTCTGCCATATTCAGATCCATATGTATTTTGCAAATTTCTATGTCAACAATGCTCTGCATGGAGCTACTCTAGCTAATTGCTCCCACTTTCAATATGTATCCAGATTGAGACTTAGAGTCATCTGGATCAGTGTCAAAACTTGCATCGACGTAACCCTTTACGATGAACCTTTTGTCACCTCCATAATCGAGAAACATATCCTTATTCCACTAAGGATAATTTTGACCGTTGTCCAGTGATCTACTCCTAGATCACTATTGTACTCCCTTTCCAAACTCAGTGTAGGGTATACAATAGATCTGGTACACAGCATGGTATACTTTATAGAACCTATGGCTGAGGCATAGGGAATGACTTTCATTCTCTTTCTATCTTCTGTCGTGGTCGGGCTTTGAGTCTTACTCAATTTCACACCTTGCAATACAGGCAAAAACTCCTTCTTTGACTGTTCCATTTTTAACTACTTCAAAAATTTGTCAAGGTATGTAGTCATTGAAAAAACTTATCAAGTGTCTTGATCTATCTCTATAGATCTTGATGCTTAATATGTAAGCAACTTCATCGAGGTCTTTCTTTGAAAAACTCCTTTCACACACTCCTTTTATGCTTTCCAAAAAATTCTACATCATTTCCGATCAACAATATGTCATTCACATATACTTATCAGAAAGGTGGTAGTGCTCCCAATCACTTTCTTGTAAATACAGGCTTCATCGCAAATCTACATAAAACTATATGCTTTGATTAACTCATCAAAGCGTATATTCCAACTCTGAGATGCTTTGCACCAGTCCATGGATGGATCGCTAAAGCTTGCACATTTTGTTAGCACGTTTAGGATCGACAAAACCTTCTGGTTGCATCATATACAACTCTTCTTTAATAAATCCATTAAGGAATGTAGTTTTGACATCCATTTGCCAAATTTCATAAAATTTGGCAATTTGCTAACATGATTCGGACAGACTTAAGCATCACTACGAGTGAGAAAATCTCATCGTAGTCAACACCTTGAACTTTGTTAAAAACCTTTTTTGACAAGTCTAGCTTTGTAGATAGTAACACTACTATCAGCGTCTGTCTTCCTCTTGAAGATCCATTTATTTTCTATGGCTTGCCGATCATCGGGCAAGTCAACCAAAGTCCACACTTTGTTCTCATACATGGATCCCATCTCAGATTTCATGGCCTCAAGCCATTTCGCGGAATCTGGGCTCATCATCGCTTCCTCATAGTTTGTAGGTTCGTCATGGTCAAGTAACATGAACTCCAGAATAGGATTACCGTACCACTCTGGTGCGGAACGTACTCTAGTTGACCTACGAGGTTTGGTAGTAACTTGATCCGAAGCTTCATGATCATCATCATTAACTTCCTCAGTAATTGGTGTAAGCATCACTTAAACTGATTTCAGTGATAAATACTTTCCAATTCGAGAGAAGGTACAATTACCTCATCAAGTTCTACCTTCCTCCCACTCACTTCTTTCGAGAGAAACTCCTTTTCTAGAAAGTATCCATTTTTAGCAACGAATATCTTGCCTTCGAATCTGTGACAGAAGGTGTACCCAACATTTTCCTTTGGGTATCCTATGAAGACGCATTTCTCCAATTTGGGTTCGAGTTTATCAGGTTGAAACTATTTCACATAAGCATCGCAACCCCAAACTTTAAGAAACGACAGCTTAGGTTTCTTGCCAAACCACAGTTCATATGGTGTCGTCTCAACGGATTTAGATGATGCCCTATTTAACGTGAATGCAGCTGTCTCTAATGCATAATCCTAAAACGATAGTGTTAAATCGGTAAGAGACATCATAGATCGCACCTTATCTAATAATGTATGGTTCCGATGATGTTCGGATACACCATTAAGCTGTGGTGTTCCAGGTGACGTGACTTTGCGAAACTATTCCACATTGTTTCAAATGAAGACCAAACTTGTAACTCAAATATTCATCTCCGCGATCAGATCGTAGAAACTTTATTTTCTTGTTACGATGATTTCAGACTTATGTTTCATCAAGTAGATATACCCATATCTGCTCAAATCATCTGTGAAGGTCAGAAAATAACAATACCCACCGCGAGCCTCAACACTCATCGGATTGCATACATCAGTATGTATTATTTCCAACAAGTCTGTTGCTCGCTCCATTGTTCCAGAGAACGGAGTCTTAGTCATCTTGCCCATGAGGCATGGTTCGCAAGCATCAAGTGATTCCAAAAGCCCATCAGCATGGAGTTTCTTCATGCGCTTTACACCAATATGACCTAGGCAGTGCCACAAATATGCTGCACTATCATTATTAACTTTGCATATTTAGCATCACTATTATGAATATGTGTATTATTACGATCGAGATTCAGTAAACAATTTACATTGGATGTATGACCATAGAAGGTTTTATTCATGTAAAACAGAACAACAATTATTCTCTGACTTAAATGAATAACCGTATCGCAATAAACATGATCAAATCATATTCATGCTCAACGCAAACACCAAATAACATTTATTTAGGTCCAACACCAATCCCGAAGGTATAGGGAGTGTGCGATGATGATCTTATCAACCTTGGAATCACTTCCAACACACATCGTCACTTCGCCCTCAACTAGTTTCTGTTCATTTTGCAACTCCCGTTTCGAGTTACTACTCTTTAGTAACTGAACCAGTATCAAATACTGAGGGGTTGCTATAAACACTAGTACAATACACATCAATAACATGTATATCAAATATACCTTTGTTTACTTTGCCATCCTTCTTATCCGCCAAGTATCTAGGGTAGTTCCACTTCCAGTGACCATTTTCTTTGCATTAGAAGCACTAAGTTTCAGGCTTGAGTCTAGCTTTGGGTTTCTTCATGGGAGTGACAACTTGCTTGTCATTCTTATTAAAGTTCCCTTTCTATCCCTTTGCCCTTTTCTTGAAACTAGTGATCCTTCTAACCATCAACACTTGATGCTCTTTCTTGATTTCTACCTTCACCGATTTCAGCATCACGAAGAGCTCGGGAATTACTTTCATCATCCCTTGCATATTATAGTTCATCACGATGTTCCAGTAACTTGGTGATAGTGACTAGAGAACTCTGTCAATCACTATTTTATCTAGAAGATTAACTCCCACTTGATTCAAGCGATTGTAGTACTCAGACAATCTGAGCACATGCTCACTAGTTGAGCTATTCTCCTCCATCTTGTAGGCAAAGTACTTGTCAGAGGTCTCATACCTCTCGACTGGGGCATGAGTCTGAAATACCAATTTCAGCTGTTGGAACATCTTATATGCTCTGTGGCGTTCAAAATGTTTTTTGAAGCCCCGGTTGAAAGGATCGATATAGTGTTGGAAATATGCCCTAGAGGAAATAATAAATTGGTTATTATTATATTTCCTTGTTCATGATAATCATTTATTATCCATGCTATAATTGTATTGATAGGAAACTCAGATACATGTGTGGATACATAGACAACACCATGTCCCTAGTAAGCCTCTAGTTGACTAGCTCGTTGATCAATAGATGGTTAGGTTTCCTGACCATGGACATTGGATGTCGTTGATAACGGGATCACATCACTAGGAGAATCATGTGATGGACAAGACCCAATCCTAAGCCTAGCACAAAGATCGTATAGTTCATATGCTAAAGCTTTTCTAATGTCAAGTATCATTTCCTTAGACCATGAGATTGTGCAACTCCTGGATACCGTAGGAATGCTTTGGGTGTGCCAAACGTCACAACCTAACTGGGTGGCTATAAAGGTACATTACGGGTATCTCCGAAAGTGTCTGTTGGGTTGGCACGAATCGAGACTGGGATTTGTCACTCCGTGTGACAGAGAGGTATCTCTGGGCCCACTCGGTAGGACATCATCATATGCGCAATGTGACCAAGGAGTTGATCACGGGATGATGTGTTATGGAACGAGTAAAGAGACTTGCCGGTAACGATATTGAACAAGGTATCGGATACCGACGATCGAATCTCGGGCAAGTGCAATACCGCTAGACGAAGGGAATTGAATACGGGATTGATTAAATCCTCGACATCGTGGTTCATCCGATGAGATCATTGTGGAACATGTGGGAGCCAACATGGGTATCTAGATCCCGCTGTTGGTTATTGGCTGGAGAGGTGTCTCGGTCATGTCTACATGGTTCCCGAACCCGTAGGGTCTACACACTTAAGGTTCGGTGACGCTAGGGTTATAGGGAAAGTATGTACGCGGTTACCGAATGTTGTTCGGAGTCCCGGATGAGATTCCGGACGTCACGAGGAGTTCCGGAATGATCCGGAGGTAAAGATTTATATATAGGAGGTATGGTTTTGGCCACCGGAAGTGTTCCGGGCATCACCGGTAGTGTACCGGGACCACCGGAGGGGTCCGGGGGTCCACCGGGAGGGGCCACCAGCCCCGGAGGCCCACATGGGCCAATAGTGGGAAGGGACCAGCCCCTATGTGGGCTGGGGCGCCTCCCACCAAGGCCCAAGGCGCCTCCAAGAAGGGAAGGGGGCAAACCCTAGGGCAGATGGGCCCTAAGGCCCACCCCAGGTGCGCCTCCCCCTCTCCCCCTTGTGGCCGCCACCCCAGATGGGATTGGGGCTGCCGCCACCCCTAGGGTGGGAACCCTAGGTGGAGGCGCAGCCCTCCCTCTCCCCCTATATATAGTGGAGGCAAAGGGGCAGCCCAACACACGAAGTTCTTCTCCTGTTGGCGCAGCCCTACCCCTCTCCCTCCTCGTCTCTCGTAGTGCTTGGCGAAGTCCTGCTAGAGTTCCGCGCTCCTCCACCACCACCACGCCGTCGTGCTGCTGCTGGACGGAGTCTTCCCCAACCTCTCCTTCTCCCCTTGCTGGATCAAGGCGTGGAGACGTCACCGGGCTGCATGTGTGTTGAACGCGGAGGTGCCGTCCGTTCGGCACTAGGATCATCGGTGATTTGGATCACGACGAGTAAGACTCCATCAACCCCGTTCACTTGAACGCTTCCGCTTAGCGATCTACAAGGGTATGTAGATGCACTCTCCTTCCCTTGTTGCTAGATTACTCCATAGATTGATCTTGGTGATGCGTAGAAAATTTTGAATTTCTGCTACGTTCCCCAACAATGGCATCATGAGCTAGGTCTATGCGTAGTTTCTATGCACGAGTAGAACACAAAGTAGTTGTGGGCGTCAATTTTGTCAATTTACTTGCCGTTACTAGTCTTATCTTGATTCGGCAGCATTATGGGATGAAGCGGCCCGGACCGACCTTACACGTACGCTTACGTGAGACTGGTTCCACCGACTGACATGCACTAGTTGCATAACATGGCTGGCGGGTGTCTGTCTCTCCCACTTTAGTTGGATCGGATTCGATGAACAGGGTCCTTATGAAGGGTAAATAGAAATTGGCAATTCACGTTGTGGTTTTGGCGTAGGTAAGAAACGTTCTTGCTAGCAACCTATAGCAGCCACGTAAAAACTTGCAACAACAATTAGAGGACGTCTAACTTGTTTTTGCAGCAAGTGTTTTGTGATGTGATATGGCCAAAGGATGTGATGAACGATATATGTGATGTATGAGATGATCATGTTCTTGTAATAGGAATCACGACTTGCATGTCGATGAGTATGACAACTGGCAGGAGCCATAGGAGTTGTCTTAATTTATTTATGACCTGCGTGTCAACATAAACGTCATGTAATTACTTTACTTTATTGCTAACCGTTAGCTGTAGTAGTAGAAGTAATAGTTGGCGAGACAACTTCATGAAGACATGATGATGGAGATCATGATGATGGAGATCATGGTGTCATGCCGGTGACGATGATGATCATGGAGCCCCGAAGATGGAGATCAAAAGGAGCAAAGTGATGATGGCCATGTCATGTCACTATTTGATTGCATGTGATGTTTATCATATTTTTACATCTTATTTGCTTAGAACGACGTAGCTTAAATAAGATGATCCCTCACTAAAATTTCAAGAAAAGTGTTCTCCCTAACTGTGCACCATTGCAAAGGTTCGTCATTTCGAAGCACCACGTGTTGATCGGGTGTGATAGATTCTTACGTTTGAATACAACGGGTGTTGACGAGCCTAGCATGTACAGACATGGCCTCGGAACACATGCAAAACACTTAGGTTGACTTGACGAGCCTAGCATGTACAGACATGGCCTCGGAACACGGAGGACCGAAAGGTCGAACATGAGTCGTATAGAAGATACGATCAACATGAGATGTTCACCGATGATGACTAGTCCGTCTCACGTGATGATCGGACACGGCCTAGTTGATTCAGATCATGTATCACTTAGATGACTAGAGGGATGTCTATCTGAGTGGGAGTTCATGAAATAATCAGATGAACTCAATTATCATGAACATAGTCAAAAGGACTTTGCAAATTATGTCGTAGCTGACGCTTTAGTTCTACTGTTTAAGATACGTTCCTAGAGAAAATTTAGTTGAAAGTTGATAGTAGCAATTATGCAGACTGAATCCGTAAACTGAGGATTGTCCTCATTGTTGCGCAAAAGGATTATGTCCTTAATGCACTGCTCAGTGAGCTGAACCTCAAGCGTCGGTTGTGGATGTTGCTAACATCTGACATACACGTTTTGATGACTACATGATAGTTCAGTGCGTAATGCTAAATGGTTTAGAATTGAGGCACCAAAGACATTTTTGAAACATCGCAGAACATATGAGATGTTCCAAGGACTGAAATTGGGATTTCAGGATAGTGCCCGCGTCAAGAGGTATGAGACCTCTGACAAGTTTCCTAAGCCTGCAAACTAAGGAGAAAAGCTCAATCATTGAGCATGTGCTCAGATTGTATGAGTGCTACTATCAATTGAATCGAGTGGGAGTTAATCTTCCAGATGAGATAGTGATGTTTCTCCAAAGTCACTGTCACCAAGCTACTGGAGCTTCGTGATGAACTATAACATATCAGGGATAGATATGATCCTTGAGCTATTCGCGACACCGCGAAAGTAGAAATCAAAAGGGAGCATCAATTGTTGATGGTTAGTAAAACCACTAGTTTCAAGAAGGGCAAGGGCAAGAAAGGGATACTTCATGAAACGACAAATCAGTTGCCGTTCTAGTAAAGAAACCCAAAGTTGAACCCAAGCCCGAGACTAAGTGCTTCTGTAATAAGGGGAACGGTCACTAAAGCGGAACCACCCTAGATACTTGGTAGATGAGAAGGCTGGCAAGGTTGACAGAAGTATGTATTGGACATATATTATATTAAATGTGTACTTTACTAGTACTCCTAGTAGCAGCAGGGTATTACATACCGGTTCGGTTGCTAAGTGTTAGTAACTCAAAATAAAAGGCTCCAGAATAAACGGAGTCTAGCCAAATGTGAGACGACGATGTGTGTTGGAAGAGTTTCCGAGGTTGATGTGATCAAACATCGCACGCTCCGTCTACCATCAGTATTGGTGTTAAACCTAAATGATTGTTGTTTGGTGTTTGCGTTGAGTGTAGACATGATTCGATTATGTTTATCGCAATACGGCTATTCATTTAAGGAGAATAATGGTTATTGTGTTTATTTGAATAATACCTTCAATGGTTTGCACCTAAAATGAATGGTTTATTGAATCCCGATCGTAGTGATACACATGTTCATGCCAAAAGATATAAGCACCACATACTTGTGGCACTGCAATTTGAGTCATATTGGTATAACACGCATGAAGAAGCTCCATGTTGATGGATCTTTGGACTCACTTGATTTTGAATCACTTGAGACATGCAAATCATACCGCACGGGCAAGATGACTCAAAGGCCTCGTTTTTCAGTAAGATGGAACAAGAAAGCAACTTGTTGGAAGTAATACATCTTGATGTGTACAGTCCAATGAGTGCTGAGGCATGTAGTGGATATCGTTATGTTCTTACTTCATAGATGATTTGAGTAGATGATGTATATTTACTTGATGAATCACGAGTCTGAATTATTGAAAGGTTCAAGTAATTTCAGGGTGAAGTTGAAAGATCGTTGTGACAAGAGGATAAAATATCTATGATATGATCATAGAGATGAATATCTGAATTACGAGTTTGGCACAGAATTAAGACATTGTGGAAATGGTTTCACAATGGATACAGCCTGGAACACCATAGTGTGATGGTGTGTCTGAACATCATAACTGCACCCTATTGGACATGGTGCATAACATGATGTCTCTTATCGAATTACCACTATAGTTTATGGGTTTAGGCATTAGAGACAACCACATTCACTTTAAATAGGGCACCACACAATTCCGTTTGAGTCGACACCGTATGAACTATGGTTTAGAGAAACCTAAGATGTCGTTTCTTAAAAGTTTGGGGCTGCGACGCTTATGTGAAAAAGTTTCAGGCTGATAAGCTCGAACCCAAAACGGATAAATGCATCTTCATAGGACACCCAAAACAGTTGGGTATACCTCCTGTCTCAGATCCGGAAGCAATAGGGATTGTTTCTCGAATCGGGTCCTTTCTCGAGGAAAAGTTTCTCTCGAAAGAATTGAGTGGGAGGATGGTGGAGACTTGATGAGGTTATTGAACCGTCACTTCAACTAGTGTATAGCAGGGCACAAGGAGTTGTTCCTGTGGCACCTACACCAATTGAAGTGGGAGCTTATGATAGTGATCATGAAACTTCGGATCAAGTCACTACCAAAACCTCGTAGGACGACAAGGATGCGTACTACTTCAGAGTGGTACGTAATCCTGTCTTGGAAGTCATGTTGCTAGACAACAATGAACCTACGAGCCATGGAGAAGCGATGGTGGGCCCGGATTCCAAGAATGGCTCGAGGCCATAAAATCCGAGAGAGGATCCATATATGAAAAACAAAGTGTAGACTTTGGAAGAACTACTTGATGGTCGTAAGGCTGTTAGGTACATGTGGATTTTAAGAAGAAGACGGACGTGGACGGTAATGTCACCATCTATGAAGCTCGACTTGTGGCGAAGAGTTTTTCACAAGTTCATGTAGTTGATTACGATGAGATTTTCTCACCTGTAGCGATGCTTATGTCCGTCGGAATCATGTTAGCATAAGCTGCATTTATGAAATCTGGCAGATGGATGTCAAAACAAGTTTCCTTACCAGTTTTCATAAGGAAAGGTTGTATGTGATACAATCAGAAAGGTTCTGTCAATCCTAAGGATGCTAAAAGGTATGCAAGCTCCAGCGATCCTTCCATGGACTAGAGCTAGCATCTCGGAGTCGGAATATACACTTTGATGGAGTAATCAAAGTTTATGGGTTTATACAAAGTTTGTTAGAAACTTGTATTTACAATAAAGTGAGTGGGAGCACTACAACATTTCTGATAAGTATATGTGGATGACATATTGTTGATCCGAAATGATGAAGAACTTCTGGAAAGCATATAGGGTTATTTGAGAGGTGTTTTTCAATGGAAAACCTGGATTAAGCTACTTGAACATTGAGCATCAAGATCTATAAGGATAGATCAAAAACGCTTAATGGTACTTTCAAATGAGCACATACCTTGACATGATCTTGAAGGTGTTCAAGATGGATCAGCCAAAGGAGTTCTTGCCTGAGTTGTAAGGTATGAAGTTAAGATTTAAAGCTCGACCACGGCAGGAGAAAGAGGAAGGACGAAGGTCGTCCCCTATGCTTTTGTCATAGGCTCTATACGATATGCCATGCTGAGTACCGCACCTGATGTGTGCCTTGCCACATGTCTGGCAAGAGGGTACAAAGGTGATCTAGGAGTAGATCACCAGATAGCGGTCAAAATTATCCTTAGAGGAATAAGGATATGTTTCTCGGTTATGGAGGTGATAAAGAGTTCGACGTAAAGAGTTACGTTGATGCAAGCTTAACACCTATCCGGATAGCTCTGAGTAGAGATACCGAATACATATAATGGAGAAACAATTTGGAATAGCTCCAAGTAGAACAGTTATTTGAAATGGCTCCAAATATAGCATAGAGATTTGCGAAGTACATACGGATCTGAATGTTGTAGACCCGTTGACTAAAGCCTCTCTCACAAGCAACATGATCAAACCCAGAACTCATTGAGTGTTAATCACATAGTGATGTGAACTAGATTATTGACTCTAGTAAACTCTTTGGATGTTGGTCACATGGCGATGTGACCTGTGAGTGTTAATCACATGGCGATGTGAACTAGATTATTGACTCTAGTGAAAGTGGGAGACTGATGGAAATATGCCCTAGAGGCAATAATAAATTGGTTATTATTATATTTCCTTGTTCATGATAATCGTTTAATATCCATGCTATAATTGTATTGATAGGAAACTCAGATACATGTGTGGATACATAGACAACACCATGTCCCTAGTAAGCCTCTAGTTGACTAGCTCGTTGATCAATAGATGGTTAGGTTTCCTGACCATGGACATTGGATGTCGTTGATAATGGGATCACATCATTAGGAGAATCATGTGATGGACAAGACCCAATCCTAAGCCTAGCACAAAGATCGTATAGTTCATATGCTAAAGCTTTTCTAATGTCAAGTATCATTTCCTTAGACCATGAGATTGTGCAACTCCCGGATACCGTAGGAATGCTTTGGGTGTGCCAAACATCACAACGTAACTGGGTGGCTATAAAGGTACATTACGGGTATCTCCGAAAGTGTCTGTTGGGTTGGCACGAATCGAGACTGGGATTTGTCACTCCGTGTGACAGAGAGGTATCTCTGGGCCCACTCGGTAGGACATCATCATATGCGCAATGTGACCAAGGAGTTGATCACGGGATGATGTGTTATGGAACGAGTAAAGAGACTTGCCGGTAACGATATTGAACAAGGTATCGGATACCGACGATCGAATCTCGGGCAAGTGCAATACCGCTAGACGAAGGGAATTGAATACGGGATTGATTAAATCCTCGACATCGTGGTTCATCTGATGAGATCATTGTGGAACATGTGGGAGCCAACATGGGTATCTAGATCCCGCTGTTGGTTATTGGCTGGAGAGGTGTCTCGGTCATGTCTACATGGTTCCCGAACCCGTAGGGTCTACACACTTAAGGTTCGGTGACGCTAGGGTTATAGGGAAAGTATGTACGCGGTTACCGAATGTTGTTCGGAGTCCCGGATGAGATTCCGGACGTCACGAGGAGTTCCGGAATGATCCGGAGGTAAAGATTTATATATAGGAGGTATGGTTTTGGCCACCGGAAGTGTTCCGGGCATCACCGGTAGTGTACCGGGACCACCGGAGGGGTCCGGGGGTCCACCGGGAGGGGCCACCAGCCCCGGAGGCCCACATGGGCCAATAGTGGGAAGGGACCAGCCCCTATGTGGGCTGGGGCGCCTCCCACCAAGGCCCAAGGCGCCTCCAAGAAGGGAAGGGGGCAAACCCTAGGGCAGATGGGCCCTAAGGCCCACCCCAGGTGCGCCTCCCCCTCTCCCCCTTGTGGCCGCCACCCCAGATGGGATTGGGGCTGCCGCCACCCCTAGGGTGGGAACCCTAGGTGGAGGCGCAGCCCTCCCTCTCCCCCTATATATAGTGGAGGCAAAGGGGCAGCCCAACACACGAAGTTCTTCTCCTGTTGGCGCAGCCCTACCCCTCTCCCTCCTCGTCTCTCGTAGTGCTTGGCGAAGTCCTGCTAGAGTTCCGCGCTCCTCCACCACCACCACGCCGTCGTGCTGCTGATGGACGGAGCCTTCCCCAACCTCTCCTTCTCCCCTTGCTGGATCAAGGCGTGGGAGATGTCACCGGGCTGCATGTGTGTTGAACGCGGAGGTGTCGTCCGTTCGGCACCAGGATCATCGGTGATTTGGATCACGACGAGTACGACTCCATCAACCCCGCTCACATGAACGCTTCCGCTTAGCGATCTACAAGGGTATGTAGATGCACTCTCCTTCCCCCGTTGCTAGATTACTCCATAGATTGATCTTGGTGATGCGTAGAAAATTTTGAATTTCTGCTACGTTCCCCAACATATAGTTGTCTAGAGGGGGGGTGAATAGGCAACTAACAATTTTTAGCTTTTCTTTACCAATTTAAACTTTGCATCAAAGTAGGTTGTCTAGATATGCAACTAGGTGTGCAACCTATATGATGCAACAACAACAAGCACACAAGCAAGCAAGGGATATAACACAAATAAGCTTGCACAAGTAAAGGCACGAGATAACCAAGAGTGGAGCCGGTGAAGACGAGGATGTGTGAGGGAGTCCTGGATTGGGGGGTATCCGGACAGCCGGACTATACCCTTTGGCCGGACTGTTGGACTATGAAGATACAAGATTGAAGACTTCGTCCCATGTCCGGATGGGACTCTCCTAGGCGTGGAAGGCAAGCTTGGCAATACGGATATGTAGATCTCCTTCCTTGTAACCGACACTGTGTAACCCTAGCCCTCTCCGGTGTCTATATAAACTGGAGGGTTTAGTCCGTAGGACATAACAACAACAATCATACCATAGGCTAGCTTCTAGGGTTTAGCCTCTCTGATCTCGTGGTAGATCAACTCTTGTACTACCCATATCATCAATATTAATCAAGCAGGAGTAGGGTTTTACCTCCATCGAGAGGGCCCAAACCTGGGTAAAAACATTGTGTCCCTTGTCTCCTGTTACCATCCGCCTAGACGCACAGTTCGGGACGCCCTACCCGAGATCCGCCAGTTTTGACACCGACATTGGTGCTTTCATTGAGAGTTCCTCTGTGTCGTCATCGTTAGGCTTGATGGCTCTTTCGATCATCGATAGCGATGCAGTCCATGGTGAGACTTTTCTCCCCGGACAGATCTTTGTATTCGGCGGCTTTATACTGCGGGCCAACTCGCTTGGCCATCTGGAGCAGATCGGGAGTTACGCCCCTGGCCATCAGGTCAGGTTTGGAAGATTAAACTACACGGCCGACATCCGCGGAGACTTGATCTTCGACGGATTCGAGCCCCTACCGAGTGCTTCGCACTGTCACGATGGGCATGATTTAGCTCTGCCGCCAAACAGTGTTCAGGAGACCGCACCTGCAACCGCTCTGACCTTCAATTCAGAGCCAGCCGCGCCATCCACGGACGGGTGGCTAGACCACGCGCCGGAGGCCACAGTCTCAGCGGCGATCAAGCCGAATACCAACCTTACCCTTCACGAAAGTCGTGACTCCAAGTTGTCGGATTCTTCTCCGGCCACGGACTCCGAACTGCCTGTGCCCATACCAATCGAATCCGACTGGGCGCTGATCATGGAGTTCACCTCCGCAGATATCTTTGAACACTCTCCCTTCGGCGACATACTGAACTCTCTAAGATCTCTCTCCTTGTCAGAAGAGTCCTGGCCGGAATATGACCGGCAGGTTTGGGACGCGGATGACGAAGAAATTCGCCGCCCACCCACCACCCACTTAGTGGCCACTGTCGATGATTTAACAGACATGCTAGACTTCGACTCCGAAGACATCGACGGTATGGGCGATGACGCAGGAGACAAACAGGAACCACTGCCCACAGGGCACTGGACAGCCACCTCATCCCATGATGTATACATGGTGGACACACCTAAAGAAAATGACGACGAGGAGCGGAAGGACGAAGCAAAGGATCGTTCCCTCGAGAAGTAGTCAAAGCGACGGCGTAAGCGCCGCTCCAAATCCCGCCTCGGAAGAAACAACGGTCATTCAGACCCAGCGATAGAGCAGGGTGAGCCGGCGGACTACGAACATGGCAATGAACAACCGTCCGACCATGGCAACACGGATAATCAAACCGAACAACCCGTCTCCGGCGAAGATAACAGTCCGGATGACCTCACGCCGGATAAGCTCCTGGAGCAGAAGAACCGCCATAAAAGGCTCGTCGCCACTGCGCGTAGCCTGAAAAAGCAGAAGCGGAAGCTCAAGACTGCAGAAGATGCACTCAGAATCAAATGGAGTAAAGTACTCAGCACCGCAGACAAGTACGGCGGCAGTCGCCACACAAAGAGCTACCCGAAGCGAAAGCTACTGCCTGAATTTGATGAGGAGGCCTTAGAGCCCCCGCAATCAAAAAACAAAGCAGCCATCCGGTCGGATAGACGACCTCATGGCCAACATAGAGCGGCAAACGACACCGCACACAAGCCAGCACGCGATCCACATGAGGACTCGCATCAAAAAGACGGCCCAACCAGATCTATCTACGGGCCAAGAAAGCACGCTCCAGCAAGCAATGCAACACAACAAAAATCCAAACACCACGGCACACCCAAATACAGGGGTGCCGCACACCCTCTATGTTTCACCAACGAGGTGTTGGACCATGATTTTCCAAAGGGATTCAAACCCGTAAATATAGAGGTGTACGACGGAACGACAGACCCTGGGGTCTGGATTGAGGACTACATCCTCCATATCCACATGGCTCGAGGAAATGATCTCCATGCCATCAAGTACTTACCCCTCAAGCTCAAAGGGCCAGCCAAGCACTAGCTCAAAAGCCTCCCCGAAAACACCAAAGGAAGTTGGGAGGAGCTCGAGGACGCTTTTCGGGCAAATTTTCAAGGGACCTATGTCCGACCACCGGATGCAAACGATTCAAGTCATATAACGCAACAGCCCGAAGAGTCAGCCTGAAAGCTTTGGAACAGATTTCTTACTAAAAAGAACCAAATAGTCGACTGTCCGGACGCCGAAGCCTTAGCAGCTTTCAAACACAACGTTCGGGACGAATGGCACGCACACACCTCGGCCAAGAAAAGCCAATAACAATGGCTGCATTAACAAGCCTCATGACCCGCTTTTGCGCGGGCGAGGACAGCTGGTTAGCCCGATGCAGCACCAGCGACCCAAGTACATCCGAAGTCAGGGACGGGAAGGGGAAGCCACGATGCAGCAAAAACCAGCGCCGGAATAAAGAAACAGTCCTAAGAGCGATGCGGTAAACGCCGGATTCAAAAGCTCTCGGCCAGGTCAGCAAAAGCTGCCCTCCAAAGGTAACACAGACTAACTGTCTAGCCTAAACAAAATTCTGGACAAAGTATGTTAGATCCACAGCACCCCCGATAAACCTGCAAACCATACCCATAGAGAATGTTGGATCTTCAAGCAGTCCGACAAGCTCAACGCCGAACACAAGGGGCTGGATACACCAAGCGAAGACGAAGACGAATCTCGCAAGCAAAGCAATGGGAAACAGAAGAAATTCCCACCAGAAGTCAAAACAGTAAACGTGTTACACGTGATAAATAAAAACAGCGCGGCACCCACAGAGATATGTGCCCAAGGGCCTATCACCGCGGAGTTCCGCCACTGGTCGTCCGACCCGATCACCTTCGACCATCAGGATTACTCTGCAAGTATCCGGCACGCAGGATGGGTTGCCTTGGTGTTAGACCCGATAATAGACGGATACCACTTTACACGAGTCCTCGTGGACGGCGGCAGTAGTTTAAACCTGATATATCAGGACACAGTCCGCAAAATGGGGATTGACCCAACAAAAATTAGCCATAGCAATACTTCCTTTAAAGGAGTAGCGCGAGGCCCAGAAGCCCATTGTACGGGCTCTCTCCCACTAGAGTTTATGTTCGGCTTCCCCGACAACTTCCGTAGCGAAAAGCTAACCTTCCACATCGCTCCGTTTTAAAGTGGTTATCAGGCACTACTGGGACGCGAATCTTTCGCTCGCTTTAACGCAATACTGCATTACGCGTCTCTCATGCTTAAGATGCCCGGTCCACGTGGCATCATTACAGTAAAAGGAAATATCGAGCACTCCTTGCACGCGGAAGACCGTGCGGCTGCCCTGGCAGCCGCACACTAGACGGCCTCACCAACTAGAGCATCTTGCAGGTCATTAAGACCACGGACACGGCTAGATGAGTCCGGCATAGCAACATAATTGATGAAGGTTTGATGGCTATACCCCTATAAATACAAGGGGCTTCATGCGTGTAAACAAGTGACAATAAGGCTCAATTTTATCCATCTTTAACTATACTTGGTTTATTTAGTATAACATACATTTTGGATGACAACTTTGCAACTAAGTTCCTCTCTTTTACAGATGACCATCGTGCTACACCCGTCCAGGATACGGCACAACGGAGACACAGGCGCAGACGTGCAGTAGGGACCCATTCTAAGGATTCTCTTCAGATTAAGACCCTGTGTAAACCTTTTTTACTGTCTCTTGTTGATACACATCCCCCGGATTCTCAGTAAAACTGAGATGGATGTTGACGTATTGGCATGTGTCCACGTCAGATTATTGCACGTACCTGGACACCAGGGGCTTATTACAAAGGGCGACGTTTCGCCCAGTTTATATCATAAAGACCGAATACCTTAGGGAGTGTTCGCCGTCGAGAGTTTGGCCTTATATGCATCAGCTCTGAATCATGTCTTTGGTCAAATGTTGGGTTTGCCCGGCTCCTGAGTTTTGCTGCCTTATGTTCCGCTCTATCGGCTAAGGCGGCACCAGGAGAACTACTGCGATTGTGCCTTGGTTCAGCCAAGCGAGCACCTCAGTAGAGAAAACCGAAAACTGACTGTCATGATATAGCGCGAGACGGGTCAACCACTCGATGACCCAGCGGAATCTTCAGGATTCCTCCGCCTTAACGAAGGGCCGTTTCCCGGCCAGGCACACACGCGCCCCGAATTCGGATGAGCGCGGAGCCACCAGGGGCTATATAGTAGCCCCACTGTCAAATTCCTATGGCTAAGTGAAAGTGATAAAGCATTATAGTCCGATTGCCTAGTTCGCTGCGCTATCACCTCCTTAATGGACCAAGACGATCAAGTGTGAAAATGCGTCTTCTGCGAACGCCCCCGCATTATATGCGTGGGGGCTTAAGCGGACGACTGCCATCTTTCAGGTTATATACATATATACTTAAACGGCCGCACAGGAGGTATTATGATTCTTGCAGGCGCAAGTATAAAATAGCCTTTACATTTCAGCAAAACATTGTTTTCAATAGGAATACATGTCATTAGAACATAATATTGTTCGAGCACTACGCCTCTATTGAACGAGCGCCCTCAAGAACTTCTCGGAAGTAGTGCTCGGTAGGTACTCGGCTTTGGTCCGAATCTTGGGCTGCAATGGCGGTGGCCTCCATCTCTGCCCAGTATGTCTTGACACGGGCAAGGGCCATCCGTGCACCCTCCACGCACGCTGACCTCTTCATCGCGATGATATGCGGCACAGCACCAACGAACTGTTGCACCGAACTAAAATAACTATTCGGATTTGGCCTTTCGGCCACAGATGATCCACTACAGACTTCATGGCAAGTCCGAACAGCCTATTCAGCTCGTCCCACTCGGCCAACCGATCAGTCAATGGAAGCGGACGCTCTGGAACGTTAAACTGTGACCAAAACAGCTTCTCCACTTCACGATATTTTTTATCTCGGAAGTGCTCGGCCGCATCGGCAGCACTTGCTGCCAAGTCAAGGTATGCATCCGCCGAACTCCATAGCCGGTCTAAAGGGGCGTACTTAGGATCGCCGAACTTCATCCGCAGCATAAAGGGCTTCCCAGCCGTGATGTCTCCGGCTTGACGCAGCTCCTCCTTCATTTCTCTCATGGCAGAGCGGGTGTCTTTGGCCGTCACCACGGCCTTCTCTAGGTCCAACCTCTTCGCTTGATCTTCCTTTTCAAGAAGCTTGTAACAGTCAGTAGCATTTTTCAACTACACAGCCATCTTGGCTATTTTCTCGTTGCTTTGGCAGTGAGCAGCCTGTTCGGCTTTCAGCTCCTCGATTGCCTTTAGGGCAGCCACATCACTTCTCTTGGCTTGTTCTTTGGCTCGGGCAAGTTTTGCCCGAAGGTTCTCCACGGCCGTAGCTCCATCTGCATTTAAAACATATGTTATACATAGTGGCATCATGCTCCTCTTATCATGTGTCACTGGAGAAATTACATACCTTGCGCCTCGTCAAGCCACTTGTTGACAAGTACGATGTCGGCATCTGCCTCGTCAAGCTGCCGCTTTAACTCGACAAATTCATCAGTCCGGCTGGCCACCGGACACTTCGCCACCTACATATTAAGGCAGCAAAATTAAACCTTGGACTATGATCCTCTGCGCGCCGTCGTTTTGCGACAGCACCCAGAGTCTCAGGGGCTACTATCTACACAGGGCGCATCTTAAAGTATGCGGTACTGTCAAAAAGTTACATCATTTCACGTACCTCAAAACCTGTCAGTAGACTCATGACAGCTTCATGCAACCCGCTCTCCGAAAACGAAATTCTTTCACTTACCATACCCATCAACGTACGGTGCTCTTCTGAGATAGACGCTCGCCCTAGCAGATCCCTCAGTACCTCCGACCGCGCACCAGACGGTGCCGGACTCATTCGATTGCTTTTTTCAAAAGCCGGATACTGAGGGCTTCGGGTGGCCATATGACCATCTTCTGGCCTTTCCGGATCAGGAGAAATCCTCTGTGACGACACCTCGGGGTCGCCCGCCTCATAAAGCGGTATGGCAGTGGGAGGCATTCCGCTCTCCATCATCTCGGGAAGAAGATCCCCCGAAGACGAGCTCTGCTGAGAAGGGCTAAGATCCAAACTGCAAGATAAATGCTTCGGTTATTTTCCTCAGGAGTACAGCAAGGTTTTTCCTCATTATTACATACCCTTTTACTTACAGCTCGGTGGAGGGTTGTTCCCCTTGAGGGCATAGTACGGCCGGGGTATCCCCCGGTACAGGACCCTCTGGTGAAGATTTCTTCCCCCGCTTCGAGACCATTATCTCCGGGTCTTCAAAGGCGGTCCTCTTCTTCCCCTGAGGAGAGGAATTTTTGATTCCTCCCTTCCGGCCAACCTCCTCCGCGAAGGCAGTAGCTTCCTTGTTCCCCCCTTCATCTTCTCCCGAAGGCGCGATCTCCAGCATCCTGGTTAACACAGGATATGGCGAGGTCTTAGGAAGGGGGGCCGGACACCTGATCAACTTTGCCTTCGCTATCCACTCCTGGTTCAAGAACAACTCTTTTTTAAGGGCGATGTTGCGATAAATAAACGGATGGCGTGTTCGGACACAGGGCTACTTACTTGGGTATCCGGGGATTGCATCTCAGACCTGCATCCTCAATAGAGTCCGGACACATTATTTGTGGTCCGAAGAACAATTTGTACATCTCCGCGGGTGTCATGCCAAGGAAATGTTGAAGAGCTCGCGGTCCCTCTGGATTGAACTCCCACAGGAGGAGGGGACGACGTTTGCAGGACAGGACTCGGTGAATTAACATGACTTGCGTCACCACGACCAGACTGACATCTCTCTCCAGGAGATCTTGGATGCGGCTCTGCAATATGGGAACATCCTTTACTGTCCCCCAGTCTAGCCCCTTGTTGACCCATGACGTTAGTCGTGGCGGGGGACCCGAGCGAAAAACAGGTGGAGCCACCCACTTGGTACCCCAAGAGCTGTGATATAAAACCACTCTTGTTGCCATAAGCTGGACTCCTCTTGGAAAGAGCCCTCGGGCCATGGGGCGTCAGCCTTTTTGCTTATTACGGTGCCTCCGCACTCTGTGTGTCGTCCCTCGATCATCTTCCGCTCCACTTTGAAGGTCTTGAGCCACAATCCGAAATGAGGAGTAATACGGAGGAAAGCTTCGCACACAACGATGAACGATGAAATATGGAGGATAGGCTCCAGAGCTAAATCATGGAAGTCCAGCCCATAATAGAACATGAGCCCCCTCACGAAGGGATCCGGCGCGAAGCCTAGCCCTCGGAGGAAGTGAGGTACAAACACGACGCTCTCACCAGGCTTGGGAGTGGGAATAACTTGCCCTTGAGAAGGCAGCCTATGCGGGATTTCACCGGTCAGGTACCTGGCCTCCCTTAACTTTATTACGTCTTCCTCCGTGATGGAGGAAGGCATCCATCGACCTTGAAGGTTGGATCCGGACATGATCGGAGGTCCGAAGCGCCTAATTTACCTAAGCTTTGGGTGTTGGAACTCGAGGCAGGAGGCGGGTTCGATTGAGGTCGAAAGAAAAGAACAGGCCTTGGTTCTTTATAAAGAGATTGAATAACAAGAGCCCTCCTCGTGATCGTTTGGGACTTACCTCCGATCGAGGGGTCATACCAACGGGCGCGATTGGGTTACCCACGTCCGTGTTGATGAGAATCCCGTAAATAAAGGGAACACGATCTCTGCTTCGACAAGACGTGCCAAGGAAACCACCTCGCGAAAGGCGCTGAGGTTGGTAAAAAACGATTCGAATAAAGGCTCGGCTGTGGTGTGATGTCACATTACGGGATACGTCAGCAGATTAGATTTGTGGAAATACTATTCTCTCTACGGAGGTATGTGGAAACTTGTTTTGCAAAGCCGCACATGATCCTCGTGTTCAAAACCTTTTATGAAGTGTTCGGAGGAGGAACCCGCCTTGCAATGCCCAAGACAATCTGTGCGCCGGACTCATCGTCATTTAAGCCTGGTTCAGGGGCTACTGAGGGAGTCCTGGATTAGGGGGTATCCGGACAGCCGGACTATAACCTTTGGCCGGACTGTTGGACTATGAAGATACAAGATTGAAGACTTCGTCCCGTGTCCGGATGGGACTCTCCTTGGCGTGGAAGCTTGGCAATACGAATATGTAGATCTCCTTCCTTGTAACCAACTCTGTGTAACCTGTCACATCCTAGCTAGTCCATGCATTAGAGTGTTGCATCATGTCTATCTTTCATCAGAAACTTGAATTGGGGAAGACAGAACCCCCAGCACCCCCTCTGAAATCAACTAAGGTTTACTAAAAATATTTTCAATGAACCTGAAATGCCCTTCTAAAAAGTTCATCCTCTTTGTCTTGGGTTAGAACCTCTAGCAAAATTGGTGCACAATTTTCTAGGTCAACAGAAGGTCATTGAATTAAATCATATGTAAATTGCATTTGGGCATTTAAATGCTAGTAAATATTTTGAATGCTCAAATAATTCTGAAAATAAGTGTGGGCTGTTGGAGATTTTCTAAACAGAGCCTCTGATTATTTTCAGGATTTTTAGAAGTGCCTAACTATTTTTATTAAAGCCACAAACTTACAGAAAAATAGAAAAAGAAAAACAAAGTAAGGCAGAGGCTTACCTGGCGCCCACCTGGCAAGCCCGCCTGCCGGCCCAGCCCAGCCACCGCTCTAGCGAGCTGCTTGGCTCGGCCAAGCAGGCAGCCAGGTGCTCAACGCCGGCACCAGCGCGCGCCATGCAGCTGCCCGCCGCCCTGCTTCCTCCCCTCGCCGTTCTGCCGCCCTGGGTCAGTCACCCGCTCCTCCCCCGAGCTCGCAGACACGCCCTTTCCTCCCCAGCTCCTCTCCCTCGCTCTCCCGCACCATGGTCGACGCCACCGCAGCCGCACCGCCGCCGTAGTCGCGCTCTCTGTCGTCCCCGCGCCGTTCCATCGTGTCCAGAAGCTCCACCGCCCTCCTCTCCTTCGAGCAAGCCGAGCCCCGAGCGCTCGCTTTCCCCGAAGCCGCTGCACCGACCTCGCCCGACTCCGCCACCGCTGGTGATCCCCTTTGCCATCACCGCCGCACCAGTTCGTCCCCAACCACGTCGTCTGCACTGTCGTGACCGCCGTGAGCTCAGCTATCTCCTTCCCCTTCTCGTTCTCGCTCTCGATCACCGGAACGACCCCATGGAGCTTCACCGCACGCGCCACCGCCGAGCTCATCGCCGACGTGTCTCCGGCCAACCACCGGCCACACCACCGTGTCCAATACACTCACCGCATCGCGAGAAGTCCAACGCACTTCACCACGTGCCTCGCCGTGCCTCATAGCCTCGGGTTGATCTTCACCCGACTCCGGCGACAGCCAATCTCGTCGCCAGCGACGTTTCCGGCCACCCCGAGCTCAACCACCACCACCAAACGCCGCGGCTTGCTCCCAGCTACGCGTAGATGCCCTCCGCCGCTCATTTGGTCGCAGGAACGCACTAATGCACTCTCACCGCCACGTCTGGCCTCGCCGGCGGTTAAACGCCGGTGCGTTTGACCTTTGACTTTGACTGGGTGGGCCCAGGTTGACTCCCCTGAGTCTATGACAAGTGGGGCCCCTCTGCTAATTAACCTAGATTAGTTTTAACTAAATTTAGTTAGTTTAAATAACTGCTGACACGCGGGACCCACTGGTCAGGTTGACCTGGACGTCCCCTTTGACCACTGACGTCACCCTGACGCAATAACTAATTTCTGGAATTATTTTTATATAGAAAATTCCAGAAATTGTTGCAAACTTCAAAAATTCATAGATATTAATTTGTAACTCCAAATGCAAAGATTTATATATGAATTTTGATCAGGAAAATCCAATCTATCCATTGGTAATGGTTTTATGCATGACAGAACAAGTTAACCTTGCTGTTTAAGCAAAATAAGATAATGCACTAATATGGCTATGTTAAATGAACTAACATTTGAATCTTTGATTCAAATGAGTTCATTCCTTTCTGGTTTAGCTTGCATTAGGCCAAGACACATTCATATTGCCATGTCATAGCATGCATCATATTGTTGCATATCGTCATGTGTTGATTATGTTCGGTGTGTCTTTCGTGGTAGGTTCTGCCTCCGAGGATAACTCCGAATATCCGTCTAAAGGGCAGTACCCTACTACCACTACATCAGGCAAGCATCCCATTGATCATTCCAATACAAACCCATGTTCTCGCTTCTGCTCTTGTTTACTGCATTAAGACAACATGATTCAAACGGTTGTGTGTTGCGGTAATTGAACCCACTTCCTTTGCATGACTTGTCGTTGCCATAGTAACTAGATGAAACCCACTAGCATGTGTAGGAGTTGATTGAGCCATATCTGTGTTTCCTACCATGCTATGCTTGCTATGCTTAGAGTGGTGTCAGGTCTGGCTCATCGGGATGATGAACTAGAGTGAAAGGTTGTGTCGGTAATGAGAGTGAAAGTGTTGAATATGATGTGGTAAAGGAATCGATGAGAGGACATGTAGGAGTACATGGTGGGTTGTTTCATTGAGGCCATCCTTAAGAACTAAGATATGTGTGTGTGATTATAATATTCAGCTACTTCCACACATTGGGATCCTTAATTGACCCTCTCGACTTATTAACCACTCTTGTCCTCTGTCTGGGAGTTGCAAAGTAGTTTCTGATGTTTGTAGCATGCTGGGGGCCGCACGCAGCGCTGACCTTAGGGGTGGGCTGTGTTGCGGTAGGCACGTGGCCCGGTGTACCGATTCGCCCGTTTGGTGTCTCGGGAACCCTGCACACATCATTCGGGGCCGTTAGTGGAAACCTCGGCCGGACTCCCTGCGGATGGAACCCGAATAGGCGATAAACCTGGACTAGGGACTCGTGTGTTTAGTCAGGTCGTGGCCGACACCCTCGCTGGGCTTCCGCTTGAAGGTTGCCGAGTACACGCCGTGTAGCAGCGATAAGTGGTGAGAGCGTGTGTGAAGAAGTACACCCCTGCAGGGTATAAAACTATTCGAATAGCCGCATCCGCGGTAAAGGACTACTTGGTCACCTATGCAGTTCATAGACAAGTAAATGGATACTATTGAAAGCCTCAAGATAAGTGTGAGTACCGCGGATGGCCCTCTCGTAGGTTGACGAGAGAGGATCCACGGTGGAGTATTGTGTTGATGATTAGTGGACTCGTGTGCGACAAATGCTTTCCAAGTGGTGTCTTGTAGGATAGCTTAGCCAAGAGTCAAAGCTGGCTTGCTGCAATAACTCCACTACCTTCTTGAGAATGTGCATGTATAGTAGGATTCTGTTGTAAGACTTGCTGAGTACCTCCGTACTCATGTTGCTTTAATTAATGTTTTGAGACGACAACACCGCCCCCTCCGATGTGTTCTACGTAGACCTTGATGTCGACGAGTGACTAGCCACCCAGGTGGTGGTCCAAGCCTTGGAAGGGCTCTCTGTAGATAAATAGGCTTCCTCAAGCCTTTTTTCCTTTCTAGTGTCTGTACTCGGACTAAGTTGCTTCCGCATATGCTTGTATGATTGTATGACTTGAGTGTCGGGTCGTGTGACCCCTACCTGTATGAATATGTTATGTATGGCTCCTCGGAGCCTTTTAAATAAAGTACTTTGAGTTGTAGAGTTTTGTTGTGATGCCATGTTGTATGTACTCATATCGGGCATATTGTGTGTATGATTGAAATGCTTGGTATGAATGGGATCCGACAATCTAGTTGTTTATCCTTGGCAGCCTCTCATATGGGAAAATGTAGTCTAGTGCTTCCTGAGTGATAGTAGTCCGCTAGAGTCCAGTTCACCGGAGTCCTGCTAGCCCAGCACTACTGCTCTGGACACTTGACTGGCCGGCATGTGATTCACTTCGTTCCCGTGTCTGTCCCTTCGGGGAAATGTCACGCGGTGACATCCGGAGTCCTGCCTAGCCTGCTACAGCCCGGGTTACCGGAGTCCTGTTAGCCCAGTGCTACAACCCGGATTCACACGCTGTTGACCAACATGCTCGAAGTTGATTCATGTATACCTGTCCCCATAGGTTGGTGCCGCTTTGGGTTCACGACTAGCCATGTCGGCCCGGGTTCTCTATCATATGGATGCTAGCGACACTATCATATACGTGAGCCAAAAGGCGCAAACTGTCCCGGACCATGGTAAGGCGACACCCGTGGGGTTACCGTGCGTGAGACCGCAAAGTGATATGAGGTGTTACCGGCTGGGTCAATGTGACTTGGAATCGGGGTCCTGACAGCGTTGGCATCAGAGCCGGACTGCCTGTAGGTACGCTAAGCCAAACTAGTCGATGTCGAGTCTAGAAATGCTTTAGTTATATGTAGGGGAATTGATTGTGGGAGGGAACGTAAGGCTCTTTTTACTCCTTTACCTTATGCCCTCTGATCTGTGTCATTCTCTTCTCATTCTACATGGGTTAAGGACTAGGCTCTCTTCTCTCTATCAGGTTCACGTGTTACTAATCCGTAGTAACTTATAGGATTGTTGGTTACCAGCCTCAGTTCAGTTTCTACTAATTTAGTATGTTATCAGTTGAACCAGAACCTTGATATGATGTTGATTGAGTGGTTTTGCAATCTGTTGTGAATGTCTCAAATCTGTTCCTGAGCATTTACAGCTGTTATACTGTCCGATTTTCCCTATAAATTCTAATGTCTTTGCATTGTGGTTGTGCTTTCAGATGGCCACTCGTGCTCAAAACCAAGTGGTTCGCCTGACTCGGTGCCTCAATGTGCCTGGTCATATGGCTATGTTAGTCCGGGTAATGATTGAGATGGGTTACCGTTGGTATCCCGAATACACGGTCGAAGAGCAATTCCGAGACTTTAATCAACGGCAATATTTCTGCACTGTCAGGATATTTCCTTCTTATCCTGGATCTACCAAGCCCCTCCACTGTTCCTATGGACTCGGGGTCACTATTGAGATGGTTGTGCAGGATGTTGCCTACTCTATGATGACCATCATGCGAGTCAGGGTTGGCCTGCTTCGGAACACCGACTTCCGTTATATGCCAGCTTCACTCCCGGGAGCGCAAGGGTATCTCCAGGCTATCTATGCTGACTCCACACAGGAGGACTCACTAACTCGCACCACTGCCGAGATGCTCGAGGATAAGGACCGAGAGAATCGGGCCTTGAGACTGGAGCTTTTCAACACCCGTGCCGATCATTGGGCCACTTTGAGTCGGTTTGCACTGGCTGTGCAAGCTGGATGTATGGATACGAGGGATCTGTATCCTGTGAGATCTGCTCTGCCAGACATGGTGGATTGGCGTGATGTTGGGGGCATCACCCCACCCCGCGGTCCCCGCAAGCCACCGTTTGTTGGTCCAAGACCTCATCCTAGCCCCTATGGTCCACAAGCTCCTCAGTCCCGTCTGTTCCCGGATGATCACGTTGAACTTCCAGGCTATGGAGGTGACTTCTATGAGGACTACTACGGAGCTGTCTGAGTTCGTAGTAGTATCACTAGTATTGTAATAGTTGTATTTCCACCGTCCTGCGTGACCTGTGGAATATGACTTAGTGTGTATCAATTCCGGAGGTGTAGAAAAATAATGTATAGGAGCTTGGAATGCCTCCAATGAGATGTAACGTCTTTCATCGTAGTTGTACTTTAGCCTGGGCTAGTACTAAACTATGTATGGTGTGTATGACCGTTGGTATATATATATATATATATATATATATATATATATATATATATATATATATATATATATATATATATATGTATGGCAGTTCTATATTACCATGTCATACGGATGAATATCTCTGCATTCCGTGTTATCCATTACATTCTGCACTTCATTGCCCAGATTTTGCCATCCTTGTCTAAACCGTTGTCTTGCTTTCCTAGGATGGTCAACACCCGCAACAACCCTGCTGCTCCGGAGTAGGGTGAAGCCAGCGCAGCTAGGAATGAAAATCTGCCTCAACCGCCTTCTCTGGCCGAAGTTATGCTGGAGGCAGAACGAAACAAGCGTGAGACCAGCCGCTTGCTGGAGCGGATTGAGCAGAATACTGCACGCCAGCCGAGGAACGACCTGGTGTCAATCAATGACTTTCTCAAGTTGTATCCACCGAAGTTTAATCATTCCGTCGAGCCTCTCGATGCGGATGACTGGCTTCGCGGCATCACCCACAAGCTACGTTCTTCCAACGTAGCCGAAGTTGATAAGGTTATCTTTGCTGCCTATCACCTCGAAGGCCCTGCTAGCCTTTGGTGGGAAAACTTTGAGGCTATGCGCCTGGTCAGCCAAATCACTACCTGGGCTGAATTCAGTGCGGCTTTCCGTGAGCATCACATCCCGAAAGGTCTCATGGACCGTGAGAGGGAAGAGTTCTGCAATTTCACCCAGGGTAGACTGACTGTGGATGCATACAGTCGTGAGTTTGGAAATCTAGCACGTTATGCTCATGAAGAGGTATCCACCAACGCCAAGAAGCAGGCAAGGTTCCGCAAGGGACTTAGCCCCGAGCTTCGCCATGATCTTCGTGTGCACGAGTGCACCTCCTTTCAGAAGTTAGTCAACAAGGCCATCAATGCTGAGACAGGTCAGACTGACTCTGAAGCTTCACGCAAGCACTCCCGTGACTTTGGATCTTCATCCGGCTTTGGATCTCAGAAGCGCCGGGTGTGGATTCCAAACACCGCTCTGCCACCCAGGTTCACTCCGAGGCCATCCTTTGAGGCGCCTCGCCCCAACCAGCAGTATGCACCGCCCAAGACCTATGGTGGCCCCGCTGCTAATGCTGCTCCACGCCCCAATGTGATAACTTGTTTCAAGTGTGGGGAGACGGGTCACTACATCCGCAAGTGTCCCCAGAACAACAACCCAAACCAGTTCCGAAAGTCTGTTGGCCGTGGCAAGCCAGCAGGAAAGGTGCTCTATGCCAAGCCAGCCACCACTGCTCGTGGTCATGTCAACTACGTCTCAGCTGAGGAAACTCATGAGGACCCCAACGTTGTTCTCGGTATGCTCCTTGTTAATTGCCATCCGGCAACAGTTCTCTTTGGTACTGGAGCATCTCATTCATTTATTTCTGAGAGCTATGCTCGATTGCACAACACCACATTTAGTGACATGCCCACCTCCATGGAAATTCAGACTCCTGGTTCTAGATGGCAAACCTCTAGAATAAGTCATGGGAATGAAATCCTTGTCGATAGATTGGTCTTCCTTGCATCACTAATAGCTCTCAAGTCCTCGGACATAAACATCATCTTGGGTATGGACTGGATGTCAGCCCATTACGCTAAGATTGATTGATCCACTAGAACTGTTCAACTCACCCATCCATCGGGCAAGACAGTCAATGTTTTGACCCGAGTGTCTGAGCGTCAGCTCTACTCCTTAAATGCCAACCCCCTTCCAGACCTTGAAGATATTCCGGTAGTCCGTAACTTCCCGGATGTCTTTCCAGAGGAACTGCCAGGTGTTCCACCTAACAGAGATGTCGAGTTCGTGATAGACCTTGTTCCAGGAACCGTCCCAATCTCTAGAAGACCTTATAAGATGGCACCCCTAGAACTAGCTGAGCTTAAGAAACAACTCGATGAGTCCTTGCAAAAGGGTTTCATCCGTCCTAGTTCTTCTCCATGGGCTTGCCCCGTCCTCTTCGTCAAGAAGAAGGATGGAACGGATCGGATGGTTGTAGATTACCGACCTGTCAATTTGGTCACCATCAAGAAAATGTATCTGCTCCCCAAGATCAACGACCTGTATGATCAGCTTGCTGGATCCTCAGTCTTTTCCAAGATGGATTTGAGGTTGGGCTACCATCAAATCAAAATCAAGAACTGGGACATTCCTAAAACGGCCTTTGTTACTCGTTATGGCCAATACGAGTACACCGTCATGTCCTTCGGTCTAACCAATGCTCCAGCCACCTTCTCTCGGCTAATGAACTCGATCTTCATGGATTATTTGGATAAATTCGTCGTGGTATATCTCGATGATATACTCATCTACTCCAAGAATGAGGAAGAACATGCCGAACATCTAAGGCTAGTATTGATGAAACTTCGAGAGCATTGCCTTTATGCCAAATTCTCTAAGTGCGAATTTTGGCTGCCAGAAGTGACCTATCTGGGCCATGTAATCTCTGGTAAGGGCATTGCTGTCAATCCCGAGCGAGTTCAAGCCGTCCTTGACTGGACTCCACCTGAAACGGTCAAGCAAGTTCGGAGTTTCCTTGGTTTAGCGAGCTATTACCGCCGCTTCGTCGAGAATTTCTCCAAGGTTGCTAAACCTCTAACGGAACTCCTCAAGAAAGATAAAAAGTTTGAGTGGACCCCACAGTGCGAGTTCAGCTTTCAGGAACTGAAAAGATGCCTGACATCTGCTCCCGTACTCGTACCACCAGATTTTTCTAAGGACTTTGTTATCTATTGCGACGCCCCGCGACAAGGACTAGGTTGCATACCCATGCAAGATCGTCATGTGATTGCCTACGCTTCTCGACAGTTGCGTCCACATGAGGATAACTATCCCACACATGATCTAGAGCTTGCAGTTGTAGTCCATGCACTCAAAACCTGTCGACATTACCTTCTTGGTAATCGTTGCGAAATTTACACTGATCACCAAAGTCTGAAATACATCTTCACCCAACCGGATTTGAATCTCAGGCAAAGACGTTGGGTCGAGTTGATTACGGATTACGACTTAGGAATAACTTACACCCCAGGCAAAGCCAATGTCATGGCTGATGCACTCAGTCCTAAATCTTATTGTAACAACCTGATGTTACAACATAGTCAACCACTTATCCACGAGGAATTTCGTAAGCTTAACCTTCACATTGTTCCTCGAGGATTTCTTTCCACCCTGGTGGCGAAACCCAACCTTACGGATCAAATCATAACCGCTCAGCGATATGATAGAGGAATATCTCGGATCAAGGAGAACATTGCTAGCGGAGCTGCTAAGTGTTTATCCATAGATGAGCGAGGTGTTGTCTTCTTCGAGAACCACTTGGTGGTTCCCAAGAAACAACAACTACGGCAATTGATCCTTAAGGAAGCTCATGATTCCCCTCTCACCATTCATCTCGGTAGTACTAAAATGTATCAAGATCTACGCCAGAGGTTTTGGTGGACTAGGATGAAGAGAGAAATCGCTCAATACATTGCTAATTGCGATGTCTGTCATCGAGTTAAAGCAGAGCATCAACAGCCTGCTGGCACCCTTCAACCTTTGGAAATTCCTGAATGGAAATGGGATAAAATCGGTATGGATTTTATTACCAGGTTTCCTAGGACCAAGAGAGGGAATAATGCTATCTTCGTTGTTGTCGATCGTCTTTCCAAAGTAGCCCACTTCCTAACCGTTCGTGAGAGTATAACCGCTAGCCAGCTAGTTGATTTGTACATCTCCCGAATAGTGTCTCTTCATGGTGTTCCATTGGAGATTAACTCAGACCTTGGAAGTCTCTTCACCTCTCGATTTTGGGAGAGTTTCCTAAATGCTATGGGAACTCGTCTCTCCTTTAGCACCGCCTGCCATCCTCAATCAAGTGGTCAAGTAGAACGAGACAATCAAATTCTGGAGGATATGCTTCGAGCTTCTGTCATCGCTTTTGGTATGAATTGGGAGAGGTGCCTTCCATTCGCCGAGTTCGCTTATAACAATAGCTATCAAGCTAGCTTGGGCAAAGCTCCTTTCGAAGTTCTCTATGGACGAAAATGTCGAACGCCTCTTAACTGGTCAGAAACTGGGGAAAGACAACTCTTTGGCCCGGATATGGTCCAGGAAGCAGAAGAGCAGGTTCGCATTATTCGTGAGAAATTGAAAACAGCCCAATCTCGTCAAAAGAGCCAATATGACCGCAAGCATAAGCCTATGTCTTATGAAGTTGGCGAGAAGGCTTACCTTCGGGTTACACCTTTAAAGGGAACCCATCGATTCGGTATCAAAGGCAAATTGGCTCCTCGTTACATTGGACCCTTTCGCATTCTTGCCAAACGAGGGGAAGTTGCCTACCAGTTGGAACTACCTCCGCATCTTTCCAGAGTTCATGATGTCTTCCACATTTCTCAACTCAGGCGTTGCTTCTCGGATCCTATCCGTGGAGTGGACCACGAAATGCTTGATCTCAAAGATAATCTCACATATCGAGAATATCCCGTTCGTATCCTTGATCAAGCCGAGCGTACCACTCGACGCCAGAATATCAAGTTTCTCAAGGTTCAATGGTCACACCATTCCGAGCAAGAAGCTACTTGGGAAAGGGAGGATCGTCTTTGTCTTTAGTACCCCACCTTCTTCCCGACGGATCCTAAATCTCGGGACGAGATTCTTTTGAGTGGGGGTGAGTTGTCACATCCTAGCTAGTCCATGCATTAGAGTGTTGCATCATGTCTATCTTTCACCAGAAACTTAAATTGGGGAAGGCAGAAGCCCCAGGACCCCCTCTGAAATCAACTAAGGTTTACTAAAACTATTTTCAATGAACCTGAAATGCCCTTCTAAAAAGTTCACCCTCTTTGTCTTGGGTTAGAACCTCTGGCCAAATTGGTGCACAATTTTCTAGGTCAACAGAAGGTCATTGAATTAAATCATATGTAAATTGCATTTGGGCATTTAAATGCTAGTAAATATTTTGAATGCTCAAATAATTCTGAAAATAAGTGTGGGCTGTTGGAGATTTTATAAACAGAGCCTCTGATTATTTTCAGGATTTTTAGAAGTGCCTAACTATTTTTATTAAAGCCACAAACTTACAGAAAAATAGAAAAATAAAAACAAAGCAAGGCAGAGGCTTACCTGGCGCCCACCTGCCGGCCCAGCCCAGCCACCGCTCCAGCGAGCTGCTTGGCTCGGCAGGCAGGCAGCCAGGTGCTCGACGCCAGCACCAGTGCGCGCCACGCAGCTGCCCGCCGCCCTGCTTCCACCCCTCGCTGTTCTGCCACCATGGGTTGGTCACCCGCTCCTCCCCCGAGCTCGCAGACACGCCCTTTCCTCCCCATCTCCTCTCCCTTGCTCTCCCGCACCATGGCTGACGCCACCGCAGCCGCACCGCCGTCGTAGTCGCGCTCTACGTCGTCCCCGCACCATGCCATCGTGTCCAGAAGCTCCGCCGCCCTCCTCTCCTTCGAGCAAGCCGAGCCCCGAGCGCTTGCTTGCCCCGAAGCTACTGCACCGACCTCGCCCGACTCCGCCACCGCTGGAGATCCCCTTTGCCGTCACCGCCGCACCAGTTCGTCCCTGACCGCGTCGTCTGCACCGTCGTGACCGCCGTGAGCTCAGCTATCTCCTTCCCCTTCTCGTTCTCGCTCTCCAGCACCGCAGCGACCCCATGGAGCTTCACCGCACGCGCCATCGCCGAGCTCGTCGCCGACGTGTCTCCGGCCAACCACCGGCCACACCACCGTGTCCAACACACTCACCGCATCACGAGGAGTCCAACGCAATTCACCACGTGCCTCGCCGTGCCTCATAGCCTCGGGTTCATCTTCACCCAACTCCGGCGACCGCCAATCTCGTCGCCGGCGACGTTTCCGGCCACCCCGAGCTCAACCACCACCACCAAACGCCGCGGCTTGCTCCCAGCTACGGGTAGATGCCCTCCGCTGCTCATTTGGTCGCCGAAACGCACTAATGCACTCTCACCGCCGCGTCTGGCCTCGCCGGCGGTTAAACGCCGGCGTGTTTGACCTTTGACTTTGACTGGGTGGGCCCAGGTTGACTCCCCTGAGTCTATGACAAGTGGGGCCCCTTTGCTAATTAACCTAGATTAGTTTTAACTAAATTTAGTTAGTTTAAATAACTGCTGACACGCGGGATCCACTGGTCAGGTTGACCTGGACATCCCCTTTGACCACTGACGTCACCCTGACGCACTGCTGACGCAATAACTAATTTCTGGATTTATTTTTATATAGAAAATTCCAGAAATTGTTGCAAACTTCAAAAATTCATAGAAATTAATCTGTAACTCCAAATGCAAAGATTTATATATGAATTTTGATCATAAAAATTCAATCTATCCATTGGTAATGGTTTCATGCATGACAGGACAAGTTAACCTTGCTGTTCAAGCAAAATAAGATAATGCACTAATATGGCTATGTTAAATGAACTAACATTTGAATCTTTGATTCAAATGAGTTCATTACTTTATGGTTTAGCTTGCATTAGGCCAAGACACATTCATATTGCCATGTCATAGCATGCATCATATTGTTGCATATCGTCATGTGTTGATTATGTTCAGTGTGTCTTTCGTGGTAGGTTCTGCCTCCGAGGATAACTCCGAATATCCGTCTGAAGGGCAGTACCCTACTACCACTACATCAGGCAAGCAACCCATTGATCATTCCTATACAAACCCATGTTCTCGCTTCTGCTCTTGTTTACTACATTAAGACAACACGATTCAAACTGCTATGTTTTGCGGTAGTTGAACCCACTTCCTTTGCATGACTGTCGTTGCCACAGTAACTAGATGAAACCCACTAGCATGTGTAGGAGTTGATTGAGCCATATCTGTGTTTCCTACCATGCTATGCTTAGAGTGGTGTCAGGTCTGGTTCATCGGGATGATGAACTAGAGTGAAAGGTTGTGTCGGTAATGAGAGTGAAAGTGTTGAATATGATTTGGTAAAGGAATCGATGAGAGGCCATGTAGGAGTACATGGTGGGTTGTTTCATTGAGGACGTCCGTAAGAACTGAGATCTGTGTGTGTGATTTAAGATTCAGCTACTACCACACATTGCGATCCTTAATTGACCCTCTCGACTTATTAACCACTCTTGTCCTCTATCCGGGAGTTGCAAAGTAGTTTCTGGTGTTTGTACCATGCTGGGGGCCGCACGCAGCGCTGACCTTAGGGGTGGGTTGTGTTGCGGTAGGCACATGGCCCGGTGTACCGATTCGCCCGTTTGGTGTCTCGGGAACCCTGCACACATCGTTCGGGGCCGTTAGTGGAAACCTAGGCCGGATTCCCCGCGGATGGAACCCGAATAGACGATAAACCTGGACTAGGGACTTGTGTGTTTAGTCAGGTCGTGGCCGACACCCTCGCTGGGCTTCCGCTTGAAGGTTGACGAGTACACGCCATGTAGCGGCGATAAGTGGTGAGAGCGTGTGTGAAGAAGTACACCCCTGCAGGGTATAAAACTATTCGAATAGCCGTGTCCGCGGTAAAGGACTACTTGGTCACCTATGCAGTTCATAGACAAGTAAATGGATACTACTAAAAGCCTCAAGATAAGTGTGAGTACCGCGGATGGCCCTCTCGTAGGTTGACGGGAGAGGATCCACGGTGGAGTATTGTGTTGATGATTAGTGGACTCATGTGCGACAAATGCTTTCCAAGTGGTGTCTCGTAGGATAGCTTAGCCAAGAGTCAAAGCTGGCTTGCTGCAATAACTCCACTACCTTCTTGAGAATGTGCATGTATAGTAGGATTCTGTTGTAAGACTTGCTGAGTACCTCCGTACTCATGGTGCATTAATTAATGTTTTCAGAGGACAACACCGCCCCCTCCGATGGGTTCTTCGTAGACCTTGATGTCGACGAGTGACTAGCCACCCAGGTGGTGGTCCAAGCCTTGGAAGGGCCCTCTGTAGATAAATAGGCTTCCTCAAGCCTTTTTCCTTTCTAGTGTCTGTACTCAGACTAAGTTGTTTCCGCATGTGCTTGAATGATTGTATGACTTGAGTGTCGGGTCATGTGAACCCTACCTGTATGAATATGTTATGTATGGCTCCTCGAAGCCTTTTAAATAAAGTACTTTGAGTTGTAGAGTTTTGTTGTGATGCCATGTTGTATGTACTCATATTGGGCATATTGTGTGTATGATTGAAATGCTTGGTATGAGTGGGATCCGACAATCTAGTTGTTTATCCTTGGCAGCCTCTCATATGGGGAAATGTAGTCTAGTGCTTCCTGAGCGATAGTAGTCCGCTACAGCCCGGTTCACCGGAGTCCTGCTAGCCCAGCACTACTGCTCTGGACACTTGACTGGCCGGCATGTGATTAACTTCGTTCCCGTGTCTGTCCCTTCGGGGAAATGTCACGTGGTGACATCCGGAGTCCTGCCTAGCCTGCTACAGCCCGAGTTACCGGAGTCCTGTTAGCCCAGTGCTACAGCCCGGATTCACACGCTGTTGACCGACATGCTCGAAGTTGATTCATGTATGCCTTTCCCCATAGGTTGGTGCCGCTTTGGGTTCACGACTAGCAATTTCGGCCCGGGTTCTCTGTCATATGGATGCTAGCGACACTATCATATACGTGAGCCAAAAGGCGCAAACGGTCCCGGGCCATGGTAAGGCGACACCCGTGGGGTTACCGTGCGTGAGGCCGCAAAGTGATATGAGGTGTTACCGGCTGGGTCGATGTGACTTGGAATCGGGGTCCTGACATAACCCTAGCCCTCTCCGGTGTCTATATAAACCGGAGGGTTTAGTCCGTAGGACATAACAACAACAATCATACCATAGGCTAGCTTCTAGGGTTTAGCCTCTCTAATCTCGTGGTAGATCAACTCTTGTACTACCCATATCATCAATATCAATCAAGCAGGAGTAGGGTTTAGCTCCATCGAGAGGGCCCGAACCTGGGTAAAAACATCGTGTCCCTTGTCTCCTATTACCATCCGCCTAGACGCACAGTTCGGGACCCCCTACCCGTGATCTGCTGGTTTTGACACCGACAATGTGTTACCGAAGTTCCTTCCTTTTGAGGGGAAGTACGTCTCCGTTGGAGCGGTGTGGAGGCACAATGCTCCCCAAGAAGCCACTAGGGCCACCGTATTCTCCTCACGCCCTCACACAATGCGAGATGTCGTGATTCCACTATTGGTGCCCTTGGAGGCGGCGACCGGACCTTTACAAACAAGGTTGGGGAATTCTCCACAACTTAATTGGAGGCTCCCAACGACACCACGAAGCTTCACCACAATGGAATATGGCTCCGCGGTGACCTCAACTGTCTAGGGTGCTCAAACACCCAAGAGTAACAAGATCCGCAAGGGATTAGTGGGGGGAATCAAATTTCTCTTGGTGGAAGTGTAGATCGGGGCCTTCTCAACCAATCCCTAGAAAATCAACAAGTTTGATTGGCTAGGGAGAGAGATCAGGCGAAAATGGGGCTTGGAGCAACAATGGAGCTTGGGGATGGAAGAGGTGGTTAACTCGGAGAAGAAGACACCCCATATATAGTGGAAGAACAAATCCAACCGTTATCCACCAACCCAGCCTGCGTAGCACGGTACTACCGCGCCAGGGACGCGGTACTACTGCAAGGGCACGCAGTACTACTCTAGGGCCCCGCAGTACTACCGCCCGTGCAGCAGAAACCAGAACAGCCCAGATGCAATGAAGCAGAGGGCGGTGGAACCGCTGGCGTGATACTACCGCTCCCCCTTGCGGTACTACCACAAGGCAGGGATAGACTTCTGCTGAGTTGGGACCTATGCAAAAATCCGACACGGTAGTACTACAAGCCAGGAGCGGTACTACCGCGCGGGGTGCGGATGTAAAAAATTACATCCGCTCCTACTGTCGCGCATGCTACTGAGCCAGACCAGAATGCACGGTACTACCGCGCACCAGGTGCGGTACTACCGCGTAGGGCGCGGATGTAAAATATTACATCCGCCCCTACTACTGCAGCCGCAGCAGCGCCTGTCCTGTGGCCACAGTACTACAGCTCCAAAGGAGCGGTACTACCACGGGCGCTTGCGGTACTACCGCGCCAGGGGTCGGTACTACCGCAAGGGCCTGTGGTACTACCGCTCCTAGGAGCAGTACTACCGCATGCCCAAGTTCAGCAATCACGATAATTTGCATAGACGAGAAAAGATGGAGGACGCCCCAAAGTGCCAAAGGAATGGTGGTGCAAAAAGAGTAGACGTGTACGTGATGATTCCAGCCAAACATTTCCAAAGCTGACCCCCTCTTAATAGTACGGCTTTCCTATGACTCAAATCCACTGAAAAGAAATGTAGAGAAACGCCGTCTTCAATAGCCTTCGAGGGGCACCAAATCGTCTTTGTGCCTAGTCATGATATATCTGAAATACTCAATGCACACGATTAGTCCGCAAAAGCATTGTCATCAATCACCAGAACAACTAAGGGATAAATATGCCCTTACAATCTCCCCCTTTTTGGTGGATTGATGACAATACGGGATTTGCACAAAAAGAGATAAAAAGAACATAGGCAAACCCCACATCTATAAAATATCGACGGGCTCCCCCTAGATGCGTGCTATCAAAAAAATGCTTTGAACTGCATGGCACACATACTAGGATCAACACTCCCCCTATATCTTATAGACAAGGTATATCTTGCAACAATAAAGCTCACGCTAAGCAAGATGATAGATATGAGCATAAAGTAAATAGCACAAGATAGCATAAGCTCAATACGGTACGATAGAGTGCATATGTCTTACACCATATGATAGAAAGGTCTCACAAGCGCAAACCAAACCAAACCAAACGAGGTTCAATGGAACGAAAGCAAATGAAACAAACAAGCAAATCCTACACTCTCTCCGTCTTTGGCATCGAGCCACCAAAAAGGCAGAGAGGACACCTACAACACAAGTGGTGGCTCAAGCGGAGTAATCACTCTCACGCTCTCCGTCGGACTCGGGGGCGGGGATGGGCTCCTCCTCAGAATCAGTCCACTTGAAGCCATGTGCTGCCATCCATTCGGCCTCTGGAGTGATGTGCTTCTCGGATCTGCTGGAAATGTCCTCTCCAAAAGTCCTCAAGATCTTCTTGTCGCGGCGGCGACTCTCCTTGGAGGCAACGTGAGTCCGGTACTGCCCCTTGGCTTGCATGCAGAACAAGGTCTTCATCTTGGCCTTCAGCTTCTTAGGCCATGAGGGCTCAGTAGAGGGAGGGGCATACCTAGCAGAGCTATCATCATCTGCGTCCTCCTCCTCAATCTCCTCCTCATCAACATCCATCCTAGCAGCCACTGCCTCGGCACGAGTAGTAGTGTTAGCCCACTGTGGCTTGATGCGGAGTCTGATGGGGACATGACGGATCCAGTCAGGGGACAAAAACTCATCTTGCGGGTATAGCTTCTCCCACGACTTCAAGATCAAGAGAAACATGTAAGGTCCATAGATGGGAACCTTACGGTTGAACACCGCAAACTGAAGCTCGCACCACATGATGTGGGAGACGTCAAGTGGTTGAGTCTGAGTGAGACGCGCCTCCTCACAGATGAGCATCATGTCCACAAGATGGGCATGCACCTTGTCCTTGTCCCTAATGTGTGGGAAGAGAGAGTTGTGGAAGATCCGGTGCATAATGTCAAGGAAAGGGTTCAATACCCACGCCTTCTTGCCACTTGGAAGGAGCTTCTCAACATAATACTGCTGGAGCTTGTTCTTGTTAGCTGACTCGGAGTTAGCATGAGGGCGAACACCACCGGGCGTGTTGAGCCCCTCATCAGGTACGTGGAGCAAATCCATGAAGTCCTTCCTTGTAGCAGTCATTTGATATCCATTGGTCATCCAAGTCATCCTCCGTTCCTCATCAGTATGAAAGTGAACCGAAGCAAAGAACTGGGCCACAAGCTCGGGATCAAAGTCCAGGTGGAAAGAGATCACATCCTCAATGGAAAACTGCTCCACGAGATCCAAGGCCTCACCAAAGTAGGCACGGTGCTTATCCTCCCTCATGTGATTCATATCAATCCAGTGCACATCCACATATGTGTTCTGCTGGCCCTCGATCACATCCAAATAAATGAGGTTCTACTGCTTGGTCCAGAACAGATCATTCCCTCTAAAGTTGGCACGAGGATTCACATAAGGGTTGATCCTCCTTTGAGAGATAAACTCAGCCAGTGGTATCTCATCCATGCCCATGGAGGGCTCCTTGTTCTTGGTGGAGGTGGTCTTGGTCCTGCGTTGGGGGGCATTGGAGCCCTCTAGAGCTTCATCTTGGTTGCGCAGACGCTTGGAACCCGTGTCACGGCTGGGATTGGAACGGCGAGCAGGTGCACCGGAGCCACCACCTAAGACACAAAACACAAAAACACGCACGAGAAGCGAGAAGGATCAATGCAAAGACCACAGCACAAAAGGTGAAACAAGTAGAACACGCGCTTGGTAATTGCCATGAGGGAGATTTGACAACAACGGTAGTACTGCTTGTCTGCGCGGTACTAAAATTTTAGTGCCGCTCCTAGTCATGGTAGTACAGCGCGGTGGCACGGTAGTACCGGGTCTCGGAGTGGCAGTAGAATTTTAGTTCCGTGTCTCGCGCGGTAGTACCGCTCCTGAGGAGCGGTAGTACCGTACGAGCAGTAGTACCACACCGGAGATGCGGTAGTACCGCACAGTGTTAGATCCGAATCCCCAACTGGATATGAGAACAACCGTGACAATGGGGCAGTACTACGGTTGATCAAATTTACCATGGGACAACATATCAAGTACAATCTCTACGCATTACTACTCTCCTACATCCTACTCTTGCAAATATTTGGCCTAATATCTCAAGAACAACATGCATCTCCCCAAAAACCTAGAAACAAAAGAACGAACCAAGGAGAGAGGGATTTGGGAAGAAACCTTGTTCCATGGCAAGAGGAAGTGGTGGGGAATGATCCCACCGAACAGAATCCGAGGAGAGCGGCCGGAGACGGAGATCCGGTGAGGGTCTTCGATGTCGTTCTTGAGCGAGAGAGAGAGAGAGAGAGAGAGAGAGAGAGAGAGAGACGGCATGGGGAGAAACAAATGAATGCATATGGGGGAGTTGGAACTCCCCCGCCCGCTCTTAACCCCCACGCGCCCTCGACAGCGCGGTAGTACCGCATGTCATTGCGGTAGTACCGCCTGGGCGGAAGTACCGCACCGTGGGCGGTAGTACCGCTCCCCCAGGCAGCAGTAAAAAATTACTGCCGCGCTGGGTGCGGAAGTACCGTGCGCTGCTCCCGCGGTAGTACCGTGGCAAGCCGCGGTAGTACCGTGTGCTCAAGAGTATGCATGTTTCAAGAATAAAGAAATCAAAAGGCCTTTTCGTAGCAACCTTCAAGCGAACGGACACACCAAAACGCTGACACACGAGACAACACACACAAGCTCGACACGACGAAAGGAAGACAAGAGACAACAAGGACTAAAACACGCAACACAACCTCTCCAAAGAGAGGGCGGTGGCCGGAGCCACCTATGTTTGAGTCAATTGGTATGGCACCGCGAAGAATTATCCTTGGGCTCATGACCAAAACTCGTCTTCGAAGCACAAGTACCATCAACAATGGCTAATGTGAAAGAGTTGATCAATTTATGCATAATGGGGGGAGGGAGAGTTCATTGAAAGAACAACACTCCCCCTATGTCCATGCCTACACCTAAACAAGATAACAAGTTGAGTATGGTGGGTTGTGCAAGGGTTCCAGCAACATTGCTAGAATCAATGGTATTTAGCTCATGCCTTCACTCGCAAAATCTTGCTTCATCCAAGGGCTTCGTGAAATTATCTGCAAGGTTATCATGAGTGTTGACGTAGTTGAGCTCGATCTCCCCTCGCCTAATGTGATCCCGGATGAAGTGATACCGAATCTCAATATGCTTCGTCTTGAAGTGTTGCACCGGGTTGAGAGAAATCTTGATGGCACTTTCATTATCACACCAAAGAGGCACTTTGTCACGAATGACACTGTAATCCTTTAAAGTTTGCCTCATCCAAAGAAGTTTTGCGCAACAACTACCGGAGGCCACATACTCCGCTTCGGTGGATGAGAGAGGCACACAACTCTGCTTCTTCGAAGACCAACTTACCAAAGAGCAACCAAGAAATTGGCACCCTCCGGAAGTGGACTTCCTATCCACTTTGTCTTCCGCCCAATCGGAATCCGAATATCCTACAAGCTTGAAGTTTGCACCTCTTGGATACCATAAGCCAAAGTTTGGGGTACGAGCCAAATATCGAAAGATTCGCTTGACCGCCACAAAGTGGCTTTCCTTAGGTGCGGCTTGAAACCGTGCACAAATTCCCACACTCAACATGTTATCCGGTCTCTAGATGCACAAAGGTAAAGCAAGGAGCCAATCATGGAGCGATATACCTTTTGATCCACTGCTTTACCATTGGGATCTATGTCAAGTTGGCATTTGACGGGCATTGGAGTGGAGGCCGTCTTGACATCACTTAGCTTGAATCTCTTGAGCATGTCTTGAGTATATTTGGCTTGGTTGATGAAAGTTCCTTCTCTTCTTTGCTTTACTTCGAACCCGAGAAAGAACTTCAACTCTCCCATCGAAGACATCTTGAACTTTGAGGTCATGAGAGCGGCAAATTCCACATTGAAAGCTTTGTTAGGGGAACCAAAGATAATATCATCAACATATAGTTGGCACACAAACAACTCCCCTTTGACCTTCTTAGTAAAAAGAGTGGGGTCAATTTCCCCAACTTCAAATCCACGATCTTGCAACAACTCGGTAAGGTGGTCATACCACGCACGTGGGGCTTGTTTAAGGCCATAGAATGCCTTATCGAGTTGATACACATGATCGGGGAAGTAGGGATCCTCGAACCCAAGGGGTTGCTTGACGTACACCAACTCATTAGTAGGACCATTAAGAAAAGCACTCTTCACATTCATTTGTTGCAACTTAAAGTTATGATGAGAAGCATAAGCAATCAACAAACGAATGGGTTCAAGGCGAGCAACGGGAGAAAAGGTTTCACCATAGTCGATACCCTCGACTTGGGAGTAGCCTTGTGCTACCAATCTTGCCTTGTTGCGAACGATGGTCCCATGAGCATCTTGCTTGTTCTTGAATATCCACTTTGTTCCAATGACATTGTGGTTCCCCTTTGTCCTTGGCACCAATCTCCACACCTTGTTGTACTCGAAGTTGTTGAGTTCTTCATGCATGGCATTGAGCCAATCCGGATCTTCGAGCGCCTCATAGACCTTTTGGGCTTCAACACAAGAGACAAACGCGTGATGTTCACAATAGTTTGACAATTGTCTACGAGTGCTTACCCCCTTTTGAATGCTTCCAAGCACACTCTTCATGAGATGACCCTTGGTGGAGAGCTTGGATGCAATCTTGGCGGCACGACGCTCCAAATCCTCCTCAGGGGTGAGTCGAGGAGCGGTCACTTGATCATCTTGAGCGTCGTCTTGAGATTGTTCTTGATCTTGAGGATGCTCTCGATCTTGAACTTGCTCGGAGGAGAGAACTTGACCTTGGGCATCACTTGGTGATTCAACACCGTCTTGAGATTTATCTTGCCCTTGGTCTTGTTCATGAGGTTGAGGGCCTTCACTTTGTTCTTCGGAAGTGTGTGGGCCTTGGGTTGGTGATGGCTCCACTTGAGTGGAGAATTGTCCTTCTCCTCCGGCCACAAGGGGGTCCTCAATGGGTAGGATAAAACCAACTCCCATTCTTCTTATGGCTTGAGGAGGAATTTCATCACCTACATCACAAGTGCCACTTTGCTCCACTTGGGAGACGTTATTCTCATCAAACTCCATGTTACACGTCTCCTCAATAAGTCCCGCGGACTTATTGAGGACACGGTAAGCATGAGAGTTTGTAGCATAACCAACAAATATGCCCTCATAAGCTCTAGCCTCAAATTTAGACAATCGAACACCTTTCTTGAGAATGAAACACTTACACCCGAACACCCGAAAGTACTTGAGGTTGGGCTTGTTACCGGTGAGTATCTCATATGGAGTCTTGTTCAAGCCTTTGCAGAGATAGAGCCGATTTGATGCATGACACGTGGTGTTGATGGCTTCGGCCTAAAAGTTGTATGGAGACTTGAACTCCGCCATCATGGTCCTTGCTGCATCCATCAACGTCCGGTTCTTCCTCTCCGCTACACCATTTTGTTGAGGGGTTTATGGTGCGGAATATTGATGCTTGATCCCCTCATCACTAAGAAACTCATCCAAGGTGTAGTTCTTGAACTCGGTGCCGTTGTCACTTCTTATTGTCAAGATCTTTGCATTGTGTTGAAGTTGGGCTTCATTTGCAAGTCAATGACGGTTTGTTGGGTCCCGCTCTTCCTCTTGAAGAAATATACCCAAGTGTATCTTGAATAGTCATCCACAATCACCAAGCAATACTTTCTACCCCCAAGGCTATCAAAGGATGGAGGCCCAAAGAGATCCAAGTGAAGGAGCTCCAAAGGCCTCTTCGAGTAAATGATAGTCGTGGGAGGGTGAGCCTTTTCATGTCGCTTTCCTACGATACAAGCACTGCAAGCACAATCTTTAGCAAAACTAACATTTGTTAGTCCACGGACATGGTTCCCCTTGAGAAGACTTTGCACATATCTCATATTGACATGGGCTAAACGGCGATGCCAAAGCCATCCCACGTCAACTTTAGCCATTAGGCATGTCGCGGTCTTAGTGGGTCGCTCCGAAAAGTTAATCACATAGAGACCATTCTCGACATGCCCAACAAAGGCTAATTTAAGAGTCTTGCTCCACAAGAGGGCCACTGTATCAACATCAAAGAAAGTGGCAAAACCCATGAGTGCAAGTTGACGAACGGAAAGTAAATTGTATGCAAGGGACTCAACAAGCATGACCTTCTTGATCGTGAGATCATGAGAAATGACAACCTTGCCAAGTCCCAATACCTTGGAGGACGAGGCATCACCCCACTCGACATTGGTGGGCATAGATGGAATCGTGTGCACATCAACCACCAAGTCCTTGCTTCTGGTCATATAATTTTAGCTCCACTATCGAGCAACCATGATCCCCCACCGGAAGCAAACACCTACAAGAAATCAATGCTTGGTTTTAGGTACCCATTTTGTAATGGGTCCTTTGATGTTAGTAACAAGGGTCTTAGGAACCCAAATAGACCATTCAATGTACTCATAAGAAGAACCAACAAATTTGGCATAAACATGTCCATCACTAGCACGGCATAACACATAAGAAGGGTTAAAGTCACTGGCTTTGTTGGGAGGGGTAGCATTGCCCTTCTTAGCATCACTACCCTTCACATTGTTCTTCTTCTTCTTAGAAGCACCCTCTCGCTCCTTCATAAAAGTTTGCTTGAGAGGGGGAGGTCGTTTGGCCTTGTCATCCTTCTTCTTGTTCTTGGACTTGGGTATGAACCCAATTCCTTCCTTGGCCACAACTTCCTTTTGATTGCTCAAAAGGTCATTGAGGTTCTTCTCACCTTGTATGCACGACACAGGGACTTTCTCAAGTTGCTTCTTCAACTTTGCATTCTCCTCAACAAGATGCACATGCTCACAACATGGGTTAGTAGCATTTGCATTATCAATTAAGACCATATGAGGAAAGGTGGTTTTCTCCTTGGTTAGCTTTACTTGGAGTTGATCATGAGACTCTTTGAGACTAGCATGAGCACCCTTAAAGACCTTGTGAGCCTTGTCAAGTAAATCAAACTCCTCTTTGAGTCTACCAAGATCAACCCCAAGCTTGGCCTTCTCGGAGTTTAGCACACGAGACACAACAAGAGCATGATCAAGATCCTTCTTTAATTTAGCATGGTCATTGTTGTATGACTCCTCAAGAGTCAAACGAAGACCTCGCTCTTCCTCAAGAGCATTGGAAAGATCCAAAATCTCATCGGCATAGTCACGACTATGCCCCTCCATCTTAGAGATGGTATCTTCATGAGCCTCGATCATGTCATTGGCTTCACCAAGTTGTTCCAAGAGAGCAACGAAGTGCTTCTTGGATTTACCCTTGAGCTTACTCATAAAAGACTCAAATTCATTCTCCTCCACATTAGACCCCTCATGTTCATCAATGCAATCTGTCAAAGAAGGATTATTAATGATGGTAGTTTTGATGTTGGGGGTTACCTTGTTGGTGGCTTTGGCCATGAGGCACTTGGCAGTGATGTTCTCATTGGGTGAGTCGAAGAGAGACACCCGTGGAGTTGTTGCAATGGCAATGGAGGCCATGGCAACCGACTCACTGTCTTCATCATCATCATCATCATCATCATTGTACTCTTCTTGTGCCACCAACCCCTTGGGTGGAGTCTTCTTGGTGAAGTTTCTCTTGCTGGGGAAAGACTTGGCCTTGTCCATTCGGATGAGCTTGCCACCATTGTCTTCCCTCTTCTCATAAGGACATTTCGCAACAAAGTAGCTCACATTGCCACAATTATAGCAAGTCCTCACTCGTTGCTTGACCTTCGCGCCACTTGAGTTCACTACAAAAAAAGACACATCCGTGACATTTTGGGCCGAACGAAAAAAATTATGTCATACATATGACACTTCTATGACGATAATTGTGACAAAACCCGGTATCATCATAGATGTGGTGGGCTCCTACTTCTATGACAAAAAATCATGACAGAAAATGGACTTTTTGTTCTGGGCGGGCCAGAGACGCAGTTGCATAACATTCTTTGGGCCGTCCATGACGGAAAAAGCCGTGGTAGAAGCGAGGGGGAGGAAAATTTCGGGGAGTTCCCGGTTACGGTGGGAGGTCAGGGGCCGAGCGATGCGCGTTTCTCTCGTACACGTATGCGCATGTGTGCAAGGCGTTGGCTCTAACTGAACCCGAGCGAGGCGTTGGGCTCTAACTGAACTCGAGCGATCGCACTACAGGCTACGCGTTACTGAACCCGAGCGATCGATCGATGGTTGTTAACTGAATCCGATCGAGTGATTCCTTGGCTACTGCTGCTAACTGAAGCGGATCGATGGGATGAACAGTGAGCGTTGCGGGGGGGTTTGGATGAACAGTGAGCGGTGGCGTTGCCTCTGGTTGAACAGGACCCCGTGGTGTGGTGGAGGGCTGGATGAACAGTAGACGGTGGAGGGGTGCCCGTGGGGGGGGTGGATGAACATGACCCCGTGGTGTGGAGGGCAGGATGAACAGTAGACGGTGGAGGGGTGCCCGTGGAGGGGTGGTTGAACAAGACCCCATTGTGTGGAGGGCTGGATGAACAGTAGACGGTGGAGGGGTGGTTGAACAGTAACCGGTGGAGTAGCGCGCGGCGGAGGCTGGATGAACAGGAGCCCGTGGAGGCTGGAGGAGGTCGACGGTGGGTGAACAGTAGCTCGTGGAGGCTGGAGGGGGTCGACGGTGAAGATGAACAGTATCCCGTGGAGTCCCGTTTTGCGGTACACCACACCCCTCCGGATGAACAGGACCCCCATTTCGACCGTAGCGCTCCAACACAAGTCCGTTTCCTCCGTTTTGCGGTACGCCACACCCCTCCCGATCAACAGGACCCCCGTTTCGACCGTAGGAGGTCCGTTTCCTCCGTTTTGCAGTACGCCACACCCCTCCCGATCAACAGGACCCCCGTTTCGACCGTAGGAGGTCCGTTTCCTCCGTTGTGCGGTACGCCACACCCCTCCCGATCAACAGGACCCCCGTTTTGACCGTAGGAGGTCCGTTTCCTCCGTTGTGCGGTACGCCAGGCCTCGTTTCCATTGCCTCTTCCGTCCAAGCCCTCCCGATGAACACGACCACGCATTCCGTACCGACCCAGCCGCGTTGCCTCCCGATGAACATGACGCATTCCGTTGCCTCCCCATGAACAAGACGACGACGCTGTTTCTCCATTCCGACCCAGCCATGTACATGAGCCCTCGCCGTACGTATGCACGAGTAGGCATTCGAGACCCCGCCTGTATGTACACATACGTGGCCGTATTTTCTTTCTTGCACCCTGGCCGCCTCTACTACGACACGTGTGCGCCTCTACATCCACCAGTATATATGTACGTACACGTTCGCGACCAGAATGACAACGCAACGTACGCTTCGACCAGGTGGGTCCCGACTGTCAGGAACTTCCTTGCCTGCAAAGATGTAGCTGGTGGGTCCCAGCAGTCAGGGGGCAAATTGTTTTTCTTTTGCCCGGACGCACTTCCTTGCGTGCGAAGATGTAGCTGGTGGGTCCCAGCAGTCGGGGGGCGGTGGGTCCCAGCAGTCAGGGCGGCGAATCGTTTTGGTTTTCTTTTTTTGCCCGCACACACTTCCTTGCGTGCGAAGATGTAGCTGGTGGGTCCCAGCAGTCAGGGGGCGAATCGTTTTTTTGCCCGGACGCAATTCCTTGCGTGCGAAGGTGTAGCTGGTGGGTCCCAGCAGTCAGGGGGGAAACGTTTTTTTCGCGAAGTACGGTGGCCCGTCCGATGGGTCCCTGCTGTAAGGTGGAGGAATCATTATTTTCCGCGTAATAAGGAGGCACTTCCTTGCTGCCGCTGTGGACCCAGCTGTCAGCCTCTCCACGTATAGTCCACATCCGATGGAAGTCGTTCCTTGACCACGTTGACCATGCTGCGCCAAGAGCACCAGGGCGGTGGACGACGGCGAGGCCTAGGAAGGGGACGACTCGGAGCCGGTGAAGATGCGTCAATGGATGCCCACACGGAGAGGAGTATGAGGGTTCACTCGTTCGGCTCCGGTGTGAGGCTGCCGTCGCCGCAGGGCCTGGCCAGTGGTGGGAATAGTAGGGGGCGGTGAGGCCTCCGCGGCAGCACAGCCGGCCACGGGAGGCAGGAGCAGGCGGCACGACCGGCACTGCTTTGGGCGGCTGGAGCAAGAAGACCAGAGGTTGAAGAAGCACTACGGCCGTTGGATGGACATCGTACAATCATTGCAGCTAGAATCGTTTATATTGACTAAGTTGACAAAGCCCTTGGTACGTGAACTTAGTAGGCCCACAGGTCAGCTTCCGAAATAGTGCGCCCCAGATGTCAGGGGGAGGAATCATTTTTTGGGCGGGTGAAGCTAGAATATCCGAGATTGAAGAAGAAGCATGGCATCCATTGGATGGACATCCAACGGCCACTGCTGCTAGAACCGTGTGCTGACTATAAGTTGACAAAGCCTTGCATACGCGTCAACTCTGTTTTTTTAGGGGACGCGTCAACTTAGTAAGGCCAGAAGTGTGTGGCAGAGAACTTATCGCCCATTTGAGATTTGTAAGAATGTGTAGCCCATTTTTGAATTCTAATGGAATTTACTACAGCCCATTTACAGTTTGTTAAAAGTACAGCCCATTTCAACCAACCGTTCAAAACAGAATTCAATAAAATTTCCCACATTTTGATGGGATCCGAAATATTTTTATCCCGAAATTTCTAGTCAGATTAAATAAATTTATATTATGTAAAAATCCAATGAAACATTGCGCTCGCAACATTTAATGAAATTAAAATTTTCAATATCCAAAAATAATATTTTATAAAGTAGTCACGTGTTTGGTGCATATTTTTATAGTTACTGCCTAGTTTTTATAATTACATCTCATTTATTATTTCTTAAAGCCCATTTTCTTGTTAAGCCTAATGCATCCCTCCTAGGAAAGATTTGCAGCCCAGCGGGGTGGAGAATAACAACTTGACCTTGCCTGGGTATTCCTAAAAAAAGTATAGCTGGGCTAGCCATTTTCAGCTTGAAAAAAATTAATATCTGGCCTGGGCTAGACGGGCCACAACCCGCCCAGTTAATACCTGCAGTGATGTTTTCGTTGTTGTTCAGAGGAGAAGAATTAATATCTGGGTTAAACATCGAAAAACTCTGCAGTGCTCACACCTCAAAAACACAAATACTGCTCGAGTTGCTTGGTCCCAGTTGTCGGCCGCTTCTTGTGCAATTCTCTCGTTTATTGACTACTACATAGGTTGACAATGGTGTGGGACCGTGATGTCAGGAAACCAGGGCAAAGCAAAATAAATTACTCCAGCGAGCGCTTCCACCTCTGCCTCGTTGTCTCCCGTGGAAACCCCTTTCCTCCCTTTTTTTTGCTCGGGCAAGGACCAATGCATGCCGCACGTCCATGCGGTTATTAGGCAAGAAATAAAAGCGCTTTGCATGCTATGAATTACGATGGCCTGCATGGGTAGCTAATAAGGCATCCTCTTAACTGCTGTGATTAAATGTTGTGTTTAGAAGAAAGAAATATTCCTCTTTTCCACCAATCTGCTTGCACCTAGGTCGTGATGCACCTTCTAATACGACTTATTCACCTAGACGGAGGGAGTATAGTTTTATACATATATATATATATATATATATATATATATATATATATATATATATATATATAATAAGGAGGCACTTGCGTACGTGAGGCTATGGACCTGGCGGGTCCCCATTGTCATCCTCTCCAAGTAAAGTCATCTCCTCGCCCACGCGCGCTTTCCGCCCGAAACAGTCAGCGTCGCCCGCCCCACTTCCCGGTGCAGGCGATTGCTCCGCCTTCAAACGACACAAGTGTCGTCCGTCCGTCCATCTGCCACCCACATTAATGATACGCGGTTGCTGAGGCGGCTACTCCGGCGCCACACGTCCGTCCCTCCGCCCGCCCACCATTGCTATATAAACTGCTGCGCCGGCCATAGCCGCAGTCATCCGCATCCGTTCCCTTTCTCTTGTCCACACCACTACTGCCCACCATGGCTTCCTCGCGCTCTAGAGCTCTTCAGGACGGGCGGACGACGGACCACAAGGAGATGGCAGCCATTGCTGCCGACCGGCTGGCCGGCAGGCAGCCGAAGGACGACGACGTCCCAATGGAGAACATGATAGTCGACGATCTGGCGCCAACCCCCTCCTCCGCGCCATCCTCGCAGGTGCATTGCACCATGACCATCGGCGAGGCCCGTGCCCAATATATGGACAGTGTGAGGCAGATGCGTTAGGAGCAGTTCCGGGAGGCGCAGGCCGACGCTGCCTACAACCACCATCTCCTCCAGGAGCACCTGCAGGCGGAGGAGCAGATCACCGCAGAGCGGGCGGAGCAGGAGGCGCTGCTCGACTTGTACTGCTCCGCCCGCAAGGGCCGCCTCGAGCGCTGGCGATACCGCATGCGGGTGGCGGAGGCTGCGGCCGCCTACAAAGAGGCTAGCAAAGAGGGCGATGAAGCGGGCGAGGCGCTCTTTGGCGAGACCGAGGACGAGGCAGAGGACAATGCCGGCTCCGACGAGTCCCCGCTCCACTGGTGTCGACGAGGCCCTGCTCCGCCGAGGCCCCGCGGCGCCAACAACGAGGCAGAGGACACCGGCGGCTCCGCCGAGGCCCCACCCCGCCAACAACGAGGCAGAGGACATCGCCGGCTCAGCCGAGGCCCCACCCTGCCGGCAACGCGGGGGAGGATTTCCATTGCTCCGCCGAGGCGCCGCCCGCCGGCAACGAGACAGAGGACATCACCGGCTCCGCCGAGGCCCCGCCCCGCTGCCAACGAGGTCGCGCCACCCAGAAAACAAGGAAGAGTAGAACACAATAGGTCGCCGCCGCTCGGGTCCAAGTAAGGCCACCGCTGCTACCCTCCAGTTGAAGCCAAGCTAGGCGGGTTGACCATTGACGGTCGGTTAGCTTCTTGGCGGCGACGTGGAGTCGAAGAGCTGCGCTGGAGATGAACGCTGCTTCTACTTAACTGCTGGTGCAGTTGGCTGACTGACACGTGGGCCCAATAGGCCACATGTCAGTTACGCAACTGCACCTGCAGTTTAGTCACTGAAGCTTCTGTTCGGCTCAGCGGGACACAGGTGGGTAGCTTCGGTTAATTAATTATACCTCCTTCGTCACCAAGCTTCCTCCTTCGTGGATCTCATTGGCACTCTTGATGTGGAAGAAAAGGCGAGAGCAAAGGACACACATGCTTGAGGAATTGAGGGAGGATCTAGTGCCATATGGTACAGAAGAACTTCGAGCCCCACAAGTTCAAGAACAAGGGCAAGTTTGATGGTAAAGCAAAGTTTGATGGGAAGAACAAGGCTGTGCAACACACGAACTTCAAGAAGAAGAATGACAAGAAGAAAGGTGTTTGTCATGTGGTGATCCTGATCATTGGGCTCCTAGTTGCCCTAATCACTATGACAAGCTAGACAGGTTAATTAATTATAGCTCCAGCGCACCCCTTTTTAGTTGAAATGTAATGAAATCCGGCATGTTTATATGAAATCTGACCGTGTATGAATGAATTTATTTCGATTAGTTCGAATTCCTGTATCACTGGCATTGGATGAACATGCAAAACAATACGTACTAGCATTATTCCCAGGGTGATCACCTCGTGTGCAGCAGTTTCACATGTACTCCCTCTGGTCCTTTCTAGTCTGCATACAAGTTTTGTCTGCAGTCAAAGTATCTCTACTTTGACCAATCTTATACAAAAAAGTATGCACTGACACAATGTGTGAAGTAAAAAGGAACAGAAGGAGTACAAAGAGTTTGAGCAGCTTTTTAGCGTTTCTGTACATTGCAATCAAACACACAGGCCTGGCAATCCATAGAGAACATTCAAAACAATCGATGATTATGCATCTCAGCGACTCACATGTCAGAGGCAATATTTACTTCACAACTAAAGAAAGAAAAAAATGATCGACGCTGCTGACAGCAAAGGGCGTCCCATTCTAAAATATCAAACGCATGTCTTGCTAAAATCAATGAGCAAAATTTGACAAGGTTGTCCCATTCCAAAATATCAAATGCCTACGATTGTGGAATGGGCAAGGTTTGCCATCAGTTCGGACATTGACATGGCACCTCGTGCTAAATAAACCAGTTGTTCTTTTTGTGCAGTTCCACCAAAATCAACCAAATTCGCGCGTAGCTTGTATGATTTCGCCCTTATATGTTGCAACGCCTTGAACTTATAGGCACCTCCTTTCTTGTGGTGGAAATGAATGATTAGATGTATTCATGAACATTTTGTGCAGTTCCCATTGAAATCAAGCTGAGCACCCCTGTTTTCACAAATACAAAAAAGTGATTAGTATAGAGCAAACTGTACTATGAATTGACAGTTTCAACAGGCACATACATGGTCCATGTAGAGCACACTTTTAGAAAAATGGAACTCACCAGAAAGAATCCTAGAACAACAGCAAAAAATGGAGATTTTGTCAGTCCTTCTGAGCTGAAGTTAGTTTGGTCTTGTGGGGAGTAATGTAACCATCCTTCAACTGCTCCTTTTGATGATAAGATAGACAGAGCTTCTTCATCCTGGCATAATCGGAACTAGTCACTTCACGTACTCCATATTCTTCTTCAGAGGAAGACGATCCTATTGTGCAATGACAAGAGGACTACTAAATGCTAGCATCACTGTTTGCTCGAAAAACAGGAAAGGAAATATTTAAAACAGCACAGATGAAGCACTTCTCAAGGACAATACCACTTTTTCATGACAGTATCTAAACAGTAGCACAACACCAATAGAGATGACAAAGCTCAATCATATGGATGAAATCAGTGGGCGAGTACCAACCTTTGTCAGGAGGCTTATTGTGTAGAGCATACAGATGAAGCATTTCTCCGGAACCATCTGTTGCTATCTACGGTGGTGGCCAAGCTTACTATATACTCCTCGATTAGTTTAATGTTCCCAACATCTTCTTGTGCAGTTCCACTAAAATATATGGTGTCTTCAAAGAAGATCCTTGTTTGCACAAGTAGAGATAATTACATATTACATTAAGAGTGGCATCAAATCAGTGGCAAAACAATTGCTCGTTCCAGCCATAGCAATAAATTAAGATGCAAAACTATATCATTACTTGTGCCATCACAGTTCCAGTGCTTCATTACAGCATCGGGAGTTGATTTTTGTTTTTCTTCCCCTTGTTCTTCCCCTTCATCACTTGGTTCAATAACAAACAAGCTTCGCCTTCAATGTAAGATCTGGCATGTCAATTAGGGAGCACAAGTATAGTACTAAACTTAATTTCCTGATGAAAGTGGCAAAATACAGGCCAGCAGTTGTGAAATATCCTTATCTTACCTCAATGGGATATTACGGTGCACATACAGATTGGAAGTCTTGTCTCCATTTGTGCAGTTCACTAAAATCAAGCAACATTATCATACAAGTAGCACAACATATGAATGCACACTGCAGAATCATGTGAAAGAAGGCTAGTACTGACCTCTCATGATGCGGAATTCAAACAACTCACAAGAAGAAGATCTGAACCAAATTCGCCTTAATGGATAGGAAGTAAGATCTCCTCTTGTGCAGTTCCACTAAGATCAAGCAATCAAGCAACATTGTAGGTGTGACATTTTGGTTGAACTGCACAAAACACTCTTAAAACAAAAGTGTTTTGTGCAGTGCAACAAAAGGTCACAATGGCAACGAGGTGAAGCAGATAACCCTGTTTACACAGAGGTGCAAAGGAAACAATTAGTGGTCAATAACGGTGGATGACACAGAAGCCAACAAAAAGAAGCATCTACCTTATCTAAATGGGAAAGAAAGCAAGACAGTAGCATTTATCAAACGGTGGCATTGATTAATATTAACATAGAGATTATATTAACAATAAAATTCGTTAAACATGTAATTTGCTTTTAACTGTGGCATTGCATCGATTTTGCAGCGGTATTATTAGAGGGTGTTTGTTTACAGGGACATTTTGGTGTAGGGACTAAAAAAACTCCGTGTCAGTCCGTGTTGGTCCCAGTTTTGTTATCAGACGCCTTTCCCTATGTGAGCGCAGCAAATCTAGTCCTGCTCAAACTCTACAGCCTTGTCCCTTCCTTTCCTATTTGAACTAGTACTTTCGCCCCTTCCTTTCCTTTTTGAACCACGTCCTAGATTTATGCGATACAACTTTCCCCACTACTTTCCCCCATTCCTTTCCTCTTTGAACCACGTCCTGGATTAATGCTATACAATTTTCCCCCTTCATTTCCTCTTTGAACCACGTCCGAGATTCATGCTATATACAACTTTTCCCACTCCTTTCCTCTTTGAACCGCGTCCTAGATTCATGGTATACATGAAGCTAGAGCAATGCATGTGGAGTAAGTAAATTATACCTTAAGGTTCTTGGGGCGTGGTTCGGCGGGCGACGGGACGGCGGCGAAGAAGAAGGGGTCGGAGGCCCTCCCGCGCCGCCGCTGGGTGGAAAGTGAACAGCTGCGCCGGTAGTCCCTCGCCGACGGCGACAGCGTTAAGCCTCCTTCCCTTCCCGGCGGACAGATCCTGCCGGCTCTTTGAGCAGCAGTGAGGGGAGAGAGAGGCCAACGAAGTCTTGTTTAGATCTGGAGAGGGCGAGAGAGTGTGAAGAGAGCAACTACAAGCGCTGAGGCTCCAGCGGGAGAGGGCGAGAGAGTGTGAAGAGAGCAACTACAAGTGCTGAGGCTCCAGCGTGTATATATATACTGGAGAGAGAGTGTGAAGCGTGCAAACCCTAGAAAACATTTTGACCAGTCAAAGAATCCTCCTGGCACAAATTATGCTCAAGTGTAGTTATCGAACCCGGGACCTCAAGTTTGATGAGCGAACAGGCTAACCAACTACACAACCCTTCCGTTTCAACGAGAGGGAAATAACCTTTTATACATTCCTGAATCCTTATTATAACATGCACACAAATTTTGGGCACTTGTATTCGACTTAAGTCAGTGTGCCACCGTATATCGTATACTTACTACTCCCTCCGTCTAGGTGTAATAAGTCACGTTAGAAGGTGCAACGGGACCAAGGTGTGTGCGTGCGTGCGTGCGTGCGTGCGTGCGTGGGTGCGTGCGTGCGTGGGTGTGTGTGTGTGTGTGTGTGTGTGTGTGTGTGTGTGTGTGTGTGTGTGTGTGTGTGTGTGTGTGTGTGTGTGTGTGTGTGTGTGTGTGTGTGTGTGTGTGTGTGTGCGCGTGTTTAACAGCATGTGTGTTAGAGAGAGGGACAGATCGACCTACTCCTATAGAGAGATGTTGTGTAGTGTACGATTTTAGCCGCGAGAGTCGGTGCATCCTCTCGTTTCCGGGCGTGTCCGGTAGGGACATGCGGACAGCTGCCACGGCCGCTCCTGACCAGCTTGGCCCACCCAAAGCCCCTCCATCGCCCGCGCGCGCTTCCCGCCCGAAACGGTCAGCGCCGCTCCAAAGAATCAGTGCCCCCGGGCAGAGCGGACGTGGCCTCTCACTGGCGCAAGAGTGATGGTTGCTTCATTCGTCCAACTTACTATTGGGTCTATGTGATTTGACGGCTCATTGGTCTTTATTACTGAGGTCGTAGGACTGCTGGATGTCCCACGCTTTCGGCGAAAGGAGGTATACCTACTAGATTATAATTTTCTCCATTCTTACAGCGGAGGCGTGCAAGAGCAGTGAAAACACGCAGGCTCAGTGATCCGCATGTGGTTCATGGTGAAATCTCTACAAAGACTTATATTTAGGAACGGAGAAAGTACTAGTATAGTACGTACTGTAATTTATCAGCGAGATAAATTTGTATAATTCTATGAAGCTTCCAGCTTCTGTTACATGTATCTTGCATCCAAGGTTGCCCGTTGCAACATTTCATCAAATACAAAGGAGACTAACATGCATGCTATTGCATCTCAATGATTGACAGATCATAGCAAATATGTACTCCCTCCATTCCAAAACAAGTTTCTCAACTTTGTGCAAACTTCGGTACAAAGTTGTACTACTACTAAAGTTGACACTTATTTTGGAACAGAGGCAGCTAAAGAAAAAAATGATCCATGCAGTCCCTAGCCCTTGAACCGTGAACCCTGACCAGGCTTCAATTTGCTGGCAACGTTCGAGCTTCCTAATAAATGAAGTTTGCAACCTTTTGACCATCGGATCATTTTGTGCAGTTTCACCAAAATCGAGATGAGCATCCCTGTGGCAAAGAAATTGAACAAGCGTGATTAGAATAAGATTACTGGGACTAGTTGATGAGACATAAACTCATCACAAATACAGTATGTAGAAGCCAGTAGAGGTATGTGCGGGGCAAAGAAGTAGAGAAATATCCATAGGGAGTGATGTGGGCAGCTGGAGCAGTGGTGCAAGCCGGCTGTAAAGGGAGTTGTACCTGAGGGACATAGCTCAACCTTGAGGAGGGCGGCGGGAGGCGGCAACTGCCCACGTCGCGGCAGTGAGCAAGGGACGAAGGCAACCTCACCGGCTTTGTGAGAGAGAACGGCGGGGACCCCTGATCGGGACGTGCCGACAGTGGGTTTTCGCTATCGGCGACGGACACCGCATCTACACTAAGCATCCACCCCTTTCCCAAGCGGACGTGATCCGCCGGGATGTTAGAGATGTGGCCACAGTCATTTTGTGCGAGAGAGTGTGAATAGAGCAACCCAGCAAGCAACCGTGTAGGCTGGCCCGTCCTGACTATGTATATAGTGGAGCGGTTTCCTTTTCTCTCCATATGAACCTATCATATTGCGTATGTGCCATTGAAGAAAAAAAACTTTATTTATAAATGACGCGGCACCTACTACTCGTTCTCCTATAACCTTGCACTTGGCATCTCCAAGATATTAACCCTGCGATTGGCTCTTCGCCTCTTCGGGAAGTCGAGCAATAATGGTAGTGCAGTATATATCATTCTGGCTATATGAGACCGAATGAATTGTTGCACGTCCACCACGTGGGCGAGGGTCGAGGGGCGAGGGAGAGTGCTACATACGGAGCAAAATGAGTGAATCTACACTCTAAAATATGTCTATATACATCAGTGTTTGGAGTATGTACTAGTAGTTCATATTGAAATCTACTAAAGGACATATATATTCCAAACAATATGATAGTATAATCTCTATAACCAAGGTAGTAGGGACGATGAGTAAACGGAGGGAGTAGTAATATTTTCTCCTCGGGTTGCGAGCCACCACGCGCGTGGGCGAGGGAGCGGGCGTAAGGCGTGGTAAGCAAGCTTCACCTCATCCTGCGAGCCACCGCGCCCGTGGGCGAGGGAGACGGCGTACTAAGCAAGCTTCTCCTCGTTCTGCGAGTTGATGGGACACATCAAAAGTACTCCAGTGTATAGAGCCTTGCCTCTAAGGTAGGCCCCACATGGTTTGCCTCTTTTTTTAATTTAACATAACGCGTCAAGTCGCAATTTGTTTGTTCACCCGTGGTAGACGATCCTCCCTCCACCAAGTGGACAACCAGTACACGTGCCAAATTACCACATGGGCTGCCTTTTTCGCACAGAAATGAGCTCCACCGTGTACCCGTGCGGGTGTGGTTGGGAAAGAGACGGGAGTACGTGCGCCGTGCATGCACCTCTTCTCTTCGTGCACGTCCCCCACCTACGTGGGGTGTGTGAGAGAGATACAAACCGCGTTCGTGAGTGTTTTTTGTTTTGGGGTGGGGGTGGGGTGGGGGGCTTTGTTGTTGTTGTTGGTGGTGGTGGTGGTGGTGGGGGTGGGGTGGGGGTTGATTTCGTGAATTATTTGTGGGAATATGTGTCGATGACATCTCAAACAAAATTTTCCATGCAATGTGTGTGAAATGGAGGCCTATCCATATCATACATAGAGGGTCGGGCAATCCACGAGAAGAGAGGGAGGGGTCATAGCTATCGATAGAGTCAAAGTGAGGATCAAGTGGGTGGGTGCGAGATCGATGAAGAGAGCCATCGAAATTGTTTGTGTGTACAAGTCAAAGATATAGGGCGACTAGCCTACCGGAACGTTAGAGGGCACACATCAAGTTTGTGTGTGGCAGGAAGACATGACTAGAGCGCTCGATGTATCGGTGTGGGGGGAGGGGTGGGAGGGGTAGGCAGAGGCCTAACTATAGAGGTAGAACGACTCGTATATGTGTTGAGAAGGAGAGACCCAGCTAATGTCTTGAGGGAGATAGGTCGACATCCATACATAACTGAAGGACGGGAAATATGATGGGACAGAGAGAGAGAGGAGGGAGAGAGGGAGGGAGAGGGAGGGAGAGGGGTAGAGTGCTGGATGGGTGATGGAGTTGCTTCTCGAAGATGGTAGGAGAGGCCTACTAGACAAACTGAGGGTGGAACTGCAATGTTATCAATAAGAGTGGGGATGTGTTTCTGTGTGTGCCTGTGCGTGATAGATCTGTCGGGACGCATCCATAGATGATGAAGGGGAACCATGTGTTTGGTAAGCAAACCTAACTAGATCGGTAGATCAATTGTTGTTTGTCGGAGGAAGGGAGAGACACAACTAATGAGGTAGATCGATTGACGTGTGGGTAAAAACGAGTTATAAGGACCTAGCTAGCTATATGTATAGCGAGAGATCGGTCGGTGTACGTCCATTTGTTAGAGGCAAATAAGGCCCAGCGAGATGGATAGACAGAGAGAATGGAGCTAGGAGGTGGTGCGAGAGGCCCAACTACTAGCTAGATAGGGGGAGGAGTGTGCGGTTGTGAGAGCGATGAAAAGAGGGGCGAGAGTTTACACGTGTGTCTGACCGTATGAGAGACACGAGGCAAGGACACATAAAGGAGGAGATTGAAGGTGTGTTTGTATGTTGTAGGCAGGCACCGCTGGAGAGGTTTATCGATCGGTGTGTGTCAGAAAGGAGTTGTGGAGACTCTGGGAGAACGACCTAAAGAAAAAAATGAATGTGCCAGGTGGATAGAATGCCGAGGGAGGGGGAGGGCGAGGTGGGCATGTGCATGCACGAGAGAAAGTTAGTGGTAACTACAAAGGTTAGAGGATTGTGTGGGTGTAAGAGACTAACAAAGATCATAATTTGATATGAAAGCGGATTCATATATTTGAATAGGGGATCATAGTGTTTTAAACATTGCATGCATGAATATAGCGATGATACACGTGTTGTGCACATGTTATACCATAATGTGATGATGCATGGCGTTTGCAACTCACAGCTAAATGCCAAACAATCTAAACCATACTATACATCAAACAATCTCACATTTTATTTGAATTTGTGATAATGTGTGGCGTTCGCAGCTTACAACTAAGGGGGTGTTTGTTTCAGAAGTCCTAGGACTTTTTCTAGTCCCAGGGACTAATAGAAAAAGACTCTCCAATAGAGTATTTTTCTAATCCCTTTAGAAAAAGTCCCTCCCGTTTGGTTCCTAGGGACTTTTTAGGGACTTTTTCTAGTCTCTGGGACTAAAAAGTCCCTGAACCAAACACCCCCTAAATATCAAACAATCTAAACAATACTATATATCGAACATTCTCACATTTTATTTGAATTTGTGATAATGTGTGGTGTTTGCAACTCACATCTAAATACTTGTAGGCGTAGGGGGCGGGGCACCATACATAATGTGATAAACACATTATACATACTAGTCGCCAACCCGTGCATTCGCACGGGCTAGTATAAAATATAGAAGATCTTCATAAATATGCCTTTGAAGTATGGAGGTATATTCTAGAGACTTTAGGGCACATTTCCTTCTATGGATACTTGATTGGACGGTATATATTTGCTTTGTAACTTTTTTTTCTTATTTCTCTAGTGTCTTCTAATTCTTTTTGTTGTCTTCTAGTTGTTTTTGTAATCATTAGTCATCAATGGTAATCACTTCTTCTACGCCAATTGAGTTGTTTGACTATTTGGGATTGCCCCTATCACATATCACATCGGAATGTGCAGTTATTTTGATATACTCCTTCCGTTTCTAAATATAAGTCTTTTTAAAGATTCCACTATGCAACAATGAAAATTCCTTTAATTTGTTTATACGTCAATTGAGTATTGTTTACTTTGTTCTTATCCTTTCTCTTAACTAAGCAACAATGGAAATTCCTTTATTTGTGTTTCCGAAGTACGTATATATACACAATGTGAAGATTATATCTAACAGATGTTACATAAAAATAATTATATTAATACATCAAGGAGCTAATGAATTGTTCACATATATAAATTCTTTTTTTTGGGTAACATATATAAATTCATGAATCATCCACCCATGCAAGATAAACGCATTTTGTATTCAAGCAGGCAAATTAATAGACCATAGTCTTGATTTATCGTACTTCTACCTTGCACTGGGTTGGCCGCTGGATGGTGGGTCATCAACATTCCTTCCTTTCTCCCTTCCAAATAAAACTAAGCTCAAGGATAATATAGTAGCATGTAGGCCATAGCTGCAGGAATTAAGGTAGTTACTGAAGGATTTCAATCTGGTAAGAACATACAGCAGCATGGGCGCGCCATGAACAGGAAGCTAGTGACATGATGAGTGATATACTTGAGGACTTTTGTGCATTAGCACATAATAATTATACACGTTGGAACTGGTTGCCACTTAGATTGAGATACAGTATATTTTTTCTTGGCTTCCATCAAGTCACTTTCCATGTGTACTCTGGAACATCACTTAACGTAGTATATGCCAGGAGCATACTCTGCCAATTAAGCATGCGTCGTTGAGAGAAACCACTGTTCTTATCATCTGGGCTATAATGTTTATTTTTGTTTCTTCTTTTTCTGTACATGAACCATAAAGAAAATAAGCTCATGAAGGAAAAGCCGACTCATTATTTTCTAGATTATATTGGAGTACGGAATTTTTAATACCATGTTTATGTGTCAATCCATGTCTTATGTTTTCAGTCGGTCGTAGCCAGCATGTAAACCCTAGTCCATAGCGCCTCTTTCTCTGTTCTGCGATGGCATCCAAGTGGTTTCCTAAGTAGCATTATCAACGGGTAAGAATAGTCCACAACACACATAAGATTTTGTGATGCAACTGTACTTAGCAAGCATCTCCATGGGCGTACAAAATAGAGACTAAAGGTCTTCAAAATCGTTTGAGAATCTGGCTAACAATGTGCAAAAATTGGATTTTTCATACTAAAAACGAAAAGTAGTTGTAGCTTCACTACTGAAAACAAAATAGAGACTGGGCAGAAGTACCCATGCATCTTTCTATTTGTAAGACTGAACTCAGCAACCTCTTTGTCAGTTATTACAACATCACCGATTAATAAGTTCAACAAATTCCAATAGCTTTCTTACCCTGTTTGTACAGAAGTACCATCTCATGATAAGTGTGTCACTGTTCTGATTTATGCCATTGTTTAGCCTCCTCAATTCTCATGCAGAAAGAATGTGTATGAAAGAGGCGAAGATAAATCATGTATGATAATTCTAGCCAAAACATAATGCAAAAAGATACAATGAGATTAGGCGAGGTTTAACAATCTGAAATAGTTGTGGATAGGCCAGTGAGCCTCTGTAGTTTATAAGTAACAGTGGTTGGTCAGAGAAATTCTTGAAGTAGTGTACACAACCAGGCTATCATTTTAGCTGTGACCAAATAGTGTACACAGCCAGGCTATCATTTTAGCTATGACCATCCAGAAGTACTATGAAAGACATGTGGTTTACTTCTAACTCAGTCTGAAATATTCAAGCAACATAAACACGTGAGGAGTTTGGATAATATTACAAACAGTGGAAAGCAAGAAATATGAATCTAGTATTTAGGACAAACAAAAAATACAGTAATAAAGAAAATACAAATTACTTGGTAGTTCATAACCCTGGGAACCGCCCCTTGGCGATCCCTCCAACCATCGGATGCCTTCGGCATATCCTTCAAGCCCACGCCACGTCTTTTGAAACACTGATCCAACTATAGTTTGTCGCGCCGAGGAAAACCATGGACTTGAGTGTGGTTTAAAGATAGAGGAGTCTTATCGAGATTGCTTACATGAGAGAAGATAAGATGCATATTGTGTTAAGAAAAGAGATTGGGTACTTTATTTTTTACCAGCATAGAGAAACCATGGATTTCAAAGTCGATTTACAGAAAATAATAATGTAATTTGGTTGCAACAGAAAGATAAATTCCAAAAGAAAGAAAACTATCAAGAGGTAAATCAATTCCTTACCTGTAGAAGTTAGGACTTGTGAGAAACTATCAATGACAAAAGAAACATAAGCGACCACATTGAAATTGGTAGTACCTAAACCCATTTAACGATTTGAGATAAAGATGTGTAAGTTTTCTCACAGATTTTGTTGTTCTATGCTAATGAAGATTGCAGATTACTATTCAATGAAGTAGATGTAGAGGCATGCGTGAATATTGCTGCGCATAATGGGACTAGATAAATCTACTATTTTTTAGAACAGATTTATCCTTATGTAGAAGCCCTTGCAAGAAACATGAAAATCACTGTGAGGGCACTCGGAAAGTGTAACTGAAAATTCTTTTAGCATATTTTCTGTAAGTGGAAACTATGCTATCTGAATACTGTAACTGCAAAGGAAGGATCACACATATTATTAAAAAAACAATGATAATATGGAATACATGGCTAAAAACACAGGAAAATTTTAATATGAATGTTCTGTATTATAAAGATCATCTATCTAGATCTGTTTCCAAATACAACAAACAAACCATAAACAGAAGCATGTGTAACTCAATAATCCATACATGAAGCTATTTTCTTGCACAACCAACAATACTTAAATCTTACAAATCTACCAATAAAATATTATACACTTTATAAGATATGTTTCTTATTCCTGGACAAAAGAAATGTTTGTTATACATGCAGATAATCTGAAAGTTAGCACATATTGGAAAAAAAACGTACAATCTCGAAATCCTTTACTTAGGAAAACGTCTATAAAGCTTCTATAAACATCAAAGAGATTTGGCTGACAGTGTTGATTTCTATATGTACACAACTCTGCTAGTTGGCAGCAAATGCCACACAGATTATCTCAGCTGGTTGGTTCTCCTTCACTCCCTATAATTCATAGTCTGGTAAGCGTTGTGTCGTGAAAAATGTACAAAACCAAAAAAATGTCTTGATGAGAAATTACGAATAAAGCAAAAATATTGGTGGCTCTCCGCTGAACTCATCAAGATGGAGAAGAGAGGAGGGATTTCATGATATGTGGCCCGGCATGCCCAGCCGCTACATCACAATCTTGTAAAAACCTTCTAGTCGTACGTGATTGTGAATAGTGGATACTTAATGATCGTATATAATTATATGATAGTCTAGCATATATGATAGTCATATATACATATGGAATAAAAACTTCTTGATTCCAAAGTCAATTTTATATCTTGAGTGTCAAACACTTTCTAGGTTGTTATTGGATGTAAATCAATTATCTACGACTTATGTCTAAGCCTGGAATGATCCTATAAAAATCTTCTGCACATATTTCTCTCATCAACTGATGATGCGGACGATATCATTCCTGACATTTTTAAACAGTTCTAACACTGTTGGAAACACATTCTTTCAAGGCACGATGAGCAATGCTAAGAGAATACAATCAACCTAGTAATCTAAGGTCTACACAATTTACATGAAGAAAGGCATCTTAATATATAGGTCTCTTACATTTGACATAGTAATCGCAAATTTATCATAGAAAACAAAATGAATCAAAAGGCTAATTCTGTGAAATTATATTTTAAAAATAACACAGAAGGAAACAACTAATTAAATTGTTTTCAATCATTTATATACGTAATATCATTACCTTACAACAAATTCTACTAAATCTGAAGTATCCCATTGCAATGTTTACAATAGTTCTCGAATCTGCAGTAAATTGTACTAATTCACACTATCTTTAATTACTTCAGTTCTTTGCATGTGGATGAAATGTATGGTCTGCTATCTTTCAAATACGTGATGAAAGCATAGTTCCAAAAGGATGCTTAGTTAGCTTACCCAACAACTCGACTAATTCAGCTCAATTGAGCTCCGTGAAGAACACCTTGTAGTTACCCTTAGCGGATGTATAATATAATTGTCTAGCGTAGAAGGCAACGCAGCTGCCGGAGACATGCAGCTCGCAGTTGTCGCCGCACCCACCACCTGCCTGCTTCCACCGTGCGTGTACCTCTTGCTGTCCGCCCGCAGGAACCCTACAACACAACTTAATTAGGTTTGGCGATGTATCAGACACTTGCAGTTCTTTGAGAGCTCAAGTTTGTTTGTAGGAACTTTTCTCAAACATCAAAATCGCTCAGCGCCTCAGCCTCATGTAAACATCAAAGTGTGAGCTTCTTGTCCAGTATTTGACTCTTTCATGGAAAAACACTTGCTCTACATGACACACAACAGATACGCCGATTTATGTAATTTTGATGATGAATTTAATGTAGAACTGTTGAATAGAGCATGGAATTTAAGAATATGGGGTTACCTGCCTGCGTAGAGGGAGTGTTGTTCGTCCACTTCGCAGCCTCGCCGACGGTGACGACCGCCCAACCTGTTTCAAACTGTCTCCATCTTCCAACTGACCAACACTCAATTCTTATGAAAAATCATGGTGCTTGGTGAAACTGAGGGGATTTAAATATTGAGGAGCAAAGCATCCGGGGAGGCTGGGATTGGATCTTGTGTTTGTTTAAGATGATGATTGTGCATTGATTTGAATTTTGGAACTGAAGAGATTCAATCCTTGGAAGAAGGGGATCAAGGAGAGGACAAATTAGATTGTGATCTATATTTTTTGAGAACTGCAGCCTCGAGGGATACTACTTTGGACATGGAGACAGAAGCGAGGAGTTGCTCCGCCTGAGCTCCTCCTCCCCTTGTGGCATCTCTCCTCTGCAGCTGTCTAGGGCGCCGCCGCTTCCTGTGCGCCTCGCCGACTGCCCATCTGCTCGCCGCACCTCGGCTCTACAGCCGCCCAGGGCATCGCCGCCTCCTGTGTACGGTGTACCTCGTCGGCTGCCCATCTACTCGCCCACCTCATCCATCGCGCCATGGAGATTCTCCACATCCAGTAGAGCCTCCTTTAGTCGCCGCCTCTCGAGCTTCCTCGGCTGCAGCACGACGTCTCCCCGACCACTGCCTCGGCGTCGCAGCACCACCAGCCCCGATCCAACCACCTCCCCTGCTCCACCTCACAAATGCTCTTGCGATGTAAACTTTTCTAAATCAAAGGAACACATGGAGATTGGATAGCAGCATGGATGGAAAGTTGAGATCTAGCCCGGTAGTCTCTAGGGCAAGGAGAAGCGGCAGAGAAATTGTGAGGTGGAGGAGAAAGATGGGCTAATTTCTGATTTTACTATGGGAAGCCGGAACTGGTCAAGGATTGCACGGATTAATCGCCGCCATTATAATTTGATCACATCAGATAAACGGCTCTTAATTTCTAATCACATTAGATAAACGGCTCTTAATTTTTAATTAACGTGAGAATTATTAAGGAGTCTGTAATTAGTGTAGGTATAGATAGATAGATAGATGAGACATGGTTTAGATTATGAAGATCTAGCTAGAGCTAGAAATGTAATGTGATTTGAAATCGGAATAAAGTGGATTTAAAAAATCTAGTTGGAGTTCATATAGGAGTACACATAGTTCATATGTAACTCGAGACTAATCATGTGGTGTGTTGTGAAGATAATACACAAACGATGGTTTAACTTGACAATAATGATGATTGTAGATCTTACTAGATCATTGAGGGCGCGCGTTGCTGCGCCCGTCCATTTTTCCAATAGAATAATAGAAAGTTACTAAATATATAGAAAGATGAAAGAGTTAAATTCTTATTTTTAGTGAAATACTCGAACTTCTAATCCATTTTGTGCAAATGAAATACTGATCATTTTACATGACTATTATCTTCTATACTTGTCGGGAATGGCATACATAGCTCAAAAAGGAAAAGGCACACATCCATCAGCAAGATAAAATACACGAAGCAGTCGGCGTGTGCATTATGCAACTCTGGACAAAATTAGTGAAGTGATTGCTCTGTTAGGATCATGATAAGAGAGTTAGACTCGTAGCAGAAACCTCTATAACAAGCTGTATAATGTAAATTTAAATGTGGAAAATAGTACAAACCTGAATAGAGTCATCGTTATGTGCAAAAAAAGTCGGCTGTTCATGTGGGTGGTGGAAAAGGATGTATTCAAGTTGAGTTTGGAGTATAGAAGTGCTATGCCTATACTGAGGATGTTCAGCTGGTTCTGAAGTTAGATAAAGAGGGATTTGTGTGCATCCTTGACCAAACTGCGGTGTTAGTGATGCAGAAGAGGACAATAGAAGCGTATAGATAATAGCTCTAATCAGTAAAAATGAAGAATTAGTATAGATAACAGGCCAAGACAATGCAAATACCATTTTGTAAGCAGCCTGAAAATTGAAGCCGAACTTGGTTGTGTACCTTAGAAACTAAACTATGTAAAAACTATGCAAAGATGAGTATAAATTGTTCTTGACATGGCAGCAGCTATGGAATCAATCACAGTTTTAGTTGGCTCAGTGGATATATATCAATCAGCAACATTTAAATATGTAGCATCCTCGTTCGATCTGATGAACAAGAAAGACAGTGATGACAGTACTGAACTAAAGATGCATCATAAGGGTATCTTATGATATAATTTGTACACGTCAATAGGTTGCAGCAATGCCCTACTCACATGACCCGGAATAAGAAAATTATAAATGACAGGATGATCCATTTGGAAAGAGTACCAAGAAATTGTAAACACTCTTTGTTCTGAAATACTATGCAAGGGAAAGATGATTCTAGGAATAAAAGGCACATACAGTGTAAAGAACCATTCATCTAATGATCTTAAGAACCAAGGGAATGTTCATTTGAAATCATAACGTAAGAAAAAAGATATAGAGAGAACCTAAGTATCTTTATTCCACATTATAATGCAAGAGAAAAAAGATAAATGAAATAATAATTTGACGTACCACTATTCTATTGCCAAGTTGTAGAAAGATTTGCCTATATGTAGACAGTTATGCTTCTTACTCACACCCTAAGCACACGGTATGAAGTTATTGGACATATCATTAGACCATATAGCCTCTTAGAATAACATACTTCAATCTGAAACTGCGCTTACATTACATGGTATCAAAACAACTATAAAAATGCTTCATCGGCAGAACCATTCCTGTTCCTATTATCAATGCCCAACTGCTCACATTCTAGATTCCACCAGATAGCACAACATAACAAATTTAAACACTAAAATTGAAAAAAGACGCACGTCAATAGTAGTGAAGGCCAAAATTACAATCCTTTGTACTCAGCAATCCTTGTCTCCAATTAAATGGTTTGATTTGATCATGTCATGTTTGTTGCTCCATGAATCTCCCAAGCATTCTAATTTTAGCAACAACCAAATCCTTGCTCCAAATCCACCAAACCAAATCACATGAAAAAAAACAGGTGGAATCAGGGTGTGCAATCCAGACTAAGATCCAATAGTAAGCAAAAAAATAATGACAAAGTAAACAGAAATAACTGTGCCAGCAGTAGTACAGGAGAAACAAAGCAACATACATGATGCCTAGATGCAAACTGGGCATCAGCACATAGTTGATGTGCCTACTTCTTCGCTGATGCGGCATGCAGATGGACGACTGCGTCAATGCCGATGGTGCCAAGGACAAAGGTGGAGTTGAGAAGCAGCAAGGGCAGTGGTTGTGTATCTGTAGAAGGGGATGCATGAGAAAATGAACGGTGGCGCCACTGATTTTTTTTCCCTTCAAGGTACCCATGTGGCTCGGTTCTTCCTCCTCCCAGTTATCCTTGTAGCTGGGTGGGTAACATTTTCTCTCAGCATCCGATACTGCACCTCCACGCAGGCATAAGCCTCGTCATGGCCACTGGCTGCAACATCCATCTGCGGGGTAGTCTTGTGACTCATGACCGATGGGATGGATGTGGTGTGACACAGACTGAACAAATTCGCTGTATATTTCTAGTTGTGTGTGGTACCTCCTTTTACATTGTAAATGATACTCTCACAGTCAGAACCCAATTATGCTCAAAACTTGAAGAACGGACAATCAAATTATGATAGTTATGTTCTTTAGAAAAAAGAGAAGAAGTGCAATAAAAAAGAGAAATTTGATCAGCTTGGTAAACAAAGTTATATTGAAAAAATTATATCACTAAAATAGCAAGTTCAACTAAGTGATAACATGGTGCATTAGGACATACAAAGGAGTGGATATGCAGACTGGTAGAGAATAACTCAAGAGCTAGCATTTGATTTTGGACACATAAATTTAGTTTCTTGTCTTCTTGGAGGAGTGATCTCAATTCACAATTTGAGCGCCCTGTAACCCTGTTTGGGCAGATAAAACCACCTGAGAAGCATATGCCAAGCCAAAAGAAAAACCTTACTTTCTTAACACGGAACAAACCAACCCTAATCATCCCTAATGTCTTATGCTTAGTGCTCCTTATGCATTTCAGATTTATAGTGTAACTGTTACCTGGCCAGGAGGCGATTCATGCAGTAGCATAGCACGGAGAACACTTGGCGGCTGACCGGCTGTCCAGAGACATGTCCTCTTGTGCATATCCTTCCATCATCTCCGGCCTGAGTTGTGGGGCACCGATCGAGATAACGGACCTCTTTGTGCAGTTGCTGGAGCACCATGGAGAAGAAGAGGCTGCCCAATGGTAGTCCCTGAAGCCAAGAAGATCAGGGGAGGGATGATTAGGAGTCCCTCCACCATGGAGATAATCGCCATCATTCCTCCAATGTTGCTTGTCTCGAGCTCTCCTCCTCTGCAGGTAGCTGCCCTCGCTGCTCACCCCATCGGACCCCATGAGCTACCTAGCCGTGTGTGTCGCCTCCAACCTTCCTGATGGGAGAGATTGGAGGAGGACCAATGAGGAAGAGAAGAGGACGGCGGAAGAGGAAAAAGAGAGATGAGGGGAGCGCACCAATTCAACTCCCTCAGCAAGGCCGCGATGCCTGCGTCGCTGAGATGTAGGAGAGCGCCGTGCACGCGCTGCGACCAGGAGTGGTCGGTGCAGAAGGCGACCCACTGGTTTGGGACGTGCGCCGGTGGCGGCGACTCGTCCACCATCGCCTTCTTGTTCTTACGGTTGGCCGGCCCCTCGTGCGTGTCTGACGTGTACCTGCCGGCGGGGTGCCTTTCGTCGCTCGGGTGAGAGAGGAACACCGTCGCTGGAGGTTGGCGTCGACAGTGGCGGCGGCGGCGAGGGGAGGTCGGGGAAAGAGAGACGAAACAAGAGGGGCGTGCTTGCGGGCTTTGTGGGGTTGAATGGGCTTTGAGTGTAAACAGGCCCGATTAACCAGAGGCCATCGTTTTTTCTACCAGAGTAGCAGCCCCTTAGGACAGCGGCCCAGTTAGCGAGAAACTGAGCATCGGACCATGTCAGTCTTCCAAAATTGTCTCGGGAGTAGCGGCCCAATAGGCTAGCGCTCGGTGGTAGCGATCGAAGCGACCAGGCGCGAGATTCCGAGCTAATCGCACGACCGAAAATGACTGAAACTGACGATCGGACGGTCAGGAATGCTAATGGCCTGAGAGGGCTGGGAGGGTGCTCAGTTATAATATATCTAAATTAAAACAGAGAAACGAATTCAAATGCTTTGACTTCACAACAATCATTACTATAGATCTTATTCAAATAGAGAAACGAATTCAAATTTAGCTCATATTGAAGCGGTAGTATATACGTTTGGAATGCACTAAAACGTTCATTTGAGTAGTAGGTTGCATGCATTATACACGTAGCGAAATATTTTAATTGAACATAACATGAATTCAAAGTTTTGAATGACATTTGTAGGGCGCATTGATTTGGGACAGTACACATTAGGCTTATCCAGAAATTTCAACCCGTGCCTTGTTAGCCCGAAATATTTAAGATATATCTTTGTCTCGTTGTGCTCCGACAACTCTCTCTATGTCAACCCGCGTCTTGCTATTCCGAAATTACAACGCGCGCGAAAACTCCCACCTCCTGTGAATTCCAGACACGCGAAATGCACGTGGTACCCCTGAACCGAAAGAACCGCCTCAAATCGGTGGGGTTACTTTCGTAACTTACCCCACATTTCGGACAAGCGCGTCTCTAAGCCATGGTTCCCCACTGCCATCTCATCTGCCCACCCATTCGTACACCGTGGCCGCGAAAACCCGCGATGAAACCCCACACCCTGCTCTGTCCGCCACCCAGCCGTAGCCTCTTCCCCGACGACGCCGTCCACAGCAACACCTCGATGTCCCTCATCCACCGTACCGGATGAGGATCCGTCGTCGATCTCATCGTCCCGCCGGTTCAGCCACCCCGTCCTCCACCTCCAAGGAGCTGCCCCGATGTTCCCCTCGTCTTTCGCGCCACCTCCATTCCCACACCGCCGTCTTCACCTGCACCACTAGAAGAGCATCATCATCACCGTTTCCTCGGATGAAGCTGCGGGCTAATCGGCACCACCAAAGAGGTTGTACACTAATCGCCTCATTTTCTTCTTGATTCGATCTCACGGTGCTGCCGGCGCTCGGTCCCGAGCCGACATGGCGCGGCTCCATCCACGGCGGCGTCGCCGGCCACTTCCTCCACGGCGTCGCTCCCTCGGCGGCGACGTCCACATCAGTAGGACCTGCTGCTGCTTTAGCTCTCGCTCGCGCTGCTGCTTTAGCTCTCGCTCGCGCTGCTGCTCTGCTCTTGCTCTGGGTCCCCTGCCTGGTCTGCTCTTGCTATTGCTCTTGCTCGCGCTGCTGCTCTCGCTCTTGCTCTTGCTTGCGATGCTGCTCTGGTTTAGCTACACTTTAGTCGACTGAATCGACTTTTGGGCCAGTCGATTTTCAGGTGGTGGGGGGCTCGCCGGGGTGAAGGAAGAACTAGCCGCAGCGGGGAGGGGGGGCTCGCCAGAGAGATACCCCACTATCTATCTTAGGATTCAGGATGGGGGCGGTGGTCGCCGGCGGTGGCGGGGCATTGGCGGGGCGGTGGCGTGGGGATCGCCGGAGAAAAAGCTCGGCATGGGGTGGCCTAGAGGGATGACCGGGGCGGCGGCGGACCGGCGGTGGGGAGTGTTTTCGGGGCGGGCGGGGCGGCGCACCGTCAGCCGCGGGCGGCGGGGAGCTGCTGTTTGGCCGGCTCAGGGGGGTGGAGGTTGAAGATGAACCGCAGGCCCTTGATTTCGTATCCAACGGCTGCAAAATCGACTGACCAGAGATGAAAAAGTCAGTCGAACAACATGTAGCCTCACATTGCTAGTGCGTTCAGTTTCGACAGCAAAATTCAGTTTCGACAGCAAAATTCAGTTTCGACAGTTAAGTTAAGTTTCGACAGTTAAGTTCAGAGATGAGCAGCTGATGTATTTTACATCTAGCACTTTGTGGTCATGTATTTTACGTCATGTATTGGAGATGCTATTAGAATTCCACTCAGGTTAACGTTGTTTGTTGTCTCTCTTGTCCTGCTTCAGCCTCGGCGTCGTACAACTCACCGAAGCTGCTCCAACGACGAAACCCTCCATCACAGCGGAGCAGTACCTCGGGCTTCATCTCCAGACGCCTAAGATCTTCTTCCCCTCCTCCGATAGCCAAGTCAGCCGGAGCATCCTCACCGGCCAACCCAATCACGCTGAGATCGACATGGCTTCGCCAAAGAGGTTCTACACTTGTTGCATCTCTTTTTTACTCTACATGTTATATATATTGTCCACTGAGCACACGGATTTGTTCCTTTAGTGTCTCCTTGAAAGAAAAAAACGTAGGAATTTTTAATTTTCACTTGTCCTCCTTTTCAAATTCCTATTAATGAAGCACAAGACTAAGAGATAGTAGCATAATAGCATTATAACCGTACATTTTCTTGTGGTTTGACTTAATGTCACCATGCTTCTTTGCATCCTGTGATCTTCCAATTGTTGTGAATCAAACACCCAGATTGGCAGAAATCCTGTGTTTTTAAATTCTCTATTTTGCACGTGCATTCCTATCCTATTCATGTCTATTTCCTATCCCTGCATTGTTGGAATCCTCCAATTCAAACGAGCCCTTACAGAACTACTTCTATTACAGATAGTTGTCAAAGAAAACCTTGCGTGGTTTGTCCCGCTCCTGCTGCGTCGTCGTCCACCCCAGCTCAGCTGCTCCAATGACACAAGGGTCCAGCACAGCAGGGATCCGGCCTCTAGACTGTCTTTCGCCGCCTCAAATTTTCTTCCCCGCCGCTGGCAGCCATGAAAACTGCACTACCATCATCAACCGAGCAGATGACCTCGAGGACTACACGGGTCCACAAGAGAGGTCTCACTCTTTCTTGTCTGCTTACGTTATGCATCGCTTAATATTACATGCTACTTTATCGTCCTGTTCACCGATTAGACTCTGAGTCAGCTCCAAACTAATGGTCAAACTTGAGTTTTTAAATGGTTGTGGGGTACATATCGGGGCCGCTATCAATAGTATCTATCTACTATTTGGTTAATCTCCGGTGTCTACTATGAGTTTCATGTTGGGTGGGAAACAAACAGTAAAGAAGCCATTATCTGTATTTTTTAACTGAAGCCATTATCTGCCTGCTATTATTGGTTTTGGGTCTATCCACAGGTTGCTACTATCACTCTGGATTTCTGCATGCACTCCTTATATAATCTCACTATGTTTTATTCCTATGCATGACAGTTATTGTAAACAATGGAACTGAACATGTAGAGCAAAAGAGACGAGCCTTGCGTGGCAATAAAATTTCATGCAGACGTCGCTCCATGGTAGGCGCAAAGGCAGCCCCCCTCCACGCATTTCGGATTGGAATCGAGAGGAAGATATCTGTTCTGAGGGGGATTCAGAGGAGAAGACAACTCCTATTTACCCCCTGAGGTCTTCGCTCTAACCTGGCATGCTGATGTTGGTTATATCATGCATATGGTGTCTTGCATTGCTTACTTTATACATCAAATATGTCATCTGCTTAGTTTAGACATCCTTTGTGCGAATGCCATCTGTTTAGTTTATTCATCGTTTATGTGAATTATGCAACGCCATCTTGTTTAGCCAGGCATCATATATGTGGATTTTGCAATGCCATCCTGCTTAGCCAGTCATCTTATATGTAAATTATATCAGGCCATCCTTTTTTTGGTTACATATTACATTTGTCAAAAATGTTATTACATTCAACTGCTCTTCGTGTGCATCAGCCATTTGACACGGTGATGGCAAATTCTGGAGTGAAAACAAGGTCTTCAGAGCAGACTATGCTATCTGACAAAGCGCATATCTCGCTGGTTACAGATAGCTCCTCAGAGGAGGATTCAGAGACAGATGACCAGTCCTATTCCCCCCCCCCCCCCGAGGTGTATGCTCTAACTTGGCAGGGTTATGTTGCTCATATCGTGTGTATGGTGTCTCGCATTGCTATGTCATTTGATTAGTTTAGACATGCTTTGTGTGAATGCCACCTGTTCAGTGTCTAATTACCATATATGTGAATTATGCATTGCCATCTTGTTGCAAGACATTATATATGTGAATTATACAATGCTATCTTGTTGCAAAGGCATTATATATGTGAATTATGCAATGCCATGCTGTTTAGCCAATCATCATGTATGTGAATTATATCATGCTATCATTTTTTGTATTACGTGTTTCATTTGTCGACAACGTTTGTATATTCAACCACTCTTCCTGTGCATCAGCCATTTGAAGCGGTGATGGAAGTATCTGGAGTGAAAACAAGGTATTTAGAGCAGACAATGCTACCTGCTGAAGCAGACATCTTGCTGGTTACAGAGAGCTCCTCAGAGGAGGATTCAGAGACTGATGACCAGTCCTATTTCCCCCCTAAGGTCTATGCTCAAACTTGGCAGGGTTATATTACCCATGTCATGCATGTTGTCTTGCATTGCTTAGTTTTTACATCATATATGGATTGCCATCTGCTTACTTGCTTACTATATAAATCATATATTTGAATTATATCATGCCATCATGTTTACATAGTACATACACATCATCTATCTGAATTATGGCATGGCAACCCATTTAATAAAGACATCATATAGTTATATCATCTCATCCTGTTTAGTGTTTGCAGTCATCATATTTTGAATTATGGCATTCTATCCGTGAATGTATGTGAATTATGGCATGCCAACCTATTTAATAAACACATTATATAGTTATGTCATATCATCCTGTTTACATAGTCTCATATTTTGAACTATGTCTTTCCATCTTTTTTAGTTAGCCATCATAATGTGAAATTGTGTCATGCTATCCTGTTTAGTTAGCCATCATATATGTGAAATTGTGTCATGCTATCCTGTTTGGTTAGACAACATAATTATGAATTATTTCATGCCCTCTTTTATTCCCCACTATCCATTGCACCTGTCTATCATACAATGTCTATACTTTCAATTACTTTTCTTGTTTATCAGCCATTTGAATTGGAGAGCGTGATGTCAGTATCTAAGGGAGTAACAACACGGTCTTCATAAAAGATAGTGCTACCAGTTGATGCAGATAGAACCACGGTTGTACTTGCCCAAGGACCAGATCCACCGCACATAACCCAGACTCTCGCAGATTGTACCCCTACCCAGTTGGACAGAGAACCAGCTACACCCCTTCTAACCTCAACCCCGGCAAATAGTAACCCAGTTCCAGTTGACACAGCACCGTCTCCACCACAGAGCACCCAAACACGAGCAGTTAGTAAGGGAACTGCAGTGCCCAAAGCACGGGGACCACCACTCCGAATCCCAACTCAACGCTTAAAGGAGAAGAAGATTTGTTCTCAGGTCAGGTTCTATAGCTATGGTTCATACTCCTTTGCTCTTGCATGACTGTATTTACTCATACCAACTATTTTCAAATTTGAAGGATGGAATTGAAACTCCAATGGCGCAACAGGTATGTTTTAAACCTGTTTCTTTAACTGGTTTGCTGTTGTAACCTGCTCTATGTTGATTTCAGTTTCAATTGAATAAACAGTTATGTTCTCATGTCATGCACATTACAAGTGTTGTTATTGCTCTATAGTTATCCACACTTATATTCTGTCTATTCTGCTTTGTCTTGAACAAATATTATTTGAACTGTGTCTCTATCTTGATTTGGCAACAAAAACTAGAATGATATAGACCATAAAGTGACCATGGTACATAGATATATGTTTTTTTCATGCTGTTATCCTGTCCACTTTACTACTGAACTCATTTACCAAAATGAGTTTCATATACAACATGGTAAACATGTGATGTGTCTGCTTGTGTCTCTTTTAGAATGCGGACAAAATATTGGAGAACAGTACCGCGTTATCCAATGGTAAAGGAAGTAATGCAGATACGGTTCAAGATAGTGAGACATCCGTGTTGGTCTCCAAGAAAGCTGATAAAAACTATCTTGACGATAGTGAGGGAACCCAAAAGTCATGTCTTGATGTAGTGTTCGAGTTACTGGCCACTACTGCTGGTACAAGCTCTTCGAACTCGCTGCCTGAATCAATTCGTCTTCTTGAGTCTCAACTTCAAGTTGAAAGACATCGATCAGATGTGCTGCGACAGGAAGCTGAAGGACTGAGGAAGTCCCTGCAGAATTCAGATGCATATTTTCTGGTGCAACAGCAAGCGCTGGAGGATTTAAGCGCCAAACAAGAGAAAGTTAATAAGCTTGCTAAGCATCTTGCCAGCATTATGGGTACCCAGGATATTGTTTCTTGAGATCTTCTAAAGTGGTTTCAGTTCTGGATTTTTTTGCTGCGGCGTTTATTTGCGTTGGTCGCCAACTTTGACAACCAGTGTATATGATATGCTGCTTTGTTCCCTATATTTGCACTGGTGGCGAACTTTGATGCCTAGTGGATGTAATATGTGTAATAGCCGTGATAGCCTAGCGTTAGTTGCTTGCGTATTTATTTCCTTGTTGTCTTGTTTATTTGTTTGCTTGTAGTCATTGCAGTTCTTTTTCCGCGGTTAGCTAGTGGCTGCAATAACCTATTTTTCAAAACTAGGCCACAATAACCATGGGCTAATATTTACTGTAGTGACACTGGGCCTCCTACTGGCCGTAGAAACAGTGGGCCTTCTACGGGCCGTAGAAACAATAGGCCTTCTATGGGCCATAGAAACAATGGGCCTTCTGCAGGCCGTATTATCAATGGGCCTTATACGGGCCGTATAATCGATTGGCCAAACATGGGCCAAACAGACCGCATTATGGCCGTAAACGGGCTAGAGTTGGAATCGTCCGTTCATGGGCCGACCATATCGGTCCATCGTTAATAGGCCGTATTTGATGACGCTATGAAATCGGCCCAACGTATTAACGGACCACAAACGGGCCGACTGTAACCACGGGCTGAATTTGGCCCACAAGCAGAAAATGACAGTAACGGGCCATAAGTAAACGGATGCTGGAAATGAGCCCAAGAATAAATGGGCTCTGAGAAGGCCAAAAGATAACATGGGCTGGAAACGGCCCAACGGAATAACGGGCCGTTAATGGGTATAAAGTGATACACTGTTCATTACGGGCCAGTTTCACCATGGGCCAGTTAGTAGGCCAAGAGTTACATAGGGCCTCATATGGGCCGAAAGACGTCATGGGCCATACATGGGCCAGAAGTGAAAACGGGCTGGAATCATATTGGATGGCCCAGATGACGCTACTGGGCCTAATTCGGATAGAGCGTAATAGGCCTTGGGTTAGCGGGCTATAAATGGGCTATATTCGAACAGGCCGTTAACAGGCTTTCCATGGGCCGTCCCGCCAGCTTTTGACCAAGTCAAACGGGCCGGCCTTTTCACAGGAATGGGCCTCTGTTGGGCCGTGCCACGTGTCCACGTATCATAGGTGCCTATCTGACCCACTGACGAGCTGACACGTGTTTCGTCCGGCCAATAAGAATTTTACACGTGGAAATTTCCCATTGGTCAGGGCTGTTAATGGGTTATCGGATCCAAAACCCGACCCGATAGCTTAACGGCGTTCCGTTACGGTGGATGCCACGTGTCGGTCACCCTTGACGAAAGCACTTCCGTGACGCGCGATTTATTGTGATGGAAGTGGACACTTCCGTGATGATAATTTTGGTAATGTCATGGAACACTTCTACGACAGCACAGGTATGACTATCTTGATTCTGTCATAAATTTGTCATGGATGTACATGCATGACAAAAAAAGCGACCTACTATGACAAACACATATCATCACGGAAGTGTATTTTTTTGTAGTGGTTGTTCTTGTTGAAGTTGGGCCTAGTGTTCTTCTTGCTCCAAAATTGCCTTGAAGCGAGAGCCATGTGTTCATGATAAGCATACTTTGTATCTTCGGGGTTGCTCTCCTCTTATTCCTCTTCATCCTCTTCTTCCACACTAACCTTGGCCTTAATGCAAGGTTGGGCTTCTTTGCTCTTTGAGAACGTAACACCGCATTGTCGGTGGTCTTGTCCTAGATACTCATAGCCAAGAACTCATCCAATACTTCACTTCAGGACAAGGTGTGGAAATCCGGCCTTTGACGAATGACGGAGGACATGGCCTTGTGGTAAGGCATCATGGCCTTGAGGAATTTGCGCTTGATCCAATTGTCATCTGTATCCTTGATCCCATGATCTCGGAGTGAGACAGCGAGAGTGGTTATTCTCCGATAGATCTCACAAGGTTCTTCATCCTCTTTCATTGCAAACTCATCGGCTTCATCTTGCACCACTTCATAGTTGGAGCGTTGAATGCTTGCACTTCCCCTATAGAGCGAGACAACATGGCGCCATGCATCCTTGGCCATGGTGAAGGGTCAGAGATGAGCAAGATATTCGGGTGGAATTGCATCTTGGATGATGAAGAGAGCATTCTCATTGAATTGATTATCCGTGGCTTCTCTAGGAGTGAAGTTGCTTCGGTCATGCGGATAAAAACATTCTTCAATGATTCTCCAAAGATTAGTGTTAACATGGTTTAAATGACGCTTAAAGCGATAAACCCAAGAATTAAAGTCCTCATTTTTCACAATCTTAGGAGGAGGACCGGCATGATTTAAATGAGTGGAAGGGATCAGTCCACCATAAATTAGCAGAGGTTCCACATGGGCAAATATGCCGGTGCCATTTTTACCACTAGAAGAAGGAGCCTTTTCACTAGTAGCTTCCCCCTTGTCAGAGTTAGCATCCGTCACCTTGTTAGTGGGATCACCCACTTTTATCGGTGCGGTAGATAGTTTAAGCCCTTCTAAGAATTTATTAAACATGTGTTCAACCTCGGTCGTCATGGAGGTTTTCAATGTGTCCAAAGCCACATTGAATTCCTCACGAGAGACCGCAGTTCCCCCATCGGCCGTAGAGGAGACCGGATTCACACCGGAGTGCTCCTCCACACCGTATATGGTGTCAACCATACTCTTCGGACGGCAAAGTCCTTAACAAAGAGATGAGGCTCTGATACCAATTGAAAGGATCGATATAGTTGACTAGAGGGGGGTGAATAGGCAAATAACAATTTTTAGCTTTTATTTACCAATTTAAACTTTGCATCAAAGTAGGTTGTCTAGATATGCAACTAGGTGTGCAACCTATATGATGCAACAACAACAAGCACACAAGCAAGCAAGGGATATAACACAAATAAGCTTGCACAAGTAAAGGCACGAGATATCCAAGAGTGGAGCCGGTGAAGACGAGGATGTGTTACCGAAGTTCCTTCCTTTTGAGGGGAAGTACGTCTCCGTGGGAGCGGTGCGGAGGCACAATGCTCCCCAAGAAGCCACTAGGGCCACTGTATTCTCCTCACGCCCTCACACAATGCGAGATGTCGTGATTCCACTATTGGTGCCCTTGGAGGCGGCAACCAGACCTTTACAAACAAGGTTGGGGCAATCTCCACAACTTAATTGGAGGCTCCCAACGACACCACGAGCTTCACCACAATGGAATATGGCTCGGCGGTGACCTCAACCGTCTAGGGTGCTCAAACACCCAAGAGTAACAAGATCCGCAAGGGATTAGTGCAGGGAATCAAATTCCTCTTGGTGGAAGTGTAGATCGGGGCCTTCTCAACCAATCCCTAGAAAATCAACAAGTTTGATTGGCTAGGGAGAGAGATCGGGCAAAATTGGAGCTTGGAGCAACAATGGAGCTTGGGGATGGAAGAGGTGGTCAACTCGGAGAAGAAGACACCCCTAATATAGTGGAAGAACAAATCCAACCGTTATCCACCAACCCAGCCTGTGTAGCACGGTACTACCGCGCCAGGGATGCCGTACTACCGCAAGGGCACGCGATACTTGAGGGAGTCCTGGACTAAGGGGTCCTCGGGCGCCTGGCCTGTTATCCATGGGCCGGGCTGATGGGCTGTGAAGACATGAAGGCCGAAGACTATACCCGTGTCCGAATTGGACTCTACTTGGCGTGGAAGGCAAGCCTGGCGACCGAAGATTCCTTCTTATGTAACCGACTCTATGTAAACCCTAGATCCCCCCGATGTCTATATAAACTGGAGGGGTTAGTCCGGAAAGGACACACATTACCATAGTCATATAGGCTAGACTTCTAGGGTTTAGCCATTACAATCTCGTGGTAGATCAACTCTTGTAACACTCATATTCATCAAGATCAATCAAGCAGGAAGTAGGGTATTACCTCCACAGAGAGGGCCTGAATCTGGGTAAACATCGTGTCCCCGTCTCCTGTTACCATCAATCCTAGACGCACAGTTCAGGACCCCCTACCCGAGATCCGCCGATTTTGACACCGACATTGGTGCTTTCATTGAGAGTTCCACTGTGCCATCGACAAAAGGTTTGATGGCCCCTTCAATCATCGATAACGACGCTGTCCAAGGAGGAACCTTCCTCCCGGATAGATTTTTGTGTTCGGCGGCTTCGTACTGCGGGCCAACTCGCTTGGGCATCTAGAGCAGGTCGACAGCTATGCCCCTGGCCATCAGGTCAGATTTGGAAGCTTGAACTACATCGCAAACGTCCGCGGAGACTTGATCTTCAACGGATTCGAAACTGCGGCGATCGCTCCTCCTCGCCCTGTTGAACATGACTTAAATCTGTCATCAGATCACATCCAGGAGATGGTTCTTGTAACTGCCACGGCCTTAGATCCGGAGCAGACCGTGCCGTCCGAGGCCACAGAATCCGTGGCATTGGAGCCGCACACGGTCTCAACGCCTTGCAATATCTGCGTCAACGGAATTCCGGACTCGTTTTCGGCTATAAATTCCGAACCACGTATGCCTGTGGACTCCGAGTTAGATCGGTTATTGATCTTCGGGTTCAGCACCGCAGACATCTTTCAACACTCGCCCTTAGGCGACATGCTAGATTCATTAAAGAACTTGTCCTTGGCAGGGGACTCACAGCTGAACTATGTTCAGTTCAAACTAGGGGCTGATGGAGAATTTTTCTTCCCACCCGCCACCCACTTCATAGCTATTGTCGAAAACTCAACCAACGTGCTTAACTGGGGCTCCGAAGACATCGACAGCTGGGATGGCGATGTCGACAAGGAGCAAGGCCAAGACCAGCCATCCACAATAAGTTGGACGGCCACACCTTCATACAAGGTGTACATGGTCAATACACCAAAAGACAGCAACACCGACACCGGAGGAAACAATGCCCCGGACGATGCCGAACACAATGAGGACCCTGTCAGAGCAAAACCCGAACAGGAGGAACAAGAAAACGGGCAAGCCAGCCCCGACGAACAGGCCCTGCCCAACAACAATTCGGAGGACGACAACTACCTTCCACTCTCCGAAGACGAGGTAAGCCTCGGCGACGAAGACTTCATCGTACCCGAAGGACCCCTCGAGCAGGAGCGTTTCAAGCACAGGCTAATAGCTACAGCAATGAGCCGGAAAAAGAAGCAGTAGCAGCTTCAAGCTGACCAAGACCTGCTCAATGATAGATGGACCCAAGTCCTGGCCGCCGAAAAATACGGCCTTAGCGGCCCAGCCAAAAGCTACCCGAAGCATAGATCGCTACCTCAGTTTGATAACGAGGCATTGGAGCCCATACCATTATCACACCATGCAACAAGTCGACGACAACCCGGTCCGGATAAAGAGGCAAATCAAGCCGAACTCCAGACCATCCTATCTCGTTGTAAGGGAAAAAATAACACAGCTCGTGGTTGTACAGATGACCTTCGACAGGACTTGGACAGTAGAGTAGGACACGCAAGATCGATCTATGGATCGTGAGGGCATGTCCCAACACATGACGACGGCTGCCTATTCGGACGTGACAAACCCGGCCACGGCCGAGCCGAAAACCACAAATGGACTCCTTCGGAGTCACATCGCATTGTGGCCCAACACAGAGGCGCCGCACACCCTCTTTGCTTCACTGCTGAAGTAATGAATCATGAATTCCCCGAGGGATTCAAACCCGTCAATATTGAACCATACGACGGAACAACCGATCCCTCGGTATGGATAGCAGATTTTATTCTCCACATCCATATGGCCCGTGGAGATGACCTCCACGCCATTAAATACCTCCCACTAAAGCTAAAACGGCCAGCTCGGCACTGGTTAAACAGCCTGCCGGAAAATTCCATAGGCAGCTGGGAGGACTTGGAAGAAGCCTTCCTTGGCAACTTCCAAGGAACATATACCTCCCACTAAAGCTAAAAGGGCCAGCTCGGCACTGGTTAAACAGCCTGCCAGAAAATTCCATAGGCAGCTGGGAGGACTTGGAAGAAGCCTTCCTTGGCAACTTCCAAGGAACATATGTCTGGCCACTAGATGCCGATGACTTAAGTCACATTGTCCAGCAGCCCGGAGAGTTAATCAAGGAGCTCTGGACTCGGTTCTTAGTCAAAAAGAACCAAATCGTTGACTGTCCGGATGCGGAGGCCCTTGCGGCCTTCAGACACAGCGTCCGGGACAAATGGCTGACACGCCACCTCGGCCAAGAAGGACCTAAATCCATGACATCCCTCACTGCTCTGATGACCCGCTTTTGCACGGGAGAGGACAGCTGGCTCGCTCGCAGAAGCAACAACACCAGCGACCCGAGCACTTCCGAAATCCGAGACAGCAACGGCAAGCCACGACGAAGCAAATACAACAGTCACAATGATAATGAACGATCACGCGACACAGCGGTCAATGCCGGATTCAACAATCCCAAGCCTGGTCAACGGAAGAAGCCATTCAAGGCGAATCGCGACGAACCATCCAACCTGGATAGGATATTGGACCGACCCTGCCAGATTCACGGCCACCCCGATAAACCAGCTAATCATACTAACAGAAACTGCTGGGTCCTTAAGCAGGACGGCAAGCTCAACGCCGAACACAGGGGAAGGAGGCCGCCAGGCGATAGGGAGGATTCAAAGATTCACCAACGAAGTACTAGGGTCAGAAGCAATTTCCACCCGAGGTTCAACCACTCCCGGAGCAGAAATAGCAACCCGGCTTCCGCCGCCCACTCCGTACACCTACAAAGTTTGTACCGCGCACACATCATTACGCACTCAAGATACCATGGGTATTGGCGGAAGCACAATACGGACAAGCCTGCAAGCACTCCAGTAACTTCTTTTATTATTTATTTTTTTCTTTATTTCCTCCTTCCCTATCCTTTAAAAATAGGTGGCGAACAGGATAAACGTAGGAAACTGGCTCTATCCGAGTCCGGATCCGAATACTCACCTAAGGGGCTATTTCCATCAAGGATTCCCCCCCACCGAGGACTAGCGGCGCAGACGTGCGACAGGAAGTCCAAAATAACTTTTGTAGACCGCACTCTCTATTTTGTGAGCATGTACTATGCCTATTCCTCCGCCTCCGACACACACACACACACACACACACACACACACACACATATATATATATATATATATATATATATATATATATATATATCATAAGTAATCATTGCCATATCGCTCTGTTCCCAGTAAACAACATCTGAACTAAAAATCCGCATTGTTTACCCAGCAAATATGGTCCTACTGTACTTTCACAGAAATACCTTGGCATAACCTGCCGGGGCTTGGTATGGGAACAAATGAGTTGCCAGTAGAAGTCCGAACAACTCTATAGCATACTTTGGCATCGCAAGTTTGGCCTTATATGCATTAGCTCCGAATCATTGTCTTGGGTCAATAGTTGGGTTGCCCGGCTCCTGTGCTTGCTACCCTACGTTCTGCTATATCGACTAGGGTAGTAAAGGGAGAACTACTGTGATTGTGCCCTGGTCTAAACTGGACGAGCACCTCAGTAGAGAAAGCCGAAAACTGACTGTCATGATGCGGCGTGAGCTGGTCAACCACTTGACGACTTCTTGGAATCTTTAGTGATACTCCGTGTCACACGAGGGATCTTTTTCAGATCGAACATGTAAGGCATCCCACGCCGCATACATACCAGGGGCTATGTCATAGTCCCACCATAAAACTCCTATGGCTAAGTGAAAGTGTTAACGCCTTATAGTCCGATTGCCTGGTTCGCCGCATTATCACCTCCTTCACGGACCAAGACGTTGGATAAAGAGTGATTAAATGCTTTCCCGAACACCCCCGTACTTCCTACAAGGGGGCTGAAGCCGACGACTGGAAAACTTTCAGATTATATTAAAACGGACGCACAGGAGGAATCCAAGCTTTCAAGCAAAACATAAAAATAGATTAACTATAAAATTGTCTTTTACAATTTCCATACACCTCATTTGAACATTATGTCGTTTGAGCACTGACCCGCTATCAAGCGGGCGGCCTCTAGGACGTCTTCAAAATAATGCTTCGGTTCCAGGCGGTCCTCGCCTTTTGGTGCACTCTTCGCCGCAACATCAATGGCCTTCATCTTCCCCCAGAATGTTTTGACTCGGGCAAAAGCCATCCGTGCACCCTCAATGCACGTTGACCACTTCAAAGCATCGATACGCGGCACCGCATCAACAAGCCTCTGTACCAAACCGAAATAGCTATTCGGAGCAGGCTCGGTTGGCCACAACCGGAGTATGACATCCTTCATGGCAACCGCGGATATCCTATGAAGTTCGGCCCATTGGGACATCTGTTCATTGAGCAACAGAGGGCGCTTTGATGCGCCAAACTGCGACCAAAAAAGCTTCTCCGTTGCATATCCATCTCGCGCTTGGTAATACTGCGCCGCATTGGAAGAACTCTTCGGCAAGTCCAAGAACTCGTCTGGAGAACTCCACACTTGGTTAAGCTGAGCATAGTTCATGTTGCCGAACTTAGACTGCAGCAGAAAGGGCTTTCCAGCCATAATCTCCTTCGCTTGCCGAACTTCCTCACAGATTGCTCTGGATTCTGATCGCGCTTCTCTCGTCTCCTGCCGGGTCTTGTCCAGTTCAGCCGTTAAGGCTTTACTCTCCTTCTCTAGAAATTCACAGCGGCCGGTAGCATTCTCCAGTTCGAGCATCATCGTGGATATCTTTTCCTCATCTTGGTGCCGTGCAGCTTGTTCGTTTTTTAATTCAGCCGATGCCTTTTCGGCAGCAGCATTGCTACGCCAGGACTGCTCCTTTGCCCGGGCCAGCTCCGCTCGAAGAACTTCAACGGCAGCAGTACCATCTGCAGCCATGCATATTCCGGCATCTAAAATTTCAGCATCATGCTTATACCACAAAAATGTGTGAGGATTGATTAATGCGAGATCATCCCCTGCCACGTCAAGCTTACGCTGTAGCTCGACAATTTCAATAACCCGGGAAGTGGTCGAGGGGAAGCAGCCTGTGTTCAAACTCATCGGGTTAGTCCTCACAATGATCATTTTTTATCCTCTGTTTGCTTCCTAATGGAAGACAACCTGAGTCTCAGGGGCTACTACCTATATACAGGCGGCAAAGGAAGCATAACTGAAAACATTATGTCACATACCTCAAAGCCCTTCAGTAGGCTCATGAAGGCTTCATTTAATCTGCTTTTCGCGGACGAAATCCTCTCAATCACCGTACCCATCAAGGTACGCTGTTCCCCCAAGACATATGCTTTTTGCAACATGTCCCGCAATATATCCGGATCCCCCTGGTCTCCGGGAGCTGCTCTGGGAGAACCACCATCCTCTAAAGGAATCTATTCACCCGTCTCCAGAATCACTGTCGGCTGTGAGCTAGACAGTCCGGGGCCTTTGCTATCATCAGCCCCGGACTCCCGGACGGTCGGAGATCCACCTTCGGGCAATGCCGCCTTTGTCCCTTGTGCAGGCACATCTTTGCAAAGAAAACATAGCTGAAAAACATTATGTCACGAACCTCGAAGCCTTTAAGTAGGCTCATGAAGTCTTCATTTAATCCGCTCTTCGCGGACGAAATATTTTCAATCACTGTACCCATCAAGGTAAGCTGCTCCCTCGAGACAGATGCTTTCCGCAACATGTCCCGCAATACATCGGGGGTCTTCGGGTTTCCGGACACTGCTCCAGGGGCACAGTCATCCTTTGAAGGAATCTGTTCAACCATCTTCAGAATCACTGTCGGCTTCGAATCAAACAGTCTGGGGCCTTTGCTATCATCAGCCCCGGGATCCCGGACGGTCAGAGATCCACCTTCGGGCACTGCCGCCTTTGTCCCTTGTGCAACTGGTTGATTGAAAGGGACCCTCCGCGATGACACTTCAGAGTCATCTGCCTTATTGGGCGAGGAGGATCGAGGAGGCGTCTCGCTCTCCATCATCTCTGGGAGGAGACTTCCCGAGGAAGAGGATTGCCCAGAAAAACTTTGTGTCGGCCTGGAAAAATGCGTGAATGCATCACAAATATCTTCGATTAACGGCAATGAAGCGGACGCTATCAAAGTACCCTAGATTCACTTACGGTTCGGTTGAGGGCTTGTCCCCTTGTTGGAGCTATTCAGCGGCATCGCTGCCCAAACCCAAGCCGCTCGCTGGTGGCATCTTGCCCCTCTTAGAAGACTGCCCCTCCCAATCTTCTGATGCGGCCCTTTTCCTCCTGCTAGGAGAAGGAATACTAGATCCCTTTTCGCCCCTGTCTTCAGGCGAGGAAAGGTCAATCTCTCCGGACTCAGTGTCTGACTTACCTCCAGAACCAAGGTTCTCTTGAGCTTTCTTGCTCTCCTCTTTGCCCTCTTTTACTGGCGCCTGGCGTGGTACCGGAGCGAGCATCCTTATTAGCACTAGAGTAGCTGAGTCTGACCCGTTCCACCTTCTTTATCCAGCCCTGGAAAAAGATGGATTGCTCAGTATCTTATTATGGGACGCTCGACTACAGGGTATTCAGAAGTGTAATACTTACCGGGGTGGTCGAATGATTGTTGTGGAGGCCGATGTCTTTGGTGGTGGCTGGCCATTGCTCTCGTTCCCCGAAGAATAACCTCCTCATTCCTTCGTGCGTAATGCCGAAGAAGTGCTGAAGAGTCTGCGACCCTTCTTGGTTAAATTCCCACATGCGGCGAGGTCGCTGTTGGCACGGCAAAATCCGACGGACCAGCATTACTTGAATAATGTCAACAAGATCGATGCCCTTCTAGGCAAGGCTTCGGATGCGACCCTGCAGAGTCCGCACTTCATCAACGGATCCCCAGTCCAACCCCTCATTGATCCATGATGCAAGCCGAATTGGGGGGCCGGATTGGAACGCAGGCGCAGTTGCCCACTTAGAGCCACAAGGCTCGGTGATGTAGAACCACCCCTGCTGCCATAAGTCGGAGGATTAGGCTAAGGATCCCTGAAACCAAACAGTGCTAGCAAGCTTGCCCACTGTGGCGCCACCGCACTCTACCTGCGCCCCCTCTATCACCTGCGACTTCACATTGAAGGTCTTGAGCCACAAGCCAAAGTGCGGAGGAGTTTAGAGTAAGGCTTCGCACGTGATGATAAATGCCGAGATAAGAAGAATAGAGTCCGGGGCCAGATCGTGGAAATCTAGCCCATAATAGAACATGAGCCCTCGGACGAAAGTGTTGAGTGCAAACCCTAACCCGTGGAGGAAGTGGGACACAAACACGACCCTCTCACCGGATCTGGGGGTGGGAATAACCTGCCCCTCGGCAGGAAGCCGATGAAGGATTTCTGCGGTCAGATACCTCGCCGACCGAAGCTTGGCAATTTCTCCCTCCATGACAGAAGAAGCTACCCACCGGCCTTGATGGCTAGATCCGGACATGATTGGGGCTTGTGGCAACTAAAATCCGAGTGTTGGAACTCGGAGGAGCAAGGGTTGAGGGAGAAGCAAGCGTGAAAGAAAAAAGACAGGCCTGTGCCCCTATATAAAGGCCGCGAATATTAAACGTCTCCTCCTGGGTATAAAAGCTTGCCTATTCCTAAGGAGTTGTACCCAAGCGACGGTTGGTTTACCCACGTCTGGGTCGACAAGAATCCCCTAAAAAACAGGGAGACACGATCTCCGCCTGGACAAGACATGCCAATAAAACCATGTCTCGGGACGTGGAGCGATGGGCCAGCTAACGGTTCGAATATAATGGTCGAGCAGGCACAATGTCGTATTGCCAAAAGGTTGCCAGCGGATTGAACTCATGAAATATTATGTCCTTTGCAATTGTGTATACAGGTCCGGATACAATAATTATATCTGAAGACTATCTTGGTGTTCGGAAAGGGGAACCCGCCTTCCAATGCCGAAGACAATCTGCGCCGGACTCCTCGTCGTTGAAGCCAGGTTCAGGGGCTACTGAGGGAGTCCTGGACTAAGGGGTCCTCAGGCGTCCGGCCTGTTATCCATGGGCCGGACTGATGGGCTGTGAAGACGTGAAGGCCGAAGACTGTACCCGTGTCCGGATTGGACTCTACTTGGCGTGGAAGGCAAGCCTGGCGACCGAAGATTCCTTCTTATGTAACCGACTCTATGTAAACCCTAGATCCCCCAGTGCCTATATAAACCGGAGGGGTTAGTCCGGACAGGACACACATTACCATAATCATATAGGCTAGACTTCTAGGGTTTAGCCATTACGATCTGGTGGTAGATCAACTCGTGTAACACTCATATTCATCAAGATCAATCAAGCAGGAAGTAGGGTATTACCTCCATATAGAGAGGGCCCGAACCTGGGTAAACATCGTGTCCCCCGTCTCCTGTTACCATCAATCATAGACGCATAGTTAGGGACCCCCTACCCAAGATACGCCGGTTTTGACACCGACAGTACTACCGCAGGGGCCCCCAGTACTACCGCCCGTGCAGGATAAACCAGAACAGCACAAATGCAATGAAGCAGAGGGCCGTAGAACCGCTAGCGCGGTACTACCGCTCCCCCTTGTGGTACTATCACAAGGCAGGGATAGACTGGATATTGGGAAGGCACGGACATATAAAAATACATCAGTGGCAACTTCCGCTGAGTTGGGACCTATGCAAAAATCCGACACGGTAGTACTGCAAGCCAGGAGCGGTACTACCGCGCGGGGTGCGGATGTAAAAAATTACATCCTCTCCTACTGCCGCGCATGCTGCTGAGCCAGGCCAGAATGCACGGTACTACCGTGCACCGGGCGCGGTACTACCGCGGAGGGCGCGGATGTAAAAAATTACATCCGCCCCTACTACTGCAGCCGCAGCAGCGCCTGGCCTGGGGCCACAGTACTATAGCTCCAAAGGAGCGGTACTACCGCGGGAGCTTGAGGTACTACCGCGCCAGGGGCCGGTACTACCGCAAGGGCCTGTGGTACTACCGCTCCTAGGAGCAGTACTACCTCATGCCCAAGTTCAGCAATCACGACAATTTGCATAGACAAGAAAAGACGGAGGATGCTCCAAAGTGCCAAAAGAAAGGTGGTGCAAAAAGAGTAGACGTGTATGTGATGATTCCACCCAAACATTTCCAAAGCGGACCCCCTCTTAATAGTGCAGCTTTCCTACGACTCAAATCCACCAAAAAGAAACGTAGAGAAACGCCGTCTTCAATAGTCTTCGAGGGGCACTGAGGGAGTCCTGGATTAGGGGATGTCCGGATGGCCGGACTATAACCTTTGGCCAAACTCCTGGACTATGAAGATACAAGATTGAAGACTTCGTCCCGTGTCCGGATAGGACTTTCCCTGGCGTGGAAGGCAAGCTTGGCGATACGGATATGATGTCCTCCCATTGTGACCGATTCTATGTAACCCTAGCCCTCTCGGGTGTCTATATAAACCGGAGGGTTTTAGTCCGTAGGACGAACAACAATCATACCATAGGCTAGCTTCTAGGGTTTAGCCTCTCTGATCTCGTGGTAGATCTACTCTTGTACTACCCATATCATCAATATTAATCAAGCAGGAGTAGGGTTTTACCTCCATCGAGAGGGCCCGAACCTGGGTAAAAACATCATGTCCCTTGTCTCCTGTTATCATCTGCCTAGACGCACAGTTCGGGACCCCCTACCCGAGATCCGCCGGTTTTGACACCGACATTGGTGCTCTGTGCCGTCGCCATCAGGAAGGATGCCTCATCCCGTCTTTAAAGACGACACTGTTGTTAAAGGAGCTTTGGCTATCGGCCAAACTCTCCGGCTAGGCAATTTTCTTATGACCGCCTGTTCGGCCGCCGCGCCGACGATGACTTCTCGGGTCATCGAAAGCAACCTTCACGTAAACTCGGAAGTCGCCGAGCAGTTAGATCCGATGGAGCTCTCCTGCCTAAACGAGCTCTTGGATCGCATCACCGCCCTGGGAGTCGCTACAGAGTACGATCAGATTGGGCCTAAACCCGATCTGAGAGAGATTAACTCTCCCCAGGTCACCCATCGCGTTGCAGTGGTGGAGGAACAATGCGGCGACCCTTCATCTATCTTAAGGACTAGTTATGTCTGGATTCCTGATCCCTCCAAGCCGGATACCTGCGGAGAGGAGGACGTCACTCAAGCCCTGAACCTAAAGTCAGGCAGCGGGCTAGATTCATTGGGCAACATCCAAGAACTCAAGCTTCCGAGTTCAGAAACTCCTTGGCCCCTGAGTCTCAGATTGGGTGAGGTTCCGGATTTAATTCCACCCACCCACCCAAACATAAGCGATCTATCCCAAATTCGGCAAGAGCCCGCAGAAACAGTACACCATTACTGGGCCAGATTCCTCCTGGTTATGAACAGGATAAAGGACTGCCGCGAGGAGGATGCAATTTCATTCTTCTGCAATAATTGCATGGACAAGGGGATCCTCAACGCCATAAGTCGCCGTGAAATTACATGCTTAGCTGACTTGGCGTCCATAGTACAAAAGTACTGTGCGATGGAAAGCGCCTGGAAAATCGAAATAAAATTTTAGGACAATCCGGCTCTGAATACAAACCTAGTCCAAAATAAAAGGGTGCATCATCGCCAGGCACCCGGGTTAAAAAAGCAAAAAACCCTCTACAGGGCATGGAACCGTACTAGAGGGCTGGCTCAATGGACCCTGTAAAATTCACAGTACAGAGGGCACCACACCAACTCATAGCCTTAGAGCATGTTGGATACTCCGGCATGTGGCTAGAAGTGGCTCAACTGGAGGCTCTGCCAACGAAGTAACATCCTCAGCCCATGTAATAATGGCAGTCATTGCCCCATGGACAGAACCATTCCTAGCCTACCTAACCAGGTAGGAACTTCCCGAGGACCAAAATGAGGCACGCTGCATAGTGCGGCGATCTAAAGCCTATAAAGTCCATGAGGGAGAGATTTATAAGAAAAGCACCACCGGAGTCCTTCAAAGGTGTATCTCCGAAGAGGAAGGGCGGAATCTTCTAGCAGAAATTCATGCCGGACTCGGCGGGCACCACGCCGCAGCTCGGGCCCTTTTAAGCAAGGCCTTCCGTACAGGATTTTATTGGCCGACGGACCGGGCAGATGCTCAGGACTTAGTCCAACGATGCGTTGGTTGCCAACTCTTTGCTAACCAAAGCCATATGCCACCCACCGCCCTCCAAACTATACCCATCACCTGGCCCTTCGCGGTCTGGGGATTGACATGGTGGGACCCCTTAAAGGAGGAACCCACAAGCAAAAATACCTACTGGTCATGGTGGATAAGTTCACCAAATGGATAGAGGCCAAGCCTGTTAAGACGGCCGAATCCGGACCGATGATAGACTTCATATCCGGGGTCGTACAGCATCATCACTGATAACGGCACGAACTTTACGGCCGACGAGGTTAAACTCTGGTGCAAAAACATGGGCATCAAGCTCGACTATGCCTCAGTCTATCACCCACAAACTAACGGTCAAGTCGAGTGAGCAAATGGTCTAATCATGAGCGGCATCAAACCCAGATTGGTGTGGTCCCTCAAGGAATCTAACACGCACTGGGTAGAGGAGCTCGACTCCGTACTCTGGGGGCTGCGGACCACGCCGAACCGTACCACCGGATACACACCATTCTTCATGGTATACGGCGCAAAGGCGGTTTTTGCCCTGCGACATAATTCATGACTCACCTCGAGTGTGCATGTACGAAGAAAGAGAAGCCGAGCTCGATCGGCAGACAGTTTGGACGCCTTGGAGGAGGAGCGTGACGTGGCAAAAGCCCGTTCTGCATTTTATCAACAACAGGCCCAAAGATACCAAAGCAGAGAAGTACGGGCCAAAACTTATAATGTTGGCGACTTATTTCTATGCCTGCCGGATAAGAAAAAGGACAAACTCAAGCCCAAATGGGAAGGTACCTTTATTATTGACCAAGTCCTGACTGGTGGAGCGTATCGTCTGCGAGATGCATCGGATAACCGACTCGAGCCGAACCCATGGAACGCAGCTCGTCTCCGAAGATTCTACGCCTAGCGCCGGACTCTGTGTTCGTCTCCTTCCTCTGTCCATTTTTTATACACTAGCTGTCTTATATTTCTCTCCTTCTCCCCTCTTTTTTCCCTTATAGCCTTTAAGGGCTCATTCGTGCCTCATCCGCACACAACTGGCGCGCTATTCGCGCTTATTATACCTGGGGGCTTCTTTAACAGAAGCTTATTTATATGGGCTTCATGCCCAACACATGTGTCACACTTCCGCATGTACCTTTTATTCACCATTATATGCATCGATATGACTTAAGTTTTGGCCAAGCTGGGTTGCCTGGCTCCTGTGCTTACCCCTACGTCCTCGATTGTTCGGCTAGGTGGTAAAGGGAGCACCTCTGCGATTGCTACTGCCGGGTCAGCCGGATGTGTACCTCAGACTGGGTGAAGCCGAAAGCTAGCGTTCTTAAGGGAATATTCGGTTGGTGAACTAAAGATGATTTCTTACTTGTTTATTTATCCGCCCCCAGATGTTTTTCTGCTTTTTTCGCAGTCCGAACATGCACTTTAGGGCATGCCTCCCAGGGAAAGGAACCCCTAACGGAACTATTCTCCCTGGAAGATGTTTCTTACTAACCATGTAATATAACATAACTAGTTGGGCACTTGTCTGTTCAAGCACTTATGACCCCTACGCCTGGTCTCCATGCATGCCCCGGTTCTTACATAACCAAGAGGGTATTCGGACACACTCCGGACTACCGGGTCCCGAGGTTGAAGCGAAAAGGTCCACCATGACAAACGATCTACAATCCGGCTAGAAGGCATTTCACATGTCATCTTACATTACATAGTTAATTTGACTGGGTAAATTCCTCCTCAATACCATCCAACAGGTTGTCTAGTTTACAGTCCTGCTGGGAATATTTGGCGGCCAACTCTACCTGGCCGTACACTAAGCTCACAGGGATCTCCTTCCCATCGGGCCCCATAGGTCCGACCTCGGCCATGTGGTTTGGGTCAGCCTTCGTGTACCGCGTCTTCACCATGGCCCAGCCTCCCTGGCGCTTTGACGGCAGGCCGATATCTTCCATAATTGGAAGCGCCGCCGCGCTCCCTTCAGCTTCTCTGCAAGCTCTCCAAGGCCTTCGGGCACGGAGACGGAGGGCCACAAGGCTTCGACGACGCCTCGCATCACCTGCCGAACTCGTTCGTGCAGTTGTGAGAGCTCGGGAAGAAGGTCACCCGTAGAACTGGGCATTTCCTCTACAGGACGACCTGTTAGCATACCTACAGACATAATTCGGTTAATCGACTTCCTCGCCGAACTCTTTTTCGAAGTTCGTTCAAGCACTTACTAAATATGCCGCGTCGAAGCCGCCGATTCTCCTTAACGGAGTCCGACAGTTGGGCACGAACATCCTTTAGTTCCACGCCCAGCTGGGTGTTGGCATCTTGGAGATCATTCTTCTCCCGCCTCACCTTTGTGACCACGCACTCACCAGCCTTTAGCTGGCGTAGGAGTTGTTGCTTCTCCGGATCTAATCTGGCGCCATCTGCAATTTTATTGTCAGACTTGCATACATGCCGCACTCTACATGACACTTATCAACTGAGGCATATAATACCAGAGGGGGTCTTCTTGGGATCCCCTGTTGCGTCTAGTGCGGCCTGAAGATGGGCCTTGCACTCTTCTAGCTCTTGGGACAGTAGGGTATTCTTTTCTGTAAGAACCTGCATAACAAATGATCCTTAAATCAGTTCTTCTAACTGGTTCAAGTCTCGGGGGCTACTGGTACATATATAATCATCAAAAAAATTCTTACCCGTATGTCCTTTACATACTGCTCCGCGGCTCTGGTTAGACCATCTTGAGCAGCACGGAGATACGCGTCTCCCGAGTTAAAGGCCTCCAATGCCTCCTGGGATAGACAAGCATCGCGAAGAACTGTTCGGCGACGCCTATGGTTCATGGCACTCTCCACCTCGGAATTGGTCGCAGACAGCCTGTTCGCATCCTCTGTCGGAGGAGCATCTGATGCGCGCCTCGTGTTCGCCTCTGCTTCTGGTCCTGGCTTTGGAGCCTGGTAGGTGGACGCATGATTGGCAACCTCTCCGGATATAGTCCGGCAAGCCCTCTTTTTCCTGAAAAAGAGCACGGGTGTTAGTATGCATCGTAAGAATAATACCTTGGAGTAAGACGGCGCGCCTTACTGCTGCGCCGGTGTCTCTATCCGGACTGCGGATCTCTTTAGCCTGCCCGCCCTCGCGGTCCCTTGTTGGCTAGTCGCCGCGGGCTCGGCATCCTGCCTCGAGATCCTCTCCTACAAAACACCATTGGTATACGGTGATAAAAAATAAGCACAGACGGATCACTTTCAAAGTATTGGGACTTCGGTCTCGGTTACTTGTGAGGCTGGGAACAGTCCGGGATAATCGGCTGTAATGGCCACCAAGGCATTGTCGATGCTCAGTTGGTGAAATACCCCATCGATTAGCTCCACAGGTATGTCCGGATCCTCTTGAGAGGCCGGGTCGAGGGACCGTTCTGGATCCTCGGGTTGTGGAGGAGGGCTATTTATCTCCTTTACGGCCTGGCGCAGTTCCTGCGTCGAAATCATAAGATGAGATACTTAACTATGGGAATATGGAATGGATGAGCGAAAAGAAGCGTCCGCTTACCTAGTTTGGAGGATTGTACATAGAAAATCTGCCCTGTGGATTGACACGGAGAAATTCCTCCTCTTCTCCCTTGTACAATGCGGACAAGATCTTCGTCAGAGCGGCGACCGATTCCGGCCCCTTACGGCCGCAGCGGGTGGCATCATCCTCCCCGTTGAAATCCCACATAGGGTGGCCTCTATACTGAAGCGGCTGCACCCCCCGCATAATGCATGTGGCCATGACTCCGATCATGGTCAGTCCGGAATGAGCTAACAGCCTTATCCGGCTCATCAGGTAAAGGACGTCCTTGTCATTCTCCTTCTGAGGGCTCCGTGGGCGCCAGCTTAGGCGCTTCTTCAAGGGAGCATTATCGAACTCAGGGAGGCCGATCCGGATAGGGTCCGGCAGGGGGACATCTTCTATATAAAACCATTCTGAAGGCCAGTCTTCGGACGCCTTCTTTGGGGTACCGGATAGATATCCGGTCCCGGCGATGCGCCATATTTCGGCTCCGCCCACTTGATATATCGACCCCTCCTGAGAACGGGGCACGAGGCAGAACAGCTTCTTCCACAACGCGAAATGGGCCTCACAGCCCAAAAACAGCTCACAAAGGGCCACAAAGCCCGCGATATGCAATATGGAGGCTGGCGTAAGGTTGTGCAGCTAGAGGCCATAGAACTCCAGCAGCCCCCGGAGAAACGGATGAATTAGAAATCCGAGCCCTCTTATCGAATAAGGGACAAGGCATACCCGCTCTCCTTGGGAGGGATTAGGGACGCTCTCCGCTTTCTCTCTGCCATTATAGGTGGCAAGTCCGGCTCGAACCGGGACCATGTAGGCTGGGGAAGGAATCCCTTGGTTTGGAGCACCACTAGCTCGCTATGCGGGATGGAACATTTCTTCCAATCTCCAGGTTGAGGACTGGGAGGGCGAGAGGAGGAGCTGCGACGACCAGCCATGATGGAATGGATCTCTGTCGAATGCGCTCCGATGAATGCTCGCAGAGGGGAGATGGTGTGATTTGGATCTAAATCCTCGTCTCTTTAATAGGCAGCTCATTTACACAACCAGGGGGAAAATGTAAAAATACCCTGGCTTTTCGCATTCATTTGACACCTGGAAGAAGGCCATTATTGGGCGTGGAAGCCAAGAAGCGCAATATTCATAAAAAGCCGGACACTATTCGACAGGTACACGGAATTTGGAGGAGAACCCGCCTTGCAATACCGAAGACAATCTGCGCACCGGACTCATCGTCATTGAAGCCTGTTTCGGGGGCTACTGAGGGAGTCCTGGATTAGGGGGTGTCCGGATGGCCAGACTATAACCTTTGGCCGGACTCCTGGACTATGAAGATACAAGATTGAAGACTTCGTCCCGTGTCCGGATAGGACTTTCCTTGGCGATACGAATATGATCTCCTCCCATTGTAACCGATTCTGTGTAACCCTAGCCCTCTCCAGTGTCTATATAAACCGGAGGGTTTTAGTCCGTAGGGCGAACAACAATCATACCATAGGCTAGCTTCTTGGGTTTAGCCTCTCTGATCTCATGGTAGATCTACTCTTGTACTACCCATATCATCAATATTAATCAAGCAGGAGTAGGGTTTTACCTCCATCGAGAGGGCCCAAACCTGGGTAAAAACATCGTGTCCCTTGTCTCCTGTTATCATCCGCCTAGACGCACTGTTTGGGACCCCCTACCCGAGATCCGCCGGTTTTGACACCGACAGGCACCAAATCGTCTTTGTGCCTAGTCATGATATATCTGAAATACTCAATGCACACTATTAGTCCGCAAAATATTTGTCATCAATCACCAAAACAACTAAGGGATAACTATGCCCTTACACCGGTTCTAAGCCGTAAAACATGGTGCACTAAACTATCAAGTAGTCATCATACTGAGCTTGTCAAACGTTCATAATGTCTGCATCTGCTCCTGCTATTGGGGAACGTTGCAGAAAATAAAAAATTTCCTACGGTTTCACCAAGATCCATCTATGAGTTCATCTAGCAACGAGTGATCGGATGCATCTACATACCTTTGTAGATCGCGAGCGGAAGCGTTCAAAGAACGGGGATGAGGGAGTCGTACTCGTCGTGATCCAAATCACCGGAGATCCTAGCGCCGAACGGACGGCACCTCCGCATTCAACAAACGTATGATCAGCGTGACGTCTCCTCCTTCTTGATCCATCAATGGGGAAGGAGAGGTTGATGAAGATCCAGCAGCACGACGGCGTGGTGGTGGATGCAGTAGTCACCGCAGCAGGGCTTCGCTGAGCTTTTGCGAGAGGGAGAGGTGTAGCAGGGGAGAGGGAGGCACCAAGGCTTCAGGGTGTGGCTGCCCCTCCCCCCTTTATATAGGCCCCCTGGGGGGGCGCCGGCCCTGGAGATTGAATCTGCCAAGGGGGGAGGCGGCCAGGGGGGTGGAGTACCCCCCAAGGCAAGTGGGGCGCCCCCACCCTAGGGTTTCCAACCCTAGGCGCAGGGGGCCCAAGGGGGCGCACCAGCCCACTATGGGCTGGTTCCCCTCCCCACTTCAGCCCATGGGGCCCTCCGGGATGGGTGGCCCCACCTGGTGGACCCCCGAGACCCATCCGGTGGTCCCAGTACAATACCGGTGACCCCCGAATCTTTCCCGATGGCCGAAACTGCACTTCCTATATATAATTCTTCACCTCCGGACCATTCCGGAACTCCTCGTGACGTCCGGGATCTCATCCGGGACTCCGAACAACTTTCGGATTACTGCATACTCATATCTCTACAACCCTAGCGTCACCGAACCTTAAGTGTGTACACCCTACGGGTTCGGGAGATATGCACACATGACCGAGACGCCTCTCCGGCCAATAACCAACAGCGGGATCTGGATACCCATGTTGGCTCCCACATACTCCTTGATGATCTCATCGAATGAACCACGATGTCGAGGATTCAATCAATCCCATATACAATTCCCTTTGTCAATCGGTATTTTACTTGCCCGAGATTCGATCGTCGGTATCCCAATACCTCGTTCAATCTCGTTACCGGCAAGTCACTTTACTTGTACCGTAATGCATGATCCCATGATCAAACACTTTGATTACATTGAGCTCATTATGATGATGCATTACCGAGTGGGCCCAGTGATACCTCTCCGTCATACGGAGTGACAAATCCCAGTCTCGATGCGTGTCAACCCAACAGACACTTTCGGAGATACCCGTAGTATACCTTTATAGTCACCCAGTTACGTTGTGACGTTTGGCACACCCAAAGCACTCCTACGGTATCCGGGAGTTACACGATCTCATGGTTTAAGGAAAAGATACTTGACATGGGAAAAGCTCTAGCAAACGAACTATACGATCTTGTGCTATGCTTAGGATTGGGTCTTGTCCATCACATCATTCTCCTAATGATGTGATCTCGTTACCAATGACATCCAATGTCCATAGTCAGGAAACCATGACTATCTATTGATCAACGAGCTAGTCAACTAGAGGCTTACTAGGGACATATTGGTGTCTATGTATTCACACATGTATTACTATTTCCGGATAACACAATTATAGCATGAATAAAAGACAATTATCATGAACAAGGAAATATAATAATAATCCTTTTATTATTGCCTCTAGGGCATATTTCCAACAGTCTCCCACTTGCACTAGAGTCAATAATCTAGTTACATTGTGATGAATCGAACACCCATAGAGTTCTGGTGTTGATCATGTTTTGCTCGCGGAAGAGGTTTAGTCAATGGATCTGCGACATTCAGATCCGTATGCACTTTGCAAATTTCTATGTCTCCATCTTGAACATTTTCACTAATGGAGTTGAAGCGACGCTTGATGTGCCTGGTCTTCTTATGAAACCTGGGCTCCTTGGCAAGTGCAATAGCTCCAGTGTTGTCACAGAAGAGTTTGATCGGCCCCGGCGCATTGGATATGACTCCTAGGTCGGTGATGAACTCCTTCACCCAAATTGCTTCATGCGCTGCCTCCGAGGCTGCCATGTACTCCGCTTCACATGTAGATCCCGCCACGACACTCTGCTTGCAGCTGCACCAGCTTACTGCTCCACCATTCAACATATACATGTATCCGGTTTGTGACTTAGAGTCATCCAGATCTGTGTCGAAGCTAGCATCGACGTAACCCTTTATGACGAGCTCTTCGTCACCTCCATAAACGAGAAACATGTCCTTAGTCCTCTTCAGGTACTTCAGGATATTCTTGACCGCTGTCCAGTGTTCCTTGCCGGGATTACTATGGTACCTTCCTACCAAACTCACGGCAAGGTTTACATCAGGTCTGGTACACAGCATGGCTTACATAATAGACCCTATGGCTGAGGCATAGGGGATGACACTCATCTCTTCTATATCTTCTGCCGTGGTCGGACATTGAGCTGAGCTCAATTTCACACCTTGCAACACAGGCAAGAACCCCTTCTTAGACTGATCCATATTGAACTTCTTCAATATCTTATCAAGGTATGTGCTTTGTGAAAGACCTATGAGGCGTCTTGATCTATCTCTATAGATCTTGATGCCTAATATATAAGCAGCTTCTCCAAGGTCCTCCATTGAAAAACTCTTATTCAAGTAGGCCTTAATGCTGTCCAAAAGTTCTATATCATTTCCCATCAAAAGTATGTCATCTACATATAATATGAGAAATGCTACAGAGCTCCCACTCACTTTCTTGTAAACGCAGGCTTCTCCATAAGTCTGCATAAACCCAAACGCTTTGATCATCTCATCAAAGCGAATGTTCCAACTCCGAGATGCTTGCACCAGCCCATAAATGGATCGCTGGAGCTTGCATACCTTGTTAGCATTCTTAGGGTCGACATAACCTTCCGGCTGCATCATATACAGTTCTTCCTTAAGATAACTGTTAAGGAATGCCATTTTGACGTCCATTTGCCATATCTCATAATCATAGTATGCGGCAATTGCTAACATGATTCGGACGGACTTCAGCTTCGCTACGGGAGAGAAAGTCTCATCGTAGTCAACCCCTTGAACTTGCCGATAACCCTTAGCGACAAGTCGAGCTTTATAGATGGTGACATTACCATCCGCGTCCGTCTTCTTCTTAAAGATCCATTTGTTTTCTATCGCTCGCCGATCATCGAGCAAGTCTGTCAAAGTCCATACTTTGTTTTCATACATGGATCCTATCTCGGACTGCATGGCTTCAAGCCATTTGTTGGAATCTGGGCCCGCCATTGCTTCTTCATAGTTCGAAGGTTCACCGTTGTCCAACAACATGATATCCAGTACAAGGTTGTCGTACCACTCTGGTGCGGAACGTGTCCTTGTGGACCTATGAAGTCCAGTAGTAACTTGATCTGAAGTTTCATGATCATCATCATTAACCTCCTCTCTAATCGGTGGAGGCACCACAGAAACATTTTCTTGAGCTTCGCTACTCTCCGGTTCAAGAGGTAATACTTCATCAAGTTCCACTTTCCTCCCACTTACTTCTTTCGAGAGAAACTCTTTCTCTAGAAAGGATCCGTTCTTGGCAACAAAGATCTTGCCTTCGGATCTAAGGTAGAAGGTATACCCGAAGGTTTCCTTAGGGTATCCTATGAAGACGCATTTTTCCGACTTGGGTTCGAGCTTTTCAGGTTGAAGTTTCTTGACATAAGCATCACATCCCCAAACTTTTAGAAATGACAGCTTAGGTTTCTTGCCAAACCATTATTCATACGGTGTCGTCTCAACGGATTTAGACGGTGCCCTATTTAAAGTGAATGTAGCTGTCTCTAGAGCGTATCCCCAAAATGATAGCGGTAAATCAGTAAGAGACATCATAGATCGCACCATATCCAATAGAGTGCGATTACGACATTCGGACACACCGTTACGTTGAGGTGTTCCAGGCGGCGTGAGTTGTGAAATGATTCCACATTTCCTTAAGTGTGTGCCAAATTCGTGACTTAAATATTCTCCTCCACGATCTGATCGTAAGAACTTTATTTTTCGGTCATGTTGATTCTCCACCTCATTCTGAAATTCCTTGAACTTTTCAAAGGTCTCAGACTTGTGTTTCATCAAGTAGACATACCCATATCTACTCAAGTCATCAGTGAGAGTGAGAACATAACGATATCCTCCGCGAGCCTCAACGCTCATTGGACCGCACACATCAGTATGTATGATTTCCAATAAGTTGGTTGCTCGCTCCATTGTTCCGGAGAACGGAGTCTTGGTCATTTTGCCCATGAGGCATGGTTCACATGTGTCAAACGATTCATAATCGAGAGACTCTAAAAGTCCATCAGCATGGAGCTTCTTCATGCGCTTGACACCAATGTGACCAAGGCGGCAGTGCCACAAGTATGTGGGACTATCGTTATCAACTTTACATCTTTTGGTATTCACACTATGAATATGTGTAACATCACATTCGAGATTCATTAAGAATAAACATTGACCATCGGAGCATGACCATAAAACATATCACTCATATAAATAGAACAACCATTATTCTCGGATTTAAATGAGTAGCCATCTCGTATTAAACGAGATCCAGATACAATGTTCATGCTCAAACTTGGCACTAAATAACAATTATTGAGGTTTAAAACTAATCCCTTAGGTAAATGTAGAGGTAGCGTGCCGACGGCGATCACATCGACCTTGGAACCATTCCCGACGCGCATCGTCACCTCGTCCTTCGCCAGTCTCCGCTTATTCCGCAGCTCCTGCTTTGAGTTACAAATATGAGCAACGGCACCGGTATCAAATACCCAGGAGCTACTACGAGCACTGGTAAGGTACACATCAATTACATGTATATCACATATACCTTTAGTATTGCCGGCCTTCTTGTCCGCTAAGTATTTGGGGCAGTTCCGCTTCCAGTGACCCTTCCCTTTGCAATAAAAGCACTCAGTCTCAGGCTTGGGTCCATTCTTTGACTTCTTCCCGGCAACTGGCTTACCGGGCGCGGCAACATCCTTGCCGTCCTTCTTGAAGTTCTTCTTACCCTTGCCTTTCTTGAACTTGGTGGTTTTATTGATCATCAACACTTGATGTTCCTTTTTGATTTCTACCTCCGCTAATTTCAGCATTGAAAATACTTCAGGAATGGTCTTTTCCATCCCCTGCATGTTGTAGTTCATCACAAAGCTCTTGTAGCTAGGTGGGAGCGACTAAAGGATTCTGTCAATGACCGCATCATCCGGGAGATTAACCCCCAGCTGAGTCAAGCGATTGTGCAACCCAGACATCTTGAGTATGTGTTCACTGACAGAACTATTTTCCTCCATCTTACAACTGTAGAACTTGTCGGAGACTTCATATCTCTTGACCCGGGCATGAGCTTGGAAAACCATTTTCAGCTCTTCGAACATCTCATATGCTCCGTGTTGCTCAAAACGCTTTTGGAGCCCCGGTTCTAAGCTGTAAAGCATGCCGCACTAAACGAGGGAGTAATCACCAGCACGCTGCTGCCAAGCGTTCATAACGTCTTGGTTCTCTGGGATGGGTGCTTCACCTAGCGGTGCTTCTAGGACATATTGTTTCCTGGCAGCTATGAGGATGATCCTCAAGTTCCGGACCCAGTCCGTATAGTTGCTGCCATCATCTTTCAGCTTGGTTTTCTCTAGGAACGTGTTGAAGTTGAGGTTGACATTAGCGTGGGCCATTTGATCTACAAGACATATTGCAAAGTTTATTTAGACTAAGTTCATAATAATTAAGTTCATCTAATCAAATTATATAATGAACTCCCACTCAGATTAGACATCCCTCTAGTCATCTAAGTGAAACATGATCCGACTCGACTAGGCCGTGTCCGATCATCACGTGAGACGGACTAGTCATCATCGGTGAACATCTCCATGTTGATCGTATCTTTCATACGACTCATGTTCGACCTTTCGGTCTCTTGTGTTCCGAGGCCATGTCTGTACATGCTAGGCTCGTCAAGTTAACCTAAGTGTTTGCATGTGTAAATCCGTCTTACACCCGTTGTATGTGAACGTTGGAATCTATCACACCCGATCATCACGTGGTGCTTCGAAACAACGAACTGTCGCAACGGCGCATAGTTAGGGGGAACACTTTCTTGAAATTATTATGAGGGATCGTCTTATTTAATACCGTCGTTCTAAGTAAACAAGATGCAAAAACATGATAAACATCACATGAAATCAAATAATAGTGACATGATATGGCCAATATGAAGGAAATATGCCCTAGAGGCAATAATAAAGTTATTATTTATTTCCTTACATATCATGATAAATGTTTATTATTCATGCTAGAATTGTATTAACCGGAAACATAATACATGTGTGGATACATAGACAAACAAAGTGTCACTAGTATGCCTCTACTTGACTAGCTCGTTAATCAAAGATGGTTATGTTTGCTAACCATAGACAAAAAGTTGTTATTTGATTAACGAGGTCACATCATTAGTTGAATGATCTGATTGACATGACCCGTTCCATTAGCTTGGCACCCGATCGTTTAGTATGTTGCTATTGCTTTCTTCATGACTTATACATGTTTCTATGACTATGAGATTATGCAACTCCCGTTTGCCGGAGGAACACTTTGGGTGCTACCAAACGTCACAACGTAACTGGGTGATTATAAAGGAGTACTACAGGTGTCACCAAAGGTAGATGTTGGGTTGGCGTATTTCGAGATTAGGATTTGTCACTCCGATCGTCGGAGAGGTATCTCTGGGCCCTCTCGGTAATGCACTTCACTTAAGCCTTGCAAGCATTGCAACTAATGAGTTAGTTGCGGGATGATGTATTACGGAACGAGTAAAGAGACTTGCCGGTAACGAGATTGAACTAGGTATTGGATACCGACGATCGAATCTCGGGCAAGTAACATACCGATGACAAAGGGAACGACGTATGTTGTTATGCGGTCTGACCGATAAAGATCTTCGTAGAATATGTAGGAGCCAATATGGGCATCCAGGTCCCGCTATTGGTTATTGACCGGAGACGTGTCTCGGTCATGTCTACATTGTTCTCGAACCGTAGGGTCCGCACGCTTAAGGTTTCGATGACAGTTATATAATGAGTTTATGAGTTTTGATGTACCGAAGGAGTTCGGAGTCCCGGATGAGATCGGGGACATGACGAGGAGTCTCGAAATGGTCGAGACGTAAAGATTGATATATTGGACGACTATATTCGGACATCGGAAAGGTTCTGAGTGGTTCGGATATTTTTCGGAGTACCGGAGAGTTACGGGAATTCGTATTGGGCCTCATTGGGCCATACGGGAAAGGAGAGAAAGGGACCAAAAGGTGGCCGCGCCCCTCCCCTTGCTCTAGTCCGAATTGGACTAGGGAAGGGGGGCGCCCCCTTCCTTCCTTCTCCTTCTCTCTTCCCTTTCCTTCTCTCATACTTCCCCTACATGGAAGGATTCCTAGTTGGACTAGAAAAAGGGGAATCCTACTCCCGGTGGGAGTAGGACTCCCCTTGGCGCGCCACACCTAGGGCCGGCCTCCTCCCTCCCTTGCTCCTTTATATACGGGGGCAAGGGGCACCCCATGGAGACACAAGTTGATCCTTGAGATCGTTCCTTAGCCGTGTGCGGTGCCCCCCTCCACCATATTCCACCTCGGTCATATTGTCGCAGTGCTTAGGCGAAGCCCTGCGTCGGTAACACATCAAGATCGTCACCACGCCGTCGTGCTGACGAAACTCTTCCCCGAGAGCTTTGCTGGATCGGAGCCCGGAGAACGTCATCGTGCTGTACGTGTGTCAAGAACTCGGAGGCGCCGGAGTAACGGCGCTGGGATCGGTCGGATCGTGAGGAGGACGTACGACTACTTCCTCTACGTTGTGTCAACGCTTTCGCTTCGGTCTACGAGGGTACGTAGACAACACTCTCCCCTCTCGTTGCTGTGCATCACCATGATCTTGCGTGTGCGTAGGAATTTTTTTTGAAATTACTACGTTCCCCAACAGTAGCATCCGAGCCTGGTTTTTATGGTTTGATGTTATTTGCACGAGTAGAACACAAGTGAGTTGTGGACGATACAAGTCATACTGCCTACCAGCATGTCATACTTTGGGTCAGCGGTATTGTTGGATGAGACGACCCGGACCAACCTTACGCGTACGCTTACGCGAGACCGGTTCCCTCGACGTGCTTTGCACACAGATGGCTTGCGGGAGACTGTCTCACCAACTTTAGTTGAACCGAGTATGCCTACGTCCGGTCCTTGAGAAGGTTAAAACGGAGTCTATTTGACAAACTATCGTTGTGGTTTTGATGCGTAGGTGAGATTGGTTCTTGCTTAAGCCCGTAGCAGCCACGTAAAATTTGCAACAAACAAAGTAGAGGACGTCTAACTTGTTTTTGCAGGGCATGTTGTGATGTGATATGGTCAAGACATGATGCTAAATTTTATTGTATGAGATGATCATGTTTTGTAACCGAGCTATCGGCAACCGGCAGGAGCCGTATGGTTGTCGCTTTATTGTACGCAATGCAATCGCCCTGTAATGCTTTACTTTATCACTAAGCGGTAGCGATAGTCGTAGAAGCATAAGATTGGCGAGACGACAACGATGCTACGATGGAGATCAAGGTGTCGCGCCGGTGACGATGGTGATCATGACAGTGGTGCGGAGATGGAGATCACAAGCACAAGATGATGATGGCCATATCATATCACTTATATTGATTGCATGTGATGTTTATCTTTTATGCATCTTATCTTGCTTTGATTGGCGGTAGCATTATAAGATGATCTCTCACTAATTATCAAGAAGTATTTTCCCTGAGTATGCACCGTTGCGAAAGTTCTTCGTGCTGAGACACCACGTGATGATCAGGTGTGATAGGCTCTACGTTCAAATACAACGGGTGCAAAACAGTTGCACACGCGGAATACTCAGGTTATACTTGACGAGCTATGCATATAAGATATGACCTCGGAACACGGAAACCGAAAGGTCGAGCGTGAATCATATAGTAGATATGATCAACATAATGATGTTCACCATTGAAACTACTCCATCTCACGTGATGATCGGACATGGTTTAGTTGATTTGGATCACGTGATCACTTAGAAGATTAGAGAGATGTCTATCTAAGTGGGAGTTCTTAAGTAATATGATTAATTGAACTTTAATTTATCATGAACTTAGTCCTGATAGTATTTTGCAAATTATGTTGTAGATCAATAGCTCGCGTTGTTGCTTTCATATGTTTATTTTGATATGTTCCTAGAGAAAATTGTGTTGAAAAATGTTAGTAGCAATGATGCGGATTGGATCCGTGTTCTGAGGTTTATCCTCATTGCTGCACAGAAGAATTATGTCCTTGATGCACCGCTAGGTGACGGACCTATTGCAGGAGCAGATGCAAACAGTATGAACGTTTTGCTAGCTCAATATGATGACTACTTAATAGTTTAGTGCACCATGCTTAAACGGCTTAGAATCGGGACTTCAAAGACGTTTTGAACGTCATGGACCATATGAGATGTTCCAGGAGTTGAAGTTAATATTTCAAGCAAATACCTGAGTTGAGAGATATGAAGTCTCCAACAAGTTCTATAGCTAAAAGATGGAGGAGAATCGCTCAACTAGTGAGCATGTGCTCAGATTGTCTGGGTACTACAATCGCTTGAATCAAGTGGGAGTTAATCTTCCAGATAAGATAGTGATTGACAGAATTCTCTAGTCACCATCACCAAGTTAGTAGAACTTCGTGATGAACTATAATATGCAAGGGATGACGAAAGTAATTCTCAAAGCTCCTCGTGATGCTGAAATCAATGAAGGTAGAAATCAAGAAAAACATCAAGTGTTGATGGTTGACAAGATCACTAGTTTCAAGAAAAGGGCAAAGGGAAGAAGAAGGGGAACTTCAAGAAAAACAACAATCAAGTTGCTACTTAAGTGAAGAAGCCCAAGTCTGGTCCTAAGCCTGAGAATAAGTGCTTCTACTGCAAAGGGACTGGTCACTGGAAGCGGAACTACCCCAAGTGATTGGCGGATAAGAAGGATGGCAAAGTAAACATAAGTATATTTGATATACATGTTATTGATGTGTACTTTACTAGTGTTTATAGCAACCCCTCGGTATTTGGTACTGGTTCAGTTGCTAAGAATAGTAACTCGAAACAGGAGTTGCAGAATGAACAGAAACTAGTTAAGGGTGAAGTGACGATATGTGTTGGAAATAGTTCCAAGATTGATGTGATCATCATCGCACACTCCCTATACTTTCGGGATTAGTGTTGAACCTAAATAAGTATAATTTGGTGTTTGCGTTGAGCATGAATATGATTTGATCATGTTTATTGCAATACGGTTATTAATTTAAAGTTAGAGAACAATTGTTGTTTTGTTTACATGAATAAAACCTTCTATGGTCATACACACCAACAAAAATTGTTTGTTGGAACTCGATCGTAGTGATACACATATTCATAATATTGAAACCAAAAGATGCAAAGTTAATAATGATATTGCAACTTATTTTTGGCACTGCCGTTTAAGTCATATTGGTGTAAAACGCATGAAGAAACTCCATGCTGATGGGATTTTGGAATCACTTGATTATGAATCACTTGATGCTTGCGAACCATGCCTCTTGGGCAAGATGACTAAAACGCCGTTCTCCGGAACAATGAAGCAAGCAACAGATTTGTTGGAAATCATACATACTGATGTATATGGTCCAATCAATATTAAGGCTTGCAGCAGGTATCATTATTTCCTGACCTTCACAGATGATTTGAGCAGATATGGGTATATCTACTTGATGAAACATAAGTCTGAAACATTTGAAAAGTTCAAAAGGATTTCAGAGTAAAGTGAAAAATCATCGTGACAAGAAAATAAGGTTTCTACGATCTGATCGCAGAGACAAATATTTGAGTTACGAGTTTGGTCTTCAGTTAAAACAATGTGGAATAGTTTCACAAAATCGTGCCACCTGGAACACCACAGTGTAATGGTGTATCCGAACATCATAACCGTACTTTATTAGATATAGTGCGATCTATGATGTCTCTTACCGATCTACCACTATCGTTTTGGGGTTTATGCATTAGAGACAGCTGCATTCACATTAAAAAGGGCACCATCTAAATCCATTGAGACGACAGCGTATGAACTGTGGTTTGGCAAGAAACCAAAGTTGTTGTTTCTTAAAGTTTGGAGTTGCGATGCTTATGTGAAAAAGTTTCATCATGATAAGCTCGAACCAAATCGGAGAAATGTGTCTTCATAGGATACCCAAAGGAGATTGTTGGGTACACTTTCTATCACAGATCCGAAGGCAAAATCGTTGCTAAAGATGGATCCTTTCTAGAGAAGGAGATTCTCTCGAAAGAAGTGAGTGGGAGGAAAGTAGAAAACTTGATAAGGTAATTGTACCTTCTACCTTATTGGAAAGTAGTTCGTCACAGAAATCTGTTCTTGTGATTACTACACCAATTAGTAAGGAAGCTAATGATAATGATCATGTAACTTCAAGATCAAGTTACTACCGAATCTCGTAGGTAAACCAGAGTATGGTCCGCACCAGAGTGGTACAGTAATCCTGTTCTGGAAATCATGTTACTAGACCATGACGAACTTGCGAACTATGAGGAAGCGATGATGAGCCCAGATTCCGCGAAATGGTTTGAGGCCATGAAATCTGAGATATGATCCATGTATGAGAACAAAGTATGGACTTTGATTGACTTACCCGATGATCGGCAAGCCATTGAGATTAAATGGATCTTCAAGAGGAAGACGGACGCTGATAGTAGTGTTACTATCTACAAAGCTAGAATTGTCGCAAAAGGTTTTCGACAAGTTCAAGGTGTTGACTATGATGAGAGTTTCTCACTCGTATCTATGCTTAAGTCTGTCCGAATCATGTTAGCAATTGCCGCATTTTATGAAATCTGGCAAATGGATAAACAAAACTGCATTCCTTAATGGATTTATTAAAGAAGAGTTGTATATGATGCAACCAGAAGGTTTTGTAAATCCTAAAGGTGTTAACAAAATATGCAAGCTCCAGCGATCCATCTGTGGACTGGTGCAAGCATCTCGGAGTTGGAATACACGCTTTGATAAGTTGATCAAAGCATATAGTTTTATACAGACTTGCGGTGAAGCCTGTATTTACAAAAGGGTGAGTGAGAGCACTACAGCATTTCTGATAAGTATATGTATGACATATTGTGGATCAGAAATAATGTAGAATTATTCTGTAAAGCACAAAGGAGTGTTTGAAAGGAGTTTTTCAAAGGAAAACCTCGGTGAAGCTGCTTACATATTGAGCATCAATATCTATAGAGATAGATCAAGACGCTTGATAAGTTTTTTCAATGAGTACATACCTTGACAAGATTTTGAAGTAGTTCAAAATGGAACAGTCAAAGAAAGAGTTCTTTCCTGTGTTACAAGGTGTGAAATTGAGTAAGACTCAAAGCCCGACCACGACAGAAGATAGAAAGAGAATGAAAGTCATTCCCTATGCCTCGGCCATAGGTTCTATAAAGTATGCCATGCTGTTTACCAAATCTATTGTATACCCTACACTGAGTTAAGCAAGGGAGTACAATGGTGATCTAGGAGTAGATCACTGGAGAGCGGTCAAAGTTATCCTTAGTGGAATAAGGATATGTTTCTCGATTATGGACGTGACAAAAGGTTCGTCGTAAAGGGTTACGTCGATGCAAGTTTTGACACCGATCTGGATGACTCTAAGTCTCGATCTAGATACATATTGAAAATGGGAGCAATTAGCTAGAGTAGCTCCGTGCAGAGCATTGTAGACATAGAAAATTGCAAAATACATAACGGATCTAAATGTGAAAGACCCGTTGACTAAGATTTTCTCACAAGCAAAACATGATCACACCTTAGTACTCTTTGGGTGTTAATCACATAGCGATGTGAACTAGATTACTGAATCTAGTAAACCCTTTTTGGATGTTGGTCACATGGCGATGTGAACTATGGGTGTTAATCACATGGTGATGTGAACTATTGCTATTAAATCACATGGCGATGTGAACTAGATTATTGACTCTAGTGCAAGTGGGAGACTGAAGGAAATATGCCCTAGAGGCAATAATAAAGTTATTATTTATTTCCTTACATATCATGATAAATGTTTATTATTCATGCTAGAATTGTATTAACCGGAAACATAATACATGTGTGGATACATAGACAAACAAAGTGTCACTAGTATGCCTCTACTTGACTAGCTCGTTAATCAAAGATGGTTATGTTTCCTAACCATAGACAAAAAGTTGTTATTTGATTAACGAAGTCACATCATTAGTTGAATCATCTGATTGACATGACCCATTCCATTAGCTTGGCACCCGATCGTTTAGTATGTTGCTATTGCTTTCTTCATGACTTATACATGTTCCTATGACTATGAGATTATGCAACTCCCGTTTGCCGGAGGAACACTTTGGGTGCTACCAAACGTCACAACGTAACTGGGTGATTATAAAGGAGTACTACAGGTGTCACCAAAGCTAGATGTTGGGTTGGCGTATTTCGAGATTAGGATTTGTCACTCCGATCATCGGAGAGGTATCTCTGGGCCCTCTCGGTAATGCACATCACTTAAGCCTTGCAAGCATTGCAACTAATGAGTTAGTTGCGGGATGATGTATTACGGAACGAGTAAAGAGACTTGCCGGTAACGAGATTGAACTAGGTATTGGATACCGACGATCGAATCTCGGGCAAGTAACATACCGATGACAAAGGGAACGACGTATGTTGTTATGCGTCTGACCGATAAAGATCTTCGTAGAATATGTAGGAGCCAATATGGGCATCCAGGTCCCGCTATTGGTTATTGACCGGAGACGTGTCTCGGTCATGTCTACATTGTTCTCGAACCGTAGGGTCCGCACGCTTAAGGTTTCGATGACAGTTATATAATGAGTTTATGAGTTTTGATGTACCGAAGGAGTTCGGAGTCCCGGATGACATCGGGGACATGACGAGGAGTCTCTAAATGGTCGAGACGTAAAGATCGATATATTGGACGACTATATTCGGACATCGGAAAGGTTCTGAGTGGTTCGGGTATATTTCGGAGTACCGGAGAGTTACGGGAATTCGTATTGGGCCTCATTGGGCCATACGGGAAAGGAGAGAAAGGGACAAAAAGGTGGCCGCGCCCCTCCCCTTGCTCTAGTCCGAATTGGACTAGGGAAGGGGGGCGCCCCCTTCCTTCCTTCTCCTTCTCTCATACTTCCCCTACATGGAAGGATTCCTAGTTGGACTAGGAAAAGGGGAATCCTACTCCCGGTGGGAGTAGGACTCCCCTTGGCGCGCCAAACCTAGGGCCGGCCTCCTCCCTCCCTTGCTCCTTTATATACGGGGGCAAGGGGCACCCCATGGAGACACAAGTTGATCCTTGAGATCGTTCCTTAGCCGTGTGCGGTGCCCCCCTCCACCATATTCCACCTCGGTCATATTGTCGCAGTGCTTAGGCGAAGCCCTGCGTCGGTAACACATCAAGATCGTCACCACGCCGTCGTGCTAACGGAACTCTTCCCCGAGAGCTTTGCTGGATCGGAGCCCGGAGAACGTCATCGTGCTGTACGTGTGTCAAGAACTCGGAGGCGCCGGAGTAACGGCGCTGGGATCGGTCGGATCATGAGGAGGACGTACGACTACTTCCTCTACGTTGCGTCAACGCTTCCGCTTCGGTCTACGAGGTTACGTAGACAACACTCTCCCCTCTCGTTGCTATGCATCACCATGATCTTGCGTGTGCGTAGGAATTTTTTTTGAAATTACTACGTTCCCCAACAGTGGCATCCGAGCCTAGGTTTTATGGTTTGATGTTATTTGCACGAGTAGAACACAAGTGAGTTGTGGACGATACAAGTCATACTGCCTACCAGCATGTCATACTTTGGTTCAGCGGTATTGTTGGATGAGACGACCCGGACCAACCTTACGCGTACGCTTACGCGAGACCGGTTCCCTCGACGTGCTTTGCACACAGATGGCTTGCGGGAGACTGTCTCACCAACTTTAGTTGAACCAAGTGTGGCTACGCCCGGTCCTTGAGAAGGTTAAAACGGAGTCTATTTGACAAACTATCGTTGTGGTTTTGATGCGTAGGTGAGATGAGTTCTTGCTTAAGCCCGTAGCAGCCACGTAAAACTTGCAACAAACAAAGTAGAGGACGTCTAACTTGTTTTTGCAGGGCATGTTGTGATGTGATATGGTCAAGACATGATGCTAAATTTTATTGTATGAGACGATCATGTTTTGTAACCGAGCTATCGGCAACCGGCAGGAGCCGTATGGTTGTCGCTTTATTGTATGCAATGCAATCGCCCTGTAATGCTTTACTTTATCACTAAGCGGTAGCGATAGTCGTAGAAGCATAAGATTGGCGAGACGACAACGATGCTACGATGGAGATCAAGGTGTCGCGCTGGTGACGATGGTGATCATGACAGTGCTGCGGAGATGGAGATCACAAGCACAAGATGATCATGGCCATATCATATCACTTATATTGATTGCATGTGATGTTTATCTTTTTATGCATCTTATCTTGCTTTGATTGACGGTAGCATTATAAGATGATCTCTCACTAAATTATCATAGTAATAGTGTTCTCCCTGAGTATGCACCGTTGCGAAAGTTCTTCGTGCTGAGACACCACGTGATGATCGGGTGTGATAGGCTCTACGTTCAAATACAACGGGTGCAAAACAGTTGCACACGCGGAATACTCAGGTTTAACTTGACGAGCCTAGCATATAACAGATATGGCCTCGAAACACGGAGACCGAAAGGTCGAGCGTGAATCATATAGTAGATATGATCAACATATTGATGTTCACCGTTGAAACTACTCCATCTCACGTGATGATCGGACATGGTTTAGTTGATATGGATCACGTGATCACTTAGAGGATTAGAGGGATGTCTATCTAAGTGGGAGTTCTTAAGTAATATGATTAATTGAACTTAAATTTATCATGAACTTAGTCCTGGTAGTATTAGCATATCTATGTTGTAGATCAATAGCTCGCGTTGTTGCTTTCATATGTTTATTTTGATATGTTCCTAGAGAAAATTGTGTTGAAAAATCAATGATGCGGATTGGATCCGTATTCTGAGGTTTATCCTCATTGCTGCACAGAAGAATTATGTCCTTGATGCACCGCTAGGTGACGGACCTATTGCAGGAGCAGATGCATATGTTATGAACGTTTGGCTAAGCTCAATATGATGACTACTTAATAGTTTAGTGCACCATGCTTAACGGCTTAGAATCGGGACTTCAAAGACGTTTTGAACGTCATGGACCATATGAGATGTTCCAGGAGTTGAAGTTAATATTTCAAGAAAATACCCGAGTTAAGAGATATGAAGTCTCCAACAAAGTTCTATAGCTAAAAGATGGAGGAGAATCTCTCAACTAGTGAGCATGTGCTCAGATTGTCTGGGTACTACAATCGCTTGAATCAAGTAGGAGTTAATCTTCCAGATAAAATAGTGATTGATAGAATTCTCTAGTCACCATCACCAAGTTAGTAGAACTTCGTGATGAACTATAATATGCAAGGGATGACGAAAGTAATTCCCAAGCTCTTCGTGATGCTGAAATCGACGAAGGTAGAAATCAAGAAAAACATCAAGTGTTGATGGTTAACAAGACCACTAGTTTCAAGAAAAGGGCAAAGGGAAGAAGGGGAACTTCAAGAAGAACGGCAAGCAAGTTGTTGCTCAAGTGAAGAAGCCCAAGTCTGGACCTAAGCCTGCGACTGAGTGCGTTTACTGCAAAAGGACTGGTCACTGGAAGCGGAACTGCCCCAAGTATTTGGCGGATAAGAAGGATGGCAAAGTGAACAAAGGTATATTTGATATACAGATTATTGATGTGTATTTTACTAGTGTTCATAGCAACCCCTCGGTATTTGATACTGGTTCAGTTGCTAAGAGTAGTAACTCGAAACGGGAGTTGCCGAATGAACAAAGATTAGTTAAGGATGAAGTGACGATGTGTGTTGGAAGTGGTTCCAAGATTGATATGATCATCATCGTACACTCCCTATACTTTCGGGATTAGTGATGAACCTAAATAAGTGTTATTTGGTGTTTGCGTTGAGCATAAATATGATTTGATCATGTTTATTGCAATACGATCATTCATTTAAGTTAGAGAACAATTGTTGTTCTGTTTACATGAATAGAACCTTTTATGGTCATACACACCCAATGAAAATAGTTCATTGGATCTCGATCGTAGTGATACACATATTCATAATATTGAAACCAAAAGATGCGAAGTTAATAATGATAGTGCAACCTATTTGTGGCACTGCCGTTTAGGTCATATTGGTGTAAAGCGCATGAAGAAACTCCATGCTGATGGGATTTTGGAATCACTTGATTATGAATCACTTGATGCTTGCAAACCATGCCTCTTGGGCAAGATGACTAAAACGCCGTTCTCCGGAACAATGGAGCAAGCAACAGATTTGTTGGAAATCATACATACTGATGTATATGGTCCGATGAATATTAAGGCTTGCGACAAGTATCATTATTTTCTAACCTTCACAGATGATTTGAGCAGATATGGGTATATCTACTTGATGAAACATAAGTCTGAAACGTTTGAAAAGTTCAAAGAGTTTCGGAGTGAAGTAGAGAATCATCGTAACAAGAAAATAAAAGTTTCTACGATCTGATCGCGGAGACAAATATTTGAGTTACGAGTTTGGTCTTCAGTTAAAACAATGTGGAATAGTTTCACAAAATCGTGCCACCTGGAACACCACAGTGTAATGGTGTATCCGAACGTCATAACCGTACTTTATTAGATATAGTGCGATCTATGATGTCTCTTACCGATCTACCACTATCGTTTTGGGGTTTATGCATTAGAGACAACTGCATTCACGTTAAAAAGGGCACCATCTAAATCCGTTGAGACGACACCGGTTTGGCAAGAAAACCAAAGTTGTCTTGTCTTAAAGTTTGGGGCTGTGATGCTTATGTGAAAAAGCTTCAACCTGATAAGCTCGAACCCAAATCGGAAAAGTGTGTCTTCATAGGATATCCAAAAGAAACTGTTGGATACACCTTCTATCACAGATCCGAAGGCAAGACTTTTGTTGCTAAATTCGGAGTCTTTCTAGAAAAGGAGTTTCTCCCGAAAGAAGTGAGTGGGAGGAAAGTAGAACTTGATAAGGTAATTGTACCTTCTCCCTTATTGGAAAGTACTTCATCACAGAAATCTGTTCTTGTGACTGCTACACCAATTAGTGAGGAAGCTAATGATGATGATCATGTAACTTCAGATCAAGTAACTACCGAATCTCGTAGGTAAACCAGAGTGAGATCCGCACCAGAGTGGTAAGGTAATCCTGTTCTAGAAGTCATGTTACTAGACCATGGCGAACTTGCGAACTATGAGGAAGCCATGATGAGCCCAGATTCCGCGAAATGGCTTAAGGCCATGAAATCTGAGATATGATCCATGTATGAGAACAAAGTATGGACTTTGATGGATTTGCCCGATGATCGGCAAGCCATAGAAAATAAATGGATCTTCAAGAGGAAGACGGACGCTGATAGTAGTGTTACTATCTACAAAGCTAGAATTGTCGCAAAAGGTTTTCGATAAGTTCAAAGTGTTGACTACGATGAGAGTTTCTCACTCGTATCTATGCTTAAGTCTGTCCGAATCATGTTAGCAATTGCCGCATTTTCTGAAATCTGGCAAATGGATAACAAAACTGCAATCCTTAATGGATTTCTTAAAGAAGAGTTGTATATGATGCAACCAGAAGGTTTTGTCAATCCTAAAGGTGTTAACAAAAATGCAAGCTCCAGCGATCCATCTATGGACTGGTGCAAACATCTCGGAGTTGGAATATATGCTTTGATAAGTTAATCAAAGCGTATGGTTTTATACAGACTTGCGGTGAAGCCTGTATTTACAAGAAAGTGAGTGGGAGCACTACAACATTTCTGATAAGTATATGTAAATGACATATTGTTGATCGGAAATAGTGTAGAATTATTCTGCAAAAGCATAAACGAGTATTTGAAAGGAGTTTTTCGAAGAAAGACCTCAGTGAAGCTGCTTACACATTGAGCATCAAGATCTATAGAGATAGATCAAATCACTTGATAAGTTTTCAATGAGTACATACCTTGACAAGATTTTGAAGTAGTTCAAAATGGAACAGTCAAAGAAAGAGTTCTTGCCTGTGTTACAAGGTGTGAAATTGAGTAAGACTCAAAACCCGACCACGGCAGAAGATAGAAAGAGAATGAAAGACATTCCCTATGCCTTGGCCATAGGTTCTATAAAGTATGCCATGCTATGTACCAGATCTATTGTATAACCTACACTGATTTTGGCAAGGGAGTACAATAATGATCTAGGAGTAGATCACTGGACAGCGGTCAAAATTATCCTTAGTGGAATAAGGATATGTTTCTCGATTATGGACGTGACAAAAAGGTTCGTCGTAAAAGGTTACGTCGATGCAAGTTTTGACACTAATCTGGATGACTCTAAGTCTCAATCTAGATACATATTGAAAGTGGGAGCAATTAACTAAAGTAGCTCCGTGCAGAGCATTTTGTAGACATAGAAAGTTGCAAAATACATACGGATCTGAATTTTGGCAGACCCGTTGACTAAGCTTCTCTCACAAGCAAAACATGATCACACCTTAGTACTCTTTGGGTGTTAATCACATAGCGATGTGAACTAGATTACTGACTCTAGTAAACCCTTTGGGTGTTGATCACAAATCGATGTGAACTATGGGTGTTAATCACATGGTGATGTGAAGTATTGCTGGTAATAACATGGCGATGTGAACTAGATTATTGACTCTAGTGCAAGTGGGAGACTGAAGGAAATATGCCCTAGAGGCAATAATAAAGTTATTATTTATTTCCTTATATATCATGATAAATGTTTATTATTCATGCTAGAATTGTATTAACCGGAAACATGATACATGTGTGAATACATAAACAAACAAAGTGTCACTAGTATGCCTCTACTTGACTAGCTTGTTAATCAAAGATGGTTATGTTTCCTAACCATGAACAAAGAGTTGTTATTTGATTAACGGGATCACATCATTAGTTGAATGATCTGATTGACATGACCCATTCTATTAGCTTAGCACCCGATCGTTTAGTATGTTGTTATTGCCTTCTTCATGACTTATACATGTTCCTTTGACTATGAGATTATGCAACTCCCGTTTACCAGAGGAACACTTTGGGTACTACCAAACGTCACAACGTAACTGGGTGATTATAAAGGAGTACTACAGGTGTCTCCAAAGGTAGATGTTGGGTTGGCGTATTTCGAGATTAGGATTTGTCACTCCGATTGTCGGAGAGGTATCTCTGGGCCCTCTCGGTAATGCTCATCACATAAGCCTTGCAAGCATTGCAACTAATGTGTTAGTTGTGAGATGATGTATTACAGAACGAGTAAAGAGACTTACCGGTAATGAGGTTGAACTAGGTATTGGATACCGACGATCGAATCTCGGGTAAGTAACATACCGATGACAAAGGGAACAACGTATGTTGTTATGCGGTCTGACCGATAAAGATCTTCGTAGAATATGTAGGAGCCAATATGGGCATCCAGGTCCCGCTATTGGTTATTGACCGGAGACGTGTCTCGGTCATGTCTACATTGTTCTCGAACCGTAGGGTCCGCACGCTTAAGGTTTCGATGACAGTTATATAATGAGTTTATGAGTTTTGATGTACCGAAGGAGTTCGGAGTCCCGGATGAGATCGGGGACATGACGAGGAGTCTCGAAATGGTCGAGACGTAAAGATCGATATATTGGACGACTATATTCGGACATCGGAAGGGTTCTGAGTGGTTCGGGTATTTTCGGAGGTACCGGGGAGTTACGGGAATACGAGGAAGAAGCAATGGGCCTTGATGGGCCTTAGTGGGAAGGACCAGGAGGTGGCGCGCGCCCCTCCCAAGCCCAGTCCGAATTGGACAAGGGGTTTGGGGCGCGGCCCCTCTCTCCCTTCCTTCCCCTCTTCCCCTCTTTCCCCCCTTGACCTAGTTGGACTAGGAAAGGTGGAATCCTACTCCCGGTGGGAGTAGGACTCCCCTGGCGCGCCCAAACCTAGGGCCGGCCTCCTCCCTCCCTTGCTCCTTTATATACGGGGGCAGGGGGCACCCCATGGAGACACAAGTTGATCTTCGTGATCGTTCCTTAGCCGTGTGCGGTGCCCCCCTCCACCATATTCCACCTCGAATATATCGTTGCAGTGCTTAGGCGAAGCCCTGCGCCGGTAGAACATCAAGATTGTCACCACGCCGTCGTGCTGACGGAACTCCTCCCCGAAGCTTTGCTGGATCGGAGCTAGGGGTGCGTCATCGAGCTGAACGTGTGCCAAGAACTCGGAGGTGCCGGAGTAACGGTGCTTGGATCGGTCGGATCGGGAAGACGTACGACTACTTCCTCTACGTTGCGTCAACGCTTCCGCTTCGGTCTACGAGGGTACGTAGACAACACTCTCCCCTCTCGTTGCTATGCATCACCATGATCTTGCGTGTGCGTAGGAATTTTTTTTGAAATTACTACGTTCCCCAACAGGGGCCCTCCGGGATGGGTGGCCCCACCCGGTGGACCCCCGGGACCCATCCGGTGGTCCCGGTACAATACCGGTAACCCCCGAATCTTTCCCGATGGCCGAAACTCCACTTCCTATATATAATTCTTCACCTCCGGACCATTCCGGAACTCCTCATGATGTCCGGGATCTCATCCGGGACTCCGAACAACTTTTGGATTACTGCATACTCATATCTCTACAACCCTAGCGTCACCGAACCTTAAGTGTGTAGACCCTACGGGTTCGGGAGACATGCAGACATGACCGAGATGCCTCTCCGGCCAATAACCAACAACGGGATCTGGATATCCATGTTGGCTCCCACATACTCCTTGATGATCTCATCGGATGAACCACGATGTCGAGGATTCAATCAATCCCGTATACAATTCCCTTTGTCAATCGGTATTTTACTTGCACGAGATTCGATCGTCGGTATCCCAATACCTCGTTCAATCTCGTTACCGTCAAGTCACTTTACTCATACCGTAATGCATGATCCCGTGATCAAACACTTTGATCACATTGAGCTCATTATGATGATGCATTACCGAGTGGGCCCAGTGATACCTCTCCGTCATACGGAGTGACAAATCCCAGTCTCGATCCGTGTCAACCCAACAGACACTTTAGGAGATACCCGTAGTATACCTTTATAGTCACCCAGTTACGTTGTGACGTTTGGTACACCCAAAGCACTCCTACGGTATCCGGGAGTTACACGATCTCATGGTCTAAGGAAAAGATACTCGACATTGGAAAAGCTCTAGCAAACGAACTACACGATCTTGTGCTATGCTTAGGATTGGGTCTTGTCCATGTGATCTCGTTATCAATGACATCCAATGTCCATAGTCAGGAAACCATGACTATCTGTTGATCAACGAGCTAGTCAACTAGAGGCTTACTAGGGACATGTTGGTGTCTATGTATTCACACATGTATTACGATTTCCGGATAACACAATTATAGCATGAATAAAAGACAATTATCATGAACAAGGAAATATGATAATAATCCTTTTATTATTGCCTCTAGGGCATATTTCCAACAAATTTGTCACTTAGGGTGGCTCGGCGTCGACCAACCCCTAAGTGAAGCAAATTTATCACTTAGGGTGACTCGGCGTCGACCAACCTTAAATGAAGCATTTTTGACACTTAGGTTGGCTCGGCGTCGACCAACCCCTAAGTGAAGCAAATTTGTCACTTAGGGTGGCTCGGCGTCGACCAACCCCTAAGTGAAGCATTTTTGACACTTAGGGTGGCTCGGCGTCGACCAACCCCTAAGTGAAGCACTTTTGACACTTAGGGTGGCTCGGCGTCGGCCAACCCCTAAGTGAAGCATTTTAGACACTTAGGGTGGCTCGGCGTCGACCAACCCCTAAGTGAAGCAAATTTGTCAATTAGGGTGTCTCGGCGTCGACCAACCTTAAATTAACCATTTTTTCACTTTGGCTGTCTTGGCGTCGACCAACCACTAAATGAAGGATCCAAACTACAAACAGACCTTTCATCACAAACCAACATAAAAAATAACACTACAAACATCTTCATTAAATGATCCAAGCTAAACCCATTACATGCCATGCCATACTTCACAGCTTAGTCCAACACATTCAAATTTAGCACACATTACAAGCCATAGTTCAATGCTTCAAAAGTAAATTAGTTCAACAGATTCAAACTTAACACATTACAAGCCATAGTTCAAAGCTAGTAACTAAAGACAATGACCCACATGGTCATATGACAGCACAATTTATTCTTCACCACAAATACCCTTGATTTCCTTCAGCTTCCTCTTGTTACTTTCACCAGCTTTCTTCAGGTCAGCAACAACACACTGCAAAGTACTCTTCTCAATGCTCAACTTCTCCTTCTCTTTAGTCAACTCAGCAATGTAACAATCCAGCTTCTCCTTCTCTTTCTTCAGGTCAGCAAAGCTAAACTCCAAAGTCCTCTTATCAGAGCTCATCTTTTCCTTCTCTTTCAGATGATTGAACTTCAAATTCCTAATGACATTGGCTTGAGCAACATGAATGCACTTCAACTGATCAACAATTGCCTTCAATTTTTTGATCTCAGCATCCTTTTCCATGCTGCTGTCAGCAACATTCATATCAGTTTCATGTGGCAGATTATCCTGAGAATCCAAGAGGTTGTTCACATCTTCAACAAGCTTCTCATAAGTCTCCTGCAACTCTTTTTTCTGTTGTTCTAGATTGTGCACAGTAAATGAATGCTCAAGGCATGCCATCTTATTGGCCTGGATGCTATCCTCATACATGAGCCACAGTTTGTGGAGGGCATTCTGCAGATGATCTGGCCACTCCTCATCTACCCACTGCACTAATCCACAGTTATTAACTCCCTGCAATACAAAATAAAGTAGTTCAAACATGTCACATGTTACATTTTCAGTTAAGTTCAGGTTACAGTTAAGGTGCAGATTCAGTTAGATCAATTCAACTCAAAAAACTAAACAACAATTATTGTGAGCATGTTTCCTAACATGAACAGTTACTATGAACATAAATCAATATCAATGAACCATGAACAGGAACTATGAGCAATGAACAATAAACCCTAGAACATGAACAGTTAACCCTAGAACAGATGAACTGTACTACACAGACACAGGAGAGGTTTCACATTGCAACTAATTTACTAACTTACTTCTACGGCACAGGCAATGAACCTCCTCCCAGTGCTTATCCCCTGGAATGCAACACATTTCTTCCCTGCCTTGCCATGCTCGCACATCACCCTCAAATCGTCAGCAGCACCAGTGAACAACGGGTCATCCATTGTTGGTGGGATCTGGGCAACACAAATGTACTGGTTCAAATCGAGCTGAAACCCTAAATCCAAAATGCCCAAATCAAAACCCTAAATGCAGTCCCGGTGGAACCAACTGACCTTAATAGGGGAGTCGTAGGAAGAAATGATCTGCACCTTGGAGTCCTCACTGCTTGAGCCGTCGCTCCAAGACACCATGGCGGCCAGCGGCGAGCGGAGACGAGAGGAGGCAGAGCAAGGTTGAGAGCGCGAGGGAGAGCAGAGGAGCGAGTGAGTGAGAAGTGGAGTGGGGGCGGCGCGGTCGGCCCGTCCGACGCGAGCCGACCAAGTCGTCTCGACCAGACGGCGCCGTTTGCCGTCCGTTATGCCACGTAGGGGGAAACCGGGCCCCATCTGTCGGAAACGCACTCAAACGAAGCAAATCGGTCGATCAGTGCACACTGCAAAAAGTTTACTGAATATGCGGTGTTTTTTGCAAATGATTAGCGACCTCGTCGTTTTCTGCAATCGATGCCCAAATGTGGTGGTTTTTTGTAATTCACTCTTAATTAAGAGAAGGTGAGTCTTTTCTGCTGATTTCTCTTTCCTTCACCTCAACTAAGATGGTATCATAGTACATATGCTAACCTTTTGGCGAGCATTGCCGACTTCTGCATGAAGACCCATAGGAAGGTAAGTCGTTATCCTTACCCTGCGCTGGAGCGACGACTGCTCGTCTGTTTGAACTGATGGCCAAACATCTTGTATGGTGCACTATTGTCTACTGTCGGATTGGAGGCAAAAGGTTCTAGAATTTGGCAACCAATTACTGTAGATACCAAGACGGCTAATAAGAGGACCATCATGTTTAGCCTGTATAGCTTCTGAAAGGCATTGCTTAAGCAGTTCGGACACCAACTATTCAGAGAGAACATCTGTTCTCTTCATGTATATACATTTTGGTATCGACACTGAAAGTAATCTGCCAATTTTTGTGGTTTATCTCTGTAACACGAGAAGTAATGCAATCTAATCCTCAGCCAGATCACCTTGGTAAAAAAAGTGAAAAAGAAAGAAAAAAAACTGTGTTTCAGTTTTGAATCTATTCAACCTTGCTATTTGTAATTTGCTGAGACCATTTCCACAAGCTTGTCATGAAGAGCACCGTTTGTCGCCAGAACACCACCTGAAGGATAGATGATTCTACGCCCGGTTAGGTCAGCTCCAAAATCCAATGGTTTCCCGCTCCAATCACATGTCTGTAAGTTTTATCAATTTAGGGACTCATAAGTATATGTATAATGTTAAGGATCAATAGAGCAAATGGAAATTTCTTATATCCCTGGCCTAGCAAACGAGACGGCATACCTGACCTCCAGCTTCCTCAACACAAATTACCCCAGCAGCATGATCCCAAGCCTATGTGAACAGCCGGAGTAGAAAGGATCAGTACGAGCGCAAACTAAGGGCATCTCCAGCCGCGCCCCCAACAGGCCCTCCCCAGGCGATTTGGCCGCGCCGGCGCCAAAAAAACGGCCCAGTCGCGTCCCCAGAAGCCCGTTTTTCGCCGGCTCGGACAAAAACTGGTGCCGGCGGACCCAGGTCGAACCCGGCGCCCTGGGGGCGCTTGGGGAGCCGGCACAAGCGAAAAAGGCGCGTGGGCCCGCCCTGGCGGCGACCCAAGGGCCTTTTCCCGCCGTTTCTTGACGCTTTTCCCTCGCATCTCTCCCGCTCGCTCGCCTTCCTCCCGCCATTCCCTCCCTTTCTCCCGCCAAACCCCCTCCAGCTCGCCTTCCAGTCGCCGCCATGCCGCCGAAGAAGTACGCCATGCCGCGCGCGGCGGCAACCACGACTGGCACCGTGGCCCAGCTGAAGCAGAGGAAGCCGAGGGCGCCGCCATCGAAGCCACCGGGCATGTCGAGCGCCGAGTGGAGGGTGGAAGTTCAGCGACGCGACGCAGTCACCACCGACCGGCGGAACAGGGCCATTGCCAAGAAGGCCCGCGACAACGCGGCGCGTGCGGCGGCGTCTTCCTCATCGGTCGACCAAGCGGGGATGATGAATCCACCCGCTGTCAGCCACGCCCAGTACGCGCCCTGGGGACAGCAAGGCGTCGGATCTCCATGGGGATCGTCGTCGCCCGGCTACGCCGACGGCGACGCGCACGGGGGGTTCAACCCAAACGTGACCTTCCCCCTGGCCACCCCGCGACGCGCACACCCTCGCCCGCCTTCGTCGGCGTGCAGTACCCTCCATACAACTACTCGCCGCCCGCCGCCTACGCGTCCACACCGACGCCCCATCTCCGACGTGGACCGCTGCCCTTCTCGCACCTCGGCGACGCCGACGACACAGGAGCCGACATGGACGACATCATCGCGACAGGATCGACCATGGCCGCCGCGTCTCCCGGGTTCGCCACCCAGGAAGAGGTAGTGGATCTCAGCGACGACATGGAGGCCGAGCTCGGCTACGTCTACGGCGAGGACGCGCACGAAGCGCAGGAACCCGAGGAGGAGGAGGAGGAGGACGAGGAGGAGGAGGAGGAGGAGCCGGCTCCTGTTCCGACGAAGGGGCGCCAGAAGAAGAAGAAGCGGGCGGCTAGGTCAGGTGAACCGCGCATCAAGTGGACGTCCAAGGAGGAGGAATGCCTCGCCGAAGCATGGAAAGTCGTCTGCCTCGACCCGACCACCGGCGCGAACCAGAGCTTGGAGACGTACTGGGACCGCATCAAGGCCGAGTTCGACGAGCGGAAGCTCGTCGACCCGTACTTCAAAGGCGTCTACATGCAGCGCGGCTCCAAGGCGATGGCGAACCATTGGGGGCGTATCCAGTTGGCGTGCAACAAATGGCATGGAATCGTCGAGGAGGTCGCGGCTCGCCTGGAGAGCGGCGCCAGCGTTGAGGATCAGGTACGCACGCCGTTCGCCCGCATCTCTTCGTCTTCTACACCCGCCGCCCGCCAACTGTTTGTTCCTCCGCGCAGCTGCTGCGTATGTTCACCATGTATCGGAGCGACAACCAAGACGCCGACTTCAAGCACCTCCACGTCTACAAGCGCATTGACAAGTGCGAGAAGTGGGCGGAAGTCCGACGTGCCCTCGACAAGGCCAAGGAGACATACAAGCCGGACGCGACGACTCCGGGCGCGAGCGAGGGGCGGCCGGACGGCCACAAATTGGCAAAGAAGGGGAAAAACGCCGACGCGGCAACCGCGCGAGTGCAGGAGTCCATCGAGCATTGCCTCGCCGACGCCCAGGCCCGGGCCGTCCTACGTGAAGAGAAGACCGAGGCGCGGTGGTCGTCGCTGATGAAGAACAGCGCCATCAAGCTCGACCTGCTCCGGACGAACGTCGCCGCGAAGAAGAGGAACACCGACATGGCTTTTCTGATGGGCGGGGCGGACATGCTCCAGAGCAACGACGAGGAGCTCAGGGCGTGGTACATGGCGGAGCGCGGCCTCATCCTGAATCAGATGCGGACGGCAACGCCGACGACGCCGACGACGCAAGCTCCCGCGCCCACGACCACACGGACGCCAAGCCCGAACGACGCCTCTACATCGCCGCGCCTGCGGCGTTTTCGCCAGACGGTCTTTGCCAGCCGCCCAGCAGTGCCGAAGCCGCGCCGACACAGCCCAGCACCGAAGCAGCTCCGACACCGCCGAGCCCGCGCACGCCGACTCCGCCAACGCCTGGAGCCGACCCCGCCGAGTGAATCGCTGCGCACACGAACTTGCGGCGTGCGGCGCTCTGTTTTTTGTAACGCCAGACTACGTCCGATCGCCGGTTTTGTGGCGTCTTTTGAGAGCGGGAACGACCAAGTTTAAATTTCCCGCATCCTGGGGCCGGCGCTTGGGGGCGTGACTAGGAGCTAGGTCGCCCCCAGGGCCCGAACTAGTGCCGGCACGCCCCCAGGCCGATCTATTTAGGCGCCCTGGGGGGCCGAACGGCTGGAGATGCCCTAAGCCAGCAAGCTGTTCAGCTTGTCATGCAGTACAATGGAAAATTCAAGTAAGAGGTCACCTTGAGTAGTTTTTCCGCCCGTGCTAGGAGGATAAAAACTGACATTCTCCCACAAGCTACCAAGAGATACTTGGACAAGCTAAAAAAGCAGCAACAATAAGATCAGAATCAAGGTAAATCATCTATTAACAAATCGATAGTTAGTCTAAGATAGTTACTACCAACCTAAGATAGATTTTCTAGGATAACTAAAAGCAATAAGGTAGCAGGACAGCACAAGAAAGAAAAAGGATGGCTCCATTTCAGATTATGCTCACAAACTAGTACTAGTAAACAACATCTTTTCGAAATTTGAGAACTTGTTAGGACGGCGATAAAATAGTTGCCAATCCTTGAAAAGCCATATGCTGATTCACTAGGACCATGTTTAAATTGGTTAGGAAGGTAAACTAGTATGCGCGAGGAAACTGCAACAAACCTTCCACCACAAGAATTTTGGAGAAGAATTTTGTTCTCATCTCTCGGCTCAGATTCATCCATTGTCGAGCTGAAGTGAGCAGATAATGGCATCATATCCCAAGTATGGCTATCAACAATGCAGAAGCGTGCCATGTGTGCAACTGAACAGGGATCAACAGAGCATCTCTTCCAAATATCCGGTGCTGTTGTCAATTGGCCAATCTCAGCAGACATGGGCCTAGTCCAAGTACCACAGCCTACATGAGACACCATAAGGATGCCATGGCCAGGACAACCCGCAATACTTTCATCTTCCGTGTCGCCTACGGTAGTATCGGTCAAATTTGGGCATCCCATCACTCCTACTGCTAACTTTCCATCCACCACAAGAGCCAAACCCACCTAAGACCAAGCCAAAAAGCTTCATATTGGAAGAAAGAGAGTAAGAAAACAAAGTGACTAAGATCTAATGTTAGAAAACCACTGAGGAATAAATCCTTATCAAACAGTGACCAGATAGGAGGAAACATACTTCGTATTCAGACATGCAAAACTGTTGGATTTTGATACTGAACGATGAGTCAAAAGGAAATGTGCCTCATAATTTTTTGGCGTATGTGTTCTTACCCTTGGTTAATCAATGATTTATTTGAATGAAAGACTAGGTAGAAACGTCAAGCTACAAACCTCAAAAGTATGACAAACCACATAATGCTGATTATTGCTTTTGATGCATGCATCCAAATTACCAATGCTACAGGTAGTTTCTGACCAAAGTATTGGAACAAACTACACAAATAGTGTCGATACAGATAAATGATAGGACAGACCCAGTGCTAGAAGCTCCCACACCAGGTGGGTCCGGGGAAGGATTATATGAGGTAAGCCTTACCCATGCATGGTGCAATGCAGAGAGGCCGCATCGAACCCAAGACCACTTGGCACAAGTGGGGAGCACTTCACCACTGCCCCAGGCTGTTGCTGCGAGAAATTGATCCGCGCAGCAGCACTGATTCCTCGCTTTCATGGAGGTAAACCGACCGTTTTTCAATGCAAAACGGCAAAGATCAGCCAAACCCTAGGGTTGCTAGGGCTAGGCAGAAGCTACGAGCTAGGTGCTGGAAAGAAAAGACGTAGGAGAAAAAGTAACGTAATATTGTGAAAGGATCGATTGATTTTTCAATCGGCCATATACCCACATATATAAGGGTATGCCTGGCCTTTGGCAAATTGGAGTAGGAGTCCTGACGTGCTGTTTTCTTGGCACATAAGCCAAAAGGCTTTTCCTAATCTTTCTGTAGAAGCATCAGCCTGGGCCCAATACTAGTAAACTTTCCATATTAGCTCTGTTTTGGCAGAATAGCTGATTATGCAAAATCTTTTCCATCTTCAGTTTTCCAAACCAGGCCTCTTTCCTTCTTTCTCTCCATGTGTGAGCTCTAACACACAATTCTGTTCCATCCAGCCTGCTGCACCTAGCCTCTGTACTTGCAATCATGTGTGAATTCTCAAACCATTAGCTTAACCACCAAAACTAAATAATCTGGGCAACCCCTCAAGCCAGATCCAAATTAGACTATCAACACAGGCCTGTCCATAGTGTCAATACAGATAATCCCACAAAAGTGAGCATGGTCAACACGAATGTGGCTACCAAGAAAGACCCATGAGTCCCATGCTTGTTCAATGGGGAAAACATTTTTTGTGCATGCATGAATGTGCAGCCCATAACGAAGTTGTATGCTCGTGCGGTTTTGTAGCATGCTCTAACAATGGCTGTTTTCCAGATTTCAGTAGTGACGTGATCAACAAAATCTAATCATGAGTCATAAAATGCATACAAAGAAACATACCACATACAAAGAATCCTCTCCTTTCAAGAAACCCTTGGTACCATCAATCGGGTCAAGTAGCTACAAAATTAAAGCATCATCTTTATTCACTGGAACTAACTTTTGCAGATCTGGATGTATGATTAATAAAACTTTCATAGCTTACCCAATAAGTAGCAGGATTTGAATCAAAGGAGACAGCATCCTTGCCTCCTCTGTCAATAGCTCTCAACACATCATCATGAGTTAAAGGACGACCGTTGTTATTCACATGTTTTGTGAAAAAACTTGAAATGGACTCAACAAGTGTATTACTCTTACTATCAGCAGCATTAGAGGACCGTATAAATGCTGAGTCCTCTTCTGCCACCAGAGGTATCGATGGGAACAGTTGTTGTAGCTCTTCCAATGGGATCATGGTAGAGGTGGCATCAGACAACGGTGCAAAGTGCATATCATATGCTGAACTGAGGAAGTGAATTATGAATTACCAAAGCTGATAAGGGCCTGAACTCCAAAATCTGCAATTGTCACATGAGTTTGATCGTTCTTTTCAAGAATCTTCTCGTCACCTACAAGCATTGATGCCCTCACCTGTCAAGGCAATCAAGTTAACCAGCAAAATAAGCTCAGGTTGCTCGATTATTTTCAGCGACATGTCGGAAAAACATTTAAAATTTAAGAAATCATAATTGGATGATGGATGATAAATTGGCAACTCAAAAAGTTGAACATTCGGGTTTAGTATAGTCTTTTTCCTCTGAAACCTCTGTTGTTGGTAAACCTGACTAAAACAAAATTGTTTTTCTGCTGCTAAACAAGGGTAATTTTCTGATAATGGCTAAATCGTATCTGTTCCAATCTTGTTCTAGACATGATTTCAGTTTCCTGTCACAGACATATTAAATTTGCAATGCACTATGACCTATCCTGGCTATTAGAACATTTTGAATGACTAAAGTGGTGCTCTAGACACGTTTAAAAAAAGTTTCATAAGCTGACATAATACTGAGCAGACTACATCCTGCTTCAAAATATTGGTGGTTCACTCTGTGCTATATTTTCCTGTGGCAAACTTTATGCCAGAGAAGGAACTTCGCACACGGGAAGTCTCATGGTTTTATCAAAGCTTCTCCATGTTGGCATTGCTGAAGATCAACATTATGGAGCTCCACACAAAAATGCAAATTAGTTGATGATTTGTAAAATCGCTGCTCAGCTCTGTAGCCGACTAACTAGCTGAGTTTTCAGTTCAGGAAAAAATCTACTGCAACTGAGCTTTGGAACGCCCAAAATCCGCACACACAATGCCGGAATCTGACTTTACCAAAGGACCATATCAGTTTATTAGTATTACACTACTACCGATATCACCGAACGGAGATTAGCCTAGCCCCACGCCCAAATCTGACAAGCCTCCAGTTTCTCAAACGGACACATCCAAAGGAGAGGGGACGAGTTGAACTCACATCCACGCAGAGGCGGCAGGCGCGCTCGACGGAGGCGACGGCCGCGGCGAGCTCGCGGTGGTGGGAGGCGCGGTCCGTCGGGAAGGGTAGCGCGCACACCTCATGCGCGACCGGTGCCGCCGCCGCCGCCCTGTGCAAGAACAATAAGGGGTGAGCCAAAGAGGTGGCGGCTTGCTGTCAGAACTGACATAGTTGGGGTTAGGATAGTTCGGAGGTCGGCGAGGGCACGACCTTACGGAGAGGCGGGAGGGAGGATGCACCGGCGGGGCGATGAGCCTGCACTGCCGGACGACGAGGAGGCGGTGCGGCGGAAGCGAGGGGTGGAGGAGCGGCATGTGTGTGTGCGTGCGCGCGTGTGGCGGGAGCAGAACGGCCGACTCTTTTTTTGCAGGGATGCGTGTTCGCATGGACCGCCAACGCGGTACGGGATAGGGATTACGTGACGCACAGATGTTGGGCCTGCTTGTCCGAGTCTGCACCACTTCCGTCCCCTTCTGAAAAATATTTTTTTTGGTCCATCTCGCTCCAGCTAAGGTACGATATGATTGTCTCCTGCTGATATCTCTACTGCTGCTATGATCAGCAAATTTTAAACTTGAATTTGCCGCTGGCCCTGACGTGGACCACTTCTTAGCCGTTGATTTCTTTCACAAAGTGAATGTGAATTGATACTGCTTATCAATTTATCATAGCAAACACAACCGATCCAGTGGTTCTAATTTCTGGAATTCGCTGAATGAGCTCGCGCGTCAAAATGAGTTGTGCTGGATTCTTCTGGACTTGTCCACACACTACACCTGCACACCTCCTGTACCCTCACGTGGTGGTGCTTAGAAAAGGTTCATTGTGATTGTTTTCTTACGTACTCATCATTTAAAGACACTAGTGGCGTGGTACTAATGGCGCACCGGTGGTGCGCCATTAGTAGGCAAAACCGGTGCGCCATTAGTAGGCCTTTTTCTACTAGTGTATAGACCAAATGGCCAGATTCAGATCAAATACCCAGATCTTTTACGGGCCAAATATTTTCCCAACGGGAATTTTTTCGAAGGCAGGGTAAGGGGCTCTCCATTTTGGAACGATCTTCAGTTGATCAAACCAGCTTTCGCCATGGGGGCAAAATTTGCGGTTGGGAATGGCAAATCCGCGAGGTTCTGGACTGACTTTTGGATAGGTACCCAACCCCTTTGGATAGATTTCCGGGAGTTGTACGATATTGCCGTCGATACTGGGATATCGGTGGCGGCTGTGCTTGCCGCGACGCCACCTGAGATCCAGTTTAAGCGGGAGCTCAATGGCCCCGAGCAGGTTAGCCTCGCGGCCTTGCTGCAATTAATCGAAACGGTGGATCTTTCGGATCAACCTGACACGATGGGTTGGGCGCTCACTAACTCCGGGAAATTCTCGGTGAATTCCTTATACCGCAGGTTGTGTCGAGGGCCGACACAACCGGTGATTACCGGACTGTGGAAAGCTCGGATGCCTCTGAAGATCAAACTGTTCATATGGCAAATGTTTCGAGATAAGCTCCCCACCTCCTTGAACATAGCCAAACGCAATGGGCCGACTTCGGGTCCATGTGCGTTATGTGGGGAACCGGAGGATGCCAACCATGTGTTCTTCCGGTGCCCTTTAGCTAGGTTTGCGTGGAGTGCGGTCCGTGCCGCGGCAGGTGTCCTTTGGGACCCGCGCTCGGCTACTGAACTTTTCAACCTCCTAGATGCGATTAAGGGCCCAAGTTATAGGGTTATGTGGAGTTGTGTTGGGGCACTTCTCTGGGCCTTATGGCTTACTAGGAACAAGTTTTCGATAGAAGGGTGCTTCCCAAACCACCCGGCTAATATTATTTTTAAATGCAACCTTCTATTGCAGCAGTGGAGTCCGTTGGGGAGGCGTAAGGATGCTGAGCTGCTCAAGATCGCCCAACAACGTCTGATGCAAGTGTACTTGATGGCTAGGGAGTCATGAGTTCGGTTCTTTTGTTGCTTGACGAGCCTGCGTGCTCTGTACGGGCTGTGCCCTGTAATCTCGTTTGACGGCTTGTTTTAGCTTCTTTTGAACTCCGATGCGTAAGCCGACAGGGCTTCTGGTGATGTATTAAGACTTGTGTGTATGCTGCCGTTGGGGCTTTATTAATTTAAAGCCGGACGCATCTGGCGTCTTCGTTCTAAAAAAAATACCCAGATCTCGTTAAACGTGTTAAGTATCCGCGAACGCCGACCAGGGCCAGGCCACCTCTCTCCTAGGTGGTCTCAACCTGCCCTGTCGCTCCGCCACAAAGTAACAGTCGGGGCCGTCGGAAACCCAGGCCCACCACTACCTGGGTGGAACCACCTGCCCCTTCAGCCCCCATCTCCGAACAGTATCACAGGTAATGTAACAGTGTAAAGTATATAATATATGCCCGTGATCACCTCCCGAAATGATCACGGCCCAGTAGTATAGCATGGCAGACAGACAAGAGTGTAGGGCCACTGATGGAACACTAGCATCCTATACTAAGCAGTAGGATAGCAGGTAAAGGTAACAACAGTAGTAGCAAGGACAGGCTATGCAGCAGTATAGGATTAACTAAAAGCAGTAACATGCTACACTACTCTAATGCAAGCAGTATAGAGAAGAATAGGCGATATCTGGTGATCAAGGGGGGGGGGGGGGCTTGCCTGGTTGCTCTGGCAAGGAGGGGTCGTCAACAACAAGGTCAAACTCGATGGCATCAGCACCGGTCTCGGGGTCTACCGGAGAAGAAGAGGGGGAAGAAACAGTAAATACAAAGTAAACAAAGCATCACAAAGCATAACATGGTAATACACGGTGATAGAGGTGACCTAACGCAGTAGTAGGTGATACCGGTGAAGTGGGGAAGACACCCGGGGAAGTATTCCCGGTGTTTCGCGTTTTCGGACAAATGGACCGGAGGGGGAAAGTTCCATGTTCGCTATGCTAGGGACATGTGGCTGACAAACGGACCACGTATCCGGATTAGTCTCGTCGTTCTAAGCAACTTTCATGTATAAATTATTTTAATCAGAGTTACGGTTTATTTTCTATGATTTTTTTAAAGATTTGAACAATATTCTGGAATTATTTTAATTCGAAAATAAAATATAAATTGCTACATGCACCTAGCTCTGTGTACACAGAAGTGTACACAAAGGATGACATGTGGGCCAGGGGGACCCAGTTGACCAGTCAACAGGGGGTGGGGCCCTCCTGACATTGAGACATCTAACTAATTTACAGATTAGTTAGGCTAACTAAGTAATTAGTTTAATTAAACCATTTTAATCAAGTTAATTAATTAACTAATTAATTAATTAATTTCTATATTATTTTGCATTTATTTTATTTCCTTTTTTATCGTTCTCAGGGGCGTGGGCCCCTTGGGTCAGTGGCACCGGTCGGCCAGCGCCACGGCTGGGCACGCAGGGAAGGGGACACGGGACCCCGGCGAGGCCATGGGTGGGCGCGCGAGCCACGCTCGCAGGGAGGAAGCAAGGCAGGGGCGGCCTGGGAGTTAGCGGCCGCCGGAAACGGGCGGAGGCAGTAGCAGAGCTTCAACGGCAAGGCAGCAGGAGGCAACATCGCGGGCAGGCACGGGCGCACGCACGGGACGCGGTCCGGGCATAGCCGGTGCACGACAAGCGGGACCACAGGCGCGTGGGGGCACGTCAACCGTGATGAGGGCGCACGGCGACTGCGGCTTCGGTCGGAAGAAAGGGCGGCATGGACGACGGCCTACGGCAGTAATCGAGGGAAGGGAGAGGGGGAGCAGCCGCGGGAGCTCACAGGGAAGGTCGGGGCGACTCGGGGCGGTGCAGGGGGCGGCGAGGGTTGAGGAGGCCGGCAGGAAGGAGGACGAGGATGGGGCGTCAGCGATGGTGGCGGGGTCGACGACGGGGAAGAGGTCGAGGCGGCGAGGCCTCCGGGCGGTGGTGGTGCGACGACGTGCGACGACATCGGGTCGGCGACGAGGCGAGGACGCAGCTTCAGGCGAGCGCCGTGCGAGGGAGAGGAGGGGCCCGGAGGAGTCCGGGATGGGCGGCGCCGGCGGCGGTTTGCATCGGGCACGGGCGTGCGGGAGGAGGTGATCGAACAGGGGCGCTCCTCTCCCTGTGCCGATGCGTATGTGTGTGTGTGTTGCGAGTGGCGGCGCTGGGAGGGAGACGAGGGAGAAGTGGGGATCGTGAGGGAGAGGGGCGGGGGTCGCTAGGGTTCGGTCACCCCAGGGGGCTATAGGCGCCGGCTGGGCCAGCCTGGTTGGCCCAGAGGCCAGCTGGGCTGTGGCTTGCTGTGCCGGAGCCCAGTGGGGGGGGGTTCTTTCCTATTTTTTTCTAGATTTTGTATTTTAGTTTTACTTTATTTTTAGTTTTACAAAATATCCCACTAGCCCCTAAATTAGTATTTATAAATACTCTACTGCCACATTAATTTCTCATACCTAATGAAATAGTTTAATGTTTTAATATTTTAAAAATGCATTTAATTATTTGTTTAAGCCACTGTTTTATTTTGTTTAGTGCTTTTAACTATTTTATAGAAATGTGATCCTTCACCATAGTTACCTATGCATTATTCGACACCTCTAGAACATTTTAATTTTTAATGTTTGAAAACTTTACTGTTTGACTTGATTTTAAATTTTGAATTCGAACGGGATTGAATCATCGTGAGATCTACAACAGTAAGAGTGGTGACGTGGCATCATTAGCAGAGGTTACTGTAGCTTGATTTGCCGCTCCACCTCGGAGCCCTGGCAGGTGCTCGCTCGGGAGGGGCCACGATGGCTTGGATCTGGCCTGATCTATTGCCCCCATGGCTGGATTCGTCCATTTCTGTTCACCAGAGAAGGAATACGTGATAGAGAAGAGATACATGGAAAAAGGGATTAGCAAGTGGTGACGAGAGGAGGATGTGAAGATGGGAAGAGAAGAGATAATACCGTACCAGAGAGATGACGCCGTGCCGCCGCCTTGACCAGCGGAGGAGTTCCGCGCCTCTCACGACGCCGTAGCGAGCTTCCCGATGGATGAACACCAGCGCCGCCGCCTCGCCACACCCATGACACCGGAGGAGAAGCCCACGCGCGGGAGGAGCAACGAGAGCAACGACGAGATCCGGAGAAAGATGAGGTGGACGGAGGGGAGGTGGGGCGGAGGAGAAGGGGCGCGGCGCGGCTGAAACCAGGACAGGGGCGAGACGTGAAGACGAGGTGGTGGAGGCGCGGGGCTCGACTCCCTCTCCTCTTCCCTTTCCGTCGCCTGACCCGCTCGCTCTCCCTCTTCTCTAACCTTCCCTTCCCTTCTGAAAACGGGAGGGGGGAGGTTGCGGGCGGAGGCTGGCCGGAGGAGACGGGCACGAGTGGCGGCGGCTGGCCGGGTAGAGGAGGTGCGGCGACGGCTGGCTGGGTGGAGGGGACGACGGCGCCTCCTTCTCCTATTTCCTCTCTCTCTCTCTCTTTCTCCCACCTCTCCTTCCATCTTCTCCATCTCATCTTCTCTCTCTCCCGCAGATCGAATCGAGCGCCGCAGCTCACTCCGAAGGGGTGAAACGCGTGGCCACGATGGCCTGCACGCGAGCGATGGGAAGGCAGGGAGGAGGAAGAGGCGAGGCGGTGGAGGAGTAGCAGGCGGCGGCGAGGCTCCTACGGCGTAGAAGAAGGAGGAGGAGGTGGGAGGGAGCGGCGGCGGATGAGGGAGGGAGGAGTGAGGGGCGTGGGGCTGTGGATTGGGGCTAGGGTTTGATGCCGTTTCCGTCCCTCGCGCGGTGGTGATTTTTTCGCTTGTGTGGTGCGGTGCGCCCTCGCTCCCATGCGCAGTGTGGTGCTTTTTTTCCCTCGGGTGGTACCGTGCGCTCGAGGCCTTCGTTGTGACTACCACTCTAGGAGGCTTTATATGTTAGATACGGTATCTCTTTTGCTGCCTAAGGGCATGTGCAATGAGGGCGGCCCCATAACAAAAAGTAGTTTAGGGCATCTACATCTATTTTTTCTCTCAAATACAAGCTACCAGCAAACTTCCTGCGACGGCCGCTACTAATCAGTGGCTGATGATGGGGCACCCCGAAGCCCCTCTGGTGGATCCATGGATCAAGCTGAAGATCACAGACGATGCACCGGGCTTTGCCTCTCCTTCCAAGAAGCGAGAGACTGGAGCAACAACATTCTCAAGCCCGATCTCAACCCTGACGGCCACCTGGTCACCTCAAGCTGTGGCTGCGCCCCCGCTGAAGTCTCGCAAAGCCTCCCAGGAATTGTTTGCGCTATGTGCATGTTTTGTTCCTCATGATTTATGTCTGCATGCTTGATGTAATTTCCTTCTCCTAGATCTTCCCTGAACTGCTCCTCTCAGTGAGTTGATGTATCCCTAAACGACTTTGTGGTTTCATTCATATAATGGAACTGGAGAGGAGCCTCCTGTTCTTCTAAAAAAATGCAAGCTACCACTAGTGGGTCTCATTAAGAAATAGAAAATAAAGACTCTAGTACACATGCATCTTTACTTTTCACTCCAACCTTTTTCAGCTTTTGACACTGAACCACATTTTTTTCTCTCCAAGCACCTGTCTCCCATAGAGGATCCTGCTTCTCTATCCGGTCCTACATGGCTTGTGAGGCATCACCCTAGGGCTATGCATCGTACATGCCCTAACAAAGAGCCTACTTGTATAGCATGTGCCTTCTACTAGTATAAATAGTCCGGTAGCAACGATGTCATTTGCACTCAAGGTTATTGAGGGCATGTACAAAAGAGGCATCACCTTCCTAATGCCTCACCTCTTCCACCTAAGTAAAGATAGATGAGGCACCATTTAGTTTCTCAAACACTCAACGCATAGAGCTGCCCCATCAATCCCATGTATGACGTATACGACCTTGCTTTTTACCTTACTTTACATGCACACAAGGAGAAGCTACCACACACCGTCTCTCGCCTTTGCCCTCTCTCTCTTGCTTTTGTCACTAGGAGGCTACTTCCTCTGCAGGATCACGCTTTCATCTGCAAGCTACTGGTTGTGCCTATGTGGACATATTAGAGTGACGTCAAGCGCTGGGGCAGCCGCCCACAGTGGCGCGTTGGCCATGCCCTGAGTGATAGACTAAAAGCAAATCTAGCAGAGTCACGTGTTGATAGTCTTCACATACCATCCATCAAGCTGGAGCCGATTCTCCTCGAACGAGAAGGAGCAAAAGTCGTCCTCCTCGCCATCGCAGTTGCAACAGACGAAGAGTTAGCTCGGCTGATCAAGATCGTGCTTGAGTGGACGATGATCGACCGAGGGTCGGCGTCGCAGTCCCCTTCATGCAACCGCGGTGTTCAAATCAGACGTCGTGCGAAGGAGGAGTCGCCATCCTTGCCGCGTGGCCACGGTATAGATCAGACGTCACATGAAGGAGGAGCCTCCCTCCTTGTTGCGTCGCCAGCTGGGCAACTCTTGGCGCCAGGTCATCGTTGAGACGAAGCCCGATCACCAGCCATCCAAACAACGTCCGCGCATGGAGTGCTATCTCCCAGGCACCAAAGTCGGTAGCGCATTTGAAGGAAATATGCCCTAGAGGCAATAATAAAGTTATTATTTATTTCCTTATTTCATGATAAATGTTTATTATTCATGCTAGAATTGTATTAACCGGAAACTTAGTACATGTGTGAATACATAGACAAAACAAAGTGTCCCTATTATGCCTCTACTTGACTAGCTCGTTTATCAAAGATGGTTATGTTTCCTAACCATAGACATGTGTTTTCATTTAATGAACGGGATCACATCATTAGGAGAATGATGTGATGGACAAGACCCGTTCGTTAGCTTAGCATTATGATCGTTACAGTTTCATTGCTACTGCTTTCTTCATGACTTATACATGTTCCTCAAACTATGAGATTATGCAACTCCTGAATACCGGAGGAACACCTTGTGTGCTATCAAACGTCACAACGTAACTGGGTGATTATAAAGATGCTATACATGTGTCTCCGATGGTGTTTATTGAGTTGGCATAGATCGAGATTAGGATTTGTCACTCCGTTTATCGGAGAGGTATCTCTGGGCCCTCTCGGTAATGCACATCACTATAAGCCTTGCAAGCATTGTGACTAATGAGTTAGTTGCGGGATGATGCATTACGGAACGAGTAAAGAGACTTGCTGGTAATGAGATTGAACTAGGTATTGAGATACCGGTGATCGAATTTCGGGCAAGTAACATACCGATGACAAAGGGAACAATGTATGTTGTTATGCGGTTTGACCGATAAAGATCTTCGTAGAATATGTAGGAACCAATATGAGCATCCAGGTTCTGCTATTGGTTATTGACCGGAGATGAGTCTCGGTCATGTCTACATAGTTCTCGAACCCGTAGGGTCCGCACGCTTAACGTTCTGTGACGATTTGTATTATGAGTTATGTGATTTGATGACCAAAGTTTGTTCGGAGTCCTAGATGAGATCGGGGACATGACGAGGAGTCTCGAAATGGTCGAGACGTAAAGATCGATATATTGGAAGGCTATATTTGGACAACGCAAAGGTTCTGAGTAATTTGGGTATTTTTCGAAGTACCGGAGAGTTACGGGAATTCATATTGGGCCTTAATGGGCCATACGGGGAAAGGAGAGAAGGGCCTCAAGGGTGGCCGCGCCCCTTCCCCATGGACTAGTCCGAATTGGACTAGGGAAAGGGGGCACCCCCTTCCTTCCTTCTCCTTCTCCCTTCCCTTTTTCCTAATCCATGTGGAAGGTAGAATCCTACTAGGACCAGGGAGTCCTGGTAAGATTCCACACTTTGGGCGCGCCCTATGAGGGCCGGTGTCGGTGTCAAAATCGGCGGATCTCGGGTAGGGGGTCCCGAACTGTGCGTCTAGGCGGATGGTAACAGGAGACAAGGGACACAATGTTTTTACCCAGGTTCGGGCCCTCTCGATGGAGGTAAAACCCTACTCCTGCTTGATTAATATTGATGATATGGTAGTACAAGAGTAGATCTACCACGAGATCAGAGAGGCTAAACCCTAGAAGCTAGCCTATGGTATCGTTGTTCTTGTCCTACGGACTAAACCCTCCGGTTTATATAGACACCAGAGAGGGTTAGGGTTACACAGAGTCGGTTACAATGGGAGGAGATCTATATATCCGTATTGCCAAGCTTGCCTTCCACGCCAAGGAAAGTCCCATCCAGACACGGGACGAAGTCTTCAATCTTGCATCTTCATAGTCCAACAGTCCGGCTAAAGGGTATAGTCCGGCTATCCGGACACCCCCTAATCCAGGACTCCCTCAGTAGCCGAAGATCCCGATAGGTCATCGAGTGGTTGACCAGTCTCACGTTATATCATGATAGTCAGTTTTTGGCTTTCTCTACTGAGGTGCTCGCCTGGCTGAACCGGGGCACAATCGCAGTAGTTCTCCTGGTGCCGTCTTAGCCGATAGAGCGGAACGTAAGGCAGCAAAACACAGGAGCCGGGCAAACCCAACATTTGACCAATGACATGATTCAGAGCTGATGCATATAAGGCCAAACTCGCGACGTCGAACACTCCCTAAGGTATTCGGTCTTTATAAAAACGGGCTGAGCAGCGCCCTTGATAATAAGCCCCTGGAGTCTAGGTACGTGCAAAATTCTAACGTGGCCACATGCCAAGACGCCAGCCTCCTCCTCGGTTATACTGAGAATCCGAGGGATGTCAATCAACAAGAGACAGTAAAAAAGGTTTACACAGGGTCTTAATCTAAAAAGAATCCTTAGGACGGGTCCCTGCTGCACGTCTGCGCCTGTGTCTCCATTGTGCCGTGTCCTGGATGGGTGTAGCACGGTGTTCATCTATAAAAGAGAGGAACTTAGTTGAAAAAGGTTGTGCGAAATGTGCGTTATAATAAATAAACAAAGTATAATTTGAGATGGGTAAAATTGAGCCTTATTGTCGCTTTTTTTACATGCGCGGAGCCCCTTGTATAGGGGTATACGGCTATTAAACCTTTATCAATTGTGTGTTTACGCCGGACTCGTCTAGCCGCGTCTGTGGTCTTAACGACCTGTTAGTTGCTTTGGTTGGTGAAGCCGTTTTAGTGTGCGGCTGTCAAGGCAGCCGCACAGTCTTCCGCGTGCGAGGAACACTCAATATTTCCCTTTAGTGACATGATGCCTCGTGGACCGGGCATCTTAAGCGTGAGAGACGCATAATGCGGTATTGCTTAAAGCGGGCGAAAGCTTCACGCCCTAGTAGTGCTTGATAGCCACTTTGAAACGGAGCGATGTGGAAGGTTAGCTTTTGGCTACAGAAGTTATCGGGGGAACCAAACATAACTTCGAGTAGGAGGGAGCCCGTGCAATGGACTTCTGGGCCTGGCATTACTCCTTTAAAGGAGGTATTGCTATGGCTAATTTTTGTTGGGTCCATCCCCATTTTGCGGACTGTGTCCTGATATAGCAGGTTTAAACCACTGCTGCCGTCCATCAGGACTCGTGTATAGTGGAATCCGTCAATTATCAGATCTAATACCAAGGCAGCCCAGCCTGCGTGCCAGATACTTCTGGAGTAATCCTGATGGTCGAAGGTGATCGGTTTTAACAATCAATGGCGAGACTCCTTTGTGATAGGCCGCATGGCGCATATCTCTATAGGTGTCACTCTGTTTTCCCTTTTGTCATGTGAAGTAAATTTACTGTTTTGACCTCTTGTGGGAAATTCTTTTGTTTCCCAGCGCTCTGTTTGTGGGATTCGTCATCGTCCTCACTTGGTGTATCAAGCCCCTTGTGTTCGGCATTGAGTTTGCCGGATTGCTTGAAGCCCCAACATTCTCTGTGGGTATGATTTGCAGGCTTCCCAGGGGTACTATGTATTTGACATATCTTGTCCAAGATTTTCTTTAGGTTAGATAGCTCGTCCCTGTTATCCTTGAGGGGCACCTTTTTCTGACCCCGCCGAGAGCTTTTGAATCCGGCGTTGACTGTCGTGCTCTTCGGGCTGTTTTCCTTATTCCGGCGCTGATCCTTGCTGCGTCGCGGTTTCCCGTTTCCGTCCCTGACTTCGGATGTACTTGGGTCGCTGGTGCTACATCTTGCCAACCAGCTGTCCTCTCCTGCGCAAAAGCGGGTCATGAGGTTTGTTAATGCGGCCATTGTTCTTCGCTTTTCTTGGCCGAGGTGTCTGGCGAGCCATTCGTCTCGAACGCTGTGTTTGAAAGCTGCTAAGGCTTCGGCGTCCGGACAGTCGACTATCTGGTTCTTTTTAGTAAGAAATCTGTTCTAGAGCTTCCGGGCTGACTCTCCGGGTTGTTGAGTTATATGACTTAAATCATTTGCATCCGGTGGTCGGACATAGGTCCCTTGAAAATTTGCCCGAAAAGCATCCTCGAGCTCTTCCCAACTTCCAATGGTGTTTTCGGGAAGGCCTTTAAGCCAATGCCGGGCTGGCCCTTTGAGCCTGAGGGGTAAGTATTTTATGGCGTGGAGGTCGTCTCCTCTGGCCATATGGATATGGAGGATATAGTCCTCAATCCAGACTCCAGGGTCTGTCGTTCCTTCGTATGCCTCTATGTTTACGGGTTTGAATCCCACTAGAAATTCATGGTCCAACACCTCATCGGTGAAACATAGGGGGTGTGCGGCACCCCTGTATTTGGGTGTGCTGGGGTGTTCGGATATTTGTTGCGTTGCGTTGCTTACTAGAGCTTGCTTTCTTGGCCCGTAGATAGATCTGGCTGGGCCATCTTTTTGATGCGAATCCTTGGGTGGATCGCGTGCTGGCTTGTGTGCGGCGCCGCTTGCCGCTCTATATTGGCCATGGGGTCGTCTATCTGACCGGGTGGCTTCCTTATTTTTTGATTGCGGGGGCTCTAAGGCCTCCTCATCAAATTCAGGCAGTAGCTTTCACTTCGGGTAGCTCTTTGTGTGGCGAGTGCCGCCGTATTTGTCTGCGGTGTCGAGTACTTTGTTCCATCTGATTCTGAGTGCATCTTCCGCAGTTTTGAGCCTCCGCTTCTGCTTCTTTCGGCTACGCGCAGTGGCGACGAGCCTTTTGTGGAGGTTCTTCTGCTCCAGGAACTTGCCCGGCATGAGGTCGTCCGGACTGTTATCTTTGCTGGGGACGGATTGTTCGTTTTGTTTATGCAAGTTGCTTTGTTCGGACGGTTGCTCGATGCCATGTTCATCGTCCGCCGGCTCGCCCTGTTCTGTGGCCGGGTCTGTATGACCGCTGTCTCTGTCGAGGCGGAGCTTGGAGCGGCACTTACGCCGCCGCTTTGACTGCTTTTTGAAGGAACGATCCTTCGTTGCATCCTCCCGTTCTTCGTCGTCGTTTTCTTTGGGTGTGTCCACCATGTATACATCGTGGGATGGGGTGGCTATCTAGTGCCATGTGGGCGATGGTTCCAGTTCGTCTCCGACATTGTCGTCCATACCGTCAATGTCTTCGGAGTCGAAGTCTAGCATGTCGGTTAGATCATCGACAGTGGCTACAAAGTGGGTGGTGGGTGGGCGTCGAATTTCTTCGTCGTCCGCATCCCAATCCTGCCGGTCATAATCCGGCCAGGACTCTCCCGACAAAGAGAGAGAGACCTTAGTGAATTCAGGATGTCGCCGAAGGAAGAGTGCTGAAAGATATCCGTGGTGGTGTATTCCATGATCGACGCCCAATCAGATTCGATTGGCAGGGGCGTGGAGGGTTCGGAGTCTGGAGAAGAGTCCGGCACCTTGGAGTCACGGGCTTCGCAGAGGATAAGGCTGGTGTTCGGATCGATCGCCGTAGAGACTGCAGCCCCCGCGGCGGGGTCTAGCCACCCGTCCTCGATCGGTGCAGTTGGCTCCGAGCTAAGGGTTGGAGCGGATACGGGTGCGGCCTCCAAGGCACTGTTCGGCGGCAGAGCTAAATCATGCCCATCGTGACAGTGTGGCGCGCTCGGCTGTGGCTCGAATCCGTCGAAGATCAAGCCTCCACAGATGTCGGCCGTGTAATTCAAACTTCCAAATCTGACCTGATGGCCAGGGGCGTAGCTTTCGATCTGCTCCAGATGGTCAAGCGAATTAGCTCGCAGTGCAAAGCCGCCAAACACGAAGATATGTCCCGGGAGAAAAGTCTCACCCTGGACCACATCGTTGTTGATGATCGGAGGAGCCATCAGGCCTAAAGATGACGACATAGAGGAACTCTCAATGAAAGCGCCAATGTCGGTGTCAATACCGGCGGATCTCGGGTAGGGGGTCCCGAACTGTGCGTCTAGGCGGATGGTAACAGGAGACAAGGGACACAATGTTTTTACCCAGGTTCGGGCCCTCTCGATGGAGGTAAAACCCTACTCCTGCTTGATTAATATTGATGATATAGGTAGTACAAGAGTAGATCTACCACGAGATCAGAGAGGCTAAACCCTAGAAGCTAGCTTATGGTATCATTGTTCTTGTCCTACGGACTAAACCCTCCCGTATATATAGACACCGGAGAGGGTTAGGGTTACATAGAGTCGGTTACAATGGGAGGAGATCTATATATCCGTATTGCCAAGCTTGCCTTCCACGCCAAGGAAAGTCCCATCCGGAACGGGACGAAGTCTTCAATCTTGCATCTTCATAGTCCAACAGTCCGGCTAAAGGGTATAGTCCGGCTATCCGGACACCCCCTAATCCAGGACTCCCTCAGCCGGCCTCCTCCTCCCTCCATCCTTTATATACGTGGCCAAGGGGGCACCCCATAGACACACAAGTTGATCATTGATCTCTTAACCATGTGCGGTGCCCCCTCCACCATAATCTACCTCGGTCATATCGTCATAGTGCTTAGGCGAAGCCCTACGCCGGTAGCTTCATCATCACCGTCATCACACCGTCGTGCTGACGAAGCTCTCCCTCGACACTCTGCTGGATCGTGAGTTCATGGGATGTCACCGAGCTGAACGTGTGCAGATCGCGGAGGTGCCGTACTTTCGGTACTAGGATCGGTCGGATCGTGAAGACGTACGACTACATCAACCCCGTTGTCATAACGCTTCCGCTTACGGTCTACGAGGGTACGTGGACTACACTCTCCCCTCTCGTTGCTATGCATCACCATGATCTTGCGTGTGCGTAGGAATTTTTTTGAAATTACTACATTCCCCAACAGTGGTATCTGAGCCAGGTTTATGCGTAGATGTTATATGCACGAGTAGAACACAAAGAGTTGTGGGCGATAATATTCATACTACTTACCAGCTTGTCATACTTTGATTCGGTGGTATTGTTGGATGAAGCGGCCCGGACCGACATTACGCGTACGCTTACGCGAGACTGGTTCTACCGACGTGCTTCACACACAGGTGGTTGGCGGGTGTTAGTTTCTCCAAATTTAGTTGAATCGACTGTGACTACGCCCGGTCCTTGTTGAAGGTTAAAACAACACATACTTGACGAAAAATCGTTGCAGTTTTGATGCGTAGGTAAGAACGGTTCTTGCTCAGCCCGTAGCAGCCATGTAGAACTTGCAACAACAAAGTAGAGGATGTCTAACTTGTTTTTGCAGGGCTTGTTGTGATGTGATATGGTCAAGACGTGATGAGATATAAGTTGTTGTATGAGATGATCATGTTTTTTTGAAGTTATCGGCAACTGGCAGAAGCCTTATGGTTGTCTCTTTATTGCATAAGATGCAAGCGCCAAATAATTGCTTTACTTTATCGCTATGAGATAGCAATAGTTGCAAGAGCAATAGTTGGCGGTAGCATTATAAGATGATCTCTCACTAAATTGCAAGGTATAAGTGTTCTCCCTGAGTAGGCACCGTTGTGACAGTTCTTTGTGCTGAGACACCACGTGATGATCGGGTGTGATAAGCTCTACGTTCACATACAACGGGTGCAAGACAGTTTTATACACGTAGAATACTCGGGTTAAAGTTGTCGAGCCTAGCATATGCAGATATGGCCTCGGAACACTGAGACAGAAAGGTCGAGCGTGAATCATATAGTAGATATGATCAACATAGGGATGTTCACCATTGAAGACTACTCCATCTCACGTGATGACCGGACATGGTTTAGTTGATATGGATCACATGATCACTTAGATGACTAGAGGGATGTCTATCTAAGTGGGAGTTCTTAAGTAATATGATTAATTGAACTTTAATTTATCATGAACTTAGTACCTGGTAGTATTTTGCATGTCTATGTTGTAGATTAATAGCTCACGATGGAGCTCCCTGTTTATTTTTGATATGTTCCTAGAGAAAACTAAGTTGAAAGATGTTAGTAGCAATGATGCAGACTAGCTCCGTGATCTGAGTATTATTCTCATTGCTGCATGGAAGTATTATGTCCTTGATGCACCACTAGGTGACGGATCTATTGCAGGTGTTGGAAATATGCCCTAGAGGCAATAATAAAAGGATTATTATTATATTTCCTTGTTCATGATAATTGTCTTTTATTCATGCTATAATTGTGTTATCCGGAAATAGTAATACATGTGTGAATACATAGACACCAATATGTCCCTAGTAAGCCTCTAGTTGACTAGCTCGTTGATCAATAGATAGTCATGGTTTCCTGACTATGGACATTGGATGTCATTGGTAACGAGATCACATCATTAGGAGAATGATGTGATGGACAAGACCCAATCCTAAGCATAGCACAAGATCGTATAGTTCGTTTGCTAGAGCTTTTCCAATGTCAAGTATCTTTTCCTTAGACCATGAGATCGTGTAACTCCCGGATACCGTAGGAGTGCTTTGGGTGTGCCAAACGTCACAACGTAACTGGGTGACTATAAAGGTATACTACGGGTATCTCCGAAAGTGTCTGTTGGGTTGACACGGATCGAGACTGGGATTTTTCACTCCGTATGACGGAGAGGTATCACTGGGCCCACTCGGTAATGCAGCATCATAATGAGCTCAATGTAATCAAAGTGTTTGATCATGCATTACGGTACGAGTAAAGTGACTTGCCGGTAACGAGATTGAACGAGGTATTGGGATACCGACGATCGAATCTCGGGCAAGTAAAATACCGATTGACAAAGGGAATTGTATACGGGATTGATTGAATCCTCGACATCGTGGTTCATCCGATGAGATCATCGAGGAGTATGTGGGAGCCAACATGGGTATCCTGATCCCGCTGTTGGTTATTGGCCGAAGAGGCGTCTCGGTCATGTCTGCATATCTCCCGAATTCGTAGGGTCTACACACTTAAGGTTCGGTGACGCTAGGGTTGTAGAGATATGAGTATGCAGTAATCCGAAAGTTGTTCGGAGTCCCGGATGAGAACCGGACATCACGAGGAGTTCCGAAATGGTCCCGAGGTGAAGAATTATATATAGGAAGTGTAGTTTCGGCCATCGGGAAAGATTCGGGGGTCACCGGTATTGTACCGGGACCACCAGATGGGTCCCGGGGGTCCACCGGGTGGGGCCACCCATCCCGGAGGGCCCCATGGGCTGAAGTGGGGAGGGGAACCAGCCCATAGTGGGCTGGTGCGCCCCCTTGGGCCCCCCTGCGCCTAGGGTTGGAAACCCTAGGGTGGGGGGGGCACTTGCCTTGGGGGGTACTCCACCCACCTGGCCGCCGCCCCCCTTGGAAGATTCAGTCTCCAGGGCCGGTGCCCCCCTAGGGGGCCTATATAAAGGGGGGGAGGGGCAGCCGCACCCTGAACCCTTGGCGCCTCCCTCTCCCCTGCTACACCTCTCCCTCTCGCAGAAGCTCGGCGAAGCCCTGCTGCGGTGACTGCTGCATCCACCACCACGCCGTCGTGCTGCTGGATCTTCATCAACCTCTCCTTCCCCCTTGCTGGATCAAGAAGGAGGAGACGTCACGCTGACCGTACGTGTGTTGAACGCGGAGGTGTCGTCCGTTCGGCGCTAGGATCTCCGATGATTTGGATCACGACGAGTACGACTCCCTCATCCCCGTTCTTTGAACGCTTCCGCTCGCGATCTACAAAGGTATGTAGATGCATCCGATCACTCGTTGCTAGATGAACTCATAGATGGATCTTGGTGAAACCGTAGGAATATTTTTGTTTTCTGCAACGTTCCCCAACAGTGGCATCATGAGCTAGGTCTATGCGTAGTTCTCTTTGCACGAGTAGAACACAATTTGTTGTGGGCGTAGATGTTGTCAACTTTCTTGCCGCTACTAGTCTTATTTTGCTTCAGCGGTATTGTGGGATGAAGCAGCCCGGAACAACCTTACACGTACGCTTACGTGAGACCGGTTCCACCGACTGACATGCACTAGTTGCATAAGGTGCCTGGCGGGTGTCTGTCTCTCCCACTTTAGTTGGAGCGGATTCGACGAAAAGGGTCCTTATGAAGGGTAAATAGAAGTTTACAAATCACGTTGTGGCTTTTATGTAGGTAAGAAAACGTTCTTGCTAGAACCCTATTGCAGCCACGTAAAACTTGCAACAACAATTAGAAGACGTCTAACTTGTTTTTGCAGCAAGTGCTTTGTGATGTGATATGGCCAAAGTTGTGATGAATGATATATATGTGATGTATGAGATCATGTTATTGTAATAGGAATCACAACTTGCATGTCGATGAGTATGACAACCGGCAGGAGCCATAGGAGTTGTCTTTATTTTTTGTATGACCTGCGTGTCATTGAGAAACGCCATGTAAATTACTTTACTTTATTGCTAAACATGTTAGCCATAGTAGTAGAAGTAATAGTTGGCGAGCAACTTCATGGAGACACAATGATGGAGATCATGACGATGGAGATCATGGTGTCATGCCGGTGACAAGATGATCATGGAGCCCCAAGATGGAGATCAAAGGAGCTATATGATATTGGCCATATCATGTCACTATTATTATTTGATTGCATATGATGTTTATCATGTTTTTGCATCTTGTTTACTTAGAACGACGGTAGTAAATAAGATGATCCCTCATAATAATTTCAAGAAAGTGTTCCCCCTAACTGTGCGCCGTTGCGACAGTTTGTTGTTTCGAAGCACCACGTGATGATCGGGTGTGATAGATTCCAACGTTCACATACAACGGGTGTAAGACAGATTTACACATGCAAACACTTAGGTTAACTTGACGAGCCTAGCATGTACAGACATGGCCTCGGAACACAAGAGACCGAAAGGTCGAACATGAGTCGTATGGAAGATACGATCAACATGGAGATGTTCACCAATGATGACTAGTCCGTCTCACGTGATGATCGGACACGGCCTAGTCGAGTCGGGTCATGTTTCACTTAGATGACTAGAGGGATGTCTAATCTGAGTGGGAGTTCATTATATAATTTGATTAGATGAACTTAATTAACATGAACTTAGTCTAAATAAACTTTGCAATATGTCTTGTAGATCAAATGGCCCACGCTAATGTCAACCTCAACTTCAACGCGTTCCTAGAGAAAACCAAGCTAAAATATGATGGCAGCAACTATATAGACTGGGTCCGGAACCTGAGGATCATCCTCATAGCTGCCAGGAAACAATATGTCCTAGAAGCACCGCTAGGTGAAGCACCCATCCCAGAGAACCAAGACGTTATGAACGCTTGGCAGCAGCGTGCTGATGATTACTCCCTCGTTCAGTGCGGCATGCTTTACAGCTTAGAACCGGGGCTCCAAAAGAGTTTTGAGCAACACGGAGCATATGAGATGTTCGAAGAGCTGAAAATGGTTTTCCAAGCTCATGCCCGGGTCGAGAGATATGAAGTCTCCGACAAGTTCTACAGCTGTAAGATGGAGGAAAATAGTTCTGTCAGTGAACACATACTCAAGATGTCTGGGTTGCACAACCGCTTGACTCAGCTAGGGGTTAATCTCCCGGATGATGCGGTCATTGACAGAACCCTTCAGTCGCTCCCACCTAGCTACAAGAGCTTTGTGATGAACTACAACATGCAGGGGATGGAAAAGACCATTCCTGAAGTGTTTTCAATGCTAAAATCAGCGGAGGTAGAAATCAAAAAGGAACATCAAGTGTTGATGGTCAATAAAACCACCAAGTTCAAGAAAGGCAAGGGTAAGAAGAACTTCAAGAAGGACGGCAAGGATGTTGCCGCGCCCGGTAAGCCAGTTGCCGGGAAGAAGTCAAAGAATGGACCCAAGCCTAAGACTGAGTGCTTTTATTGCAAAGGGAAGGGTCACTGGAAGCGGAACTGCCCCAAATACTTAGCAGACAAGAAGGCCGGCAATACTAAAGGTATATGTGATATACATGTAATTGATGTGTACCTTACCAGTGCTCGTAGTAGCTCCTGGGTATTTGATACCGGTGCCGTTGCTCATATTTGTAACTCAAAGCAGGAGCTGCGGAATAAGCGGAGACTGGCGAAGGACGAGGTGATGATGCGCGTCGGGAATGGTTCCAAGGTCGATGTGATCGCCGTCGGCACGCTACCTCTACATTTACCTAAGGGATTAGTTTTAAACCTCAATAATTGTTATTTAGTGCCAAGTTTGAGCATGAACATTGTATCTGGATCTCGTTTAATACGAGATGGCTACTCATTTAAATCCGAGAATAATGGTTGTTCTATTTATATGAGTGATATGTTTTATGGTCATGCTCCGATGGTCAATGTTTATTCTTAATGAATCTCGAATGTGATGTTACACATATTCATAGTGTGAATACCAAAAGATGTAAAGTTGATAACGATAGTCCCACATACTTGTGGCACTGCCGCCTTGGTCACATTGGTGTCAAGCGCATGAAGAAGCTCCATGCTGATGGACTTTTAGAGTCTCTCGATTATGAATCGTTTGACACATGCGAACCATGCCTCATGGGCAAAATGACCAAGACTCCGTTCTCCGGAACAATGGAGCGAGCAACCAACTTATTGGAAATCATACATACTGATGTGTGCGGTCCAATGAGTGTTGAGGCTCGCAGAGGATATCGTTATGTTCTCACTCTTACTGATGACTTGAGTAGATATGGGTATATCTACTTGATGAAACACAAGTCTGAGACCTTTGAAAAGTTCAAGGAATTTTAGAATGAGGTAGAGAATCAACGTGACCGAAAAATAAAGTTCTTACGATCAGATCGTGGAGGAGAATATTTAAGTCACGAATTTGGCACACACTTAAGGAAATGTGGAATCGTTTCACAACTCACGCCACCTGGAACACCTCAACGTAACGGTGTGTCCGAACGTCGTAATCACACTCTATTGGATATGGTGCGATCTATGATGTCTCTTACTGATTTACCGCTATCATTTTGGGGATACGCTCTAGAGATAGCTGCATTCACTTTAAATCGGGCACCGTCTAAATCCATTGAGACGACACCGTATGAATTATGGTTTGGGAAGAAACCTAAGCTGTCGTTTCTAAAAGTTTGGGAATGCGATGCTTATGTCAAGAAACTTCAACCTGAAAAGCTCAAACCCAAGTCAGAAAAATGCGTCTTCATAGGATACCCTAAGGAAACCATTGGGTATACCTTCTACCTAAGATCCGAAGGCAAGATCTTTGTTGCCAAGAACGGATCCTTTCTAGAGAAAGAGTTTCTCTCGAAAGAAGTAAGTGGGAGGAAAGTGGAACTTGATGAAGTATTACCTCTTGAACCGGAGAGTAGCGCAGCTCAAGAAAATGTTTCTATGGTGCCTCCACCGATTAGAGAGGAGGTTAATGATGATGATCATGAAACTTCAGATCAAGTTACTACTGAACTTCGTAGGTCCACAAGGACACGTTCCGCACCAGAGTGGTACGGCAACCCTGTCCAGGAAATCATGTTGTTAGACAACGGTGAACCTTCGAACTATGAAGAAGCGATGGCGGGCCCAGATTCCAACAAATGGCTAGAAGCCATGCAATCCAAGATAGGATCCATGTATGAAAACAAAGTATGGACTTTGACAGACTTGCCCGATGATCGGCGAGCAATAGAAAACAAATGGATCTTTAAGAAGAAGACGGACGCGGATGGTAATGTTACCATCTATAAAGCTCGACTTGTCGCTAAGGGTTATCGGCAAGTTCAAGGGGTTGAATACGATGAGACTTTCTCTCCCGTAGCGAAGCTGAAGTCCGTCCGAATCATGTTAGCAATTGCCGCATACTATGATTATGAGATATGGCAAATGGACGTCAAAACGGCATTCCTTAACGGTTATCTTAAGGAAGAACTGTATATGATGCAGACGGAAGGTTTTGTCGACCCTAAGAATGCTAACAAGGTATGCAAGCTCCAGCGATCCATTTATGGGCTGGTGCAAGCATCTCGGAGTTGGAACATTTGCTTTGATGAGATGATCAAAGCGTTTGGGTTTGCGCAGACTTATGGAGAAGCCTGCGTTTACAAGAAAGTGAGTGGGAGCTCTGTAGCATTTCTCATATTATATGTAGATGACATACTTTTGATGGGAAATGATATAGAACTTTTGGACAGCATTAAGGCCTACTTGAATAAGAGTTTTTCAATGGAGGACCTTGGAGAAGCTGCTTATATATTAGGCATCAAGATCTATAGAGATAGATCAAAACGCCTCATAGGTCTTTAACAAAGCACATACCTTGATAAGATATTGAAGAAGTTCAATATGGATCAGTCTAAGAAGGGGTTCTTGCCTGTGTTGCAAGGTGTGAAATTGAGCTCAGCTCAATGTCCGACCACGGCAGAAGATATAGAAGAGATGAGTGTCATACCCTATGCCTCAGCCATAGGGTCTATTATGTATGCCATGCTGTGTACCATACCTGATGTAAACCTTGCCGTAAGTTTGGTAGGAAGGTACCAAAGTAATCCCGGCAAGGAACACTGGACAGCGGTCAAGAATATCCTGAAGTACCTGAAAAGGACTAAGGACATGTTTCTCGTTTATGGAGGTGACGAAGAGCTCGTCGTAAAGGGTTACGTCGATGCTAGCTTCGACACAGATCTGGATGACTCTAAGTCACAAACCGGATACGTGTATATGTTGAATGGTGGAGCAGTAAGCTGGTGCAGCTGCAAGCAGAGCGTCGTGGCGGGATCTACATGTGAAGCGGAGTACATGGCAGCCTCGGAGGCAGCGCATGAAGCAATATGGATGAAGGAGTTCATCACCGACCTAGGAGTCATACCCAATGCGTCGGCGCCAATCGCTCTCTTTTGTGACAACACTGGAGCTATTGCACTTGCCAAGGAGCCCAGGTTTCACAAGAAGACCAGGCACATCAAGCATCGCTTCAACTCCATTCATGAAAATGTTCAAGATGGAGACATAGATATTTGTAAAGTGCACACGGATCTGAATGTCGCAGATCCGTTGACTAAACCTCTTCCGCGAGCAAAACATGATCAACACCAAAACTCTATGGGTGTTCGATTCATCACAATGTAACTAGATTATTAACTCAAGTGCAAATGGGAGACTGTTGGAATATGCCCTAGAGGCAATAATAAAAGGATTATTATTATATTTCCTTGTTCATGATAATTGTCTTTTATTCATGCTATAATTGTGTTATCCGGAAATCATAATACATGTGTGAATACATAGACACCAACATGTCCCTAGTAAGCCTCTAGTTGACTAGCTCGTTGATTAACAGATAGTCATGGTTTCCTGACTATGGACATTGGATGTCATTGATAACGAGATCACATCATTAGGAGAATGATGTGATGGACAAGACCCAATCCTAAGCATAGCACAAGATCGTGTAGTTCCTTTGCTAGAGCTTTTCCAATGTCGAGTATCTTTTCCTTAGACCATGAGATCGTGTAACTCCCGGATACCGTAGGAGTGCTTTGGGTGTACCAAACGTCACAACATAACTGGGTGACTATAAAAGTATACTACGGGTATCTCCGAAAGTGTCTGTTGGGTTGACACGGATCGAGACTGGGATTTGTCACTCCGTATGACGGATAGGTATCATTGGGCCCACTCGGTAATGCATCATCATAATGAGCTCAATGTGATCAAAGTGTTTGATCACGGGATCACGCATTACAGTACGAGTAAAGTGACTTTCCGGTAACGAGATTGAACGAGGTATTGGGATACCGACGATCAAATCTCGGGCAAGTAAAATACCGATTGACAAAGGGAATTGTATACGGGATTGATTGAATCCTCGACATCGTGGTTCATCCGATGAGATCATCGAGGAGTATGTGGGAGCCAACATGGGTATCCAGATCCCGCTATTGGTTATTGGCCGGAGAGGCGTCTCGGTCATGTCTGCATGTCTCCCGAACCCATAGGGTCTACACACTTAAGGTTCGGTGACGCTAGGGTTGTAGAGATATGAGTATGCAGTAATCCGAAAGTTGTTCGGAGTCCCGGATGAGATCCCGGACGTCATGAGGAGTTCCGGAATGGTCTGGAGGTGAAGAATTATATATAGGAAGTGCAGTATCGGCCATCGGGAAAGATTCAGGGGTTACCGGTATTGTACCGGGACCACCGGATGGGTCCCGGGGGTCCACCGGGTGGGGCCACCCATCCCGGAGGGCCCCATGGGCTGAAGTGGGGAGGGGAACCAGCCCATAGTGGGCTGGTGCGCCCCCTTGGGCCCCCCTGCGCCTAGGGTTGGAAACCCTAGGGTGGGGGGCGCCCCACTTGCCTTGGGGGGTACTCCACCCCCTGGCCGCCGCCCCCCTTGGGAGATCTCATCTCCAGGGCCGGCGCCCCCTCAGGGGGCCTATATAAAGGGGGGAGGGAGGGCAGCCGCAACCCTGAAGCCTTGGCGCCTCCCTCTCCCCTGCTACACCTCTCCCTCTCGCAGAAGCTCGGCGAAGCCCTGCTGAAGTGACTGTTGCATCCACCACCACGCCGTCGTGCTGCTGGATCTTCATCAACCTCTCCTCCCCCCTTGCTGGATCAAGAAGGAGGAGACGTCACGCTGACCGTACGTGTGTTGAACGCGGAGGTGTCGTCCGTTCGGCGCTAGGATCTCCGGTGATTTGGATCACGACGAGTACGACTCCTTCATCCCCGTTCTCTTGAACGCTTCCGCTCGCGATCTACAAAGGTATGTAGATGCACTCCGATCACTCGTTGCTAGATGAACTCATAGATGGATCTTGGTGAAACCGTAGGAAATTTTTTATTTTCTGCAACGTTCCCCAACAAAATTTGCTTCACTTAGGGGTTGGTCGACGCCGAGCCAACCTAAGTGACAAAAATGCTTCATTTAAGGTTGGTCGACGCCGAGCCACCCTAAGTGATAAATTTGCTTCACTTAGGGGTTGGTCGACGCCGAGCCACCCTAAATAGCTTGATGCAACAAAGTCTAAATGACAACATCATATTCAACATAATCATTATCATAGTCTACTTGACATCCTCAAGCATAAAAGTCTTGATCACAACCATAATTAGGTAACTTACATACTGCCGTCACAAAGTAGCCAAAATAGGCTGAATTAAACTGGTTTGAACATGACAAACTCACAGCTGTTTTCAACATCACAAACTTGAAATTGTTTTCAACATCACAAACTTGAAATTGTTTTCAACATCACCATCATGAAATTACTTCTTCTTGCTGCCCTGGGAACAATTGAACCACTCAGACATCTTGTAAGAAGGTTTTCTCAGCCTTCCAGTACCTGAAGCTCTAGGTGGTATGAATGTTTTCTTTGCAGCAGTAGAAGAACTTGGCCTAGAAGCACCAGCAGTAGATGAACCTGGCCTAGAAGCACCAGCAGTAGATGAACTTGGCCTTGTAGCTGCAGCACTAGATGAACCTGGCCTAGAAGCAGCAACAGTAGATGTAGTTGCTCTCCTAGTTGCAGGAGGAGCTGATGGAGCTGTCCTAGGTGCTGGTGGAGCTGTAGTTCTTGCCTTGGGAACTGTTGGAGCTGATGGAGCTGGCCTAGGTGCTGGTGGATCTGTAGTTCTTGCCCTGGGTACTGATGGAGCTGAAGGAGCTGCCCTTGGGGCTGATGAAGCTGCATCAACTCTTCTGTTTTCCTGCAGTGTAAACATACAAAGATTAGAACATAGTATAGGAAATATAATCATAAACTGAATTTTTTGAAGTTTGGACAATTAACCTGATGTTGGTTCCTTCTCATTGCAAGGGCTGGCTTAAGATTTTTGTGGCAGCTAGTGTACCTATGCCCACTCAAATTGCAATTACTACAAGTGATTGATGCCATCCTAGAAGTATCCTTGGGAGCTGGCTTCTCAAACTGATTCTTTCTCCTCTTTGTCTGCTTCTTTCCTGGCTTGTCTCTGAAAACAGGTGGCTCTATGTCAGGGGTCCCAGTCTTTGGCCATAGATCAGGCCCAGGCACAGGGTAGACAATTGGACTATAGGCTTGTTGATGCATTGGTTTCTTGAAGAAAGCATTAACAAAATCTTCTGGATGTAGTTTAGCCTTGTTAATTGCTGAAACACCATGATTGCAAGGAACCCCAGTCATGTCCCATTTTCTACACCCACATGAGTAATCTTTCAGATTTACTGCATATGTGCTTTCTCCACTTGCAACCTGGTATAGATCAGGTCCAGCCTTGATTAACTGACAGAATCTGGAATGATGTTTAGCTTCTTCCAGCTTTTCAGCATATGTTGGGCATATCTGCCACTTAGCTGTCTCTGTCTTGGTCCTATTGGCATTGAACTTAACTAACAATTTTGTTCTGATCCCATCAACCATGGTTTTAATTGGTTTTCCTCTCACATCAAGTATCATTTTATTGAATACTTCACTTATGTTGTTCACAACCAAGTCAGTTTTACAATTTGTGTCCATGGCATGTCTAGCCCATGTATGCTTTGGTATCTTACTAAGCCATTTCCAAGCTGCTTGACACTCTTTTTTCATACCATCCATTGCTTGATTATATCCATGCTCAGTATATGAATAACTAGCCTTATCCATGTATTTCTTTAACTCTTCACCTCTAAAGCCAGCTGTTTGGAAGTTCTGATAAATATGTCTAAGGCAGAATCTTTGAGGGCAATTTGGGAGTACATTGGCTATTGCTTTAAGCAGACCCTGTGAAAGTAAAGTAATGTTTGAATATGATGCCAGAAGACACTATTTGTAAGTACTAAGCATGTTCTAATTTGCACTATTTGTAAGTACTAAGCATGTTCTAATTTGCACTATTTCTAAGTACTATGGTGTATGAGTTACCTTTTGTCTATCAGATATGATAGTGTAGTAGCCATGCTTCCCTGACTCACCACCAAGAGCATACTTCAGTTGTGTTAGAAACCATGACCAGCTGGCCGTGTCTTCCTTGTCAACAATTGCAAATGCAATGGGAAATATGTTGTTGTTACCATCTCTACCAGTTGCAGCCAGTATTTGCTGCCCTGTGGTCAACTTAATGAAGCAGCCATCAACACCTACAGCAGAAAATTTCACATTAGTACTAGGACAACATAAATGATCGTGTTCACACAAATTAATATAGGTACCTATGAAGGGTCTGCAACCATTTAGGAAACCCTCTTTGCAAGCATTTAGGCACATGAACAAGCCATGGAATCTAGGATTTATGCTAGGATGGGCCTTCAATTGCTTTGTTGTAACAATGCATCTACTTTCTGGATTGGTATCCAACACAGCTTGGAGGTAATCCCTTATCCTTGTGTATTGTGCCATCTGATCTCCTTGGACAACACTCTTAGCTGCTTTCCTTGCTCTGTAGGCCATGTGAATGGACACTTCTATTCCATGTTTATTCTTCAAATTGGCTATTATGGTCTGGACTGGTGTGTTTATGTCTGCCCTCAACTGTTCCTCACACTCATGTGCCAACCATCTTGCAGTCACTTTGGTGCTCTCTCCTACAGCAGCACAATTGTGGTACAAGTTCATCTTCTTTATACAAAAAGTTTTCTCATGTGCTATTTGAGAAGCAGCAATGAAAAAAGGACAGTCTTCTGTACTGCAAACTGCAATAACTCTATCTGAGAAGTTTCTATGAAAAGAGTAGTTCCTGTTTTGTGAGATGTGAAATGTAAGAAGTGCTCTCTTGAATTGTTGGACATCTAGAAAACAAAGTTTCTTCACAAATTGTTCTTGTGGGTTCTCCCTCTTCTCATCATACCAAAGCCTAGGCTTCTGCTTTCTGACCCTGCTCTTCCTACCATTTGGTTGCCTAAATGTTGGAAGCTGAGCACCATCATTATCATCCTGACTTAAGTCACCTGGGTTGCTCTCTTCATCAGATGAAGGTATCCAATCTTGCTCTATGATTTGGTCAAGACTTCCATGTGATCTGGTTGTTGGCCCCTTCCTCTGGCTTCCTCCTGTGCTGCTGCTTCCTCCTGCACAACTTCCTCCTATAGTGCTTCCTCATGTCCTACCCTCCTCAGCTTGCTCATCCTGTCCTACCTCCTCCTCTCCTGCTTCATCCTCCAACTCCTCCTCATCTGGTTCATAAAGCTCTTCTACATCAGTGTCTCCTTCAAAGTGATTGAGAGGATCAACTCTATGCCTCTTCATTGCCTCCAGCCTAGCTATTATGTCTTCATCTTCTAAAATCTCATTGTCAGTATCACTGTCAGTGAACTCTTCAGCAAGCAGCTCTGGAAGTTTTCTCTTTGCTTCCTTGTACTTCTCTTTTTGTTTCTTATTGGTCCTAAACTTTTCAATCTCTTCATTCCTCTTCTGCTCCATCATCTTCTCAATCTTCTCTTGATCTTGGTCTCTCTCCATGAAGTACTCATGCCTCTCATTACCATAGTCCAATGCAAACTCTGGTTCAGTTGGACCCTTAAGCTTCAAACATGAACTCTCCTGGGTGTTCATGACCTGGACAGGCTGTGGTTGGGGCTTAACTGGACTGGGGAAAAGAATTCCTGAAGTATCTACCTCATAGACAAGTGGTACACCTAATTCAGACAAAGGGACCTGCTCTTCATAAACATGAGCAATGTTCAGGTCAGCTGGTGTGGGTGCATCACTTCTCATAATTGTAATGTTAACCACATTATTTCCTTTACTGCATATGTCATCCAACATTTCTTCAACCTTGTCATCATCAGTTAATTCTTCCATTCCTGACACCCCAACTCCTGGATCTCTGACATAATACATATAATCTCTTGAACTAAAGCCTTCCAACTCTATTAGTGCAACAAGATTCCAATATGTTATGTCTGATAAGCAAATGGTTCTTTCCAAATTATCTCTATCAAAGAAATGGAACCTCACTTCCCATTCTTCATCACCCAACCTAGTTCATTTAACATAGTTGTTAACATTCAGATAAAACTTGTGTTCAACAATACAGATAAAATTCAGTAAACCTAGTGTTAAACAATTCAGTTAAAACAACTGACTATTGAGCCATTATGTTCAAAACTAGTGTGCAATTGCAGTTGAAACTACTGAGCCATTATGTTAAACAAGTGTTAAAGTTAAGTTAAAAACATCTTAGTTAGCAAGACTGAGCAGTGCAATTATGTTAAACTACTAACCAGTTCAAATTCAGTTAGCATGACAGAATAAATTACTGTGTAAGTTAAAAACTAGTGTTACAGCTAATTTGCACTCCAAACCATTACTGTAACCCAATAATCCTAACCCTAGAACCCAAACATTACAGATAAAATTCAGTTAGCATGACTGAATAATTAAGGGCAAGCTAATTTGCAGTTCACCAACATTACTGTAACACAATAATCCAAACCAAATACCAACAACATAATCCCCAACTATGTACTTGTCCTAGAACCCTAACCCTAGAATCCAGATCGGGGAAACAGGGAAACAGTGAGGAGGGGGAGAGGATGGATGGCTTACAACACACCGCCGAAGGAGGATGCAAAGTGCTGGCTGCCCGTCGGATTTGCCTTCACCGCCTTGGCAAATGCCCTAGCCGCCGTGTACTGTGGGTCCGGGGATTGGGGAGGAGGCACCGCCTGAGAAGGATTCGAGCTCCTGCAGAGCTCCAGCGGATCTCCATCACCACCAGCATCGCCAGCGGAAGCGCCGCCGCCGTCGCTGCTGCCAGGTTTCGCCTTCCCCATTGAAGCCCCAGGGAGAGCAAAGGAGCGAGTGAGTGAGAAGTGGAGTGGGGGCGGCGCGGTCGGCCCGTCCGACGCGAGCCGACCAAGTCGTCTCGACCAGACGGCGCCGTTTGTCGTCCGTTATGCCACGTAGGGGGAAACCGGGCCCCATCTGTCGGAAACGCACTCAAACGAAGCAAATCGGTCTATCAGTGCACACTGCAAAAAGTTTACTGAATGTGCGGTGTTTTTTGCAAATGATTAGCGACCTCGTCGTTTTCTGCAATCGATGCCCCAAATGTGGTGGTTTTTTGCAATTCACTCCTTGATTAAGAGACGATCTCTTACCAACAACGTGGTCTCACCATACTTTTAGGAGTGTCTTGTTATTAGAGATAAGAATAAGAGTAACCATTCTACATTTTATTTTTATTGTCTTCTCTAGACTATATGGCATGCTTCTTGTTGTATCCATGTTGACTTTACGAGGCATCATCGGCTACTGGTGCATGAATTTGTTGTGCGAAGAAAGTTAAAAATATACATCTTGGAAACAATTCTATCATGTGAAGCAAGAATGTTGAAAGTTAAAAAAGAGAGTCAATCTCACTTTTTACCCTGGAGTTAGTACATTTGTGACACATATTGCCCCATTTAGTGAAACTTCTGTTGAAATATCAGATTTTGGAACAAGGTTTTACCTTGGTTTTGCATTTTCCTTGTTTATATTAGATAGGATCTGCATGTTGTGCCAATGATTCCTAAAAAAATGTGTAAAGATCGAAGGGCATCATTGATAATCATGTCCAGACTTTTCTTGTCCATTTGTTTCATTCATCGTCATCATCCAGATAATTTTGACTCCGGGCGTCACCTCACATCTTGTCTAATGGACATGCATCAGAATACGAGGGTCCAAAGCTTCTAAAAGGGGTATTCTAGACGAATTTTCACTCGGCAGGTTAATTAGTGTCACTAATGCATATATAGGGGGTAAAATGTAGAATTCAGTCTAAAAAGAATGTAAGTTCATGATTCATTTTTCCCCATCACTCTTTCGTCCAATCTTACCCGTATGAAATCAATCAACTTGATCTATTTACCTTTTGAACAAATTTCACTTTAATTTGCTTACTAAACTTCTTAACAAAATATAAGGTAAATCACGAACAAGATTTGATAAACATTTATTTATACAGTCACATTAACATGATGGTAAGGTTAATAACAAGCTAACGTAATGCATGGGTAACAGTACCTCCGTTCCAAAAAAACTTGGTGTTTAGATACGTCCGACAAAATCTAACACAAGTTTTTCGGGAGCGAGCGAGTATTATATACCCTGGCCTCTGACCTTGTTGGACGCATCGTATCCTTAATAAGTACGGAGTAGTTCGTGATCGCGACGTGTTGAGTTGTTGACCCTGCCGGCCATGGCGGATCACAGAGAATCCCCTGATACTCATAGCAGCATCCCGGACGACCTGATCCCCGAGATCATCTCCCGCCTGCCCGCCCGAGCGGTCCTTCGTTCCCGCGCCATCTGCAAGCTATGGCGCAGCATCATCGACGACGACCGGTTTCCCCACGCCCACCGCCGACATCAGCCGCACATGCCCCTGCTGCGCCTCTACCGCGACGACAGCCTAGCGCCCCCGGAACCGAACCCGCCGTACTTGCGCGTCCGCATCGACGGCATCGACCTTCGCGCTCGCGCGTCCCAGCCGGTGATCCGTTTCGCCGTCGCTCAAGAGCACAAGCATGCCATCGAGTCCGAGGAGAAGCGGCCGCAACGGGACTGCAATTTCCGGTACATCGATCCGGCGAAGCTGTCGCTATTGAATTCATGCTCCAGCCAACTCATGCAAAAGTCCGAACTGATGGAGGAAGGTGGGCAATATATTTCAACAGTCGCACCCCAGCGCGTTCGACGTCCACGGCTCCTGCGACGGCGTCCTCCTCATCTCCCACGGATGGAGCATATATGCATACAATCCTGCCACGCGCTGCTGGGCCGACCTCCCCGAAAACGACAGCACCGTCATCGGCTTCTACGTGCATCGCCCTTCCGGCAACTTCCATATGCTGTTGTCCCACCGGCTCCGTCATGCCGAGCACTGGGTCTCCACCATGGGTCACAAGGTGGTCCAGAGGCGCATTGCCTCCCCCGAGTTTCTGTCCGATCAGAACAGGATCCGCCCCGCCTGCGAGTCGCCGCCGGCCCTCGTCTCCGGCAACCTGCACTGGCTGCCGCAGAGCTTCCAGAGCGACAGAGAGCTGCTGGTGTTCGACACCGTCTCGGAGAAGTTCCGGTGGATGAGCCCACCCAACGTAGATGCGGACGGACGGGCGCTGCTCGAGCTCGAGGGCATGCTTACCATGACCGTCATGCGCGGGGAGAGGACGGTGCAGCTCTGGGTCATGCCGGACTACGAGCAACCTGCCTGGTTCTGCAAGCTCCAGTTCCCACTCTCGGTGGATCACATCGACCGCTTCGCCGGCGTGGCAGTCGTGTCGCTGGAGGGAGACATGCTGGTCCATGGCGAGCGCTGCGTGTTGCAGTGCGATTCCAAGGGGAGAGTGCAGAAACATCACAAGCTTGATTGCCACCGGACCGTCGCCATGCCACACTTGTTTAAAGAAAACCTTCTTCGACATGGCTGCCTTGATTGTCCACAGCCCAAGGCAGGGTGGCGTGGTCGTGAGAGACCGCCTTTTTTCCGCGATATGCGGGATGGATGCTACTACCGTACATGAAAGTGGATGATGAAGTAATCACTCAAAAAATCAAGATGATGAAGTAATCCCCTCAATAAAAAGTACTACATGACGAAGCAAGTCTCGACGGCCTTGTCCTTGGTTGTGTCAACGTAAGCATGAAAGTACATGATTTTGAATTTGAACTTACAGAGCCAGAGAGTTTGTATCTCCGCAGGTTTGGTGTGTCCAATGTTACATATTTTAGGGTTATGTCCTCGTATATTTCTCCATATGGATCTGATGAATTTGTGGTAGAGATTTCTGTCGCTTTTGTTGGTGTGTGTTCATTGTGACTTTAGAGTCCTTTAGCGTTTTGGTGACGATCTTATAGTTCGACAACATCTATTTCTGGAGGAACATCCCCGGCCCAAGTATATTCAAGGATTATGGCTTTTCATCCTTTTGGATGAGCGACTCAAGAGGATTTCTGAAATACATGAAGGTAGTGAAGTATGTGCAGGTGTACGAGTGGCATTGTCGCTGTTCTGATTTGGCTGTAGTTCACTTTACTAAAGCTTTGGCCATATTTTGTGTTGCAAAGATTGATATCATGGAGAGAAAAAATTCTTTGTACTTTCTCTAGCGACAAGTAATATGGATCAGAGGGAGTAGTTCTTTGTTACAAGAGTTACTGTGATTTCTCATATCTATAATCTAAAGCATTGTACTTGTAATTTTTGTTGAGTTTGAACAGTTATAGGTCATTCTAGAAAAACATCTCCCTCCTTCGAAGAAAAGTACATATTCCCTATAAGCCATGACTTGAAGATAGTAACATGCTGCTTTTCAAGCCTATAAGCTACCATATCCAATTCATGTTTATCCACTTGCTTCCATTTTTGGAAGGATGGTTCTTCCCCTCTGAAAATTCTGTTATTTCAGACAATCCAAATCCATGATGCCATAAATACAATTTCCATGAAGGACGCAGGTTTAACTTTGTCTTGATATCATGAAAAGAAAAAATAATTCACATACTACCACATCAGCTCTGGATCGACAAAAAACAGCACTACGAGAACTATTCTCACAACATCAGAAGGTTCATGAGTTACTAGGAATGACATTGAAGAAGTGGTAAACTTCATCTTCATCAAACACTCCAACCTCAGTTGAGCAGATCTCACAACAAACAGGGTGATAAACTGGCCCCTTGTTTTCAACTTCTGGTGTAGTAGAATCAACAGCCTTTACTTTCCGATTCTTCCTTTTTCCTTTCCCCTCCCGTAGAATCTGGTCAGTCTTGACCTTGCAGTTGCACACAAACATTGCACGGTACTGGTTTACATACTTTTCGTGCCTGAACATCAGAAAAAACCATCCACAATTTTAGTATTGGTGTTTGTATAAAATACCAATTTAAGCATTGTAAAATCTATTGTCAGCAGTACCAATATAAAGGTGAACAATCGGAAAGACAGATAATTGAGAATATTTAAAGCATTCAGGGTTCTGAAGTGAAAGCTTCGATTGAATCCTCAAGGAGCTGTGCAGTACAGTGACAACTTTATCTGGTGTACATGTTTTTTTTTCTGCGGGGATATAGTGTAAGTGTACAAGGCATGGGAAATAGACAATTACATGATGGGTGGCAAGAGGACTTGCTCTAAGAACGCAACTCGGTACAACACAGCACATATCTGAGCCGGGAGGCCAACACGTATATATGACGGTTAGTTGTGTTATCTTGTGCAAAGCAAGCTATTTCTGAGCATTGTGCAAAGCAAAACAACATCGTAATGTTTATAGAGATAATCATATCACAGACTTCACAACATACAACAATTAATCAGATATATTCATGTTTCAGACTTCACAACACACACCAAACAAAATTAGGCCTCCAGAATATTGCACTTGTGGGATTCTCATTCATTTTCAAACAAACCAGATTAAGAGTTCAGTAGAAATAAATTGTATATTTTCATATTCATAACCGAGGAAATGGACGGGCACAATTAAGAATGATGCACTTATGCAGTTAACATTTCATCACAGAATAAGCTTACGAAGATAGATTCCCCATGCTAGTTTAAAACAATGGTTTGTGCTTCGAGGAGAATATTCTCACATAAGCAAAGCCAAATTAAGAAATGAATTGTATAGGAACAACTGAACTGTACAGTTATCCTAGACAAATAAAGCATGCAGAGATTCCATTATTTCTTACAGCCACTTGATCAGTATGACGCAGAGATGCAGAGGCTCTGAAAAATACTTACTCACATATATTCCTAATGGTAATTAATGTACGCCAACTTTCTTAAACATGATTATAGAATCAGTATCACTTAAATTTCTCCATGAATTTATATCAAAATAATGCAATTATCCTATACATGTTCACAGAGGCAGTCACAACACAATCTCAATAGTACTTGTAGCAGATATAAGTTGTTGCGTCTTCACCTTTAAAAAGAAAATGCAAGCTTCACCATTAGAAAATAAGTATCTCTGAGTTTCTTTGAAACATGATAAAAGTTTAAAAAAATAAGTATATGTAAAGGCATGTTATAGTCCAAGAGCCCCCTTTGGTCTCTGAGACGAGACCCTATGTGAAGCATCAAGTGGATTACCTCTGGGAATCCAGGCACAAGGTAGTGAAACACGCGGGGCAGCTGAGCACGGCGTCAGAAGTCCGTCCTTTCCTCTGCTTGTGCGCCCAGCGCTCATCAACATCGTCTACGGCGGGGTCGTAGAACTCGGGCTCCACGGAGTAGTCTATCTCATCGTCGCTGGACACTGCACCAAATTGATTTTTTTTTGGCGAATCAGTACAATTACTTGAGAGCACTTGTTAGAACATCATGAGCATGCGCTGCGTCTTGCCGGATTGCAGGAGCCTGGTTCTTTTGAGCAAGAACAAGGTTTACATGCGGGGTTGCCGGATTGGGGATTTACAGCGGAAAAACGGGGGGATTAAGAAAGTTACTTACCTAGGTCGCGGGGATCTGCTGGATCTCCGGCCTCCGCCTCCATCGGCTGCTTCTCCGCTTCCTTGGAGGCCTCGGGCTCCATGAATCCTGGTAACGCCTCTGCGCAGTCTCCCTTTACTTCTTTCCAGCCCTCTCGGCTCTCGCTCTTTCCTCTTCTCCTTTTCTTCTCTGATGAGAGAGGGTGCGGCCTGCGGGGACGAAGCATAGGTTTTTTTTGTTGTTGAGAAAAACGAAGCATAGGCGGCAAATCCTATATGCCGCCTTAGACGCGCCGCCTGAAGCGTTTGCGCTGGTGGGCCGGCCCGGTAACTTGTTCCTTTTCTCATTTGCTGTCTTTTTTTAGTTTCTCAAAAACAATTGCTGTCTTTTTTTCCTGTTTTTATTTTGTTCCTTTTTCCCAAATTTATTGATATTTTTAAAAAAGTAATTAATTAATTTTAGAAATAAATTTACATATATTCTAACATGCGTGAACAACTCTATTCATTTTTTAAAAAATATACGAGCATTTTCCCCCACATGCAGAAACTTTTTCTTCAAAATATATGAACATTCATAGTCAAAGTACATGCAGTTTTTTCATATAAACATTTTATTATCAAAGAGACCAGCAAAATCAGAAAGAAAATATGTAAAAGTATCATGTGGAAAGTGTCTCTCCCTTTCTATTGGTTGTGTGATATTCCCTGGTGATTTGGCTTTACCCTTACTCCTAGTTTTTCTTAAAATTAGTTTTGATGACATTTTAGAATAAAAATATTTTTTATTATTTTTTGGAACAATGTAATAGTTAATGTGTCACGCTAGTGGCTAGGCCATTATGGGGTTCCATAGTTACCGCTTAAGGCGACATTATAATTAGATTCTTAAAAACTGCTTGAGTTCAATTTTTCACAAAGTTAAGTTTTCAATTAATTTCAAGAGCATTTCAGTAATGATAAAGTAAAATTTCAATACATTTCACAAAAGATTCAAATGCAACTTCAACTCAGAAATGTTGAGATGCATTTGAAACTATTACGGAATGTATTACAATAGTGTCATGTCATGATCCAAACGCATCCCAAAAGCATTTGAAATTTTGAAATGAATTTCAAAACTATTGTAAAGTATATGAAAATATTACTGAATCATGACTAAAATGCATTTGAAACATTTATGAAATATATATTGAATTATCATTGAAATTAAGTGAAATACATTTCATAATTAACTGAATTTCATACTTTGTGCAAACTTTGAATCCAACATTTCAAATGCTTTTTTAATCTATTTTTCGAAAATATTGAAGTTTTAAAATTTAGAGCATTAATTAATTATTACTTATAATTGTGCCCACATATGAATTTTGTAGGTATCAGATTTTCGTCAAATCCTAAAAGATACATCAATGGATTCAAATACAGGAATACATTGTACGAGTTTCAAAAGCAAATGCGAACAGTTTATTGAGTATTATGTTTAGTTAGGAAATATGAGATAGACTAGGATATATTCCTATATAGGACGGCCATTTGGGACACCTAGGTGCCCAGGCACCTTGCTTGGATGCCGTTAGATCTGTTATTGGGTATGACCCGTTAAGAAATAGGTGTATATGTTTGCATTTTATTTCCATCGCTAAGAAAATTAGTTTCCATATGTGTGTTTGTAATTCATACCGCTTGCGAACTTTCCAAATATAATTGATGACTGCGAATTAAATACCCTGCTAAGAAAATTGGCATGGCATGGCGTGTGAGTTAATGATCCATCGTTTTGAAAAAAAAAACAAATCGAATTGATTCGTTGTTTGGAAAGGGTATAACATGGAAAGGGTATTGCCTTCCAAAAATGCCATGAATGGTGCATGGATTTTGGCAAAATTACCGAAATGAAATTCCATCGGATACCTTCCAAATAATTTGTAGGGCGTGTGCATTAGGGAAATGGTATAACAAGGCAATGAATTAACTCCCAAAACTGCGCCTCAAATTAATATACATTCTTTGAACCTTTGAGAATGAAATGGTTTCCCATACCTACTGCCATGTATGATATGTGATAGGTGAAAATCTAAAGGATCATTACGTATAACTAAAAAAATTGACTGTTGACGGTCACTCATTTACTGGTCTGGCTCGTGTATGTATATGTACATATAAGTTTGAAATAATACGGTAGTAAGTCTCTGAAAGTTAGCTGGGTATGACATAATACGTAGCAAACAGATTATGTTTTATTTAATTTTCTTAAATATCTGCAAACATGTCCAAGGTATAGGAACCGAGATAACAACAGAGGAAAGTATGATACCCGACAAAACACACGATTGCCCTGTTAGGTAGCTATTAAACACTCATCAAACAGTTGACAAGAGGAGGACAATAAAGTAACACGACCTTTGCTTAGTGTTATGCAAAAAAGAAAATGAATGGGAAATGATAAACATCTTTGAGGCACTGTTATTATTAAAGACGAACTGTGCATGATTCAATAAGATGAAGGTAATTTTGGAAGAAAACTAGTACAGTTGTACTGAAAGATATCAGGTATAGAAAGAAGGATCACCACATGTGGAAGTGTTATGGCCAGATAGGTGGCACTTCTTGCAGACTTTATTAATCTTGGACCTTGTCAAATTCTCTGGGTTTTGAGGACAACCAGTTCTGTAGTGTCATTTTTCATTGCAGAATGAACATGTCCGTTTTCTACGTACACCACCTTCCGCAACAGATTTGAGCCTTGCTGCCCTCGGACGTCCTCGCTTCTTGCGTCGGTTAGGTGGAAGCACACCGTCATGCACTTGAGCTACCAAGATGTCCTCGTCTTCCATTTCAGTGGCGTACTCATCATCTGATTCCGCAGATAAGTGTGTAGACGTTGTGCGGACTTGAGGTATAGCCGTAGCATCTTCTTGGGTTGGCATCAAAGGAATCTCCTGTAAAGCTTCAGTAATTTTTCTCATTGCAACATGGTACGCATCAACTGATGCATCACCTTTGGACGATAGGTCCATGCAAGCTTCAAATAACAAGGTATGCCGGTGAGTCCTGGAAGCAGCAGCATCCACGTCCAAGCTGCTTTTATTTCCTTCTCGGGCATTGCAGGTCCATCTTTTCTTGATGTATTTGTCTGGAAGAGTCCGGCACCCAATATGCATCATAACCTGAAACAAAAATAAAAACGATAATTTCACTCTAATTTCCTTGGGAAAAGAAGACTATTACTCAAAGGGTCCATTGTTCATACCCTGATTATGTGGGAGCATAATATGCCCATGTGTTCAAATAACCTACAAATACATTTGTATTCCTCTTCATCTTTATTTACATGAACTGAAAACTCCAGCTTACTCCAGTTTTCCCTTGTATCACAGTCCATGTGAACAGTTATGTATGTGCCATCGTCTCTGATTTCTTGGACAAGGTAAGACGCACTCATGTATACCTGGTCGCTGAACTTCACAAACATGGCGTCTGTGTAGACTTTAGCAGCTTTTCTCTCTATTGGCGAACCACATCTCGGCTGCCTTGCATCCTGTGAATACGAGAAGTGTGCAACAACATGAGGTATGGTAATGGATCACATTCAGAAAATGGAAAAGGGTATATTTGTATTAAATTACAAACGTACCTTCGAAGTGTCGAACTCAAGTTTGTCCTCAGCCGCAATCCTATCCGCAATAAACTTATCATATTGTTTAACAAAGTTATGCATGGTTGATGATGGTGAAATGTAGGCTTTGAGCACATGATTCATGCACTCGCTGCGTTGGGTTGTCGTCATCTTTGCGAAGAAAAAATCTTTGAAGTATGGTGGTGCCCAGCGATCACGTTTATCCCACACATCTTGTAGCTAGGTGTTGCTATGGAGATCATACTCAGCAATAAGTGAGTTCCAAGCACCTTCAAACTCATCTATGGTCCTTGTATGATTAAGAACTCTATGGAACTTGTCCTTGAAACCAGATGTCTTGCTGAAAAGATTAGGACCAATATGTTCTTTGGCATGGTAAAAAATGTGCCATTTACACCACCTATGGATTGTGTTAGGGAGTACAGCTTTGATGGCAAGTTCCATGGCCCTGTTCTGGTCTGTATTATTTGTAGAAAATAATTAGAATGTTTGAACAAAAGAAAATGGGAAAGTGCTTTAAGGGTATGTGGAGAGTAAACCTGTGGGAATTCCAACTGGATGCTTATCTTCGACAGCTTCGAGAAAAGTACTAAACAACCACTTGAAGGCATCCTCTGATTCTTCTATAACCAGTGCGCAACCAAAGATGATAGTTTGGAAGTGATTGTTTACACCCACAAAAGGAGCAAATGGCATACCATATATATTTGTTTGATAGGTAGTATCAAATGTAACCACGTCACCAAAGTGCTTGTAACTAAGCCTAGACCAAAGTGGTTGTAAGGGGGTGATTGTGTTCTTGCCGGAGTTTTGTGATGATCCACTTATGTTCTTCATGTCTGTGTATGCGCATCATGGCACGGCAACCTCTCTTCACAGATTTTTGAACCCCCTTAGATGGCTTGCCCTGGGAAAGGATAGACAAGAAAATAGAAAAATGGAATGATCCCACAATCATGAATTAATTTAGTTTGAGTAATAAACGATAAGTAGTACATACCTCGCATGGGCATACAAATTCGATGTAAGTAGTGTCACCAGCAACATTTTGGACTTGTTTACGAATTCTTATACCAAACCCATTTCTCAACGCGTACATGTTATAAAACTGGAAGGCATCTGTGTCTTCATGGAATACCTGGCCTAAAAACGGATCCATAATCGTTGTTATATCCTCAGTGGATACCCTAGATAGAAGGTTGTGACTAAATTCACGAGAGTTTGTGATTTCAGGTAGTTTCAAAATGCCGTCAAACTTCATCTCACTGACTAAGCGTTTCTTCTCATCGTTAAAATCTTTCACGATGGACGAAATTGAAACGGGTGTGCATCTAGAAACCGGCGCTACATATTTAACGGGAAGTGATGACGACCTGACCGGTGGACCGGTGGCTCCATGAAGTCGTCATCGTGGTCTGCAGCGGCAGCCATCTTGCCACGACCAACCCCAACAGTTTTCTTTCTTCTTGCAGTAGCACACCTCTGTAACCTGGGCATGAATATACCTACAATAGGAAAAAAATATGTAAATTGCTATAGCTGTGATGGAGAAAAACGACTGCAATCGGCGACCATGGAGGTCACACTGGCTACCATGGCCAAGCTAAACGAAGGGGGGAGGATCACCTGGGTATGCTCGTGCGAAGATTAACGACGAAACGATGATGATCTGGGTATGCTTGTGGAGAAGACAAACCAAGAAGAGGTCAAATCAGCGGGGTGTGCGCTTGTAGAAAATGAATCAGCAGGGAGAGTGGATCACGTATAGGTATGTAATGTGAGCTGGATGTTTTGATTTCCTCCCGCTTTAATTCCTCGGCCAAATTATGGCAGTGCATGAGCCCTTTTTTTGGTAAGCAATCAAATTAGAGCGCAGCTTTTATTTTTGGAAACAGTCGAATTAAATAGCACCTAGAATAATGTGAAACATTATAATAGGTATTATTAATTTATCCGCATGCAATATTATTGGAAGGTGGGAATCGTGACTGAGTAATAAATATTTTTCATATTATGGAAGGTCCAAATTCGTGTGCATGTAAATGTATTAAATGTTTTTAACGGGTTGGGGGTTGGGCAGTTGTAAACCCGATCTATCTCGATAGGATGATGAGTTGATCCAACGGCTGATAATCTAGGTGCATATATATATATATATATATATATATATATATATATATATATATATATATATATATATATATATATATATATGCCCACGAGGCTCAAGCAATACAACAGCAATTCCACCAAATCTTCCTCTATCCCTTCTCACATGGTATCTATCACAAGTCGGTCCTAAACCCTAGCCGCCGCCGCTTCCGCACCCGCGTGCCGCCCCCGGGGCGGTCGGCCTCCATGACCGCCACCGGGGGCCGCGCCGCCCGTACCTAGGGTTCGTCCGCCGGTCGTGTTGACCGGCTGCCCTAGAGAGTCTTTTCCCCGAGCCTTGTCCCGGGGTTTTCTCTCTCCCGCCGGTCATCTTGATCATGCGGTTTCTTTTTGGTTTTCTGATCTATTCTTGGTCGGTTTGCGTCGCCCACCTGAAAGCACGAGTGCTCCTCAGGTGGTTTTGGTAATTAATGTCAACATATCTCTTGTTGGACTAACACTTTTATCTAGTATATTTCAGATAAGTTCAACAATGGAGTGGCAGGAACTAAAGGTTGTGGGAACTCCTTCAAGATGCTAAGGACAAAGGATTGGCTAAAGCTTCAAGCTCAAGACTCTTCATTTTACACTTTTAGTGATCCAAGATCACATTGAGTCTATAGGAAAAGCCAATACTATTAAGAAGGGATGAGGTGTTGCTTAATGAGCCTCTTGCTCCATGTGCTTTGTGATATGCTCAAAACCCTCAGCTACTTTCCCACTTCCACTTATGACCTAAACCCTAAACCAAATTCGGTCATACCGATTCTTTCTATCCGGCGCCACCGAGTTTCATATGTCATAAGCCACTGCCAAAACCCTAGCAAATCGGTTTCACCGATAGGGATCTCGGTCTCACCGAGATGGGATTGCAATCTCACTGTGTATGTCCATTGTCAAAACGGTCTCACCGAGTTTGTGCAATCGGTACTACCGAGATTACAATGCAAACTCTCTGGATAACTCATTACCAAAATCGGTCCAACCGAGTTTAGTAATCGGTCCCACCGAGTTTGCCTGGCCAACTCTCTGGTTAGCTTATTACCAAATAGGTCTCACCGAGTTTGTGTAATCGGTCTCACCGAGATTACGTTATGCCCAAACCCTAACCACTTCGGTCCTACCGAGATGCATGTCAGTCCCACCGAAAATCTCTAACGGTCACTAGGTTTACCTTTTCGGTCTGACCGAGTTTGTTGATTCGGTCCCACCGAGATTGGTAAATTGTGTGTAACGGTTGGATTTTGTGTGGAGGCTATATATACCCCTCCACCCCCTCTTCATTCGGAGAGAGAGCCATCAGAACACATCTACACTTCCAACTCATATGTTCTGAGAGAGAACCACCTACTCATGTGTTGAGACCAAGATATTCCATTTCTACCATATGAATCTTGATCTCTAGCCTTTCCCAAGTTGCTTTCCACTCAAATCTTCTTTCCACCAAATCTAAATCCTGTGTGAGAGAGTTGAGTGTTGGGGAGACTATCATTTGAAGCACAAGAGCAAGGAGTTCATCATCAACACACCGTTTGTTACTTCTTGGAGAGTGGTGTCTCCTAGATTGGCTAGGTGTCACTTGGGAGCCTCCGACAAGATTGTGGAGTTGAACCAAGGAGTTTGTAAGGGCAAGGAGACCGCCTACTTCGTGAAGATCTACCGCTAGTGAGGCAAGTCCTTCGTGGGCGATGGCCATGGTGGGATAGACAAGGTTGCTACTTCGTGGACCCTTCGTGGGTGGAGCCCTCCGTGGACTCGCGCAACCGTTACCCTTCGTGGGTTGGAGTCTCCACTAACGTGGATGTAGGATAGCACCACCTATCCGAACCACGGAAAAAAACATCCTTGTCTCAAATTGCGTTTGATTTCTCCAAACCCTTCCCCTTACATACTTGCAAGTTGCATGCTTTACTTTCCGCTGCCTATATGTTCTTTGCATGCTTGCTTGATATGTATTGCTGAAATTGTGCCTAAACTTCACTCAAACCAAAAAGGCTTAAAAACTGCAACTTTAGTACTAAGTGTCTAATCACCCCCCCCCTCTAGACACACTCTCTTCTAGATCCTACAAGTGGTATCAGAGCTTTGGTCTCCATTGCCTTGGTTTAATCACCTTTGGAGGAAGATGGATGTGTCTACTTTAGGGAGTCTTAGACATAGAGTGCCTGTTCTTGATGAAGAGTGTTTTCATGAATGGAAAAATGAGATGCTTGAGATTTTCACTCAATATCATTTGAACGAGTATATTGCTAGTCCTTGTGCTCCTCATGTTGATCCTATGCATCCCACTCTAGATGAAGATGTTGATATGATTCGCAATCTTAGAACCGTTGAGCTCATCATTAGAGGATTGCCCAAATACTTGATTGCTAGTTTACCTACTCTTAAATGCGCCTATGCTATATGGAAATTTCTTGAAGAACGATTCCCCGATTATTCCTTGAAAAACTTGGATGAAATTCTCCATAAATCTATTGCCATGAGTAAAATGAATTCTAGTAATCCTAGTTTTGGTGATTGTCTACTTGAGCTTACTAATCTCATGCATGCTAAAGGAAATGTTGGAATCATTAGTAATATCATATCCGAAGCTATAAGAATTCATAAAAGTGACCACTTTGATGATCCTTTGTCTAATGAATCACTTTCTCTAGGAAATGATGAATCACAAGATCGTGTTGAACATGGATACTACGATGAGAATGATGATAGTGACTTCGATCTTGATGATGCAATGAGACACTTTGGTCTTATGGCAAATCTTCGAGGATATGTGTCAGGAGGAAAGGAATGGGTTCTCGATAGTGGATGTACCGACCATATGACTGGAGATGAAGAGATGTTCCGTGAGCTTGCTGAAAATGACGGCCCTCGAAAATATGTCACCTTTGGTGATAATTCAAAGGGTAAGGTGGTTGGCCTTGGTAAGGTGGCCATCTCACACGATAGCTCCATTCAAAATGTCATGTTTGTTGAATCCCTTGAAGGAAATATGCCCTAGAGGCAATAATAAAGTTATTATTTATTTCCTTATATCATGATAAATGTTTATTATTCATGCTAGAATTGTATTAACCGGAAACATAATACATGTGTGAATACATAGACAAACAGAGTGTCACTAGTATGCCTCTACTTGACTAGCTCGTTAATCAAAGATGGTTATGTTTCCTAACCATGAACAAAGAGTTGTTATTTGATTAACGGGATCACATCATTAGTTGAATGATCTGATTGACATGACCCATTCCATTAGCTTAGCACCCGATCGTTTAGTATGTTGCTATTGCTTTCTTCATGACTTATACATGTTCCTTTGACTATGAGATTATGCAACTCCCGTTTGCCGGAGGAACACTTTGGGTGCTACCAAACGTCACAACGTAACTGGGTGATTATAAAGGAGTACTACAGGTGTCACCAAAGGTAGATGTTGGGTTGGCGTATTTCGAGATTAGGATTTGTCACTCCGATCGTCGGAGAGGTATCTCTGGGCCCTCTCGGTAATGCACATCACTTAAGCCTTGCAAGCATTGCAACTAATGAGTTAGTTACGGGATGATGTATTACGGAACGAGTAAAGAGACTTGCCAGTAACGAGATTGAACTAGGTATTGGATACCGACGATCGAATCTCGGACAAGTAACATACCGATGACAAAGGGAACAACTGTTGGGGAACGTAGTAGTTTCAAAAAAATTCCTACGCACACGCAAGATCATGGTGATGCATAGCAACGAGAGGGGAGAGTGTTATCTACGTACCCACGTATACCGAAGCGGAAGCGTTGACGCAACATAGTGGAAGTAGTCGTACGTCTTCATGATCCGACCGATCCAAGCACCGTTACTCCGGTACCTCCGAGTTCTTGGCACACGTTCAGCTCGATGACGTTCCCCGGGCTCCGATCCAGCAAAGCTTCGGGGAAGAGTTCCGTCAGCACGACGGCGTGGTGCCGATCTTGATGTACTACCGGCGCAGGGCTTCGCCTAAGCACTGCAACGGTATGACCGAGGTGGAATATGGTGGAGGGGGGCACCGCACACGGCTAAGGAACGATCTCAAGGATCAACTTGTGTGTCTTGGGGTGCCCCCCTGCCCCCGTATATAAAGGAGCAAGGGGGAGGTGCGGCCGGCCTAGAGGAGGCGCGCCGGGAGGAGTCCTACTCCTACCGGGAGTAGGACTCCCTCCCTTTCCTTGTTGGATTAGGAGTGGAGGGGGAAAGAGGAGGGAGAGAGGAAGGAAAGGGGGGCGCCGCCCCCCTCCTCCTTGTCCAATTCGGACTAGAGGGGAGGGGGCGTGCGGCCAGCCCTGGCCGCCCCTCCTCTTCTCCACTCCAGGCCCATGAGGCCCATTAACCCCCGGGGGGTTCCGGTAACCCCCCCGGTACTCCGGTTTTATCCGATACTTTCCCGAAACCCTTCCGGTGTCCGAATATAGTCATCCAATATATCAATCTTTATGTATGGACCATTTCGAGACTCCTCGTCATGTCCGTGATCACATCCGGGACTCCGAACTCCTTCGGTACATCAAAATGCATAAACTCATAATAACTGTCATCGTAACCTTAAGCGTGCGGACCCTACGGTTCGAGAACAATGTAGACATGACCGAGACATGTCTCCGGTCAATAACCAATAGCAGGACCTGGATGCCCATATTGGCTCCTACATATTCTACGAAGATCTTTATCGGTCAGACCGCATAACAACATACGTTGTTCCCTTTGTCATCGGTATGTTACTTGCCCGAGATTCGATCGTCAGTATCTAATACCTAGTTCAATATCGTTACCGGCAAGTCTCTTTACTCGTTCCGTAATACATTATCTCGCAACTAACTCATTAGTTGCAATGCTTGCAAGGCTTAAGTGATGTGCATTACCGAGAGGGCCCAGAGATACCTCTCCGACATTCGGAGTGTCAAATCCTAATCTCGAAATACGCCAACCCAACAAATACTTTCGGAGACACCTGTAGAGTACCTTTATAATCACCCAGTTACGTTGTGACGTTTGGTAGCACACAAAGTGTTCCTACGGTAAACGAGAGTTGCATAATCTCATAGTCAAAGGAACATGTATAAGTCATGGATAAAAGCAATAGCAACATACTAAACGATCGTGTGCTAAGCTAATGGAATGGGTCATGTCAATCAGATCATTCAACTAATGATGTGACCTTGTTAATCAAACGACAACTCCTTTGTCCATGGTTAGGAAACTTAACCATCTTTGATTAACAAGCTAGTCAAGTCGAGGCATACTAGTGACACTCTGTTTGTCTATATATCCACACATGTATTATGTTTCCGGTTAATACAATTCTAGCATGAATAATAAACATTTATCATGATATGTAAGGAAATAAATAATAACTTTATTATTGCCTCTAGGGCATATTTCCTTCAGTCTCCCACTTGCACTAGAGTCAATAATCTAGATTACACAGTAATGATCCTAACACCCATGGAGTCTTGGTGCTGATCATGTTTTGCCCGTGGAAGAGGCTTAGTCAACGGGTCTGCTACATTCAGATCCGTATGTATCTTGCAAATCTCTATGTCTCCCACCTGGATCAAGTCCCGGATGGAATTGAAGCGTCTCTTGATGTGCTTTGTTCTCTTGTGAAATCTGGATTCCTTCGCCAAGGCTATTGCTCCAGTATTGTCACAAAAGATTTTCATTGGACCCGATGCACTAGGTATGACACCTAGATCGGATATGAACTCCTTCATCCAGACTCCTTCATTTGCTGCTTCCGAAGCAGCTATGTATTCCGCTTCACATGTAGATCCCGCTACGACGCTTTGTTTAGAACTGCACCAACTGACAGCTCCTTCGTTTAATGTAAATACGTATCCGGTTTGCGATTTCGAATCATCCGGATCAGTGTCAAAGCTTGCATCAACGTAACCCTTTACGATGAGTTCTTTGTCACCTCCATACACGAGAAACATTTCCTTAGTCCTTTTCAGGTACTTCAGGATATTCTTGACCGCTGTCCAGTGATCCACTCCTGGATTACTTTAGTACCTCCCTGCTAAACTTATAGCAAGGCACACATCAGGTCTGGTACACAGCATTGCATACATGATAGAGCCTATGGCTGAAGCATAGGGAACATCTTTCATCTTCTCTCTATCTTCTGCAGTGGTCGGGCATTGAGTCTGACTCAACTTCACACCTTGCAATACAGGCAAGAACCCCTTCTTTGCTTGATCCATTTTGAACTTCTTCAAAATCTTGTCAAGGTATGTGCTTTGTGAAAGTCCAATTAAGCGTCTTGATCTATCTCTATAGATCTTAATACCTAATATGTAAGCAGCTTCACCGAGGTCTTTCATTGAAAAACTCTTATTCAAATATCCCTTTATGCTATCCAGAAATTCTATATCATTTCCAATCAGTAATATGTCATCTACATATAATATTAGAAATGCTACAGAGCTCCCACTCACTTTCTTGTAAATACAGGCTTCTCCAAAAGTCTATACAAACCCAAATGCTTTGATCACACTATCAAAACGTTTATTCCAACTCCGAGATGCTTGCACCAGTCCATAAATGGATCGCTGGAGTTTGCATACTTTGTTAGCTCCCTTTGGATCGATAAAACCTTCCAGTTGCATCATATACAACTCTTCTTCCAGAAATCCATTCAGGAATGCAGTTTTTACATCCATTTGCCAAATTTCATAATCATAAAATGCGGCAATTGCTAACATGATTTGGACAGACTTAAGCATCGCTACATGAGAAGGTCTCATCGTAGTCAATCCCTTGAACTTGTCGAAAACCTTTTGCGACAAGTCGAGCTTTGTAGACAGTAATATTACCATCAGCGTCAGTCTTCTTCTTAAATATCCACTTGTTCTCTATTGCCTGCCGACCTTCGGGCAAGTCAACCAAAGTCCACACTTTGTTTTCATACATGGATCCCATCTCAGATTTCATGGCTTCCAGCCATTTTGCGGAATCTGGGCTCACCATCGCTTCTTCATAGTTCGTAGGTTCACCATGATCTAGTAGCATGATTTCCAGAACAGGATTGCCGTACCACTCTGGTGCGGATCTTATTCTGGTTGATCTACGAGGTTCTGCAGTAACTTGATCTGAAGTTGTATGATCATCATCATTAACTTCCTCACTAATTGGTGTAGGTGTTACAGAAACAGATTTCTGTGATGTACTACTTTCCAATAAGGGAGCAGGTACAGTTACCTCATCAAGTTCTACTTTCCTCCCACTCACTTCTTTCGAGAGAAACTCCTTCTCTAGAAAGGATCCATTTTTAGCAAAAAATATCTTGCCTTCGGATCTGTGATAGAAGGTGTAACCAATAGTTTCTTTTGGGTATCCTATGAAGACACATTTCTCCGATTTGTGTTCGAGCTTATCAGGTTGAAGCTTTTTCACATAAGCATCGCAGCCCCAAACTTTAAGAAACGACAACTTTGGTTTCTTGCCAAACCATAGTTCATAAGGCGTCGTCTCAACGGATTTTGATGGTGTCCTATTTATTGTGAATGCGGCCGTCTCTAGAGCATAACCCCAAAACGATAGCGGTAAATCTGTAAGAGACATCATAGATCGCACCATATCAAGTAAAGTGCGATTACGACATTCTGACACACCATTGCGTTGTGGTGTTCCGGGTGGCGTGAGTTGCGGAACTATTCCGTATTGTTTCAAATGTAGACCAAACTCGTAACTCAAATATTCTCCTCCACGATCAGATCGTAGAAACTTTATCTTCTTGTTACGATGATTTTCAACTTCACTCTGAAATTCTTTGAACTTTTCAAATGTTTCAGACTTGTGCTTCATTAAGTAGATATACCCATATCTGCTTAAATCGTCTGTGAAGGTGAGAAAATAACGATATCCGCCACGAGCCTCAATATTCATCGGACCACATACATCTGTATGTATGATTTCCAACAAATCTGTTGCTCTCTCCATAGTACCGGAGAACGGTGTTTTAGTCAACTTACCCATGAGGCATGGTTCGCAAATACCAAGTGATTCATAATCAAGTGGTTCCAAAAGTCCATCAGTATGGAGTTTCTTCATGCGCTTTATACCGATATGACCTAAACGGCAGTGCCACAAATAAGTTGCACTATCATTATCAACTCTGCATCTTTTGGCTTCAACATTATGAATATGTGTATCACTACTATCGAGATTCATTAAAAATAGACCACTCTTCAAGGGTGCATGACCATAAAAGATATTACTCATATAAATAGAACAACCATTATTCTCTGATTTAAATGAATAACCGTCTCACATCAAACAAGATCCAGATATAATGTACATGCTCAACGCTGGCACCAAATAACAATTATTTAGGTCTAATACTAATCCCGAAGGTAGATGTAGAGGTAGCGTGCCGACTGCGATCACATCGACTTTGGAACCGTTTCCCACGCGCATCGTCACCTCGTCCTTTGCCAGTGTCCGCTTAATCCGTAGTCCCTGTTTCGAGTTGCAAATATTAGCAACAGAACCAGTATCAAATACCCAGGTACTACTGCGAGCTCTAGTAAGGTACACATCAATAACATGTATATCACATATACCTTTGTTCACCTTGCCATCCTTCTTGTCCGCCAAATACTTGGGGCAATTCCGCTTCCAGTGACCAGTCTGCTTGCAGTAGAAGCACTCAGTTTCAGGCTTAGGTCCAGACTTGGGTTTCTTCTCTTGAGCAGCAACTTGTTTGATGTTCTTCTTGAAGTTCCCCTTCTTCTTCCCTTTGCCCTTTTTCTTGAAACTAGTGGTCTTATTGACCATCAACACTTGATGCTCCTTCTTGATTTCTACCTCCGCAGCCTTTAGCATTGCGAAGAGCTCGGGCATAGTCTTTTCTATCCCTTGCATATTATAGTTCATCACGAAGCCTTTGTAGCTTGGTGGCAGTGATTGAAGAATTCTGTCAATGACACAATCATCCGGAAGATTAACTCCCAGTTGACTTAAGTGATTGTAATACCCAGACATTCTGAGTATGTGCTCACTGACAGACCCATTCTCTTCCATCTTGCAGCTATAGAATTTATTGGAGACCTCATATCTCTCAATCCGGGCATTCTGTTGGAATATCAACTTCAACTCCTGGAACATCTCATATGCTCCATGGTTCTCAAACCATCGTTGAAGTCCCGGTTCTAAGCCGTAAAGCATGGCACACTGAACTATCGAGTAGTCATCAGCTTTGCTCTGCCAGACGTTCATAACCTCTGGTGTTGCTCCAGCAGCAGGCCTGGCACCTAGCGGTGCATCCAGGACGTAATTCTTCTGTGCAGCAATGAGGATAATCCTCAAGTTACGGACCCAGTCCGTGTAATTGCTACCATCATCTTTCAACTTTGCTTTCTCAAGGAACGCATTAAAATTTAACGGAACAACAGCACGAGCCATCTATCTACAATTAACATAAACAAGCAAGATACTATCAGGGACTAAGTTCATGATAAATTTAAGTTCAATTAATCATATTACTTAAGAACTCCCACTTAGATAGACATCTCTCTAATCTTCTAAGTGATCACGTGATCCGAATCAAACTAAACCATAACCGATCATCACGTGAAATGGATTAGCTCTCAATGGTGAACATTATTATGTTGATCATATCTACTATATGATTCACGCTCGACCTTTCGGTCTCTGTGTTCCGAGGCCATATCTGCATATGCTAGGCTCGTCAAGTATAACCCGAGTATTCCGCGTGTGCAAAACTGGCTTGCACCCGTTGTAGATGGACGTAGAGCTTATCACACCCGATCATCACGTGGTGTCTGGGCACGACGAACTTTGGCAACGGTGCATACTCGGGGAGAACACTTCTTGATAATTTAGTGAGAGATCATCTTATAATGCTACCGTCAATCAAAGCAAGATAAGATGCATAAAAAGATAAACATCACATGCAATCAATATAAGTGATATGATATGGCCATCATCATCTTGTGCTTGTGATCTCCATCTCCGAAGCACCGTCATGATCACCATCTTCACTGGTGCGCCACCTTGATCTCCATCGTAGCATCGTTGTCGTCTCGCCAATTTTATGTTTCTACGACTATCGCTACCGTTTAGTGATAAAGTAAAGCATTACAGGGCGATTGCATTGCATACAATAAAGCGACAACCATACGGCTCCTGCCGGTTGCCGATTACTCGGTTACAAAACATGATCATCTCATACCTCTACTTTGTTTGTTGCAAATTTTACGTGGCTGCTACGGGCTTAAGCAAGAACTCATCTTACCTACGGATCAAAACCACAACGATAGTTTGTCAAATAGACTCCATTTTAACCTTCTCAAGGACCGGGCGTAGCCACACTCGGTTCAACTAAAGTTGGTGAGACAGTCTCCCGCAAGCCATCTGTGTGCAAAGCACGTCGAGGGAACCGGTCTCACGTAAGCGTACGCGTAAGGTTGGTCCGGGTCGTCTCATCCAACAATACCGCTGAACCAAAGTATGACATGCTGGTAGGCAGTATGACTTGTATCGTCCACAACTCACTTGTGTTCTACTCGCGCATAACATCAAACCATAAAAACCTAGGCTCGGATGCCACTGTTGGGGAACGTAGTAATTTCAAAAATATTCCTACGCACACGCAAGATCATGGTGATGCATAGCAACGAGAGGGGAGAGTGTTATCTACGTACCCACGTAGACCGAAGCGGAAGCGTTGACGCAACGTAGTGGAAGTAGTCGTACGTCTTCACGATCCGACCGATCCAAGCACCGTTACTCCAGTACCTCCGAGTTCTTGGCACACGTTCAGCTCGATGACGTTCCCCGGGCTCCGATCCAGCAAAGCTTCGGGGAAGAGTTCTGTCAGCACGACGGCGTGGTGACGATCTTGATGTACTACCGGAGCAGGGCTTCGCCTAAGCACTGCAACGGTATGACCGAGGTGGAATATGGTGGAGGGGGGCACCGCACACGGCTAAGGAACGATCTCAAGGATCAACTTGTGTGCCTTGGGGTGCCCCCCTGCCCCCGTATATAAAGGAGCAAGGGGGAGGTGCGGCCGGCCTAGAGGAGGCGCGCCGGGAGGAGTCCTACTCCTACCGGGAGTAGGACTCCCTCCCTTTCCTTGTTGGATTAGGAGTGGAGGGGGAAAGAGGAGGGAGAGAGGAAGGAAAGGGGGGCCCCGCCCCCCCTCCTCCTTGTCCAATTCGGACTAGAGGGGAGGGGGCGCGCGGCCAGCCTTGGCCGCCCCTCCTCTTCTCCACTCCAGGCCCATGAGGCCCATTAACCCCCGGGGGGTTCCGGTAACCCCCCCGGTATTCCGGTTTTATCCGATACTTTCCCGAAACCCTTCCGGTGTCCGAATATAGTCATCCAATATATCAATCTTTATGTCTCGACCATTTTGAGACTCCTCGTCATGTCCGTGATCACATCCGGACTCCCAACTCCTTCGGTACATCAAAATGCATAAACTCATAATAACTGTCATCGTAACCTTAAGCGTGCGGACCCTACGGTTCGAGAACAATGTAGACATGACCGAGACATGTCTCCGGTCAATAACCAATAGCGGGACCTGGATGCCCATATTGGCTCCTACATATTCTACGAAGATCTTTATCGGTCAGACCGCATAACAACATACGTTGTTCCCTTTGTCATCGGTATGTTACTTGCCCGAGATTCGATCGTCGGTATCCAATACCTAGTTCAATCTCGTTACCGGCAAGTCTCTTTACTCGTTCCGTAATACATCATCTCGCAACTAACTCATTAGTTGCAATGCTTGCAAGGCTTAAGTGATGTGCATTACCGAGAGGGCCCAGAGATACCTCTCCGACATTCGGAGTGACAAATCCTAATCTCGAAATACGCCAACCTAACAAATACTTTCGGAGACACCTGTAGAGTACCTTTATAATCACCCAGTTACGTTGTGACGTTTGGTAGCACACAAAGTGTTCCTACAGTAAACGGGAGTTGCATAATCTCATAGTCAAAGGAACATGTATAAGTCATGGATAAAAGCAATAGCAACATACTAAACGATCGTGTGCTAAGCTAATGGAATGGGTCATGTCAATCAGATCATTCAACTAATGATGTGACCTTGTTAATCAAACGACAACTCCTTTGTCCATGGTTAGGAAACTTAACCATCTTTGATTAACAAGCTAGTCAAGTAGAGGCATACTAGTGACACTCTGTTTGTCTATATATCCACACATGTATTATGTTTCCGGTTAATACAATTCTAGCATGAATAATAAACATTTATCATGATATGTAAGGAAATAAATAATAACTTTATTATTGCCTCTAGGGCATATTTCCTTCAACAACGTATGTTGTTATGCGGTCTGACCGATAAAGATCTTCGTAGAATATGTAGGAGCCAATATGGGCATCCAGGTCCCGCTATTGGTTATTGACCGGAGACGTGTCTCGGTCATGTCTACATTGTTCTCGAACCGTAGGGTCCGCACGCTTAAGGTTTCGATGACAGTTATATAATGAGTTTATGAGTTTTGATGTACCAAAGGAGTTCGGAGTCCCGGATAGGATCGGGGACATGACGAGGAGTCTCGAAATGGTCGAGACGTAAAGATCGATATATTGGACGACTATATTCGGACATTGGAAGGGTTCTGAGTGGTTCGGGTATTTTCGGAGGTACCGGGGAGTTACGGGAATACGGGGAAGAGTATTGGGCCTTACTGGGCCTTAGTGAGAAGGAGCCAGGAGGTGGCGCGCGCCCCTCCCAAGCCCAGTCCGAATTTGACAAGGGGTTTGGGGGCGCGGCCCCCTCTCCCTTCCTTCTCCACTCCCCTCCTTTCCCCCCTTCTCCTAGTTGGACTAGGAAAGGTGGAATCCTACTCCCGGTGGGAGTAGGACTCCCCTTGGCGCGCCCCTCCTAGGCCTGCCGCCCCCTCCTCCCTTGCTCCTTTATATACGGGGGCAGGGGGCACCCCATGGACACACAAGTTGATCTTCGTGATCGTTCCTTAGCCGTGTGCGGTGCCCCCCTCCACCATATTCCACCTCGAATATATCGTTGCAGTGCTTAGGCGAAGCCCTGCGCCGGTAGAACATCAAGATTGTCACCACGCCGTCGTGTTGACGGAACTCCTCCCCGAAGCTTTGCTGGATCGGAGCTAGGGGTGTGTCATCGAGCTGAACGTGTGCCAAGAACTCGGAGGTGCCCGAGTAACGGTGCTTGGATCGGTCGGATCGGGAAGACGTACGACTACTTCCTCTACGTTGCGTCAACGCTTCCGCTTCGGTCTACGAGGGTACGTAGACAACACTCTCCCCTCTCGTTGCTATGCATCATCATGATCTTGCGTGTGCGTAGGAATTTTTTTAAAATTACTACGTTCCCCAACAGTGGTATCAGAGCCAGGTTTTTATGGTTTGATGTTATGCACGAGTAGAACACAAGTGAGTTGTGGACGATATAAGTCATACTGCCTACCAGCATGTCATACTTTGGTTCGGCGGTATTGTTGGATGAAGCGGCCCGGACCGACATTACGCGTACGCTTACGCGAGACTGGTTCTACCGCCGTGCTTTGCACACAGGTGGCTGGCGGGTGTCAGTTTCTCCAACTTTAGTTGAACCGAGTATGGCTACGCCCGGTCCTTGAGAAGGTTAAAACGGAGTCTATTTGACAAACTATCGTTGTGGTTTTGATGCGTAGGTGAGATTGGTTCTTGCTTAAGCCCGTAGCAGCCATGTAAAATTTGCAACAAACAAAGTAGAGGACGTCTAACTTGTTTTTGCAGGGCATGTTGTGATGTGATATGGTCAAGACATGATGCTAAATTTTATTGTATGAGATGATCATGTTTTGTAACAGAGTTATCGGCAACTGGCAGGAGCCATATGATTGTCGCTTTATTGTATGCAATGCAATCGCCCTGTAATGCTTTACTTTATCACTAAGCGGTAGCGATAGTCGTAGAAGCATAAGATTGGCGAGACGACAACGATGCTACGATGGAGATCAAGGTGTCGCGTCGGTGACGATGGTGATCATGACGGTGCTTCGAAGATGGAGATCACAAGCACAAGATGATGATGGCCATATCATATCACTTATATTGATTGCATGTGATGTTTATCTTTTATGCATCTTATCTTGCTTTGATTGACGGTAGCATTATAAGATGATCTCTCACTAATTATCAAGAAGTGTTCTCCCTGAGTATGCACCGTTGCGAAAGTTCTTCGTGCTGAGACACCACGTGATGATCGGGTGTGATAGGCTCTATGTTCAAATACAACGGGTGCAAAACAGTTGCACACGCGGAATACTCAGGTTATACTTGACGAGCTATGCATATAAGATATGACCACGGAACACGGAGACCGAAAGGTCGAGCGTGAATCATATAGTAGATATGATCAACATAATGATGTTCACCATTGAAACTACTCCATCTCACGTGATGATCGGACATGGTTTAGTTGATTTGGATCACGTGATCACTTAGAGGATTAGAGAGATGTCTATCTAAGTGGGAGTTCTTAAGTAATATGATTAATTGAACTTTAATTTATCATGAACTTAGTCCTGGTAGTATTAGCATATCTATGTTGTAGATCAATAGCTCGCGTTGTTGCTTTCATATGTTTATTTTGATATGTTCCTAGAGAAAATTGTGTTGAAAGATGTTAGTAGCAATGATGCGGATTGGATCCGTGATCTGAGGTTTATCCTCATTGCTGCACAGAAGAATTATGTCCTTGATGCACCGCTAGGTGACGGACCTATTGCAGGAGCAGATGCAGACGTTATGAACGTTTTGCTAGCTCAATATGATGACTACTTAATAGTTTAGTGCACCATGCTTAACGGCTTAGAATCAGGACTTCAAGGACGTTTTGAACGTCATGGACCATATGAGATGTTCCAGGAGTTGAAGTTAATATTTCAAGCAAATACCCGAGTTGAGAGATATGAAGTCTCCAACAAGTTCTATAGCTAAAAGATGGAGGAGAATCGCTCAACTAGTGAGCATGTGCTCAGATTGTCTGGGTACTACAATCGCTTGAATCAAGTGGGAGTTAATCTTCCAGATAAGATAGTGATTGACAGAATTCTCTAGTCACCATCACCAAGTTAGTAGAACTTCGTGATGAACTATAATATGCAAGGGATGACGAAAGTAATTCCCAAGCTCTTCGTGATGCTGAAATCAACGAAGGTAGAAATCAAGAAAAACATCAAGTGTTGATGGTTAACAAGACCACTAGTTTCAAGAAAAGGGCAAAGGGATAGAAGGGAACTTCAAGAAGAACAGCAAGCAAGTTGCTGCTCAAGTGAAGAAGCCCAAGTCTGGTCCTAAGCCTGAGACTAAGTGCTTCTACTGCAAAGGGACTGGTCACTGGAAGCGGAATTACCCCAAGTGATTGGCGGATAAGAAGGATGGAAAAGTGAACATAAGTATATTTTATACATGTTATTGATGTGGACTTTACTAGTGTTTATAGCAACCCCTCAGTATTTGATACTAGTTCAGTTGCTAAGATTAGTAACTCGAAACGGGAGTTGCAGAATAAACAGAGACTAGTTGAGGGTGAAGTGACGATGTGTGTTGGAAGTGGTTCCAAGATTGATATGATCATCATCGTACACTCCCTATACTTTTGGGATTAGTGATGAACCTAAATAAGTGTTATTTGGTATTTGCGTTGAGCATAAATATGATTTGATCATGTTTATTGCAATACGATTATTCATTTAAGTTAGAGAACAATTGTTGTTCTGTTTACATGAATAGAACCTTTTATGGTCATACACACCCAATGAAAATAGTTCATTGGATCTCGATCGTAGTGATACACATATTCATAATATTGAAACCAAAAGATGCGAAGTTAATAATGATAGTGCAACCTATTTGTGGCACTGCCGTTTAGGTCATATTGGTGTAAAGCGCATGAAGAAACTCCATGCTGATGGGATTTTGGAATCACTTGATTATGAATCACTTGATGCTTGCGAACCATGCCTCTTGGGCAAGATGACTAAAACGCCGTTCTCCGGAACAATGGAGCAAGCAACAGATTTGTTGGAAATCATACATACTAATGTATATGGTCCGATGAATATTAAGGCTCGCGACAAGTATCATTATTTTCTAACCTTCATAGATGATTTGAGCAGATATGGGTATATCTACTTGATGAAACATAAGTCTGAAACGTTTGAAAAGTTCAAAGAATTTCAGAGTGAAGTAAAGAATCATCGTAACAAGAAAATAAAAGTTTCTACGATATGATCGCAGAGGTAAAATATTTGAGTTACGAGTTTGGCCTTCAGTTAAACAATGTGAAATAGTTTCACTACTCACGCCACCTGGAACACCACAGCATAATGGTGTGTCCGAACGTCATAACCATACTTTATTGGATATAGTGCAATCTATGATGTTTCTTACCGATTTACCACTATAGTTTTGGGATCATGCATTAGAGACAGCTGCATTCACATTAAATAGGGCACCATCAAAATCCGTTGAGATGACACCGTATGAACTATGGTTTGGCAAGAAACCAAAGTTGTCTTGTCTTAAAGTTTGGGGTTGTGATGCTTATATGAAAAAGTTTCATCCTGATAAGCTCAAACCCAAATCGGAGAAATATGTCTTCATAGGATACCCAAAGAAGACAGTTGGGTACACCTTCTATCACAGATCCAAAGGCAAGATATTCGTTGCTGAGAATGGATCCTTTGCAGAGAAGGAGTTTCTCTCGAAAGAAGTGAGTGGGAGGAAAGTAGAAAACTTGATAAGGTAATTGTACCTTCTCCCTTATTGGAAAGTAGTTCATCATAGAAATCTGTTCTTGTGACTACTACACCAATTAGTAAGGAAGCTAATGATAATGATCATATAACTTCAAGATCAAGTTACTACCGAATCTCGTAAGTAAACCAGAGTGAGATCCGCACCAGAGTGGTACGGTATTCCTGTTCTGGAAGTCATGTTACTAGACCATGATGAACTTGCGAACTATGAGGAAGCGATGATGAGCCCAGATTCCGCGAAATGGTTTGAGGCCATGAAATCTGAGATTTGATCCATGTATGAAAACAAAGTATGGACTTTGGTGGATTTGCTCGATGATCGGCAAGCCATAGAAAATAAATGGATCTTCAAGAGGAAGACGGACGATGATAGTAGTGTTACTATCTACAAAGCTAGAATTGTCGCAAAAAGGGTTTTCGACAAGTTCAAGGTGTTGACTACGATGAGAGTTTCTCACTCGTATCTATGCTTAAGTCTGTCCGAATCATGTTAGTAATTGCCGCATTTTATGAAATCCGGCAAATGGATAAACAAAACTGCATTCCTTAAAGGATTTATTAAAGAAGAGTTGTATACGATGCAACTAGAAGGTTTTGTCGATCCTAAAGGTGTTAACAAAATATGCAAGCTCCAGCGATTCATCTATGGACTGGTGCAAGCATCTCGGAGTTGGAATACACGCTTTGATAAGTTGATCAAATCATATAGTTTTATACAGACTTGCGGTGAAGCCTGTATTTACAAGAAAGTGAGTGGGAGCACTACAGCATTTCTGATAAGTATATGTATGACATATTGTGGATCAGAAATAATGTAGAATTATTCTGTAAAGCACAAAGGAGTGTTTGAAAGGAGTTTTTCAAAGGAAGACCTCGGTGAAGCTCCTTACATATTGAGCATCAATATCTATAGAGATAGATCAAGACGCTTGATAAGTTTTTGCAATGAGTACATACCTTGACAGGATTTTGAAGTAGTTCAAAATGGAACAGTCAAAGAAAGAGTTCTTTCCTGTGTTACAAGGTGTGAAATTGAGTAAGACTCAAAGCCTGACCACGGCAGAAGATAGAAAGAGAATGAAAGTCATTCCCTATGCCTCGGCCATAGGTTCTATAAAGTATGTCATGCTGTTTACCAGATCTATTGTATACCCTACACTGAGTTAACCAAGGGAGAACAATGGTGACCTAGGAGTAGATCACTGGACAGCGGTCAAAGTTATCCTTAGTGGAATAAGGATATGTTTCTCGATTATGGAGGTGACAAAAGGTTCGACGTAAAGGGTTACATCGATGCAAAGTTTTGACACCGATCTGGATGACTCTAAGTCTCGATCTAGATACATATTGAAAGTGGGAGCAATTAGCTAGAGTAGCTCCGTGCAGAGCATTGTAGACATAGAAAATTGCAAGATACATAACGGATCTGAATGTGGCAGACCCATTGACTAAACTTCTCTCACAAGCAGAACATGATCACACCTTAGTACTCTTTGGGTGTTAATCACATAGAGATGTGAACTAGATTACTGAATCTAGCAAACCTTTTGGATGTTGGTCACATGGCGATGTGAACTATGGGTGTTAATCACATGGTGATGTGAACTATTGCTATTAAATCACATGGCGATGTGAACTAGATTATTGACTCTAGTGCAAGTGGGAGACTGAAGGAAATATGCCCTAGAGGCAATAATAAAGTTATTATTTATTTCCTTATATCATGATAAATGTTTATTATTCATGCTAGAATTGTATTAACCGGAAACATAATACATGTGTGAATACATAGACAAACAGAGTGTCACTAGTATGCCTCTACTTGACTAGCTCGTTAATCAAAGATGGTTATGTTTCCTAACCATGAACAAAGAGTTGTTATTTGATTAACGGGATCACATCATTAGTTGAATGATCTGATTGACATGACCCATTCCATTAGCTTAGCACCCGATCATTTAGTATGTTGCTATTGCTTTCTTCATGACTTATACATGTTCCTTTGACTATGAGATTATGCAACTCCCGTTTGCCGGAGGAACACTTTGGGTGCTACCAAACATCACAACGTAACTGGGTGATTATAAAGGAGTACTACATGTGTCACCAAAGGTAGATGTTGGGTTGGCGTATTTCGAGATTAGGATTTGTCACTCCGATCGTCGGAGAGGTATCTCTGGGCCCTCTCGGTAATGCACATCACTTAAGCCTTGCAAGCATTGCAACTAATGAGTTAGTTACGGGATGATGTATTACGGAACGAGTAAAGAGACTTGCCGGTAACGAGATTGAACTAGATATTGGATACCGACGATCGAATCTCGGACAAGTAACATACCGATGACAAAGGGAACAACGTATGTTGTTATGCGGTCTGACCGATAAAGATCTTCGTAGAATATGTAGGAGCCAATATGGGCATCCAGGTCCCGCTATTGGTTATTGACCGGAGATGTGTCTCGGTCATGTCTACATTGTTCTCGAACCGTAGGGTCCGCACGCTTAAGGTTTCGATGACAGTTATATAATGAGTTTATGAGTTTTGATGTACCGAAGGAGTTCGGAATCCCGGATGGGATCGGGGACATGACGAGGAGTCTCGAAATGGTCGAGACGTAAAGATCGATATATTGGACGACTATATTCGGACATCGGAAGGGTTCTGAGTGGTTCGGGTATTTTCGGAGGTATCGGGGAGTTACGGGAATACGGGGAAGAGTATTGGGCCTTACTGGGCCTTAGTGGGAAGGAGCCAGGAGGTGGCGCGCGCCCCTCCCAAGCCCAGTCCGAATTGGACAAGGGGTTTGGGGGCGCGGCCCCCTCTCCCTTCCTTCTCCACTCCCCTCCTTTCCCCCCTTCTCCTAGTTGGACTAGGAAAGGTGGAATCCTACTCCCGGTGGGAGTAGGACTCCCCTTGGCGCGTCCCTCCAAGGCCGGTCGCCCCCTCCTCCCTTGCTCCTTTATATACGGGGGCAGGGGGCACCCCATGGACACACAAGTTGATCTTCGTGATTGTTCCTTAGCCGTGTGCGGTGCCCCCTCCACCATATTCCACCTCGAATATATCGTTGCAGTGCTTAGGCGAAGCCCTGCGCCGGTAGAACATCAAGATTGTCACCACGCCGTCGTGCTGACGGAACTCCTCCCCGAAGCTTTGCTGGATCGGAGCTAGGGGTGCGTCATCGAGCTGAACGTGTGCCAAGAACTCGGAGGTGCCGGAGTAACGGTGCTTGGATCGGTCGGATCGGGAAGACGTACGACTACTTCCTCTATGTTGCGTCAACGCTTCCGCTTCGATCTACGAGGGTACGTAGACAACACTCTCCCCTCTCGTTGCTATGCATCACCATGATCTTGCGTGTGCGTAGGAATTTTTTTGAAATTACTACGTTCCCCAACATCCCTTGGATACAATTTACTTTCAGTATCCAGACTTGCTGATTTTGGATTAAATGTTCTATTTACTGAGGTAGATTGCCAAGTGTTTCGTCGAGATAATCATAAAATGGTCTTTACCGGTATACGTAGAGGTGACCTTTATATTGTCGATTTCTCTAAAAAGGCACAACCTAAGACTTGCTTTATTGCTAAATCCTCAAAAGGTTGGTTGTGGCATAGACGACTAGGTCATGTTGGCATGAGAAACCTTGACAAGCTTATCAAAGGAAATCATATCCTTGGAGTTAACGATGTTATATTTGATAAGGATAGACTTTGCAGTGCTTGTCAAGCAGGTAAACAGGTTGGAGGAAGACATCCCGTGAAGAACATCATGACCACAAGGAGGCCACTCGAGCTACTTCATATGGATCTCTTTGGTCCCAATGCCTACAAGAGTCTCGGTGGAAACTCTTTTGGTCTAGTCATAGTTGATGATTTTTCATGATTTACGTGGGTGTTCTTTCTTGATGACAAATCGCAGGTCCAAAAGATCTTCAAAAACTTCGCTACAAAGGCCCAAAATCAGTTTAACGTGAAGATCAAGAAGGTTCGGAGCGACAACGGAACGGAGTTCAAGAACGCAAATGTGGATACCTTTCTTGACGAAGAAGGGATTTCACATGAGTTCTCGGCTACGTACACACCTCAACAAAATGGAGTCGTTGAGAGGAAGAACCGGACACTCATCGAAATGGCAAGAACGATGCTTGATGAGTACAAGACGCCGAAGCACTTCTGGGCAGAAGCTGTTGAGACGGCTTGTCATGCAACAAATCGCTTGTATCTTCACAAGCTACTCGGCAAGACGGCATACGAGCTCCTCACCGGTAACAAACCCCAAGTTGGATACTTTCGAGTATTTGGCTCAAAGTGCTACATTCTAGATAAGCATCGTTGTTCAAAGTTTGCTCCTAAGTCTCATGAAGGTTTTCTACTTGGTTATGGCTCAAACTCTCACACTTACCGTGTCTACAACATTTTCACCCGAAAGGTTGAAGAGACGGTAGATGTGAAGTTTGATGAATCTAATGGCTCGCAAGTAGAGCAACTGCCAATTGATGTAGGAGACAAAGACCCTTCGGAAGCAATTCAAAACTTGTCTATTGGCAAAATTCGTCCGACGGAGGTGAAGGAGAATACCTCGTCCGTCCATGTGGAAGCTTCTACTTCACGACAAGGTGAACCGAGAATTGACACGGAAGCATCCACAAGTGGGACACACCAAGATGAAGAAAACGAGGAAATACGTCAAGACGAACATCAACAACCTCCTTCTCCACCACGACAAGAGAACGGCAACGCCAACAATGAAGAACGCCAAGAAGAAGAAGAACAAGACGAAGAAGAAGTTCAACGAAGACCCAAGCAAAAGCTATCACGAGTTCGAGCAAGAATCGCCAAAGATCATCCCGTCGAGCAAATCTACAATGATATCCAAACCGGGAGAATTACTCGCTCAAAAACTCGTCTAGCTAACTTTTGTGAAAATTATTCATTCATTTCTAGCATTGAACCTATGAAGGTTGAAGAAGCGTTGGAGGATCCGGATCGGATAAATGCTATGCATGAAGAGCTACATAACTTTGAGAGAAACCAAGTTTGGACATTGGTTGAGAAGCCCGACGACAACCACAACATCATCGGTACCAAATGGGTGTTTCGCAACAAGCAAGATGAAGATGGACAAGTGGTTCGTAACAAAGCACGTCTCGTCGCCCAAGGATACACACAAGTCGAAGGTATGGACTATGGTGAGACATATGCTCCCGTTGCTAGACTCGAGTCCATTTGCCTCTTACTTGCCTTTGCTAATCACCACAATATAACCTTGTACCAAATGGACATTAAAAGTGCTTTTCTAAATGGTGACATAGAGGAGGAAGTTTATGTCAAACAACCTCCCGGCTTTGTCAATACTAAGAAACCTAATCATGTTTACAAACTCCACAAAGCACTTTACGGTCTTAAACAAGCTCCTAGAGCATGGTATAAATGCTTGACTAAGTTCCTTCTTGCGAGTGGTTTTGAAATTGGAAAAATTGATTCTACACTCTTCACTAAAAGAGTTAATGGTGAACTATTTGTATGCCAAATTTATGTTGATGATATCATATTTGGTTCGACTAACCCTCTTTTTAGTGAAAAGTTTGGAAAGCTTATGTCAAAGAAGTTTGAGATGTCTATGATGAGTGAACTCAAGTTCTTTCTCGGTTTGCAAATCAAGCAAACTAAGGAAGGCACATTTATCTCTCAAACGAAGTACACCAAAAACCTATTCAAGAAGTTCAATATGCAAGAATGCAAAGGTATGTCTACACCTATGCCTACTAGTGGACATAATGATTTGACCAAAGATGGTGAACCGGTTGATCAAAAGGTATATCGTTCTATGATTGGTTCATTGTTGTACCTATGTGCCTCTCGTCCCGACATCATGCTAAGTGTGTGCATGTGTGCACGATATCAAGATGCTCCTAAAGAATATCATCTTAAGGCTGTGAAAAGGATAGTGAGATACTTAATCCATACACCAAATTTTGGCATTTGGTACCCTAAGAGGTCCTCTTTCGATCTTGTTGGGTATTCCGACTCGGATTATGCCGGAGACAAGGTTGATAGAAAGTCCACTTCGGGTACATGTCAATTTCTTGGTAGATCTCTTGTGTCTTGGTCCTCCAAGAAACAAAACTCGGTATCCTTATCCACCGCCGAAGCGGAATACATTGCCGTTGGATCATGTTGTGCTCAATTACTTTGGATGACCCAAACTCTTAAAGATTATGGGGTCTATGTGAAACATGTTCCATTGCTTTGTGATAATGAAAGTGCTATCAAAATTGGTCATAATCCTGTGCAACATTCTCGAACTAAGCATATTGAAGTTCGTCATCATTTTATTCGAGACCATGTTGCAAAGGGTGACATTGATCTTAAGCATGTTCGCACCGATAAGCAATTAGCGGATATATTCACTAAACCGCTTGATGAGAAAGTGTTTTGCAGGTTGAGAGGAGAATTGAACATCATTGATGCTTCAAACTTGGAGTAGAAACTCCATTGGATACATGCAAGACATGAGCTTAAGTCTAATCCTAGATATATCTCTTATGATGACTATCTTATGTCTTGGATATATTTGCACCTTGCATGTTATCTAACCCATGTAGGTACTTGGATGAATCTATCTCTATGAGATTGCAACTCTCTCACATCTTGAGCAATCTCTACATCACCAAGTATCTACACAATGGTGGTTGACAAGGAAGCACGAAACCATTCAAACATATCCTTTGACTAATTCTATGATTGAGCTTCATGATTGTCATTTTTGGATATAAAAGTGCTTTTCCTTGCAAGAACTAACCCATGTAGGTAGATGAACTCAAACTCCAAGTGGTGCTCCCAGCTCTTGATGAGATACATCAACCTCGAGCACCCACACAAGTTCAACTACATGAGCAAGATCCACACCACCACCCAAGGTATGTCATTCCATTTTAGAGAAGCTTTACTCCAAGACATGAGTCAAAGCAACTCAACAAGATGAGAATACATCAAAATGCTTAAACGAAAAATGGTAACCCCATTTTGAGCTTAAACGATGAGTATGACCTATGATCAAGTGTTCTCACTTGACTTCTAAGTCAATATACTCTAACATAGGTGACAATGTCACCGCCCAATTCTAGATGAAGTTCTCTTGTGTTCTTTTCTGTGTTATTGCATTTGTCCCTTGCATGTTTATTTCCCTCTATTTCAAAAAAAACTTCATCTAGAACTTTCATTCTTTTCTGTTTCTTTTGTTCTGCATATTTCTGCATCAAATTCCTTGCAAATCTTTCAATTAATTCATTGCAAATCTTTGTGAGATCTTATTTGACTAGTGAGCTGAGGTGACAAGTGTTTTCTCTGAAGTAAACTCGGTTCCACCGATTTGGACATTTCGGATCAACCGAATCCCTTCGGTACTACCGAAATGTGACGCTCGGTGCCACCGATTTCGCAACAGGAAAACAACTTGCCACTTATTCCATATTTCTTCTGATCCAGCTCCACTCGATGAATCTTATCCTCTACAAGCATCACAGTTTTATCCATTGCTTTATGCTGCATCTCAAGGACCAAACCTTTTCGACATATTCCAGAAGAGCCTTCTTGGAAATTGATGTCAAAGGGGGAGAGAGAGATCACATCAAAGCTTATCACCTACAAGGGAGAAAGTATTAAGGAGGAGAAAGAGATCTCCAGGGGGAGAGAATACTCAAGGATCCCAGATGCTTGATGATTAAGAGGAGAGATACCACATGTCTTTTTGGGGGAAAGACATGTTCATATGTGCTTGTTTGCACTAAGCTCTATTCATTTGATTTCTTTCAGAAGTGATTTTCCGTTCCCTATCTTCTCCCACTATCCCATGTCAGATTCAGGGGGAGCAAGACACCTAAGGGGAAAGAAATCATTCAAATTCATTGCATATCTTTACTTTTGGGGACATGTCTAATCTAATGTGGTACTCTGTACTCACTCTCTACATGTCATCCCAGTCTTGGTACTCTTGTGGTTTCTTTTGTTTGCTCTAGCTACTGGATGTATCTGTGTTATCTAACCTTGTTTGTGCAGGTTCATTTCATCCTAAGTCAACTCAAGACCACAAGGTAAGTATATGCATCAGAATCATGAGTATGAGGAATTCTTGCTTTTGTACAAACTGTTTGCAAGAAGAACTCATAGGCATGAAGGTATTTCTCTTAACAATCCTTTACTCTGATGCATATGGCCAAGATACATGTAACACATTGTCTACTCTGTCATGATTATGCTCTCACATACTTCTATATTCTACACTCACATGTTTGCATACATGTAGGGGGAGCTTATGCTTGTTACATGTCCTTCCAAAGCTTTACTTGCTATTCTTTGTATCTTTATCTAAAGCTTTGATGTATGTTGCCATCAATTACCAAAAAGGGGGAGATTGAAAGCACAAGTGCTCCTCAGGTGGTTTTGGTAATTAATGTCAACATATCTCTTGTTGGACTAACACTTTTATCTAGTATATTTCAGATAAGTTCAACAATGGAGTGGCAGGAACTAAAGGTTGTGGGAACTCCTTCAAGATGCTAAGGACAAAGGATTGGCTAAAGCTTCAAGCTCAAGACTCTTCATTTTACACTTTTAGTGATCCAAGATCACATTGAGTCTATAGGAAAAGCCAATACTATTAAGAAGGGATGAGGTGTTGCTTAATGAGCCTCTTGCTCCATGTGCTTTGTGATATGCTCAAAACCCTCAGCTACTTTCCCACTTCCACTTATAACCTAAACCCTAAACCAAATTCGGTCATACCGATTCTTTCTATCCGGCGCCACCGAGTTTCATATGTCATAAGCCACTGCCAAAACCCTAGCAAATCGGTTTCACCGATAGGGATCTCGGTCTCACCGAGATGGGATTGCAATCTCACTGTGTATGTCCATTGTCAAAATCGGTCTCACCGAGTTTGTGCAATCGGTACTACCGAGATTACAATGAAAACTCTCCGGATAACTCATTACCAAAATCGGTCCAACCGAGTTTAGTAATCGGTCCCACCGAGTTTGCCTGACCAACTCTCTGGTTAGCTTATTACCAAATCGGTCTCACCGAGTTTGTGTAATCGGTCTCACCGAGATTACGTTATGCCCAAACCCTAACCACTTCGGTCCTACCGAGATGCATGTCAGTCCCACCGAAAATCTCTAACGGTCACTAGGTTTACCTTTTCGGTCTGACCGAGTTTGTTGATTCGGTCCCACCGAGATTGGTAAATTGTGTGTAACGGTTGGATTTTGTGTGGAGGCTATATATACCCCTCCACCCCCTCTTCATTCGGAGAGAGAGCCATCAGAACACATCTACACTTCCAACTCATATGTTCTGAGAGAGAACCACCTACTCATGTGTTGAGACCAAGATATTCCATTTCTACCATATGAATCTTGATCTCTAGCCTTTCCCAAGTTGCTTTCCACTCAAATCTTCTTTCCACCAAATCTAAATCCTGTGAGAGAGAGTTGAGTGTTGGGGAGACTATCATTTGAAGCACAAGAGCAAGGAGTTCATCATCAACACACCGTTTGTTACTTCTTGGAGAGTGGTGTCTCCTAGATTGGCTAGGTGTCACTTGGGAGCCTCCGACAAGATTGTGGAGTTGAACCAAGGAGTTTGTAAGGGCAAGGAGACCGCCTACTTCGTGAAGATCTACCGCTAGTGAGGCAAGTCCTTCGTGGGCGATGGCCATGGTGGGATAGACAAGGTTGCTACTTCGTGGACCCTTCGTGGGTGGAGCCCTCCGTAGACTCGCGCAACCGTTACCCTTCATGGGTTGAAGTCTCCACTAACGTGGATGTAGGATAGCACCACCTATCCGAACCACGGAAAAAACATCCTTGTCTCAAATTGCGTTTGATTTCTCCAAACCCTTCCCCTTACATACTTGCAAGTTGCATGCTTTACTTTCCGCTGCCTATATGTTCTTTGCATGCTTGCTTGATATGTATTGCTGAAATTGTGCATAAACTTCACTCAAACCAAAAAGGCTTAAAAACTGCAACTTTAGTACTCAGTGTCTAATCACCCCCCTCTAGACACACTCTCTTCTAGATCCTACACCACCGCCGCCGTCGACCCCGAGCGCCTCTACTCCGACCCCGGCGCGACCAGCCGGCCTCTCCTCCGACCTGACGGCCACGCGCGCCGAGGCGGCCCGTCAGGGCTAGCCGCCGAACGCGCGTCGGTCCACGCGTCGATCCGCCCGTCGCCCTGTGTCGGCCGTCACCGCCCTGCTCCGACCGGGACACCTGCATCACCCCGACCCGGCGGCCTCGCGCCATGCGAAGGCCAATCATAGCCGTCGCTCGCACGCCGGCCCGCCCATCGATCCACATCACCCGCCTCCGCCGCGTCTACACGGCGGCCCGGCGGTCTACGTCGCCGTCCTCGTCCTCGATTGCGTTGGGACGGCTATGTCAAGCTCGTCGGCTGCCTCAACTCGGGCGCCGCTGCTCCGTAGGTCGCTCGAGCCTCGCTGCCCGGGCGCCGGCGTTGCTTTGGCATCCCGGGTGCCAGTGCTGATAAGCTCGTCCGCACGACGTCCCACGACGTCCGTCGTCGCCGGTTTCATCTCGGACTTCGCCTCCACCGAACGGCATCCCCGACCTCACGCGCGATCGGCTTGATCACCCGCTCGCCACCGCGATCTGCCTCATCTCCGTCGCACGACCAACCTGGCCCGTCGGTTACGCGCACCTCCGCAGGTCCCGTGAAGATCGTCCCCGAGTTCAGCGCGCCTCTCCACCGAACGAGCATCGGGTTGCCGTTGCGTCGCCCCGTCGGGCCGCAGCGCCGCCGCCCCGTGGTTCTCCTCACGGCTGCATCGACTCGTACGTCGCCGCTGCGTCGCCCCTTCGGGCCGTAGTGTCACAATACGCTGTCCCCGCCGCCGCCCCGAGGCCGTCCCCGCGGTTGCACCGACTCGCGAACCGTCGTTGTGTCGCCCCTTCGGGCCGCAGCGTCACGGCCCGCGGTCCGCCGCCGCCCCGAGGTCTTCCCGACGTCGCCCCAACCCGTCTGCCGTCGCTGCGTCGCCCCTTCGGGCCGTAGCGCCGCGGCCCGCGGTCCACTCCGCCGTCACCGCGCGTCGATCTTTCGTGGTATGCGCCGCGGCGTCTCCCTTGGCGCGGGAACGCCACTGTCCGCGTAGGTCTTCGTCATGCCGTCAGGGTTCTGCACCTACTTCGAGCACCGCCGCCGCACTCCTAACCTAACCGCCGCTGCTGCTCTTCTTTGGCCGCCGCCACCGCCCGTCCACCCCCTTCGTCTTCGTCCAAGCACCAGCCCGTCGCCAGCGTCACCGTCATCTACCCCGACCACTTCGTTTACTCCAACCACCGTTGGTGACATCGGCCCCGCGCCGATGGACGCCGCAATCGTCGTCGAGTTCTTCTCTGCTAGCCCCTTCGACTTCTTCGACATGGCGTACAGCTCGTGCAGGTCCCTCGTCTACGCATGCCCGGTGCTGGCAACACCGATGCGTGCCTTCATCCACGATGTGTCCCCGGGCCTGGCAAGCCTGGTCGGCGCTTCATCAACTTCGTCTTCGTCCGTCTACGCATGCCCGGTGCTGGCAACACCGGTGCGTGCCTTCGTCCATAATGTGTCCCCAGGCTTGGCAAACCCGCCGCGATGCGTCGTCAACAACATTTTCTTCCCGGCGCACCACTACTTCGACACCACTGCGCCAATGCTAACTCGGCGCCCCCTTGCGCCTGCGGCTTCACAGCGACTTCCTCGACACCGGCCACCCCGACTCGACATTGACCACGACATTCTTCACACGGCTACCTCAACCACGGCTCCACCACCCACGCTCTCGGCTACATCGACAAACGGCACAAAGGGCTATCGCCTTACTTGAGCAACCTCGTCGGTTTCTACTCCAGCCACGACTTCCACGATGCATCGACTGTTCCGACTGTGGGGGTGTCTGTCGGCTTGTCTTCGGATTCTACTCCAGTCTCACTGTCCGCGTCGCTACCGTTGTGACTGCGGGGGGATGTTGAGTATTATGTTTAGTTAGGAAATATGAGATAGACTAGGATATGTTCCGGCTTGTCTTGTACTCCAAGTTGACCATGCACTCTTATATATATATATGCCCACGAGGCTCAAGCAATACAACAACAATTCCACCAATCTCCCTCTATCCCTTCTTACACAGTTGATACATGTGTGCTACATGGCTTGCACGTTAGAAAGTCTGTGTTTCAAGAAAAGCTGGAGACTTGCAAGGTGCTCAAGTGCCGCATTTTTTGTCTCTACTCAAGACCTGCTTAGGAGTAATGAAGTATGAATATCTTTCTATGGTGTGGCTGTACCTGTAAGGTCGCCCTCTTATGGCTTGTGATCATCAGGAGAAGTCCTAGTTGTGTGAGTTTGACCAATTGATTAAGAATGAGATCCGTTTGGGTACCCGCTTCTCCGCATGGGACGGGAAGCCACGTCGTTGGAGTACTGCCATTTGACCCAGTCAAAAGCTTTTCGAATGTCATGCTTGAAGATCAGGGACAATGTAAGTAAGATTCCTCACATTCAAAATGTTGTCGTGGATGCTTCTCTATAAATGCACCTTGAGCGTTGAAGATGATGGTGTTTATGTGAGGACCGAGGCAAACGACGAGAATCTTGGTAATGATCTTGAGCACTGCATAGATGAGACTAATATGCCTATGAGACGATGATGCTCTGCACACCCTCCTTGGGGAGAAGCACCACATTAAAGGAGTTGATTCATTGGAGATCGGTACAAACCAAATATGAGCTAACCTTATTTTGACCTCGAGTTTGACTTAAAATAAGTTTTTGATATAAATCCAATGCTTTACGCAAAATAAAAAATACAACTCAAACTAGACATATTCCTAATATGAGATACAGTATTATTTTGTTGGATTTCGCTACAAATCGAACGTCATATTTTTAAGTAAACTGCAAATCGAACATTCGTGACACCAAATTATGTTGTGGCGAGGATATCAATTTTCTCCGGCAAGCCTGACAAACCCCGAGGACAACATAATTTGCCGTCCAAAGCGTTCGATTGGTCACGCCAGATTTTTAACATTTCCCTATTCCTATAATAATGATGAAAAAGGACAAGTTGTAAACAGAAACGTCCTGTCCGCGTGGCTCGGAAGATACAAACAAACCTCGTCGTCCGCCGATCCGATCAACTCCCTAGGGCAAGGGGCCGGTTTGCCTTGCCATGGCGCCGGACAGGCTGAGCAAGTTGCCGGACTGCCTGCTCCAGGGCATCCTATCCTCCCTGGGAGCCAGGCAGGTCTTGCAGACGACGGCTCTGTCGCGGCGGTGGCGCCACGTCTGGCGTGGTGCTCTGTGCCTGTCCCTCGACATCGACCAGCGGGAGTTCGAAGCAGCGTCGACCGACCGCGACGGCAGGAGCAGCAGATCGGTGGAGCTCGAGGAGTGGGCAAGGTTCGACGACTTCGCGGACAGCCTCCTCCTGCTGGAGTTGGACCGCCGCGACGGCCGCGACGGCCTGCCCCTGGACCTGGACTCGCTCCGCCTGCACGTCGTCGACCATCTGCAGGCCAGCCGCCGGAGGCTGCCGCTCCACATCAAGTGGCTGGAGTGGGTTCACGGCTGCCTCGACCGCTACCGTCCCGCCGCGCTCGAGATCCAGAGCAGTTACGACATAACCGTCGACCTGCGTCTCATGGGCCTCCGCTCCGATCTAAGCCGCCTCAAGACGGCGCGCCTCACCGGGGTCCTACACAGCGGCGGCCTTGGCGACTCCGTGTGCCCTCAGGTGGAGCACGTCGAGTTCACCAGCTGCGCCATTGGTTTTGGGGAGGTGGTGACCAGTCCCACGCTGAAGAAGCTCGTCATGGACCGTTGCTGGAGGAGAGGGGACATGAAGCAATGTGCTCCCCCGCTCGTCGACGCTCCTGCCCTTACTTCCCTACGTCTGGTCCTCGAGTTCCAGGGCATATGGGTGTTCCGGACGCCGTCGCTCGTCGAGGCATCGGTCCGTTCCACGAGGCGGTGGGTCGACAGGACCGACGAATACCAGCTTCTCTGCAACCTCTATAACGTGACAAGATTAGAGCTCTCGGGCTTCCTGGCGCTAGAGAAGGTGCCTTCTATGGACTTCTCTTTTTCTTTGGCTTATCTTTCATGCAGTACAGACACACGGGGAGGAAGAAAGCAATTTTTATGACACTGAGTTCCTCTCTGTTTCAGATTAGGATGAAGCGAGGACATCAAGATTTGCCAACATTTCGTAACCTGACTACATTGCTCTTGGACGAGTGCGACTTGACCGGTGAAGTTTACAACATGCTAGAGTTGTTTCTGAACAATGCTCCCAGCCTGGAGAAACTTACTCTGCAGAATTGCAAGGTACTTAGATATCTCCCCTTACTCCCAACTTGAAATAACAGTTAAGCTTGCAGCCATGGATCATTAATACTTTCAACTTAAATTAAAGCTTCCGCAAGATTGGACCGAGTCGAAGAAGATGTGTCTGAACCTCAAGTTTAAGGAGATCAACTGTCATAAGGAGGGCGATCTTTAACAGGTGGATCATTGAGCTTTTGCTAGGATTGAAGAACGTCCAGAAGACCGGCATTTGCTAAGAAACAATGAAGGGACGTGGGCGTCGATCAAATAAATGTTCTATTCAATTCAAACCCAAGCATGCTTGTATTCAAATAGGTTACAGGGAACCAAGAAAAACTCTTGCAGATAACATTGCTATCATCTGCTTTCTCTCTGCCCCGAGGATTCGTAAGAGCGTGACTATGACTAATAATACTCAAAATGATATTTGTGATGTCATCTAAAGACATCATATATATTCACTCATAATAAAGTTGGCTATTACTCTCACAGAATCGTCATATCGGTAGGCTCCATATGCAAATGCATTATCGAGGAAGGATGTCGAGGTGATGTACAAACTCAGAGCCTCCATATTTATTGCCTCCATAATCATGGGACCTACTCGTCAATGGGACATCCCCTTCCCCAATCTCCATCCCATGAAGTTTCCTTCGTGCCATAGCCATGCTAAAGGCGCTATATATCTTCATGAAGGACGCCATATTTGGCTACATCATCACAACAAACATTGCTACTACCTCCATTTTTTATTACTCCGGGTCTAAGTTTTTCCCATTTTTTCCCAATTGCTCTGCGCGCTAGCCTTTTTCTCTGTTTCCTTCCAACTTTGCCTTGCTTTTTCGGCTTATCACGCAGCAAATGCGTGTATTACCCAATTTGTTGTGTGACAGAGATATTACTGTAGGAGTTGGTGCGCATGCATCAGCGGGCGAGCGGCATGCAGGACAACCGAGTCGTTGGGGCCAATTAGCCGCATGACCTTACCTATAGTGAGTCGGTTCCCAACATGCAATTAACATCAAAGCAGGGGTAGGGGTAAGACGGTCCATGAAAAACTCAGTGATGTGCTCCTTGGTATGCGGGTTACAAGTTATGCGTAGAGAAAAGAAAACGTAAGGAGTATCGATTAATAAGATGAAGCGTGTTTATACTAAAAAATCTATTTTATTTTCTACATGTGTACGTGGGGTGTCATATTTCCATTTTGCATCACTATTTCCTAGTATAAATTATCCTATATCAATGATTTATTTCACATTATAATGCAATTCTAATGTATTTTCTCTCTTAAAATGCAATGTAAACACAAAGAGGGAAATTGTTGAATATCTGGAAGTCTGGACCTAATTCACAACAGAAGAAAAAGCAATTTTTCGGAGCCCCAAAAACACTGGGGATTTTACTGAATTATTTTCGGAAAATATGAAGACAGGGAGCGAAGATTGGCAGGAGGGGACCCACCAGGGCGCCACGCGGCCACCCCATGCGGGTGGGGCCTAGGGCGCGCCACCTGGTCGCGTGGGCTGGTGGCTCCTCTCCTGATGCCCTTTTGCCATAAATTCACAATTACTCTAGAAAAATCATAAAAAAATCGTCGGGACTTTCCGCCACCGTCTACGAGATGGACCCCAGGTGGAACACTTTTGCTCTTCGGCGGAGCGATTCTATCGGGGAAACTTCGCTTAGGATGGGGAAATCAAATCCATTATCATCACCAACACCCCATTCATCATTGGGGGTCATCATCTTCATCAACATCTCCAGTAACACCATATCATCTCCAAACTCTAGTTCATCCCTTTGCTCAATCTTTGTATCAAATCTCAGATTGGTTGTGGGGTGTACTTATATGTGTTGGTTACACATTGTAGTTGATGCATATAGGAGATTTATTGGTGAAAGATTGTTATGTTCTCATTGTTTATCTTATATTTATAACCATTGTCATTATCCATGTGATGTCTTGTGAGTAGATCCATTAGTTTTTTAGGACATGGGAGAAGTCTTGTGGCTAGTAATCATGTGAAGTTGATTATCGTTTAATATTTTGATGATATGTTGCGTTGTTCTTCCTCTAGTAGTGTTATGTGAACGTCGACTACATGACACTTCACCATCTTTGGGCCTAGGGGGGGAGATTATTATGGAATTAGTTTGTAGATGATGTGTTGCAGGGGTGATAGAAACCCAAAACCCATTTTATGAATTGTTCCGTGAGGGGTTGTTTTGGATCCTGTTGTTTAATGTTATGGTTAGATTTATCTTAATTACTTCTCTTGTATTGCGGATACTTGTATGGAAGGTATAATTATAAGTAGGTATTTGTTCAAGTAAGGGCAATACATTATCTCCGATCCATCCACACAACACTTGTCGAATCAATGAACGGTAACATAATGAATCGTGGTGAAAGTAACTTGGCGAGATTCCCATGTGGCCTCAAGAGCGTTTTAGCTATTAAAAGAAACACCACCGTCTTATCCTTAGAATACATAAGGATTGGGCCACTTGTTGCACTCTATTACTTTTGTTACTTTTATCTTGTTACAAATTATGTTGCTATCAAACAACCTATCAAATTATTTTACATCATTTACACTGAAACCTTGCTGAAAACTACTAGTCAATTTCTTCTACTCCTCGTTGGGTTCGACACTCTTATTTTTCAAAATGGCTACGATAGATCCTCTATACTTGTGGGTCATCAGAGTGGAGGAGGGCGGGGTGTGGTGTGGTCACCGTCCTGCGAGGGTTGTCGTTCTGATGGTTCCAAGTGCCGACTTCGAGACGGGGCCGGTGATGGTGCAATGGAGTTCCTAGGGGTCTTGTGCAGGTTGTGGTTTTGTGTTGTATAGGCTGGTGCATGATCTTCGAGATTTATTCTCTTTCCAGCGAGATGACTTCGCTTCAAGGGTGTTGGTTCTCCAGGGCCTAGGTGCGGTGACTTCCCGTCCGCGATACCATCCAAAGAGTGGTCCGTTCAGGCAACGGTGGCTGTGGAGTGGCGGCAGCGATGTGCCGTCGGCCCGCTCAGGAGGCTGCAATTGGTCGGTTCCCCAGGGACCTTACTATATTTTTTGTATTTTTAAACGGGTTCTTGTATTGCTGGAAACTTTAATAGATTAAGGGGTTGTTTTGCAACAAAAAAAAACACCAAGGGTGCAACTGATCCATGAGGAAACAACAAGAGAGCATGAGATGATACAATGGTGTTGAAACTTTGAAGAGGACACTCCCAATAAAGGGGAAAAAACGGTCCTACCACCAAGAAACAAGCAACACTGAGGTGTACACCTGAGATCCATCGGAGCCGGAATGCACTATTGGCCATGGGCTTTTTGAGTCTATCAACAGGGCCAGCATGAGTGTCGGATCACACACCTTTGTGGCGCGTCGACTAGGGATTTTCCCCATGCTTCCCGTACCCCGAATTGGCCGCCTCAAACCGAACTCGTCAAAGAATGGCATCACATCCAACTTCCAATGACCACTTGCATAATTCTAACGTAGCTGAAACCTCGCACGAGCCAACGCCGTCAGCAACTAGGACAACCACCTCCAGGCGTGCTCATGAAACGATCTTCACAAACTCCACCACGGGGGTGTAGACGTCGTAGCAACGGGAGCGAGAGCAAAAGAAAACATACATATTATGGAGAGAAAAGAAATAGATGTTATGTACCAAAACCAAAACGTAGGAAGGAACATGTGGTTGTATTGGTCGTGGATGCTATTCCTTGTATGCGGAGTTTGACATCCTCGCCATTTTACTGTGTCTTGAAGTCTTGATTTTTGAACATATTGAAACTTCTAACAGCAACAAACATAGCAGCACATTACTTTATTTGTAAAGAATCTATTTCCTCCGTTCGAGCTTACTGGGTCTCCTTGTATTTTGGGTCAAACTTTGATTATCTATATTACTAACAAAATATAGAGTATACGCTGTAAAAATGTATATTGTTGGATTTGTATTCAAAAGAGATTTTCCATGATAATATTTGTGACATATAGTTTACGTTTTACGAACTAAATCTAAGATCAAATTTTGACCCGGAATAAGAGAGTGTCCAATAAAACCGGACAAGGGGAGTATTCTAATCCTGCCATTGATCACAAGCCGTGAAAAAAAATAGCGCACTATACCGTCGCTAACAGCATGCAATAACATTTTAAGTAATGTCTCGCTAAATAAATTAATGTATAATATCTTGCTAATAGCATATTTTAAGGGCCATACTTTCATTGATCACAAGGTCTGACAGGGGCGCGCCTTGGCGCGTATCGGCACTAGTAGTTATAATAAGGACCTGCCTTAAGCGTGCCCCGGTTGCACCACTTGCTTCCTCGAATTTCTCGCCCGTTAGCATTACACGCTTGCTCCCCTTCCTCCTCTCCTCGTCGCCATCTTCTCCCCTCCTCCTCATCATCGCCATGACGAGCACATCTTCCCACTTGAAGCGTTGAAGATCGAAGCAGTACAAGCAAGCAACAAGGTGAGCGTCATCCCATATCCTCCCTTGCATGCAAAGTAGGAGGTCGTTTAGTTATACTCCGGTGCTTTGCTAGTTTCTTGCTCATTTGAGAATACGCTGCAGTTTCTTGGCCGCTGATGCACGTTTAGCAATTCATCATCAGCATCATCAGTAAATAGATCATATCCACGTTTTGCTTCAAGTTTGGTACGTAGAAGCAGGTGTTTATGGGTTACTAAGGGTACATAGCTTAGCTTTGGAGAAGGGACAAGAAGCAGGTCGGACGATGAAGAACAAATCAAAGATCATCACCTGGGAATAGCCGCCATGCATGTTCATTACTAGAATAAGTAAAGGGAGAAGAAAAAAGAAGGGCTTGGCTGCCGTCTTACGCATTTCAAAGACCGCGTGAAACAACGACAAATGCAGGCTTGACTGGACCGGAGGAGCCTGGTCTGGCGCCATGCCACATTTGGCAGTTCCCTGGCGTTGCATCGTCGTATCTTTAATTTGACAAACTACCGGCCAAGAAATTTTAAAGAGTACTATACAGGTTCATTGGATTTGACATGGACGCTCAGGTTAATTTTCTAATGAAAAAAGGCTTATGAAAAAAATCAACAAATATATTTTGATGTTCTAAAAAAATTGATACAGAACACATATGTACATAAGGATGTATACTACATTTCTGTACAACTTCATGATGAAATACATTTCGGTGTGAGCTGCAAAAAAAAATATCATGGATATTTATAGTGAATAGCGCATGTGTAGCAATACAGGTTTTTTTTAGCTTGCACCAAACATATTCATCATGAAAATTTACATAAATGCAGTATACATCCCTGTGTAAATGGGTACATTTTTTGAACTTCAAAAAATTGTATTTTTCAATAATCGATGCTCCAAGGAATCCACGATCCAAAAACAGTTTTGGGTTTTTAATATCTATCTATGTATGATTTACGGAAAGAATAATATAGATAAAAAATAGGAAGGTGCGTTAAAAAATCATACAAAAAGCAGAACTTGCTGTAGCTTGCTATTAAACTTCATCAATACTTTGCCCATCTCATTCTCTCACAAAGATTTCTGGAGCCCTTGTTGTATCTCGCTATTAATTTACAACGCGCTTCTCTTCTCTCTCCTCTCATCTACCCTCCAACTCAGTACAAATATGATGTGATAGTTCCTATAGTCTACTTACGTCATCTTATTATACCTAATCTAATACCTTTTTTTCCTAAAGTCAATGGTTCAATGACCTCGGTAAAATTAAAATATTTATGTTTGTTTGATTGTAGTACTGGTTAGGATTAAGTATGACGTTCCCGAGGAATAAAAGGATTAAGTATGGCCAACATCTCTTGATTATGTACATATATGGGCTCGTGAACACTACATATTTTTTTCATTACATTGTTAATCATAAATCTGATCTTCAATATCTAAATAGCAAGCCCAAGCCCCTACTAATATATTTTTCTTAACATGCAAGCATGCCACCTCATCATGCAAATGCATGAGAAAACACCCACCTCAACAGCCAACAATGCATTGGAAAAGCTCACTTCAACATGCAAATATGCATCATAATTTCCACTCTATTATGGTATTTATACTTTATCTATGCAATAATCAAACACACACAAAAAATCCCATAAAAATTCAAACACAAAAAATCATATGTACTTTTAGTTTTAGTTATCATATTATTACTCCAAATATTCATATTTCATACCACCAAATCTCATTAAAATAGATTGCTGAACATTCCCGCAACAACGTGCGGGGTATCATCTAGTAACAAAGTTAGATTCCAACCAATTACTCCCCAACGGACCCCTTCTCAAAATCAATATTTTTACAAACACAAGACAAGTTTTTGCAACTTGTGTGCATGGTCAAAAGCTCATTAAATGACTTGGTGGAAGGTGCTCCCATAACTATTGTGTTTCACTAACTAATACAAATACTTTCTGAATATAAGTGTTCCATATATTAGTGTTCAAAATAACAATCATGCACTAATATCTCCCACAACCTTGGACAACAAGATTTGGGTAGACCCGCTTGTACCGGTGGGCCGATGGTGACCAGCTCCACCGACCCAGTTTTCTTATGAAGCCGAGCCAAAGGACCCGGCCTTCAAAATATGGGTCAGACCAATGTCCTAGTGGATAGCGTCGGCTCATTCCCATCGTGAATTTTTAGGACTCAGGGGCTTACGAGGCCCTTGAAACTCGGCAAAATATGGGGGGGGGGGGCATATGACATGGCGCCTCCAATGTTGAAGCAAGTGTTGCCTCCTGATCTTTCTTCACACGCTTCCCCAACGTTCCCATCAGCAACTGCGAACAAGCCCACAAGATCGAATCTGGGAAAGAAAGCTTCTGACCTCACCATAACAACTCGGAGGGTCGGCATGATCAACTCGATCATGGTGAACTTACCACAAGAATCTTGGTTTATTGCTCCTTGGACTCCATCTAGAGATGTTGCTCCATGTACGCTATATTGATATTCAAGGATGGCAATTTACTCATGGGCACGGGTACCCGGCTCGCATGGATAGGGTATGGGCACATTTTCTTGCCCATGGGCGATGCCCAAACCCAACCCGGCTAGTCGTGGATAGGGAATGAGTATGATGTATTGATCATCGCACAAAAATTATAAGCTAGCTCGTGAAATAGATGCATTGATGGGACCTATTGGGTCTCGATGCTGAGGGTTGCCCAGAGGCGCGAAAGGTGGGACCTTTCCGCTCGTCTCTTTCGTTGGGGTGCGGCGGGTCTCGGGTGAGGTGGTTCGAGGTCTTGGATGCTGGGGCGGCGGCCCTGGTGGTGGTTGCGCGGTGCTCTTGGGCAGAGCCCGTGCATTGGTGCTGCCTGGACACCATGGTCGTGTGGGCGGCGTGGTTGCTGGGGTGTGTCGTTCGGTGGCGGTGAATGTTGGCCGAGGTGAAAACCTACTCTATCTTCGGATGGACCGGCGGCGGCGAAGATCATTCCCTTCTTGAAGGCGTCGTCGCGGCTCTCATTGCCTGTCATGCGGCTCCGGGGGAAACTCTGATCCTTGGATCGGGCGGTGGCGGCGCTCCGGCGTCGTATCCTTCCTGAAGGCGCCGCCTTGGAGCGCATGGTTCGTCATATGTAGCTTCATCTTTTCGAAGCGGTAGTGCTAGGAGTGGTGTTGCTGCGCTCAGCGCCTATGTATCCTGTCCTGGGTGTGTGTGTGTGTGTGTGTGTGTGTGTGTGTGTGTGTGTTGCTGTGGCGTGACGTGTGGTTGTACTGGATGCTTGTGGTTTGGTGCTTTATATATAAAGCGGGGCGAAAGCCTTTTTCGGTAAATAGATGCATTAATTTAATGAAAGACACACAAACAACGTCATGAATATAGTGCTTTTCAAAGGGCATAATGATCATTGTCCCACGATTAAAGTTATTAAATGCATATTCTCTATTTCATTTGGCACAATGTTTACGTTGGCTATAGAACTGTAGTAGTATTTCATAATTCTTATCACATAATATAAATATGCACACACTTCACTCGCTAAAGGAGGTCTAGTTAACCCAAAAACTAAAAGGGTTTTCAGTTCCTATGGCATAGTTTGTTCCCATTGTATATGATGCATGTGGCATGCTAAGGAGAAAAGAATGCTTACATTGAAGCTAAAGAAGTGGCGACAATTGCATCGACAGGTGCTATGCTGGATAGACTGCAAGTGCAAGGGCTAGTTTTCCATTCAAATCAACAGTGCCCTGCCTGATTGCCACGGTTCCATAGAAAGTGAGATCGGAGATGTGGACAACAAAGCAGCTCTGCGTCGCAGTTCTGATCACCTTCTTTTCTCCGCTTATCGTGCGACATTTGATATTGAACAACCCCATATCAGGAACATCCCGCTATCAGATTCTCCATGCCAATCCCCTTGCATGGCTCAGCAACCAAGTGGACGCAGATGCACCAGCAGCCAATCCAGCGAATGCGCAGGTGGTATCATCACCAGCGGATGATTCAAGCAGCTTGGATTCGAGAAATTCCTCTACTAGGGTGGTATCATCACCAGCGGATGATTCAAGCAGCCTGGATCCCAGAAATTCATCTACTAGGGTGGTATCATCACCAGCGGATGATTCAAGCAGCCTAGATCCCACGAACTCCTCTACTGAAAGACTACACTGGCTAGACACATGGAACCATATGAAGCAGCTAACCAATGTCTCCACTGGCCTTCCCCATGCGACCGAAGCGATCAAAGATGCAAGAACCGCATGGGAAAACTTGATGACAACGGTTCAAAATGCAACTTCTCCGGGAACAGAGAAGCGGAGGCTCTGCCCGTATTCGGTTCGCAGAATGGACGCCTCCAAGTCGGCGGGCGGTCACTTTACCATGGACATACCGTGTGGGCTTGTCGCAGGTTCTTCCATAACTGTCATAGGCACTCCTGGCAGCCTCACTGGTAATTTCTGGATTGATCTCGTCGGGACGGCACTCCCGGGAGAACCTGAAGAACCCATTGTGCTGCGGTACAGTGTTCGTCTGACCGGCGATAAACTTGCTGAAGGTCCGGTCATAGTGCAGAACGCCTTCACTGCAAGTAATGGCTGGGGTTTTGAGGATCATTGCCCCTGCAGTAACTCCAACAATGCAACTCAAGGTACTTTAAACTTGCTTACAAATTGCTTACTAGTAGTAGTAATATAGTTATTATTGTGGTGCCTCACACCACTTATCTGACATCTTTCACAGTGGATGATTTGGAGAGATGTAATTCCATGGTGGGCAGAGAAGAAAAGAGCATAAAGAACTCTACACATCACGCTGGTCCCAAGCTAGGTGGAAAACCAAGCACATATTTTCCTTTTAAGCAGGGATACCTTGCTATAACAACTCTCCGGGTAGCGCTCGAAGGAATACATATGACGGTTGATGGGAAACATATTACTTCATTTGCATACAGAGCGGTAATCTTCTCCCGTGTGGATCATGAGATAAATGTGATGTTGCTCAAATGCTTACTGTTTGAGTTTCTGTTATCAGGGCTCCGAACCTTGGTTTGTTACTCAAGTAAGGATTTCTGGTGACTTCAAGCTAGCAAGTGCCATTGCAAGTGGACTGCCTACCTCCGAAGACTTGGAGAATAGCTTGGATCTTGAAATGCTGAAGTCATCACCTATTCCAGACGGCAAAGATCTCGACCTTCTGATCGGCATCTTCTCAACGGCAAACAACTTCAAGCGTAGAATGGCGATTCGAAGGACATGGATGCAATATGATGCTGTGCGTAACGGAACAGTTGCGGTCCGATTTTTCGTTGGCCTGGTAAAATACTAAACGATAGTTATGTCAGTCAACTGTCCAAGGGTTTCAGAGTGTTCTTTTACTGCTCCCGTTTACAGCCCTTAATCCTGACACGTTTGGTATTGTTTTGTTTATTAAAAGCATACAAACCTGATGGTAAATAAGGAACTCCGGAATGAGGCACGCACATATGGTGACATTCAGGTGTTGCCCTTTGTTGATTACTACAGCCTAATTACATGGAAGACACTGGCAATATGCATCTATGGGGTAAAAAACACTGATCTTCTTGCAATTAATTTAGGCTTCTGCATTTCTTTTGCTTTTGTGTGCTTAACTAACTGTGATCTATTTGAGCAGACCAATGCTGTGTCGGCCAAGTATCTAATGAAAACAGACGATGATGCTTTTGTTCGAGTACATGAAATCTACTACTCGGTAAAACAGCTGAATGTCAGTAACGGTCTGCTCTATGGTTGCATCAATTCAGACTCAGGTCCTCACAGAAATAGTGAAAGCAAGTGGTACATAAGCCCAGAGGTAATGTCCCCACATAGAAAGGTTGGCTGCCATAGAAATGGGTGCTAAGATTTCTGATGTATTCTGCTTCTGTAGGAATGGCCTGAAGAGAAATACCCACCATGGGCTCATGGACCAGGATATGTGGTTTCAGAAGACATTGCAAAGACAATCAACATTTGGTATAAAACAAGTCGTCTAAAGGTATTTCTGTTTAGGCAGAAGTGTAACCTATGGCTCTGTGATATACTCCCTCTGTTCCTAAATATAAGTCTTTTTAGAGATTCCAATATAGACTACATACGGAGCAAAATGAGTGAATCTACACTCTGAAATAAGTCTACATTCATCCGTATGTAGTCCATATTGAAATCTCTAAAAAGACTTATATTTAGGAACGAAGAAAGTACATGCTAGATGAAAACTAATTTACAAAAGACCGGTCAAGTGCCAAACCACAACCAAGTTGCCTAGAGGTATATTGATTTAGCAAAAATGAGCTATGATTTCCCAACTGGAACAAGGAAAAACTAGCTGAAAGAGGCACACTCAAGCTATAATTTCGCTATTCTAAAAAGAACTCTACTGTACCTAAGTCTAGCCTCTTATTTATTTGATCTTCTCTGCTGCTACCAGCTGACAGATTGTATAGCTAAACAAGATGTTATCTACATCCTTCATTCATGCAGATGTTCAAACTAGAAGATGTCGCGATGGGCATATGGGTTGACGAAATGAAGAAGAGCGGTTTACCCGTGAGATACGAAACAGATAGGAGGATCCACATTGATGGTTGTAAGGAGGGGTTCATTGTTGCCCACTATCAAGAACCAAGGAATATGCTATGCATATGGGAGACACTCCTAAGGACAAATCAAGCTATGTGCTGCAACTAACTAACTAGTAATGCAGAACCAATTCCGATGATGTGAATATTTTTAAAAATTCACAAACTTTTTTAAATCATGATCCTTTTTTGAGTTCCAACAGCTGCATCCGTACATGTACATTGCTATGACGCATAATCGATGTTTCCAGTCCCAATTCATGATCACGAAATCCATAGAAACTGTAGATACAAGCATTTCTCGGTAGACACAAGATCTTCAGTGCAATGATGTTCACATTCAGATTTAGTACCCACTATATGGCTGTTCACATCAGAAAGGTTAATTAACTCATGAGCTATCAAGGGCCTGCTAAATGCGTGTGAAAGCAGTAAAAACATTACCACTGACTAGCTAATTAGTCAATCAAAACCAATCAAAGCAACAAGCATGGAACTCACAGTTCACATTGTAACTCGGATTACTCTGTTTTGTGCCCAATGCATCAGAGGTGTGTCTCAATCTAACTAACACCCCCTCCGTCCAGTAATATAAGATGTTTTTGCAAGCTATGTACCAATACAAGTTTTAAACCATGTACAGTTAATATACCATGTAAAAAAATTGAGGAAAATACCATGTAATTTGTCAACACACATCTCTGTCAAGCTCGGTCGTCAATACAGGAAAAATGGACTCTACATATTTGTCAGCAAGTTCAGACTTTCACCAATTCATTTATGTGAAAAGAGTCAAGACACTAAGAAATAGTAGCACATGAGAAGTATCCAATGAGAAGAGAGAGCCCTCGGTCACAGGCTGGAGACCATGGAACATATGGGTTGCTACATCCTGGGCCGATGACCCATGTGAGTTAGGAGTACCGCCAGCCGTCAAACAAACGAGCAACATAACAGCAATCTTCACAGCCTGCCTCGCGAGTTTGGGCCCGCTGCATTAAATCGGCTTATACGCCTCATGTATCCTGCTTTTCTGCATTCACATATATATCACGAAAATACATCTAGCGCACATCTCCAATCAAGAAATTGCAGTCCATTAGGTACCAGGAGCAAGTGTGCGCAGGTGCCAAAACGACACCCCCTTTTATTACCAAGAGGCGAGAGCTTTAAGGAGCTTACTGATCAAGGGGACAACCTTTGGATGTGCCATTCTGTACCCCCACCTATTTCTCGCTGTGAATACTGTAGCCTGTTTATATAAAAAAGTATTGTGTTCAAACTATGTTAACATGTTCACGGATATTCAAATGAGGGTTTCTGACAAAATCAAAATTGATAATCAAATGACAAATGTACAGAACATACCGGTCATGCAGACGAGACTGTTGGCCTTGCCAGAACTCAAAAAGATTTGGTGTCAATCTGTAGCCACCCCAGTAATCAGGTTTAGGGATGAAGCTACTGCAGAACAAGAAAACAGCAATGGGGTTAAAAGAAGAAACCAGAATTCAGGATTAACATGCAGCAGCTAACTAAAGATTGTTACACTTTAGCAGCTTAGACCGACACACTAACTGCATTTAATAGGCATATCTAATCACAGATAGGACACAAGTGATTCATGCCAACTATGCCCCACTAATACCAACATACTGGCTATGGAGCCTTTCAGCTGTACTCTCCATCTCCCTCTCTCCAGAGGTAGAACAGGAGTAAATGAATCCATTTCCGTTGCTCCAGATATAGGGACAGAGTAAGTGAGTAACCATAATGTGCTGAAGCTCCAACAGAGATCGTTGCAGTGCATGCTTTTCATGATGTTGTATTCACAAATATATGCAATATGAAGATGCAGATATATTAGTGGGAGCAACATATTAAGGTTGTTCACGAAATTTTAGCACTTCGACAACTGTTCATGAAACTGGGTTTATGGCAGGGCTGCCCTGTCCTTGGATCTAGGAGTATTAAACTGGTGTCGCAGTTACCATTAACGTGGTAAAGTAGAAATAAACTGCTTGGAAACAAAGCAGCTAGGGTGAATTATTCGTGTCAATAAAAAAAATGGCATGGATGACAAAAAGACCGGCTTTTCATGCAAGTAGCACGTTCTTTGATCAAATCAGCTGCAGTTCTTACAGATGCTATTTCTATAAAGCATATTATTTGAAAATGAAATTATAGATAGAGTTAGGGAAATCCTTTCTTGAGGGTCAAGTAATTTTTCCATCTATATATGGGAGCACACGCTTGATTATTCAATCTAAGTTAACCAACAAGAATAATTTATCAATCTCTCCTCCCTTGTTCGTCATCAATAATCTATATTTTTCTCCCCAATCCCCTATCTATCTTTAAAACACCCAAGGATGCTTACAGAAACATGAAATCGAGACCAAACATGGGTGCAGCTGGCATACTGACTCACCCATCAGAATATTTTTGCTCCAATTCCTTGTACGCTTGTTGGAGAACTTCTCTTCCAGAAATGACAGTGCTCTAGAAATAGCATAGTTAATACTGACTTTTGCTTTGAAGCATGCTGCGACAAACATAAACTAGAGCAACAATACCTGCTTGCTAACAATTGCACCAAGCTGACTTCCGCGTGGGCGGCTGTGGAAATACTTCTCAGATTCTTCTTCTGAGACCTTCTCAACCGACCCTTCTACTCTAACCTATGAAACGACGAAGATCAGCATCAGCCAACAAGAGCACTTTCAGAATACACTGTTTTCTCAGTCGTTCCACTGGAGCGTTAAAAATAAGAATGAACTGAGCACCTGACTGAATTTACAAAAATATGCGGTAAATAGGAATTTGGCATGGTATATGGTTTTAAAAAAAAATGTAACGTACCAACACCAAACTGAAATTACCAAGCAAACCAACATATCCTTTATTTTCCTTGAAGACCCATTATATTTCAACACATACTGAACGAAAGTTGTTTCACATTAATTTATTAAACCACACTGAAAGTCCATTTGGTAAATCTATTGCCTGGTTTGAAAACTATGGTGCATAAAAATATACCAAACATGCCTCACGAGTTCATTCCTTACTCCTTGCTAAACGAATACACCAGATGCATCAACATTCATTGTTCTCACCTATAACTGGTACCAAAAATCAGATGAAACATGAAATGAGACCTAGTCTAATAATTAAATACATGGTAGAATAATGAAGAATGTCGGATTTGAGAAAAGATCAGAAAATAAGAACGTAGATAAAAGAGAGGATTACTTAACAGATCAACTTACAAATAAATGCAAAATCAGATTATGCTGAAAGACGTGAAACCATATTTCACATATCAGACAGCAAGCACAGTATAGTTTGGTAAAGGACTACCATTGTGTTGCTTTCGCCCTCTTGCTACTGCAGGCAATGAAAATTATCCTATAATAGTAGCACATGCGGTTGGTAAAATCACCTGTCGATTCATCTCATTCCAGTAGAAAAGAAGTGCCGCATTTGAATTTTCCGATAAATCATGTGCTTTTTGGCTACCGTAATTTGTGTACCTGCACGAGACCCAATGAAGGCATGAGTAACAAAATTGTAAGGAGGTTCACTGGAATGGATGGATAATTGTTTAAAATGGTGATTTTTAATGTACCAAACGAATCCCTGCTTATCAACGCCTTTTAAAAGAACCATTCTTGAAGAACTGTCCATAAATTAACAACAAAGAAAATTATCATTATTAGTAACCAGTTTTGCAAGCTGAAAGGAACATTAAGGAAAGAGAATCATACGGCTTTCCCGCTTTATTGACAGTTGTTAAAGCCATGGCATTAGGTTCGCGCAGGCCAGCAGTAACTGCTTCATCAAACCAAGTACGAAACTACAGCAAAGAAACAGTCATCAGAATATAACATTATTGAAAAATTGGCTTACGATTTCTGGAATTACTCAAGTTAACCATACCTGGTCAAACGGATTAGGCATCACTTGATTCTCAAGAAGTTCCGGGGAAATATAATTCTCCCTGAGAGATGAAATGTCAACTGACGGCACTTTTCCAATTCTCACACACATGGAGGTTCCAGGATATGGAGGAAGTTCAAGCCCATATTTGCTCGAAATGGGAGGCGGAACAAACCTACCCCCTAGGAAATGGTGGGGTCCAGTAAATTTTTTGGCACAGAGCTTTGGTGCGGTCAATGATACCTGGACATTCCGCAATAACTTGAGAACTAAAATTTGTCATGGTTACATGGTTATCTATAATGTTGATGCATAAATTCGTCAAAAAATCTTTCAATAGATGCTAACCAGCATATCAGGCTTAATTCCTCCTCCACTGACATCTCCCTCCTCTACATGCCACCCAGAAGGGATATCAACAGAAACAATTGGCGATCTTTTCGCTGAATCACCAACAGCACTCAATGAAACAAGCATTTGGATAAGATCATCAAAGGGTGGTCGGGGTGTTCCTGAACAATAGTTTCCAAAAACAAAATCTTAAGTAAGAATGATGGAGAATATATGGTATAACTGAGGAAAACAATCACATAGCCTGTTAGTGCAATTCCATTCAGTTCACACTTCAAATGGTAGCAGTACTTTCTTAATTAACAGATTACATTCTTTCTTTTATAAGATTCTGCATTGAAATAAGCCACTTGCTCCCAGCACCCTTCTGTATACCTATATTCCAAAATACCACTTGAAACCGGAACAGTAAACCCATGTGTTTACTGAATAATCATGTGATGTATGAGTATGATCAAATTCAATTTACCCAAAAAGCTGATAACACTTTCCTGAAAATCATTGTTGTTTATGCTTGGAGCTCAACCATTGTTTTGATTAGATTATGCATAAAATAATTCTGACTTGTACAACCTATGTGTTATGCATACATTCAGCTCCTCAACTACTGCTGATACAGGGACAACAACAACATTGTTTCAATGAGAACATATGAACTACTTTAAAAATCATATGGCATAGAATATTCACATGGAACAAAACAGGGGAAACATGTAAATGATAAAAATATCTGACATGAGCTTTACATAAAATCAGTGGTCGCAGATCAGAACAACACAAAAGGTTAAACACTAAACAGGATATAGAAATCACACATACCATGAAATGAAAAACCAAACATCGCATCAATAACAATGTCGTACTGCCCTGATAAATCCTGAGGTAGGTCTTCAACAGGCACAAACGGGATAGCCAGCGATTCAAGCTAGAACATAAAAGATAATTAAAAGAATAATAGTGGAAAAGGGTACCATATGGCACACCAAGAAAATCATGGAGTCCATCAAAGATTACCTGAGTAACAAGGCCAGAATACAGAGGTTTTGCCGTACGTTTTGGATAGCAAACAAAGGGCTTGTATCCAAAATGATAAAGATGCCGAGCAGCAACCAGACCATCACCACCATTATTTCCCGGACCACAGATGATAAGAACCCTTGTATGTTCACTCAACTTATAAACCTGTGTTGATCATGAAAATTTTCACTAAACAGAAAGAATAACTAATAAAGAAAGAAGGGGCCTGAAAAGACGAACATGATCAAGGACATAGATGAACACGTACAACATTAGTACTACCTTTCTATGTCTGATCAGTTCCTATCTTTTCAACTAGTTAGTGGGAGTTCACAACTATCAAGAGACCATAGTACTGTATTGCCCAGTCATTTTCTTTGTAGTGGTCTCCTCTTTTGAGTGCTTTAATGGCGACATCTTTCTATCACTTCGCAACAACAGCAAGCTGCTGCTGCTGCTGCATAGTCTAGACGGTCTAGTGCTAGACAATTTACTCAGACAACTAACCAGCTAACTGGTAATTAGCACGGCAACCAGAACAACAAGCCAACATGGCAAATACAGTTGAAGAGCAGCACAGAAAGTCAGGTGTCTTATACCTCCGCGACGGCCGTAGCGACGCTTAGCCCGGCGAGCTCCTGCACGGAAGCAAACCCAGATCAAATCAAGCAGTCAGCGCCAGACGGCCTCCGCCCTACAACCGCGGGGTTAACAACAACAGGTAAAATGAGAGAGGGGGCCGCGGTTCCCCGGCACTTACCATGAGCTGGTCGACGCTGAACCCGAGGGGCCCCATGAGCTGCTCGTCGATATCCGCGGCATCGCGCTGCGAGAGGTGCGTCACCTCCGCGGCGGCGGCGACCGCCGTCGACGTCGCCAGCGACGCCATGGCCTGCCTGGGCGTGGGGGACAGGTCCCGCTGCGGCGAAGCGGCGGCGAGGAAGGCGAGGCCGCGGCGGGGCGGGGAAGGGAGGCGGAAGTGGGGGCTAGGGTATGGGGACGGAGGAGGGCAGAGCGGAGCGGCGGTGGCGGGGGCGGGGAAGGTGGAGAGGAAGAATGGCATAACACGGGTGGTGCTGGCGAGACCGGATTTGTTGCGGAACTTGGACACGGCGGTCAGCATCGGGCGCTGGCGGCGCCGGGACTGGACGCTCGCACCGCGGTGACTGGCTCAGCGCCTCAGCCGGCTGGTGTGTGTGTCAAGTGCCATGTACCGGGTGGCTGCTAGCCAGCTGGGTGATGTGGTGTGTCAAGGGTTACATAAAATTTTGACCTGAAAGGGTTGATGTATGAAAAATGTTTAGGCCTCCTTGGTGTTCGTAGGAATATTGTAGGAATGGTAAAGGATAAGAACTTCGTAGAAAAAATTCTTTTGAAACCTTTTGGTTTGTAGAAATGGGTTTCTATCTGAGTCAATTACACCACTGGTGTCACAACTTGGCTTGAAAAATCAGTTTAGTGCTAAAACTTGCGGACTACATTGAATTAGTGCCACAACTTGGCATTGACGTGCATATACGGTGCAAATCATGTTTTTATACGAACACAGTGCTGATTAGGAGCGCCAACATCGTATGAGCCTCTGCTGTCAGCCACTGGATGTTGTGTGCCTGCTATTCTGCAGAAAGCACCTCAGGAATTATTTTCTCACAAAAAAGACCCTGTCAGTGACCGATATTTTCCTGGATCCATCTTTCAGCCACCCATACTATTGTGCAAAAAAATGTTAAGGCTGGGATTCGATCATGCAACCTGTACCTGCAGTAGCACAAGCCAAACAAATACACCCGACAGCGATGTTGTAATAAACTAATACAAAACCTATATAACGTTTCGATTTAACTGGGCTGGACTTCCAGTGGCTCATTTTGCACAGTTATTTTAGAAAAAATACATGCAAATTGTTACCGTGTGTTATAAAGAAAATAAATTTTAAAATAACAATGAACACTTTTATATACGACGTACTTTTTAACTAAAATTACGAACATTTTAACTTATATTACCATTTATCATGAAATAAAATATATAATTATATGTATTAATACGTGAATCTTTTGATAATGTAATATTATTCCATATTATTATTTATAGCATAAGAATATAATTTACATATGTTCTATAAATTCGTAAAAAAAAGTAACGCTGCTGAGTGGTGTGGTGGCCACTCTCACATGTTGACTACATGTCGCTGCTTCTAATCCCAGCCAAATATTTTTACATTATACGAATAGATTTTCTGAAAGCAAGAACATTTATATATACTACATGAATAATTTGTTAAAACTGTCAATATATTAAAACTTATTTAAGAATTTATGGAAATATATAGTAACTAAAAAACTTTCTTAAAATATGAACACTTTTACACACTACATGAATATTTTTTAAAAACTTTGAACATTTTTAGACTTATATATGCATTTATTAAAAAAATATAACATCAATATTTTTATATATTACGTTTATATTGTTAATATTGTGAACAAATTTACACTTATATAAGCATTTACTGAACATATGTTTTTATTCAATATGCAAATTATCGCATGAAGAGTTTCAAAATTCAAAATTTATTGTATAGATAAAAGTTAAATCAATACATGATTTTATGGTTTATATATATTGAGTAAATTTCTGGCAAAAACGCAATGCAAAATGGGTTGCATGCACAGCAGCCCACTTAATAGTCAGAGAATATATATAACTAGTAGCATCCTACTGTTTAGCAGTGTGCTCCTTCGTCCTACTCCCTCCGTCCGTGAATAAGTGTACATCGAGCTTTTGTCTTAAGTCAAAGTTTTAAAACTTTGACCACCTTTCTAGAAAAAAGTAAAAGCATTTATGGCACCAAATTAGTATCAATAGATTCGTTTTGAAATGTACTTTGATAATATATCAATTTGATGTCATATATGTTACTACTATTTTCTATAAAGTTGGTCAAAATTTTAAAATTTTGACTTAGAACAAAAGCTAGATGTACACTTATTCGCAGACGGAGGGAGTACATGTTAGCTGTTCGAGTATCCCGCACGCATGCTGCTTTTTTCAATTATTAGCGTGACGCTAATAAATGGACCCTTATGGCCGCGACAGGGTCTTTTTTTTTGAAAAAAAAAATTCTGAGTTTTTTTTTTGCAAAATAGCAGGCCACACGTCCACTTTGCCGTCCAGACGCTGACAGTGGGCCCTATGCCACATTGGCGTGCCTCATCAGCATCTTATTCGTACAACAACGTGGTATGCACTGTATATGCACGCCAAAGCCAAGTTGTGATACCAGTTCAATGTATGCCGCAAGTTTTAGCACTAAACTAACTTTTCACGCCAAGTTGTGATACCAGTGGTGTAATTGACTCTTTCTATTTCTATATAGGATATGAATAAATTCTTCACATTTTAAAAGAAAAAAATATTAACCTAGACTCAATAAAAAAATGCTTATCATGTGCATCAAATGACATTACTAAACAATATAACTCAGCTAGCTAGGAGCCCCCATAACGTTTTGAAGCTCTGAGCCGTCGGATCATGCGTACAAACGCGCAGGAGTCGCTCTGTCGTCCAGGTAGTTACGCACGTACGAATTACCGTTTCGCGGGCCGCTGCTCCGCAAAATTAGCTGCAGTTTCTGTCCGAGATTTGGCCCTATATGATAGAAGGCCCATGTCCAGCCCAACGTGCAAAACATACAACCATTCATACCTGAACAGGCTTCCCTCGGAAAAAGGAGAACCTGAACAAGTCTCTTCGTCTATCCATGAGCCATTTCTCAAAAAAAAAAAAAAAACGCTGAGCCGCACGGCGCTATCCCTACCCCCAAGATACTCTCTCCGTGGACGCCTCACCTATGCCGTACTTCGTCCCGGCTGCGAGCTTCTGCAACAGGTCTGCTTAGGCCTCAGTACCCTCCAGTACTCCTCCTCTACTCTTACTCGGCAGCCCCCCACGGTGGATTTCTTCTTTACTTGTTTGTAATGCCGTCTCCTGCAACGCTCTTCCATGGCGGTTGCAACGGCCGCACGCGCCGTTGGCGCCCATCGCCGGCTGTCTGCCTCCTGCGTCCGCCTCCATGTCCTTGCAGCTGTAACACACGCCCCTCCCCATTCAGTACCTGAGAGACGCCTCTTCATTTGATCCCCCCTTTCCCCAGGAGGCGGCTATGGTGACGGGTTGCGGTGAAGGAGATTTGACATAGTCGATCGTGACCCAGGAGAGAACTTGCAGTGTGTCGCCAGCATCTCATCCTTATTTTACGCTGCAGGATCTTTGGTGCTAGCTAATCAAGGAACGTCTCTCCGCCAAAAGGCTGTAGAGATTTGATTCAGATCTACAAGATCTGATTTTATGATTGATTTATTAATAATTTCAGATGGATTGATAATCTCCAAGGAGGATGACGTTGTTGATTTGTTTTGCTGGTGTGTGATGGGCATCCCGGGAGGATGCAGTTGGAACAGTCGTTGTACTGTTTTTATGGCAGATTCCTTACGGTTTCTCAGTCTTAGAGTTCATCATGTATTATGCATAGAGCATAGTTGTGTACATGCATTAGCTTATAGGTTATATACGAATTTACTAGCAGATTTCATGGGCCCATTTCCTTTGTTAAATTGTTCATTGAATAATCACGGGTGGTACTTCAAGCTCTATGCGGTAAGCTTTATAAGTTCTGTGTGGTGCTACTTTTTGTTGGCTATTTGATCAAGTGCTCGTATACTTCAAAGATTTACCTTGTAGCATTTTTGTTCTGGTGCATTGCATGTTTTAGTACACTGAAATTCTTGATACGTTCGACAGCTAGGCCATGGACAACATAGGGAAGATGCCACTAATTAAGTGATGCAAGCCAGTTTATGAGGTCGTTGCTTATATGTCGATCCTACTTGCAGGCCTTTGATGTTTGTGCTTTGGAGAGGTTCCTTGATGGTGGCATCACCTTGGGAGCTGTTACTTTTCACAGAACTTTGGAAACCATATCCTTTATAAGGCATGTAATTATGCAGAAGAATAGTAATTGTTAGCGCTGCTAAGATGCTTTACATTCAATTGTTTTTCTGCCTCCAGAATATTTCTCGCATTAATTCAGTAAATTGCTCCGAAGGTACTATAGCAAACAATCATCTTCATATTCGAGGTATTGTAGTTTCAAATACTCATACTTAATAGATATATTGGTATCATCTAAATTATGACCGATATTGGCATCATTTTCTATAAAAAATGGACGAGCGCGGCAACGTGCGCCTTTATGTTCTAATCTCTTTCTATATAGGAATTGAGATGCATGTCATCTCATTTTCTATGATTTTTCTATTCTTATACTAGTCCTATCCTAAGAACCAAAGGAGATCTTAGAATGCACGGATGCACCAACCAAAGAGATGAAACTTGGAGATCTCTCGCGCCACTCGGGGGAAATCCTAGCAGCCGCAGGCCCGGCCCCTACCTACCGCTCACCCCCGCATCGCACCGTCGGAGGGCTGGCCGGCGAAGCCGCGTCAGGCCCTAGGGTGGCGGAGGCGAGGTCGTTCTCCTCCTTCTTCACCCCAACCTCTCCCCTCCCCCCATCTGGTGCTTCGCGACATCGGGGCAGTGATGGCCTTCCCTGGCAACTCCTTTCTCGACATGCTGGCAGCGCAGGTGGTCTCCCTCGGTCGCGACTTCCCTGTGGTGGTTCAGGTCTGCCCCGAGCGCCATCTGGGAGCTCACACTGGCTGGTTGTGGTGCTCTCCGGCCGACTTTTCGTGGCGGCCGGGCGCTCCCTGCTAGCTATGGCTCCCCTCCCCCGACCCTCATCCCCCTTTGAGCTTTGGGTCGGCCTCTTCGAGAGGCAGCCATGGATGAGGTTGGTTGTGCCCGGCGGTGGCTACTCCTTGCACTGCGTCAGGAAGGTGATTTGGTTAGGCGAGTCCCCTTCACCCTCCCCCCGACAAGGGCGGCTTCAGCCCAGCAGCCGTGGACCTGCGCCCTTCCCGCATTCATGGTCAGCCATGCGCGGCTCCGGGCCAAGCAAGCCCTGGGAGCTGCGCTCTTTAGGACTCCTTTGGCTCGCTGGCTCCTTAGCGTCTTCACACCACCACCACCCTGTTGGTGTCCTGGTTGGCCGTCCATCCCAGTGCATCTTTGTCTCCGGTACGCTATGGGAGCTGCGTCCCCTTTCGGCTCCTCGGGCCCATAGGCATCCCTGCTGCTCCGGTCCAGGTTGCTTGGTTCTTGTAGGATCGAAAGTATGTCTAGAGGAGGGGTGATTAGACTACTTGACCAAATAAAACTCTAGCCTTTTCCCAATTTTAAGTCTTGGCAGATAATGACCCACAAGTATAGGGGATCTATCGTAGTCCTTTCGATAAGTAAGAGTATCGAACCCAACAAGGAGCAGAAGGAAATGATAAGCGGTTTTTTTTGACAGAAAGATTGTAAAGGAACCCCCTACAGTATAATTGGTGCAACAAACCCAAATTGCAAGTACTGTGCCTTGAACCTGGGTGGGTGGAAAGGCATCAGCCCCTTCCCACCACTAGGATATGCCTTAGTCTGCATGATAAGCGGTTTTCAGCAAGGTATTCTCTGCAAGTACTGAAATAAGTGGTAACAGATAGTTTTGTGACGAGATAAATTGTAACGAGCAACAAGTAATAAAAGTAAATAAAGTGCAGCAAGGTGGCCCAATCCTTTTTGTAGCAAAGGACAAGCCGGAACAAACTTTTATAATAGGAAAAGCACTCCCGAGGACACATGGGAATATCGTCAAGCTAGTTTTCATCACGTTCATATGATTCGCGTTCGGTACTTTGATAATTTTATATGTGGGTGGACCGGTGCTTGGTTGATGTTCTTACTTGAACAAGCATCCCACTTATGATTAACCTCTATTGCAAGCATCCGCAACTACAACAAAAGTATTAAGGTAAACCTAACCATAGCATGAAACATGTGGATCCAAATCAGCCCCTTACGAAGCAACGCATAAACTAGGGTTTAAGCTTCTGTCACTCTAGCAACCCATCATCTACTTATTACTTCCCAATGCCTTCCTCCAGGCCCAAATAATGGTGAAGTGTTATGTAGTCGACGTTCACATAACACCACTAGAGGCTAGACAACATACATCTCATCAAAATATCGAACGAATACCAAATTCACATGACTACTAATAGCAAGACTTCTCCCTTGTCCTCGGGAATAAACGTAACTACTCACAAAGCATATTCATGTTCATAATCAGAGGGGTAATAATATGCATAAAGGATATGAACATATGATCTTCCACCAAATAAACCAACTAGCATCAACTACAAGGAGTAATCAACACTACTAGCAACCTACTAGCACCAATCCCGGACTTTGAGACAAGAATTGGATACAAGAGATGAACTAGGGTTTGGAGATGAGATGGTGCTGGTGAAGATGTTGATGGAGATTGCCCTCTTCCGATGAGAGGAGCGTTGGTGATGACGATGGTGATGATTTCCCCCTCCCGGAGGGAAGTGTCCCCGGCAGAACAGCTCTGCCGAAGCCCTAGATTGGTTCCGCTAAGGTTCTGCCTCGTGGCGGCGGAGTCTCGTCCCGAAAGGTTGCTTCTGGTTTTTTTTCTTGACGAAATACTTCATATAGGAGAAGATGGACATCGGAGACCCACCAGGGGGCCCACGAGGTAGGGGGCGCGCCCTAGGAGGGGGGCGCGCCCCCCACCCTCATGAGCAGGGTGTGGGCCCCCTGGCCTTCATCTTTGGAGAGGATTTTTCTTTATTTCTTTTAAGATATTCCATGGAGTTTCAGGACTTTTGGAGTTGCACATAATAGGTGTCTAATATTTGCTCCTTTTCTAGCCTAGAATTCCAGCTGCCGGCATTCTCCCTCTTCATGTAAACCTTGTAAAATAAGAGAGAATAGCCATAAGTATGTGACATAACGTGAAATAACAGCCCATAATGCGATAAATAACGATATAAAAGCATGATGCAAAATGGACGTATCAACTCCCCCAAGCTTAGACCTCGCTTGTCCTCAAGCGAAAAGCCGATAACAATAAATATGTCCCCATGTTTAGAGGTAGAGGCGTCGATAAAAAATAAAATACGGACATGACGGCATCATGATTATTCTCATAACAGCAACATATATATATTTTGTCATATGATTACGTAAGTTCAAGTGATGATCTATTCACAATGCAAAAGTATGAATCGGAAACCTTATTGAGCACCAACAAACTATAACCTCAGTCATTGAAGCAATTGCAATTTATCATAACATCGGAAAGAGTCTATGTCAGAGCTAAAAGCAAGTCCACATACTCAACTATCATCTAGTCCTTCATAATTGCTAACACTCACGCAATACTTATGGTTACGGAGTTTTAATCGGACACAAAGAAAGATAGGAGCTTATAGTTTTGCCCCACAACCTTTTACCTCAAGGGTAATGTCAACGATAATAATTCATGCTCCCCTACATCCAATTATATATATATATATATATATATATATATATATATATATATATATATATATATATATATATATATATATATATCATGTTCTTTCCAACATGCTGGGCTTGCCAAAGGATAAAATGAAAAAGGAAAGGTGAAGATCACCATGACTCTTGCATAAGATAGAGGATAATAATAAAAGATAGGCCCTTCGCAGAGGGAAGCAGAGGTTGCCATGCGCTTTTATGGTTTGATGCACTAAATCTCAATGCGAAAGAACATCACTTTATATTGCCCCTTGTGATATGAACCTTTATTATGCAGTCCGTCGCTTTTATTACTTTCACATCACAAGATCGTATAAAGCTTATTTCTCCCACACCAATCAATCATACATATTTAGAGCAATTTTTATTGCTTTGCACCGATGACAACTTACTTGAAGGATCTTACTCAATCCATAGGTAGATATGGTGGACTCTCATGGCAAAACTGGTTTAAGGGTTTTTGGAAGCACAAGCAGTATCTCTACTTGGTGCTGAGAATTTGGCTAGCATGAGGGGGAAAGGCAAGCTCAACATGTTAGAGGATCCATGACAACATACTTTATCTCAGACATAAGAAGACGTAACTCATTATGTTGTCTTCCTTAGCTAGGAGCCCCCATAATGTTTTAAAGCTCTGAGCCGTCGGATCATGCGTACAAACGCACGAGAGTCGCTCTGTCGTCCAGGTTGTTATGCACATACGAATTACCGTTTCGCGGGCCGCTGCTCCGCAAAATTAGCTGCAGTTTCTGTCCGAGATTGGGCCCTATATGATAGAAGGCCCTTGTCCAGCCCAACGTGCAAAACATACAACCATTCATACCTGAACAGGCTTCCCTCGGAAAAAGGAGAACCTGAACAAGTCTCTTTGTCTATTCATGAGCCATTTCTCAAAAAAAAATCGCTGAGCCGCACGGCGCTATCCCTACCCCCAAGATCCTCTCTCCGTGGACGCTTCGCCTCTGCCGTACTTCATGCCGGCGGCGAGCTTCTGCAACAGGTCTGCTTAGGCCTCAGTACCCTCCAGTACTCCTCCTCTACTCTTACTCGGCAGCCCCCCACGGTGGATTTCTTCTTCACTTGTTTGTAATGCCGTCTCCTGCAACGCTCTTCCATGGCGGTTGCGACGGCCGCACGCGCCGTTGGCGCCCATCGCCAGCTGTCTGCCTCCTGCGTTCGCCTCCATGTCCTTGCAGCTGTAACACACGCCCCTCCCCATTCAGTACCTGAGAGACGCCTCTTCATTTGATCCCCCCTTTCCCCAGGAGGCGGCTATGGTGACGGGTTGCGGCGAAGGAGATTTGACATAGTCGATCATGACCCAGGAGAGAACTTGCAGTGTGTCGCCAGCATCTCATCCTTATTTTACGCTGCAGGATCTTTGGTGCTAGCTAATCAAGGAATGTCTCTCCCCCAAAAGGCTGTAGAGATTAGATTCAGATCTACAAGATCTGATTTTATGATTGATTTATTAATAATTTCAGATGGATTGATAATCTCCAAGGAGGATGACGTTGTTGATTTGTTTTGCTGGTGTGTGATGGGCATCCCGGGAGGATGCAGTTGGAACAGTTGTTGTACTGTTTTTATGGCAGCTTACTGTTTCTCAGTCTTAGAGTTCATCGTGTATTATGCATAGAGCATAGTTGTGTACATGCATTAGCTTATAGGTTATATACGAATTTACTAGCAGATTTCATGGGCCCATTTTCTTTGTTAAATTGTTCATTGAATAATCACGGGTGGTACTTCAAGCTCTATGCGGTAAGCTTTATAAGTTCTGTGTGGTGCTACTTTTTGTTGGCTATTTGATCAAGTGCTCGTGTACTTCAAAGATTTACTGTTGGATTTCGGGTTCTGGTAGACCCTTAAGGTTCGAACTCTGGGGTGCGCGCGGAGATTATGCCCTCTACCTCTCCGTCTCGCAAAGATCTAAACTACCAAAAGAACAACACAAGAGACACAGAGTTTATACTGGTTCGGGCCACCGATGCGGTGTAATACCCTACTCCAGTGTGGTGTGGTGGATTGCCTCTTGGACTGGTGATGATGAACACTACAAGGTAGAACAACCTCGCGAGGGTCTGATCTTGGCCTGGGGGATGAACTGCTAGGAGGAGTTCAATCGCCCTTCTCTCTCTTTCTCTCTCATCCAATTGCCAGATTGCTCGATGATCTCTCCTCTCCCTACCCTGTGGGTGGCTAGTCCTATTTATAGGCAAAGGCCCTGGGCCTCTTCCCAAATATTGAGCGGGAAGGGCGCCAACAATTGGCCAATTCGAAAGGGAACATCTAGTACACTTATCCTGACTAAAGTTGGTCCTCGCCTGCCAAAGGCCGTGTGGTTACGCCGTTCTGGGCTCCACGATGACCTCCTTCCCACCGTTGGACTGGTCTTGGTCTCATTGCACCGAAATGGATGCCTTTGCTTGATCCTCTCGCCTGCGCTTGTCCCCTTTGCACCAAAGAGGAAAGGGAGACACTGCGCGGACTGGCGCCCGCCTGGCACCCTTGGTCGTCATGGCTTGCGTCATGGGCACCTCGCGAGGTACCCGGCCTTGATCTCTCCGCCTCCTCGTGAGCCAGCCTGACGAGGCCGTGCCTGAGGAAGCGCCGTGTCGTCCGTCCCACGAGGCTTGGCCCCTCGCGAGGGTCTTGGGTCTTGTGTTGATGAAGATGGGCCATGCTGGGGCCCCTTTCGAGCCACGCCGCAGGCCGCAGGCAGGAAAGTCTGGGGACCCCCGTTCCCAGAACGCCGACAGTAGCCCCCGGGCCCAAGGCGCGTATGGACTTGGCCGTGCCGAGAGGCGAAAGGGCAAGGGCGAAGCGTCGTGGGCCCTAACAGTCTGCGGCCTTGGGCGCCACGTGGCGGTTGATTGGACGTGGGCGTCTCCGCTTCCCCACGACGCCTCGATGATCGCGCGGATTGGGCAAGTCCCTGCATGCAAATCGTGTCATGATTACCTGGGATCGTGGAGGCCGACGGTTGGCCTTCACCGGTTATAAGTACGGCACCGCGCGTGCCCTTCTAGTCCATCTCTTCTTTCTTTCTCCTTTGCCCCGATTCTTGCTCCGCCTTGCCGTGATGGCTCCGATCCGCCGGTTCTCTGCAGCGGAGAAGGGAAAGGCTCCTCGAGAGGGACCAGACCCGCTCCCACCGAAGAAGCGGCCTGCCCTTCGCGGCCGAGACGAGGAAGACCGTCAGGTGGTGTCGAGGCCTTGGTACGAGCGGCCTCCGCCTGGGTTCCCACTTCCCTTGTATGCCCACGCCAAGGGCCTTGAAGGGGGAGATGCCGATCCCCGCGGCCAGCGCCGGCGTCGGCGCCGACGGGTCACGAAGGTGTGGGTCGTTCCTCCTGGAGTCCACGCCGAGGGCTCCTCCCGCGAGCTCGTGCTCCACGCCGCCATGCCCCCTCGAACTTGGATTTGTTTTCCTCCCTTCTTCGCCTCTGTCTTCCCGCAGGGAAGACTCCTGGAGCTATGGCTGCAGCACGCCGACTGCAGCACTCCCGCGACCGAGGCAGAGGTCGCGGTCATTGCCTCGGGCGAGGTCTTCATGACTCGCGGCTGGGGCGAGATCGCTCGGGGTTGCAGAGCAAGGGGCGCCCTCACGATCCACCTGGAGTACGATGGTGCGTCGGTGATGTTCTTCAAGGTCTTTGCCGCGAACGGGCGCCGACTGGAGTGCTGCCCCGGGGGAGGCGGCCAGAACCCTGCCACGGTGAGGGCTAGGCCCGCCGACCGCTCCCTGGACAGCTCCACAAGTGACGGAAGCGCCGGGGGATCTAGCGACCCCAGCGAGACCTTCGCGACTCCGGAGACGAGCGACGACAACTATGAGCCCACGAGCCAGCGCCGCTCTCGGAGTAGGGCGGGCTCGCTTGGCCGTCGCCGACTCTGATCTGGATGGGGTTGGCGTCGGTGCTTGACGGCCCACTGTTGATGATGGCGTCTTTTGCAGGGGCACGCGTAGTTAGCATCCCTTAGGATCTGTTTCCTGCAAATGGGGGCTTGTAAGGTGTATGTGATCCTTTTTGTTAATATGTAACTCTTGCTATGGAACTGTGCGAGTCGTCAATTCCGTCGTAGCTTAGTTCTCCCTTTCGAACCTCGCGAGGGCTTGGTGCTCTGCGTCGACAGGTCCCAGTCCCAAGGCGGCGTCAGCCGTCGCTGGTATGCCAGGTCGCGATGCCGTGGTCAAGGCCAGGAGGTGAGCGACCCGGGGTCCGGTAAGAGCCCCTGAGTCGCGATGCTCAGGAGGTCCCCTTTGGCACCCAAGCAGCCGTCGCTCGGTGAGAAAGGGGAGCGACGTCGCTAGTACGGAATTGCGTTAGGTGCGGAGGTAGTGCCACGGTAGCCGGTGTTTTCGGGCGGTGACTTATCTTGTTAATCAGGGGTTACTCCTGGTGTAACCTCGGGTCTGCGCGGCAGCGGGAACGGAGTTGCTTGGCGAGGTCCTCGCGTGCCCCTTCTCCCTCACCTTTGCTCCCCTTTCTGCTCTACGTCCTCGGGACCCGGCCCTCGATCTGGTCTCAGCCGTCGCTGGTATGCCAGGTCGCGATGCCGTGGTCAAGGCCAGAGGGGGAGGGCTGGAGAGCCAGTAGGAGCCCTGAGTCGCGATGCTCAGGCACCCCCCCTTTAACGTGCAAGCGGTTCGCGCGGACAAGGGTGAAGGGAACTCCGTGAGGGCCTCGGCTAACGCAATTCCCTCAGGGGATCCTGCAAGCTCATCATAGAAGGAAAAAAGGGCTGCCATGACAGCTATTAGTCGGTCGTTAGTTGCTCTGTTTGGCGCAGGTGAGGTGTACCTGGGCGCCCGTGAGCCAGCGCGGGACTTACGGGGCCCTACCTCTAGGCGGGTTGCGCCTGGCACTGGGTTGTATCTTGAGATGTGTTCCTGCAAATTTGGTTAGATGCCGGCACTCTACGTCCTCGGGTCCCGGCCCTCGAGCTTGTCTCAGCCGTCGCTGGTATGCCAGGTCGCGATGCCGTGGACAAGGCCAGAGGGTGAGGGCTGGAGAGCCAGTAAGAGCCCTGAGTCGCTATGCTCAGGTACCCCCCCCCCTTTAACATGCAAGTGGTCGACATGGAGAAGAAGAGGTGCCATGGACGGGCATCAAGTAATCAAGCATGATAGGCGAATGCATAGCTGGAAATAAACGCAAGGAAGATACACGCCATCGGGCCTGGCCCGAGCGGCCTGGGGATGATGCAGCCCGAGGGCGCCCCCAACAAAGCAAGCTAATGACCGAAAATAAAAAGGGATACATGCCGCAGGGACGGACCCACGCGGCCTGGGAATGATGCAGCCCTGGGAGGGCGCTCCCAGCTGGAAATGAAGCTTGAAGGATGTCACCTGAAGATGTCGAAGATGAAGTGGTGTTGGTGCAGTAGACTCGGTGGGCTGCGGAAGCCGATCTTCACGAGCCCCCAGGCCCAGGGGCCTCAGGAGGCTCCGGAGGCGCTGGTGGCTCCTCGCGAATCATCTCCATCTCCGCCAGGACTGCGGAACGCATGTCTTCCTGAGTCTCCGTGATGCCCCTCATGAGGCGCTGGTACGCAGCAGCCACGCTCGGCAAGCCGTAAGGCATGCGGACATAGCTGTGGGGTGGACCTCCGCAATGCCCCACTTGCGAGGGCCAGAGGCGCTCCATCGTGGCGACCCGATTGAGCCCTGGTACGTCGATGCAGACGCGCAGCCCACCATCCTCGCCTGGATGGGGAGCCACAGTCGGTAGACGGCGGCAACCTCTCATGATTCTTGACTCCTGTAGTTCTTAAACGGCCTTGTTAACGAACTCCTGCTGGTCTGACCTTCCTTGCCTTGCTCCTTCTTGAGGGAAATGTGCTTCGAGGCACGCCTCCACGTGGTGCCCCAGCGCCTCCCTCGTGACCCTGGCCAGGTCGATGGCCCTCCAGGTGAGAGCCCCCGAGCCCTGCCTGAGGAGGGCGCCGGGCGCGCTTTCCTATGCGATGGAAGGAGGGTCCCCTTGGGCAGACGCGGGCCCTGAGGGGCCTGCCTCCTGAGGGGCTGAGCCTGACGATGTCTTCTTCTTCTTGGGGGTGATCTCGGGAAGCCTCCTGCTTCCGCGATCTGGGTCTTCTAGTGACGCGGCCTGAAAGGCTCGCTCCAGGGAACACACTGCGTCTTTCTCTTCACATGGCACCGTGATGACTCCACCACTTCCTGGCATCTTGAGGACGTTGTAGCCATGATGAGTCACGACCATGAACTTGGCCAGTGCTGGGTACCCGAGGATGGCGTTGTACGGCAGGCGGATGTGGGCGACGTCGAAGTCGATGTGCTCGGTGTGGTAGTTGCTGCGGGCCCCGAAGGTGATAGGGAGGCGGACCTGCCCGATCGGGACCGTGGAACCGTCGGTGACTCCAGAGAAAGGCTTGGTTGGCTGAAGCTGGTCGTAGGGCACTTGGAGATTGTTGAATGTTTCTACGGACAGGACTTTGAGCCCTGCTCCACCATCGATGAGGGTCCTGGTGACCAGTACGTTGCTGATGACTGGGGAGCAAAGCATCGGGAGGACCCCGGCTGTGGCCACACACTTGAGCTGATCTGCCGAGCTGAACGTGATGGTGCACGCCGACCACCTGAGGGGGCGCATTGCTTCGAGCTTGGGGAGGACTGCATTCACTTCGCGGGCAAACTGCTTGAAGATGCGTTGGGAGGCTGGGGCTTGAGCTCCGCCCAGGATGCAGGCGATTGCGCGCGGCTCCTGGAAGCCCCCAGCCCCCTCGTCTTGATGGCGGTCCTCGTTCCTCCTTGGCTGAGGCGGCAGTGGAGGGAGGCCTGCGTTGCCCTGCAGGCGATCCTCATGAGGCTGATCCCGCCAATCCCCCTCGCGAGGCAGGTCTCGCCAGCGGTCCTCGCGAGGTTAATCACACCATCCTTGGCGCGGGCCGCGGTCTTCCCAGCGTCCTGGGTTTCTTCCTCCTCCTCGGCCGTAGCCCCAGTCAGCGCGGTCGGGACGACGGTCGATCCTTCCTTCTTGCACGACGCGGAGCTCTTGGCATTCATTGGTGTTGTGGGTGTGGAGGTCGTGGTACACACAGTACCGGCTGCCCCTGGAGGATTCGGGCAGATCCTTGCCCCGCTTGGTGTCCGGTTCCGCCGCGAGCACGGCAGCCCCCTTGCGCTTCACGTCCTTGGCCTTGGGCTTCTTCTCTTTTGGGTCTGCGGCAGGCAGCTCGAGGAGGGAAAGACGTCCTTCCTCAGCCCTGGCGCACTTGGTCGCCAAGTTGAACAGCTCCAGGGAGGTGCACAGGTCTTCATGCATCGCCAGCTCCTCCTTCATCTTGATGTCGCGCACACCATCGGAGAAGACTGAGATGATGGCTTCCTCGGACACCTTGGGGATCTTGAGGCGCGCACTGTTGAAGCGCTGGATGTACTTTTGCAGGGTCTCTCCGGGTTGTTGCTTGATGCGGCGCATGTCGCTCACGGCAGGTGGCCGGTCGCGAGTACCTTGGAAGTTGGCGATGAAGCGGGTACGCATCTGGTCCCAGGAAGAGATCGTGCCTGGGGCCAGGTTCAGGAGCCAGGTGCGAGCTCCTTCCTTGAGCGCCATGGGGAACCAGTTCGCCATGACCTTTTCGTCTCCACTGGCAGCTTCGATGCCCAGCTCATAGAGCTGGAGGAATTCTGCAGGGTCGGTCGTGCCGTCGTAGCGAGGAGGCAGGTCTGGCTTGAACTTGCCGGGCCACGCGACGCTGCGCAGCTCGATGGTGTAGGCGCGGCAGCCTGCGGTGGCCACGGGAGGCTTCGGTTGAGGGAGAGCTGGGCCTTGCGGGTCCCCATGCGCCGCAGCTAGAAGCAGCGCGGGGTCTTGACGTGCCGGAGCTGGAGCAGGGTCACGGCGAGCCGGAGCAGGAAGCGCCCGGGCAGCCCCTTGCGGTAGAGGGACTTCTTGGCAACTCCATTCTTGCTGGGCTGGCGCCTGACGGAGCGGGTTCCACCCAGGGGCCACGCGCCTTGGAGCCATGGCGTCTTCTTGGAGAGGAGGCGGCCGGTACGCCCCCGGAGCTTCATTGCCCGCGCGGGGCGGGGTGCGGCGCAGCGGAGCGGATGGCGCAGGAGAGCCCCCTGCGGCGCGGACAAGCTCGGCTACGCAGTCGAGCCACTCTTCATAGACGTCGTCGACGGGACGGTAGCGCAGGAGCTCGTTTGCCGCGATGAGCGCAGCTTGAGCCTCCAAGGGTGCGCGGAGCACGCGGGACGAAGAGCCAACTGGTGTGAGCGATGGAGTAGCGGTGCGGCCGTCTTGCCGCACGGACGGGTGCTGAGACGATGCTTGCTGCTCATTCCCCGCCGGGCCGGTGGCGGCGTTGACGGCGGGCGATGGGGAACGACGAAGACGCCCACCGACGGGAGCCGTCTGGGCGACGCAGGAAGCGATGGCGGCCCGACGCTCGGCACGGGCCCGACGAGCGTCAGACATGGACGCGACGGTCGGAGGAGAGCGGAGCGGTGGAAGACAAATTCTGGCGCACCCCTACCTGGCGCGCCAAATGTCGGATTTCGGGTTCCGGCAGACCCTTAAGGTTCGAACTCTGGGGTGCGCGCGGAAATTATGCCCTCTACCTCTCCGTCTCGCAAAGATCTAAACTACCAAAAGAACAACACAAGAGACACAGAGTTTATACTGGTTCGGGCCACCGATGTGGTGTAATACCCTACTCCAATGTGGTGTGGTGGATTGCCTCTTGGGCTGGTGATGATGAACACTACAAGGTAGAACAGCCTCGCGAGGGTCTGTTCTTGGCCTGGGGGATGAACTGCTAGGAGGAGTTCAATCGCCCTTCTCTCTCTTTCTCTCTCATCCAATTGCCAGATTCCTCGATGATCTCTCCTCTCCCTACCCTGGCAGTGGCTAGTCCTATTTATAGGCAAAGGCCCAGGGCCTCTTCCCAAATATTGAGCGGGAAGGGCGCCAACAATTGGCCAATTCGAAAGGGAACATCTAGTACACTTATCCTGACTAAAGTTGGTCCTTGCCTGCCAAAGGCCCTGTGGTGACGCCGTTCTGGGCTCCACGATGACCTCCTTCCCACCATTGGACTGGTCTTGGTCTAGTTGCACCGAAATGGATGCCTTTGCTTGATCCTCTCGCCTGCGCTTGTCCCCTTTGCACCAAAGAGGAAAGGGAGACACTGCGCGGACTGGCGCCCGCCTGGCACCCTTGGTCGTCATGGCTTGCGTCATGGGCACCTCGCGAGGTACCCGGCCTTGATCTCTCCGCCTCCTCGTGAGCCAGCCTGACGAGGCCATGCCTGAGGAAGCGCCGTGTCGTCCGCCCCGCGAGGCTTGGCCCCTCGCAGGGTCTTGGGTCTTGTGTTGATGAAGATGGGCCGTGTTGGGCCCCCTTTCGAGCCACGCCGCAGGCTGCAGGCGGGCAAGTCTGGGGACCCCCGTTCCCAAAACGCCGACATTTACCTTGTAGCATTTTTGTTCAGGTGCATTGCATGTTAGTACACTGAAATTCTTGATACGTTTGACAGCTAGGCCATGGACAACATAGTGAAGATGCCACTAATTAAGTGATGCAAGCCAGTTTATGAGGTCGTTGCTTATACGTCGATCCTACTTGCAGGCCTTTGATGTTTGTGCTTTGGAGAGGTTCCTTGATGGTGGCATCACCTTGGGAGTTGTTACTTTTCACAGAACTTTGGAAACCATATCCTTTATAAGGCATGTAATTATGCAGAATAATAGTAATAGTTAGCGCTGCTAAGATGCTTTACATTCAATTGTTTTTCTGCCTCCAGAATATTTCTCGCATTAATTCAGTAAATTGCTCCGAAGGTACTATAGCAAACAATCATCTTCATATTCGAGGTATTGTAGTTTCGAACACTCATACTTAATAGATATATTGGTATCATCTAAATTATGACCGATATTGGCATCATTTTCTATTAAAAATGGACGAGCGCGGCAACGTGCGCCTTTATGTTCTAGTCTCTTTCTATATAGGAATTGAGATGCATATCATCTCATTTTCTATGATTTTTCTATTCTTATACTAGTCCTATCCTAAGAACCAAAGGAGATCTTAGAATGAACGGATGCACCAACCAAAGAGATGAAACTTGGAGCTCTCCCGGGCCACTCGGGGGAAATCCTAGCAGCCGCAGGCCCGACCCCTACCTACCGCTCACCCCCGCATTGCGTCGTCGGATGGCCGGCCGGCGAAGCCGCGTCAGGCCCTAGGGTGGCGGAGGCGAGGTCGTTCTCCTCCTTCTTCACTCCAACCTCTCCCCTCCCCCCATCTGGTGCTTGGCGACGTCGGGGCGGTGGTGGCCTTCCCTGGCAACTCCTTTCTCGACATGCTGGCAGCACAGGTGGTCTCCCTCGGTCGCGACTTCCCTGTGGTGGTTCAGGTCTGCCCCGAGCGCCATCTGCGGGCTCACACTGGCTGGTTGTGGTGCTCTCCGACCGACATTCCGTGGCGCCGGGCGCGCCCTGCTAGCTATGGCTCCCCTCCCCCGACCCTCATCCCCTTTTGAGCTTTGGGTCGGCCTCTTCGAGAGGCAGCCATGGATGAGGTTGGTTGTGCCCGGCGGTGGCTACTCCTTGCACTGCGTCAGGAAGGTGATTTGGTTGGGCGAGTCCCCTTCACCCTCCCCCTGACAAGGGCGGCTTCGGCCCAGCAGCCGTGGACCTGCGCCCTTCCCGCATTCATGGTCAGCCATGCGCGGCTTCGGGCCAAGGGAGCCCTGGGAGCTGCGCTCTTTAGGACTCCTTTGGCTCGCTGGCTCCTTAGCGTCTTGACACCACCACCACCCTGTTGGTGTCCTGGTTGGCCATCCATCCCAGTGCATCTTTGTCTCCGGCACGCTATGGGAGCGGCGTCCCCTTTCGGCTCCTCGGGCCCATAGGCATCCCTGCTGCTCCGGTCCAGGTTGCTTGGTTCCTGTAGAATCGAAAGTATGTCTAGAGGGGGGGGGTGATTAGACTACTTGACCAAATAAAATTCTAGCCTTTTCCCAATTTTAAGTCTTGGCAGATAATGACCCACAAGTATTGGGGATCTATCGTAGTCCTTTCGATAAGTAAGAGTGTCGAACCCAACGAGGAGCAGAAGGAAATGATAAGCGGTTTTCAGCAAGGTATTCTCTGCAAGTACTGAAATAAGTGGTAACAGATAGTGTTGTGACGAGATAAATTGTAATGAGCAACAAGTAACAAAAGTAAATAAAGTGCAGCAAGGTGGCCCAATCCTTTTTGTAGCAAAGGACAAGCTGGAACAAACTCTTATAATAGTAAAAGCACTCCCAAGGACACATGGGAATATCGTCAAGCTAGTTTTCATCACGTTCATATGATTCACGTTCGGTACTTTGATAATTTTATATGTGGGTGGACCGGTGCTTGGTTGATGTTCTTACTTGAACAAGCATCCCACTTATGATTAACCTCTATTGCAAGCATCCGCAACTACAACAAAAGTATTAAGGTAAACCTAACCATAGCATGAAACATGTGGATCCAAATCAGCCCCTTACGAAGCAACGCATAAACTAGGGTTTAAGCTTCTGTCACTCTAGCAACCCATCATCTACTTATTACTTCCCAATGCCTTCCTCCAGGCCCAAATAATGGTGAAGTGTTATGTAGTCGACGTTCACATAACACCACTAGAGGCTAGACAACATACATCTCACCAAAATATCGAACGAATACCAAATTCACATGACTACTAATAGCAAGACTTATCCCTTGTCCTCAATAACAAACGTAACTACTCATAAAGCATATTCATGTTCATAATCAGAGGGGTAATAATATGCATAAAGGATCTGAACATATGATCTTCCACCAAATAAACCAACTAGCATCAACTACAAGGAGTAATCAACACTACTAGCAACCTACTAGCACCAATCCCGGACTTTGAGACAAGAATTAGATACAAGAGATGAACTAGGGTTTGGAGATGAGATGGTGCTGGTGAAGATGTTGATGGAGATTGCCCTCTTCCGATGAGAGGAGCGTTGGTGATGACGATGGTGATGATTTCCCCCTCCCGGAGGGAAGTGTCCCCGGTAGAACAGCTCTGCCGAACCCTAGATTGGTTCCGCTAAGGTTCTGCCTCATGGCGGCGGAGTCTCGTCCCGAAAGGTTGCTTCTGGTTTTTTTCTTGATGAAATACTTCATATAGGAGAAGATGGACGTCGGAGACCCACCAGGGGGCCCACGAGGTAGGAGGCGCGCCCTAGGAGGGGGGCGCGCCCCCCACCCTCGTGAGCAGGGTGTGGGCCCCCTGGCCTTCATCTTTGGCAAGGATTTTTCTTTATTTCTTTTAAGATATTCCGTGGAGTTTCAGGACTTTTGGAGTTGCACATAATAGGTGTCTAATATTTGCTCCTTTTCTAGCCCAGAATTCCAGCTGCCGGCATTCTCCCTCTTCATGTAAACCTTGTAAAATAAGAGAGAATAGCCATAAGTATGTGACATAACGTGAAATAACAGCCCATAATGCGATAAATAACGATATAAAAGCATGATGCAAAATGGACGTATCAACTCCCCCAAGCTTAGACCTCGCTTGTCCTCAAGCGAAAAGCCGATAACAATAAATATGTCCCCATGTTTAGAGGTAGAGGCGTCGATAAAAAATAAAATACGGACATGACAGCATCATGATTATTCTCATAACAGCAACATATATATATTTTGTCATATGATTACTTAAGTTCAAGTGATGATCTATTCACAATGCAAAAGTATGAATCGGAAACCTTATTGAGCACCAACAAACTATAACCTCATTCATTGAAGCAATTGCAATTTATCATAACATCGGAAAGAGTCTATGTCAGAGCTAAAAGCAAGTCCACATACTCAACTATCATCTAGTCCTTCATAATTGCTAACACTCACGCAATACTTATGGTTACGGAGTTTTAATCGGACACAAAGATAGATAGGAGCTTATAGTTTTGCCCCACAACCTTTTACCTCAAGGGTAATGTCAACGATAATAATTCATGCTCCCCTACATCCAATTATATATATATATATATATATATATATATATATATATATATATATATATACTAGTAAAAATGCCCGTGCGTTGCACCGGGAGAAAAAAAACATCACACCTGGAAGCATAGCCTATTACATGAGTAATTGTTTGATTTATGACCCACATCAACTATTGTGACCAGCTTGCTTAGAAAAAAAAACTATTGTGACCAGCTTATTAACCAAGAACCGAAAATATGGATAGTTAATTTCCTAAACATGGGACATTTTTCTCATGGATCTGTAACAATCTTCTCAAAATCTAGAACAATTTTATCCTAAACCTAAAAATTTCTCCATTTCATATGTTGTTGCCAAAAGAAACATAATTTCAATGCGATATACTTCTAAAAGGCTGAAACATCAACTACATGTGAACAGAAACGCAGAGGCAAACTCTTTAGGACTACTATAATCATAGTGATCAGCGACCACTCTTGGCATATATTCTTTTGAAGTGTCCATGTTAAAACGATATGGCACACCATTTATATACAAACTGCTTGTGTGATTCTGAAGTCTGAATACTTGTATGGCATCTTGGTGCCAAGAAAGAGAGATGACCACTTTTTCTTCTGTTGCTTGATGTATTGTTCGTTTAGATGTAAATTCCAACTTATGACTAATGGCGCTGAGAATTGCTTGAACTGATTGCTGACCAAAATGTGATAGTGGCTCGATGACAAAAGGGTAGTGCCATACGGTGCGCATTCTTGTGGATCCCTGTATATCTCCCATGAATATTTCTTTGCTTGACTGATTGTTGATATCCATGGCTGTGCCAAAAAAGGAAAATTTTAAGTTAAGAAATGTGAAAATCATATACTCTACCGTGATATATATGTGCCAAAGAAGCACAAATCTTTTGCTGATCAGGCATGCCATCTTTGTACTCCATAAGTTTGACAGAGAAAGGAGTTTATTACTGTTTTATCTGTGACCACGAATACTGTGAGCGAAATGCGACGCTAAAATAAGCAGATAATATTTGTTTTCCGTTTTAGTGAGCATAGAGCAGGAGTGGATCTTACTAAAAGAGCATGAGCGTTTTATGCTATGGCAGAAAGTAGCTAAAAGAAATACTACTAACGGAAGAGTCAAAATTCAAGGAAATGGAGAGATTATACCTGCGAGAGAAAGTGGCAAATTCAAAGAATGTACTTTCATTTAGCCAACAGATAAAATGTTTCTGTTCTCATGAGCAAACGGCTAGAATGAACCTCATTAAAATAGCATGAGTGATTTATCCAAGGGAAAATAGTAGCTAAAAGAAATACTACTGACGGAAGAACAAAAAAATAACGAAATGGAGATATTATACTTGTGAGTGCACGAAATATTATTCCAAAGGAAGTACTTTCTTTTAGCCAATTGCTCAAAGCAAAAGATTAGTGCAATGGGTAAAAAGTACACACCTTGACAGAAAATCTTGTTCTTGTAAATCATGTGCTCTACAAATTTCCGAAATCTGCTACTGTAATTGTACAAAAATATTGCCGCTGAAATCTTGTAATCTTCACTTCGGTCATAATCCAATTGATAAAAATAAGAAACTCTGCTAGTTGCATATCTTTTAAAGCAGGAAATTAATTAATAATTACACCTCTCTGTAGTCCGTAATTTCATCCGATTGGGTTTCTACACCACTGTCTACTCATTCACAATATACAGACAAATTTAGATGGCAGAACATTGTAGATCAGAAGAAAAATTTCAGTGTAAAATCCATGTCAACAAAAAGAACAGACATAGAGCCATCATGAGATTTGGAGCCATGCATATATTACCCACATCTTATTCTTCGACCAAAAGAAGGTAACAAACTCCTATAAGTATAGATGAAAAATATGTTATGAGCACCATAAAGATAAAAATTATCAAATGACAAGGGAAGCGTAGTTTTGCACAAGTTACCATTCATGCACCTGAAAGATCCACACAAAATAGAGATAATAAAGGATTGAGTCAGTAATATCACCATCATCTCGAGGTTCTTCCACTATCTTCATCCTTCTCACCTCCTTGCGAGCAAACCCACTGCCCGCCCAAATCCATCGCATGTCTTCATCGACCTCACAACCAAAGTACCAATCATCAAAAATCGAATCACCACTCTGGCTGGATGCTATAAATCTCGTTTTCCATTTCAACTGAGCTCTACAATGCTGAGATTTCTAAATCCACGTGCTTTCCTTTTTCTGCATTTCCACTGTCTTCGTGAAAGTGAAACTGACTTTGTGAAACCAGACATGTCCTGCACAAACCCAAGGAAGGTCTAAGTATGTTGGTGACCTGTTTATCATTCAGCTTCTTAGAGTACCTTTGCCCTTCAACAATGTTGCACGCCTGCAGTCAATTTGTAGAATACACTGAACATCCGATGTCTAATTAAAATATGGGCATCCGATGTCTATTTTTTAGTACACAGCGAGCATGGATACAGTGCCTCCGTAGGCAAATATACAGGCCGTGAATCACTTCTAGACTGCAGGCGAGAAGTAGTACTGTAGATTGTAGTAGTATCTGAACAACCGACATTCTGTTATTATCTCATCAACACGAAATCTAACAACCAACAAAATAACAGACGGAAAACGAAATTAGAAAGAGAATAATAATCATGAATTGATACTAAAAGGGACTCTGTGGTATGACATTCATAGCAAAAATGTGAACAGGAGCAGACATAGATCTTTGCAATGTTACAGAAATCAAATGCATAGGACCCAGAAGAATGTTCTACACAAATTATTCATCTAACAAATTCCTGTCACACAAACATCAATGAGACAATGAAGAATGACAAGCCAAAAATCAATAGGAAAATCTTTCTAATATTCCACAACACTGATTAGTCGCTCCAGAACATAGTGATAAATCTGAACAAACCAAACAACACCCAAATCAAAGCATGAGATGCAAGGAAGAGAGATAAATGTCACCCATCCTAGCTGGTCACCACATCGTGAAGCTTGATGAACTCAGAGGATTTATACTGGAAAGATTTAAAATTGGTACAATAATACAAGTCTCTTATGCTGCCAACACACAACCTGATACATGCTACTTCTACTACATACTAAGAAGCTAAAATTCCAATGGATGATTGTGGTTGAACTGAACGAACACTGCTTACACAACAGAGTAAATAGATGAGCTCACAGTCAGAGTGTCAGACTTCTCCTCCATATAAAAAAATCCGGCCATGAGCACACATATCCAACATAAGTTGTTTGTAGCACACGCTGAGATAACTATTCATGTGTATGCCACTGCAAAGCTAATTAATAACTGAAGAAATAGCAGAATCGCTGACGGAGCCGAGGGATAGAAACAATAACTAAAACAGGGGATTCCATCGGGTGTTTAGCATTCAAGGGGATAGAAACAATACCTCTCCTGTAGCCGCTGCAGACGACATTGGACCACTCGACGGATGTTCTTGTTCCTCCAGAGAACTCGGCGGTGACATTGGACGCTTCGTGAATTTTTTGACAGAATTTGATGGAGACTATGGTCCAAGGACGCACCTGATGGAGATTCAGTCCCAGGACACTTCCATCTTATAACAGTCAAGTCAAATCCGGGTCGGGCATTACATTAATCTGTGTTGGACAAGGACACGTTCAACATTCTTCAATCCTAATCAGAAACGGGAGTAGGACACCGTCGGGGCAATTGGAGCCGTCAGCAGGCGGCGGCGGCGGCACCCCGGCGCCCATGGAGACCCCGCGCAGCAGCCGCAGCACGTGCCGCTCGTCGTTGGACATGAGTGGTCACCGCGCGCTGCCGGTGTCGCTCTCCAGCGCCAGCTTCAAGGTCACGTGGTCATCCCCCAGTGCAGCCCGGCCGCGAGCATGGGCAGCTCGATGAGGAACGCCGGTGGCGCCCGCGTGTCCTCATAGATGGCCAGGCTCAGCCGGCCGCGGGGGTGCCCGAAGAGCGTCACGGCCGCCGCGTGGTCCGCAAGGATGGCCCTGCTGTCGAGGAAATGCGGGTGAGCGGCCGTGGCGCTTACCATCTTGCGGAGGACGCGGTCGTCGTGCGAGTACGGGCGCGCGAGGGCGAGGACCGCCGCGCCACCGCCAGCGCCCGCGGCGAGCGCGCACTTTAGGAGGATGTGGAGGACGAAGGCGGCGCTGGTGCACAGCGTACTCACCCTGCCTCCTTGCCTTCGGGTCCTCTCCTGCTCCACTTCGGCAGAAGCCGTCTCCGCCGCACACGCCCCGGCGAGCGTCGTCCATCCTCCCCGCGCGAGGCACGACGGCCGGACAACCACCGCCACTGCCTCGCCTCGCCGGGCCGTCTCCGCCGCACACGCCCCGGCGAACGTCCTTTATCCTCCCGGCGAGCGCCCTCCATCCTCCCGCGCGAGGCACGGCAGCCGTTGGCGCACGACGGAATGCGCGTAGCCGCCGGCGCAGAGTGGATAAGAGGAAGGGGGACTGCGGACTGAATTGAAATTCCTATAGGGTTTTTTCATAAAAGTGAAACGTTTTCTCTGGGTGCCACTAAAACAGGGACTGCGGGTTGATTTCCTGTAAACTGAGGGGCTTGTTTGCAAAACAATCACGACGGACGACCAGAAGCAATAGCTGGTTTATTAGTAGGTAAAGATATCTTTTACCTACTAATAAAGCACCTATTGTTTCTGGTGGTACGTCATTTAATTTACCCCATAAGTTCACAAAATTTACCCACCAATGCCACCCATAAGTTAAAAAACGTTTCGGTTCCACCAAATTCGCCGCCGAGCTCTGTTATTTAAGACGATGGTGCTGAAAATATATATGACCTTGGGCGCCAGGGTTCGATCCCCAGGTGCCGCATATTTCCCCCATCTTTTTTGCACCATTGCGCCTTAAGTGGGCCGGCCCGCAGGGCGTGACGCCCCTTTTTTTCTTTTCTTTTTTTTTGCATTTCGTATTCTGCTTTTTTTTCTCATTTCTTTTTTTGTTTTTCCCTTTTAAAATTAATTTGAGATTTCCAAAATTCAAAGGATTGCGAATTTTCAAAAACATGTTTGAGAAATCATAAAATGTTTGTGATTTCAAAAATGTGTGGGAAATCATAAAATTTTTGCAGTTTCAAAAATATAATTGATTTTTCAAAAGTGTTCGCAAATTATTAAAAAAAGCATAATTTGGAAAAAAATGTCGGGAAATAAAACCATGTACATGATTTTTGAAACATAATCGTGTATTCAAAATAAATTTGTGAATCTGACAAAAATGTCCATGGAATTTTAGAAAAATAATGAAAAAACTTAAAAAAATTGCAAGTTTGTGGTCGATGAGATTTGCTTTAAAGTGTGTCGTGCAGTGGCAAGCTCATTGCCTTGGGATTTACCAAGTTGACTATATTACGATCACGTGGACATCGCATCCATCATCAGCGAGGGTGGGAAGAATGATAAGTGGCAACATGGCGAGTCACTCTGTCAAAATAGAGGACGCAAACAAAAAACAGGCAATCCCTAAAAAAAAAAAACACTGACCGTCTAGCTAGCGTGGCAACCCTAAAAAAAACATACATCTTCGAATCGTGTGTTGCTTTTTTTTAACATGTGCGTTGCCTTTTTTGAAGGTTGAATTTGACACATCTAAAAAAAGGTTGAATTTGGATTTTACAAAAAGTTGAATTTGACTCTTGTTCATACAAAATAAATTGTCTTCGTGCGTTGTTGATTCCGGTTCATACGAGTGCATAACAATTCGTCAAGGCCAAAAACACAGATTTTTTTACGTGTCATGGTAATAGAGTCTTTAGTTGATCTCAATGAAGCTATTGTTTCGGATCAAGAAAAGGATGTCATGCCTAATGACTAAGAGCATCTACAATCGGGCTTCTCAAACCCACCTCATACACCCGGGCGGGCCATCTGGTCACTGCCCGATCACAAAATTTCAAGTCAGACGGGCGCCTCAAACGGACCTCAAACGCCTGGGCTGACTGGCACCCCTCATATCCATCCCAAATATAAGGTGGATATGGGGCGCCTGTCGAACCCGCTACAGGTCGTAGCGGTCCCACCTGCAGCAACCGAATCTCCTCCCTCTCTCATCGGTGCACCCAAATTTTAGTCCCACATCGTCGGACGAGGCCGGCGCCGCTCGACTTAAATAGTTGCTCTGGCGGATGGCGGCAAGCTTGGTTATTGTTGTGTAGGTCTATCAATTCTCGCATGTGTGATCGAGATAAATTTGAAACTAGATTGCATTTCATGGACCGATGATTGTTCATCGAGTGGCAAGTTTACCTCGATCATATACGCTGATACCCCTACTACGATGACAATTGATTTTTATTTTGTTCACCAAGTTTTATAGACACATTGTGATTTAAAAGAAAATACTGGGATTAATATTTCTTTGTGAAGGAGTTCTCACCATGAATGATAGAAGATTCCTTTTATGTTTTAATTATAGAAGATTCATACTGACAGACTATTTCCTCCACAAAGGATGCAGTGATGTTAGAAGCTTGTCGCTTCTGGACGACCCAGCTATTTAAGCGGTCGACTAGCTCATCAAGCGGCAAGGTTGGACTAAACGAATGCGAAAATCTTAATTAATGTGCAATTTCCGTGTGTTTGGACAGCCCATCCGGCCCAAGATGGACATTGTGATCGTCGTGCATGGCCCTGCATGTAATTGTTGTTTTGGAAATAAGGTATGTGGTTGCAAATGTTAGAATTTGAGGTCCGCCCGGTCACTGTCCACAGGCGCGTACGCGGATATTTGAGGGCCCAAATTTGCAACATCCGGCTGTAGACGCTCTAATGTCCCTAATGATGGACACGTTGGACATGGTATGGAGCAACTTGACAATCACCTAATATACACTTTTGCCCTAGATATTGATGCTATGGAGGAACAACAACAATTGCATCCATGCTTAAATAACTTTGGAAGTGCTACATGCATACCATTTCTTTATCGTAATCTGTCCATGTGGTATATTTTTCACTAGGCATCGACGATCTAATCTACAACGTCGTAACATTTTTCTGTTTCTTATTCTCTACCTGGCCAATCTAATTAATGATAATTGATGTTTGCTTTCCATTGAAGCACATTAACCTTTTTTTCCTCCCGTTGCAACGCACGGTCAATTTTCCTAGTATGTATGTATGTGTATATATATGTATATATATATATATATATATATATATATATATATATATATATATATATCATGTTCTTTCCAACATGCTGGGCTTGCCAAAGGATAAAATGAAAAAGGAAAGGTGAAGATCACCATGACTCTTGCATAAGATAGAGGATAATAATAAAAGATAGGCCCTTCGCAGAGGGAAGCAGAAGTTGCCATGCGCTTTTATGGTTTGATGCACAAAATATAAATGCGAAAGAACGTCACTTTATATTGCCCCTTGTGAAATGAACCTTTATTATGCAGTTCGTCACTTTTATTACTTTCACATCACAAGATCGTATAAAGCTTATTTCTCCCACACCAATCAATCATACATATTTAGAGCAATTTTTATTGCTTTGCACCGATGACAACTTACTTGAAGGATCTTACTCAATCCATAGGTAGATATGGTAGACTCTCATGGCAAAACTGGTTTAAGGGTTTTTGGAAGCACAAGTAGTATCTCTACTTGGTGCTGAGAATTTGGCTAGCATGAGGGGGAAAGGCAAGCTCAACATGTTAGAGGATCCATGACAACATACTTTATCTCAGACATAAGAAGACGTAACTCATTATGTTGTCTTCCTTAGCTAGGAGCCCCCATAACGTTTTGAAGCTCTGAGCCGTCAGATCATGCGTACAAACGCGCAGGAGTCGCTCTGTCGTCCAGGTTGTTACGCACGTACGAATTACCGTTTCGCGGGCCGCTGCTCTGCAAAATTAGCTGGAGTTTCTGTCCGAGGTTGGGACCTATATGATAGAAGGCCCATGTCGAGCCCAACGTGAAAAACATACAACCATTCATACCTGAATAGGCTTCCCTCGGAAAAAGGTGAACCTGAACAAGTCTCTTCGTCTATCCATGAGCCATTTCTCAAAAAAAATCGCTGAGCCGCAAGGCGCTATCCCTACCCCCAAGATCCTCTCTCCGTGGACGCTTCGCCTCTGCCGTACTTTGTCCCGGCGGCGAGCTTCTGCAACAGGTCTGCTTAGGCCTCAGTACCCTCCAGTACTCCTCCTCTACTCTTACTCGGCAGCCCCCCATGGTGGATTTATTCTTTACTTGTTTGTAATGCCGTCTCCTGCAACGCTCTTCCATGGCGGTTGCGATGGCCGCACGCGCCGTTGGCGCACATCGCCGGTTGTCTGCCTCCTGCGTCCGCCTCCATGTCCTTGCAGCTGTAACACACGCCCCTCCCCATTCAGTACCTGAGAGACGCCTCTTCATTTGATCCTCCCTTTCCCCAGGAGGCGACTATGGTGACGGGTTGCGGCGAAGGAGATTTGACATAGTCTATCGTGACCCAGGAGAGAACTTGCAGTGTGTCGCCAGCATCTCATCCTTATTTTACGCTGCAGGATCTTTGGTGCTAGCTAATCAAGGAACGTCTCTCCGCCAAAAGGCTGTAGAGATTTGATTCAGTTCTACAAGATCTGATTTTATGATTGATTTATTAATAATTTCAGATGGATTGATAATCTCCAAGGAGGATGATGTTGTTGATTTGTTTTGCTGGTGTGTGATGGGCATCCCGGGAGGATGCAGTTGGAACAGTCGTTGTACTGCTTTTTATGGCAGATTCCTTACTGTTTCTCAGTCTTAGAGTTCATCATGTATTATGCATAGAGCATTGTTGTGTACATGCATTAGCTTATAGGTTATATACGACTTTACTAGCAGATTTCATGGGCCCATTTTCTTTGTTAAATTGTTCATTGAATAATCACGGGTGGTACTTCAAGCTCTATGCGGTAAGCTTTATAAGTTCTGTGTGGTGCTACTTTTTGTTGGCTATTTGATCAAGTGCTCGTGTACTTCAAAGATTTACCTTGTAGCATCTTTGTTCTGGTGCATTGCATGTTTTAGTACACTGAAATTCTTGATACGTTCGACAGCCAGGCCATGGACAACATAGGGAAGATTCCACTAATTAAGTGATGCAAGCCAGTTTATGAGGTCGTTGCTTATACGTCGATCCTACTTGCAGGCCTTTGATGTTTGTGCTTTGGAGAGGTTCCTTGATGGTGGCATCACCTTGGGAGCTGTTACTTTTCACAGAACTTTGGAAACCATATCCTTTATAAGGCATGTAATTATGCATAAGAATAGTAATTGTTAGCGCTGCTAAGATGCTTTACATTCAATTGTTTTTCTGCCTCCAGAATATTTCTCGCATTAATTCAGTAAATTGCTCCGAAGGTACTATAGCAAACAATCATCTTCATAATCGAGGTATTGTAGTTTAGAACACTCATACTTAATAGATATATTGGTATCATCTAAATTATGACCGATATTGGCATCATTTTCTATTAAAAATGGACGAGCGCGGCAACGTGCGCCTTTATGTTCTAGTCTCTTTCTATATAGGAATTGAGATGCATGTCATCTCATTTTCTATGATTTTTCTATTCTTATACTAGTTCTATCCTAAGAACCAAAGGAGATCTTAGAATGCACGGATGCACCAACCAAAGAGATGAAACTTGGAGCTCTCTCGGGCCACTCGGGGGAAATCCTAGCAGCCGCAGGCCCGGCCGCTACCTACCGCTCACCCCCGCATCGCGTCGTCGGAGGGCCGGCCGGCGAAGCCGCGTCAGGCCCTAGGGTGGCATAGGCGAGGTCGTTCTCCTCCTTCTTCACCCCCAACCTCTCCCCTCCCCCATCTGGTGCTTGGCGACATCGGGGCGGTGGTGGCCTTCCCTGGCAACTCCTTTCTCGACATGCTGGCAGCACAGGTGGTCTCCCACGGTCGCGACTTCCCTGTGGTGGTTCAGGTCTGCCCCGAGCGCCATATGGGGGCTCACACTGGCTGGTTGTGGTGCTCTCCGGCCGACTTTCCATGGCGGCCGGGCACGCCCTGCTAGCTATGGCTCCCCTCCCCCGACCCTCATCCCCCTTTGAGCTTTGGGTCGGCCTCTTCGAGAGGCAGCCATGGATGAGGTTGGTTGTGCCCAGCGGTGGCTACTCCTTGCACTGCGTCAGGAAGGTGATTTGGTTGGGCGAGTCCCCTTCACCCTCCCCCTGACAAGGGCGGCTTTGGCCCAGCAGCCGTGGACCTGCGCCCTTCCCGCATTCATGGTCAGCCATGCGCGGCTTCGGGCCAAGTGAGCCCTGGGAGCTGCAGTCTTTAGGACTCCTTTGGCTCGCTGGCTCCTTAGCGTCTTCACACAACCACCACCCTGTTGGTGTCCTGGTTGGCCGTCCATCCTAGTGCATCTTTGTCTCCGGCACGCTATGGGAGCTGCGTCCCCTTTCGGCTCCTCGGGCCCATAGGCATCCCTGCTGCTCTGGTCCAGGTTGCTTGGTTCTTGTAGGATCGAAAGTATGTCTAGAGGGGGGGGTGATTAGACTTCTTGACCAAATAAAATTCTAGCCTTTTCCCAATTTTAAGTCTTGGTAGATAATGACCCACAAGTATAGGGGATCTATCGTAGTCCTTTCGATAAGTAAGAGTGTTGAACCCAACGAGGAGCAGAAGGAAATGATAAGCGGTTTTCAGTAAGGTATTCTATGCAAGTACTGAAATAAGTGGTAACAGATAGTTTTGTGACGAGATAAATTGTAACGAGCAACAAGTAACAAAAGTAAATAAAGTACAACAAGGTGGTCCAATCCTTTTTGTAGCAAAGGACAAGCCGGAACAAACTCTTATAACAGGAAAAGCACTCCCGAGGACACATGGGAATATCGTTAAGCTAGTTTTCATCACGTTCATATGATTCACGTTCGGTACTTTGATAATTTTATATGTGGGTGGACCGGTGCTTGGTTGATGTTCTTACTTGAACAAGCATCCCACTTATGATTAACCTCTATTGCAAGCTTCTGTCACTCTAGCAACCCATCATCTACTTATTACTTCCCAATGCCTTCCTCCAGGCCCAAATAATGGTGAAGTGTTATGTAGTCGACGTTCACATAACACCACTAGAGGCTAGACAACATACATCTCATCAAAATATCGAACGAATACCAAATTCACATGACTACTAATAGCAAGACTTCTCCCTTGTCCTCAGGAACAAACGTAACTACTCACAAAGCATATTCATGTTCACAATCAGAGGGGTAATAATATGCATAAAGGATCTGAACATATAATCTTCCACCAAATAAGCCAACTAGCATCAACTACAAGGAGTAATCAACACTACTAGCAACCTACTAGCACCAATCCCGGACTTTGAGACAAGAATTGGATACAAGAGATGAACTAGGGTTTGGAGATGAGATGGTGCTGGTGAAGATGTTGATGGAGATTGCCCTCTTCCGATGAGAGGAGCATTGGTGATGATGATGGTGATGATTCCCCCCTCCCGGAGGGAAGTGTCCCCGGTAGAACAGCTCTGCCGAAGCGCTAGATTCGTTCCGCTAAGGTTCTGCCTCGTGGCGGCGGAGTCTCGTCCCGGAAGGTTGCTTCTGGTTTTTTTCTTGACGAAATACTTCATATAGGAGAAGATGGACGTCGAAGACCCACCAGGGGGACCACGAGGTAGGGGGCGCGCCCTAGGAGGGGGGCGCGCCCCCCACCCTCGTGAGCAGGGTGTGGGCCCCCTGGCCTTCATCTTTGGCGAGGATTTTTCTTTATTTCTTTTAAGATATTCCGTGGAGTTTCAGGACTTTTGGAGTTGCACATAATAGGTCTCTAATATTTGCTCCTTTTCTAGCCCAGAATTCCAGCTGTCCCCATTCTCCCTCTTCATGTAAACCTTGTAAAATAAGAGAGAATAGCCATAAGTATGTGACATAAAGTGAAATAACAGCTCATAATGCGATAAATAACGATATAAAAGCATGATGCAAAATGGACGTATCAACTCCCCCAAGCTTAGACCTCGCTTGTCCTCAAGCGAAAAGCCGATAACAATAAATATGTCCCCATGTTTAGAGGTAGAGGCGTCGATAAAAAATAAAATACGGACATGACAGCATCATGATTATTCTCATAACAGCGACATATATAGATTTTGTCATATGATTACTTATGTTCAAGTGATGATCTATTCACAATGCAAATGTATGAATCGGAAACCTTATTGAGCACCAACAAACTATAACCTCAGTCATTGAAACAATTGCAATTTATCATAACATCGGAAAGAGTCTATGTTAGAGCTAAAAGCAAGTCCACATACTCAACTATCATCTAGTCCTTCATAATTGCTAACACTCACGCAATACTTATGGTTACGGAGTTTTAATCGGACACAAAGAAAGATAGGAGCTTATAGTTTTGCCCCACAACCTTTTACCTCAAGGGTAATGTCAACGATAATAATCCATGCTCCCCTACATCCAATTAGATATATATATATCATGTTCTTTCCAACATGCTGGGCTTGCCAAAGGATAAAATGAAAAAGGAAAGGTGAAGATCACCATGACTCTTGCATAAGATAGAGGATAATAATAAAAGATAGGCCCTTCGCAGAGGGAAGCAGAGGTTGCCATGTGCTTTTATAGTTGGATGCACAAAATCTCAATGCGAAAGAACATCACTTTATATTGCCCCTTGTGATATGAACCTTTATTATGCAGTCCGTTGCTTTTATTACTTTCACATCACAAGATCGTATAGAGCTTATTTCTCCCACACCAATCAATCATACATATTTAGAGCAATTTTTATTGCTTTGCACCGATGACAACTTACTTGAAGGATCTTACTCAATCCATAGGTAGATATGGTGGACTCTCATGGCAAAACTGGTTTAAGGGTTTTTGGAAGCACAAGTAGTATCTCTACTTGGTGCTGATAATTTGGCTAGCATGAGGGGGAAAGGCAAGCTCAACATGTTAGAGGATCCATGACAACATACTTTATCTCAGACATAAGAAGACATAACTCATTATGTTGTCTTCCTTGTCCAACATCAACTCGTTAGCATATCATATTTTAATGAGTGCTCCCAATCATAAAAGATGTCAATGATAATATATCTATATGTGAAACCTCTCTTTCCTTATCACTTCCTATTAATTGCAACGATGACCAAAGCTATGTCTGCCAACTCCCAACAACTTTTAATCATCATACTCTTTCTATGTGAAGTCATTACTCTCAATAAGATCAATATGAGCTATTTGTTTCTTTTTATTCTTTTTCTTCTTTTCTTTAATTCACCCAAGATCATGGCAAAATAATCAAGCCCTTGACTCAACACTAATCTTTATTATATATATATATATATATATATATATATATATATATATATATATATATATATATATATATATATATCACGGACTCGATTACATAGAAAGATCACAAAGCAAAACTCAAAACTAGATCATGCCATCAACTTTATTCTACTAGATCAAAATACTACTAATAGGATCGAACTAAGAAAAACGGTAAAGATACGAGTTGTGATGGTGATACGATACCGGGGCACCTCCCCCAAGCTTGGCAGCTGCCAAGGGGAGTGCCCATACCCATGTGATTATATCTCCTTTGTTGGTGAAGAGGATGGAAGTGTTGTTGATGATGCGGGCTTGTCGTCCACTTTCCATGGCATAGGCTCACCATCATAGAAGGATGATTGAGTCTCCGGGATCCTCAAATCTGCAGCCAAACTCATCCTTTTGAATCTTAATTCATACTCACATTTTTGATTTTGCAGGTCATAGATTTGGGCTTGGAGGTGCTCGATCTTCTCATGTAGCTTGAAGATGGCCTCCTCAGTGTTCTTGGCATCTGGCTCGTAGTTGTTGGTGATCTCCGCGAGCATCGTGTGGCTAGCTTTGATTCCACGCTCCACCATCCCCTGGCACTTGAAAACTTGTTACTCCATTTCTTCGAGTCTCGCCTCCACGCTTCCGGTTCCCTTTGGTCCCTCAGCATCGCGGATGTGGAGCAACCCATCACGCATCTCAATGGTTTGAGGGTGTCGCAGCACCTACGCGAGGTAAGGGTTGATTACCTTCTCGAAGAACTTGTCCTTGGAAGCACTTGGGGCCGTCATGATGATCTAGATCTGTCAGAAAAAGAGCTCGAGACAAGAACAGAGGATATTTGCGTGATACATGAGTCAAAACCTTTGGGAGAATATATAGTGAATTTTTACCGACCAAAATACGTATCGTGCAAGAAAACAAAGTCCGGAGGGCACACGAGGTGCTCACGAGGTAGGGGGCGTGCCCAGGCAGGGGGCGTGCCCACCACCCTCGTGGAGCACTCGTGTCCTTCCCGGACTGCCACTTATTTTTCTATTTTTCTAAATATTCCAAAACGGAGAAATATTGCCTTAAAAATTGTTTTGGAGTCGGTTTACTTACCGTACCACATACCTATTCCTTTTCGGAGTCTGAAACGTTCTGGAAAGTGTCCCTTATGTATTCCTCCAGGGTTACGGTTTCATTAATATTGGTTTCAACATTTATGGGATTACCTGAGATATAATGTTTAATTCTTTGACCGTTTACCACCTTCGGGTTTGTGCCTTCGAAGTTGTCAATTTTTATGGCACCGGAACGATAGACTTCCTCGATAACGTAGGGGCCTTCCCATTTAGAGATAAGTTTTCCTGCAAAAAATCTTAAACGAGAGTTGTATAGCAATACATAATCACCTACATTAAACTCATGCTTTTGTATCCTTTTGTCATGCCATCTTTTAACTTTTTCTTTAAACAACTTGGCATTTTCATATGCTTGGGTTCTCCATTCATCAAGTGAGCTAATATCAAATAACCTCTTCTCACCGGCAAGTTTGAAATCATAGTTGAGCTCTTTAATAGCCCAATATGCCTTATGTTCTAGTTCAAGAGGTAAGTGACATGCTTTTCCATAAACCATTTTATACGGAGACATACCCATAGGATTTTTATATGCAGTTCTATATTCCCATAATGCATCATCAAGTTTCTTGGACCAATTCTTTCTAGACCTATTAACAGTCTTTTGCAAAATTAATTTGAGCTCTCTGTTACTCAATTCTACTTGACCACTAGACTATGGGTGATAAGGAGATGCAATTCTATGATTAACATCATATTTAGCAAGCATTTTACGGAAAGCACCATGAATAAAGTGTGAACCACCATCAGTCATTAAATATCTAGGGACTCCAAACCTCGGAAAAATAACTTCCTTAAGCATTTTAATAGAGGTGTTATGATCAGCACTACTAGTTGGAATAGCTTCTACCCACTTAGTAACGTAATCAACAGCAACTAAAATATGTGTGTATCCATTAGAGGCAGGAAAATGTCCCATATGATCAAAGCCCCAAACATCAAATGGTTCAATAACAAGTGAATAATTCATAGGCATTTCTTGGCGTCTACTAATATTACCAATTCTTTGACATTCATCACAAGACAAAACAAACTTACGTGCATCCTTGAAGAGAGTAGGCCAATAAAAACCGGATTGCAATACCTTATGTGCAGTTCTATCTCCAGCATGGTGTCCTCCATAAGCTTCGGAGTGACACTTGCATAGGATCTGTTCCTGTTCATGCTCAGGTACACAACGTCTAATAACACCATCTACTCCTTCTTTATAAAGATGTGGGTCATCCCAAAAGTAATGTCTCAAATCATAGAATAACTTTTTCTTTTGCTGGTATGTGAAGCTAGGTGGTATAAACTTAGCAACAATATAATTAGCATAATCAGCATACCAAGGAGTACTACAAGAAGTACTTATAACATTTAATTGCTCATCAGGAAAGCTATCATTAATAGGTAGTGGGTCATCAAGAACATTCTCTAACCTAGATAAGTTGTCTGCAACGGGGTTCTCAGCTCCTTTTCTATCAACAATATGCAAATAAAATTCTTGTAGCAGGAGAACCCATCTAATAAGTCTAGGTTTAGCATCTTTCTTTTCCATAAGATATTTAATAGCAGCATGATCAGTGTGAATAGTTCCTTTAGAATCAACAATATACGGTCTGAACTTATCACAAGCAAATACAATTGCTAAAAGTTCTGTTTCAGTAGTAGCATAATTTCTTTGAGCATTGTCTAGAGTCTTACTAGCATAATGGATAACATTTAATTTCTTATCAACTCTTTGCCCTAGAACAGCACCTACAACATAATCACTAGCATCACACATAATTTCAAAAGGTAAATTCCAATCAGGTGGCTGAACAACAGGTGCAGAGACCAATGCTTTCTTAAGTATTTCAAATGCTTCTACACAATCATCATCAACGACAAATGGTACATCTTTTTGTAATAAATTAGTCAGAGGCCGAGAAATTTTTGAGAAGTCCTTAATGAACCTCCTATAAAATCCGGCATGACCAAGGAAGCTTCTTATACCTTTGATGTCCTTGGGACATGGCATCTTTTCAATAGCATCAACCTTGGCTTTATCAACTTCAATACCTTTTTCAGAAACTTTATGCCCCAAGACAATACCTTCATTAACCATAAAGTGGCACTTTTCCCAATTCAAGACAAGATTAGTTTCTTCACATCTCTGCAAAACTCGATCAAGATTGCTCAAGCAATCATCAAAAGAGGAACCATAGACGAAAAAGTCGTCCATGAAAACCTCACAAATCTTTTCACAAAAGTCAGAGAATATAGACACCATGCATCTTTGAAAGGTAGCAGGTGCGTTACATAAACCAAAAGGCATACGTCTATAAGCAAAAGTACCAAAAGGGCATGTAAAAGTAGTCTTTGATTGATCTTTAGCCGACACAAGTATTTGAGAGAAACCAGAATATCCATCTAGAAAGCAGTAATGTGTATGTTTGCATAATCTTTCTAGCATTTGATCAATAAAAGGCAAGGGGTAATCATCTAAGCCAATAGTAACACCATTCTTTTCGCAGTCTATCTTAGCATTAACAGTGTTCAATAAGGGTCTACCAAATATAATGGGACAAAAGCTATCTTGTGGAGAAGGGAGAACAAGAAAATCAACAGGATATTTAGTTTTCCCACACAAGACTTCAACATCTCTAACAATCCCAATTGGTGAAATAATATCTCTATTGGCAAGCTTAATTGTAACATCAATATCTTCTATCTCGGCAGGTGCAATTTCATTCTTAATTTCTTCATACAAGTCATAAGGGATAACACTAGCACTAGCACCCATATCACATAAGCCATGATAACAATGATCTCCTATTTTAACAGAAATAACAGGCACGCCTACCACAGGTCTATGTTTATCTTTATCGCAAGGCTTAGCAATTCTAGCAGTTTCACCATTGAACTGAATAACATGCCCATCAATATTACCAGACAAGAGATCTTTAACAACAGCAATATTAGGTTCTACTTTAACTTGCTCAGGGGGTACATAAGTTCTAATATTGCTTTTACGAACAACAGTTGAAGCTTTAGCATGATCCTTTATTCTAACAGGGAAAGGTAGTTTCTCAACATAAGAAGTAAGAACAATAGGATCATTATAAGTGACAGTCTTTTCTTCAACTTTAATAGGTGCAGTTACTTTTACTTCTATGGGAGGATGATATTTAAACCACTTCTCCTTGGGGAGATCAACATAAGTAGCAAAAGATTCACAAAAGGAAGCTACTATCTCAGAGTCAAGTCCATATTTAGTGCTAAACTTACGGAAAATATCGGTATCCATAAAAGATTTAACACAATCAAACTTAGGTGTCATACCTAATGAAGGTAGACTCCTTACCTTCGTCGAGGTCCCAATCTTCAGAGTTGCGTTTAATTCTATCCAATAAATCCCATCTAAATTTAATAGTCTTCATCATAAAAGAGCCAGCACAAGAAGTATCGAGCATGGTGCGATTGTTCTCAGAAAGCCGAGCATAAAAACTTTGAATAATTATTTCTCTTGAGAGCTCATGATTGGGGCATGAATATAACATTGATTTAAGCCTCCCCCAAGCTTGAGCGATGCTTTCTCCTTCGCGAGGCCAGAAATTATATATATAATTGCGATCACTATGAACAAGATGCATAGGGTAATACTTTTTATGAAATTCCAATTCAATCTTTTATAGTTCGATGATCTCATATCATCACATAGCCTATACCATGTCAATGCGTCTCCCTTCAAAGATAAAGGTAAGACCTTCTTCTTAGCAACATCATCGGGTATACCTGCAAGCTTAAATAATCCACAAACTTCATCCACATATATTAAGTGCTCATCAGGATGCTTTGTTCCATCTCCTGTAAAAGGATTAGCTAGCAGTTTTTCCATCATACCCGAAGGAAATTCAAAAGGAGTTTCATTTTCAATAGGTTCGGTAGGTTGAGGAGCAACTCTTTGCTCTACTGTACGGGGTGAAGATACCCCGAACAAGCCCCTCAGAGAATTACTTTCCATAGTAACAAGTGACAGTAAATTTCAGCACACTATATCGTCAAGCTAGTTTTCATCACGTTCATATGATTCGCGTTCGGTACTTTGATAATTTGATATGTGGGTGGACCAGTGCTTGGGTGCTGTTCTTACTTGAACAAGCATCCCACTTATGATTAACCTCTATTGCAAGCATCCGCAACTACAACAAAAGTATTACGGTAAACCTAACCATAGCATGAAACATGTGGATCCAAATCATCCCTTTACGAAGCAACGCAAAAACTAGGGTTTAAGCTTCTGTCACTCTAGCAACCCATCATCTACTTATTACTTCCCAATGCCTTCCTCCAGGCCCAAATAATGGTGAAGTGTTATGTACTCGACGTTCACATAACACCACTAGAGGCTAGAAAACTTACATCTCATCAAAATATCGAACGAATACCAAATTCACATGACTACTAATAGCAAGACTTCTCCCTTGTCCTCAGGAACAAACGTAACTACTCACAAAGCATATTCATGTTCATTATCAGAGGGGTAATAATATGCATAAAGGATCTGAACATATGATCTTCCACCAAATAAACCAACTAGCATCAACTACAAGGAGTAATCAAGACTACTAGCAACCTACTAGAACCAATCTCAGACTTTGAGACAAGAACTGGATACAAGAGATGAACTAGGGTTTTGAGATGAGATGGTGCTGGTGAAGATGTTGATGGAGATTGCCCTCTCCCGATGAGAGGAGCATTGGTTATGACGATGGTGATGATTTCCCCCTCCCGGAGGGAAGTATCCCCCGCAGAACAGCTCTGCCGAAGCCCTAGATTGGTTCCGCCAAAGTTCCGCCTCATGGCGGCGGAGTCTCATCCCGAAAGGTTGCTTCTGTTTTTTTCTTGACGAAAGACTTCATATAGGAGAAGATGGACGTCGGAGACCCACCAGGGGGCCCACAAGGTAGGGGGCGCACCCTAGGAGGGGGGGGGGCGTGCCCCCACCCTCGTGAGCAGGGTGTGGGCCCCCTGGCCTTCATCTTTGGCGAGGATTTTTCTTTATTTCTTTTAAGATATTCTGTGGAGTTTTAGGACTTTTGGAGTTGCACAGAATAGGTCTCTAATATTTGCTCCTTTTCCAGCCTAGAATTCCAGCTGCCGGCATTCTCCCTCTTCATGTAAACCTTGCAAAATAAGAGAGAATAGCCATAAGTATTGTGACATAACGTGAAATAACAGCCCATAATGCGATAAATAATGATATAAAAGCATGATGCAAAATGGACGTATCAACAAATTTTAGCAACTTAGTACAAGTCAAGCAATCAACCTACACATGCAATTCTAAGAGCATAGCAGCGGAATGTAAACCATTGCATATGAAGGTAAAGGGGAGGAGTTTGAAGGGAGCAAACACAATGTAGACACGAAGATTTTTGGCGTGGTTCCGATAGGTGGTGATATCGTACGTCGACGTTGATGGAGACTTCAACCCATGAAGGGTAACGGTTGCGCGAGTCCACGGAGGGCTCCACCCACGAAGGGTTCATGAAGAAGCAACCTTGTCTATTCCACCATGGCCATCACCCACGAAGGACTTGCCTCACTAGGGTAGATCTTCACGAAGTAGGTCTTGTCACTCCTATCTTCAATCTCTTCTTGGATCTTCTCCACAGAAGTCTGAATCTCTGTCACCTTGACATCCAAGTCATGAAGTTTGGTTTCAAAGATTCTCTCAAGACTCTCTTGATTCTAAGTCAGGGTGGCCAATCCTTTCTCAATCCTCAAAGTGGCTTGAATAAGATAGCCAAGTTGGTTTTATTTTGAATTGAGAAAAACATGTGAAGCCTCTTCAGCACTTGGCATCTTGGCTGCCTTCTCTGCTTTTGCGTTTGCCTTTGCTCTCTTCTCTTAAGCCTCAACTGAAGTTGGTTCTGTAGCATCCATGACAACTGTGTTGTCCTCAAAGTCAGGCCTCAAGGGAAGGTGCTCTCTGTCCAACAGGTATATGCCTTTGCCCATCTTGGAGTTGATGAGCATCTGGATGTGTGGAGCATACCCACAAGATCTCTTCTGATCAACAGCTGTCCTTTTGATTGTCTCTACAATCAGTGTCATCACCTTGAACTTTTCATGCACATCAAACATATGCAGCAAATTGTTAAAATGTCCTCTTATCATCCTATCATCACCAGACTTGGGCAACAATGTGTGCCTCAGAATAGTGTTGATTGTGGGCAGTCCTGACAGGAGATAATAGACAGAGCCAAACTTGTGATGTTCCAAGGCTGCATCTGGAATCTCTTTGTACATATGTGCCATGGAGTTGTGTCCTTTCCTAGGCTTTGCATACACATCTGTATCATCCTCATGCTCTTCAGGGGCATTGATTAGCTTGGCCCACTCAGCAATGGTAGACCGATACCTTGTATCTTCAGTCATCCAAGCAATTCTTCCATCTGGATAGAAATGAGCTGTGGAGTAAAATTGCATGATAAGCTCATCATTCCACTTGGTCAATTTATGATCCACAAAGGCATCGACTCCATTCATTTTGAAGCTCTCATGAACTCCAGGAAAGTGATTTTCATTTTCATCAATATATTCCCAATCAACCCATTCCATATCACTAACTATGGGCTTCTTATCTAGGAGCACAGTCTCATAGAAGTCCTGTTGTTCCTTAGTGTGGAACCTGTAGTCTCACTACAAAAAAAAGACACTTCCGTGATGATACGTGTTTCTCACAGTAGGTCACTTTTTTGTCATGCATGTACATCCATGACAAATTTATGACAGAATCAAGATAGTCATAGTTGTGCTGTCATAGAAGTGTTCCATGACATTACCAAAATTATCATCACGGAAGTGTCCACTTCCATGATGATAAATCGCGCGTCATAGAAGTGCTTTCGTCAAGGGTGACCGACACGTGGCATCCACTGTAACGGGACGCCGTTAAGCTATCGGGTCCGGTTTTGGATCCGATAACCCGTTAACAGCTCGGACCAATGAGAATTTTCCACGTGTAAAATTCTCATTGGCCGAAGGAAACACGTGTCGGCGCAACGCTCGGACAGACGTCATCCACTCATTGGACAGGAGGCGCCTATGATACGTCGACACGTGGCACGACCCAACAAAGGCCCATTCCGGTGAAAAGGCAGGCCAGTTTGACTTGGTCAAGGTAACGGGGCCGGCCCACAGAAAGTGTCGTGGATTTGTCACGGCAGATGTCCTAGTCAGAGGACTTAGTCGTGGAGCCATCGCAACGGGTTAGCTTGAAGGGGTTAAAGTGGACACAAGGACACGGTTTTTATACTAGTTCGGCCCCTTCGATGAAGGTAAAAGCCTACGTCTAGTTGTGATGGGATTGATAGGTTTCGAGGGCTTAGGGAGCGATAAGCTTCGCCTAAACCTCGAGTTCTTCTTCTTCCTCAAACCGCCGCCGGGTCATCCCCTTATATACGCGGGTGACGCCCGTCGGTCTGCAAAGTCCCAACCTCCGGCTAATAAACGTGCCCGGGTCGGTCTCTCTATTCCTAACTTACAATACAAGTTTACATCAGGCCGGTTTACACCATAAACCTTTAAACCGATTATGGGCCTTAGGCCCTTCTATCCCTCCTTGGGTTTTAACATCTCGGGTCTGTTGACGGAGGTAACCCGGGCCCTGCAGGCCGGTTTACCCCGGATAGCAACATCCCCAACATTAGGCCCCAGATTGATTTGAACAGGTTCATGTCAATCCTTAATAAGAATTTCTGTCTTCAAATGTCTTCCAGTGACTTGTTAAACCGTTGTTTCTCCGTCTCCTCTTGCTGTGGTAAACCGATATGACGTCAGCGCAAGCTACCGTCTCCTTTCGCTAACCCGCAAGAATCAGGGCGACGGCTGGGCTTCCGAAATCTCCGGCCCCTGGATTCGCGCGCCTGACACGCGCGCCGCGCCTTATAAATAAGACTTGAAGGCCATCTTCCTTTCCTCCCCTTCTTCGTCTTCCTCGCGACCCAGACCTCAGAGCTCCGCCGCCGCCGTCAGCTGCTGCATCAACTTCGGCCGCTGCATCAACCTGATCGGATCAGAGCACCGCGGCGACCTTCCACATCTGTTTGGACCCCGGTAAGGCCCCTGTTCTTGTTGCTTTAGATCTGTTCTAGGGTTCATCGTCCTGCTACTGTTTCTTGCTCATCCCCATAGCAGCCTTTGCGAACTGATGATGATACCTGTATCTGGATTTGTAGTTCCTCTTAGCAGTCGCCATAAATCTGCACTCATTTCCTTAGATCTCACTCTTGTTCCTGCTTGTCGAACTTATGTTGTTCTGCTGTGAGCCCGACTTCATATTACCTGTTTTTATTTCTTTTTCGCCCTAGCTGTAGATCCATTGCTTTGAAAGAATCCGTACGGGATCTGTTTCTGCTTTCATACTCACAACTGTTTAGATCTGGTCGGTTTAACTCTTAGCAACGCGAACAAACCGATCTACACATCCATTAGTCCCCTTGATGAACCGCCGGTTGATATTATTGTAGATAACCTGACTCTATATAAGAGCATCTTCGGTTTACAATCATACTTGCTCTCAAACCGGAATACCTTTGTCTTGTAGATTTCCTCATGGCAAAACAGGTGTATGAATGCAACTGGGTTCCCTCTTGCATCACTGAGACCCAACTAAACAACTTAGTTCTGACTGGTGCTTTGAGTAGCAAAAGTACCATCCATTGGAGGGTTCCAGGAGACGAATGTCCTCCTACCCCGCAGGAGGGAGAAGTGGTGGTGTTCGCGGATCACCTGGCCCGGGGGTTTAATCCACCCGGTTCAAAATTTTATCGGGACGTCTTGGCTAATTTTAGGCTGCGCCCACAAGATGTTGGTCCAAATTCAGTCACGAATATCTGCCATTTTCAAGTACTTTGCGAGGCGTACTTCCAAGAAGAACCTACTGTAGAGCTGTTCCGGGACTTTTTCCATTTGAACCGACGTACTGAATTTACCGACGGCCCTAATATGGAACTGGGTGGTATGGCGATTCAGAAGAGGAAAGAGGTGACTTATCCTCACGCCAAGTTGCATAGTCATCCGCAAGAATGGAATTGCACTTGGTTCTATTGCAAGGATACTTCCCCTGCTGAAGAAAATCCACTGCCCGGTTTCCGTCCAGAGAGACTTAGCAACACTCACCCCTTCCCCCCACGGCTAACTGCCAAAGAGAGGAGTAAGTATGCCCCTCAGCTGTCCAAGCTTAGAGCCTTCATGGCTAATGGTTTGACGGGGGTTGATCTTGCTCGTTGCTGGATTTCATGGAGCATCCTGCCCCTTAGCATCCGCTCCGGTTTGATGTGCCAATACACGGGTCGGGTTGATGATCCTTTGAGGCACTGCAACATTCAGCTGACGGAGGACGAAGTCGCTGAAGCCGTGAAAAAGATGCTGAACGAACCGGAACATGTTTGCGCTCGAACCGGCCTGCTTCCATTTTGCGCCACAAACAAACCACCTGCTGTAAGTAACTCCTCCCTGTTTATAGAATTTCTGATCTCCTTATATATATTGCTAACTTCCAGTCCTTTCCAAAACAGGGAGATGATCCGTTTTGGAGCAAGAAGCTTCAGGAGCCAACCGAAAAGATAATCAGACCCAAGACAAGGGTGAAGAAGCCTGCTACAAAGAAAAGGCACACTGCTTCCTGTACCCCCGATTTAGAGGAGGATGATGTGGGTAATCCGGACCTTGGGGTAGACCTTGATTCAGTTGGCTTACTTTTTGTACGTCTTATTGATGATGATATTTGTCAGGACGACGCTGAAGCGAGCAATGCTGAAGGCCCAGAGGTAACTATTCTTTCTTCTGATGCCGTTCCTTTGCCTTTGAAAAAACCTCGCCAAGCAAACCGGAAAATTAAATTTTCTCACCCTCTTGCTTACTTGGATCCCAAATTTCTTGTGAAGACCCAGCAACATGAAGCTCGACGCACCACTCGGCACAGCGGCCAGGTAGTCACCTCCGCCGGTTTACCGAACAGCCCGGTTCGGAAACGCCGCTCAGAGGTCTCCAATTTATGCGCTAGCTTTCCTCCTAAAGCAGGTTTAACTCGTCAGCCTCTAAATCCATCTGACTCCGATTATCAGGTCACTTCCCATTCATCTTCCGGTGAATCTTCAGCCACTCAACTGCCACCGTTGAAGACAGTTATTGGGTAAGTTGGACCGATCACAACATATCTCTGTATGAGTCTCTTAATCCATCTTATACCGTTTTTTCAATCTTTGGGCTTTTTCCAGGGCCAAACCTAGACCGAGCAAGAAGGCTCGTCTGGATAACCCGGCTGGAGGAACTGCCGCTCCTGAACCGGAGAAAACTCCTGGTGCTGACACTCTGGGTCGTGAGGATACTCAGAGTTATCTATCTCCGCAAGATGACACCTGCGCTGAAGAAAGGATTATCGAACCTGCCAGCCATACTGATCCGCCTGCCAGTCCTGTTCGGGTTGAGGAATCCATCCCCCCTTCTGGAACTGCTGATAAACCAACAGGGCCACTGCAGAGCAGCGATTCCAAGGATGATGATGTTGTGATTACCGGCATCGGTCACTCTGAACCGGGGAACACTGCTACCTTAGCCAAGCATACTGCCAAGGACGAAATCTCGGCCATGAAGGGCAAATGGGACCTTGACTCTTCTACGTACGCCGCTTTAAGCGCCCCGGATCTTTACTCCGGGTACCTGAACCGACTGTACACCAGTCGGGATTATGAAGCTGGCATGATCAAGATGATGAAGGAGAAACTTGAGGTAACTCCCTTGTGCTTCACTCCATTGCAACTTAGCTTATCAATATTTCCAAACCGAGATGGTAAACCCGGATCAGGCTGTCTTGACAATTAAAGTCCGGTTTTAGAAAACCCAAGGCTTCAACGTAGGTCATAACCAGCAAACATCATTAGATAACTATTAGCCCCCAAGTGTCAAGTTTAAATACTTGTATTAATCTTGGGACTTTTTGCAATGGGAAACTTGCGTTAAAATCGAATATGCATTAGCCCCCAAGTATCGAGCACATAACTTGCTTGTGTGGTTGATACTTCCAAACCATGCAATATTTTCTGAACACTTTTTTGACGACCTGCTGCAGGGGGATCTAAAGACCAAAGCGAAACAAGTCTCGGACCTTCAGGAAATCTTAAAAACCCAACAGGCTGAAACTGAAAAAACGAAGGACGAATTGGCCCATGCTTTAACCGTTATGGAACAGCTGAAAGAAAGCCACCAGAAAGAACAAGCTGATTGGGCTACTGAGAGAGCTCTTTTGACGAAGAGGGCTGAAAATGCCGAAGCTGCTCTTAAACCAGTGGTCGATGAATTATCCACCGTGAAGCGACAGATACACTCCATGACCTCTGCCGTCTTTGGTAAGCTTTTCGACGCCCTTCTTCCAATTTGTACCTTGTCTGTTACATCCTATGTCCGGTTTGTAATCCATCTTGAAACACTGCAGGCTCACGTATTGGACACTTGGGTTCTGATGTGCGGATGAAACTCAAAGCTGCTTATACTCTGATTGAACAGTTGTACACCGGAGCACAAAGGGCTATCACCACTGCGTCGCATAACAACCCTGCGCCGTCTCTGATTCAAGACACATTAAAGAGGCTGTCCATGCTTCCAGCCCGGATTGAAGAATTGAAAAGATCAGCTGCTCGAACTGGAGCCATTACTGCCTTGATCCGGGCCAAAGCATGGGTACCAGATTTCGATCCTGTCGAAGCGGCCCAAGGATACCCCAGCTTGAAGGAAGACGGTTCAGACTTTGGTGAAGACGATTTGAGGGCGATAAACCGGGCGGTGCGCCCCCTGGCTTGTCAATTGGCTGAGGAAGCAGATCTGTCACGTTACCAAGCCCAATACGACAACCAGAACAAACGAGTATCTGCCCCGGTCCCTGAAGCGGGAAACCTTGTTCCTCCAATCCGTAAGCACACTTACGCCCCAGACATTGAACCGTCTTCGCTGATTCACGAAGAAGCCGTCTTTCAAGCGCTAATGGGAATCGACTGGACCACTGCTGATTTCCAGCCAATGGGTAACCAAGATGGAGCTGAAGCGGCACGAGACGATCCCCAGCCTTCGAACCGAGGCGGCGAACAGGCGTAATCAACGCTCCAGTTCACCTTACTTGGTGACGTCTTAATCCGTCAACGAACAATATATTCAGGCACTACGTTGCCTTGTAATAAGATAGTTTAATACCTCTGCATTTGAATGTGCCTTCGCGCACGGGTACTGATGCTCTTTCCAATGACGTTTCCAACTTATGTTTCCTGTCTTTACTGAGTACAAAATGTGATTTTTCGACCACCTGAACCGTGCTGCGCCTCTACCAAACCGGGCAATTTGCCTCCGGGTTAAAAACGGACCAGGCTACGCCAGCTGAATCGGTTTAAGGATACTTGTCGTTCCGAAGAACCAAAAAAACACCACAATAAAGGCAGAAAACAAAACCAAATATGAAAAGGCAACGCGATAGTAAAACGCATGCGAATAGTGGTTACTATGAACCGTTCAGAAGGCGTGACCATCGTCAAGACAAAACCGAGCCCCCAAGAGGTGTAGCTACGGTTTAAGTCGACTAGGTTCCTAACTGAATCGTGGCAAATATGCCGGCCAAATGGCATTGCATTGGTTCGTCAACCAAGCCCCCAAGTGACTCAATGGCCAAGGGCCGATCAAGTGGCATTGCGTTGGTTCGGACACGACCAAGCCCCCAAATGATTCATTGGCTAAAAAGCCGACCAGAAGGCATTACCATCATCAAGACATGACCGAGTTCCCATAAGGCGTAATCTACGGTTCAAGTCGATTAGGTCCCCGACTGATTCAGTGGCAAATGTGCCAGCCAGAAGGCATTACCGTCGTCAAGACATGACCAAGCCCCCCGGAGGTGTAGCTACGGTTCAGGCCGACTAGGTCCCCAACTGACTTTATAGGGATAGCTATGTTCTCTTTGGTTCGAATACGACCTATGTTTGAACAGGAAGCCCCGTGTTTGAATAGCTATGTTCTCTTTGGTTCGAATACGACCTATGTTTGAACAGGAAGCCTCATGCTTGAACCGGGATATTGAGCCGGATATTAAGAGCTTCACAGCCTTGTAGGAGACATCTTCCCTTGAACCGGCTTTTAAACCGGAATCTATAATCTGAACTTCTGTGAAGCGACCTCCAGGGGTAAACACGCATGATGTGAAGAACAGCAGAGACCCCGCTTTACTCGAGGCTCCGGTTTATTGTATTAATCATAGTATATACATGGTCATAATATGTACATAAACAGAGCCCAAGGCTCATGTATAATAAGGCCGAAGATGAGCTATGTTCCACGGCCTGCTGGTCTCCTCCTCTGATGTACGTGAATCCTTGCGCTCTCGAATATCAATCAGGTAATATGACCCATTATTCAGATTCTTGCTGACCACAAAAGGTCCTTCCCAAGGCGGAGACAATTTATGCTGATCAGATTGATCCTGGATGAGCCGAAGCACCAAATCCCCCTCCTGAAAGGTTCTGGTCCTAACCCGACGGCTGTGGTAACGGCGAAGATCTTGCTGGTAAATCGCTGAACGGGCAGCTGCCAAGTCACGCTCCTCATCCAACAAGTCAAGAGCGTTCTGCCGCGCCTGCTCATTGTCCGCTTCAACATATGCTGCCACCCGAGGTGAGTCATGTCGTATATCACTTGGGAGAACCGCCTCTGCTCCATAGACCATAAAAAACGGCGTAAACCCCGTGGATCTGTTAGGCGTGGTATTGATGCTCCATAACACAGATGGTAGCTCCTCCACCCAACAACCCGGCGTCCTTTGCAAAGGGACCAGAAGCCGGGGCTTGATACCTCTCAAGATCTCTTGGTTCGCTCGTTCTGCCTGACCATTAGACTGTGGGTGCGCTACCGAAGAAACATCAAGCCGTATATGCTCCCGTGCACAGAACTCTTTCATGGCCCCCTTGGATAGATTGGTACCATTATCTGTGATGATGCTGTGTGGGAAACCAAACCGGAAGATCACCTTCTTTATAAACCGAACCGCCGTGGCAGCATCACATTTACTGACAGGTTCGGCCTCCACCCACTTTGTAAATTTGTCAACCGCCACCAGTAGGTGGGTCTTTTTATCTTTGGAACGCTTAAAAGGCCCAACCATATCAAGCCCCCAAGTCGCGAACGGCCAAGTGATTGGAATCATCCTCAATTCCTGAGCCGGTATGTGCGCTCGTCTAGAAAATTTCTGGCAACCGTCACATAACCGGACCAGGTCTTCCGCATCAGCATGAGCAGTTAACCAGTAGAAACCGTGGCGGAACGCTTTAGCCACCAATGATTTTGAACCGGCGTGGTGGCCGCAATCCCCTTCATGTATTTCTCGTAGTATCTCGCACCCCTCCTCAGGGGATATGCACCGTTGCAGCGCTCCTGACACGCTGCGATGATGTAACTCTCCTTGGAAAATGGTCATAGACTTGGACCGTCGTACTATCTGTCGAGCCAAGCTTTCGTCTTCTGGCAACTCACCCCGGTTCATATATGCCAGGTAAGGGAGCGTCCAATCCGGGGTGGCGTGAAGAGCCGCCACTAACTGAGCCTCCGGATCAGGAACAGCCAACTCCAGCTCACCGGGCAGCTGTACCGATGGGTGGTACAATACATCCAAGAAAACATTGGGTGGGACCGGTTTACGCTGAGAGCCCAAGCGACTTAAAGCGTCCGCTGCCTCATTCTTTCTGCGGTCCACATGATCCACTTGATAACCTTTGAAATGCCCAGCCACCATATCTACTTCACGTCGGTACGCAGCCATAAGCGGATCCTTAGAATCCCAGGTGCCAGATACCTGCTGAGCCACCAGATCCGAATCACCAAAGCACCTAACTCTGCTCAAATTCATCTCTTTAGCCACCCGAAGTCCATGAAGCAAAGCTTCATACTCAGCCGCATTGTTTGTACAGGGGAACATTAAACGGAGGACATAACAAAACTTATCTCCTCGTGGGGAAGTTAAAACAACTCCAGCCCCCGAGCCTTCCAATTGTCTTGACCCGTCGAAATGAACGGTCCAATAGGTGTTATCTGGCTTCTCCTCAGGCGCTTGTAACTCTGTCCAATCGTTTATGAAATCGACAAGTGCCTGTGATTTTATGGCCGTCCGGGGTACGTACCTTAAATCGTGCGGCCCGAGCTCGATAGCCCACTTGGCAATCCGACCGGTCGCCTCCCGGTTCTGTATAATGTCACCCAAAGGAGCAGAACTGACCACCGTGATTGGGTGTCCTTGGAAATATTGCCTCAGCTTCCGGCTTGCCATGAAAACGCCATATACCAGCTTCTGCCAATGCGGATACCTTTGTTTGGACTCGATAAGTACTTCACTGATATAGTAAACCGGTCGCTGAACCGGATGTTCCTTTCCAGCCTCCTTTCGTTCTACCACCATCGCCACACTGACTGCTCTGGCATTCGCTGCAACATATAACAGGAGTGGCTCTTTATCTACAGGGGCTGCCAACACTGGCGGATTGACTAGTTGTCGCTTCAAGTCCTCAAACGCTTTATCAGCCTCCGGACTCCAGACAAACTGATCCGTCTTCTTGAGCATTTGATACAAGGGGATCGCCTTTTCACCAAGGCGACTGATAAACCGGCTTAACGCTGCAATCCGCCCGTCCATGCGCTGAACATCATTGATGCATTTCGGTTTGGCCAGGGAGGTGATGGCTGTGATCTTTTCTGGATTGGCCTCAATTCCTCTATGGGACACTAAAAATCCCAACAGCTTGCCTGCAGGTACACCAAAAACACATTTAGCCGGGTTGAGCATCATTTGGTACACTCTCAAGTTATCGAAAGTCTCCTTCAAATCGTCAACCAGGGTCTCCTTCTTTCGTGACTTGACCACAATATCATCCACATAAGCATGCACATTACGACCAATCTGCTCGTGGAGGCAATTTTGCACACATCGTTGATAAGTAGCCTGCGCACTCTTAAGCCCAAAGGGCATAGACACATAGCAGAAGGCTCCAAAGGGAGTAATAAACGCTGTCTTCTCCTGGTCCTTAACTGCCATCTTGATCTGATGATACCCCGAATAAGCATCCAAAAAACTTAAACGCTCGCAACCTGCCGTAGCATCAATGATCTGATCAATCCGGGGGAGAGCAAAAGGATCTGCCGGGCAAGCTTTATTCAAGTCTGTGTAATCCACACACATGCGCCAGGTGCCGTTTTTCTTAAGAACTAGCACCGGATTAGCGAGCCATTCGGGATGAAAAACCTCAATGATAAACCCAGCTGCCAGGAGCCTGGCCACTTCCTCACCAATCGCTTTACGTCTTTCTTCGTTAAACCGCCGTAAGAACTGCTTTACCGGCTTGTACTTAGGATCCACATTAAGGGTGTGCTCAGCGAGTTGCCTCGGTACACCAGGCATGTCAGATGGCTTCCATGCAAAGATGTCCCGATTCTCACGGATGAACTCGATGAGCGCGCTTTCCTATTTTGGATCCAAGTTTGCACTGATGCTGAACTGCTTGGATGAATCGCCAGGTACGAAGTCAACAAGCTTAGTTTCGGCCGCTGACTTGAACTTCAAGGCCGGATCGTGGTCCGTAGTTGGCTTTTTTAATGAAGTCATATCCTCCGGATCAACACTGTCTTTGTACTGCTTTAGCTCCTCCGTAGCACAAACCGATTCAGCATAAGTCGCATCTCCTTCCTCGCATTCCAAAGCGATTCGGCGGCTCCCATGAACCGTTATAGTGCCCTTGTAACCTGGCATCTTAAGTTGCAGATATACGTAGCAGGGACGTGCCATAAATTTTGCATAAGCTGGCCGCCCGAACAAAGCGTGGTACGGACTTTGGATTTTAACCACCTCGAACGTCAGCGTCTCTGATCTGGAATCGTGACTATCGCCAAATACCACTTCAAGGGCTATCTTACCAACCGGATACGCAGACTTGCCAGGCACCACCCCGTGGAACACTGTATTGGTCGGTCTGAGATCCTTATCTACCAGTCCCATACGACGGAAGGTCTCATAATACAAGATGTTAATGCTGCTCCCTCCGTCCATGAGCACCTTGGTGAGCTTATAGCCTCCCACCTGAGGCGCTACCACCAGTGCTAACTGACCCGGATTATACACCCTGGGAGGATGATCTTCTCGGCTCCATATGATAGGCTGTTCCGACCAACGCAGATAGTGAGGTGTGGCCGGTTCGACAGCACTGACTGCCCGCCTCTGAAGCTTCCTATCTCGTTTATCCAAGCTCGTAGTAAAGACATGATACTGTCCACCACTCAACTGTTTCGGGTTGCTCTGATAACCACTTTGATTACTTTGATTATTCTGATTATTTTGGCTGACCTGTCCGCCCGGGTTACCCTGGAACCCTGGACCGGAATTCCCGCCACCGTACCCTGATCCGGAACCGGAACCGCCGCCGGAGCTGTGATCATATTGGAAAGTGTTTGAGCTTTTGAATTCCTTCATGATATAACAATCCTTCCAAAGATGGGCTGCTGGTTCCTCCTTTGTTCCGTGCTTCGGACAGGGCTGGTTTAAGAAAAAGTTCAAACGCTCCGGGTTAGGACCGGGATGTGCGCGAAAACTTGGCTGTTTTCCCTTACGCCGCTGGCCTTTATCCTGGGCACTTGTGCTGGCCACCAAGTCCCTGCTCCCGTCCGGTTTACGTTTTCCTCCGCCTCCATTACCTGTCGGTCGATGCTGCTGGCCTTTGGTGTTGCTATTCTTCCTTCCCTTCCCTGCTTTGTCATCACCAGAGTCAGGATCCTTGGTACTGTCAGAATCCGCATACTTCACTAAAGCGGTCATGAGCGTTCCTATATCTGTACAATCACGCTTCATCCGGCCCAGCTTTAGCTTCAAAGGGCCAAACCGACAGTTGCTTTCCAACAGCACTACAGCGGTGTCTGCGTTGATGCGATCTGATGAGTGCAAAACTTCTGATACTCGTCGTACCCAATGGGTAGTTGATTCCCCTTCTTGCTGAACGCAGGCTGCTAGGTCAACTATTGACATTGGCTGTTTGCACGTGTCCTTGAAATTCTTGATAAACCGGGCGCGCAATTGGGCCCATGAACTAATTGAATTAGGCGGTAAGCTCTTTAGCCAAGTCCGGGCCGTTCCTTCTAACATCATAGTGAAATACTTGGCACACGCCGTGTCATCCACATCCAGCATCTCCATAGCCATTTCATAGCTCTCCACCCATGTCTCCGGAGGCTGATCTGCCGTGTAGTTTGGTACCTTGCGGGGGCCTTTGAAGTCTTTGGGCAGGCGTACGTTGCGTAAAGCGGGAACAAGGCACGGTACTCCCAAAGAACTGGAAACCACCCCCGGTTCAACCGTAGCTGCTAATCCGGCCTCCCGTGCACGGGTGCGATCCACATTCTCGTGAGTATTGTCGACGCCCGCCGGATTGTTGCCGCGGAGCGCTTCACGCCTGTCGTTAGAAGAAACGGCCGGCTCCTCCACGCGCCTACTATAGATCCTGCTGGGGCGAGGGGTGGAGTGAATCCGATCACGGCTTTGCGAATACGCTTCTTGCTGGGCCAACGCGGTCCTAAGGAGCTCCTTGACCCGGCGTGTCTCTTCATCCTGCGGTGAATCTCCTTCGATCGGAATGGCTTCCAACCGAGCCGCCGCCGCGACGAGGTTATCCATCGGGTTGGAATAATGACCTGACGGCGTTGGCATGGCCGGTGGCGTATCAGTGTTATGACGAGGCAGGTTTATAATCCGGTGCTGAACCGGGGCGCCGGCCGTCGCCTCCGCACGGTTTACCCCCGGGGTGTTGAAGAGATTTCGAGCGTCGAGGGCGGCGGGCAACCGAGACCGGGATTTTCTCTTCAGGACCTCCTGAGACGCCTTCTGGTCCATCATGAGCCTGTAAGCCTGTGCATCTAAAGCGGCGCGCTCCGCCGTCATCCTGATCTCTTCTGCTGCCAGCTCCGCTTTAGCCCGAGTGATCTGCTCTCTCACTTTGGCGATCTCAGCATTGTGAACCTCCTGATCCACCGGGTTGGCTTCCGCCATGAGCGCTGCTAGTGCGTCAAACAGGTCCGACAAAACTTGGGCTGGTGAACCCGCAGGGCCTCCTGCCCGCGCAGCCGTTGCTGCTGCCGATCCGGAGATCGCCGCTGCTGCAGTTGATGATCGTGGCGCCGCCTGTGTCCCAGCCATGAAGATCCCAACCCGATAGGGCAGATCAGAGGGGTCCGGAATACTGTTGCCATCGGAGACGCCCCCAACCCGATCATCTTGCAGCTGGTAAAGAGATTCGGTCTCCCCGGTCGACGTTTCATCGCCAGAGTAGATGGCGGTTTCGTCACCAGATTCGGATCCTTCCTCGTAGCTTCCCCCGTGGATGACTCCCACGAAGGCGTGCTTCCTGGTCGGTTTAGCCAGGGTCGATCTCGTGCACTGGGCTGTCTCGATGAGGTCGGCGCAGACGCCTAACTCGGGGCCCGGTTCTCCGATCTTGCCGATGAAAACATGGATGCCGCCAAAGGGGACCCGGTACCCGTACTCGATCGAGCCGGCGTCGGGGCCCCAACCTGTGCTGTCGATGTAGAGTTTTCCGCGGCGGCTCTTGGTCATCCGTCCCACAGCGTAACCCTCGAGTCCTTCAAAGCGGCCCTCCAAGAACCTGAAACCATCTTGCGATAGCCCCACGGTGGGCGCCAACTGTCGTGGATTTGTCACGGCAGATGTCCTAGTCAGAGGACTTAGTCGTGGAGCCATCGCAACGGGTTAGCTTGAAGGGGTTAAAGTGGACACAAGGACACAGTTTTTATACTAGTTCGGCCCCTTCGATGAAGGTAAAAGCCTACGTCTAGTTGTGATGGGATTGATAGGTTTCGAGGGCTTAGGGAGCGATAAGCTTCGCCTAAACCTCGAGTTCTTCTTCTTCCTCAAACCGCCGCCGGGTCATCCCCTTATATACGCGAGTGACGCCCGTCGGTCTGCAAAGTCCCAACCTCCGGCTAATAAACGTGCCCGTGTCGGTCTCTCTATTCCTAACTTACAATACAAGTTTACATCAAGCCGGTTTACACCATAAACCTTTAAACCGATTATGGGCCTTAGGCCCTTCTATCCCTCCTTGGGTTTTAACATCTCGGGTCGGTTGACGGAGGTAACCCGGGCCCTGCAGGCCGGTTTACCCCGGATAGCAACATCCCCAACAGAAAGCCTGTTAACGGCCTGTTCGTATATCGCCCATTTACGGCCCGCTTACTACCGGCCCGTTACGACCTATCAGAATTAATCCTAGTAGCTTCATCTGGGCCGTCCAATATGATTCCATCCCGTTGTAACTTCCAGCCCATGTATGGCCCATGATGTCTTTCGCCCCATATGAGGCCCTTTTTAACTCTCGGCCCATTAAAGGCCCGAGATGAAACTGGCCCATAATGAACAGTGTATAGCTTTATACCCATTAACGGCCCATTATTCTGTCGGCCGTTTCCAGCCCGTGTTAACTTTCGGCCTTCTAAGGGCCCATTTATTCTTGGGCTCATTTCTAGAATTCGGTTAGATATGGTCCGTTACTAGCCTGTTCCGTTTGTGGGCCAAATGCAGCCCGTGGTTACATTCGGCCCGTTTGTGGCCCGTTAACCCGTTGGTCTGTTTTCATAGCGTTATCAAATACGGCCTTTTAACGGCCCGTTATGGTCCACGAATAGTACGGCCCATGTTTGGCGAAATGATTATACGGCCCGTAGAAGGCCAATGGATCCTACGGCCCGTAGAAGGCCCATGGATCATACAGCCCGTAGAAGGCCCATGGATCATACGGCCCGTAGAAAGTCCATGCATCCTACGGCCCGTAAAAGGCCCATGCATCCTACGGCACGTAGAAGGCCCACGGATCCTACGGCCCGAAGGAGGCCCATGGTTACAACAGTCCGTGTGTTGCCATGATTATTGTGGCCTAGTTACCAAAAGTAGGTTATTGTGGCCACTAAAAAACGCGGAAAAGGAACTGCAGTGACTACAAGCAAACAACTAAACAAGACAATAAGGAAATAAATAAGTAAGCAACTAACACTAGCCTATTACAACTATTGCACATATTACATCCACTAGGCATCAAAGTTCGCCACCAGTGCAAATATAGGGAACAAAGCAGCATATTACATACACTGGCTGTCAAAATTGGCCACCAGTGCAAATAAACGCAGCAGCAAAACAAGTCCATAACTGAAACAACTTCAGAAGAGCTCAAGAAACGTTATCCTGGGTATCCACCATGCTGGCAATAAGCTTAGCAAGCTTATTAGCTTTGTCCTGTTTGGTGCTAAAATCCTCCAACGCTTGCTGTTGCACCAGAAATTATGCATCTGAATGCTCTAGGGACTTCCGCAGTCCTTCCGCTTCTTGTCGCAGCACAGTTGATCGATGTCTTTCAGCTTGTAGTTGAGACTCAAGAAACCGAACTGATTCAGACAGTGAGTTTGAATAGCTTGTGCAAGCGGTAGTGGCCAGTAACTCGAACAGTAAACCAAGACAGGACTTTGGGGTTGCCTCACTGTCTTCAAGATAGTTTTCCTTAGCTGTTTTATCAGCTTTGTTGGAGACCAACAAGAATGTCTCACGATCCTGAACCTTATCTGCATTACTTCCTTTATCATTGCTTAATAAGGCACTCTTCCCCAATATTCTGTCAGCATTCTAAAAGAAAAACAAGCAGACACATAACAAATTTAGCATGTACTAGTATATGAAACTCATTTCGGTGAACCAGTTCATTAGTAAGGTGGACAAGATTAAACTACCAAATCTTCTATTGCCAAGTAGTACATTATAAAAGCATCAAACAAACATATATCTATGTCCTATGGTCACTGCATTGTCTTGCCAAATCAAAATAGAGACACGGTTCAAATCATATCAGTTCAAGAGAAAGCAACACTGAAAGAATACAAAGCGTGGGAAACTAAATGGCACAACATGATTTTAGATGGGTACTGACGGTGTCCTGGACTAGGGGGTACTCACCACGTCGTCTCCCGATCAGTTGGATTAGGCCGAAGACCCCCGTGGCCGTTTACTCATGGGCCAGTTCGGACAGCCGATGCATATACGAGGAAGATTCCACAAGACTTGGTGATCAAGACAAGGACTCCTCTCCACCGGCGTATTCGACTAGGACTCTTGTTATCCTAGGCCTTTGGTATGTTATATAAGCCGAGGACAAGCTAGTCGATAGATCATTATGACATTACTCATCATACCCTTAGGTCTTAGACCACAACATATGATATCGAGATAGATCAACTCTTGTAACCCTATATTCATCAAGATCAATCAAGCAGGAAGTAGGGTATTACCTTCTTTAAGAGGGCCCGAACTTGGGTAAACATCGTGTCCCCTATCTCCTGTTACCGATCGATCCATGGCACATAGCTCGGAACCCCCTACCCGAGATCTACCGGTTTTGACACCGACAATGGTGCTTTAATTGAGAGTTCCGCTGTGAGATCAACGAAGGATCGATGGCTCGTGTGCAGATTAACTGCAACGTCGACTGGTCACCTTGGATCAATCGAGGACTGCACTCTGCGTCAGATCGTCATGTTTAGACGCTGACCTACATCAACATCAACTCTGATCTCTCTCAAGATCATGGAGGAATCATTCATGGAGCCCGGGGGCTCAATGTCAACATTGAACTTGAGCGATCGTGCTGTTTTTCTGGACAGCAACTTGTATCTGCCGCCACCGCCTCCTCGAGTGACGTTTTAATGATTGCTTCGGTGGAATTGTGCAGAATTAAGTCTACAACAACCATGCAAAATTTCGTCGAGTTCCGATAAAGGAATCTCCGGCAATCTACGATATACCGGAGCCGTGTCAAATCTGGACGGGAATGTGGATGAGTTTAGGACGTGGTCTCCATAGCCAAGCTCGGAGGTCCTTTGGAAGATCCAACCGTTCATCTGCTGCGGAATTCCCATATGTACCACCCCTCAAAATTTCAGCTCGATCCGACCGTCCAAACTCCGGGAACCTTCCGATTAGTGCATCACTTTTCAGATTTGTTTACTGCGCGAGAACGAATCCGACCCGAGTTCATTTTTTTATGAACGGGATTTCAGGCATCCTTTTTGAAGAAGTTTTGTTTGGGGTATTGTGTTTTGTTCCCAAACACATCCCACCAATTTTAGTCTTTTCCAATATGATCTTCACCATCGCGCCGGTATAAAACCAGCCCGACAACATTGCTCCATGGCTGTTGACCTGCGGTAGACACATTGCCGCTTTGTTGAGTCGAGCTCGACTTCTTCAGATCATCATCTCGGCTAGCCGAACAAAAGTTCGGCAACGTGAAGGATAAATCATCACCAACCTCGCCGCCTGATACGTCTCCAACGTATCTATAATTTTTTATTGCTCCATGCTATATTATCTACTGTTTTGGACCATATTGGGCTTTATTTTGCACTTTTATATTATTTTTGGGACTAACCTATTAACCGGAGGCCCAATCCAGAATTGCTTTTTTTTGTCTATTTCAGAGTTTCGAAGAAACGGAATATCAAACGGTGTCCAAACGGAATGAAACCTTCGGGAATGTGATTTTCTTACCGAATATGACCTAGGAGACTTGGACAATACGCCAAGGAAGCTTCGAGGTGGGCACGAGGTAGGGGGCGCGCCCTCCCCACCAGGCGCGCCCCCACCCTCATGGGGCCCATGAAGCTCCACCGACGTACTTCTTCCTCCTATATATACCTACGTACCCCCAAACGATCAGATACGAAGCCAAAAACCTAATTCCACCATCGCAACCTTCTGTACCCACGAGATCCCATCTTGGGGCCTGTTCCAGAGCTCCGTGGGAGGGGGCATCCACCACGGAGGGCTTCTACATCATCATAGCCCCTCCGATGAAGTGTGAGTAGTTTACCTTAGACCTTCGGGTCCATAGTTAGTAGCTAGATGGCTTCTTCTCTCTTTTTGGATCTCAATACAATGTTCTCCCCTTCTCTCGTGGAGATCTATTTGATGTAATCTTCTTTTTGCGGTGTGTTTGTTGAGACCGATGAATTGTGGGTTTATGATCAAGATTATCTATGAACAATATATGAATCTTCTCTGAATTCTTTTATGTATGATTGGTTATCTTTGCAAGTCTCTTCGAATTATCAGTTTGGTTTGGCCTATTAGATTGGTTTTTCTTGCAATGGGACAAGTGCTTAGCTTTGGGTTCAATCTTGCGGTGTCCTTTCCCAGTGACAGTAGGGGCAGCAAGGCACGTATTGTATTGTCGCCATCGAGGATAACAAGATGAGGTTTTTATCATATTGCATGAATTTATCCCTCTACATCATGTCATCTTGCTTAAGGCATTACTCTGTTTTTAACTTAATACTCTAGATGCATGCTGGATAGCGGTCGATAAGTGGAGTAATAGTAGTAGATGCAGGCAGGAGTCGGTCTACTTGTCTCGGACATGATGCTGAAAGTGCAACTATCCCTAGGTGGTTTTGGTAATTCATAACAACATATAGCTCATTGAGCTAATGCTATTCCAAGATAACTATTTCAGGAAAGCTCAATGATTGGCATGGCATGAATGGTGAAAGTGGAACCCTCAAAATGCTAAGGACAAAGGATTGGCTCAAGCTCAAAAGCTCAAGACTCTTCATTTTACATTTTAGTGATCCAAGATCACATTGAGTCCATAGGAAAAGCCAATACTATCAAGGAGGGATGAGGTGTTGCTTAATGAGCCCTTTGCTTTATGTGCTTAATGGTATGCTCCAAAATCCTCAACTACTTTCCCACTTCCACAAATGACCTAAACCCTAAGCCAAACTCGGTCATACCGATTCTTTCTATCCGGCGCCACCGAGTTTCATATGTCATAAGCCACTGCCAAACCCTACCAAATCGGTTTCACCGATAGGGATCTCGGTCTCACCGAGATGGGATTGCAACCTCTCTGTTTCCTTTTCGTAACTTTTTGGTCTCACCGAAAGAGCGGATCGGTCCCACCGAGATTGCAATGCAAACTCTCTGTTTCCCTTTTGTAACTTTTCGGTCTCACCGAAAGAGCAAATCGGTCCCACCGAGTTTGCCTGACCAACTCTCTGGTTAGCTAATTACCAAATCGGTCTCACCGAGTTTGTGTAATCGGTCTCACCGAGATTACGTTATGCCCAAACCCTAACCATATCGGTCCTACCGAGATGCATGTCAGTCCCATCGAAAATCTCTAACGGTCACTAGGTTTACCTTTTCGGTCCGACCGAGTTTGTTGATTCGGTACCACCGAGATTGGTAAATTGTGTGTAACGGTTGGATTTGTGGAGGCTATATATATACCCCTCCACCTCCTCTTCATTCGTGGAGAGAGCCATCAGAACACATCTACACTTCCAACCTACATGTTCTGAGAGAGAACCACCTACCCTTGTGTTGAGGTCAAGATATTCCATTCCTACCATATGAATCTTGATCTCTAGCCTTCCCCAAGTTGCTTTCCACTCAAATCTTCTTTCCACCAAATCCAAATCCTGTGAGAGAGAGTTGAGTGTTGGGGAGACTATCATTTGAAGCACAAGAGCAAGGAGTTCATCATCAACACACCATTTGTTACTTCTTGGAGAGTGGTGTCTCCTAGATTGGCTAGGTGTCACTTGGGAGCCTCCGACAAGATTGTGCAGTTGAACCAAGGAGTTTGTAAGGGCAAGGAGATCGCCTACTTCGTGAAGATCTACCGCTAGTGAGGCAAGTCCTTCGTGGGCGATGGCCATGGTGGGATAGACAAGGTTGCTTCTTCGTGGACCCTTCGTGGGTGGAGCCCTCCGTGGACTCGTGCAACCGTTACCCTTCGTGGGTTGAAGTCTCCATCAACGTGGATGTAGGATAGCACCACCTATCCGAACCACGGGGAAAACATCCGTGTCTCCAATAGCGTTTGAATTCTCCAAACCCTTCCCTTTACATTCTTGCAAGTTGCATGCTTTACTTTCCGCTGCCTATATACTCTTTGCATGCTTGCTTGAATTGTGTGATGATTGCTTGACTTGTCCTAAAGTTGCTAAAATCTGCCAAGAACTAAAATTTGGAAAAGGTTAAGTTTTTATTTGATCAAGTAGTCTATTCACCCCCTCTAGACATACTTCTGACCCTACAAGTGGTATCAGAGCTTTGGTCTCCATTTGCTTTGATTCCCATAGCTTTTGGTGGTCATAGCCTTGGTTTCACAACCTAGGAGAGTATGGCGTCTAGTGAGGGAGATTATCACCGTAGAGGTCCTTACTTTGATGGTACTAACTTTGCTAGTTGGAAGCATAAAATGAAAATGCATATTCTTGGACATAACCCTGCCGTTTGGGCCATTGTGTGTGTTGGTTTGCAAGGTGACTTCTTCGATGGGAAAGAACCAAACCGTGAAGCTACAATTTTTTTATGCCGGATTGAATTTTGCTTCTAGAAATCTTTTGGATTCGGCTGCGAGAGGCACTTTTATGGAAATCACTTTAGGAGATGCTACTAAACTCCTAGATAATATTATGGTTAATTATTCTCAATGGCACACTGAAAGATCTACTAATAAAAAAGTGCATGCGATAGAAGAAATTAATGTTTTGAGTTGAAAGATAGATGAACTTATGAAATTATTTGCTACTAAGAGTGTTTCTTCTCATCCTAATGATATGCCTTTGTCTACTTTGATTGAGAATAATAATGAATCTATGGATGTGAATTTTGTTGGTAGGAATAATTTTGGTAACAACGCGTATAGAGGAAAGTTTAATCCTAGGCCTTATCCTTCTAATAATTATGGAAATTCCTACAACAACTCTTATGGAACTTTTAATAAAATACCTTCTGAATTTGAGACTAGTGTTAAAGAATTTATGAATTCGCAAAAGAATTTTAATGCTTTGCTTGAAGAGAAATTGCTTAAAGTTGATGATTTGGCTAGGAACGTTGATAGAATTTCTCTTGATGTTGATTCTTTAAAGCTTAGATCTATTCCTCCTAAGCATGATATCAATGAGTCTCTCAAAGCCATGAGAATTTCCATTGATGAGTGCAAATAAAGAACCACTAGGATGCGTGCTACAAAAGATGCCTTTATTAAAGCGTGTTCTCCCAATTTCTATGAAAATAAAGATGAAGATCTAAAAGCGATGTGTCCCCTATTAAATCTTTGTTTTGCAATATGAATCTTGATAATGATGGGATTGAATATGGTCCACCCTTACCTAGAAGGCGTTCCAAGAATTCAGAGTTTTCAGATCTTGATGCTAAAGTTGATAAAAGTGGGAAAACCTTAGATGTTGCTAAACCCACTATTTTGGATTTCAAGGAATTTAATTATGAAAATTGCTCTTTAATTGATTGTATTTCCTTGTTGCAATCCGTGCTAAATTCTCCTCATGCTTATAGTCAAAATAAAGCCTTTACCGAACATATCATTGATGCTTTGATACAATCTTATGAAGAAAAACTTGAGTTGAAAGTTTCTATCCCTAGAAAACTTTATGATGAGTGGGAACCTATTATTAAAATTAAAATTAAAGATCATGAGTTTTATGCTTTGTGTGATTTGGGTGCTAGTGTTTCCACTATTCCCAAAACTTTGTGCGATTTGCTAGATTTCCGTGATTTCGATGATTGCTCTCTAAATTTGCACCTTGCGGACTCCACTATTAAGAAACCTATTGGAAGAATTAATGATGTTCTTATTATTGCAAATAGGAATTATGTGCCCGTAGATTTTATCGTTCTTGATATAGATTGCGATCCTTCATGCCCTATTATTCTTGGTAGGCCTTTCCTTAGAACAGTTGGTGCAATTATTGATATGAAGGAAGGGAATATTAGATTCCAATTTCCATTAAAGAAATGCATGAAACACTTCCCTAGGAAGAAAATAAAATTACCATATGAATCTATCATGAGAGCCACTTATGGATTGCCTACCAAAGATGACAATACCTAGATCTATCCTCGCTTTTATGCCTAGCTAGGGGCGTTAAACGATAGCGCTTGTTGGGAGGCAACCCAATTTTATTTTTTTATTTTTTTGCTTTTTGCTTCTGTTTAGAAATAAATCTTCGATCTAGACTCTGGTTAGATGTGTTTTATGTTTTAATTAGTGTTTGTGCCAAGTTAAACCTATAGGATCTTCTTGGATGATAGTTATTTGATCTTGCTGTAATTTCCAGAAACTTTCTGTTCACGAAAACAATTGTTAAAAATCACCAGAACGTGATAAAATACTGATTCCAATTGCTGCTCATCAATAAACAAATTTTCTAGGCCTTCCTATTTTGGTAGATTTTTTGGAGTTCCAGAAGTTTGCGTTAGTTACAGATTACTACAGACTGTTCTGTTTTTGACAGATTCTGTTTTTCGTGTGTTGTTTGCTTATTTTGATGACTCTATGGCTAGTAAAATAGTTTATAAACCATATAGAAGTTGGAATACAGTAGGTTTAACACAAATATAAATAAAGAACGAGTTCATTACAGTACCTTGAAGTGGTGTTTTGTTTTCTTTCGCTAACGGAGCTTACAAGTTTTCTGTTAAGTTTTGTGTTGTGAAGTTTTCAAGTTTTGGGTAAAGATACGATGGACTATGGAATAAGGAGTGGCAAGAGCCTGAGCTTGGGGATGACCAAGGCACCCCAAGGTAATATTCAAGGATAACCAAGTGTCTAAGCTTGGGGATGCCCCGGAAGGCATCCCCTCTTTCATCTTCGTTCATCGGTAACTTTACTTGGAGCTATATTTTTATTCACCACATGATATGAGTTTTGCTTGGAGAGTCCTGTAATTATATTTTGCTTTGCTTTCTGTTTGAATAAAGTACCAAGGTCTGAAATTCTTAAATGTTAGAGAGTCTTCACATAGTTGCATAATTACTCGACTACTCATTGATCTTCACTTATATCTTTCGGAGTAGTTTGTTGTTGCTCTAGTGCTTCACTTATATCTTTTAGAGCACGGCGGTGGATTTATTTTAAAGAAATAGATGAACTCTCATGATTCACTTGTATTATTTTTAGAGTCTTAAATAGCATGGTAATTTGCTTAATTTTTTTAATATACTTGGTATTCAAGATTTGTAAAACTTTCTTTTGAGTGCGTTGAATACCAAGAGAAGTTTGATACTTGATAGTTGTTTTGAGATATGGAGGTGATAATATCAAAGTCGTGCTAGTTGAGTTGTTGTGAATTTGAGAAATGCTTGTGTTGAAGTTTGCAAGTCCCATAGCATGCACGTATGGTAAACGTTATGTAACAAATTTGAAACATGAGGTGTTATTTGATTGTCCTCCTTATGAGTGGCGGTCGGGGACGAGCGATGGTCTTTTCCTACCAATCTATCCCCCTAGAAGCATGCGCGTAGTGATTTGGTTTTTGATGGCCTGTAGATTTTTGCAATAAGTATATGAGTTCTTTATGACTAATGTTGAGTCCATGGATTATATGCACTCTCACCCTTCCATCATTGCTAGCCTCTTCGGTATTGTGCATTGCCCTTTCTCACATTGAGAGTTGGTGCAAACTTCGCCGGTGCATTCAAACCCCGTGATATGACACGCTCTTTCACACATAAACCTCCTTATATCTTCCTCAAAACAGCCACCATACCTACCTATTATGGCATTTCCATAGCCATTCCGAGATATATTGCCATGCAACTTTCCACCATTCCGTTCATCATGACACATTCATCATCGTCATATTGCTAGCATGATCATGTAGTTGACATAGTATTCGTGGCAAAGCCACCGTTCATAATTCTTTCATACATGTCACTCTTGATTCATTGCATATCTCGGTACACCGCTGGAGGCATTCATATAGAGTCATACTATGTTCTAGTATCGAGTTGTAATCATTGAGTTGTAAATAAATAGAAGTGTGATGATCATCATTTAATAGAGCATTGTCCCAAAAAAAGAGAAAGGCAAAAAAAAAAGAAATAAAAAGGGGCAATGCTACTATCCTTTCTTTTCCAAACTTGTGCTTCAAAGTAGTACCATAATCTTCATGATAGAGAGTCTCTTGTTTTGTCACTTTCATATACTAGTGGGATTTTTTCATTATAGAACTTAGCTTGTATATTCCAACAATGGGCCTCCTCAAGTGCCCTAGGTCTTCGTGAGCAAGCAAGTTGGATGCACACCCACTTAGTTTCTTTTGTTGAGCTTTCATACATTTATAGTTCTAGTGCATCTGTTGCATGGCAATCCCTACTCCTTGCATTAACATCAATCGATGGGCATCTCCATAGCCCATTGATTAGCCTCGTTGATGTAAGATCTTCTCCTTTTTTGTCTTCTCCACATAACCCCCATCATCATATTCTATTCCACCCATAGTGCTATATCCATGACTCATGCTCATGTATTGCGTGAAGGTTTATAAGTTTGAGATTACTAAAGTATGAAACAATTGCTTGGCTTGTCATCGGGGTTGTGCATGATGAGAGCATTCTTGTGTGACGAAAATGGAGCATGACTAAACTATATGATTTTGTAGGGATGAACTTTCTTTGGCCATGTTATTTTGAGAAGACATAATTGCTTAATTAGTATGCTTGAAGTATTATAATTTTTATGTCAATATGAACTTTTGTCTTGAATCTTTCGGATCTGAATATTCATACCACAATTAAGAAGAATTACATTGAAATTATGCCAAGTAGCACTCCGCATCAAAAATTCTTTTCTATCATTTACCTACTCGAGGACGAGCGGGAATTAAGCTTGGGGATGCCTGATACGTCTCCAACGTATCTATAATTTTTTATTGCTCCATGCTATATTATCTACTGTTTTGGACCATATTGGGCTTTATTTTCCACTTTTATATTATTTTTGGGACTAACCTATTAACCGGAGGCCCAGCCCAGAATTGCTGTTTTTTTGCCTATTTCACAGTTTCGAAGAAACGGGATATCAAACGGAGTCCAAACGGAATGAAACCTTCGGGAACGTGATTTTCTCACCGAATATGACCCAGGAGACTTGGACCCTACGCCAAGGAAGCTTCGAGGTGGGCACGAGGTAGGGGGGCGCCCTCCCCCAGGCGCGCCCCCACCCTCGTGGGGCCCATGAAGCTCCACCGACGTACTTCTTCCTCCTATATATACCTACGTACCCCCAAACGATCAGATACGGAGCCAAAAACCCGATTCCACCGTCGCAACCTTCTGTACCCATGAGATCCCATCTTGGGGCCTGTTCCGGAGCTCCGTCGGAGGGGGCATCCACCACGGAGGGCTTCTACATCACCATAGCCCCTCCGATGAAGTGTGAGTAGTTTACCTCAGACCTTCGGGTCCATAGTTAGTAGCTAGATGGCTTCTTCTCTCTTTTTGGATCTCAATACAATGTTCCCCCCCACTCTCATGGAGATCTATTCGATGTAATCTTCTTTTTGCGGTGTGTTTGTTGAGACCGATGAATTGTGGGTTTAAGATCAAGATTATCTATGAACAATATTTGAATCTTCTCTAAATTCTTTTATGTATGATTGGTTATCTTTGCAAGTCTCTTCGAATTATCAGTTTGGTTTGGCCTACTAGATTGGTTTTTCTTGCAATGGGAGAAGTGCTTAGCTTTGGGTTCAATCTTGCGGTGTCCTTTCCCAGTGACAGCAGGGGCAGCAAGGCACGTATTGTATTGTTGCCATCGAGGATAACAAGATGGGGTTTTATCATATTGCATGAATTTATCCCTCAACATCATGTCATCTTGCTTAAGGCGTTACTCTGTTTTTAACTTAATACTCTATATGCATGCTGGATAGCGGTTGATGAGTGGAGTAATAGTAGTAGATGCAGGCAGGAGTCGGTCTACTCGTCTCGGACATGATGCCTATATACATGATCATACCTAGATATTCTCATAACTATGCTCAATTCTGTCAATTGGTCAACTGTAATCTGTTCACCCACCGTAAAATACTTATGCTCTTGAGAGAAGCCACTAGTGAAATCTATGGCCCCCGGGTCTATCTTCATCATATTAATCTTCCATCACTTTATTATTGCCTTTGCTTTTTTACTTTGCTTTTATTTTACTTTGCATCTATATCACAAAAATACCAAAAATATTATCTATCATATCTATCAGATCTCACTCTCGTAAGTGACCGTGAAGGGATTGGCAACCCCTTATCGCGTTGGTTGCGAGGAGTTATTTGCTTTGTGCAAGTACGAGGGACTCGCGCGTAGACTCCTACTGGATTGATACCTTGGTTCTAAAAAACTGAGGGAAATACTTGCGCTACTTTGCTGCATCATCCTTTCCTCTTCAATCAAATCCAACGCAGTGCTCAAGAGGTAGCACCGCCCCACGGATTACACGGAGCGGGTGATATGTCTCCAACGTATCTATAATTTTTGATTGCTCCATGCTATATTATTTACTGTTTTGGACCATATTGGGCTTTATTTTCCACTTTTATATTACTTTTGGGACTAACCTATTAACCGGAGGCCCAGCCCAGAATTGCTATTTTTTGCCTATTTCAGTGTTTCGGAGAAAACGGAATATCAAACGGAGTCCAAACGGAATGAAACCTTCGGGAACGTGATTTTCTCACCGAATTTGATCCAGGAGACTTGGACCCCACGTCAAGAAAGAAGGGAGGCGGCCACGAGGGTGGAGGGCGCCCCGCCTAGGGCGCGCCCCCTGCCTCATGGGCCCCCTTTGCTCCACCGACGTACTCCTTCCTCCTATACATACCTACTTACCCCCAAATGATCAGTCACGGAGCCAAAAACCTAATTCCACCGTCGCAACCTTCTGTACCCACGAGATCCCATCTTGGGGCCTGTTCTGGAGCTCCGCCGGAGGGGGCATCCATCACGGAGGGCTTCTACATCATCATAGCCCCTCCGATGAAGTGTGAGTAGTTTACCTCAGACCTTCAGGTCCATAGTTAGTAGCTAGATGGCTTCTTCTCTCTTTTTGGATCTCAATACAATGTTCTCCCCCTCTCTCGTGGAGATCTATTCGATGTAATCTTCTTTTTGCGGTGTGATTGTTGAGGCCGATTGTCGGTGTACTAAAGTAGGGGTACCTTAGTACCCCGAACTTGTGCACGGGCAGTCGTAGCACCCCGCGGCAAGGCTTGCCAGGCGATCGCCAAAACTCTCCATGGCCCCTTTTCGGGCCATCCAAGAACAAAGTATTTGAGCCAAGGCCCCGGCAGGAGGAGCTTGCCGGGAAGGCCACCCGAAGAGAGCAAGGCCCCGACAAGAGGAGCTTGTCGGGACGGCCGCTCGAAGCACAAGGCCCCGGCAAGAGGAGCTTGCCGGGAAGGCCGACCAAAGCGAGACAAAAGGCTTGCCGCGGCGCGCCCCGCGCCCCGGCAAGGCCCGGTGAGCGACAGGCTCCCGGGCGCGACAAGACATCCACTGCGGCAAGGAGTTTGCCGCGGCAAGCTACTACTCCGCCATCTGCGCTCCAGCTCATCCACCCCACGTGTCGCTCTGGGGTCATTCCAGGCGTACGTGGCGAGAGGCTGTGTAGCCAGGGGCATGCGGTGGCGAAGCAACGCTGACAGAATAGCCATCGTGGCAAACGGTGGCGCTCCTGACGGTCCCTTTCCTGCACCGTCTGGGCGATGCGAATGGGCATTTAATGCCCTTGTCCCCTGCCGTCAGAGTTAGGTATGGTAGCACTGTGCAAACAGCTGTACCCAACACAGCGATTTACAGTTTTACCCTGACCTGCGTTGCCACCTGTGGGTGACCCCTTGAGCATATAAAAGGAGGCCCCATGCGCAACGTAGGGGGAGGAGGCCACTCACGCTCGGTCTCGCCAGCGGCTCGTGTGTACTGTAGCACCACACGCTCCCGAGCAAGAACACAATACAAAACCACAAAGCAGCAGTAGGGTTTTACGCATCCGTGTGGCCCGAAGCTGGGTAAACCCCTTGTGTGCATCGCCTCGATCCGCTCTTCACGCGACCTTTGCCCCTCGCCGAACCAGCAAGGGGCTCGGTCCCCATAGGTGTTCGTGGAGGCAGATTTCCCCCGACATCTTTGGCGCGCCAGGTAGGGGGCGTCGAGGTTGTGTGAACCTGATCCGGCGTCCGCACAGGCTAGATCTCCATCATCTTCATCGACATGCCACCGAAGAAGAAGGCTCCGGAGGTGGCTGGTCCGTCTGCGTCAAACCCACCGCCCCTAGAGCAAACGGGTGGTGGGGACGGCACCGGCGGCGGGACGGACATCGTCGAGCCAGCTCATGGTGCCACTGCGTCCGAACATGCGCCGCGCCCCTCTCAGGAGGCGCGGGACCAGCAGCGTCCTGGTACTCACGGTACCATACGCTCGCTGGACCCAGATCGAGCTGGCGGATTCCAGGGTGTTCCAGGCCAGCATGCACACCAGCGTGTTGGCGCGAGCGTGGCGCGACTTCCTGGACCGGGTGCTGCTCCTTCTAACATAGTTAGAAGTTCGAGCACATCCCGCTCCACGCGCCATTCGCCACTGCTGCCCACCACTCCAGCAGAAGTTCTAGCACGAGCTCAGCTGCTCCTAGACTACACTCCAACGGCGGACAAGCTCGACGACTGGAGGGCCACGATACAGAGTCTCATCGGCTTCGCTAACGGCGACACCCCGCGGCAGCACAGTGCGTCGCAGCCGCGGCAGGTCGGCCAGGCGAGAACCGATGGTGCCAAGACCGGTGGGGGTGCGACCACCGTGCATTCCCCGTCCCAAAGGCCAAGATCGCCGACTCGCCGGAACCATCACGACAACGACTCCACCGCGTCGTCAAATCCGCGAACTCGTCGCGATCAACGCCAAGTTCTTCACGAACGAAAGCAAGAGGACGCTCGCACTCGCATCGAGCGTCGAAGAGAAACGCGGCATCAGTCAGACCAGCGCGCTAAGCCCTCTGTCGACATGCATGCGCCGGGGGGACCAGGCGACCTGCCGTACGCGGTAGGCTGCCCTGCGTTCACCCGTGAGCTGCGGCAAGTCCAGTGGCCCAGCACGAAGAATTTCAAGCCAGACGTACCAGAGAAGTACGACGGCAAGTCGCATCCGTCGGAGTTCCTCAGCATCTACACCATTGTGGTGCAGGCTGCCGGAGGGCGAGACAACAAGATCCTTTCCAACTACTTCCCGCTGGTACTCAAATCCAACGTCAGATCCTGGCTCATGCACTTGCCGGACAACTCCATAACCTCCTGGACAGACTTGTGCCATCAGTTTGTTGGCGCCTTTACAGGCGGCCACAAACCCCATGGCCAAGCGAGCGACCTTCATCTGCTCGTCCAGAAGGAAGGGGAACCCTTGCGCATGTTCATCCAGAGGTTCAGCCGCGTACACTACAACATCCCAGACGTCCACCCTGCCGCGGTCATCAGCGCGTTCCATCAGAACGTGCGCAACCGCAGGATGCGGGAGGAGATGGCGATGTGCAAGATCAAAGACGTCAACGAGCTATACGCCCTGGCCGACAAGTGTGCATGTGCTGAGGAAGGGAGGAAACTCCCCGGAGAGAACATTGGATCAGGAGAATCTGACAGTGAGGATACCGCCCCGGCAAGGAAGAACCGGAGGCGGAACAACAGGAAGAAGAAGAGCCAAGAAGTACTGGCTGTCGAGCAGTCCGGCGATGAAGGCGCCGCCAAGAAGGCCCAGGCTGGTAGCTCCGGCAAGGAGGTTGCCGGATGCACCAACTGCCAGGCTGTGGCGGTCGCCGACAAGCGGGACGGCACTAACAAACAGTACTGCAAAATCCACCGCACCAAGGGCCATGACCTCCAGAGCTGCAAGCAGGTCGAGCGGCTCGTCGAGCTGCAAAAGGCCGAGTACGAGAGACGCGACAAGGAGAAAGCCCGGGGAGGTGGCGGAGGATCCAGCACGAAGCGCCCCGGCCAGGGAGGACGCCGCGACAAGGACAAGCAGCGGCAAGCAGACAAACCTCCCCGCGGCCGCGGCAAGGACGAAGACGACGACGAAGATGAAGACATGGATGATGTCGAGACCAGTGAGCAGGAGTTTCAGAAAGCCACATGGGTCTTGTGCGTAGACGGCGGTGCTTCTCTACATACTTCTCGCCGCCAGCTCAAGCAGTGGGCGCGGGATGTCAATGCAGCGGAACCGCCCATCGAGCCACGCAGCCCTCTGAAATGGTCCAACACGCCTATCATCTTCGATATTGAGGACCACCCTGACCGCACAACTGCGATCGGGTGCTTGCCGATGTTGGTCTCACCGACAGTCTGCAACCTCAAGGTCACTAAGATGCTAGTCGATGGCGGGGCCGGCTTGAACCTGATCTCCTCCGCTGTGCTCCAGAAACTCCAAGTCCCCGACAGCGAGCTCGAAGAGACCGGCACGTTCCAAGGAATCAACCCGGGAAGGAGCAAGCCGAAGGGGAAGATAACGTTGCCAGTGACATTTGGCAGCGAGCTGAACTTCAGGACAAAGAGGGTCACTTTTGACGTTGCCGATTTTCCATTGCCCTACAATGGAATTCTCGGCCGTCCAGCACTCGCCAAGTTCATGGCGTCCTCTCACTACGCATACAGCATGCTCAAGATGCCAGGCCCGATAAGCGTCATCTCTGTCCCCGGCGACAAGAAGGATGCCCTTATCTATGCCGACAAGATCTACCGGGAAGCAGCAGCTGCAACGGATCACAAGCCACTTGCCGCTGGAGCTCCCGGAGAGAAGAAGAAGACCAAGCCCGGCAAGTGCTCTGGTGCCTACTCCGGCAAGCGCACCTCTTTGGAGTGCTGCGCTACCGTCGAGGACGCGCCATCGAGCTCCACCGGCAAGAAGAAGACCAAGCTCGGCAAGTGCTCTGGTGCCCACTCCGGCAAGCGCACCTCTTCGGAGTGCTGCGCTACCGTCGAGGACGCGCCATCGAGCTCCACCGGCAAGAGTAAGAAGTCAATGGCGGCCCCGCCAACGACCAAGAAGGTGTCCGCCAAGGAGGACGGCACTGGTGGTACCTTCACCATCAGTGCCACTCTCGACCCCAAATAGGAAAGCACGCTCGTTGCTTTCTTGCGGGCGAATGTCGATGTGTTTGCCTGGCAACCATCTGACATCCCCGGCGTTCCCAGGAAAGTGATTGAGCACCACCTTGCCGTCTGTCCTCATGCGCGGCCTGTCAAGCAGAGAGTCAGGAAACAAGCAGTGGAGCGCCAAGAGTTCATTGCAGAAGAGATCAGGAAGTTGGAAGCGGCAGGCCTCGTCAGAGGTGTGCTCCATCCGACGTGGTTGGCCAATCCTGTTGTCGTGCGCAAAGCAAACGAGAAATGGAGGCTTTGCATCGGTTTTACCGATGTCAATAAAGCTTGTCCCAAATATCCGTTTCCCCTACCGCGCATTGACCAGATTGTTGACTCCACGGCCGGATGCGACCTGCTTTCATTTCTTGACGCATACTCAGGATACCATCAGATCTTCATGGCTGAAGAAGATGAAGAGAAGACCGCGTTCATCACTCCATGTGGCACGTACTGTTTCGTACGGATGCCTTCCGGACTGAAGAATGCTGGTTCAACATTTGCAAGGGTTGTCCACACCGCTTTTGAGCCACAAATCCACAGAAATGTGGAGGCCTACATGGATGATATAGTGGTCAAGAGCAGAGACAGGGCAACCCTGATTCAAGACTTAGAAGAGACCTTTGCGAACCTGTGCAAGATCAGCCTCAAGCTCAACCCCGAGAAGTGCGTGTTCGGAGTCCCTTCCGGCAAGCTTCTCGGGTTCTTCGTGTCTCAGTGGGGAATCGAAGCCAATCCCGACAAGATCAAGGCCATCAAGCAGATTGAAGCACCAACACGTGTCAAGGATGTACGAAGACTTGCCGGCTCCGTGGCAGCTCTCAGCAGGTTCATTTCCAAGTCTGCAGAATGCGCCCTGCCATGTTTCAAAGTTTTGAAAAAGGCGGGTCCAGTAAAATGGACTCCGGAAGCGGAGGCTGCGCTGCAGGACTTGAAGAAATACCTGTCCTCCGCTCCAATACTTGTCGCGCCTAAACCACAAGAGAAGTTGCTATTGTACCTGGCGGCAACCAATCAAGTGGTTAGTGCTGCGTTAGTAGCGGAGAGGGAGGTAGATGATGAGCTAGCAACCGCGGCAAGTGCATCTAGCGACAAGCAGGGGGCTCCCCCGACAAGCTCTCGCCCTGACAAGGATGGATCTGCGCAGGCGCAAGAGGAGGTGCAGAAGAAGAAAATGGTGCAGCGCCCAGTTTACTTTGTTAGTTCCCTCTTGCGGGGGGCTAGGTCAAGGTACTCTGGTGTGCAGAAATTGCTTTTCGGCCTCCTTATGGCCTCGAGAAAGCTGCGCCATTACTTCCAAGCACACGAGATCACAGTTGTCACTCACTTTCCGCTAAAGAGGATACTGCAGAATCCCGAAGCAACAGGCAGGATCGTTGAGTGGGCACTGGAACTGTCAAGTTTTGGCCTCAAGTTCGAGAGCACTTCAACTATCCAAAGCAGAGCCTTGGCAGAATTCGTAGCAGAGTGGACGCCGACGCCAGACGAAGAAATTCCAGAGACGAGCATCCCCGGCAAGGAAGCAAGCAAAGAGTGGCTGATGTACTTTGATGGGGCCTTCTCGCTGCAAGGCGCCGGTGCTGGTGTACTGCTTGTCGCGCCCACCGGAGAGCACCTCAAGTACATCGTCCAAATGCACTTTCCCAAGGAGCAAGCAACCAACAATACAGCAGAGTATGAAGGTTTGCTTGCCGGTCTCAGGATCGCGGCAGAACTTGGAATCAAGAAGCTCATTGTCAGGGGAGACTCGCAGCTTGTCGTCCGCCAAGTGAACAAGGATTACCAGAGTCCACTGATGGAAACGTACGTTGATGAAGTGAGAAAGCTAGAGGAGCGCTTTGACGGCCTGCAAATGGAACACGTTCCAAGAACTGAGAACGACATTGCCGATGGCCTGTCAAAGTGCGCCGCACTAAAGTTACCTGTGGAACCAGGGACCTTTGTGCTCAAGCTGACTCATCCATCCGTAACACCATCAACCGGACAGAGCAAGAAGAGGAAGTTGGTCTCCGGCAACTATCTTCTGGCAGAGCTCCCCGAAGCCGCCGCCAAGAAGGTCCCCAAGATCGACGCCAAGAGTGCTGAGGAGCAGTCTGCTCCGGCAAACCCCAGGGTTTGTTCCGTAGAAGCAGGTGCTCCCGACAAGTCTTGCTCCGGCAAGCTTGCCGGGGAACGTCAAGCTCCGGCTGAGCCCCAGATCCTCGCCGTGGAAGCAGGTGTTCCCGCAGCAGCAGACGTGCCTTTAGTCCTTGTCGTCGAGCCACAGGCTCCGGCATGGGCACAGCAGATCGTCCGTTTCCTCCAGACAGGAGAACTTCCCGATGAGCAAGAAGAAGCAGAAAGAGTAGCCCGGCAGTCAAGTATGTACCAGTTTGTCGACGACACACTGTACAGAAGAGGACGCAACAGGGTGAAATTGAAGTGTATTCCCCGGGAAGACGGACAAGAGCTATTGGGAGAGATACATGGAGGCATATGTGGTCACCACATCGGCGCAAGAGCACTTGCCGGCAAAGCGTTCCGGCAAGGTTTCTTCTGGCCGACAGCCCTCCAGGATGCAACTGCACAAGTAACCAAGTGTGAAGCGTGCCAGTTCCATTCCAAGCAAATACACCAACCAGCTCAAGCTCTCCAGACGATCCCTTTATCTTGGCCATTTTCGGTCTGGGGGCTCGACATCCTCGGCCCCTTCCCCTGAGCTGTCGGTGGCTTTGAGTACTTGTACGTCGCAATCGACAAGTTCACAAAGTGGCCGGAAGTGGAACCAGTGAGGAAGGTGACAGCACAGCCAGCCATCAAGTTCTTCAGGTCGATTGTTTGCCGCTTCGGGATCCCCAACAGGATCATCACCGACAACGGTACGCAATTCACGAGCCGCGCCTTCACGCAATACGTCCAAGATCTCGGCGCCAAGGTCTGCTTCGCTTCTGTTGCTCATCCCAGGAGCAACGGTCAAGCGGAGAGGGCCAATGCCGAAGTACTGCGCGGGCTCAAGACCAGAACTTTCGACAGGCTGCACAAGTGTGGAAGAAACTGGATCGAGGAGCTGCCGGTGACTCTTTGGTCGATCAGAACGACGCCAAATCGAGCCACCGGCCAGACACCATTTGCTCTAGTCTATGGAGCAGAAGCAGTTACCCCCACGGAACTCGTATACGGGTCACCTCGAGTGCTCGCTTATGATGAGCTTGAGCAAGAGCGGCTGCGTGAAGATGACGCGCTGCTCCTTGAGGAAGATCGTCTTCAGGCTGCTGTGCGAGTTGCTCGCTACCAGCAAGCTTTGCATCGCTACCATAGCCGCAAAGTTAGAGCCAGAAGCTTCGAGGAAGGCGACCTTGTTCTTCGGCGCGCTCCGTCCGCCAAGAAACACAACAAGTTGACGCCAAAGTGGGAAGGCCCTTACCGGGTGAGACGAGTCACGAGGCCCGGCGCTGTCCGCCTCGAGACCGAAGATGGCACTCCGGTGAGCAACTCCTGGAATATTGAGCATCTTCGTAAGTTTTACCCGTAAGGCGCGGTTGTCGGACCCTGTCCGGCAACCAACCTTTTGTACAAGTCTTGCCGCAGTTGCATGTAATCCTTTGTACAAAGCCAGGCGCAGACCCTGAGCAGCAGTAAATGAAGCGCTGGCGCCCTAAGTTTTAGCATGCATGCTGAGTCGAGTCTCGTCCTTGGTTAGGGTTGATAGTGCCTAACAGCTGCTAACCCCTAGCTTAGAGGTCGAGTCTGCGTCCCTTTTTCCTGTTCTTTCGTTTCCCTTGGTTCGCAGGGTTTTGCATATCCTGGCCAGACCGCTAAAGGACGAAGAAGAGAAGAAGGGCGGACCAGCATCTGGTCCCCGGCAAACCAATGTTGCCGGGGGCTACAAGTACAAAGATTCACCCGCGGCAAGCCAAAGTTGCCGGGGGCTGCTATCCCAGATAAGTTTTTGCATCCCTTGTCATGCATTCTCTTATGAACTGTGGAATACGAAAACCTTGTTTCCTCCTAAAAGCTACCGTGCTCCCTTAACGACAGGCCCCAGAGCGCGTTCCTGGGGCCCGTTTTGGTAGTAGTCGCGGCGGCGAAGGGACGAAACGAGGGGCCAGAACCCGCCTTCTCCCTGCCTCCGCCAAGGGCGTGAGAGAGGTCGAGTGGCGCGGGAAGACGACAGGGCCTGTTGCCGGGCAAAGAAGTGTCTATCTTAACGATACAAAGGATTCGCTCCTTGGCGTGGGTTTCGCCCGCGAGACAAATGGCCCGGCAAACATCCCCTTTTCATTAAAAACATTCCGCTCAGGTACAGTTCACAGAGAATGAAAAACATGAAAGATGGGATTACAAGCTTTAAATGCAACTAAGGCCCGAGGGCTTACAGATTGAAAAAAGATAAGGTGCCCGTAATCCTTTTCCTGTCCCTCTCTTCAGGAGGTAGGGCAAGGAGGCGAAAAGGGCAAAAGGGGCGCCTAGGCGAGCTACGGGTGGCAGAAGACACCAAGAGAACACCCCGGGGGCCGTCTGAAAGCTGGACGGTGACGGCGGCACCGGAAGCAGGGCTCGACGAGGCGGCAGGACGTCAGCACGCTGTCGAGGGCGCCGTGCCCCCGTACTCCGAGTTAACGGCCTTGCCGCCCGCTCTCTTCCTCTTCTGCAGCCTCCCTATGCCAGCCGCCAAGGGGACGACCCCGAGAAGCTCAAGGAGCCGGCGACGCGAATGACGGGGACGCCGGTGCCACGCGAAGCCGCGACCGGTGCCTAGTCGGACCCGTCATCCCGACGACCGCTACCCTCGTCGTCGCTGTCGCTCCCCTCCTCGTCACTCTCGCTCGAGGAGGAGCCTTCGCTGTCGGAGGAGCTATCCACGCAGCACCGGGCCCGGGTCCCGTAGCACCCGAAGACCTTGACGGAGAGGAGATCGCCCTCCATCAACTTAAAATGGAGGGTGAACCCCTCCATCAAGCTGTGGATACGGGCGAACGTCTTCCACCCTCGACCAAGATACATTACGCTGGGGGCTGGGGACTCAACGTGGACTCGCGCGCCACTGATCCCGCAGCCCCTCATGCGCAGTCTCAGCGTCTCGGGTTGTTCCATCTCCATCACGCTTGCGAAGGGAGCCGGGAGACGGAGGCGACGACGAGGCGCCCGGCGCAGCCTGACGAAGAACTCGCAAGGGTCGTCCCCGATGTGGACCGCCGCGAGAAGAGGAGCCGCTGGCGGAGGCGAGGCCGGCGCGTCGCCCCATCCGCCTCGTCCCCGAGCGCCTCGGCCTCGTCCACGACCTCGCCCCCTCCCCCTTCCCCTTACGGCTGGCTCTGCCACCGCGGGTGCAAGGGGAGGAGGGGCGCGTTGCCTAGCAGCGACCCTCGCCGCCAACGATGAAGGACCAGGGTTCCCTTTCTCCATGGCGAATGGAGAGAGGGGATCAGAAGCTAAAAGGAAGAAAAGATGAAGGAGTGTGGGTTCCTGTCGCCCCCTCTTGCTCTTTATAAAGGAGCAGGGTGGGGGCTCGACCGCCCCGCTCAGCCAATCAAGACGTAGGAAGAGCAGGCGACTGGGACCGGCCTGCTGCCTCGACCCGCGACGGCCCGGTTTCCTGCCTCCACCGTCCGCAACTCCAGGTGCATGGAGGCCGCGTGGCTGGCGTGCAGGACCGAGGTGACGGATGAGGCGACCTCACCCCACCCCGTGATCGTGGGGAGTGGACGCCTCGGAAACCGTGCCTCGGCCCCGTCCAGCGAACGAGCCACGCCTCCACGCCTCCCTCCACTTATGGAGATGGCGCGAACCGTCCCCCTTTATTGCGACGTGACGCATGCCTGCAGGGCTCAGCCCCGCGCACGCCACCCATGTCACGCACGCCTCTCCCCACGATGCCGCGTTCGACGCGTACCGTTCGGAGAGGGCGTGGTGGATGCAGAAAAAGATGCAGCGTGACCCAGGCCGCGCGTGCCCGTGCACTGTTTTGGGCCTGGCCCAACAGCGCTCGGCACCGTGTATGGCCCAGGCCCGGGGGCTCCTGTCGGTGTACTAAAGTAGGGGTACCTTAGTACCCCGAACTTTTGCACGGGCAGTCGTAGCACCCCGCGGCAAGGCTTGCCAGGCGATCGCCAAAACTCTCCATGGCCCCTTTTCGGGCCATCCAAGAACAAAGTATTTGAGCCAAGGCCCCGGCAGGAGGAGCTTGCCGGGAAGGCCACCCGAAGAGAGCAAGGCCCCGGCAAGAGGAGCTTGCCGGGATGGCCGCTCGAAGAACAAGGCCCCGGCAAGAGGAGCTTGCTGGAAGGCCGACCAAAGCGCGACAAAAGGCTTGCCGCGGCGCGCCCCGCGCCCCGGCAAGGCCCGGTGAGCGACAAGCTCCCGGGCGCGACAAGACATCCACCGCGGCAAGGAGTTTGCCGCGGCAAGCTACTACTCCGCCATCTGCGCTCCAGCTCATCCACCCCACGTGTCGCTCTGGGGTCATTCCAGGCGTACGTGGCGAGAGGTTGTGTAGCCAGGGGCATGCGGTGGCGAAGCAACACTGACAGAATAGCCATCATGGCAAACGGTGGCGCTCCTGACGGTCCTTTTCCTGCACCGTCTAGGCGATGCGGACGGGCATTTAATGCCCTTGTCCCCTGCCGTCAGAGTTAGGTATGATAGCACTGTGCAAACAGCTGTACCCAACACAGCGATTTACAGTTTTACCCTGACCTGCGTTGCCACCTGTGGGTAACCCCTTGAGCATATAAAAGGAGGCCCCATGCGCAACGTAGGGGGAGGAGGCCACTCACGCTCAGTCTCGCCAGCGGCTCGTGTGTACTATAGCACCACACGCTCCCGAGCAAGAACACAATACAAAACCACAAAGCAGCAGTAGGGTTTTACGCATCCGTGTGGCCCGAAGCTGGGTAAACCCCTTGTGTGCATCGCCTCGATCCGCTCTTTGCGCGACCTCCGCCCCCGCCGAACCAGCAAGGGGCTCGGTCCCCATAGGTGTTCGTGGAGGCAGATTTCCCCTGACACCGATGAAATGTGGGTTTATGATCAAGTCTATCTATGAACATATTTGAATCTTCTCTGAATTCTTTTATGTATGATTGGTTATCTTTGCAAGTCTCTTCGAATTATCAGTTTGGTTTGGCCTACTAGATTGATTTTTCTTGCCATGGGAGAAGTGCTTGGCTTTGGGTTCAATCTTGCGGTGTCCTTTCCCAATGACAGTAGGGGCAACAAGGCACGTATTGTATTGTTGCCGTCGAGGATAACAAGATGGGGTTTTTATCATATTGCATGAAACTATCCCTCTACATCATGTCATCTTGCTTAAAGCGTTACTCTGTTTTTAACTTAATACTCTAGATGCATGCTGGATAGCGGTCGATGAGTGGAGTAATAGTAGTAGATGCAGGCAGGAGTCGGTCTACTTGTCTCAGACGTGATGCCTATATACATGATCATACCTAGATATTCTCATAATGATGCTCAATTCTGTCAATTGCTCAACAGTAATTTGTTCACCCACCATAGAATACTTATGCTCTTGAGAGAAGCCACTAGTGAAATCTATGGCCCCCGGGTCTATTCTCATCATATCAATCTTCCATCACTTTATTATTGCTTTGCTTTTTTACTTTGCCTTTTATTTTACTTTGCATCTTTATACCAAAAATACCAAAAATATTATCTATCATCTCTATCAGATCTCACTCTCGTAAGTGACCATGAAGGGATTGACAACCCCTAATCGCGTTGGTTGCGTTGAGCTATTTGTTTTGTGTAGGTACGAGGGACTCGCGCGTAGCCTCCTACTGGATTGATACCTTGGTTCTCAAAAACCGAGGGAAATACTTACTGTACTCTGCTGCATCACCCTTTCCTCTTAAGGAAATCCAACGCCGTGCTCAAGAGGTAGCAGCGGGCACATCGGCATCGCCGCATAGTCACTTCATCAAGCCGGCATTGACCACGTCACGAGTTATGACCTACATCGGCATGGACGCACCGTTGCTTCTTCGAGCCGATGTCCATCACGCCGAACTACTTCAACACCTCGGCTGACATGGCAACCGCAACATCTCCTTACCGACCGGCTCCGTGACCTCGTCAGGACCGGGGGCTTCGCCATCCCTTCTTCAACCTACTCCGGAGACTTCGGCGTCGTCAGCCGACCAGCTTCATCACGTTAGTTGGACTAGGGGCTTTGCCTCGGCAAGCCAACCTTTACCAGCATCGCCATGCCGTCGCTTCACCGTCCATCAGGAAATGGGTGTGCGAATCGATTCCCAATTTTGGGAGTCACTTTTCTTCGGTCTGCTACAACAAATAAACCAGGTGCTATAAAACCTTGCAATTTTTGCTTGTTTGGGTTTATTTTTCTCAAGGAATTATTACTCTAGTTTGTTCCATCATCTATACACAGGTCTATCAAATGGCGGCCGCATTAACAACGGTCAAGTGGTGGTTCAGTCAGTTTCCGTACATAGTTTGGCGAACGCCGCATCCGGAACTCAGACTGACCTATGAATTCAGGCTTTGCCACGCCTTTACCCTATCACACCAACGCCCTGCATCGACCTTGACTTCGGCGCCAGGCCACATATTTTTAAATAAATTACCTTGCATAAATTAATTACGCGAGGATTTTTATATATTTATATTATTATTGTTGGCCGACACTATTTTACATGTGCAGGTAATCGACAGCGTCACATGGTCACTTCGGCAAGCCGACGCCGTCGTCCCAATCGGCATAAATCAGCTCGCGTGATCATCTTGTTGTTCGAATTGCCATACCGACATGCTCGGTTGCCTTGGGGACTTCGGCATCGCTGAGAGAGCTCTACCTCATCAAGTGTTCAGCACACGGGCCATATCTCTTTTATTACTCGCTTTGCATAAATTATTAATTATGCAACGACTTTTTTATTGATTATTATTACTATTATCTCCGGTTTGCACTATTTTCTATGCACAGGTAAATGATCCGGGTCGGGCAGTGTTGTCTCCTCGGCGTACTGACATACCACGTCACCTCAGCTGGACTGGGGGCTTCATCATCACTTCATTAACCCACGCCAGGGACTTCGGCGTCACTCTTCCATCCTACATTGGCCGAGCCGTATCACTACTTCGGAGTGCCGAACTCCTTGCTCGAACACCTCGGGCTTGGAGGCTGGGACATCGGCCATGCCGAGGACTACGAACCTTGTCGGATCTGTCATAGATCAATGGGCGTCTTCGTTCCGCCACAAGCCCGAATTGCGTCATCAACACCGAGCACATTAACCAGCTAAGTCGCTTTCATGCTAAAAAACTTTCAGTTTTAAATTTTGTTCGGTTCAACCAAGCCTTATACTTTTTGGCAAAAAGTTGTTTGTGACAAAGTTCCTTGTCAAAACTTTGTTTGTGACACACAAATTTAAATACCCCGTTTATTTGGGGGCTTCCTTTATGAAGCCTTTCCTCTTGCATATGATTATACATGTATGGCTTCGTTCCTTGTTCGTGTATTACGCCACAATATGCACCATGTTGACTTAAGTGTTCCGCAAGCTGGGTTGCCTTGCTCCTGTGTTTACCCCTACGTTCCCGATTGTTCGGCTAGGGAGTAAAGGGAGCACCTCTGCGATTGTCACGATCGGGTCATCTGAGCTCGGACCTTAGACTGGGTGAAGCCGAAAGCTAGCGCTCTTATTGTTTTTAATCATGGTCGGCACACAACGGAACTCATGAGTAAAAATATTGCACAAGTCTCATAGTAACAATGAGCAACCGAAGAAAGGTATCGGTGGGGGTACTATTTTCTTCGAAGATGCTTCTTACACTTCGTCAGTAATATAGCATAAGTTCCCTGAGCGTGCTTTGTCTGTTACAGCCTTATGGCCTGATTGCCTGGATATCGGAAACACCGTCGATATTCTTGACAGGTGGAGTACATAACACTTTTCGGCCCTTGACTGAAGAGGGAGAAGCCGACGGTGGGTTAAGATGCGTTTAAATTTTAGGTGAACTCAGATATGATATAAGTACTTCGATACATACAATCATTATACATAAAATTCTTTTACCCAAGTCACTTGGGGGTTCTTAAAATTTACATGGGCTGTTTTATAGTAAATGTGTTTTCTTCTTGGTCGTTGCAAAGTCTTTTTCTACCGCTCCTTTTTTGACTTGAGTGTATGGTCAATAGCTGGATAGCCTGTCTTCTCTCTAAAACCCGCTCGAGTTTAGTTTGCTAAACTGGCCTCGGAGAAGTACTCTACCTTTGTGATAAGGAGCTTGAAGCTGTAGGCTGACCCACTTGAAGTCTTGAGATCGGATGTGTCATGTTAAAGCACGACAGAAGCACAATTTTTTTTTCCAATTTTCGGATTGGCACCGTACACTTGATCTTGTTCGGACGTCAAGTTTTTACTGACGTTTTTGGTTTTCCAAGCTTATGGCACTTTTAAACTATTTGTGTGTTTCCAGCATAAGTCTCGCAGTGCAACGCCAGACACCTTTAGAGATTCGGCAAAAACATTCTCGGATATTGCTATATATGCATCGGTTCTGAACTGTGTCTTCGGTCAATAGTTGGGTTGCTCGGCTCCTGTGCTTGCCTCATATGTTCCACTTTGTTCGACTAGGTGTACAAAGGGAGAACCACTGTGATTTTGCTTCCACTCGCATGGTTAAGCACCTCAGTGGAGAAAACTGAAAATTTACTGTCACAATAAGTGCAAACTGGTCAGCGATCCGATGACTGTGTTAAATGATGGGCCATTCATAACATTGGCCAAAGTGTTTATGGCTTGACCTTGGCTGTTGCCGAACACTAACCAGGGGCTAGTAGCTGGCCTCCCAACTTTAAGCTCCTATGACTAAATGAAAGTTATGAAGCCCGCATATCTGATTGCCTCGTTTTCGCTAACACAACAGCCTTCGGGCACCGAGACTTCGGCTAAGGGTTGTTTGTTATTGCGAAAACACCCTGCGTAGCATCTACAAGGGGGTGAAAGCCGACAATGCGTCACTTTTCAACTAATAACCGGTCGCAATGGAGTCAAAATAAACATATCATCGGCATTTGTGTTTAATATACAAGGGCTGCCTTCCGTAATCATCGTAATAAAGTCATAAATATGCATCAATTTTACTTAATATTTCGGCCAAGCTGGGTTGCCTGGCTCCTGTGGTTACCCCTACGTTCCTGATTGTTTGGCTAGGCGGTAAAGGGAGCACCTCTGTGATTGTTACTATCGGGTCATCCGGGTTAGCACCTCAGACTGGGTGAAGCCAAAAGCTAGCCATCTTAAAGGATATAATTGGTCGGCAACGACGGAAGTGAAAATTTGGGTTCGCTAAAGACCACATAGTTCGGGAACTTTCCCCAAACTAAATCCTCAATATTTTGCTCCCACATTGATCGGAGCTGAGGTTTCATGATCATGCTTAGCATGACAACCCAAAGAAAGGAACCGATAGCGGGACTATTTTATTTGGAAGACATTTCTTATGTTAAACAGCAATATAACATATCTATCTTCGTACCTTTGTTTATAAAACCGTATGGCTGGATTGCCTTGTTTGACATAAATCTTCGCCCTCATAATGGCTTTATGAAGTAGGAACACACTCCTCGGCTACTGGCCGAGGAGGTTGAAGCCGATGGTCGGTCAACAAAGTTTTGTACAATGCGGATCTGAGCATTAATGATGTAAAGTACTTGGATACATAGAGTCATTGCATATAATTTGTGATTTTACTATGGATATCGATCCTTAATTCGGCCACCCGTGCCCGCATTAAGGCTCGGGGGCTACTGGGCTTCGGGCTTATTATTTACAAATATTAAAGGGGCACATCGATCCCCTGATCTGGTGTTGCCACCCGACTAGTGTCTCGGGGGCTACTGCATTGCATGTTCAATGCAGAAAATTCAAAGTGCTTAGTGTTCGGCTTGACCGAACTATAGGCAAACGCGTCTTCGGACAACAACAGGTACCATCTGGACCTATCTGGCATCAAGCTAATGTATTATGACAACTTCTCAAGACCCTCTCTCAAGGGCCCGTTCGCTGATCACTATTGTCTCTAATATATTATACCGTGTTTCTATTCCTACGTATGCTGCCAAGCTAGGAGTTGATCCTTAGACCGATTTCGCGCATCGACCTGAGTCTCAGGGGCTACTAGGATCAGCGGTTTCATGTTTTCCTTCAGGTGCATCTCGGGTTTTAGACCGACACACACCTTGATGGCTACTAGTTATACATATTGACAGCAAATAAATTTACACGCATCGGAAATAAAATCCGTAAACAATCAGCCCAAGCCTGAGGTGGTGCATCACCTCGGAAGTAGTCTAGCATAAAGCTCGGATGCAAGTGACTGGCTCTATAGAGGGCATTTCCGGCATTAATCTCGGCTAACCTCCTTTAAACTACTTCAAGCCAAGGTGATCTATGACACCTCGGATACAGTCCGGCGTTGGAGCTTGGATACAGTCCGGCATTGGTGCTCGGCTGCAAAACATACCTCGAATGCAGTCAGACATTGGAGCTCGGATGCAAGAGTACACCGTCACCCGGGAACAACTTCAAACCCGAGGTGGGCGTAAAAATAACAAGGCATTGATAAAAGCCGATAACTTAAAGGGGCTCCTGGGATACCCGACACATAAACTCTTCGGATTTACTTTGGCGATCCTCAAGATCAAAGATAAGAAGATTTGTTGAACCAGTTTTCAAGACCGACGACCGAAGATGAAGAACAGTTCAGAAGAATCGAAGAACGTCCCCAACTTGAAGACCGGTTCAGGGGGCTACTGACGGTGTCCTGGACTGGGGGGTAATCACCACGTCGTCTCCTGATCAGTTGAATTGGGCCGAAGACCCCCGTGGCCGTTTACTCATGGGCCAGTTTAGACAGCCGATGCATATACGAGGAAGATTCCACAAGACTTGGTGGTCAAGACAAGGACTCCTCTCCACCGACGTATTCGACTAGGACTCTTGTTATCCTAGGCCTTTGGTATGTTATATAAGCCGAGGCCAGGCTAGTCGATAGATCATTATGACATTACTCATCATACCCTTAGGTCTTAGACCACAACATATGATCTCGAGGTAGATCAACTCTTGTAACCCTATATTCATCAAGATCAATCAAGCAGGAAGTAGGGTATTACCTTCTTTAAGAGGGCCCGAACCTGGGTAAACATCGTGTCCCCTGTCTCCTGTTACCGATCGATCCATGACACACAGCTCGGGACCCCCTACCCGAGATCTGCCGGTTTTGACACCGACAGGTACCACGGGTCTACATGTACAACAACACTATTGGCCCTGTTATGATGCTAGTAATGTGCATGATATGAGTACTCAACTGTATACATAATTGAAATTTAAATCAACAGAGCTATTTATAAGAGCAAACCTATTAAAGAAACATGCGTAAACATACCTGTTGTGCCATTGGATAGTCAATTTAAAAATAAGTTTGTATGTGTAAATACAGTGATACAAGAGCAAAGCAGTTTGCACGATAGCAATGGAATCTTAAATGAGAACAGTTGTTCTTCAGGTTTAAGCACTTGTTCTACATGAACAGAGTGCAGTAAGACGCAAGCATATAGTACTTAAAATAAAATGAGCTCATAGACCTTACCACATTCTTGGTACGGGACTAGTAAAGAACAAGGCGTTCCCAGTCATCGCCCGGTAAATGTGTCTCAGGAGAATGTAAGAGAATTTGATGAGTTTCTTTGCCAGTGAAGTACGTTTTCTTAAGGTAATTCCGATACTGCCACCAAGCATTCTTGAAGATAGCAGAGGTATTAGCACAGGTTACCTCATCCCGAGTTTCCAAATCGGTCCTTCTCTATAGAGAAAAATGGGAAAATTTGCTGTATTATAACCATCATGGAGGTAGAGTGTATGGGACAAAGCAAAGTAATTGCCATGAATAACATTACTTACACATAACTCCTGGACAAACACCTGCAACTGGCATTTTCCTTCATCTTCAGTATAATATTTCCATGATGGGAATATACACACATAGGATTTAACAACATCAAATGCGATAGATGCTAAACTATGAATGACTGGTTATGCTTCCTCCACAGGAATAGGTGTACTAACTGGTGGAGTTGGAGTTCGCCGTGGTAGTACTGGCGCTTTGGGCACTGGAGCTGCCTTACTAACTGCTCTTGTTTGGGAGCTCTATGGTGGAGATGGTGCCGTGTCAACAGGAACTGGGTTACTATCTGCTAGCACTACTAGAAAAAAGGCTATTAGTGGCGCACCCAATATTGCCATTAGTGGCGCACCATGGGTGGGCCACTAATACCACGCCACTAATAAGGAATACTAATGGCGCACCTCTGATGCGCCACTGTTAATCCAAATAACAGTGGCGCACCACTGGTGCGCCATTGGTATGCCACCTAGTGCGCCACTGGTATTCATATGGGTGCGCCACTGATATTCATATGGGTGCGCCACTGATATTCATACGGGTGCGCCACTGATATTCATATGGGTGCGCCACTGTTATTTAATTGGGTGCGCCACTAATGTGCAAGATGGTGCGCCACTGGTATTGCAGCAGGGGTCCCTACTGATGCGCCACTGATATCCATATGGGTGCGCCACTGTTATTTAACTGGGTGCGCCACTAATGTGCAATATGGTGCGCCACTACTATTAATTCTAGGAATTTTTTTTTCTGCATTTCTGGTATTTGGACAGGTTACAAAATACAATACATCACAGAATATAAACAGCACATAATACAAATCATCACATTAGTCTCCGAATTCGAAATAGCGAACAAAGTTCAAATATTAGACAAGTTTAGGTCTCGAGACCGAGTAGCGAGTTTGTCGTCACATTACAAAGTTGATATCATCTAAACTACCATCACATAGAAGAGAGCTGCGGTCACGATGAGCATCATCGCGATGAAACTAGTCTTCATCCGGTTCCTCCTCCGCTCCCTCCTCTCTCCCTCTAGATAGCGCTCGTATCTAGCTTCCGCCTCCGCCCTAGTGGTGTACCCTTTGTAACTGTTACCGCTGAAACGGTGAACCTGTCTCCGACACTCCTCCCAGTCGTCATAGACTCCGGGAACCCTACCCTTGTACACGACATACGACGGCATCTCTATGCACTAGACAAACAAAACGTTAGTAGCAATTCACAGATAATATATAAGTATGCAACAAAAGGATCGGAAGAGAAAAGCAACACATTAATAGCACGGTTCATGGTCCTACTAATAAATAGCATCGATTACATATAAGTTGAACGACTCTCCAAACTAAAGAGACATACAAGTTCATTAAAGTTTAATTACAACACGAGCTAATCGACATTTCAGAACTATATACCATCAATACTTTCTTCGACTCGACTCAGGGACCGGAGCGTGGATGAAGCCGCCGTCATCCGTCGGCGTCATGAATGTGCGGTAGTTGTCAGCCTGCATTTGTAGCGTTGTTTCTATTTCCCTGTTGGACGGTTGATATTTGAGGTGGAACTGCCCCGAGGTACGAAGGACATCTTGACAGATGATTTCCGCAAACTCCGACTGGATGCGAAAGAATTCTTGTCTGATGTCCATGTCCTGGATTGCCGACAAGCGTGCGGCCCAATCTTGGAGACCCTTTGGTAGCATAAGGTGATTATGGTCCCGTACGATCGCCCGCATGTGATGGAGGGCATAGTAGGCATCCTTCTGACTGCTAGGCGGCTGCTTAACGCAGAGGAACGTCGTTACGTGGGTGAACACGTGCTTGCCGTACCTACACATTTCCTTCCTGAAGGTGCCTCCAGATTTGGCGTAGCCGGGGAGAGCATCATCAAGAACTTTCTTGATATTTGTGTAGTCTTTCTTCGACTGACGGTCCGAGTCGAAATACGTGGCCGTGGAATATTTCGGGCTTAAGAGGATGAGTGTGCAACGTGTGTCACTGCACAAAACACGGAATGTTAGAAAAAAAAAGAACGATCGAAATCTAAGAAATCATATGTTACGGGGTGATGAGGGGATGACTTACTCGGGAAAGTAAGGCACGAGGAAGGTATCCTTATCTTTGTTCGCCATAATGACGCCTTCGAGGTATGAACTCGCGATTTGCCGGTCCCCAGCGCTGTCCAAGTGCTTGGCACGCATGTAGAAGGGGTCGACTATCACGATGTCCGGGGTCTTGTCTCTAATGATCTGCATCTCCATATTGAGCGAAAATAGCCGAATGAAGGTGTAGTGCAGCGGATGAAGGTTAAACATAGCGAAGATGTCATCAAACCGCAGGACGATCATACTCCCGATGGTGCCATCGACAAAGCCCTTGCCCTCTGGCACCTTGGCCACGAAAACCGGGTATAAGTCATCTTTCTTGGAGAGACGCCGCTTCTCCATAGAAAGAACACTGTCATGCAGACTCCGCATAGCACCGGTTGCAGCCTTGAGCAGATTAGCCGGTAGCATCGGCCTACCCGCCACATGCACCGCCCTCATGATATCCTTAGGTATTGGTGGCCCGTCCTGAGCACGGATCGTACTCGGTGCCGGCTGGCTCGCACCCTTGTTAGTTTTTCTTTTCCGTCCCTTCTTTGGCTTCTGCTGATGTAATGGGATCGAGGTCTGCTCAGAGACCACCTTCTTGAGTGTGGTGGGGCTGATAATATTTCCCACCTCGGCTGTTTGAGTCTCGGTGAAGGCGGCAGCTGGAGGCGTCTCCTGAGAACCGAACAGACGACGCCTGTTGCAATTGGGTTTCTCCGCGGTACCAGCTAGATCGCGATCGACTTTTGCAGGGTTGGGTTCTTGAGAAGGAGGCGCCAAGAATTCGTCACCGTACCCACCATGTTCGTTGAAGTAGTCATCGACGTTGACAAATGTACCGTCGTCGACGTCCGGATCCTGTGCCATATGCATGCCCGGATCAACTGACGGCGGTAGCGTTGCGGCGGTCTTGCCATGGCTTGGCGCCGGCAGGACTGGCGGTGTTGTCTGTGGGGTGGTGACCCCCGCCCCCAAACGAATCTGGCTCTTCGGCCAAAGCAATGGCCAGTTGAAGCAGGCGCCGAGGGTCATCACATCCTCTTCGTCGGCCCCATGGGGTCGATACGGAGGTAACAAGTCGTCGCAGCCCCGCAGCACCCGAACCAGTTGAACCCTATACACGGTGGGTGGCATCGGATTATGGTGGAACATGCGGTTGCCCGGTTCAACGATTTTGGCCTTGGCGACATCGATCAACTTGCCGTCCACGAAGTGCAGGAGAGTGCATGGAACTTCGTTGGCGGCGCCCTGCGAAAACATGTAGGGCGTCAGGGATGCCCAGTCAAAGGCAAGGAGATGAAGTCATCGGCCGAGGCTTAGTTACCGTGATGGCGTCGAGCTCGGCTAATGTCGAGGCACCGCCAACGGCGGGCGTGCAAGTGACGGAGGGGCCGCTTGCTGCCGAGGTGCCGGCCGGCGTATTCTTCCCACACCCGGGTGCATCAAGCTCCAATGCCGGCGCCGGCACCGGAGACACCAATGACGCCTCCGCCGGAGACACCACTGCCGGCGCGTTGTGCGAGTTGCTGCCCATCAAGCTGGGAATCGGGGGCGGCCCCTGTTGGCCGCCCACAAACCACCCCCGCAGCCCCTCAACCAAGGTAGGCATAATGGCGGTGATCGTCGCTCCCAGTTGGTCTCGCACTTGCTCTTCGACTATCTGAGGAATCTGCGCCACTTTTGCCTTGAGTTCTTTAACCTCCTGGCTTTCCAAGCTGGTCTTTCTCTCCTTTCGCCCAGTCTTATAGTATTCCGACCATTTCATGGACAAGCCTTCGCCGGCCACACGACCAGCTGACGTCGACTTAGCTAACTTATCCTTCTGTTTCATTACATTCAACGCCCTATTTAAAGTGGTGTCCCAAGGGGCAGACGGGGAGCTCTGAGACCCCGCGCTACTGCTTTCAGTTTCCTGCGGAAGTAACGTGAACCATTTAGAAATTTGGCTTCATTAATTAGAATGCAACCATATGGAGCTAATTACGCGGGGGTGTATTCCTTACCAGAACAAGCTCAAGCGCCTTCACCTTCGGATCCGTGGTAAGCTCCTTTGTTACCGGGTCCTCCTTGTACCGGGCTCTGATATAGTTCCTGGTCTGCTTTTCATGGCGGTATTTATTGAAGAGGGGCGGTAGGCCTTGCTCGACACGCTCAGCGTCCTCCTTGTCCCATTTAGGTTCCGCCACTCTGTAACCGCCGGGACCGAGTGTGTGGACCGAGTGTGTGGACCTTCGATGTCCCATGAACACGGTTTTCGAAGACCCGGGATCTCTATCTAGCTGGCGATACGTTGTGTCATCCATGCACCGTACGCATCCAGAAAATCCATGGACTACCTGCCCCGCGAGATATCCGTAACCGAGATAGTCGTGCACCATCGTGAGCAGTGCGGCTCTCATAGGGAAATATTCTTTCTCTGCGGCGTCCCACGTATTGGCTGGCGTTTTCCACAGCGTGTCTAGCTCCTCCTTCAGCAGCCTCAGATACAGATTGATGTCATTCCCTGGTTGTTTCGGCCCTTCAATTAGCATACTCATGTGAATGTACTTCCTCTTCATGCACAACCAGGGGGGAAGGTTGTACATCCACACAAACACAGGCCAGGTGCTATGTGTGCTTCTCTGGCTGCCAAACGGATTGACTCCATCGGTGCTCGCGCCGAGCACGATGTTCCTTGGATCCTTCCCAAATTCTGGGTATTCAAAATTCAACGCTTGCCACTGGCTCGCATCCTTAGGGTGACTCAGCATCTTGTCTTTTTTATCTATCTCCGGATCATTTGCGTCATCTTCTCGCTTCTTCTCCTCCCTATCCGCGTGCCAACGCAGGAGCTTTGCTACCTTAGGATCCTCGAAATACCGCTGCAGACGAGGAGTGATCGGAAAGTACCACACCACTTTTCGAGGAGCTTTCTTCCTCTTCTTGTATCGAGTGACGCCGCACAGCGGACATATGGTAGACTCCGCGTGCTCGCCCCGATAAATGATGCAATTGTTCATGCAGACATGGTATTTCACGTGCGGTAAATCCAAAGGACACACGATTTTCTTCGCCTCCTCCAAACTGGTCGGGCACTTGTTCCCCTTCGGAAGACGTTCGTGCCAGAATGACATGTTCTCGTCGAAGCATGCGTCCGTCATTTTGTGTTTTACCTTCATCTCCAGAGCCATGAGCGTTACTTTCAGGCGGGTATCCTCGGGCCTGCATCCTTCATACAATGGAGTAACTGCGTCTGTCTCCAGTTGATCCAGCTTGGCTTTCTCTCGGGCGGCAGCTCTTGCGTTACCCGTCTGCTTGCGAAGCAGCTCTTGAATATGAGGGTCATGCACCCAGCCCATCGATGGTCCATCGTCGTCTGCTCCGGCATCTTCATCTTCATGATGATGCCCTTCGTCTTGATCTTCCTCATCATCATGTCCGGCATCTTCTACATGATGACCGTGTCCTGCATCTACTTCGTGATCATGTCCTGGAGATTCTTCGTCTTCTCGCCCGCCCTCGCCGCTATTGTCTTGCTGCCCTTCCTTTTTTCTGCTTGCCTGGCCCCCATGGATGACTTCATAGTCATCTTCATCACCTTGCCACCGATAGCCATCCATGAAACCACGCAAGAGCAAGTGGTCCCGCACCTGCCCGGAATCCGGGTCCGCAATAAGGCTCTTCAGCTTGCATCTTCGACACGGACATCTTATCTCCGTCTCGTTCTTTTGAAGCATCTCGGCCTTCGCGGAGCTCAAAAACCTATTTACGATGCCTTCGGTCATCGTGCGGACCATGGTCGCCTGCGGGGTAGAGCAAAATGATATTTTAGAACAAAAAAAAATTTGGCATGACTTTGCCTAAAAATAGGACCAAAAAGAATGCATATAGTGCCAAATTCTCGCCGAAACGGAAATTAATCAACATTCCGGCAAAATATTGGCAACTATCGCATTTCAAATACCGGTACCTGCAAACACAAACATATGCAACACCACAAACATACGTAGATCTCTAGGCCATAAAAAGTGTGTACGTTGTTGGAGACGGAGAGAAAAGTAGATCTAGAACATAAAGAAAGCTTTCCCCTTACTTACCTATCAAAAAAAGGAAATTTAACCACTTAATTTGGGTGAATCTATGGTGCAAATGAGGTGAGGAGGAGGAGCAAGACGACCAAATCTGTTTTGGTGGAGGGGGGAAAGTGAGTGTGTGGTAGGTGTGGCTGCCTAATTATAGCTACTGCTCCCAGGTTACCAGTGGCGCACCCCTTCAGTGGTGCGCCACTAGTAGCCAGCAATACTAGTGGCGCACCAGTGAAGGGGTGCGCCACTGCTATGTTTTTTTTTGGACCACCATGCCCAGCTTTACCAGTGGCGCACCAGGGCAAGGTGCGCCACTACTATCAAAAATAGTAGTGTCGCACCTTGGCCTGGTGCGCCACTGGTAATCCTGGGCATGGCTGGCTACTGTTCAAAAAAAATAGTAGTGGCGCACCAGGTCAAGGTGCGCCACTACTATCAAAAATAGTAGTGGCGCACCTTGTCCTGGTAAGCCACTGGTAAGCCTGGGCATGGCTGGTTACTGTTCAAAAAAATAGTAGTGGCGCACAGCACACCTGGTGCGCCACTAGTAATGTCACTATTAGTGGAGCACCTGTTTCTGGTGCGCCACTGCTATATAGTAGTGGCGCACCACATCTCTGGTGCGCCACTAATAGTGATATTACCTATAGCCGTTTTTCTAGTAGTGTAGGGTTGGGGTTAGATTTGGTGAAGCTGGTTCTCTGTCCATCACAGTAGGGGTAAAATCTGCGGGAGTCTGGGTTATGTGTGGTAGGGCTGGTTCTCGTGGATGTACAACCGGGGTGCTATCTCCACCAAGAGGTAGCACTGTTTTATTTGAAGACCGTGTTTTTACTCCGCTAGATACTGCCATCACCCACTCCAATTCAAATGGCTGATAAACAGGAAACATAGTTGAATGTACATACATTGTATGAGAGACAGATGTAATAGATAGTGTGGAAAAAAGAGGGCATTAAATCATTGACATGTATATTGTTTAACTAAAACGGATAGCATGACATAATTTCACATATATGATGTCTATCTAAACTGGATAGCATAGCATAACATAATTCAAAGATATGATGACTAACTAAATAGGATCGCATGCCATAATTCGCATACATGTTATCTAAGTAACCAGGATCGCCATGATTTAATTCACATATGTGATTTATATGTTAAGCGGAGGGCATTTGCATATATGATGTCTGAACTAAGAACATGGTGTTGAATATTGTGTATATGATGTCTAAACTATGCAAGACACCATATGCATGATATGAGTAGTAGAACCATGCCAAGTTAGAGCATACACCTCCGTGGGGGAATATGACTGGTCATCTGTCTCTGAATCCGTCTCTGAGGAGCTATCGGGACCCAGCAAGAGATCTGCTTCAATAGGTAGCACCGTCTGCTCTGAAGGCCTTGTTTTCACTCCAGATTTTTCCATCACCCACTCAAATGGCTGATTCACAGGAAGAGTAGTTTAATGCACAAACATTGTCGACAAATGGAAATTTAATGAAGAAAAGGATGGGCTAGATATCACTCAAATATATGATGCCTGGTTAAACAGGATGGCATTGCATAATTCCCATATATGATATTGAAACTAAACAGGTGGCATTACAGAACATGTCTAAACTAAGCAGATGACATATATGATGTCGAAAGTAGGCACTACAAGGCAACATATGCATGATATGACTAACATCATCATGCCAAGTTAGAGCAAACACCTTGGGGCGTAAATAGGAGTGGTCAGCTGCGTCTGAATCCGCGTCAGAACAGATATCTTCCTCTGGATTACAATCTGGAGAGGGGGGAGGGTTTGCCATTGAACCTACCGTGGAGCGATGTCTGCATGACATTGTATTGCCGCGCAAAACTCTTCTCTTTTCTCTACATATTCAGCATGACTGTGTACAATATCTGACATGCATACAAAAAAAATATAGTGAGATTATGTAAGGAGAACATGCAAAAATCTAGAGTAATTGTAACAATCTAGAGTAATGGTAACAACCAGTGGATGGATCCAAAAATAATGATAGCAGGCTGATGGTTGCTTTAATTTAATAAAAAAAACATATGATGATTGCTTTTCTATTTGTTTGCCACCTAAGATGAACAACATAGGCATACCCTAGGTGAACCAGATATTAGATAGAGATACTATTCATTGCTGCCTCAATATGTGCCCCACAACTAATTTAGAACTCAAGTTTGAACATCAATTTGGACCTGACTTGGAGTCTAAGAGGTGAACAGGACAATAAAGTAGCAGGTAATATTAAGCAATGCATAACATAAGCAGAAACAAAAGAGTGCGACCTCTCTTGTGGACCCGTGTACTCCTCAGGTTCATCGGTTGAGTCGATGATGGTGATGCCGTTGCGGTGGGTGTCGGTGGCAGGGAAGGAGATCTGAGGCGGTGAAAGACGGTCATGAGTCGTGATGTCTGGTTTGGTGGATGCTTCTGTCGATGGAGTAGCTCAGGTGAGGTGGACGACGTCGCGGAAGGAGCAGGACAAACCACACAAAGTTTTCTTTGACACCTACTTGTAGCTGACGTAATTCTATAAGGGCTCATTTGGCTTGCATAATTCTAAAAACGCAGGGATAGGAGGAAAAACACCGGAATAGGATAGGAATGCACATGGGAAACAGAGAATTTGTGAACACATGGTTTCTGTCAACTTGGATGTTTGGTTCACAAGAAAAGGAGGAGCAGAGGAATGCAAAGAAACATGGCCAAAATAAAGTGAAACCATATGAAAGCATGTACAGTTAGAATGTTATTCTGCCACTAATGCACTTGGTCTTGTTTTCATGCATAGGATTTTGAAAAGTAGGTCCAGGTGGATGTTTTGCTCCATTCCTTTCAAAACAATGCATGAATAATTGAATAGTAGAGTGTCATAGGAAAATTTTCTATTGCTATGTTTTTCCGTTGAACCACAATATCCCTAATGGATCGACATGAATGTAGAGTAATAAGTGATGCGACAAGTGTACAACCTCTTTGTCGTAGCTGTGTCGACCTCAGCATCATTGGGTTGGTCGCTGAAGAAGTTGAGGCAGAGGTGGCTGTCGGAGGTGTGGAGGAAGATTTGAGGATCTGTAGACGGCGTCCAGGGCACTGCTCTGCTATGATGGATCGTTCCGTCCTTGGAGCAGCTCCGGTGAGCCGTAAGACGTCAAGGCTAAAGCAGCACAAGACAAACATTGTTAATCTCAAGTGGGATTCTAATAGCATCTCCAATAGATGACGTAAAATGCATTACCAAAAAGTGATATATGTAAAATTTACATCACCAAAAACCACCTGACTACAACAGATGAGGTAAAAACTGTTGACGCTGAACTTAACTGCCGAAACCGAAATTTACTGTGGAATCTGAATGTTACTGTCAAAACTGAACGCAATGGTAGCAGAGAGGCACTTCACATGGGATAGTTTAGGGAGGGACTGCAGTTCATCTTCAACTTGCACCCCCCTGAGCCGCCAGCCACCACCTGCCGAACCCCGCGCCGCCTCGCCGCCCCGAAACAACTACCCACCGCCGGTCTGCGGCCGCCCCGCCACCCCGAAACAACTCCCCACCACCGGTTCACCGCCGCCTCGCTACCCCAAAACAACTCCCCACCGCCGGTCCCCCGCCGCCTCCCCGCCCCGAAACAACTCCCCCCCATCGGTCCGCTGTCGCCCCGGCCAGCCCTCTAGCCCCCCTACCCCCCCCCCCCGCGCCAAGCTTTTTCTCCGGTGATCCCCACGCCACCGCCCCCTCCCCACCGCCGGCGAGCAGCACCCCACCCAGAACCCTAAGATAGATAGTGGAGTACCTCTCCAGCGAGCCCTCCTCCCCGCTACGGGTGGTTCTTCCTTAACTCCGGCGAGACCCACCACCCCCTGAAAATCGACTGACCCAAAAGTCGATTCAGTCGACTGAAGTGTAGCTAAATCAGAGCAGAGCAGCAGCACGAGCGAGGGGGAGAGCAGCAGCGCGAGCGAGCAAGAGCCGAAGCAGCAGCAGCAACGCGAGCGAGCGAGCGAGAGCCGGAGCAGCAGCAGCGCTAGCGACCGAGCGACAGTCGGAGCAGCAGCAGTAGATCCAGCTGGTATGGCCGCCGCCGCCGAAGGGGCCTCACACTGGGGAGAGCCGCCGTGGAGATATTGCCCGCGGCACATGGGTGTGCGGGATGGAGCACCGTCGGCGCCGGTAGGTCGAGTTAAGGAGAAGGTGCGATGCGATGAGTGTACAACCTCTTTGGTGGCGCCAAGTAGGCCTCGCCTTCGTCCGAGGAGTCGGTGAGGATGCTGCGGTTCTGGTGGAGTAGGTTAAGGCGGCGCCATGGGGATGGAGCAGCCGCGATAGATGAGGCGATCGTCGGAGCAGCTCCTTGGAGGTGGAGGACGGGGCGGCTGAACCGGCAGGACGACGGGATGGATAACGTATCCTCATCTGGGAAGGTGGATGAGGGACGTCAAGCTGTTGCGGTGGACGACGTCGTCGGGGAAGAGGCTCCGGCTGGGCAGCGGTGAGGTGGCGAATGGAGGAGGGCGGAGTTTCGCGGCTGGAGCCGAGAGGTTATGGCGGCCAGATTTTGAATGGCGAAAAGGAGGCAATGGGAGGGGGAACCATGACTTAGGGACGCGCTTGTCCAAAATGTAGGGTGTGTTACAAAAGTACCACCACCGATTTGAACTAGTGGCCCTTTCGGCTCAGGGTTAGAAGGGGGATTTCGGGTGTCGGGATTTGGAAACTGGAGGGAGTTTTCGCGCGCGTTGTAATTTTGGGATAGCAAGGCGTGGGTTGTGAAGGCGCCAATTTTGGGAGAACGATATCAGAATTTTCGGGATATAACAAGGCGCGGGTTGAATTTTAGGGACAAGCCTAACGTGTAATATTGTACTTGTACGTATCAAATCAATTCGCACTTCCCTCAACGAAAAAAAACAAAAAAAAAACTATTCACACCACACAAAGAGAGAGTCTTGTCCCGTTTTACTATACAAATGTTATTCAAAGCTACACAAAGAGAGTATGAATTCATGTTATGTCCAATTAAATTTTTCCGCTGGCTGTATAATGCATGTAACCTACACATACCAACATTTTAGTGCATTCCAAATGTTTATACTACTGCTGCAATTCGAACTGAATTTGAATTCATTTCTCTATTTCAGTAATAATCTACAATCATGATTGTTGCCAACTTCAACCATCCTTCGTGTATTACCTTAACAACACACCACATGATTACTATAGAGATAGATATGAACTATGTGTACTATATGAACTCTAATTCAATCATTTGAATACACTTGATGTTGATTCCAAATAATAGTACATTTGATGTACTAACTATATATATATTCATAATCTAAATCATGTTTCATACGTACACCGTGTTTATCACACAAAGTATAGTGCCCCGCCCCCTACATTATGACAAGTATTTAGCCCTGAGCTGCAAAAGCCACACATTAGCCCAAATTATAATCAATGTTCTATATATTATATGTAGTACTAGCAAGATGGCCATGCGTTCCACGGAACATCAACATGATCAAGGGGAGGCCTTATTTGCAAATATGGAGAGGGGTGTGGGTATCTTTTTTCAAAATTGCCATAGTTTCCTTCCTATCCGTCAGATATAAATCGGACAGCCTATATTGCAGGATGGCAGACACACCATCATCAACAACTCTATTTTTTTTATAAGAGTAGAGACAAAATATATTATATGTAGTATAACATGTTCATAACCACACCATTTGTATGACCGTTATATATATTCACGCATGCATCGGTTTAAAACACTATGATAAATTCTTCAAATATCCGAATTCGCTTTTTATAATGAATGATGATCTCTATTCGTCTTTTATACCCACACAATCCTCTTATCTTTGTAGCTAGCGCCAACTTTCTCTCGTGCATGCACATGCCTGCATACCTGTCACCCTCCCTCAGCATTCTCTAGCTTCATCGCACAAATTCGTCTTTTCACTTTAGGTCGTTCACCCACGGTGTGTGTAGGCCCCCTAGCTCCTTCTTTACGACACACATCGATCGATATTCCTCTCTAGCCAAGTGTGCCTACCACAAGCACAAGCTTCCCCTCTTCTCTTCTCACCGTCCATGCCTCACTCCCACCACTCTTTTCATCGATCTCATACTCGCACACTCCTTCCCCCTCGATATAGTATGCCTCTCGCACCACCTATTAGATGCATCCCTCTCTCTCTATTCTTCTCCCCTCGCCTTATTTGCTTCTAACACATACATGCATGTATACCGATCGATCTCCCTACATATACCTAGGTCGACTTTAACTATTTTACCCCCACCCATCGATCGACGTACCTCACAAGTTATGTCTCTCCTTTTTCTGACAGAGGACGATTGATCTTCCTATGTAGTTATGTCTACTTACCACAGCCATATCGTCCCTCTTCATCATTCGCGCATGCCTCACTCCAGCTCCTTCTTTACGGCACACATCGATCGATATGCCTCTCTAGCCAGGTGTGCCTACCACAAGCACAAGCTTCCCCTCTGCTCTCCTCACCATCCATGCCTCACTCCCACCACTCTTTTCATCGATCTCGTACTCGCACACTCCTTCCCCCTCGATATAGTATGCCTCTCGCACCACCTATTAGATGCATCCCTCTCTCTCTATCCTTCTCCCCGGGCCTTATTTGCTTCTAACACATACATGCATGTATACCGATCGATCTCCCTACATATACCTAGGTCGACTTTAACTACTTTCCCCCCACCCATCAATCGACGTACCTCACAAGTTATGTCTCTCCTTTCTCTGACAAAGGACAATTGATCTTCCTATGTAGTTACGTCTACTTACCACAGTCATATCGTCCCCTTCATCATTCGCGCATGCCTCCCGACCCGTCTCTCACACGCATGCGCACAGACAGGCAGCCATCCCCTCTCTTATTGATATTGCAGGCGTGCCCTCCGTTTGTCTAGCAAGCCTCTCCCACCGTTTGTTAGAAGCAACTCCACTACCACCCCCTCCAACAATCTAGCTCTGTCTCTCTCCCAACCTTATTCCGCTCCCACACATATGCATGGATGTCGATCGATCTCCCTTAATACATAAGGTAGGCCTCTCTCCTCCTCCACACATATACCAACCATTGTACCTTTATAGTTAATAAGGCCTCCCCCCACCACACACCGATAGTCGAGCGCTGTAGGTAGGTATCCATGCCACAGAGACAAACTGCACCTGTCCCCTCTCACGTTCCAGTAGGCCAGCCACCCTATATCTTTGATGTGGGCACACACAAATTCGACGTCACTCTTTATCGATCGTGCACGCACACACACACATCATCTCTCTCTTTGATTCTATGGATACCTCAAGATGATGATACCTCCACTCTCTTCTCGTGATCGCCCCCTCTATATATATGATATATCCAGGTCTCTATTTTCACGCACATTGCATATGTTACATTTTTTGATTGACACCCAAAAAAAACACTCACGAACCCACACACTATATCTCTCTACGTTTGTATCTCTCTCACACAACCCCACGTAGGTGGTGTACGTACACGAAGAGAACAGGTGCACGTACTCACGCTTTGTGCCCAGCCACACCCGCGCGGGTACACGGTGGATCTCATTTCTGTACGAAATGGCAGCCCACGTGCTAATTTGAATGTGTGTAGCGGTTGTTTACCAACGGAGGTCGTGTACCACGTGTGCACGAAACAAAGTTCGACTTGATGCGTTGGCGCGTTATTTTTAAATAAAGTTATATCGCTCAATGGCATGTACACTGAATATAAAACGATTTTTATGGAGAAAAAGGTAGTCCGCTCCACTATATACAATGGAGCCTGCCTGCCTGGGTTTGTCTCTCTTCAGAGTGTCTCACACAAGGCGGTGGTGGCCTCTCTCTCTCTCACGGTTGGTCAATGATCCGGCCGCATCCCGTCCGCCGGCGGAAAGGGAGGATGTGCATTGTTTCTCCGTTCGACGGCGCCGAGGCAGCACGTCCCGATCTGCAGTACCCGCCGTTCTCTCTGACCAAGCTCCGACGCGGTAAGGCCTACGCCACCTGCTCGCTGCCGCAGTATGGGCAGATCCCGCCCGCCGCCGCTCACCTAGTTAAATCCCGACGACCCCCAGGTATCCCCTCCGGCCTTGCTCCACTGCTCATCTTCCCACGTCGCTGCATGTGGATCTAACATAGTTCTTTGCCCAAAACGTAGCTCGTCCGGCGTACTTTCCATATTTCAATCTCGTCCTCACACCGTTTTAGACAAACACAACCGGGTTGTTATCTTCCCCTATGACATGGAATATGCTTCTTTTTTGTCATCGCATGTGTCATCAACTGTTATTGGCCAGTAATTGCTTCCTTTCTACCTCTTTTTTGCAAACAGGGCTATCCATTTCACCTTGTTGTTATTGCGACCTTTTGGTGAACTGCACAAATCACTTTTTTCTTAAGAGTGTTTTGTGCAGTTGTACTAAAATGTCACACGGGCAACTTCTACATTTTAGTGCGACTACACAAAGGGAGATTGATTTTGCTCTATCCTCCTCATCCAACTCCGAGCCTAATCTTCTCCAACTATTTGCTTAATCTTCTCCAACTAGTTAGTCTTAAGAGAGACTGCAAAGGTGACCGGCTTCTATTTCTGTGTTTATTGTTTCATCAGCAGTCCTCTATTATCCTAATCACACTTAATATCATTGGAACAGGGACACTCAACTCTATTTTAGTGGAACTGCACAAAATGATCGAAATGTTGCATGCTCCAGACAACTACTTTTGTCCCAACATGTCTTGTTGATTTAGACAGAGCTGGGGGGACGTTCCTGCCAATGAAAGCATGGATCAATTTTAATTTAACACCTTCTCACAACTTTGTCTTCAGTTGTGATGTAAATATTAGCTCTGATCTGGTAATCATTGAGATGCATTAGCAAGGAAGTTAGTTTTTTATTGTTTCTGAAAGAGCATCGATGGCAAGACACACGAAAAAAAAGCTGAAAGCTCAAAGCATTGTACAATTTCATGTCACTGGAAAATTATTTGTATAGTACGTCAATTATGTAAACAAATGCTGGAATCTTGATAGCATTGCGAGAAGCCTCTTCAGCATCCGGACCCATGTGCCATGCACAAAATTATACTTCCTCCGTTCCTAAATATTTTTATTTTTACAAATTTCAAATGGACATATTTTAGAGTGTAGATTCACCCAGTTTTCTTCGTATGTAGTCACTCGCTGAAATCTCAAGAAAGAAAAATTCTCCATAGTATATTTAAGAACGGAGGGAGTAGTGCACAACCGCAGGGGAGACTCAGCCTGGTTGTTGCGCCGCACTAATAGTGAGTAGTAATGAGCAGTCAAATCATAAGCCCCACCTTTCCCGCTATAAGTTGCTCGGAAGAAGCAACCATCAATACGCTATAAAGTCTCTCTGCTGGTGGAAATGCATGGAGAGAAATGCATCAGAATGAAGCGCGCCCTATAAACTGTGACGGAGGGAGGAGTAGTATGAGGCCCTGTTTGGATCATCGTTTCTCTTTTGAATACACTTGTAAAAAATAAACACCTGCGCCCGTCGTTTCAGTTCCGGCTGGAATTTACACAGCGGCCAGTAACTTACAGGTGTACCACCGTATTGAAATACAACCATTCCAAGCATGGCCTGAAGGTGCAAAACCAAGTACACGTATGGCCAGTCGGTGCACGCACTTCCTCTTGGCATATCACAGACATGTGGGACCGGAGTGTGAGCAAACCGATTTCAATTGATGGCAAAATTGTCAACCCGCTGTTCCTTGAGAGAGATGAGGAGCGAGAACACACAAACGGGCTCGCACGGAGGCCAAGATATATTCAAGCATGGTTGATCGATACCATCATTACATGTTCGATGTTTTTTAACACTACCATTGGGCTGCCGTTTTCCGCCCTTCTCCCGAATAAATGTGTACTTTATTAGAGATTAAAAAAAATAAGAGTATAGACGCTCCATCATGCGGTTCTAGTAGTAGTAGTACTCGTACAACTATAAACCTTGCGCTTGGCTCTTCGCCTCTTCGTGAAGTCGAACAATGATGCTACTCCGCATGTTGGAGTACTACAGTGTATGCCTGTGGCAATCTGACACCGAATGAACTGCTCCATGTCCACCTCCTGGGTAAGGGTAGGTTGCATTAGTCAAAAGGCTTAAGCGAGGTTCACCTTGTCCTGCAATCTTCTCCTCGTTCTGTGAGTTGACGGGACACACCAAAAAGTAGTGCTAGTCCATACTCCCTCCTTTCCGGTTAATATGGCTTAATCTTTTTTGCGGGTAAATGAGAGAGCTTTATTCATATATAAGCATTCTTAGGATGATCAGCCAAGAGAAGCGAGGTACCCCACAAAAAAGAAGAAGGAAGCGAGGTGTTTCATCAAGCCAACTCTCGGCCACATTCAAAGTGCAAAAAGCACGGTTCGCACAAAGATGCGCTGCAAGGTTTGCTGACCTGTTTACATGCTGAATAACAAAAAGAGGAAATATCACCGAGCTCTCCTATTTGTAAAAGGATCTGAGCCAGAATTAAGCGAGAATTGTGGCGAGTGTTCCATGCAATTAGCTTCCATTATCACATGCGAGAACCCTCGAAGAGAACCAAATGTGTTGAGGATTGCTTTATCACATTTTTAAAATATAATAAGAGTGCAGACGCTCCTCCATCCGGTTCCTAGTATAGTATAGTACATACATCTATAGTAGTAGTACTAGTACTAGTAAACTTTGCGCTTGGCTGTTCGCCTCTTCGGGAAGTCGAACAATAATACTAGTACCAGTATAGTGTATGCTTCTGGCAATCTGACACTGAATTACCGTTGCACATCCACCGCCTAAGTGAGGGAGAGCTTGCATTAGTCAAAAGTTTCTCCATGTCCTGCGAGCCACCGCGCACAAGCTTCTTGATGTATACTACACAACCTTCTTCTTGCAGACGTTGTTGGGCCTGCAAGTGCACAGGTTTGTAGGACAGTGGCAAATTTCCCTCAAGTGGATGACCTAAGGTTTATCAATCCGTGGGAGGCGTAGGATGAAGATGGTCTCTCTCAAGCAACCCTGCAAACCAAATAACAAAGAGTCTCTTGTGTCCCCAACACACCCAATACAATGGTAAATTGTATAGGTGCACTAGTTCGGCGAAGAGATGGTGATACAAGTGCAATATGGATGGTAGATATAGGTTTTTGTAAACTAAAAATATAAAAATAGCAAGGTAACAAGCGGTAAAAGTGAGCGTAAACGGTATTGCAATGATAGTAAACAAGGCCTAGGGTTCATACTTTCACTAGTGTAAGTCCTCTCAACAATAATAACATAATTGGATCACATAACTATCCCTCAACATGCAACAAAGAGTCACTCCAAAGTCACTAACAGCAGAGAACAAATGAAGAGACTATGGTAGGGTACGAAACCACCTCAAAGTTATTCTTTCCAATCAATCCATTGGGCTATTCCTATAAGTGTCACAAACGGCCCTAGAGTTCGTACTAGAATAACACCTTAAGATACAAATCAACCAAAACCCTAATGTCACCTAGATACTCCAATGTCACCTCAAGTATCCGTGGGTATGATTATACGATATGCATCACACAATCTCAATTCATCTACTCAAACCAACACATAGGACCTCAAAGAGTGCCCAAAGTTTCTACCGGAGAATCACGACGAAAACATGTGCCAACCCCTATGCATAGGTTCATGGGCGGAACCCGCAAGTTGGTCACCAAAACATACATCAAGTGGCACGTGATATCCCATTGTCACCACAGATACGCACGGCAAGACATACATCAAGTGTTCTCAAATCTTTAAAGACTCAATCCAATAAGATAACTTCAAAGGGAAAACTCAATCCATTACAAGAGAGAAGAGGGGGAGAAGAAACATAAGATCCAACTATAATAGCAATGCTCACGATACATCAAGATCGTGCCAAATCAAGAACACGAGAGAGAGAGAGAGAGAGAGAGAGAGAGAGATCAAACACATAGCTACTGGTACAAACCCTCAGCCCCGAGGGTGAACTACTCCCTCCTCGTCACGGAGAGTGCCAGGATGATGAAGATGGCCACCGATGAGGGTTCCCCCCTCTGGCAGGGTGTCGTAACAGGGTCCCGATAGGGTTTTTGGTGGCTACAGAGGCTTGCGGCGGCGGAACTCCCGATCTATTCTCTGTTCTGGAAGTTTTAGGGTATGTAGGTATATATGGGTGCAGGGGGTATGTCGGTGGAGCTTCGGGGGACCCACGAGGCAGGGGGGCGTGCCCTAAGGGGGTGGGGCGCCCCCACCCTCGTGGCCAGCTCCCGTATCTTCTGACATAGAGTCCAAGTCTATCCGGTGGCTTTCCTTCCAAAAATAACTTCTCCAGTTGATTTCGTTCCGTTTCGACTCCGTCTGATATTCCTCTTCTTCAAAACACTGAAATAGGCATAAATCAACAAATCTGGGCTGGGCCTCCGGTTAATAGGTTAGTCCCAAAAATAATATAAAAGTGGATAATAAAGCCCAATATTGCCTAAAACAGTAGATAATATGGCATGGAGCAATCAAAAATTATAGATACGTTGGAGACGTATCACTTCTCTCATCCTACAAGCTTCTCCTCGTTCGGCAAGTTGACGGGACACAACAAAGTAATGCTAGTCCATACTGCCTCCTTTCCGGTTAATATGGCTTAATTTCAAACGAGATAAATACACTGTTTGTCACTGTATATTTGTAAAAATACGGTCAGTGGACTTCATAATACGCTCATTGCGCTCAATATATACATTTTTCGGTGTTTATACGGTCACTAGCTCACCCTGGCCGAGTATGTGTGTGCATGCACGTGTAGGTTGAGCACTTGAGCGTGACCGTGTGTGTTCCATCGTGTGCTCGGACATGCATGCATTAGGGCGTCGCGCGCGTTTTTGCGTCCATGTGTACTTGTGACTGTTGCATGCATGCACGAGGTTGTAGTCCCTTACATTCACATGTTCATAAGTCAATGCTTTGTCAAAATGTTGCATGCAAAGTTTAATCATTCGTTGTTCATGCATGCATTCCCGATATTAATACGTTGGTAAAGACAATTTCTTGAGGAAAACAAGCCCATTAATTGAGTATAAAGGGGACCAATAAGCCAGGATGGAGGGAGTACCAGTAGTGAACTGGAAGGAGGGAGTAGGTACTAGTAGTATAGTACTACGTAACAACATGCAGTGACAAAATTCCTCTATGCGCATCCTGTCTACTCATGTGTCATGCAAGAAAATAGAGATAAGTACAAGTGAGACTCAGGAACGGTCATACACGTAGGGGGAGTACGTGTAGGGGCCACTAAGGAGCAGTCAAATCACACAGTAAGTTAGTCGGAAGAAGCAACCATCATTTCACTCTTCAATGACACGTATGCAATATAAAATGGTTGATATGGAGAGAAAAAGAAAACCACTATATATACACTAGCAGGAGCCTAAGCTACAAGCCTGCTTGCTTGGGTTGCTCTCTTCAAAAACATAGAACGACGGTGGCCACACCGCCGGTCACATACCGGCCTGATCCCGCCGCTGGGGGAAGGGAACAATGTTCTGCATAGACGCGGTCGACATCGGCGAGGGAGAAAACCCACAGTCGGTGCGTCCCAACCGCCCTTCTAGCTACAGCCCGACGTCCCAGGTAGTAGTACATCTTCCTTTTGGAGCCGGCTTGCTCCACTACCGCAGCTCCCCACGTAGCTCCATCTCCATGTCGATCTTTCTCTACTTCTACCGGCTTCTATTTGTGATGAGTTTATGTCTCATGAACTAGTGCCAGTACTATTATTCTAATCACACTTCTTCAATATCTTTGCCATCAGGATGCTCAGATCGATTTTAGTGGAACTGCACAAAAACATCGTATGACCCGAGGGTGCCAGCCGTCTTTCCTTCGACAGGTTCTACCTAGCCAGAAAATTAAATCATGTTTAGGGTTTAGGGTTTAAGTCGTAGTGACCCCATCAGTAGTTTTTCTTTTGTATACGCTGTCACAACTTTTGTCTTTAGTTGTGAAGTAAAAGTTGGTTATGATCTGTGAATCATTGAGATGCATTAGCATGCGTGTTAGTTTTCCTCTGTATTTGATGGAATGTTGTAACGGGGCAACCTTGGAGTAGGAATGAAAATGGAGTGAAAAGTTTCCGTTTTTCGGGAGAAAAAATGGAAACGGAGAGAAACCAACGTTTCGTTTCGTTGGATCGCGCCATCGAGCAAAACCAATGTTTAAATCACGTCTGTCGCTTTCGTGTCTCACCCTCCTTAACGGCTCCACCCCACACAGTCGCTCGACATGCCACTCACCGCAAACCGAGTATACGATAACTTTCTTGCCTGCTTGTCGATGGATCACGCCATGGAGTACTAGCACTACTGGAAGAGATTGACGAGTTAGGGGAGGACAGCTAGCTATAGCACGGACTCCCAAGAACTTTTTGCATGCATGTTGTGGCCGGCTATTGCGACTTTTGAACGCGGAGCAGTCGCATGCACCGGGAAGCGGTGCAGGGGATACTCTCTCGGCCAGCACGCCGCTTCAATGCCGATGCTAATGAGAGGTCGCGTCCACTCTGGCCGGGCATGAATGCGGCACTGACCGTTTCGGGCAGGAAGCACGCGCGGGTGATGAAGAGGGTTCGGTTTGGTCAGGAGAGGGTGTGGCAGCGGTCCGGATGCCCGCAAACAAGAGATGTTGTACGTTAATATTGCTGCGTAGATAATTAACAACATAAATAATGTGCCAGTTGGACAAATATGATTGGAGATGGAGATGGAGATGGAATTTTACGTAAACACATATATGCATGTCTATGTCTTTTTTTTGCGGGAACAAACTTGTATTACTCACGTAGCCAGGCTACACTCAGAGTTACAAAGTTCGACAAGGCCATCAGGGCCTGTACCTAGCCAAACAGCGATACGACCACTAGTCCTACCATAATGAGATAAAGTACGACTAACAATGTTGTTGTTTCGTCGAACATGAGAAATACAAGTATTTCGGAGTGCCATGAGCGATCTAATCTCACGCACCAAAAAACCAAACCGAGATCTATCAAGATCTTCATTCCTAATCCTCACCATATTTGTAGCTTCAAGGCAGTCGGTCTCGCTATTGATATTTGGAGCTTAGACTCCCCATGTACTTTATTATATTAATATAATTTACCGTAGAAATACGGTGTGTGGGTAAAAAAAGATTACTCTATCACAATGCGAGCGACAAACCCTCTTTGATGGCCAACAATTCTGCTTCCAGTGCGTTCGCGCAATAACACAAGCTTCTACATGAAGAGAAAATTATAGCACCCCCATGATCCCTCAGTATCATGCCTGTACTAGCAGTTCCGTTCTCTGGCAAGAAGGAACCATCCGTATTCAGTTTTACCCAGCCATCCTCGGATGCATCTCTATGTCTATGTGTGTGCACACGATGACTCTCGCGACCTGGAAGCGGGGGCGTGTTTTTGATCGAGTTTTCTTTCTTGGTACGTTAAAAAATCGTCCTCCAGTTTTTGTTTCTTTTTTCCGGGAACACGCATATTCTATTTAAAACCACTGCTATGGAGATTTTTTTTACTCCATTGTATATATAGCCTCTTGTTTGATAGGGTTTGTCGCGTCTCGCTCTCTCACCCTCTCCATATCAAAACAAGATGACAGTGTCCACTCTATCTCTCTCCTCACCGGCGGTCACAAATCCGGCCGAATCCCGTCCGCTGCGGGAGGTGAGGAGGAGCAGCATTGACGTTGTCGCCGTTGGCGAGGGAGGAAGCCGATGCGCACCATCCTCTCGGAGCCGGCGTTGGCACGGATGAAGGTCCTCCGCGCCCTTGTTCGCTGCTGTCGTGTGGGCAGATCCCGCCCGCCTGCCTAAGCGACATCTCCCCAGGTCGCTGCATGCGGGTTTTCTTCTATGTGACTACTCCCCAGCTCCCCATGTATAGTAGCTAGGGTTCGTCAGCTAATCCAACGTCACCTACTATTATAGAGGAAATGTCAATCGAAAAGTTGTCCTGATTTATGCCTCGGTGGAGGTATACATGTTGTTTTGACAAAAAGTACATGGTGGTTGTGCGGTCATTGTCCGTATGCTCCTATTGCTGCTGCTAATCTAATACTATCACTGGTTAAATGAAGAAATGCTTTTTTTCTCGGGTATCCTGGTTTAGTTCCCATCAAGATAATCATGATGCTTCTGTTTGTTGGTGTACTTTTCATTAATTCTTATTGACAATTCAGATGTTGTTGTTAATCTTGTACCACTGCCAAAACAAAGTAACAACACTATATCCCTTTTTTATATTTTTGCAAACAGCGATGCGTATCTCCATACCCGGGCATGTCTTCCTCAATTTTAGTGGAACTGCACAAAATTGGATGGCCATTGTTGTTCCGCCTCACTGTCCTCTGCCACATGGTTCTTCCTTCCTCGAGCTTGATTAATAAGAAGAAACAGACCACAATGAGGATTTGTGGAACTTCATAGGTTCCTCACCCAAACTTGATGCCAAATAGATGATGCATCACCACGATGACCTATCGATGCTCATGGTTGCGCCTCATGGTTGCGTCGGCTGGTGAAGCTGATCGATTTTCCATGAAAAACAAGCTGTCTTCCATCAGTGCTCTTTGCTTGTTACCCACAAAGATGATATCCTTCATCAGTTCACCTTGGTTGCGTTGGAGACGCAGTCGTCTTTCACGTTGGTGCAATTTTATCACACAATTGTCTATGAACCAAATGTTTCCTCGAAGAAGGATCGACGTTGGTACTACGAGCATAAGTTTTGTATTGATTTCTAAGCCTTGTCACAACTTTGTCTTCAGTCTCCCCTGTAATTTTATTTGTCCAGCTATTAACTTTGACTTAAAAAATGGTGTGGACTAAAAACCCGGATGGACGTAGTAGCCCTCCATTTTTATTTACTCTGCATATTAGATTTGACTGAAGTCATGCTTTGTAAAGTTTGACCAAGTTTAGGCCGAACACAACAAACCATAATTATTGAGAGAGGGCAAACTGTACGTACTCTCAAACCTTTCGGGTAATTGAAATTAAAATTCTTTATTTCTACACACTCTCACACGTTTCCGATAATTTGGCGCATGTGTGGTTGTTCACTTAAGGGAGGGTAGTGTACCGCACGTGAAGGACATGAAGTGCGACCAGGACGCGTGGATTGCTAGTTCATCGAAAGTAGTAGTTTTCTTCACTGGTACGTTAAATAAATAGTTTCATTTTGTACTTACACAATTTAAAACAATTGTTATGGAGAGAATAAGAAAACCACTCTACTATATATTAGTAGTATACACGAGTACTATATGGACGCAACTTCATTGACTTAGTGCACCTGCCTTTGGGTGTATGACAGGTGGGCCCAAAATGTGGCTGGTCCACCTATCATACAGCCAAAGGATAGTGCAGTTAAGGCCGGAGCTCAGTCCGTAATACAATATATATGTAGTACACTATATAAGCTGGAGCCTCAGCGCTTGTTCGCTAGGGTTTGCACTCTCCACACTCTCGCCGCACTACATATATATACAGACTGGAGGCTCAACGTTCCTTTGCTAGGGTTTGCTATATTCACAGTCTCTCACCCTCTTCACCAGATCTAAACAAGACTGCGTTGTGGCCTCTGTCTCTCTCACCCCCTCACAGCTGGTGAAGGAGGCGTCCAGATCTCGTCGCACCAGGAAGGGGAGGAGGTGCAGCGTTCACTCTATCGCCTTCGGCGAGGGAGGCAATCCACTGCCGGTTGTGCTCTTCTCTTTCACCCAGCGCCTGTGCGGAAGGGCCACCGACCCCTTCTTCCTTGCTGTCGTACGCAATGTGGGTAGATCCGGCCTCCCGCCGCACGCCTTGCCATATCACGACGACCCTAAGGTATAAGTTTATTTGAAACCGTCATTGCTCTAGCTGCATGCGGATCTTTTTTGATTCTGTAGTCGAATCTAGGTCTTGGTTCAAAGAGGAAAGAAGGGTGCGGTGGGGTGGAGCATGAATCTAGAATGTGGTTCAATGAGGAAAGGAGGGAGGGAAAGTAGTATAGACTAGCTATCCAGCCGCTTTGTTGGTCAAAAAGGGAAAAAGGGGGTAACCCAGTACACACATCTGTAAGGAACCGAGCTCTTTGTTGAAAAGGGAAAGAAACTGGGGGGTCAGGTAGTTTGTGCAGGACTAGATTTGCTGCCCTCACATAGGAAAAAGTTTCAAAGAGAACAAATATGGGACCAACGCAGATATGCTGCTTGGCTACATACTCTGCATCACCCATTTATACGTGTGGACGCACATGGTGTTGGCATGTCCCATGTCCCATGTCATGTCCCATACAACTATTTTGCTGTTGTTAATCTAAGAATGCTGCTGGAAATTGAAGCAATGCCACTGTTAAAAGTAAATTACATTCTTAACGAATGTTGCTTTAAGAGAATGTCTCTTTTAATATGAATCAATGCAACAGTTTTAGAAATGCTACTGTCCTACTTTGTTTTCCATCAAGATAAGTTAGATGCATCTTTTTGTCGCCGTTTGTTTCATCCTCCTTTATTGGCCAGGAATTGTTTCCTTTTTTGCCTCTGTTAAAATAGGGATATCTATTCAACTTCTTGCCTAGCAAACTTAAACGTCACACCGGCGACTTTGCTTGATTTCAGTGCAAATGCACAAAACGTGATTGGATTTCCTATTCGTGTTGGCAGATTCGTAGGTGATCTTGTGTGCGTCATGACAGGTTGGTACTTGCCTTCATCCACATGATCGTGCAGTGTGTTTTGAGATGTTGTGCTACTTGTATTGGTATTGTTTTAAATAAATGTTGAATTAAAGCTATTGTATTGCTCTCTTTTCCCATTAAGTAGTGAACAAAAATGATACCAACCCAGACATGATGCTTGTTGCTTTGTTACAGCAAACTCTGCATCACCCCCTTTATAAGTAGATGGAAGCACATGGTGTTGTTGCGCCCACTCGCCCCTGGATTTTTTATGCTTTTTCTTAATCTAATGCTCATGGTAAAATTAAGCAATGCCACTCTCAGAATTAACTACTGAACTGTTTTAAGAGAATTTCTCTGTTAATATGATTCAATGCAACCGTTTTTGAAATGCTACCGTTCTATACTTTGTTTTCCATCAAGATAAGGTAGGTGCTTCTTTTCGTGGCCACATGTTTCATCCTCCTTTATTGGCAGTAATTGTTTCCTTGTTTGCCTCTGTTAAATCAGGGATATCTATTCAACCTGTTGCTATAGCAAACTTAAATGTCACACCGGCGACTTTACTTGATTTCAGTGCAACTGCACAAAATGAGATTGGATTTCCTATTCGTGTTGGCAGATTTATACGTGATCTTGTGTGCGTCATGACAGGTTGGTACTTGCCTTCATCCACATGATCGTGCAGTGTGTTTTGAAATGTTGTGCTACTTGTATTGGTACTGTTTTAAATAAATGTTGAATTGAAGCTATTGTATTGTTGTCTTTTCCCATTAAGTAGTGAACAAAAATGGGACCAACCCAGACATTATGCTTGTTGCTTTGTTACAACAAACTCTGCATATCCCCCTTTATAAGTAGATGGAAGCAAATGTTGTTGTTGCGCCCACTCTCCCCTGGAACTGTTTATGCTTTTTGTTAATCTAATGTCGCTGGTAAAATTAAGCAATGCCACTCTCAGAATTAACTACTGAATCTTAGTTCAAAACTGCAACACTTGTTAGGGATAGGTGGGATTACCATTTTTGTGGCCGCATGTTTCATCCTCCTTTTATAGGCAAGTAATTGATTCCTTTTTTTCCTGTGTTAAAACAGGGATATCTATTCAACTTGTTGCTATTGCGACATTTTGCTTCGCTTAATTTTGGTGGAACTGCACAAAATGAGACCGGATTTCCATATATGTGTTGAGATCTCTTTTAGATCTTCCTCACGAGTTGTTTCAAATCTTGCTCTTGAAAGGTCAGTACCTACTTTCCTCAGAATTAACTACTGAATCTTAGTTCAAAACTGCAACACTTGTTAGGGATCGACGAGAGTACCATTTCTGTTAGGGATCGGCCGGAGTACATGTTTAAGAAATGTATTGTTCAGATAATGTCTCTATTATTATATATCAGTTACAGTGTTTTTCAAATGGTACTATCCTGCTTTGTAGTTCTTTCTACATGTTTAACCAAGGTATTGTTAAGATAATGTCTATGTTAAAATGAATCATTCGCATTGTTTTAGGAATGACACTTTTCTGCTTTGTCATTCTTTATACATGTTGAAACAAGGCATTGTTAAGATAATGTCTCAGTTAATATGAATGAATCACACTGATTGAGAATTGCTACTCTCCTGCTTTGTTTCCCATTAAGATAAGGTAGATCAGTAGATGTTTTTCTTCTAGGAGTACAACTCATCAACCGTTATTTCTTAGTAATTGTTTCCCTTATACCTATTGTTGCTTACAGGGATATCAAAATTAAAGCTCGGTTTTATTCCGACATTGATTTTAGTTGAACTGCACAAAAGGAGCCAATGTGTCTAAGGCACACTGCTGCATTAGTGGGTCCAGTTGGTCTTAGCACTTTGCAGAAAGAAGCAGTCACTGTTTGCGCTACATTACACAAGGAATGACCGAGAAGCTTTATAGAGTATTAGTAGACACCGTTGACATGACTAGTCTGCAGAGAGCATAGGAAACTCTACAACACATGGAGTGCATTGGGCAAAAGTGCCCAAACAAGTACAAGAAGCCAATACAAGACTCCAAATCTGTTAATGTCATTCTAAGAAACAATGATGGGGCATCTGGGTATGGTAATCTGTTTACTGTACTTTCAGTTTGTTAGTCCATCGATTGGTGGGTTGAAACTGGGGCCAATATTCATGTGTGTGCTGATGTGTCTTTATTTTCTTGGAGCATATAAATACAATATCCACAGGGATGCTCAACTTGATTTTAGTGGAACTGCACAAAATGTCCAGATGGTTTGTGTCCTCCATAATACTTCATCATGCACAATACATCGAATGGTTCTCTAATCATTCGTCGACACCTTGCGCCATCGAACTATATGTTTGAATGGTGCTACCAGCGTCGGCCATTAAGAAGGTTAAGAAGAAAGACAAAAAGAGAGATGGCTGCTTTACTTGTGGTTCGGAGGAACACTGGGAAAACAAGTGCCCAAACAAGTACCAAGAAGCCAGGACATGACTCCAAGTCTGTCAATGTCACTCTAAGCAACAATTATGGGGCATCTGGCTATGGTAATCTGTTTACCGCACTTTCAGTTTGTTAGTCCACCGATTGGTGGGTTGACACTGGGGCCAATATTCATGTGTGTGTTGATGTGTCTTTGTTTTCTAGCAGCATATAAATACGAAATCCATAGAGATGCTCAACTTAATTTTAGTGGAACTACACAAAATGTTCAGATGGTTCGTGTCCTCCATAATACTTCATCACAATACACTGAATGGTTCTCTAATCATTCATCGTCACCTTGAGCCACCGGACTATCAGATGACAAACTGATGACAAACCCTGCCCGTTCCACAATCATATGCATTACATATTTTGAATGGGAAAATCTTGTCAAAGTTGATATTAGTTTAATATATTGGAATTGGAAAACCTTGTCAATTTTTGCTCATTGATGTTAGCCAGAAGACATGCATTTGATATTTTTGAGTGGGACGCCCTTTGCTGTGAGAAACGTCGATCGTTTTTTCCTATTCCTGTCTTCAGTTCAGAAGTAAATATTTACTTTGCTGAGATGCATAGTCACATGGATGTTGACTTATGTAAGATATTTTAAGAGTTTGTTCTGAATGTTTTCTATGTAATGCCAGGCCTTGTGAGTTTGATTGCAAAGTTGAGCTTGGAATGCTGTGGCATGCGGCATCACGAGCTGTTCACCGTGCCTCCTAAGAATAATGCTTCATATTGTTTTGCATGTTGATCTAATGCCCGTGATTTGCATGTTAAGAAGATCATCCTCTTTTGTTGTTTCTGTGCTTAAGAAGTTCATTGTCTTATATTTCATTCATAGCCTATACGACAACTCGGGTAGGTTAGAGGTGAAACCATATGATTTTCTGACAAACTGATCATCTTAGGCCGTGATTGGATCGTCGTTTTTCAAACAAAACCGCTTGTAAAACTAACACTTGTAAATAAAAGCAGATGGTCTCGGGCAGAGCGCTTGGTTGGTCGATTTCAACTAGTAAAATATACACTGGCCTCTCCAATTACATGCGTAACCCGCCGGTTTTACTTACAGACCTCGGGCCCTCGGTTTCATTACGCATGTATTTTACGCGTTGTTTCTGATGACGAGTAAATTACACAAGTATCTTAATACAGGTGTGAAATAAACCAGAGCTCCCAAGCGTGGCATTACTGTTTCATGCCGTCTCAGTCTCTCGAAGGTCCTCATAGGTGTCCGATGATCCTGGCTTCCTGAATGAGCAACGGATGCTGTATCAGACCATCCGAAGGGTCCGCGAGGCCCTCTCCGTCATCCTTCAAGTTGTTGCGCTCGTCATGGCACCGAGCATTCTCAACATGGTCAACGAACATGAGGATTCAGGAGATGACTTTATTTTTACTGAAAGATAGTAGGGACCCACTAGGGCCATAGCCGTATGTACGCAAGTGCCTCTATATTTTTTGCTTCCTCCTGGTTTCCTGACATCACGGTCCCACACCATTGTCAATCTATGTAGTCAATAAACGATAAAATTGCACAAGGAACGACCAACAGCTGGGACCAAGCAGCTCGAGTAGTATTTGTGTTTTTGAGGTGTGAGCACTGCAGAGTTTTTATTGAGCGATGTTTTCGTCGTTGTCCAGAGGAAAGCAGGGTATTAATTGGGCAGGCTGTGGCCCGTCTAGCCCAGGCCAGATATCCAGCCCAGATATTAATTTTTGTCAACCTAAAAATGGCTAGCCCAGCTATACTTTTTTTGGAATACCCAGGCAAGGTCAACTTGTTATTCTCCGCCCCGCTGGGCAGCAAATCTTTCCTGGGAGGGATGCATTAGGCTTAACAGGAAAATGGGCTTTTAATAAATTTTAAATGGGATGTAATTATAAAAATTGGGCAGTAACTATAAAAAATGCACCAAATAGGTAATTAGTTATAAAATATTATTTTTGGAATTTGAAAATTTTAATTTCATTAATTGTTGCGCGCGCAATGTTTCGTTGGATTTTTATGTAATCCAAATTTATATTGGAATTATATTTAATCTGACTAGAAATTTCGGGATAAAAATATTTTGTATCCCATCAAAATGTGAGATTTTTTTAAAATTCTATTTTGAACGGTTGGTTGAAATTATTAATTGTTGTCCTTGCTAGAAAATGGGTTGTATCTTTAACAATCTATAAATGGACTGTAGTAAATTCCATTAGAATTCAAAAATGGGTTGTACATTCTTACAAATCGCAAATGGGATATAAGTTCTGTGCCACACACTTGTGGGCCTACTAAGTTGACGCGACCCCTAAAAAAGTAAGTTGACGCGTATGCAAGGCTTTGTCAACTTATAGTCAACACACAGTTCTAGCAGCAATGGCCGTTGGATGTCCATCCTTCCCCAGTCTCGGATATTCTAGCTTCAGCCGCCCAAAAAATGATTCCTCCCCCTGACATCCGAGGCGCACCGTTTTGGAGGTTTACCTGTGGGCCTACTAAGTTGACGCGTACCAAGGGCTTTGTCAACCTAGTCATTATAAACGATTCTAGCTGCAGTGACCGTACGATGTCCATCCAACGGCCGTCGTGCTTCTTCAACCTCTGGTCTTCTTGCTCCAGCCGCCCAAAGCAGCACCAGTCGTGCTGCCTGCTCCTGCCTCTCGTGGCCGGCTGTGCTGCCCCAGAGGCATCACCATCCCCTACTACTCCCACCGCTGGCCAGGCCATCCCTCTACTCACTCACACCCCCTGTTATTCTGTGGCGACGACAGCCTCACACCACAGCCGAACCAGTGAACCTTCATACTCCTCTCCACGTGGGCATCCACTACCGCGTCTTCCCCGGCTCCGAGTCGTCCCCTTCCTAGGCCTCGCCGTCGTCCACCGCCCTGGTGCTCTCGGCGCAGCGTGGTCAACGTGGTCAACGAACGACATCCATCGGACGTGGACTGTATGTGGAAAGGCTGACAGCTGGGTCCATGGCCACACACAAGGAAATGCCTCCTTATTACGCGCAAAATAATGATTCCTCCACCTAACATCTGGGACCAACCGAAAGGGCCTCTGTATTTCACGAAAAAAACGTTCCCGCCGCTGACAGCTCGGATCCACCAGCTATATCTTCGCACGCAAGGAAGTGCTTCCTTATCACGCATAAAAAAAATGAATACCCCCTGCTAGCTGGGACCCACCATATGGGAGGCTGACTTGTGGGCCTGCTAAGATGACGGGGACGGAGGGCTTTGATAACTTAGTAAATATGAACGATTCTAGCTCAAGTGACCGTAGGATGTCCATCCAACGGCCGTAGTGCTTCTTCAACCTCTGGTCTTCTTGCTCCAACCGCCCAAACAAGCGTCGGTTGTGCCGCCTGCTCCTGTCTCCCGTGTCCGGCTGTGCTGCCACCGCTGGCCATGCCATCCCTCTATACTCACCCACACCTCCTGTTATTCTCCGGCGACGGCAGCCTCACACCGCAGCTGAAGCAGTCAACCCACGTACTCCGCTCCTCGTGGGCATCCACTGCAGCGTCTTCCCCGGCTCCGCGTCGTCCCCTTCCTAGGCCTCGCCGTCGTCCACCGCCCAGGTGCTCTCGGCGCGTCATGGTCAATGTGGTCAACGAACGACTTCCATCGAAAAAGTACTGTACATGGAGAGGCTGACAGCTGGGTCCACGGCCGCAGCAAGGAAATGCCTCCTTATGCGCAAAATAATGATTCCTCCACCTGACAGCAGGGACCCACCGGACGGGCCACCGTATTTCATGAAAAAATAGTTTCCCCCTGACTGCTGGGACCCAGCAGCTATATCTTTGCATGGAAAGAAGTGCGTCCATATTACGGGGAAAAATGATTCGCCCCCTGACTGTTGGGACCCACCAGCTACATCTTCACATGCAAGGAAGTGCCTGACAGTCGGGACCCACCCAGTCGAAGCGTACGTAGTTTTGTCATTCTGGTCGCAAACGTGTATGTACATATTGGTCGATCGGTCTGTCTGCAGGCTGCAGCGATGAACCGTGGCCGTGTAAGGAAGGGCACGTGTGGTAATAGAGGCGCGCATGTGTGGTAGTAGAGGCCCGCATGTAGCATGTACACGTACATACAACGTCCAGGGTGCAAGAAAGTAAATACGGCCACGTACATACATACGGGCGGGGTCTCGAACGCCTACTCGTGCATACGTACGGCCAGGGCTTGTGTACATGGCTGTGGCTGGGTTAGAACGGAGAAACTGCATCGTCGTCGTGTTCATAGGGAGACAACGAAATGCGTCGTGTTCATCGGGAGGCAACGGAACGCGTGCTGTTCATCGGGAGCCAACCGGCTTGGATGGAACAGGCGACGGAAACGAGGCTTGTCGTACTGCAGAACAGAGGAAACGGCCTTGTGTTCGACCGGCCACGATGGAAACGGGATCTTGTTCATTGGGAGGGGTCTGGCGTACCGCAAGACGGAGGAAACGAACCTCCTACGGTCGAAACGGGGTCCTGTTGATCAGGAGGGGTGTGGCGTATCGCAAAACGGAGGAAATAGACTTGTGTAGGAGCGCTATGGTCGAAACGGGGGTCCTGTGCATCGGGAGGGGTGTGGCGTACCGCAAAACGGGACTCCACAGGATATTGTTCATCTCCACCGTCGACTGCCTCCACGGGCTACTGTTCATCCACCGTCAACCTCCTCCAGCCTCCACCTGCGACTATTCATCCACGGGCTCCTGTTCATCCAGCCTCCACCGCGCGCTCCTCCACCGGCTACTGTTCAACTAGCCCTCTCCATGGGGGTCCTGTTAAACCACCCCTCCACGGGCTAATTTTCACCCAACCCTCCACCGGCTACTGTTCAACCAGCCCTCCACAGGGTCTTGTTCATCCACCGGCTCGATCGATCGGGGTACTGTTCATCCAGCGGCAACGACCTCTACTACCATGGTTTCCTATTCATCCAACCCCCCCACCGGGAATTGTTCAGCCAAAGCCCCTCAACAACGCTCACTGTTCATCCAGGGAAGGAGGCAGCAGTATTCGATCGGCTTCAGTTAGCAGCAGTAGTGAAGGAATCACTCCGGGTCAGTTAACAGCAAGGGATCGATCGTTCGCTCGGGTTCAGTAACGCGTAGCCTACAGTGCCATATCTCGGGTTCAGTTAGAGCCCAACGCCTCGCACACACGCGCGTACGTACGAGAGAAACGCACATCGCTCGGCCCCCGACCACCCACCGTAACCGGGAACTCCCCAATATTTTTCTCGCCCTCACTTCTACCACGGTTTTTTCTATCATGGACGGCCCAAAGAATGTCATGCAGCTGCGTCTCCGGCCTGCCCAGGACAAAAAGCCCATTTTCTGTCATGATTTTTTGTCATAAAAGTAGGACCCCACCACATCTATGATGATACCAGATTTTGTCACAATTATCGTCATAGGAGTGTCATAAGTATGACATAATTTTTTTTCGTTCGACCCAAAATGTCACATATGTGTCTTTTTTTGTAGTGTCTACAGCGGTTCTCCTTCTTGCAGCATAGGGATCTGACTGTCTCTAGAGTCTGAGACCTGCATCCTTCCCGATCTTCATGCTTTCCGCCAGTGGATGTGTATCATCATGATCTGGGATCTTGGGTTTCAACTTTCTAAGCAGTTGGGCTTCCTCTTCCTCTTCTATTGCATGCACTGGAGCCTTGTTCTTTTCTGCAGCTGGTATATTTCTGGTGGATCTCTTTGGTGCAGTCTTGGTGGCTTGAGCAGTATCGCTCGTTCATCAATAGATAGTCATGGTTTCCTGACTATGGACATGGGGATGTCATTGATAACGAGATCACATCATTAGGAGAATGATGTGATGGACAAGACCCAATCCTAAGCATAGCACAAGATCGTGTAGTTCGTTTTGCTAGAGCTTTCCAATGTCGAGTATCTTTTCCTTAGACCATGAGATCGTGTAACTCCCGGATACTGTAGGAGTGCTTTGGGTGTACCAAACGTCACAACGTAACTGGGTGACTATAAAGGTGCACTACAGGTATCTCCGAAAGTATCTGTTGGGTTGACACGGATCAAGACTGGGATTTGTCACTCCGCATGACGGAGAGGTATCACCGGGCCCACTCGGTAATGCATCATCATAATGAGCTCAAAGTGGCCAAGTGTTTGTCCACGGGATCATGCATTACGGTACGAGTAAAGTGACTTGCCGGTAACGGGACTAAACGAGGTATTGGGATACCGACGATCGAGTCTCGGGCAAGTAACCTACCGATTGACAAAGGGAATAGTTTACGGGGTTGCTTGAACCCTCGACATCGTGGTTCATCCGATGACATCATCGAGGAACATGTGGGAGCCAACATGGGTATCCAGATCCCGCTGTTGGTTATTGCCCGAGAGTCGTCTTGGTCATGTCTGCATGTCTCCCGAACCCGTAGGGTCTACACACTTAAGGTTCGGTGATGCCAGGGTTATTAGGAAGACTTGTATGTGATTACCGAATGTTGTTCGGAGTCCCGGATGAGATCCCGGACGTCACGAGGAGTTCTGCTACACCAACATCACCACGCCGTCGTGCTGCCATTGGAGTCTTCTTCCTCAACCTCTCCTTCCCCTTGCTAGATCAAGAAGGAGGAGACGTCGATCGTCCCGTACGTGTGTTGAACGCGGAGGTGCCGTGTGTTCAGCACTTGGTCATCGGTGATTCGAATCACGACGAGTACGACTACGTCATCACCATCCCCTTGAACGCTTCCGCACGCAACCTGCAAGTGGTATGTAGATGCAATCTCTCTCCCATGACTCGTTGCCTAGATGAACTCATAGATGGATCTTGGTGAAACCGTAGGAAAAATTTTATTTTCTGCAACGTTCTCCAACAGTGGCATCATGAGCTAGGTCTATGCGTAGTTCTCTATTGCGCGAGTAGAACACAAAGTAGTTGTGGGCGTCGAATTGTCAATTCTTCTTGCCGTTACTAGTCCTATCTTGGTTCAGCGGTATTGTGGGATGAAGCGGCCCGGACCAACCTTACACGTACGCTTACGTGAGACCGGTTCCACCGACTAACATGCACTAGTTGCATAAGGTGGCTGGCGGGTGTCTGTCTCTCCCACTTTAGTTGGATCGGATTCGATGAACAGGGTCCTTATGAAGGGTAAATAGAGATTGACAAATTCACGTTGTGGTTTTAACGTAGGTAAGAAACGTTCTTGCTAGCAACCTATTACAGCCACGTAAAAACTTGCAACAACATTAGAGGACGTCTAACTTGTTTTTGTAGCAAGTGCTTTGTGATGTGATATGGCCAGAAGTTGTGATGAATCATGTGATGTATGAGATGATCTTGTTATTGTAATAGGAATCACGACTTGCATGTCGATGAGTATGACAACCGGCAGGAGCCATAGGAGTTGTCATTATTCTTTTATGACCTGCGTGTCACCATGTAAATTACTTTACTTTATTGCTAAACGTGTTAGCCATAGTAGTAGTAGTAATGGTTGGCGAGCAACTCCATGGAGACACGATGATGGAGATCATGATGATGGAGATCATGGTGTCGTGCCGGTGACAAGATGATCATGGAGCCCCAAGATGGAGATCGAAGGAGCTATATGATGATGGCCATATCATGTCACTTCTATATAATTGCATGTGATGTTTATTATGTTTATACATCTTGCTTACTTAGAACGATGGTAGTAAATAAGATGATCCCTTACAAAATTTCAAGAAGTGTTCTCCCCTAACTGTGCACCGTTGCTAAAGTTCGTCGTTTCGAAGCACCACGTGATGATCGGGTGTGATAGATCCATACGTTCACATACAACGGGTGTAAGACAGTTTTACACATGCAAAACACTTAGGGTTAACTTGACGAGCCTAGCATGTACAGACATGGCCTTGGAACACGGAGACCGAAAGGTCGAACATGAGTCGTATAGAAGATACGATCAACATAGAGATGTTCACCGATGATGACTAGTCCGTCTCACGTGATGATCGGACACGGCCTAGTCGACTCGGATCATGTAACACTTAGATGACTAGAGGGATGTCTAATCTGAGTGGGAGTTCATTCATTAATTTGATTAGATGAACTTAATTATCATGAACTTAGTCTAAATCTTTACAATATGTCTTGTAGATCAAATGGCCCACGGTAATGTCAGCCTCAACTTCAATGCGTTCCTAGAGAAAACTAAGCTGAAAGATGATGGCAGCAACTACTCGGACTGGGTCCGGAACTTGAGGATCATCCTCATAGCAGCCAAGAAAGATTATGTCCTAGATGCACCGCTAGGTGATGCACCATTCCCAGAAAACCAGGACGTTATGAACGCCCATCAGTCACGCACTGATGATTACTCCATCGTTCAGTGCGGCATGCTTTACAGCTTAGAACCGGGGCTCCAAAAGCGTTTTGAGAAGCACGGAGCATATGAGATGTTCGAGGAGCTGAAATTGATTTTCCAAGCTCATGCCCGGGTCGAGAGATATGAAGTCTCCGACAAGTTCTTTAGCTGCAAAATGGAGGAAAATAGCTCTGTCAGTGAACACATACTCAAGATGTCTGGGTTGCACAACCGCTTGACTCAGCTGGAAGTTAATCTTCCGGATGAGGCGGTCATTGACAGAATCCTTCAGTCGCTCCCACCTAGCTACAAAAGCTTCGTGATGAACTACAACATGCAGGGGATGGAAAAGACCATTCCCGAGTTGTATTCAATGCTGAAATCCGCGGAGGTGGAGATCAAAAAGGAACATCAAGTGTTGATGGTGAATAAAACCACTAAGTTCAAGAAAGGCAAGGGTAAGAAGAACTTCAAGAAAGACGGCAAGGAGGTTGCCGCGCCTGGTAAATCAGTTGCCAGGAAGAAGTCAAAGAATGGACCCAAACCTGAAACTGAGTGCTTTTATTGCAAGGGAAATGGTCACTGGAAACGGAATTGCCCCAAGTACTTAGCGGATAAGAAGGCCGGCAACACTAAAGGTATATGTGATATACATGTAATTGATGTGTACCTTACCAGTGCTCGTAGTAGCTCCTGGGTATTTGATACCGGTGCTGTTGCTCATATTTGTAACTCACAGCAGGAGCTGCGGAATAAGAGAAGACTGGCGAAGGACGAGGTGACGATGCGCGTCGGGAATGGTTCCAAGGTCGATGTGATCGCCGTCGGCACGCTACCTCTACATTTACCCACGGGATTAGTTTTAAACCTCAATAATTGTTATTTAGTGCCAAGTTTGAGCATGAACATTGTATCTGGATCTCGTTTAATACGAGATGGCTACTCATTTAAATCCGAGAATAATGGTTGTTCTATTTATATGAGTGATATGTTTTATGGTCATGCTCCGGTGGTTAATGGTTTATTCTTAATGAATCTCGTGCGTGATAATACACATATTCATAGTGTGAATGCCAAAAGGTGTAAAGTTGATAACGATAGTCTCACATACTTGTGGCACTGCCGCCTTGGTCACATTGGTGTCAAGCGCATGAAGAAGCTCCATGCTGATGGACTTTTGGAGTCTCTCGATTATGAATCGTTTGACACATGCGAACCATGCCTTATGGGCAAAATGACCAAGACTCCGTTCTCCGGAACAATGGAGCGAGCAACCAACTTATTGGAAATTATACATACTGATGTGTGCGGTCCAATGAGCGTTGAGGCTCGCAGAGGATATCGTTATGTTCTCACACTCACTGATGATTTGAGTAGATATGGCTATGTCTACTTAATGAAACACAAGTCTGAGACCTTTGAAAAGTTCAAGGAGTTTCAGAGTGAGGTTGAGAATCAACGTGACAGAAGAATCAAGTTTCTACGATCAGATCGTGGAAGAGAATACTTGAGTCACGAATTTGGCACACACTTAAGAAAATGTGGAATAGTTTCACAACTCACGCCGCCTGGAACACCTCAGCGTAATGGTGTGTCCGAACGTCGTAATCGCACTTTATTGGATATGGTGCGATCTATGATGTCTCTTACCGATTTACCGCTATCATTTTGGGGATACGCTCTAGAGACAGCCACATTCACTTTAAATAGGGCACCGTCTAAATCCGTTGAGACGACACCGTATGAATTATGGTTTGGAAAGAAACCTAAGCTGTCGTTTCTAAAAGTTTGGGGATGCGAGGCTTATGTCAAGAAACTTCAACCTGAAAAGCTCGAACCCAAATCGGAAAAATGCGTCTTTATAGGATACCCTAAGGAAACCATAGGGTATACCTTCTACTTAAGATCCGAGGGCAAGATCTTTGTTGCCAAGAACGGAACCTTTCTGGAGAAAGAGTTTCTCTCGAAAGAAGTAAGTGGGAGGAAAGTGGAGCTTAATGAAGTACTGCCTCTTGAAACAGAGAATAGCGCAGCGCAGGAAAATGTTCCTGTGGTGCCTGCTCCAATTAGAGAGGAGGTTAATGATAATGATCAAGATACTTCGGACCAAGCTTCCACTGAACTTTGTAGGTCCACAAGGACACGTTCCGCACCAGAGTGGTACGGCAACCCTGTCCTGGAAATCATGTTGTTGGACAACGGTGAACCTTCGAACTATGAAGAAGCGATGGCGGGCCCGGATTCCAACAAATGGTTAGAAGCCATGAAATCCGAGATAGGATCCATGTATGAAAACAAAGTATGGACTTTGACAGACTTGCCCGATGATCGGCGAGCGATAGAAAATAAATGGATCTTCAAGAAGAAGACGGAAGCGGATGGTAATGTCACCATCTATAAAGCTCGACTTGTCGCTAAGGGTTATCGGCAAGTTCAAGGGATTGACTACGATGAGACTTTCTCTCCCGTAGCGAAGCTGAAGTCCGTCCGAATCATGTTAGCAATTGCCGCATACTATGATTATGAGATATGGCAAATGGACGTCAAAACGGCATTCCTTAACGGCTATCTTAAGGAAGAACTGTATATGATGCAGCCGGAAGGTTTTGTCGATCCCAAGAATGCTAACAAGGTGTGCAAGCTCCAGCGATCCATTTATGGGCTGGTGCAAGCATCTCGGAGTTGGAACATTCGCTTTGATGAGATGATCAAAGCGTTTGGGTTTATGCAGACTTATGGAGAAGCCTGCGTTTACAAGAAAGTGAGTGGGAGCTCCGTAGCATTTCTCATATTATATGTGGATGACATACTATTGATGGGAAATGATATAGAATTCTTGGAAAGCATAAAGGCCTATTTGAACAAGTGTTTTTCAATGAAGGACCTTGGAGAAGCTGCTTATATATTAGGCATCAAAATCTATAGAGATAGATCAAGACGCCTCATAGGTCTTTCGCAAAGCACGTACCTTGATAAGATTTTGAAGAAGTTCAAAATGGATCAGTCCAAGAAAGGGTTCTTGCCTGTATTACAAGGTGTGAAATTGAGCTCGGCTCAATGCCCGACCACGGCAAAGGATAAACAAGAGATGAGCGTCATCCCCTATGCTTCAGCCATAGGATCCATTATGTATGCCATGCTGTGTACCAGACCTGATGTAAACCTTGCCGTAAGTTTGGTAGGTAGGTACCAAAGTAACCCCGGCAAGGAACACTGGACAGCGGTCAAGAATATCCTTAAGTACCTGAAAAGGACTAAGGACATGTTTCTCGTTTATGGAGGTGACGAAGAGCTCGTCGTAAAGGGTTACGTCGATGCTAGCTTCGACACAGATCTGGATGACTCTAAGTCACAAACCGGATACGTGTATATGTTGAATGGTGGAGCAGTGAGCTGGTGCAGCTGCAAGCAGAGCGTCGTGGCGGGATCTACATGTGAAGCGGAATACATGGCAGCCTCGGAGGCAGCGCATGAGGCAATTTGGGTGAAGGAGTTCATCACCGACCTAGGAGTCATACCCAATGCGTCGGGGCCGATCAAACTCTTCTGTGACAACACTGGAGCTATTGCACTGGCCAAGGAGCCCTGGTTTCACAAGAAGACCAGGCACATCAAGCTTCGCTTCAACTCCATCCGTGAAAATGTTCAAGATGGAGACATAGAAATTTGTAAAGTGCACACGGATCTGAATGTCGCAGATCCGTTGACTAAACCTCTCCCTAGGGCAAAACATGATCAGCACCAGAACTCTATGGGTGTTCGATTCATCACAATGTAACTAGATTATTGACTCTAGTGCAAGTGGGAGACTGTTGGAAATATGCCCTAGAGGCAATAATAAAAGTATTATTATTATATTTCCTTGTTCATGGTAATTGTCTTTATTCATGCTATAATTGTGTTATTTGGAAATCGTAATACATGTGTGGATACTAGACACCAATACGTCCCTAGTAAGCCTCTAGTTGACTAGCTCGTTCATCAATAGATAGTCATGGTTTCCTGACTATGGACATGGGGATGTCATTGATAACGAGATCACATCATTAGGAGAATGATGTGATGGACAAGACCCAATCCTAAGCATAGCACAAGATCGTGTAGTTCGTTTTGCTAGAGCTTTCCAATGTCGAGTATCTTTTCCTTAGACCATGAGATCGTGTAACTCCCGGATACTGTAGGAGTGCTTTGGGTGTACCAAACGTCACAACGTAACTGGGTGACTATAAAGGTGCACTACAGGTATCTCCGAAAGTATCTGTTGGGTTGACACGGATCAAGACTGGGATTTGTCACTCCGCATGACGGAGAGGTATCACCGGGCCCACTCGGTAATGCATCATCATAATGAGCTCAAAGTGGCCAAGTGTTTGGCCACGGGATCATGCATTACGGTACGAGTAAAGTGACTTGCCGGTAACGGGACTAAACGAGGTATTGGGATACCGACGATCGAGTCTCGGGCAAGTAACCTACCGATTGACAAAGGGAATAGTTTACGGGGTTGCTTGAACCCTCGACATCGTGGTTCATCCGATGACATCATCGAGGAACATGTGGGAGCCAACATGGGTATCCAGATCCCGCTGTTAGTTATTGCCCGAGAGTCGTCTTGGTCATGTCTGCATGTCTCCCGAACCCGTAGGGTCTACACACTTAAGGTTCGGTGACGCCAGGGTTATTAGGAAGACTTGTATGTGATTACCGAATGTTGTTCGGAGTCCCGGATGAGATCCCAGACGTCACGAGGAGTTCCGGAGTGATCCGGAGGTAAAGATTTATATATGGGAAGTTGTCATACGGACACCGGAATAGTTCGGGGGCATATCGGTATTGTACCGGGGCCACCGGAGGGGCCTCGGGGGTCCACCGGGAGGGGCCACCTCTCCCGGAAGGGCTCATGGGCTGCAAAGGGGAAGGGAACCAGCCCAAAGTGGGCTGGTGCGCCTCCCCCCAAGGGCCCATGCGCCCTAGGGTTTGGGGGAACCCTAAAGGGGGCGCCCCCTTGCTTGGGGGGCAAGCCCCCTCCCCCTTGGCCGCCGCCCCCCCCCTCTAGATCCATCTAGAGGGGGCCGGCCCCCCTTGCCCCTTCCCCTATAAATAGAGGGGTGAGGGGAGGGCTGCATACACAAGTCAAGGCGCAGCCCCTCCCCTCCCCAACACCTCTCCTCCTCCGTACGTGCTTGGCGAAGCCCTGTCAGAGTTCTGCTACACCAACATCACCACACCGTCGTGCTGCCGTTGGAGTCTTCTTCCTCAACCTCTCCTTCCCCTTGCTGGATCAAGAAGGAGGAGACGTCGATCGTCCCGTACGTGTGTTTAACGTGGAGGTGCCGTGTGTTCAGCACTTGGTCATCGGTGATTCGAATCACGACGAGTACGACTACGTCATCACCATCCCCTTGAACGCTTCCGCACGCAACCTGCAAGTGGTATGTAGATGCAATCTCTCTCCCATGACTCGTTGCCTAGATGAACTCATAGATGGATCTTGGTGAAACCGTAGGAAAATTTTTATTTTCTGCAATGTTCTCCAACAGGCAGGAGGTCGTTGGCGAAGAGAGGACGATCCAGAGACCCGAGTCAGCACAACAGGATACGCGCGGGAGAAGGGTTTTGGAGAGATTTCCAAAATTTGACCTGTGGTATTTATATCCTGACCCTGTCGGTGTGACCGAGTGGAACGACTCGGTGGAACCGAGATGTAGAATTGCAAGCGGTTACTGCAACTCGGTGTGACCGAACTGTTCTAATCGGTTGATCCGAGATTGAAAACCTAGATCAACTCAGTGAACTCGGCATGACCGAAAGGAATGAATCGGTCAGACCAAAATACACAAAGAGGTTTTGGAAGTTTAAGTCTATGACAAATCGGTGACTCCGAGTGCTCCTCACCCAGAGGGTTTGAATCTGACTTGATCAAACTCTGTGATGTAGCATGAATAGAGTTTGAGAAGAGAAAATCATAGATAGCTAGAGGAAGTTCTTAGGCATTCTTGTCCATCCATTTGGCAAAAGAAAAAGATCCAAACAATCAAAGCAACAAATGGATGTCCTCGAATGAGAAAAATATGCAATCAACATGCTCACGCACTAAGATGGCAAATGAAATATGTGGCAAAGTATGCACAAACACTCTAGCATCTATCAAGCAATTGCCGATGACTAGGTCATCTATATATGAGTATATTGACTGAGGAATCAAATGAGAACATTTGATCGTAGGTCATACTCATCGTTTAAGCACAAGTGGGGTTACCACTTTTACATAAAGCATTGTTGTGTTCACACCATTAGAGTTGCTTTAGCTCAATTCTTAGAGTAAAGCTCCCCCTAGATGTGATATCCCCCCTAAGAGGGATGAACTAACCCTGGGTTTTGTCGATGATGACTTCATTTAGATGTTGAAGATGTGGATGCTCAATGTTGATGTAGATCATTTAGAGCAATCCATTGGAGTGAGTTGCACTTTCAATACCTACATGGGTGTAACGCCCCGAGACCGATGTGCCAGTTGTCCTCCAGTTATTCGCTGTTGTTGCTTTGTCATTTGCTTGCGTGTCGCATCTTGTCATGTCATCATCTGCATTGCATCATCATGTTTTCAAAAACTTGCATCCGTCCCGGTCTCTTTGTTCTCTCCGTTGTCCGTTCTGAGCCCACACACACTTGCACGCGCCCGCGGCATGTCCGAAATATTATTCTATAAGTGGCTGGAAAATGTTCTCAGAATGGGATGAGAGTTGACGTGTGGTCTTATTATAGTGTAGATAGACCGCCTGTCAAGTTTTATCGCATTCGGGGTTCGTCTGATAGCCCAACCGTTAAAATATAGCGGCATTATAGCCGGTCTAACGTCGGACATTTTCGGTCTCCGGAAACCGTGCTGGGCTGCATCTCTCCCCTCTTCTCTCAGACCAACACGCTCTTCACAATCCGCCAGACCCAACCTAACCTCTCTCGTCAGACCGCAGACCACCTTGCGCGCGCGTCCGAAAGTTGTCCCGAACCCGAACCGGACTGTCGCTACCGTTGTGTCCGGATCATCCCCTAACATCTATAAAACATCACCATTTTCTTTGTTGGACTCTCCTACCCTATATTTCTCGATAGTCCGATTTAAATCGGAGGACCCAAATAGCCCCTAATCTAATCTCCCTGAGATATATATATAGTCCAACCCTAAATTTGAGGAGAGATGTCCCATCCTCCCCAGCCGCCGCCACTTCGTTTCCTCGGGATCCCTCCCGATCCAAATCCTCCCCTCCTCGATTTCAACCCCCAGCCAACCATCGCTCTCCGCTGTTCCTCGCTCGATCCAGCGCCTCCCTGTCCTCTCCATCGCCTCCTCCCCTCGTCTAGGAGCCGAGCTCCCGATCTCCTCGTGCCCGAGGCCTCAGCCCTGTCGACGACCACCACCAGGACCGGCCTTCTCCCTGTCCTTCTTCCTCCTTCCCATGCTCCCCCTCCTCTCTCATTTCCTCTCTCTCTCTCTCTCTCCAGGAACCCAGGCAGCAGCCATGGCGCCATCCAGCAGGAGCTCCGCCTCGCCCGCGACCTCTGCCTGCCCTCCGACTCGATCCGGTGGTTCTCGAGGACCTCGCCGCCCGGATCCGTTCCTCCTTCGCCCCGCCACGTTCTAGAGATGCCCCGTCGCTGAAGTCCATCGCGCCCGCCAGCCGAATCTGCTCGAGCTCGCCGCCCCCTGCGCCTCAAGTTCCTTCCGCCGGAGCCCCAAGTCCACCTCTACCCCTCGTCAAGTCCCGCGCCGCAAGCCCCGCCGTCGCCTGCGTCCTCTGCTTCCAGGAGGAGGCGCTCGCTCGCCCGCGCCCGCGTTGACCGCGCCCGCAGCGCGTCGCTTCCGCGTGGCCTCGGGAGCGCCAAGTCCCGCAGCCAGCGCCCCTGGCCCAGCTTCAGTGGCCGCTGAAGCCACCAGCAGGCCGGCCCAGCGCGCACCTGGCCGCCTCTCTCTCCATCTACCTGGGCCTCAGCCTTTGTTGAGCAAACATCCAAGCCCCATGTGCACTGTTGGGCCAGTCAGATCCGGCCCGTAGTTATTTTTTTTTTCTGTTGCTGCGAATTTGTTCAATTATCCAGAGATGCCAGATTTGCAGAAAAACCCTCCTTGTTCATGCATTTAATAACTCACCAACCGTGCATCGGATCTAAATAATTTATATATGTAAAATGCTTAGATTTCTATCTAGTTTAATAATATGCCATTCTCATCCATGTTTAAATTGTTTAAATGTGTTGTTTGATTTAATTTGCATAAATGGCATGTTAAAATGATTTATTTCATAACTAAATAACCGTAGCTTGGATTTAAATAATTTATATATGTAAATGGGGTAGAAAAATGCCTAGTTTAACATCTTGCACTTTATTTTCCTGTTTAAAAACAATAAAATATGGTTTTAGGCAGAACAGTACCAAATCTAAAATATGCACATGAGGATTTTCCGGAATTGTTGTTTGTTATTTCCGGCCTCATTTAAATTGCCTGGATAGGTAGTTTTGTTATGCTTCACCTCTTGCCTTGTTAATCAACATTTAAAATTGTTGGGTACCTAACCGAGAGTGAACTAAATAATTAAATGTGGGGTTTCGTCAATATGCAACCCGTTGCATATTGAGCTCCATTTAACTTGTAGTATTGTTTGTTGCACTTTGCCATGCCATGCATATTTAAACCGGACATGCATCATACTTGTTTGTGCATCATGCCATGTTTATGTGATGGTTGTTTACTATGTTGTTTGTTTGTTTCCGGGTTGCTTCTCTCGTTAGCTTCGGTTTCGTTCCGGAGTTGTGAGGATTCGTTCGACTACGTCCGTTTGTCTTCTTCATGGACTCGTTCTTCTTCCTTGCGGGATCTCAGGCAGGATGACCATACCCTCGAAATCACTTCTATATTTGCTTGCTAGATGCTCGCTCTTTTGCTATGCCTATGTTGCGATACCTACCACTTGCTTATCATGCCTCCCATATTGTTAAACCAAGCCTCTAACCCACCTTGTCCTAGCAAACCGTTGTTTGGCTATGTTACCGCTTTGCTTAGCCCCTTTTATAGCGTTGTTAGTTGCAGGTGAAGATGAAGTTTGTTCCTTGTTGGAACATGGAGATGTTGTTCCTTGTTGGAACATGTTTACTTGTTGGGATATCACAATATCTCTTATTTAATTAATGCATCTATATACTTGGTAAAGGGTGGAAGGCTCGGCCTTATGCCTGGTGTTTTGTTCCACTCTTGCCGCCCTAGTTTCCGTCATATCGGTATTATGTTCCCAGATTTTGCGTCCCTAACACGGTCGGGTGATTTATGGGACCCCCTTGATAGTTCGCTTTGAATAAGACTCTTCCAGCAAGGCCCAACCTTGGTTTTACCATTTGCCTCACCTAGCCCTTTTTCCCTTGGGAGTCGCGCTCTCGAGGGTCATCTTATTTTACCCCCCCCCCCCCCGGGCCAGTGCTCGTCGTGAGTGCTGGTCCAAACCGTCAGCCGCCGGTGGCCACCAGGGGCAACTCTGGGTTCGCCTACCGGAAGTTTGGACAATCCGGTGTGCCCTGAGACCGAGATATGTGCAGCTCCTATCAGGATTTGTCGGCACATCCGGGCAGCTTTGCTGGACTTGTTTTATTACTGTCGAAATGTCTTGTAGCCGGGATTCCGAGACTGATCGGGTCTTCCCGGGGAGAAGGAATATCCTTCGTTGATCGCGAGAGCTTATCATGGGCTAAGTTGGGACACCCCTGCAGGGTTTGAACTTTCGAAAGCCGTGCCCGCGGTTATGGGCAGATGGGAATTTGTTAATGTCCGGTTGTAGAAAACCCGAAGTTGATCTTAATTAAAATACACCAACCGCATGTGTAACCGTGATGGTCTCTTCTCGGCGGGGTCCGGGAAGTGAACACGGTTGTTGGAGTTATGCTTGGCGTAAGTAGTTTCAGGATCACTTCTTGATCATAGTTGTTCGACCGTGCTTTTGCCTTCTCTTCTCGCTCTCATTTGCGTATGTTAGCCACCATATATGCTAGTCGCTTGCTGCAGCTCCACCTCATACCTTTTTACCCTACCTATAAGCTTAAATAGTCTTGATCTCGCGGGTGTGAGATTGCTGAGTCCCCGTGACTCACAGATACTTTCATAACCAGTTTGCAGGTGCCGATGAATCCGTGCAGGTGACGCACCCGAGCTCAAGGAGGAGTTCGATGAAGATCTTGTCCTTTGTGTTGTTTCGTTCTAGTCGATCAGTAGTGGAGCCCAGTTGGGGTCGATCGTGGACCTTTGTCGCTGTTGGGGTTTCTTCTTTTATTTTGGCTCCGTAGTCGGGCCCTGATTGTAACTGTATGATGTAATGTTTTATTCATGTATTTGTGTGAAGTGGCGATTGTAAGCCAACTATGTATCTCTTCCCCTTATGTATTACATGGGTTGTGTGAAGATTACCTCACTTGCGACATTGCTTTCAATGCGGTTATGCCTCTAAGTCATGCTTCGACACGTAGGAGATATAGCCGCATCGAGGGCGTTACAAGTTGGTAATCAGAGCCTTCCCCGACCTTAGGAGCCCCCTCTGATTGATCGTTTTTAGCGGCCGAGTTGTGTCTAGAAAAATGTTTTGAGTCATTTAGGAATTATATATCGGAGAGCTTAGGAATTCTTTTTTACTTCCCAGTCTCCTCACCGCTCTGGTAAGGCATCCTGACGTAGAGTTTTGACTCTTCTCTTCTCAAATTTCACTAAAAAAAATTTTAGGATCACGCGGGTATCTTAGAATCGTTCCGATGGTTTTATGATGACAACATTGTCTTGGTTGCCTCCCGTCAGCAGGGGTTTTAGTGGAGGTGTCCCGGGGAGTTGAGCTCCGAGGTGTTGTCGTCATAATTTTATCGTTGCAGTTCTGGAATACCTGAGTTTAGTACGCCGACATCGAAAATCTCTTTTGTACAGTTGTTGGTGAGATAACCCTGATAGCCCAGTACTGAGGCGAGTGCGGGAGTATTGCCATAACTTGTATAACAGATGCTTTTCGAAGGTTGTGGTAGACGATTTCCGAAGGTTTCTTGGTTATGTGTTGAAGGATGGATACAGCTGGATCTAGGTATTGTTAGTTTGGGTGATATATTTTGTGTCCCCTGTATCCCCAACACCTGATTGCATAACCAGAAAGTTTCGGGAGTTTATAGGTGGGAATTCAAGTAGCTCTTAGAATATCTTTCCAACAGACACATGATACGATATGGGATCTATCATCTGTTTGTTCCGGCTTATTCCGCAAGCCAAATCCTTTGTTTTTGTTTTGTTTTGTGGTATTCGAGTTGCTTCAATGTCAAGTGTTGATTCCATACCTTTTCCAAGCGGTGTTCTCATATTTCTATGTGGATGCTAATCCTTCTTGATCATCAAGGTTGTCTTGTCAATTCTTTTCCAACCGGCGTGCCTCTCTTCAAGTGGATCCGATCATTTCAACATTCACAAGATCACCTCTTGTTTTTTCTCAATGGTGTGTGTTCCATTCGTCCCAAGTTGTCTTTGTTTTTCCCTCCCTCCTACCCTTTTTCTTTAAGGACTCAGATTTCTTAATCAAGTATCCTTTTAATGATGGAAGTTTCTCCATTCTTTCCTTCAATGCTCTTATCCGGTGATTATCATGCAGATGCTCAACAGTTTCAAGTTTATCATTCTCCGTTCTCTTTTCTTCTCCGGGGGACTCAATTCAAGCTTTGTCGATCATATATTTCCTCGTTTCAAATGTTTTCTCTTGCCGGTGTATCTCTTAATCATTCACCTCTCACTATTCATTTGTTCCGGAGTGATGAAGATATCTCAGAAGCTTCAAGTTTCCATTCTCAATTCACTCAATTTCTTTTGAGGATGCTATCTCATTCAAGCCATTTAATTCAACCGGTGTAATCTCTCTTCCTAAGCAATCGTTCAACGGTGGTTCTTTTGAGTGGGCCCTAACCCACAGGTCTTTTCCCAGGATCTTACCTGACTCTTCTAATCTTCCCGGAGCTATTCTAAATTCATTTAAAAGTTTGACGAAAGAATGAATTATCATCAGTCAAATGTCGTTCTCCAAGATCCTTTAATTCTTTCATCGTTGGTTCAACCTTTCTAATTTTCATTCCGGAGTGTCTCAACAATTCATGGTGGTTTCTCGCCATCATTCTCAACATTTGAAGACCAAAGAAGAGTTTCTCTTTAATCTTGCTCCATTCTCTTCAAGATTCATGGTTCTAGCTTGATGTCATCCTCTCATAATTGTTTTCGATTGTGAGAATTCTTTTTACCCATTCGGAGCATTTCAGGAGTCTTTTCAGTTTGATTCTTTGGAGCCCATCATCTCAGAATTATTCATTCTCAGCTTCATCTATCGTTCTCCAAATCTTACCGGTGCATCATTCAAGTATTCTCTAATCAGCTCGTGGTCTCTTCGTTCATTTGTATCTAAATTCCCTCAAGTATCAACATCGTTTTCTAATTCTTCCCAGCGATTCGTTCTCTTTTCTTCAATTGTTTTCAAGTTATTACGATGGTTTGTTCAATACTTCTATTCCTATGTTCTCGTATCGATTTATTCATTGTTTCAATCCTACCGGTGGTTCGTTGAAGACCTTCCCAAATTTGCACCATATCTATCTTGATCTTTTCTACGGGAACAAGTAGTATGCCAAATCCATTGCTTGTCATCAATTTAATTGGTGAAGGATGAGCATAGTGTAATTCTTATTCTTGTTTCATCGAGTAAATTCTATTCCTTATTCCGGAGGTTCATCAAAATTCTTGATTTCATTTGTTAAACTTTCTTTCCGGAGTTCCAAGTTTTTCTCGGTTATATCATCACGAAGATCCATCTAAATCATTGCAAGGCTTCACCTTGTGTTTTCAACTTCTCTTTATTTTTATCATCCTTTCATTACCGGAGTTCTTCATGGAGGCTCTACATAGTGGTTCATCAAGGATTCTTTTCATTCTTCAATTGTTCTTCAAGTTTTCTCTCGGAGTAAGATCCGCCAAACTATACTCTAAATTAAACAGAGTGCTCAACACTTGTTTTGTTTGGAGGAGTTCAAGCATTTCTTCATCTTGCATTCCGAAGTGCAATTCTTTCAACCATATCATTCGAGGTGGTATTATGTCATTCTTGATAATTTGAGTTCATGTCTCATGATTCACATGTTGTTAAGAATGAGATATTTTAAATCCATCATTTTCTCTTCGTTCAAGAGATCTTTTCAACCAATCTATCTCTCCGTTGGAGTTATCTTGGGATATTTTTCACCTAAAGCCTTCCATTGGGAATGTTGCCATTATGGTGCTTATAAATGACCCAAGTTCCTCTTTTATCCTCCCGGTGAACTAAGCTTTCTCGTCTCCTTGTGGATATCAATCCAATCTATTGTTTTCGTTAGTGGCAGGTCGTCACCTCATAATTTTGAGATGTTTCCATAAGCCCACTACAAGCTTATTCGTTTCGTTGTTGGTTCTCCAACAACTCCGTTAAATCCTTCTTTTTAAGGAGGCTCTTTCAAATTCTTTTGTGATAGAAGTTGTTGTTCTCTTCTCTGTTCTCTTGATTCCACTCTTTCATTTGTCCCGAAGGCATTGTGATGTTGCTCTCTTCGCACATCATCTCAAATTGTGAGGATCGTGTCCTTTTCCTTGCTTATCGATTTAACCGGAGTGTTGTGTCTATCATTCCTCTTTAACCGGAGTCTCATCCAAGTGCTTTCTTTTTGCCAAGTTCATATTCTATTACTTCCATTTCCAACCGGAGTGTGGTGTTCTCTCTTCAAGTTCTTTTCATCTTATCAAGTTCTGCATCTCTTTTCAACCGGAGTGGTTCCAACATCTATCTTGTTACTTAAGCTCTTCGTTCTCGCCGTATTCCTTGTACCTTGTCCAACGGAGTATTTCATTTCGTTCGTCTCCATGTTTTTTTCTTTCTTTCTTTTTGCTCAACCTCTCAAGGTTCTTTGGTTTCACTCGTTTGTCAAAGAAGCAACTTAGTTTTACCTCTTCTCTTTCTCTTTAGTTTTTTTTCCTCCGGTGCCATTCTAGATCTCGGGACGAGATCCTCTCGTAGTGGTGGAGTGTTCTAACGCCCCGAGACCGATGTGCCAGTTGTCCTCCAGTTATTCGCTGTTGTTGCCTGTCATTTGCTTGCGTGTCGCATCTTGTCATGTCATCATCTGCATTGCATCATCATGTTTTCAAAAACTTGCATCCGTCCCGGTCTCTTTGTTCTCTCCGTAGTCCGTTCTGAGCCCACACACACTTGCACGCGCCCGCGGCATGTCCGAAATATTATTTTAAAAGTGGCCGGAAAATGTTCTCGGAATGGGATGAGAGTTGACGTGTGGTCTTATTATAGTGTAGATAGACCGCCTGTCAAGTTTTATCGCATTCGGGGTTCGTCTGATAGCCCAACCGTTAAAATATAGCGGCATTATAGCCGGTCTAACGTCGGACATTTTCGGTCTCCGGAAACCGTGCCAGGCTGCATCTCTCCCCTCTTCGCTCAGACCAACCCGCTCTTCACAATCCGCCAGACCCAACCTAACCTCTCTCGTCAGCCCGCGGACCACCTTGCGCGCGCGTCCGAAAGTTGTCCCGGACCCGAACCGGACTGTCGCTACCGTTGTGTCCGGATCATCCCCTAACATCTATAAAACATCACCGTTTTCTTTGTTGGACTCTCCTAGCCTATTTTTCTCGACAGTACGATTTAAATCGGAGGACCCAAATAGCCCCTAATCTAATCTCCCTGAGATATATATATATAGTCCAACCCTAAATTTGAGGAGAGATGTCCCATCCTCCCCAGCCGCCGCCACTTCGTTTCCTCGGGATCCCTCCCGATCCAAATCCTCCCCTCCTCGATTTCAACCCCCAGCCAACCATCGCTCTCCGCTGTTCCTCGCTCGATCCAGCGCCTCCCTGTCCTCTCCATCGCCTCCTCCCCTCGTCCAGGAGCCGAGCTCCCGATCTCCTCGCGCCCGAGGCCTCAGCCCCGTCAACGACCACCACCAGGACTGGCCTTCTCCCTGTCCTTCTTCCTCCTTCCCGTGCTCCCCCTCCTCTCTCATTTCCTCTCTCTCTCTCTCTCTCTCTCTCTCTCTCTCTCTCTCTCCAGGAACCCAGGCAGCAGCCATGGCGCCATCCAGCAGGAGCTCCGCCTCGCCCGCGACCTCTGCCTGCCCTCCGACTCGATCCGGTGGTTCTCGAGGACCTCGCCGCCCGGATCCGTTCCTCCTTCGCCCCGCCAAGTTCTGGAGATGCCCCGTCACTGAAGTCCATTGCGCCCGCCGGCCGGATCTGCTCGAGCTCGCCGCCCCCTGCACCTCAAGTTCCTTCCGCCGGAGCCCCAAGTCCACCTCTACCCCGCGTCAAGTCCCACGCCGCAAGCCCCGCCGTCGCCTGCGTCCTCTGCTTCCAGGAGGAGGCGCTCGCTCGCCCGCGCCCGCTTGACCGCGCCCGCAGCGCGTCGCTTCCGCGTGGCCTCGGGAGCGCCAAGTCCCGCAGCCAGCGCCCCTGGCCCAGCTTCAGTGGCCGCTGAAGCCACCAGCAGGCCGGCCCAGCGCGCACCTGGCCGCCTCTCTCTCCATCTACCTGGGCCTCAGCCTTTGTTGAGCAAACATCCAAGCCCCATGTGCACTGTTGGGCCAGTCAGATCCGGCCCGTAGTTATTTTTTTTTCTGTTGCTGCGAATTTGTTCAATTATCCAGAGATGCCAGATTTGCAGAAAAACCCTCCTTGTTCATGCATTTAATAACTCACCAACCGTGCATCGGATCTAAATAATTTATATATGTAAATTGCTTAGATTTCTGTCTAGTTTAATAATATGCCATTCTCATCCATGTTTAAATTGTTTGAATGTGTTGTTTGATTTAATTTGCATAAATGGCATGTTAAAATGATTTATTTCATAACTAAATAACCGTAGCTTGGATTTAAATAATTTATATATGTAAATGGGGTAGAAAAATGCCTAGTTTAACATCTTGCACTTTATTTTTCTGTTTAAAAACAATAAAATATGGTTTTAGGCAGAACTGTACCAAATCTAAAATATTCACATGAGGATTTTCCGGAATTGTTGTTTGTTATTTCCGGCCTCATTTAAATTGCCTGGATAGGTAGTTTTGTTATGCTTCACCTCTTGCCTTGTTAATCAACATTTAAAATTGTTGGGTACCTAACCGAGAGTGAACTAAATAATTAAATGTGGGGTTTCGTCAATATGCAACCCGTTGCATATTGAGCTCCACTTAACTTGTAGTATTGTTTGTTGCACTTTGCCATGCCATGCATATTTAAACCGGACATGCATCATACTTGTTTGTGCATCATGCCATGTTTATGTGATGGTTGTTTACTATGTTGTTTGTTTGTTTCCGGGTTGCTTCTCTCGTTAGCTTCGGTTTATTTCCGGAGTTGTGAGGATTCGTTCGACTACGTCCGTTTGTCTTCTTCATGGACTCGTTCTTCTTCCTTGCGGGATCTCAGGCAAGATGACCATACCCTTGAAATCACTTCTATCTTTGCTTGCTAGATGCTCGCTCTTTTGTTATGCCTATGCTGGGATACCTACCACTTGCTTATCATGCCTCCCATATTGTTAAACCAAGCCTCTAACCCACCTTGTCCTAGCAAACCGTTGTTTGGCTATGTTACCGCTTTGCTCAGCCCCTCTTATAGCGTTGTTAGTTGCAGGTGAAGATGAAGTTTGTTCCTTGTTGGAACATGGAGATGTTGTTCCTTGTTGGAACATGTTTACTTGTTGGGATATCACAATATCTCTTATTTAATTAATGCATCTACATACTTGGTAAAGGGTGGAAGGCTCGGCCTTATGCCTGGTGTTTTGTTCCACTCTTGCCGCCCTAGTTTTCGTCATATCGGTATTATGTTCCCAGATTTTGCGTCCCTAACGCGGTCGGGTGATTTATGGGACCCCCTTGACAGTTCGCTTTGAATAAGACTCTTCAGCAAGACTCAACCTTGGTTTTACCATTTGCCTCACCTAGCCCTTTTTCCCTTGGGAGTCGCTCTCTCGAGGGTCATCTTATTTTACCCCCCCCGGGCCAGTGCTCGTCGTGAGTGCTGGTCCAAACCGTCAGCCGCCGGTGGCCACCAGGGGCAACTCTGGGTTCGCCTACCCGAAGTTTGGACAATCCGGTGTGCCCTAAGACCGAGATATGTGCAGCTCCTATCAGGATTTGTCGGCACATCCGGGCGGCTTTGCTGGACTTGTTTTATTACTGTCGAAATGTCTTGTTGCCGGGATTCCGAGACTGATCGGGTCTTCCCGGGGAGAAGGAATATCCTTCATTGATCGCGAGAGCTTATCATGGGCTAAGTTGGGACACCCCTGCAGGGTTTGAACTTTCGAAAGCCGTGCCCGCGGTTATGGGCAGATGGGAATTTGTTAATGTCCGGTTGTAGAAAACCCGAAGTTGATCTTAATTAAAATACACCAACCGCGTGTGTAACCATGATGGTCTCTTCTCGGCGGGGTCCGGGAAGTGAACACGGTTGTTGGAGTTATGCTTGGCGTAAGTAGTTTCAGGATCACTTCTTGATCATAGTTGTTCGACCGTGCTTTTGCCTTCTCTTCTCGCTCTCATTTGCGTATGTTAGCCACCATATATGCTAGTCGCTTGCTGCAGCTCCACCTCATACCTTTTTACCCTACCTATAAGCTTAAATAGTCTTGATCTCGCGGGTGTGAGATTGCTGAGTCCCCGTGACTCACAGATACTTCCAAAACCAGTTTGCAGGTGCCGATGAATCCGTGCAGGTGACGCACCCGAGCTCAAGGAGGAGTTCGATGAAGATCTTGTCCTTTGTGTTGTTTCGTTCTAGTCGATCAGTAGTGGAGCCCAGTTGGGGTCGATCGTGGACCTTCGTCGCTTTTGGGGTTTCTTCTTTTATTTTGGCTCCGTAGTCGGGCCCTGATTGTAACTGTATGATGTAATGTTTTATTCATGTATTTGTGTGAAGTGGCGATTGTAAGCCAACTATGTATCTCTTCCCCTTATGTATTACATGGGTTGTGTGAAGATTACCTCACTTGCGACATTGCTTTCAATGCGGTTATGCCTCTAAGTCGTGCTTCGACACGTAGGAGATATAGCCGCATCGAGGGCGTTACAATGGGTTAGTCCCACAAGGAACAAATAAGGATATCCATAGACATAGAGTGAAGTACACACACGATGATGTCCCTGAAAGAATTAGGTTACCTTGTCCCTTGTCTTACCAACAAGAGGGTTTGTGACTCCTTGAACTAGTGCAAGATATGGATGTTGTTTGCACTTGTTCTCGCCAAAATGATACGAGTGTAATATGTTGGCGGAGTCACCCTCAAGAACTCTCTAGTTCTTCTTCTTCGGGATCCACATCAACTTGATGGGAATCCTTGGAGTTGTAGTCGTACTTGGATGAAGTAGAACTTGACGTAGTCTTCGGAACCCACTTGACCAAGGCCTTAGGAGCTTCTTCAAATGCATCAATCTCCTCTTGAAGCTTGTCCTTGCCTTTTTGCTTGTGGTATTGTGGTTGAAGATCGTCTTGAGCTTGTGTCCACTTGAAGGAAGTAGGATCATACTTCTCTTGTTGAGGAACAAACTTCGTCTTGGGGTATTGATCTTCTTCCCACTCAACTCCATTGGCATTGAACTTTTGTTCAAAACCAACACCTTGATTCTTCCGGTGCCTTCCTTGCTTGCGTACAATTTCCTCAAATTGCTTACTTCCAGCAAGGCTCTTGTAAACACCTTTCTCTATAATTCCCTTCAATAAGCTATTTTCTTGCTCAAGTGTAACTTGGCTAAGAGAATCACTAGTGGAATCAAGAGAACTAGTAGAAGCATCAATAATGGATTTAGCATGATTATTGTTACTACTAGATGAAGAATCTTTCATGTTCTTGTTGCTAGATTTTACTTGTGGCATGTAAGTAGACAAGAGTAAACGCTTGGCAATGTAAGAAGAACTTTTCTTATGAAGATCATCATTGATTGCTTTTAAGAACCAATGCTCTTGCTCAAGGTTGAGCTTTTTAAAGCGTAGCTTCTCATGAGTCTTTAAAAGCTCTTGATGATCTTCTAAGGTAGTTTCATGAGCTAACTTAAGAGTGTTTAGTTCTTTAGTTAGACGCTCAATCTCCTTCTTATCATTGTCATTTGTTTTATCTTGATTAGCATGATTAATAGCAAGTTCATCATAGTTTTCATCACTAGAGTTGTCAACAAGTAAATCATCATTACCTAGCAAATCATCTTCATCACTATTGAAATCAACATACTCGGGGTGTGATACCTTTGGACCTTTAGCCATGAAGCATCTTCCAATTCCTTCATTTGGTGAATCAAAAATGTCATAGGAGTTGGTTGACACAAGTGCTAGACCGGCAACACCTTCATCTTGGGTATATTTGGAGTCGGAGTGATAACTTCTCTTGGAGTGGTGGTCGGAGTCAGAGCCGGATACCCATTCACCAACATGAGCTTGATGTCTTCGTTTTGTATAGCTCCTTGATGACTTGTCCTTCCTTTCCGAATCCTTGCTTCTGCGAGAGGTTCTGAACGATCATCTCTACTCCTTCTCTCCCTTAGAGGTGATTCTTCTCTTTTGCATCTCCTTTTAGGTGATTCTTCTCTTCTTTAGTAGGGAGCCGTACACTCATTGGAATAGTGTCCGGTTCTTCCACAATTTTAGCAATTACGCTCATGACTAGAAGATCTTTTGTCATTGTAGGACCTTGACTTGGAACTTCTTTCTTTGCTTCTACTCTTGTAGAACTTGTTGAAGTTCTTCACCATTAGGCTCAATTCTTCATTGAAGGCTTATTTCTCACTTGATGATGTAGGAGCATCACATGAGGCTTTGTAAGCACCACTAGACTTGTTGTGAAGCTCTTCTTTGTCATTGAGTGACATCTCATCAGCAACAATTCTTCCAGTGACTTCGGTTGGCTTGAGATCTTTGTAATTGGGCATCATTTGGATCAAAGTGCACACAATATCATATTTTCCATCCAAGGCTCTTAGGATCTTCTTGATGATGAATCTGTCGGTCATCGCTTCACTTCCTAAGCCGGCAATCTCATTTGTGATGAGAGCAAGCCTAGAGTAGATTTCAGCGACACCTTCACCATCCTTCATTTTGAACTTGTCAAGCTGACTTTGAAGCACTGGATTCCTTGACGGAGTCGGTACCTTTGTGCATATCAATCAAAGTATCCCAAATTTCCTTTGCATTCTCAAGGCGTCTGATTTTGTTGAATTCTTCAGGGCACAATCCGTTGAAGAGAATATCACAAGCTTGAGCATTGTATTGCAACATCTTCAATTCTTTCGCAGTAGCTTCATGATTAGGTTCTCTCCCATCGAAGAATTCACCTTGCAAGCCAATACACACAATAGCCCAAACGGCGGGGTTATGTCCAAGAATATGCATTTTCATCTTATGCTTCCAACTAGCAAAATTAGTACCATCAAAATAAGGACCTCTACGGTTGTAATTTCCCTCGCTAGACCCCATACTCTCCTATGTTGTGAAACCAAGGCTATGATCACCAAAGCTATGTAAATTAAGGCAAATGGAGACCAAAGCTATGATACCATTTGTATGATCGAAAGTATGTCTAGAGGGGGTGATTAGACTACTTGACCAAATAAAAATCTAGCCTTTTCCCAATTTTAAGTCTTGGCAGATTTTAGCAACTTAGCACAAGTCAAGCAATCAACCTACACATGCAATTCTAAGAGCATAGCAGCGGAATGTAAATCATTGCATATGAAGGTAAAGGGAAGGAGTTTGAAGGGAGCATACGCAATGAAGACACGAAGATTTTTGTGTGGTTCCGATAGGTGGTGCTATCGTACATCCACGTTGATGGAGACTTCAACCCACGAAGGGTAGCGGTTGCGCGAGTCCATGGAGGGCTCCACCCACGAAGGGTCCACAAAGAAGCAACCTTGCCTATCCCACCATGGCCATCGCCCACGAAGGACTTGCGTCACTAGGGTAGATCTTCACGAAGTAGGCGATCTCCTTGCCCGTACAAACTCCTTGGTTCAACTCCACAATCTTTACGAAGGCTCACCTAACCAATCTAGGAGACACCACTCTCCAAAAGGTAATAGATGGTGTGTTTATGATGAACTCCTTGCTCTTGTGCTTCAAATGATAGTCTCCCCAACACTCAACTCTCTCACACAGATTTGGATTTGGTGGAAAGATGATTTGAGTGGAAAGCAACTTGGGGAAGGCTAGAGATCAAGATTCTTGTGGTTGGTGTTTGACACGAGAAAAACATCTAGGGACTCCGGGGAGAAGGGAAGAGGGGAGTGTGTTTCTCTCGTACGCCGGGAAAGGAGAAATGAGTATGCGGGCATGCCAGTGCACCGTAGTACACAAAGAAAATAAGGTACGGGAAGCATGTATTTCATTAATCTCGTTGGAGAAATAAAATTACAAGATCCCATAATAAAAGGGTGCGCTCCATGGCCTACTAGCGCGGCCGGGCTGACTATGGCGATTGTGCGATCTCCTGGTTCCCGGGGCCTCGGAAGACTCCCGGTTAATTACTCCCGCGGGCTCCGCGAGATACCTCCGATTGAGCTGTGTGGTCGTCTTCGTCGTCTTTGCTTCGCGTTCTCCATGCATGATGATGGTGATGTGTGTGTGGGCGGCGGCAGAGCCCGTGTCCTCGTCGGTACACGCGCCGCGTGTAGCGTAGCCTTTGCGGTGGCCACGCTCGCCCTCGCCGTCATGCCTTGTCGGTCTTGGCGGCATTGGAGGAGTTGTTGTTGGGGTAGAATGGATCACGCTCGGCTCGGACTTCTCGACGACCAGTAGCTTCTCGGGGTGTACAAGGGTCAACGCCCTGCGGGAGTAATTGTCGATGGAGACCGGCGTCGGTGTATGACCGTCGCGTTTCTCACGCCAGCATGGCCTGAGTGGTCGATACCTCGTCCTGGCAAGACGCCGAGTCCTCGGCAGTCGGCGTCACCAAGGCGTCGTCTCACGAGTTCGTAGAGGAGCAGTGTTGTCGTTGAAGTTGCGTCGCCTCGCCGTCGCATCTTGTCCTCGGGCAGCGCCAACTTGCTCGGCTTCGGCCTCCGAATGAGCGTGGCGCTGGTAGCAGCGACACGGGGGTAGGAGGCCATTTGAATCATGGCATCATGGTGTGGGACCCCAGCCTTCACTTCGCGTCCGGGCACGGAGTGGACGTCGCCGTGCTCACATGTTCATCTTCAGAGCTCTACAGTAAGACGGCGTGGACAAGCAGGAGGTGGGGTGTTGCGCATCTCCATCTTTGGCGACATCAAGCATGACGAAGTAGATGGTGTCGAACAGCTTCATTGGTGTCGTCTTCGGGTGATAGCTCATGTGTAGCTTCTTTCATGCATTTCTTTTTGTGAATCTAATAAACGCGTACGTTGCCATACATCCAACATGCACGTACATGCATGGCCCATGCACGTGCACATAAGGTATATTGTGCATACTAGTTCGCTTACACCATTAGCGATAGTTCAGGGGCACTTTGTGGCACAAGGTGGTCTCTCGGTGATGGGAAGCCGGCCGTCAAACTGGATGCTCCTGCTGTGACGAGGAAAAGGCGGACCCGGCGAGGCGTCGGCTCCGAGGTAGGGCATCGTTTGCTTCCGTTACAACATTGGCTGCACCGTTGCTCGATGTTGCTGGTAGGTGCCGACGAAGAACCGCCGGCGAGTGCTTGGGCGATGTCACGGGTTGCACGATGTCTTCAACGCGTCCACCTCAAGGAGCCGCCGGTAAGTGCTCCGTCTTCATGGAGGAACACACGGTGTGATAGGTGTGCTTCTTCTTGGATGATGTTTCTCTTGTGCGATGAAGTAGACACGGGCTCCGTAGAACGATGATGGCCACATCAGTGCCATCGACCTCCACTCCATGGCGGCGGCTTGATAACATCGACAACGGGAGACGTCGTGGCATGCTCCACTTCGTCGTCTTCTGCTGCCTCATCATGATGAAGTAGACGTGAGGAGTGATGGGGCCCTCGGTGCCGTTGAGCTCCATGGAGCCACCATGACGAAGGGGATGACATCTCGGCGACCTCCGTGTCGTCGGCTTCCATGGGGCTGGCTTGACGACATCGACGACAGGCTCTTCGTGGCGTGCTCCATGTCGTCATCCTCCGCGGCACCATCGTGATAAAGCGGTCGCGGGTGATGATGGCGATCTCTGTGGCGTCCACCGTCTATCGGTGATGAGCAAGGACGGCCTCCGTGGCATTGACCTTCGGGGCATCGACCTCCGTGGCGTCAGCGTCCATAACACGGGCTTGGTGAAGATGAGCTCCGGAGACGCGTCGCCCTCGTCGAGCGGTGATGAGTGGGGGGCGGCCACCGTGGCGTCGATCTCTGTGACACCGACCTCGGTGGCGTCAGCGTCCATAGCACGGGCTTGGTGAAGATGAGCTCCGACGATGCGTCGTCCTCATCGCGCGGTGATGGGCAGGGGCGGCCTCCGTGGCGTTGACCTCCGGGGCATCGACCTCCGTGGCGTTAGTGTCCATAACACGGGCTTGGTGAAGACGAGCTCCGGAGACGCGTCGCCCTCGTCGAGTGGTGATGAGTGGGGGGCAGCCACCGTGGCGTCGACCTCTGTGACACCGACCTCGGTGGCGTTAGCATCCATAGCGCGGGCTTGGTGAAGATGATCTCCGGCGATGCGTCGTCCTCATCGCGCGGTGATGGGCAGGGGCGGCCTCCGTGGCGTTGAGCTCCGGGGCATCGACCTCCGTGGCGTCAGCGTCTATAGCGCGGGCTTGGTGATGATGAGCTCCGGCGACGCGTCGTCCCCATCGCGCGGTGATGAGTGGGGTGGCCACCGTGGCGTCGACCTCCGGGGCATCGACCTCCGTGGCGTCATCTTGGCCGAACCGTCGTGACAAGGCGAACAGCAGGTGGTGATGACGACCTCCTCGTCGTTCTTTGTGGCGCTGGCTTGGTGAAGACCATCTCCGGCAACGTCGACTTCATCTTCCGGTCCGGCGGCTCCATCTCTGACGGGGGTCCAATCATGCGAACATTGCTTTCGGCAACGCTCCCTCCCGACTTGTGTGCGTGCATGCTACATGCAAAGAAGGAACAAGGAGAGGGATGGGTTAGATCAAAGTTTTACCCTCGGGGAAGGTGAGCTTCGCGTCCATGTCACAGCCGCCGAGCTCCCTGTACGCCGGCCTCCTCTCTCCGTGTACGCCGGCTTGGGTGCCTGCGTCCTTCCTCCAGAGTCTTCTATCTGGTTGAAGCACCGGCTGGCATCTCTTCTATATGTCCCTGATAGACGAAAATACATGTATATCAAAAGAAATTAGTCGACGGGGTCATCCTCTCGTCGGGTGCCTGCTCGCCATGGGCGCGTGAAGCGCGTCCAACGTTGGATCGTTGGCAACGCGCTCCCGCTGCCATCGTCGCTGCGGACGCGTTCTTCTTCTTCTCCGCAGGCACGACGCCTGCGGCGCGGCGCCGCTGCGAGGGGGAGCGCACACGCAGTGCGCCGTCGGCCCGTCACCGAGCTCGGGACGTAGCCAGCGCAACCTCCGGCGTAGCGCGTGCGTCCGCCCCATCCCCTCGACGCTACACTAGGGGCGCGTCTCTTCCTGGCCGCGGCCGCTGCCTCCCTCCTGCATGGGTTCCGCGTCGACGCCGCCGCATAGGCGCCTCCCCTGCTGGCCTCTCCCTGGTCACGTCCTTAGACATCCTGCAAAATAGATGATAACACAAAGATCATTGCTTGACAGGCGTGTCTCGTCGTCGCCGTCGCCACCACCGCCACCGCCTCGGGGGCGTCTTCTTCCACATGGTTTCGCCGGCTGCCTCTTGCTTTGCTTTGGCGCATGAGATGTGTTCGTGGGCTGGGTCTCCCCCCTCAGGCCGTGCGTGAACCCTGGAAATGGACTTGTGCCCGTGTATTTATAGGTAGGAGGTAGACACCCCGGCGGCCACGGTGTAGTTGGAACCTCCCGATACTTGTGCTACCTGATTCTATCAGATCAGAATTTTCTGTTTTGATCTCCAAAGGGCCGATGCTTATCTCTTTTTCTTGTTCTTCCTTCTTTGACGCGCAATTGTATGTTTTCCCGCGTGTGCAGCATAGACGTGTGTTTGGCCTTCCAAAATGTAAACCTGCATGTGTGTTAGACTATACCACCGAGTATCAGTGCAATTATACATTGGGTCAGTACGTGAGCAAACTCAAAAAAAGCATGCATGCACGTACGACTGAATCAAGGATTGCCTACTACGGGTGTGTACGTGTACACCCAAAATCAACCATTGATGTGTATAACTTGCACTTAAAAATAATAATTTAAATTTAAACTTATATTTTCTGAAAATGGAACGCACAAAAATGCGTCGAACAAATGCCCCCTCGCCAAGTTGAGTTCGAGCGCAGAGCGATCAAACTCGACTTGGTGAAAATACGTAACCATTTAGCGCAATTTCTTGCAGCCTTGGTTCAACTTTTTTTTAAGATAGTGCTGGTAGGTCCTTCAGCATTTTTCCTCTTATCTGGTAACTTGTTGGGCCATGTAGCAGCTATGGCGCCAATCAACAAAGTGACATCAGCTTGTCCCCATTCTGTAGCGAAATACCGTGCCATATTTTGGAGAGTTTTTATCAACCTAGTCGCGACCGCCTAACTACTGCGGTGACAGCCGACTAACTTGAAGGGTTTCACAGATTCATGCTAGCCGCAATGGCGCATTACACTGCTCCCATTATCTTCATATGATGATGTAGGTGGGGCGTCGGTAGACCATCGACAACTCCGTTTCACCATGAATAGTGTACCGCCAGGTGGTAGGCCGGGACACCACCGACCTTATGGATGATCGAGGGATGAAATTGCCCCCAAGCTTCATTGTTGGTGCAGATGATTGGTTGCCGGGATGCCGTCGGCATTAGCAGATCGACGTCGGGATATCATCGACGTCAACAAGCGTACGGGATTGTCCCCGATGCCTTTGTTGTTGGTTGGTGTAGAGACTCGACGTCGGGTTGTCATCGGCAACGCCGAGAAGTACCTCTTCATTGGCTGCAAAAGACGTTGGGGAAGCGCAACAACTAGAAACACCCCACAAAACAAAGCGAACCAAGAGGGAAAAAAAAGAAGGTTTGGTTGGGTTTTAAAATGTTGGCTTTCCCGTTATACACCAGCTATGGGTGTGACATCCGAGAAGGCTACCAAAGGACTTGTCATCGGGAATCGTCGAAGTACCATGACGATTACAAATCAACAACTGCTTAAGCCTCAGTGTACGTGTATGAAGACGTCGTGTTTCGGGATGCTTCCGAGAGGCAACAGAAATTCATATTCTAGCCCTTCATCATGCGGAGGGGCCCCACAACTCGTCATGCCCCCTGTACATGCCTCATGAACCCAGAGACTTGGGTATGGTAGGTTCAGGGTAGATGGTTTTGGGAGAACAGCTTGGCGATTTTTCTTCATGCCTTATCGAGGGGTGGTGAACATCTACCTTCCGCCTTCTTTCAAGTGTGTCTCTTACTGCTTGGGACAACTTGACTGCTTCTTGGACTCTTGTGGTTTTTTTTTTGATTGCTTCTTGGAGATTCGGGATTGTTTTTTTTTTGTGCGGATTGATTGATTGCCCGCGAACTTCATGAACTTGCTTGAACTTTTGTGGATTCTGCTTGCACTTCTTGATGATTCTTCTTCCATGACTTCTCGAAGACCCACCTTGAGAACTTGGAAGGCACCTGTTCACCTCTGTGGACTAAGAAAACCCTCAGGCATTTTATCTGGAGCTTTTTGGTGGCATATCCCAGAGTTGTCATGTGGCTTCGCACCGAGCCGACTTGCGTTGAGCCAGGTAGCCACCATGAATCTTTTCCTATAGTCTCCCCTGGGATGCGAGTTTCTGCGAACATGAAGCATGACAGGAAACATGAAGGGTGTGGGGTCTCGGCGCTCAGAAGTGCCCAAGTAATCGTCTCCGCTGCCTTCGGAAGCATGCACCTGATACGTGTCGTGCATTGTGGGTGTAGGAGCCGCTCTGCCTACAACTTGACACATTGTGCCACCCTCCGACAAGTCCTAGGGTAGCCGAAACTTCAATCAACAACATGATGTGGTAGGGGAAAGCCAGTTTTTTTATTGTTGGATTGAGTCCGTTAAAACTGGGGAGACCAAGAAAATATCCACAACATGCAATGAAGAGTGCATCATGGATCCGATAGCCCACTGAAAAGGGTCTCCCCAAGGAAAAAAGGCAACGAAAGAGGCAACACTTTAAGAAAAATATTTTTTTAGGAACCTTTCGTTGATTGGAGGCATAGGCCGGACTCCCTGGGAATCAACCAGCTGGTATGCACCCCCCTCGTAGACTTGCTCGACGACATATGGTCCTTCCCACTTTGGCTCGAACTTCCCCTTCGTCTTGTGCGTGATGACGATGGGTCGACGGAGCGCGAGGACCAACTCTCCCTTCCAGAATACGCGCTACTTGACGAGCTTGTCGTAGGCTCTCACCTTGTTCTGGCGGTAGAGCTCCAGGTTTTGCAGGGCATGAAGTCGCTCCTCTTCAAGGGCGTCAAGCTCCTGGAGACGAAGTTGTACCTGTTTGTCTTGGGTGAGTCCTTCCTGGAGAGCCACCCTTAAAGAGAGTCGCTGGACTTCCAATGGCAGTACAGCTTCACTCCCATAAACGAGAGAGAATGGAGTAGCCTGTGTCGGGGTACGAACTGTAACGCGGTATGCCCATAAGGACTCGAAGAGACGATCATGCCAACCTCTCTTGTGTCTTGTCACCGTCTTCTTGAGTATCTTGCCGAGCGTCTTGTTGAAGGCTTCGATCGCCCCATTGGCTTGAGGGTAGTAGCCTGTGGAGTAGTTCCACTTGATCTTGTACTTCTCCATGAACCTGTACATCTTGTTGGACTTGAATGCCTTGGCATTGTCGGAGGTGATGCGGTGTGGAATCCCAAAGCGATATATGATATTTCACTCTAGGAACTTGATGACGTTGTCGCTCTTCACCTCCCGTAGTGGAACGGCATCCACCCATTTGGAGAAGTAGTCCGTCGCGGCGAGGATGAAACGATGCCCCCCGGATGACGGAGGGTCAATGAGGCCGATGACGTCGATTCCCCAAGCGTCAAATGGCCAAGAGGGAACTGTAGGGTGAAGCGGGACCGGCGACTGGTGCTTGAAGTCGCCATGTATTTGACAGTTGTGGCATGACCTGGCCACCCGAAGGCAGTCCGCCATGACGCCGGGCCAGTCGTATCCTGCAAGACGTATGCTATGATACATCTTAGCTCCTCCTTGGTACCCGCCGCAGACTCCATGGTGCATCTCCTTGAGAATCTTCTCGGCTTCACCTCGGTTGACGTACCGAAGTAGGACCTCCTGTCCATGAGACCTCCTGTATAGGACACCTGCTTCATAAAGATAAAAGGGGAATCGTCGTTGTAGTTGGCGTCTCGCGACGGGGTCGTCGGGGAGACTGCCATGCTTGAAGTAGTCGAGGAAGGGTTGCAGCCACTCGTCTTCCTCCACGGCGTTCGTCATGATGGAGTTGACCTCGTACTCTGCCGGGATAAGCTCCAGAACAGCTGGGAGGAGCCATCTTTCTTCAACATTTACCTGCATGGTTTTATTATCCGGGAGCACCAATGCTGCCGCTAGCTTTGACAAGGCATCAGCAGGCGCATTTCTGCTCCGCGGGACATGGAGCACTTCAACATGTTGAAATTTCTCCATGAGGTTCTGGGCCGCAGTGTAGTACGGCACCAGTTTAGGCTTGCGAACTTCGTAGATGTCATTGACTTGACGAACAATGAGCTGGGAGTCACCAAAGGCCCGTAAAGAGCAGACATCCATGGAGAGCGCCAGGAGAAGGCCGAAGATGAGTGCCTCGTACTCTGCGTCGTTATTTGAGCATTCTTCTTTGAGGAGGGAAAATGAGTGATACATCACCCCTCCTTGCGGCATCTTGAACACCAAACATGCACCTGCCCTTTGTCTTGGGGCTCCATCAGCATCGGCCTCCATGCGAGAGGCGCCATCGAAGTAGAGCTCCTACGGTGCCTCGAGGTCGACGGTGAAGACCTCCTCGTCAGGAAAATCGGTGATGAGGTGGTGGAATAGAAGGGTTGAGCGGTACGTCCGTCGCTCCGGCGATGCTTAGTCGTATTCCTCCGGCTTGTCGATGTCCGCCGATGAAGATGTCTGGCCTAGTCAGCTCAGACAGGTGGGCGGCCTTCGCCTCGTCGGTTCCTGGCCTGGTGGTGTCCGCCTCGTCGGTGTCGAACATGGTGGTTTGCCTTCGCCTCATCGGTGCCCGGCAAGATAGGTGTAGCTTCATCGGAAAAGGACTTGTCGGTGAAGTGGCTTTGCCTCGTCGGAGCTTGGACGATGTTGGGGAACGCTGTTGATGTAGAAGTTGGAGTAGACTTGAGTGTCACCGCATAGCATGCGGCATTGCTTGAAGATGACGAGCTTGTCGATGTAGACCTCGGGGTGTTGCAGTGACAGGGATGACCTCCACTCGGTGTAGACGGTTGGTGTCGAAGAATGGCGGTGTGCCGGTGCAGTAGGCGTCCTCGCCAGGCGATTTGTGGAAGAAGATGGCGACATCACGTGGACGTCCGGTGGCGCCGATGTTGGCGGCGTCCTCGCCAGATGAAGAGTTGATGGAGATTGCAATGCCGTGCCGATGTAGTCGAATGGCGGTGAGTCGGTGTAGTCGGCGTCCTCGTCAGGTGCGAAATCGATGACGATGGCAATGTTATGTCGATGTAGCCGACTTCTCCGGTGAGACGGATGAGGACGACGAGGGCACTGGTAGTGTGGTTGATGAAGATATGAAGACGGTGCAACTCCTGTTTCATCTTCTTCGGTTTTACATGGGCGAGCTCTGATTATCCGTCCATCTCAGCCGTGATTCCTATCACGGATGCACTGAAATGAGAGAGATAGGAAAAGATAAAGAGAAGATGATGTATGTAGGCATGCCATTAAACAAGATGGATGCCGTGATTTTAATCTTCCCTCGCGGAGGTAAATGATGGTGCGGCCTTGGACGTTGGCCTCCTCCTTCCGGCATGTGCACTACTGTACATGTCTGACTTGGGGTGACACCGGGATCCACCTCGGGATGCTTGTGTTGATGCATTGTGTGGCAGCGTGTACGGAAGAGGGCTCCGCTGTCGTCGTCATCGCGGTCTTCATGGGCGCGCGCCTGGTCGCTGCCATCTTGAGCCTTGTTGTGTCACGTATTACATCGCTTCCGCGAGTGTCTCATCAACTCTATGGAGATGGCATCAACGCTCCTTCTTCATGTGTACGTGAATATCATCTGCCCAGCTCTTGGGCGCGATATGTCGCTGCTCTCAACTTAGGTGCAGGTTGATGTTGGCAGGGTGGAGATGGTGCCGGGCTGTAAGCCGGCAGCTTCGACATCATCGTGGTGGTGTAAGTCGCTCCAAGCCGCACGCCGACATGGTGGAGATGGCGCCGAGCTGTAAGCCGGCATCTTCAACTTCATTGTGGTGGTGTAGATGGCTCCGGGCCGCACGCCGGCATGGTGGAAATGGCGTCGGGCTGTAAGCCGGCAGCTTCGTCATCCTCGCGGTGTCGTAGATAGCGTCGGGCCATGCGCCGGCGCGGTGGAGATGACTCCGGGCTGCAGGTCGGCAACTCCGTCGTTGTTGTGGTGGTGTAGATGGCGCCGGGCCACACGCCGGTGCGGTGGAGATGACTCTGAGCTGCAGGTCGGCAGCTCCGACATTGTCGTGGTGGTGCAGATGGCGCCGGGCCGGACGCCGACATGGTGGAGTTGACGTCGTGCTACTCGCCAGCAGGCTTGTCGTCGTCATCGTGGAAGCGTTCATGGAAGAAAACACCGCCAGCGAGCTCTCCGGCGTGTGTTCATCGATGTCGTTGTAATGCCTATGGAGCTGCAGTCCTCTCTCCTGGATGGGTGTCGACGTAGAGCGTTGATGCGGATGGAAGAGGGCACCGCCGGCCGGTCCTCCTGCATCGTCGTTGTACGCCCAGGTTGCCACGGTCGCTGGCGCGTCATCTCAACACGTGGTGCCCGTGGCCTCCATTGGCGCGTGTATGTGTAGCCGCTGCCTCTTGGCTGTGTGGGTTGATGTGTACTGTGAAAGAGTACATGGAAGAAGACGCCGCGGGCGAACTCTCCGGCCGTCGACATCGGGGTACGTCCATGGAGCTGGTGCGGCTCCCCTCCATCTCCTCGCCGTCGCCGCCGTGGGCATTGTCTCAACTTGGTCCCTTTTGATGTGATCTGATGTGCTACTAAAAATCCAAAGAAAAAGAAACAACTCATTGAAGAGAAAAGCACGTACGTGCCCTTGCATGCATGTACCATGCAACTCAAAATGTCTCAAGTGCTCTGAAGAGCTTGACTTGACACACAACAGCTTCGTGTGTGATGCCGTCAACGTCGTCGAGCTCGGACGGGTGTCACTGCCCCCACCGCCATGTCTTCTCGCCGGTCTTGCCGCATGTGTGCTTGCAGCGCCGCGAGCGAGCCGCCTGCCGTACGCGCCGCCGCGGTGGGCGCGTGTATCTCGACTGGCTGCCATACGTCCCGATCTTGCCGATGCTGCCGCCAGATCGCATCTTCTCTTGGTCTTCTCCCTTCCCCAGGGTGCGCTCTCCATCGTCGCTCCTCAGTGAAATGAGAGATGAAAAGAGAGGAAAAGTGAGAAGATTAATTATACATGTCGTTGACGAAGAAGGATGCTTAGGTTAATTGTTGAATGTAGCTTGTGGCAGCGTGGATGAGTGACGGCTTCGTCGGGATCGCCAACGGACGCCCGTCGTCATTGCGGACGACGGCACATCATCTGCGGCAATCCCGGCTACAAGTGTACCGAGGCCGAGCGCATGGTCCGTCGACGGGTGCCCGCGGCCTTCGTCGGCGCATGTAGTCGTTGCCTCTGTGTGGGCGCTTCCCTCTGGGCGATCCCCTGGGCCTCTCTCCGGGCGCCCTCTATGCGTTGTCGCTCCCTGTACATCATCGTCGCAGAAGCCGTCGCCTGATCCGCGGTCGGCCCGGCTATGGGTTGGATGAGCGCACGGTCCTCCTCGGTTTCCTTGACGCTGCCACATTGCGGGCGCGTCTCCTCCTTTTCGGGTCTCCTCGCTGAAACGAGAGATGAAAAGAGAGAAGAAACATAGAAAAGATTGATTATGATGAAAATGGATGCTCGTGTTGATTGTTGATGTAGCGTGTGGTGAGAAGGCTTCGCTGGGCTCGCCGGCGGACGTCCGTCGTCATCACGGATGTCAGTGCATCGTCTGCGGCCTACAAGTGCACCGAGGTGTAGCGCATGGTCTGTCGCCGGGGTGCCTGCGGCCTCCGTCGGCGGGTGTAGTTGCTGCCTCTGTGTGAGCGCTTCCCTCTGAGTGCTCTCCCTTTTTTGCGGACCAACAAAGAATGCTTAGCACACATCTACAAGTTACCAAGCCTCTTAATTGTTGACGACGACTTTGCCCTTTAGTGGGGAACTTGGGCACAGAGTGTGCACCCTGCTCCATAGATTCGCCATATGTATAGGCGTCACCTTCTTGCCCTTGGAGCAACGAATGCCCCCAGACAATAGCAACATCTCATGAACACGAATTTGGCCTCCAATTCCAGACAATGCCGAGGCATATTAAAATTGCACCCAAGAATTGGCATATTCTTGAAGAAGACTTGAAGACGAATTTGACGACCATTGTTGCACAGCAAAGATGGGAGGAGAATCAGGTCCCACTGGGCGTGCCATTTTGTTTGACACGAGAAAAACATCTAGGGACTCCAGGGAGAAGGGAAGAGGGGAGTGTGCTTCTCTCGTACGCCGGGAAAGGAGAAATGAGTATGCGGGCATGCCAGTGCACCGTAGTACACAAAGAAAATAAGGTAAGGGAAGCATGTATTTCATTAATCTCGTTGGAGAAATAAAATTACAAGATCCCATAATAAAAGGGTGCGCTCCATGGCCTACTAGCGCGACCGGGCTGACTATGGCGATTGTGCGATCTCCTGGTTCCCGGGGCCTCGGAAGACTCCCGGTTAATTACTCCCGCGGGTTGCTCCGCGAGATACCTCCGATTGAGCTGTGTGGTCGTCTTCGTCGTCTTTGCTTCGCGTTCTCCATGCATGATGATGGTGATGTGTGTGTGGGCGGCGGCAGAGCCCGTGTCCTCGTCGGTACACGCGCCGCGTGTAGCGAAGCCTTTGCGGTGGCCACGCTCGCCCTCGCTGTCGTGCCTCGTCGGTCTTGGCGGCGTTGGAGGAGTTGTTGTTGGGGTAGAATGGATCACGCTCGGCTCGGACTTCTCGACGACCAGTAGCTTCTCGGGGTGTACAAGGGTCAACGCCCTGCAGGAGTAATTGTCGATGGAGACCGGCGTCGGTGTATGACCGTCGCGTTTCTCGCGCCAGCATGGCCTGAGTGGTCGACACCTCGTCCTGGCAAGACGCCGAGTCCTCGGCAGTCGGCGTCACCAAGGCGTCGTCTCACGAGTTCGTAGAGGAGCAGTGTTGTCGTTGAAGTCGCGTCGCCTCGCCGTCGCATCTTGTCCTCGGGCAGCGCCAACTTAATCGGCATCGGCCTCCGAATGAGCGTGGCGCTGGTAGCAGCGACACGGGGGTAGGAGGCCATTTGAATCATGGCATCGTGGTGTGGGACCCCAGCCTTCACTTCGCGTCCGAGAACGGAGTGGACGTCGCCGTGCTCACATGTTCATCTTCAGAGCTCTACAGTAAGACGGCGTGGACAAGCAGGAGGTGGGGTGCTGCGCGTCTCCATCTTTGGCGACACCGAGCATGACGAAGTAGATGGTGTCGAACAGCTTCATTGGTGTCGTCTTCGGGTGATAGCTCATGTGTAGCTTCTTTCATGCATTTCTTTTTGTGAATCCAATAAACGCGTACGTTGCCATACATCCAACATGCACGTACATGCATGGCCCATGCACGTGCACATAAGGTATATTGTGCATACTAGTTCGCTTACACCATTAGCGATAGTTCAGGGGCACTTTGTGGCACAAGGTGGTCTCTCGGTGATGGGAAGCCGGCCGTCAAACTGGATGCTCCTGCTGTGACGAGGAAAAGGCGGACCCGGCGAGGCGTCGGCTCCGAGGTAGGGCATCGTTTGCTTCCGTTACAACATTGGCTGCACCGTTGCTCGATGTTGCTGGTAGGTGCCGACGAAGAACCGCCGGCGAGTGCTTGGGCGATGTCACGGGTTGCACGATGTCTTCAACGCGTCCATCTCAAGGAGCCGCCGGTAAGTGCTCCGTCTTCATGGAGGAACACACGGTGTGATAGGCGTGCTTCTTCTTGGATGATGTTTCTCTTGTGCGATGAAGTAGACACGGGCTCCGTAGAACGATGATGGCCACTTCAGTGCCATCGACCTCCACTCCATGGCGGCGGCTTGATAACATCGACAACGGGAGACGTCGTGGCATGCTCCACTTCGTCGTCTTCTGCTGCCTCATCATGATGAAGTAGACGTGAGGAGTGATGGGGCCCTTGGTGCCGTTGAGCTCCATGGAGCCACCATGACGAAGGGGATGACATCTCGGCGACCTCCGTGTCGTCGGCTTCCATGGGGCTGGCTTGACGACATCGACGACAGGCTCTTCGTGGCGTGCTCCATATCGTCATCCTCCGCGGCACCATCGTGATAAAGCGGTCGCGAGTGATGATGGCGATCTCTATGGCGTCCACCATCTATCGGTGATGAGCAGGGACGGCCTCCATGGCGTTGACCTTCGGGGCATCGACCTCCGTGGCGTCAGCGTCCATAACACGGGCTTGGTGAAGATGAGCTCCGGAGACGGGTCGCCCTCGTCGAGCGGTGATGAGTGGGGGGCGGCCACCGTGGCGTCGACCTCTGTGACACCGACCTCGGTGGCGTCAGCGTCCATAGCGCGGGCTTGGTGAAGATGAGCTCCGACGATGCGTCGTCCTCATCGCGCGGTGATGGGTAGGGGCGGCCTCCGTGGCGTTGACCTCCGGGGCATCGACCTCCGTGGCGTTAGTGTCCATAACACGGGCTTGGTGAAGACGAGCTCCGGAGACGCGTCGCCCTCGTCGAGCGGTGATGAGTGGGGGGCAGCCACCGTGGCGTCGACCTCTGTGACACCGACCTCGGTGGCGTCAGCATCCATAGCGCGGGCTTGGTGAAGATGATCTCCGGCGACACGTCGTCCTCATCGCGCGATGATGGGCAGGGGCGGCCTCCGTGGCGTTGACCTCCGGGGCATCGACCTCCGTGGTGTCAGCGTCCATAGCGCGGGCTTGGTGATGATGAGCTCCGGCGACGCGTCGTCCCCATCGCGCGGTGATGAGTGGGGTGGCCACCGTGGCGTCGACCTCCGGGGCATCGACCTCTGTGGCGTCATCTTGGCCGAACCGTCGTGACGAGGCGAACAGCAGGTGGTGATGACGACCTCCTCGTCGTTCTTTGTGGCGCTGGCTTGGTGAAGACCATCTCCGGCAACGTCGACTTCATCTTCCGGTCCGCCGGCTCCATCTCCGACGGGGGTCCAATCATGCGAACATTGCTTTCGGCAACGCTCCCTCCCGACTTGTGTGCGTGCATGCTACATGCAAAGAAGGAACAAGGAGAGGGATGGGTTAGATCGAAGTTTTACCCTCGGGGAAGGTGAGCTTCGCGTCCATGTCATAGCCGCCGAGCTCCCTGTACGCCGGCCTCCTCTCTCCGTGTGCGCCGGCTTGGGTGCCTGCGTCCTTCCTCCAGAGTCTTCTATCTGGTTGAAGCACCGGCTGGCATCTCTTCTATATGTCCCTGATAGACGAAAATACATGTATATCAAAAGAAATTAGTCGACGGGGTCATCCTCTCGTCGGGTGCCTGCTCGCCGTGGGCGCGTGAAGCGCGTCCAACGTTGGATCGTTGGCAACGCGCTCCCGCTGCCGTCGTCGCCGCGGACGCGTTCTTCTTCTTCTCCGTAGGCACGACGCCTGCGGCACGGCGCCGCTGCGAGGGGGAGCGCACACGCAGTGCGCCGTCGGCCCGTCACCGAGCTCGGGACGTAGCCAGTGCAACCTCCGGCGTAGCGCGTGCGTCCGCCCCATCCCCTCGACGCTGCACCAAGGGCGCGTCTCTTCCTGGTCGCGGCCGCTGCCTCCCTCCTGCCTGGGTTCCGCGTCGACGCCGCCGCATAGGCGCCTCCCCTGCTGGCCTCTCCCTGGTCGCGTCCTTAGACATCCTGCAAAATAGATGATAACACAAAGATCATTGCTTGACAGGCGTGTCTCGTCGTCGCCGTCGCCGCCACCGCCACCGCCTCGGGGGCGTCTTCTTCCACATGGTTTCGCCGGCCGGCTGCCTCTTGCTTTGCTTTGGCGCGTGAGATGTGTTCGTGGGCTGGGTCTCCCCCCTCAGGCCGTGCGTGAACCCTGGAAATGGACTTGTGCCCGTGTATTTATAGGTAGGAGGTAGACACCCCGGCGGCCACGGTGTAGTTGGAACCTCCCGATACTTGTGCTACCTGATTCTATCAGATCAGACTTTTCTGTTTTGATCTCCAGAGGGCCGATGCTTATCTCTTTTTCTTGTTCTTCCTTCTTTGACGCGCAATTGTATGTTTTCCCGCGTGTGCAGCATAGACGTGTGTTTGGCCTTCCAAAATGTAAACCTACATGCGTGTTAGACTATACCACCGAGTATCAGTGCAATTATACATTGGGTCAGTACGTGAGCAAACTCAAAAAAAGCATGCATGCACGTACGACTGAATCAAGGATTGCCTACTACGGGTGTGTACGTGTACACCCAAAATCAACCATAGATGTGTATAACTTGCACTTAAAAATAATAATTTAAATTTAAACTTATATTTTCTGAAAATGAAACGCACAAAAATGCGTCGAACAGTTGGATTGGAATATCTTGGTCTCAACATATGAGTAGGTGGTTCTCTCTCAAAAATGAATACTGGAAGTGTAGGCACGTTCTGATGGCTCTCTCCACGAATGGAGGAAGGATGGAGGGGTATATATAGCCTCCACACAAAATCTAACCGTTACACAGAATTTACCAAACTCGGTGGGACCGAATAGTGAATCTCGGTCAGACCGATTCAGTTCAAAATGTGAATGTTAGGATTTTCGGTGGGACCGACATGATCAACTCGGTGGGACCGATGTGCTAGGGTTAGGGCATAACTTAATCTAGGTGAGACCGATCACATGAACTCGTTGAGACCGATTTCAGTAATAGGCAAACAGAGAGTTGGTCAGACAAACTCGGTGGGACCGATCGCTCATTTGGTGAGACCGAAACAATACAAAAAGGAAACAGAGAGTTTGCATTGTGAACTCGGTGGGATCGATCGCTCATTTTGGTTAGACCGAAACGTTACGAAGGGAAACAGAGAGTTTGCAATCCCATCTCGGTGAGACCGAGATCCCTATCGGTGAGATCGAACTGATTAGTGTTTCTAGCTATGGCTATGTCAAAAGAACTCGGTGGCGCCGGATAGATCAAATCGGTGGGGCCGAGTTTGACTTTTGGTTTAGGACATATGTGGAATTGAGAAAGTGTTTGAGGGCTTTTGGAGCATATCACTAAGCATTTTGAGCAAGCAAGCCATTAAGCAACACCTCATCCCCTTTTAATAGTATTGGCTTTTCCTATGGACTCAATGTGATCTTGGATCACTAAAATGAAAATGTAGAGTCTTGAGCTTTTGCCAATATGTGTCCTTAGCACTTTGAGGGGTCCACATCTCTAGTACATGCCATGCCAATCATTGAACTTTCTGAAATGATCATCTTGAAAGAGTATCAGTTCAATGAGCTATATGTTGTTAAGAATTACCAAAACCACCCAGGGATTAGTTGAACTTTCATATATGCGTTCCCTTCCATATCCTGGCTCGTCCGGGGCTCGGCCACTGTCGCATCCCAGTCGCCTCTCATTCCGCTCATGCAACCTTGCCCTCCTCCGAAGCTTGCATGTCCGGCAGTGCCCAATGCCACCCTCGGCATCTGGCGTGGCTCCCCTTCCTGCAGTCGCTGCTCCGACCTATGCTCAACTGCCTCTTATCCGTCCTGTGCTCTGGCGGCTTGGGCTTGCTCAAAATTTGGCTAGGGCAAAATCCATGCATCTTATGCTGGCAGCGGCGACACCCGTCGGTGTCATCCCCTTATTGGAGGCGCCGCCATGGCCATTATCTGTGCCCCTCTTCGAGCATCTAGGAAAACCTAAGTCTGGTTTTTCAGATCGGACGACGACCGCGTCTTGGTGCCGTTCTCCTTTGTGAAGGTGTTCTCTTATTTTGCTCGCGACGTGTCGGTGTACAAAAGGAGGGGTACACTTTTTGTACCCCTATGACTGTGCACGGGCAGTCTGAGCCACGGGCGCCGCCGCACCGAGCCCGGCAAGGGAGGTAGAACCAAGGTAAGGCCGAAGCCAAAGAGGAGCAGAACAATGCCAAGACCAAGACCACAAAGAGCAAAGGGGACGAAGCGGGCCCCCCCGGCAAGATCCTTGCCGGGAGGCGGTTTTTGCAAACCCGGCAAGACCCTTGCCGTGGCAGCTCGCCCCACACCTACGGAGCGGGTCACCCTCGAGTCCACTGCCCCCATGGGGCAAGGATTCGGGAGACATCCCCATGGTGGTATGCAGATCTGTGTGAAGACATTCAAGATCAGATGCGCACTTTAGAAGATGATGGTCCTTGGCGGGATCCCAGCTAAGGAAAACCACAAGGCCCCCGGCAAGAGCCTTGCCGGGGATGCCAGCAGGCGCCACGGCAAGACCCTTGTCGGGACCCGGGCAAGACCCTTGCCGGGGCCACGGCAAGGCCCTTGCCAAGGACATCCGCGGGGCCACCATCGGACCCGCACCAGTCACGCCTCCACCACCGTTCGCATGCAGCTGCCGACCCAACCAGCTGGGCAGGCACCTGCGTGGCGGCATACAAATCCTCGTGGAGACCCACCGCTGCGCCACCTCAGCTGCCTGCCCGCCTACATGGCATCGCAGGCACCGCTGGCCAGGGCGCGTGTCGACGCGGGAGAGAGCGGCGACGGACGAGACATGGCTCTCCCCCGCCCCCGATAAAGCTAGGACACCTAAGCAAGGCACATTAAATGCACCTTGTCATGTAATGCGAGGGATAACCTCGCATCACTGTACCCTTTCCACCTCCTGTGTGCCACTGTGGCAGCCCCTTTCCCTATAAAAGGAGGCCCCAGGCGACCAGGAGGAGGATTCGACTTTTTGGAGCTCCTCACGCCCCATAGCTAGCTCAAGAACACAAGCATATAATCCACCAAAGCAGGAGTAGGGTTTTACGCATCTTCGCGGCCCGAACCTGGGTAAAGGAATCGTGTACTGCCTGCTCGATCCGCTCTTCTCACGACCCCCGCGCCCCGCAACCGCAGAAAGGGATTCTCGTGATCCCATAGGTGTCGTTTCCCACCGACACGACGTCCTTGGTGTTGGACTTGGAGATGTTGGTCGTCTAATTGGTGGTTAGATCACTTCTCTGGTCTATGAGTTAGTTGTGTTCTTCTATGTTTGGGTCGAGTATCTCATGTCTCTTCGCTTCAGGCAGCATGTTCACGTCACTTGCGTTGGTTCATGTGTTGTACCACCACATATACTCATTCAAATTTCTTCTATAAATGAAGTGATATGCAAGCTTTGCGTATTCGCGAAAAAATGTTTAAAAATTCATTTATTTCGTCTGAACCATTGTATGGGGTTTTGGACAAGGCTAGCGAGCGCCTGGGCGCCCGTTCGTACCATCGAGCGTTATACCATTTATAGAAAGTCCAACTGGTCCATCTGCATACACTTCCAAAAAAGGAAGCACTTTTGCCCCCCTACCACCACCTTTTTCGTGCACACGTGATACTGAAACCTTACCGGCCTAAATCTTGTCCCCATGTGCATTTATTTGGGGTTCAAAAAGTTTAAAAACTCATAACTTTTGATTCAAGCGTCAAAATCCAGTTTCGTTTTCACCGTTGGGTTTCTCGCGACGAGTTCTTCAAAACTAGATCCCATATTGGTTGGTTTTGTCGAACTTTTTTTGAGACAACTTTTTTACCTCTTTTTTTAGACAATTTTCGGTGCGATGGAGACAACTTTAGTGCTATAGGGAAGCAACTTCATTTTTCCCTAGTAGGACTGCCTATTAGTTGGTTTGTGTAAAAATAAAAAAATCACACAAAACATGAGGCACCTTGATCCCCCCCTAGCAACTCGATGTCATATTGTGTGCAACTCCTACTCATCTTGCGTGTATGCAACTATACACAACAGCATATAACAATTGTTCTAGCAAACTCTAAGGCAACTGCCCCCCCCCCCCCAAGCAGAAATCCGTACAACTGTTCTACCAAGATCCGAAGCAACTATTCCTTGTAAAAATCCAAGCAATTATCCTAGCAAATCCAAGCAATTATGCAAACTTGTTTCTGGCAAAACCAAGCAAATGTATTACCAAATCACAATGCAAAACTGTTCTAACAAAATCAGACAACTATCCTACAAAACCAAGCAACTGTACTATTCAATCCAAGCAACTGCATTACTAAAAAAACAACTATGAAAAAATTGCCTAGCAAAACCAAGCAACTTGGTTCTGGTCTGCATTACTACTTAGATTGTGTGCTTTAGGCAGAAAAAAATGTATGACCAACTTGAATAGGCTTTGTGGACAACTATCTGATCCCCCTCCTCATGCAACTTATCTATTCTAGCAAAAATCCAAAACAACTCAATTATAAAGAAAACACAAAATAAAAAATTTGTTCTAGTAAAAAAATTCAAGCAACTTTCTAGCAAAACCAAGCAACTGCATTACAAAAAACACAAATGCAAAAACCTGTTCAAAACTAATCCGAGCAACTGCCCCTACAAATCACGAGAACTTAACAATGATAATTAATTGCCTAGCGATGATGACCGGTTGCATGTCATCGCTAATTAGTTGGCTACAGCCTACAGTACTAGCAGAAGTTGTCTGTTGGTGTAGCTCATGTTGCCTATACTCTGAAATATAGTGTTAGCATCCTCGATGGTGAGGTAGACAACTTATATGTGAATTTAGTGAACATGATAGTCATGGGAGGCAACTTATAAGGACTTCGTGTTGATAGGCAACCATAGTAGGAAAACAAAGAAAAGTTGCTTTACTATAGCACTAAAGTTGCCTCTGCAGCAACCAAAGTTGCTCTAACAAAAGTTCGTCTAGTTTCGAAGAACTCGTCACAAATAACCCGAAGGTGAAAACGAATCTAAATTCCGATACTCAAATCAAAAGTAATGACTTTTAAAATTTTATAAAACCCAAATAAATGCACATATTTTTCCTTTCTTGACTTGTGCAAAGTGAAGAGCGTTTCAAGGGATGAGGACCAGATAGTTTCTATTTTTGTAATGTAATGATGACACGGGATGCTAGTTACCCTTTATGACAGGTCTGCTCGGATGCACCCCCATGCCGTGTGAATTTTTTGCCGTGTAGCGCATACGCTCGGTTAACCCAATTAGTGCAGCTGCACTAATAAGCATTTGGGATTTTTCAGATAATAAAAGTGCTAAACTTAGGAAAACTCCAAGCAGGTCACCAAATTATCCAGACCGGAATGTTTGGACAATTTTAGCCATTCAACAGCTGTCATCAAAATTGTCAAAATTGTTCGGACGTCCGAAAAATCTTCATCAAATTGGGTTCGGGTACCCTCGGGAGTGGGCACTTCCTGCGCGTGGAAGAGCTCCAGCGCCCACATGGCGAATTAGACGGAGTCGTAGTAGAGAGAAAAAAAAGCTAGGGAGAATTAGACGGAGTCGGAGTACAGAGAAAACATTGGACAGCACCACACATTGCTGTAGGCTTGCAACTGGATTGCTGTGAGGGCGTTGTGAGCATTTCTCCAGCATCACACGCCTTTAACATTGCGTCTGTTCCAGTGGGCAGCAGTAGCCAGTACTAGCAGGGAGGGGAACAAGTGTGAGGACACCCATAGCGGATATCAGATGCATCACACGGTGAACGGACCTCAGCTGATTGTCCCGTCACAAGCAGCAAAACTTATAGGGGCGTCACTGCGTCAGACATGCGGATGATCCAATCCTACGTTTCATCGGCTTATTAAGCTATCGATCGATAGAAGTCGTTTCACACAAAAAGAAAACTATCGATGATAATCAACTGCTTGTGACTGAGCTGATGGTCGTCAGGGCTTTGTGGTGCCGTCGCTCTTGGCAGCCAGAGCCTTCTCAGCGGCAGAGGTGAATGACACCGGGCGGTGCGGTTGGTCATCCACTACCAAGCTCAGCACCTCGGGCCGAGAGTAGTGGCCCACCACGTCAAAATCAAACTTGGCCCGAACGATCTCTCCCATGTCTGCACAAAAGGGCATTTCATCAGGATCTTCCGAGACGAACTGCGAACCGGGTACAAAAACGTATGCACAAGGTGGCTGCACAGAGAGAGCATGTAGTGCCTTACCAAGGTCGGCTGTGATGAGCGCCTCTCCGTCGTAGTTGGGACCTGCCAGGACTTCGCCTGACGGCGAAATGATAACGCTGCCTCCAGGGCAGACAACGGTGTCTGGAGAAGGCTCTTCTCCTAAACCGGCAAAGGCGTACTCGGACGGCGGAGGGTAGTCCTGTCTGCGGCAGAACTGGTTCGCCGACAACACAAAGCATCCCCCCTCCATGGCGATGTGTGTCATGGAAGCTTGCCACACTGGCCTCGAGTCAGCCGTCGGAGCGCAGTATATCTCAATACCTGCACACAGCACAAGATGTGTTTGGAAAAACTCAAAGCAGTGCCGGTGCATATCTTCTACATTAACCTATCTGGCCTGTACACAGGGATATATTTCAAGGTTATCAACTTATCATCTCATGAGGCCATGGCACTTCCAAGAATGCTGGCTCTAGGCCTTTTATTAGCATACATGAAAAGCCTTACCTTTACCATACAGTGCTGTCCTCAAAAGTGGCATCTTATTTTCCCAGCAAATAAGGGCTCCAATCTTTCCAAGTGGAGTGTCATACACAGGAATTGTTGATCCATCTCCAAATCCCCATATTATCCGTTCTAATGCCGTCGGCATGAGCTTGCGGTGCTTACCCACGTACCGACCTAGAGGGTCAAAGAAGAGCACTGAACAATACAGTGTGTAACCTTCTCTCTCAATCACACCCATCACCAGAAAGACCTTATATTTCCCAGCCATAGCAGCTAAGCGTGTGACCTCTGGACCTGTAGGTTGTTCTGTCAGTAACAAGATACACAGTGCTAGTCGAAACAAATCATATGTTGACACTTGAGAGTAATGAAATAACTGAAAAACTTGTTAGCTGAGCTAAAATAAAAATAGAGCATAAATGAAATATTAAAACAATTAATATGTAAGAAGCAGAGTTGCTCGGTGACAATCAACGGCAGAGATTGAAAAACATAACCAGAAAATTTAGCTGGAGATGCAGTACCAGGTATGAGGTTTCAAATTATCAATGATCTATGGTAGACGGTTGTCCATACTTTTTATAAAATTATATTCATAAACTGCATCAGGAAGACAACGAACGGCCAGATTAAGACTTTTTTTCTCAACAAACTAACTCGATGTCTATCTTTGAGGAGTTCATCCAACAATTTCTTCCTTCTCCGAACTCCTTGACAGTCTATTAGGAACCACATTTCTGTAGTGTTCACCAAAGTATGTGAAAAGATCTTTGATTTTCCATTTCACAACCAAAGAGTGCCTTGAACAATATGCATTTGCAAAAAATCAGTTCTTCCTCTGCCCAATACTAAAAAGGCATGACTCGGTTCTAAAGCAATTATTGATATGCAGATATACTTCATGCTAAACATGAAAAAAGGAGATGTCAGCTGTTCTCCAAATTACACATATGCCAGACACAAAAAAGAGACTAAAAACAGAAGCAGTCCAAGGAAAAAAAATTGACCTGGCAAGGAAAAATATATTAGGAAGATAACGCCTTAGAAGTTAACAATAGCCGACAATAAGAATATAATAGTTGAAAAGAGAGAGCAGACATGCTCCATTACAGTCTCACGTACCAGGCACGTCTATGGCAGCTGCATAATACTTCTGGAATTCACCCTTTCCCTTGTCTTTTGGATTAGTGATGCTAATACTGATCCCAAAGCCAAAGGTGGATCCACGAGGATAGCCACCAACAAAAGCTTCCGGGAACACGACCAACTGTGAACCATATCCAGCAGCCTCTGCTATCAATCTCTCTGCTTTATCTGCGGTGGCAATAACGATATTACCAAAAGATACACATAACCTATGCTGATAAATAACCATCTGGTCCTCCAAAATGTTAGTACTGACGCGCGGGCGCTGGTCGATCGATCTTGATCTTTACGGAGGCCAAGCACATGTATCCAGAAAAAACAAACTATGAATTATGTCCCCGTGCCAGGCAATTGCAGAGGTGGTGGACATGAGACCATGATGTGGCAGCATACTAGAATGAAAACTGGGAAGTGCAGCGGTTTCATCGTTTTATTTGGCTTGGTACAGTAAATCTCTGTTGGGTTAATGTCGATGGTGGTTTCGAGAAAAAGAAAGCAACATCCTCGCTTCCCTTTAAACTTCCCATAACGCTAGCTAGCTTTATTTGACATGAAAAAGTATAAATACATGGTCAATAACAAATCATAATGAAGTCTTTAAAGAAGCTATTAGTTTGAGTGATGAGTGATGACCCTTGCCGCCTGCAGGCCACAATACTTTCAGCTGTGTGAATCAAACAGAACGAATGAATATACAAGTCTAATTTTCGTACGCAGAAAACCAAGGAAGCACGAACAAGCTAAGACAAGGCTTATGCATCAAAATCAATGGATACAAGAGACAATAATCATTAACAGCCTTCTCCACCATTGCATTACTAATTTGCTATGTTTTGATACAGCGAGATGGCAACCTTTTCTACAAAAAATTCAAAAAAAAGACCTTTTCTACCACTATACACGCCCTAAAGATGCAAACACGAAAAGTTTAGACGCCATCTCCATGATCCCCATCTCAGCTGATGGCAAGTAATATAACTAATCCAACACGCTGGTGATTCTTCCAGAGGTAGTCGAGCAGCAACAGGGCGGGACGGCTAGCGAAAGAATTAAGCGGTTCATTTAACAAGGCAGGGGAACCGGCGCGCGCGGGTAGTTTACCGAGAGTGGCGGGGGTGTCGTAGAAGACGGTGGATGCCTGCACGACGGTGGCTCGTACGGTGGTGGAGCTCTGGTCGGCGCCGCCGTTCATCTCCACCTCGGCGATCACCGGCGCGCCGCCTGAGCCCGAGGGAACCAGAGCCATCAGTGTGGGCCCGGGAAACTCTCTCGATCGATCGCGGTACTTCCGACGCTGAGGCTTACGGACGAACTGGAGCTTGATGTGGAGGTTGGAAGCAGAGGTGGGCGTTGGAGGGGAAAGCGGGGATGGTGGGGACCGGGGAGCGCCGGAGCGGGTCAGTGAACTACTACTAGACAAAGAGAGCGCCAATCAATGAACGGCTCCACGCTGGTGTGAGTGTGACAGTGGTTGTTAGTACGACGACAAAGCGGAGGGAGTTGAATTCCACACCGCATGATTGATGCTTCTAGGCCTCTCTTGCCTTGTCCGGATATTTTCTTACTTATTTTCCAAGCATTGTCCAGCCTCGTCCTCTCTTTCTCTGGACAGCTGTCTCGCCGTTTCCAGCTTCTAAATTGTCTTCCATTGATAAAATGATTCCTACTCCCTCTGTAACCAAACGCTCTTATATTTTTTTATGGAGGAGTATTTCTTAACAATGTCTATCTGTCTTTGTTATATATAGGCGGCCAGCTATCACCTGTTTGTTTGCTAGCCATCGCCAGACGAATCATCCGTCCCCATGGGCTGCTTCATTCATTGGGTAAAACAACCATAATTGCGCCTAAATAAATCCGGACGCCCCTGATGCCGGATACTGGCATTTGTTCCGGCAAAATTAACCCCTAAAACAGCGATGAGACTTTACATTGCCAAAAATAGTAGTACAAACGATGCTTATCGAGTTGCCTCCATCTTTCATCGTTCCTGTATATATTCTCTGCAGTGGACACAGATGGAAAATGCAGTGTAGGAAAATGAAATATACAGTAGTGTAGACCAGTGATGTTTTTCCTTTCTTTGATGAACTATATACCAGTGATTGAATCAAAGAAAAAATTGAAAAAAACATAGTACAATGGGAAGGTGATGTTCGATAAGCATCCACATCCCTGTATGCTAAGATGATGTTAAAGTTGATAGAAATTGTATATATGGCGGCCGGTGACTACGACTGAGAGCGTGACAGCAAACCAGTAGATAATGACCGATGACAAGACCTGTAGAGTAGGGCATGTGCATGCCTTAATGCTAACAAGAATCTTCTCCGAATCTTTACAATAAATATATGAAGCCACAATTATTGTTGTAATGCCGACAAAGACGTTCGACGAGAACTTTGTTATACACGACTACGGAAGACTACTGGACATCAGGTCTTCAAACTATCGTCCCTCTTGGCGCCTCGAATCTTATCCCACAGTAGAGGTGAAAGACACGGCGTGCTTCGGTTCGGTCTTCACAGTCAAGCTCAGCACCTCAGGTCGTGCGTAGTGTCCCACGACGTCGAAATCAAACTTGGCTCGGACAATTTCTCCAAGGTCTGCGAAACATATCACCAAGTTTCTAGTAAGAATTTATATGCTTGTCATGTTTCGGTCACAATATGGATTTATGTTATGTAGGTAACAGCTGCAATACTGATAACTGTAGATTACTGAAAACATATGAATAGATAAATCCATACACCGTGTCATGCTGCGTATAAGTACCCAAAGTGATAAGTGTTTAGCATAGACTTGGGAGTCATCGGTTTCTTCTTACCCAGGTCAGCTGTGAGGAGGGCCTCGCCTTCATAGTTGGGACCTGCCAACACTGTCCCGGATGGCGAGATGATGGCGCTCCCTCCAGGACAAACAGGAGTTTCTGGGGATGGCTCCTCCTCATGACCACCAAAGGTATACTCAGGCGGGGGAGGAAAGTCTTTTCTGCGGCAGAACTGGTTTGCTGTCAGAACAAAGCATCCCCCTTCAAGCGCAATGTGTGTCATGGAAGCCTGCCAACTTGGCAGCGCATCCGCAGTGGGAGCACAGTATATTTCAACACCTGGATAAGCATAGGAGTGCACGTCAGGGAAAATATAAACTCAACTACATGTCATGGTTCGTTGTCAGCATTTATCTCTAGTTTTAGATTTCATGCTGCCATTCTTTTGTACGTTAATGCGTTGAGCCAATCTAGTAACTCTTACGTGGGATCTCAGTTTCTGCCAATAAAGTTCAATAATCTTGATACGGAGGAAGTGTTGAGGTTGGGAAACATATTACGTCGCAAGAACTCGGAATACCTTTGGCATACATCGCTGTCCTGATAAGTGGCATTCTGTTCTCCCAGCAGATGACGGCACCTATCTTTCCAAGTGGAGTATCATAAACAGGTATCGTAGATCCATCTCCAAACCCCCAGAATACTCGTTCCAGTGAGGTAGGCATGAGCTTGCGGTGTTTTCCTAGGTACTTTCCCAGAGAATCAAAGGAGAGCACTGTATTGTAGAGTGTGTAGCCTGCCCTTTCAACAACCCCAATCACCAAGAAGACCTTGTATTTTCCGGCCAATGCAGCTAAGCGGCTAACCTCTGGGCCTGCATTTGTCATGCATGCTCACATTACTTTTTCACTATGCTCTGTTGTGATGATTTGGATTCAAAAATCAAATGTACGTGAATAATGAATTACACCATCGACCAGGCACATAACAAAGAAAGTTAACAAGGTCAAAAGCAAAGGTTTTGTCAATTATGGAGCTCTACTTTTTTTGGAAGAAGAGCTCTACTTCTTGAAATGCTGTAAAGCATGGAAAAGGGAACCAAATATCATGCACACTTCAGCTCAGTAATACCAGTTGTAACTTATCAGCTTGTGGTCTGAACAGCAAGTTTGAGGTTTTTTTTTCCATGATTGCTTTTCCATTTTTCAACAATGTAGGAAAAAGAAGCAATACATAGTCTTACATTATTTTGTGGTTTATACTTCATTTCTAGCACTAAACTGTTCGAATATATTGTCAATATAACTGTAACACATCAAAAAATAATTGTGTGCTTCAAAATTTGTAGCTCAACATATGGATTGAATCTACAGTTCCAAAGCCGAACAAAATAGTTTGATTTTAGGTGTATTTCTATTTCTCAAAAGCAAAATGCACACTAGGAAATGATAAGCATCAAGCAAAATGATGAAGCACGGCGACTATTGTGAAAAACAATGTACAGTGAGTATATATATTGACAGTATCTTGGAATACCAGGCACATCTATGGCAGACGCATGATACTTCCGAAAGTCTTCTTTTCCTTTGGCAGATCGACTGCCAATAGTCAGCCCAAAGGTAGACCCATGAGGGTAGCCACCAACAAAGACTTCTGGAAAAAGAACCAACTGTGAACCATATCCAGCAGCCTCTGCTATCAATTTCTCTGCTTTATCTGTCGACAATGCATTTACAAATTAGCAGCAACAAAACATTGTCCAGTCCTGTAAGGAATTCATGTAAATAAATGGAGTACAAGATATCCTACCAACATGCATTTCCTATTTCAAATCCTTGAACTCTTTTGGCGTAATACTGTATTTATTTATTTTATTTCTTCCCTCGATTTGGTGGCACAGCGTTTATTGCAGTTAAGTCATTAATGACTTTGTTAATTAAAAGACTAAGAAAACTGATATGGGGCCTCAACTCTACAATAGATATTGCTTAATAGGGAAGCAAGTAGAAATAAAAGGAAAAAAATGCAAGAAAACAAATAGATAATCGAATTTTATCGATGCAAAAGGAATCTCTCACTAGGAGACTGCAAGTTAGTGTTTGCTTTCTTAAAGATTGACATCACAGCTCTGTGGCAAAACAAACAAAGTTTGGTACTGACTTCTATCCAATGCTCCTTCCGCATAACCACAAATTGTAGAGCAATAATTGCTTCCACACATGTATAATTGAGGGGGAAAAAACCTGGCATGAACATCTGTCCCCTTGGTATCCAAAGTGGATAGTTGATACTTTATACCACACCAGCACACAAACAACTTGTTTTCCGAGCAAGGAAGACCGGGACTTAGTAAATTGCCACTAAGAAAATTACACCAACTACTATTAAAGAGAAGCTATCAATTCCGTTTTCATCTGGTCCACTGACGTTGAGAAAGCAAAGCACTTCATCTGTACATCCAAGATCACAATAAGAAGGTAGAATAATATTACAGATCGGTGCACCATCCTTGCGATTCAAGGCATCAGTCCGATCGACTACAACAAGGCAAGTTCGTGCTAGTGAGACAAGCAAGCAAACACCTAGCGCTCAGCGCCCGATCCAAACAAACACACGAGCGAGACAAATGATCGAACACCATACGAGCTACTACTAGGAGCAATAGGAAAGAAGAGGGTCAGAGCACACACCGAGCGTTGCAGGGGTGTCGTAGAACACGCTGCAGGCCTGCACGACAGTGGCCCGCACGGTGGTGGCACCCTGATCGGCGCCGGCGTTCATCTCCACCTCCGAAATCACCGGCCCGACGCTCGCGGGGGCCAAAGCCATCGCCGCCGAGGAGGAAGGGCGAGAAATCGAGCGGACTAGGAGGGGGTGTCGTGGGGAGTGGGCCAGTGGGGGCTACTTGTCGTGCTTCCTGCGTAGGTAGTCGCGGACGAACTGATCGCGGGCGAGGGTGCGCGCGCGCTGGGGCTCGATGTGGACGTAGGAGAGGTGAGCGCCGTAGGCGAGGAGCCCCGCGCCGAAGGCAAAGAGGGCGACGGTGGATAGCAGCTGCCGGGGAGTGGATGGGGAGCACCAGCCCATTCGTGGTGAGTTTGGTGGCGACTGGCGACCTTTAAAGGCAGGGCCAACGAGGAAGAGAGAGGAGAGGAGGAGGACGACGAGTTAACGATTGAGTATGTGATCTCGTGGAGTACTTTCGCATTTTTTTTCTTAATAAGATATACTTCCTTCGTTTTTTTAGTCCGCATATAAGGTTTGATCAAAATCAAACTTTATAGAGTTTGACTAACTTTATATTAAAAATATAATAATTCACAATATGAAATCAATATTATCAGATGCACCATGAAACGTATTTTCATACTATATAGTTTTCGTATTGTAGATGTTCATATTTTTTTATATAAATTTGGTCAAAATTTGTGTAGTTTGACTTTGACCAAATCTTATATGCGAAGTAAAAAGAAACGTGGGGAGTACTTACACATATACTCCCTCCGTTCCTGAATAGAGATCCAATATGGACTGTACACAACTAAAATGAGTGAATCTACACTCTAAAATACGTCTATATACATTCGTATGTAATTCATATATAAATCTTTAAAAAGACATATTTAGGAACAAAATGAGTACATTACTTGTATTCGTTATAGTAACGACAGACAGATGAAAGGCATACAAGCAACAGAAAATAAGAAAGATACAAGCAATTGTACTAAGGTATACCGTCCTCGCCGCAACTACCAAGCACCCACGACCTTTGTCGTCGCCGAAGAAGGGGAGCACCCGAAGCTGGTCCACATCGAAACCCCTAGGCAGGAGGCATTAATGAGCCACGATAGCCACCAACCCCGAAAGGCTGGATCTAGCCCGATAAGGAACATCGACCGAATGAGCCCTCCGAGCCCCTTCAAAATCGGATCCGGGGCCAAGCCAATCCGCCCTTCACCAAGTGGTTGGATCCTCCACCGTCTTCTGCATATTCGCAACAGTCATCGCCGACACCCTCCAAGAGCAACCCATCACTGCCATCACGCCAAGGCACAACGCAGATCGAAGCCGCCCCAACATTTTGGACTCCACAAACCTCTCGCATAGGCGCCAACAACACCTTCGACGAGCAGAAGCATGGGCTGGAAGATGATTATTCCTATGAGCACCATCAGCATCAGCCCCGCCATGACACCAACGGAGGAAACTCAAAAAATCTAGAAACCCTAGGACTACTACACACCCGAACGAGAAACCTGCCCCCCCCCTCACGACGCCAAGGCAGCAATCAGAGAGCAGAGGAATCACTGATGTCTACTACGCAACTTTATTCTTGTAGACACGTGTTGGGCCTCCAAGCGCGGAGTTTTGTAGGACAGTAGCAATTTTCGCTCAAGTGGATGACCTAAGATTTATCAATCCGTGGAAGGCGTAGGATGAAGATGGTCTCTATCAAACAACCCTGCAACCAAATAATAAAAAGTCTCTTGTGTCCCTGATACGTCTCCGTCGTATCTACTTTTCCAAACACTTTTGCCCTTGTTTTGGACTCTAACTTGCATGATTTGAATGGAACTAACCCGGACTGACGCTGTTTTCAACAGACTTTCCATGGTGTTATTTATGCGCAGAAACAAAAGTTCTTGGAATGACCTGAAACTCCACGGAACGTCTTTTCAGAAATAATGAAAAATCCTTACCAAAGATGAAGACCGGGGGGCCCACACCCTGTCCACGAGGGTGGGGGCGCCCCCCTAGGGCGCGCCCCCTACCTCGTGGGACCCCTGGAGCTCCTCTGACGCCAACTCCAACTCTATATATTTGCTTTCAGGGAGAAAAAATAAAGGAGAAGAAATCATCGCGTTTTACGATACGGAGCCGCCGCCAAGCCCTAAAACCTCTCGGGAGGGCTGATCTGGAGTCTGTTCGGGGCTCCGGAGAGGGGGATTCGTCGCCGTCGTCATCATCAACCATCCTCCATCACCAATTTCATGATGCTCACCGCCGTGCGTGAGTAATTCCATCATAGACTTGCTGGACGGTGATGGGTTGGATGAGATCTATCATGTAATTGAGTTAGTTTTGTTAGGGTTTGATCCCTAGTATCCACTATGTTCTGAGATTGATGTTGCTATGACTTTGCTATGCTTAATGCTTGTCACTAGGGCCCGAGTGCCGTGATTTCAGATCTGAACCTATTATGTTTTCATGAATATATGTGTGTTCTTGATCCTATCTTGCAAGTCTATAGTCACCTACTATGTGTCATGATACGGCAACCCCGAAGTGACAATAATCGGGACCACTCCCGGTGGTGACCATAGTTTGAGGAGTTCATGTATTCACGATGTGCTAATGTTTTGTTCCGGTTCTCTATTTAAACGAGGCCTTAATATCCCTTAGTTTCCATTAGGACCCCGCTGCCACGGGAGGGTAGGACAAAAGATGGCATGCAAGTTCTTTTCTATAAGCACGTATGACTATATTCGGAATACATGCCTACATTACATTGATGAATTGGAGCTAGTTCTGTGTCACCCTATGTTATGACTGTTACATGATGAACCACATCCGACATAATTATCCATCACCGATCCAATGCCTACGAGCTTTTCCTATATTGGTTCTCGCTTATTTACTTTTTCATTGTTACTGTTACAATCACTACAAAACACCAAAAATATTACTTTTGCTTTTGTTGCTTTTGTTACCATTACCACTACTATCATATTACTTTGCTACTAAACACTTTGCTGCAGATATTAAGTTATCCAGGTGTGGTTGAATTGACAACTCAACTGCTAATAGTTGAGAATATTCTTTGGCTCCCCTTGTGTCGAATCAACAAATTTGGGTTGAATACTCTACCCTTGAAAACTGTTGCGATCCCCTATACTTGTGGGTTATCAGGACTATTTTCTGGCGCCATTGCTGGGGAGCATAGCTCCATTCTTTGAGTCACTTGGGATTTATATCTGCTGGTCACTATGAAGAACTTGAAAGACGCTAAGACAACAATTTATCCCTCAACTACGAGGGGAGGTAAGGAACTGCCATCTAGCTCTGCACTTGATTCACCTTCTATTTTGAGTAAGCTTGCAATACCTAAACCTGCTTCTGCTATTCGTTCTGATATGTCGCATGTTATTGATGATGCAACTTCTGCTATGCATGATACTTATGATGAAACTACTTCTATGCTTGATACTACCGTGCCCCTTAGTGAATTTCTTGAAGAACAAATTGCTAGGGCTAGAGAGAAAGAAATTATTGAAACTGATTATATTGATTAAAGTGATGATGAAGATAGGCCTGTTATTCCTGAGGGTTATGTTTTTGATATGGAAGCTTCTGCAGCTATTTTAGCTTGCAAAGATAGATATGAGTTCCAGAGGTTATTATCTGAATGGAATAAGCAACCTCTTAAAGATAGGATGAGGCCTTACCCTGCTTTTGCTATTTCACCTATTTGTGTTGCCGATAAGGATTATGAATTCTCTGTTGATCCTGATATAATTGCTTTGGTTGAATCTGATCCTTTTCATGGCTATGAATCTGAAACTGTTGTGGCACATCTTACTAAACTAAATGATATAGCCACCCTGTTCACTAATGGTGAGATATCTCGCTACTTTTATATCCTTCAAATATTTCCGTTCTCATTAAAGGGTGATGCTAAGATATGATTTAATTATCTTCATCCTGGTTGTGTGCGTAGTCCCCAGGATATGATTTATTACTTCTCTGCTAGATATTTCCCTGCTCATAAGAAACAAGCTGCTTTGAGGGAAATTTATAATTTTGTGCAAATCGACGAAGAGAGTCTCCTACAAGCTTGGGGAAGGCTTCTCAAGTTACTTAATGCTTTGCCTGATCATCCTCTTAAGAAAAATGAAATACTTGATATCTTTTATAATGGGCTAACCGATGCTTCCAGAGATTACCTGGATAGTTGTGTTGGTCCTGTTTTCAGGGAAAGAACACCGGATGAAGTTGAAATTCTATTGAATAATATGTTGACAAATGAAAATAATTGGACACTTCCTGAGCCAGCTCCTGCTCCAATTACTGAGCCTATTCCTAAACCAACTCCGAAGAAGAGAGGTGTTCTATTTCTCAGTCCTGAAGATATGCAAGAGGCAAAGAAATCTATGAAAGAAAAAGGTATTAAAGCTGAAGATGTTAAGAATTTACCTCCTATTGAAGAAATACATGGTCTTAATTTACCGCCTGTTGAAGAAACATATGATCTTAATCCATTACCTATTGAAGAACCTCCTGGTCTTGATAACCCGACACAGATAGTAAAGGTAAATTCTCTCTATAGATATGATAGGGCTGAAATCCCTCCTGCTAAATTTGCTAGCCGATGCTTGGATGAGTTTGATAACTTTATGGTCAAGCAAGAAGATTTCAATGCTTATTTTGGTAGACAATTAAAACAAACTGCTTATATGATTAAACACTTGGGTGATTATATGGCTAATATTAGAGGTGAACTTTAACTTGTTAGTAAACATGCTTCTATGGTTACCACTTGAGGGAGTCCTGGATTATGGGGTGTCCGGATAGCCAGACTATACCTTCAGCCGGACTCCTGGACTATGAAGATACAAGATTGAAGACTTCGCCCCGTGTCCGGAAGGGACTTTCCTTGGCGTGGAAGGCAAGCTTGGCGATGCGGATATTTAGATCTCCTACCATTGTAACCGACTTTGTGTAACCCTAACCCTCTCCGGTGTCTATATAAACCGGAGGGCTTTAGTCCGTAGGACAACATACAACAATCAGACCATAGGCTAGCTTCTAGGGTTTAGCCTCCTTGATCTCATGGTAGATCTACTCTTGTACTACCCATATCATCAATATTAATCAAGCAGGACGTAGGGTTTTACCTCCATCGAGAGAGCCCGAACCTGGGTAAAACTTCATGTCCCTTGTCTCCTGTTACCATCCGCCTAGACGCACAGTTCGGGATCCCCTACCCGAGATCCGCCAGTTTTGACACCGACATTGGTGCTTTCATTGAGAGTTCCTCCGTGTCGTCGCTTTTAGGCCCGATGGCTCCTCCGATCATCAATAATGATGCAGTCCAGGGTGAGACTTTTCTCCCCGGACAGATCTTCGTCTTCGGCGGCTTCGCACTGCGGGCCAATTCACTTGGCCATCTGGAGCAGATCGAAAGCTACGCCCCTGGCCATCAGGTCAGATTCGGAAGTTCAAACTACACGGCTGACGTCCATGGTGACTTGATCTTTGACGGATTCGAGCCACAGCCGAGCGCGCCGCACTATCGCGATGGGCATGATCTAGCTCTGCCGCTGAACAGTGCCCTGGAGGCCGCACACGCATCGGTTCCGACCCTCGATTCGGAACCAACTGCACCAATCGAGGATGGGTGGTTGGACGCCGCCTCGGGGGCTGCGACCCCAATGGCGATCGAGCCGGACACCAGCCCCGCACTCCGTAAGGCCCGTGACTCCGAGTGGCCGGACTCCTATCCGGACTCCGAGCCCTTCACGCCTCTACCAATCGAATCCGATTGGGCGCCGATCATGGAGTTTACCGCCGCAGACATCTTTCAGCACTCGCCTTTTGGCGATATTCTGAAGTCATTAAAGTCTCTCTCCTTATCAGGAGAGCCCTGGCCGGACTGCGACCAGCAAGGTTGGGATACGGACGATGAAGAAATTCAAAGCCCACCCACCACCCACCTGGTAGCCACTGTCGATAATTTAAACAACGTGCTCAATTTCGACTCCGAAGACATCGACGGTATGGACGACGATGCAGGAGACGCACATGAACCAATGTCGATAGGGCATTGGACAGCAACCTCATCCCATGATGTGTACATGGTGGATACACCTAAAGAAGGCGACAACGAGGAACACGGGGATGCAACGAGGGATCGATCTCTCAAAAAACAATCAAAGCGGCGGCGTAAACGCCGCTCAAAGCCCCGCCTCGATAAAGACGACAGCCATGAAGACCTAGCCATAGAGCATGATAAGCCGGCGGACGACGAGCATGCCTTAGAGCAACCGTCCAAACAGGGCAACTCGGATAAAGAAACCGAACAACCCACCCCCGGCATAAACGGCATTCCGGACGACCTTACACCGGATAAGCTCATGGAGCAGAAGAACCTCCACAAAAGGCTCGTTGCTACTGCACGCAGCCTGAAAAAACAGAAGCGGAAGCTCAAAAGCGCGGAAGACGCACTCAGAATCAAATGGAGCAAAATACTCAACACCGCAGACAAATACGGCGGCAATCGCCGCACAAAAAGTTATCCGAAGCGGAAGCTACTACTGGAATTCGACGAGGAGGCCCTAGAGCCCCCACAGTCAAAAAGTAAGAAAGCCACCCGGTCGGATAGACGATCCCACGGCCAACATGGAGCGGCAAGCGGCGCCGCACACAAGCCAGCATGCGATCCACTCAAGGATTCGCATCAAAAAGATGGCCCAGCCAGATCTATTTATGGGCCAAGAAAGCAAGCTCTCGTAAGCAATGCAACAAAACAAGTATCCGAACATCACGGCACATCCAAATACAGGGGTGCCGCACACCCCGTATGTTTTACCGATGAGGTCCTAGATTATGAATTTCCAGCGGGATTTAAGCCCGTAAACATAGAGGCGTACGACGGAACAACAGACCCAGAGTCTGGATTGAGGATTATATCCTCCACATACATATGGCCAGAGGAGATGACCTCCACGCCATAAAATACTTACCCCTCAAGCTTAAAGGGCCAGCCCGGCATTGGCTCAAAATCCTTCCTGAAAACACAATTGGAAGTTGGGAAGAGCTCGAGGACGCTTTCCGAGCAAATTTTCAAGGGACCTATGTCCGCCCTCCGGATGCAGACGATCTCAGTCACATAACTCAACAGCCCGGAGAGTCAGCTCGGCAATTCTGGAATAGATTTCTTACTGAAAAGAATCAGGTAGTCGACTGTTCGGACACCGAAGCCTTAGCAGCTTTTAAGCGTAATGTCCGAGACGAATGGCTCGCCAGACACCTCGGCCAAGAAAAGCCAAGAACAATGGCCGCATTAACAAGCCTCATGACCCGCTTTTGCGCAGGAGAGGACAGCTGGTTGGCAAGATGTAGCACCAGCGACCCAAGTACATCCGAAACTAGGGATGGAAACGGAAAACCGCGACGCAACAAGGACCAACGTCGGACTAAGGCAAACAGTCCGAAGAGCACGGCAGTCAATGCCGGATTCAAAAGCTCGCAGCAGAATCAGAAAAAAGCAGCCCCTCAAAGATAATAGGGACGAGCTGTCCAACTTAAACACAATCTTAGACAAGATATGTCAGATACACAGTACTCCTGGGAAGCCTGCAAACCATACCCACAGAGATTGCTGGGTTTTTAAGCAATCCGGCAGACTCAACGCCGAACACAAGGGGCTCGACACACCAAGTGAAGACGATGACGAACCCCAAAAGCAGAGCACCAGGAAACAAAAGAATTTTCCACAAGAAGTAAAAACAGTAAACTTACTTCACATAACAAAATGTGCGGCGCCCATAAAGGTACGCGCCATATGGCCTATCCCAAAGGAGTCCCGCCACTGGTTGTCAAAACCAATCATCTTTGATCATCGGGATTACTCTAGAAGTATCAGGAGCGCAGGCAGGACTGCCTTGGTACTCGATCCAATAATTGGCGGACTCCAGTTTACAAATGTCCTGATGGACGGCGGCAACGGTCTAAACCTGATATATCAGGACATAATCCGCCACATGGGGATAGACCCAACAAGAATTCGCCACAGCAAAACCTCCTTTCAAGGGGTAACGCCAGGTCCGGATACCCATTGTATGGGTTTTCTCCGGCTTGAAGTCATATTCGGCTTCCCCGATAACTTCTGCCGCGAAAAGCTAACTTTCCACATCGTCCCATTCTCAAGTCGCTATCAAGCACTGCTGGGACGCGAAGCTTTCGCCCGCTTTAACGCAATACCGCATTACGCATCTCTTACGCTCAAGATGCCCGGTCCACGAGGCATCATCTCACTAAAGGGAAACATCAAACGCGCCCCCCATGCGGAGGATCGTGCGGCTGCCTTAACAGCCCCACAATAATACGGCTTCATCAGCCAAAAACATCCAAACAGGTCGTTAAGACCACGGACACGGCTGGACGAGTCCGGCGTAAACACATCATTAATAAATGATTAATAGCCGTATACCCCTGCGCTAGGGGCTCCGCGCATATACAATATGAGACAATCAAGCTCAATTTTACCCATTTCAATCTATACTTTGCTTATTTAGTATAACTTCTGTTCGGCATGACCTTTTTTTTCCAACTAAGTTCCTCTCTTTTACAGATGAATATCGTGCTGCGCCCGTCCAGAATACGGCGCAACGGAGACACAGGCGCAGACGTGCAACAGGGACCCGTTCCAAGGATTCTTTTTAGATTAAGACCCTGCGTAAACCTTTTTTACTGTCTCTTGTTGATACACATCCTCCGGTTTTTTGTTATAATCAAGGAGGGGACTAGCGTCTTGGCATGTGGCCATGTCAGGAATTTTGCGCGTACCTGGACACTAGGGGCTTATAACCAAGGGCGTTGTCCCGCCCGCACTCATAAAGACCGAATACCTTAGGGAGTGTTCGGCATCGCGAGTTTGGCCTTATATGCATCAGCTCCGAATCATGTCTTTGGTCAAATGTTGGGTTGCCCGGCTCCTGTGTTTTGCTGCCTTACGTTCCGCACTATCGGCTAAGGCGGCACCAGGAGAACTACTGCGATTGTGCCCCGTTTCGGCCAGGCGAGCACCTCAGTAGAGAAAGCCGAAAACTGACTGTCATGATATAGCGTGAGATTGGTCAACCACTCGATGACTCACCGGAATCTATAGGATTCCTCTACATTAACGAAGGGCCGTTTCCCGGCCAGGCACATATGCGCCCCGACTTCGGGCGAGCGCAGGCGCCACCGGGGGTTATCTAAGTAGCCTCACTGTCAAGCTCCTATGGCTAAGTGAAAGTGATAAAGCATTATAGTCCGGTTGCCTAGCTCGCTGCGCTATCACCTCCTTTGTAGGACCAAGACGTTGGATTAAGTGTGAAAATGCGCCTTCTGCGAGCACCCCCGCACTATGTGTGTGGGGGCTGAAGCCAACGACTGCCATCTTTCAGATTATATATATATATATATATATATATATATATATATATATATATATATATATATATATATATATATATCTTAAAACGGCCGCACAGGAGGTGTTTCAAATACTTGAAGGCACAAGTAAAAAAGGCTTCTACAATTTATCAAAATATTGCTTTACAATTAAATATGCTATTAGAACATAGCATCCTTCGAGCACTGCGTCTCTATTACACGAGCGCCTTGAAGGACTTCCTGAAAATAGTGCTCGGAGGGTACTCGACTTTTGTACGAATCTCGGGATGCAACAACGGTGGTCTCCATCTCTGCCCAATATGTCTTGACACGGGCAAGAGCCATCCGTGCGCCCTCTATGCATGCTTACCTCTTCATTGCATTGATACGTGGCACCGCACCAAGGAATTGCTGCACCAAGCTGAAATAACTCTTCGGCTCCGATCTCTCCGGCCACAGATGACTCATGATGCACTTCATGGAGAGTCCTAACAACCTATTCAGCTCGGCCCATTCGGCCAGATGATCGGCCACTGACAGTGGATGCTCTGGATTGTGGAACTGCGACCAGAAGAGTTTCTCCACTTCGCGATCTTCTTGATCTCGAAAGTGTTCGGTCGCATCAGCAGCACTTGCCGCCAAATCCAGATAGGTGTCCGTCGCACTCCACAGCCGGTCCAATGGAGCATGCTTAGGATCACAAAACTTCCTCCGCAGCATAAAGGGCTTTCCAGCCGCGATATCTCCGGCTTCACGAAGCTCCTCCTTCGCAGCTCTCATCGTAGAGCGAGCATCCTTGGCATCGGCAACGGCCTTCTTCAAGTCCGTTTGTTCCGCCCGATCTTCTTTCTCCAGAAGCTTGCAACGGTCAGCAGAGCTCTTCAGCTTCACGGCCATTTTGGCCATCTCTTTCCTTCTTCGGCAGTGAGCAGCCTGTTCGGCTCTTAGCTCTTCAAGGGCCTTCTTGGCAGCCGCATCACTTTTTCTGGCTTGTTCCTTGGCTCGGGCAAGTTCCGCCCGAAGACTCTCCATGGCAGCCGCACCATCTGCATCAAGCACACTCAGGGTAAGATACTGGCATAGGCTCCTCTTACCAGGTGCCACTGGAGGGGTTACATACCTTGCGCCTCGTCAAGCCGCTTGTTAACAAGCACGATGTCGGCTTCTGCCACGTCAAGTTGCCTCTTTAGCTCGGCAAACCCATTAGTCTGGCTGGACGCCGGACAATTCGTCACCTGCATACGAAGACAATATTTTAGACCTGGGGTTATGATCCTCTGCGCGCCGTCAATTTTGACAACGCACAGAGTCTCAGGGGCTACTATGTGCACAGGGCGCATCTTGTTTATGCGTCACTGTTAAAAAAGGGCACGTTATTCCGCGTACCTCAAAACCCGTCAGTAAACTTCTGATGGCCTCGTGCAATCCGCTTTCCACGGACGAAACCCTTTCAATCACCGTGCCCATCAATGCACAATGCTCCTCTGAGATAGATGCTCGCCCTAGCAGATTCTTCAACTCCTCCGACCGAGCACCGGACGGTGCCGGATTCGTCCTGTTACCTTTCTCGAAGGACGGACGCGGAGAGCCTTGGGGGGCCATATGGCTGCCTTCCGGCCCCGCCGAATTCGGAGAAACCCTCCGCGACGATACCTCAGGGTCGCCCGCCTCTCTAGGCGGTTCGGCAGAGGGAGGCGTTCCGCTCTCCATCATCTCCGGAAGAAGATCCCCCGAAGACGAGCTCTGCGGAGAAGGGCTGAGGTCCGAACTACAAGGTAAATTTTCGGTTACTCTTCTCAGATATAAAACAAGGATTCTTCTCAAAGGAAAAACCTCTCTCTACTTACGGCTCGGTGGAGGGCTGGCCCCCTTGAGGGCATAGTTCGACCGAGGTATCCCCCAGCGCAGGACCCTCTAACGAAGATATCTTCCCCCGTTTTGAGGCCACGACCTCCGGGTCTCCAGAGGCGGTCCTCTTCTTTCCTTGCGGAGTGGAATTTTTGATTCCTTCCCTCCAAACAGCCTCCTTCGAGGAGGCCGTAGTTTCCTTGTCCCCTCCCTTGCTTTCCTTCAAAGGCACAATCTTCAACATCCTGACCAGCACGGGATCCGGCGTGGTCTCGGGGAGGGGAGCCGGACACCTGATAAGCTTTGCTTTTGCTATCCACTCCTGTTTAAAGAATAGTTCTTTAGAAGCAAGTTTCATAACAAATATACGGATAGCAAGTCCGGGCACAAGGCTACTTACTTTAGTATCCGGGCGATTGCAGCTCAATCCTGCGTCCTCGGTCAAGTCCGGACACATCACTTGTGATCCGAAGAACAATTTATACATCTCCACGGGCGTTGCGCCCATGAAATGCTGGAGAGCTCGCGGTCCCTCCGGATTAAACTCCCACAGGCGGAGGGAGCGACGTTTCCCGGGCAGGGTTCAACAGATCAGCATGACCTGCGTCACTTTGACCAGGCTGATGTCACTTTCTAAGAGATCCCTGATGCGGCCCTGCCACAAGGGCACGTCCTTGGATGACCCCCAGTCAAGTCCTTTATTGACCCATGACGCTAGCTGTGGTGGGGGACCCGAACGAAAGGCAAATGGCGCCACCCACTTGGTGCCCCTGGGAGCGGTTATATATAACCACTCTCGTTGCCATAAGCTGAATTCCTCTTGGAAAGAGCCCTCGGGCCATGGAGCATTAGCATTCTTGCTTATAATAGCGCCTCCGCACTCTGCATGCCGCCCCTCGATCATCTTCGGCATTACTTTAAAGGTCTTGAGCCATAGTCCGAAGTGGGGATTAATACGGAGGAAGGCTTCGCACACGATGATGAAAGAGGAAATGTGGAGGAAGGACTCCGGAGCTAAGTCGTGAAATTCCAACCCGTAATAGAACATGAGCCCCCTCACGAAGGGGTCCAGTGGGAAGCCTAGCCCCCGAAGGAAGTGAGACATGAACACCACGCTCTCACCAGGCCTGGGAGTGGGAATGACCTGCCCTGGAGCAGGTAACCTATGCGAGATTTCACTGGTCAAGAACCTGGCCTCTCTCATCTTTAGCACGTCCTCCTCTGTAACAGAAGAGGGCGCCCATCGGCCTCGAAGGATGGAACCAGACATTGTCGAAGATCCGAAGCGCCTGAAATCTGGAACCTTGGGTGTTGGAACTCGAGGCGAAGGGCGAACTCGTTTGAGATTGAAAAGAAGGATCAAGGCCTTGGTCTCTTTATAAGAAGTGGAATACCAAGGGCCCTCCCCGTAACCGTTTGGGACTCGCCTTTAATCAAGAAAACATGCCAGCGGGCACGATTGGGTTACCCACGTCCGTATCGATGAGAATCCCGTAAATAAGGGGACATGATCTCTGCTTTGACAAGACGTGCCAAGGAAACCGCCTCGTGAAACGTGCTGAGGTGGGTGAGTAAAAACGATTCGAATAAAGACTTGGCCATGGTGTGATGTCACGCTACGGAATACGTCAGCAGATTAGATTTGTGTAAATATTATTCTCTCTATGGCAATATGTGGAAACTTATTTTGCAGGGTCGGACACTGTCTTTTGTGTTCAAAATCTTCTATGAAGTACTTGGAGGAGGAACCCGCCTTGCAATGCCGAAGACAATCTGCGCACCAGACTCGTCGTCATTGAAGCCTGGTTCAGGGGCTACTGAGGGAGTCCTGGATTATGGGGTGTCCGGATAGCCGGACTATACCTTCAGCCGGACTCCTGGACTATGAAGATACAAGATTGAAGACTTCGTCTCGTGTCTGGAAGGGACTTTCCTTGGCGTGGAAGGCAAGCTTGGCGATGCGGATATTTAGATCTCCTACCATTGTAACCGACTTTGTGTAACCCTAACCCTCTCCGGTGTCTATATAAACCGGAGGGCTTTAGTCCGTAGGACAACATACAACAATCAGACCATAGGCTAGCTTCTAGGGTTTAGCCTCCTTGATCTCGTGGTAGATCTAATCTTGTACTACCCATATCATCAATATTAATCAAGCAGGACGTAGGGTTTTACCTCCATCGAGAGGGCCCGAACCTGGTAAAACTTCGTGTCCCTTGTCTCCTGTTACCATCCGCCTAGACGCACAGTTTGGGACCCCCTACCCGAGATCCGCCGGTTTTGACACCGACACCACTCAAGTAGAACAAGTACTTAAAGCTCAAAATGATTTGCTCAATGAAATGAATAGTAAGAAAAATGATTATGCTGTTAGAGTGGCTACTAGAACTGGTAGAATGACTCAGGAACCCTTGTATCCTGAAGGCCACCCTAAGAGAATTGAGCAAGATTCTCAGAGAAATATTATTGCTGCACCTAGTTCTTCTAAAGGGAAGAAAAAGAAAAATGATAGCACTTTGCAAACTTCTAGTGAACCTATTGCTGAACCACCTGAGAATCCCAATGATATTTCTATGTCTGATGCTGAAACACAATCTGGTAATGAACATGAACCTAGTGAAAATGTTAATGATGATGCTCAACCTAGTAATGATAATGATGTAGAAGTTGAACCTGCTGTTGATCTTGATAACCCACAATCAAAGAATCAATGTTATGATAAGAGAGACTTTGTTGCTAGGAAACATGGTAAAGAAAGGGAGCCATGGGTTCAGAAACCCATGCCTTTTCCTCCCAAACCATCCAAGAAAAAGGACGATGAGGATTTTGAGCGCTTTGCTGAAATTACTAGACATATCTTTTTGCGTATGCGATTGACTGATATGCTCAAAATGAATCTTTATGCTAAGTACATGAAAGATATTGTTACTAATAAAAGAAAGATACCGGAAGCTGAGATTTCCACCATGCTTGCTAATTACACTTTTAAGGGTGGAATACCGAAGAAACTAGGAGATCCAGGAGTACCCACTATACCATGCTCCATTAAAAGAAACTATGTTAAAACTGCTTTATGTGATCTTGGAGCCGGTGTTAGTGTTATGCCTCTCTGTTTATATCATAGACTTGACTTGAATAAGTTGACACCTACTGAAATATCTTTGCAAATGGCTGATAAATCAACTGCTATACCTGTCGTTATATGTGAGGAGGTGCCTGTTGTGGTTGCATACGTTACTATTTTAACAAACTTTGTTGTTCTTGATATTCCCGAGGATGATAGTATGTCTATTATTCTTGGAAGACCCTTTTTGAATACTACAGGTGCTGTTATTGATGGCAACGAAGGCAATGTCACTTTTCATGTTAATGGTAATGAGCATAAGGTACACTTTCTGAGGAAACAACCTCAAGTTCATAGTATCAACTCTATTGGGAAAATTCCATCGATTATATTTGGAGGTTTTGAATTTCCTCTTCCTACTATCAAGAAGAAATATGATATTCTTATATAGGGGAGGTGCATATCCCCGTTGAGGTAACATATTGTTATTCGAAATTTCTCCGGTTTCATGTTATTCGGAATGGGTTTATTAACAAGACCTGATGAACCTTGTTAGTGGATTCCTTTTGATGAGCATGAGATGGATGAAACTAGAAGGCACAACCTCCTGTACCCTCTTTCCATTTTTTGTTATTTAGTTGAAATAAAGTAAAAATAGTATTTTTCTCTTTGTTTTCTGATTTATCCGTGCAATATAAAAATACCCCGAAAATAAAAGTTCTCCAAATGCCCTGAAAATGGAATATGATTTTTTCTAGAATATTTGAGGATTTATGGAACTGAGAACACAACAGGGGGGTCTACCACCTGGCCACGAGGGTGGAGGGCGTGCCCTACCCCCCAGGGCGCGCCCCCTGCCTCGTGGGCCACGGTGCCCTCCTCCACTTATTCCTGCACCCACACAGTTCTTCTTCCTCCCACAAACACAAATATCTAGCTCAAGCACGAGTTCTAGCTCACTTTGCTGTGATTTTCGATCTCCTTGCTCAAAGCACCTCTCACAAAGCTGCTTGGGGAGATTGTTCCTTGGTATGTGACTCCTCCATTGGTCCAATTAGTTTTTGTTCTAGTGCTTTATTCATTGCAAATATGTGCTGCCTAGGTGACCATGTTCTTGAGCTTGCATGTCAAATTTATATGGTTCCAAGTAGTTCTAATGCATGATATATCCTCTAGGCACTTGTAGGAGTGGTTGCTATCAATTATATTTGAGCTTGGTTCACTTTTGTTTGAAGTTACTAAAAATTCAGAATTTTTTCAGAGGAAGCAATATGCTTAGGAAAATGTTCCAAGGTGGTTCTTCAAGGAAGCAAGGACCCAGGCTTGCAATGCGTGATGCTGATGAGGAGCCCCCAAGGGACGCTCCAGTGCGGCCTTGTGAGTGGTCTTCAGAAAATTTTATGGATCGAAAGGGAATTAAAGAGGAATTTAACGCATATTTGCGTAACGCCGATCTTGTGAGCTTTGAGGCAGACAAATGCCCGTAGTACCATCATCTCACTAGTTCATTTGTGAGGAGGTTTGAATTTTCATCTTCCCGTAATTCTCCAACAGTCATGTTTGATCTTTATGAAAAATCTTATACCATGGACTTAGAGGATTTTACTTCTGCTTGCAAACTTCCACAATGGGGTAGTGTTAGTGATCCCCGTAAATTTGAATTTAGAGACTTTCTTGCTGGTATATCTGTAGGGGAATCTAGAGATATAGCACAAGCTACCATAGGGAGCATTCACTTTCCTGCTATACATTATTTTGCTCTCTTCATAGGTAGGTGCATAAATGGTAAAGACGAAGCATGTCACATGTGTGTGCCTGATCTCAGTATTCTTAGGAGTGCTGTGTTAGGAGACCAATCTTATAATTTGGGAGCCATTGTTGCACGTGGTTGCATCATAATAGATTTAATGGAGATTTCTTTGGAGGAATTTATGCAACCCGCTTAGTTGATTTCCTTGAGGTGGACGTTCGTGAGGATCATATGGAGTTGCCTCCTACTTATTTAGATTTTAATTCTATGGTCTCTCACCAGTTTGTCGAGAGGAATGAATCACCTCTCGTATCGACTAATCTTTGACAAACGGCGTGTTGTCCGCATTACTCTCCCTGCTCCTGCCTTCTTTGATTATCAGGCAAAAGGAAGATATACTATTACCAGAGAGGAGGTAGATGAGTACGAGAGGAGGGAAGAGGCAGCTCGACGCCACGCTGCAGCTCAGGAGGCGATAGCCGCTGCATCGCAGTACGACCCTAGCTACACCTACGGGTATCCGACAGGCCATCCCTGGCAATGAACCAACTTAGGCCAAAAGCCTAAGCTTGGGGTAGTACGTATTTTCCACCGACATTACATTTATGTTCACACACACTCATTGCTAGATGTCGGTGCTCATACTCTTTCATTGTAATATCCATGCTAGTTTATTTTACTTTTCTTGCTTTCTTCTTGTGTATTTGATAAACTTTAAGAAAAACAAAAAAAAATAGTAGTAGTTTTTAGTCAGTTTACTTTTCTTGCTGTAGCAGTAATAATTAAAAAGAAAACCCAAAAATATTTCCCGTTCTTCTTTTGCTTGTTGGGAGCTTTCTCGTGTAAATAGTTTTATTTCTTTTCTTTTCTTTGGGGGTCGATAGGAGAAGACCATAATTAAATTGTTGAAGTAGCTCTTATATGCTTTATTGTTGATTTAACCAAGAGCCTATATTGCCTTGTCTTCTCCTGTTTATTGAATGCTCGCAGATTCCAGCTTAGTCCAATGCACGTGCACTCTTATTATTATTCACTTTGCTCGGTCGTGCAAGTGAAAGGCAATTATGATGATATATAATGGACTGATTGAGATGAGAAAAGCTGGTATGAACTCGACCTCTCTTGTTTTTGTAAATATGATGAGTTCATCGTTCCTGATTCAGCTTATTATGAATAATCATGTTTGCAATGACAATTAGAGATCATAGTTGCTCGTGACATGCTTGATTAGCTATGAGTTATAATGGTTTACCTTGCGTGCCAACATGCTATTAAAATGGTTGTGATGTGGTATAGTGGGGTGGTATCCTCCTTTGAATGATTCAAGTGACTCGACTTGGCACATGTTCACACATGTAGTTGAAACAAATCAACACAGCCTTCACGATATTTATGTTCATGATGGATTATATCCTACTTATGCTTGCATCCAATGTTTATTAATTTTAATGCATGTTCATGACTGTTGTCGCTCTCTAGTTGGTCGCTTCCCAGTCTTTTGCTAGCCTTCACTTGTACTAAGCGGGAATACTGCTTGTGCATCCAATCCCTTAAACCCCAAAGTTATTCCATATGAGTCCACTATACCTTCCTATATACGGTATCTACCTGCCGTTCCAAGTAAATTTGTATGTGCCAAACTCTAAACCTTCAAATAAACATTATGTTTTATATGCTCGAATAGCTCATGTATCAACTAGGACTGCCCTTATCTTCCATGTTAGGCGGGTTATTCTCAAGAGGAGTGGACTCCGCTCCTCATTCACGAGAAAATGGCTGGTCTCCGGGATGCCCAGTCCCATGCTTTATGCAAACTAAATAAAAATAATTGCAAACAAAACTCCCCTGGGACTGTTGCTAGTTGGAGACACTCGTTGTTTCGAGCAAGTCATGGATTGATGCTTGTTGGTGGAGGGGGAGTATAAACTTTACCATTCTGTTTGGGAACCGCCTATAATGTGTGTAGCATGGAAGATATCGCCATCTCTTAGTTGCTATGTTGACAATGAAAGTATGCCGCTCAAAATATTATTTATCTCTATTTCAAAGCCGAGCTCTGGCACCTCTACAAATCCCTGCTTCCCACTGCGAAGGGCATATCTATTTACTTTTATGTTGAGTCATCACCCTCTTATTAAAAGCACTAGCTGGAGAGCGCAGCTGTCATTTGCATCCATTATTGTTAATTTATATTGAGTATGACTATGATTGGATCTCTTTTACCATGAATTACAATGTCTAGTCAGTCCTTGATCTTTAAAGGTGCTCTGCATTTATATTTTGCGGTCTCAGAAAGGGCTAGCGAGATACCATCTTGTTATATCATATCATGATTTGTAACGCCCTCTATGTGGCTATATCTCCCACGTGTCGAAGCACGACTTAGAGGCATAACCGCATCGAAAGCAATGTCGCAAGTGAGGTAATCTTCATACAACCCATGTAATACATAAGGGAAAGAGATACATAGTTGGCTTACAATCGCCACTTCACGCAATACATGAGTAAAGCATTACATCAAACAGATACAATCAAGGTCCGACTACGGAACCAAAATAAAATAAGACTACCCCAAATGCTACACAGATCCCTGATCGACCCCAACTGGGCTCCACTACTGATCAGCTGAAACGAAACAACACAACGAACAAGATCTTCATCGAGCTCCTCCTTAAGCTCGGGTTGCGTCACCTGCACGGTTTCATCGGCACCTGCAAACTGGTTTTGGAAGTATCTGTGAGTCACGGGGACTCAGCAATCTCACACCCGCGAGATCAAGACTATTTAAGCTTAAAGGTAGGACATGGTAGTGAGGTGGAGCTGCAGCAAGCGACTAGCATATATGGTGGCTAACATACGCAAAAGAGAGCGAGAAGAGAAGGCAAAAGCACGGTCGAACAACTATGATCAAGAAGTGATCCTAGAACAACCTACGTCAATCATAACTCCAACACCTTGTTCATTTCCCGGACTCCGCCGAGAAGAGACCATCACGGTAACACACGCGGTTGATGTATTTTAATTAAGATCAACTTCGGGTTTTCTACAACCGGACATTAACAAATTCCCATCTGCCTCATAACCGCGGGCACAGCTTTTGAAAGATAATACCCTGCAGGGGTGTTCCAACTTAGCCCATTATAAGCTCTCACGGTCAACGAAGGATATTCCTTCTACCAGGAAGACCCGATCAGTCTCGGAATCCCGGCTACAAGACATTTCGACAATGGTAAAACAAGACCAGCAAAGCCGCCCGATGTGCCGACAAATCCCGATAGGAGTCGCACATATCTCGTTCTCAGGGCACACCGGATAAGCGAAGCGTACAGGTACCAACGTGACCCAAGTTGCCTAGGGACGGTCCCGCACGATGCTCTAGTTTGGACCAACACTCAGAGGAGCACTGGCCCGGGGGTTAAAATAAAGATGGCCCTTGAGTCTGCAGAACCCAAGGGAAAAAGGCTTAGGTGGCAAATGGTAAAACCAAGGTTGGGCCTTGCTGGAGGAGTCTTATTCAAAGCGAACTGCCAAGGGGGTCCCATAAATCACCCAACCGTGTAAGGAATGCAAAATCCGGGAACATAATACCGATATGACGGAAACTAGGGTGGCAAGAGTGGAACAAAACACCAGGCATAAGGCCGAGCCTTCCACCCTTTACCAAGTATATAGATGCATTAATTAAATAAGAGATATTGTGATATCCCAACATATCCATGTTCCAACATGGAACAGACTTCAACTCCACCTGCAACTAGCAACGCTATAAGAGGGGCTGAGCAAAAGCGGTAACATAGCCAAACGACGGTTTGCTAGGACAAGGTGGGTTAGAGGCTTGGTTTAACAATATGGGAGGCATGATAAGCAAGTGGTAGGTATCGCGGCATAGGCATAGCAAAAGAGCGAGCAACTAGCAAGCAAAGATAGAAGTGATTTCGAGGGTATGGTCATCTTGCCTGAAATCCCGCAAGAAAGAAGAACGAGTCCATGAAGAAGACAAGCGGACGTAGTCGAACGAATCCTCACAACTCCGGAACGAAACCGAAGCTAATGAGAGAAACAACCCGGAAAGAAGCAAGCAACATAGTAAACAACCATCACATAAACATGGCATGATGCACAAACAAGAATGATGCGTGTCCTTTTTAAAGACTCATGGCATGGCAAAGTGCAACAGACAATTCTACAAATTAAGTGGAGTCCAATATGCAACGAGTTGCATATTGACGAAACTTCACAACATTTATTTAGTTCTCTTTCGGTTATGTACCCAACAATATTAAATGTTGATTAACATGGCAAGGGGTGAAGCACAACAAAACTACCTACCTAGGCAAGTTTAAATGAGGCCGGAAACAACGAACAACAAGTCCGAAAAATCCCCACATGCAATTTATGGATTTGGTACTGTTCTGCCTAAAACCATATTTTATTGTTGTTAACCAGGAAAATAAAGTGCAATATGTTATTCTATGCATTTTTCCACCCCATTTACATATGAAGTTTATTATATTCGGAGCTACGGTTAATTAGTTATGAAATAAAACATTTTAGCATGGCATTTGAGCAAATTAAAACAAACAGAAATTTAAACATTTTAAACATTGATGAAAGCAACATATTATGAAACTAGACAGAATTCTAAACATTTTTCATATATGAAGTATTTTAATCCGATGCACGGTTAATGAGTTATTATATGCATGAAGACTAGGGACTTTTCTGTAAAACTGCAGAACCCTGGATAAAAGCTAAATCATAACAGAGGAAAATAACATGCATCGGGCCAAATCTGGCAGGGCCAGTAGTGCACAGGAGAGGAGCTGTTGGGGCTGCTCACCCATGGGCCAAGGCCTGCTGGATCTGGCGAAGAGGAGCTGGGTCTGGGCGCGCGAGGCAGGCCCAGGCGCGGTCAGCGAGCGGTCAACGGGCGCGGCGTGCGCTCAACGACTCGAGACAGAGGCGCCGTCCTCCTCTGCTCGATAGGAAGCAGAGCAGCGGCAGCGTGGGACTTGGCGAGGCAGGGGCGTTCTCCGGATCCGTGGCGGCGCTAGGCGCAGGAGTCTGACGAGGTCCCGAGCGAAGGGAGCTAGGCCTGCGTGGCTGCGTCCGGGTCGATGACTCGACCAGATTGAGCGAGGACCAGCAACCGGCGAAGAGGGACTTGGCGCTGGGGTCGTCCAACGCAGGAAGCAGAGGGTGAGCAGGAGAGTCCGGTGTTGGGGCTTGGGGAGGTCGATCCGGGCCGGATCCGGTCGCCTCCGAGGCTTGGGCGCACCGGAGCATCGAGCTGGAGGCGGTGGACGGCATCCATGGCCATGGCGGCTCCCTGTTGCAGCGGTACAGAGAGAAAGAGAGATGCGTGAGAGAGAGAGAAGTCATGAGAGAGAGAGAAGAGAAGAGGGAACGGGCATGCGCAGCTCACCGGGGTTCTCACCATGCACGCGAGGCATGACGGACGAAGCGACTCCAGCGGCGCTCGAACGAGGAGGCAGAAACGGGGCGGTGCTCCAGTTGCTTAGGGACAGGAGCGGCGGTGGCATCCGGATGGGCTCAACGGCTGGACGCGGGGAGGAGGCGATGGACAGGACAGGGAGGCGCTGGATCGAGCGAGGTGGAGGGCGAGGGGATCTGGAGGCTGTAGGTGGCGAGCGATGGTTGGGGAGGGATGGATCCCGAGGGGGATTTGGTGAGTGGGTGGCGGCGGCTGATCCGAGGAGTGGGAAGGGTGTAGGTGGCGGCGGTAGGGTGGGGGGACAAATGTCCTAGGATTTAGGGTTTGGCCTAAAAATGGATAAGGAGGTCTATATATAGCAAGTGGATTTTTGGATAGGGGCATTTGGTCCTCCCGATCTTAATCGGACGGTGCCGGATAAATAGGCTAGGGAGATCAAATAAGAAAACGGAGATGTTTTGTAGATGTTTGGGGATGATCCGGATCTAATGGTCATGACAATCCGGATCGGGTTCGGGTAAGTTCCGGACACGCACACGAGGGGTCTGAGAGAGGTCAACGAGGACAAGGGACTGACAAAATGACAACAGAGGCAAAGAGAGAAAGGGCAACTGCGAACGGCTACGAGTTTTATGAAAACATGCAGATGCAATGCGCATGATGCTAAGAGATGAGATGCATGACATGAACACAATGCAAAACAACAGACAAAACCCAACCACGGAGGAAATAACATATCGCATCTCCGGAAAAGGCAAGAGTTGGAGTTACGAATATGGAAAATTGCATCCCGAGTGTTACAACACTCCACCACTACAAGAGGATCTCATCCCGAGATCTAGGAATGGCACCGGAGAGAAACGGAAGAGGAAGATATAAAACAAAGTTGTTTCTTTAACAAATGAGTGAAACCAACAAACCTTGAGAGGTTTACAAAATTGAAAGAAAGAACACAATGGAGTTGAACACAATTGAGAGCACCGCGGTAGAAAATAGAAACAAGAAACACCATATGAACCTTGGAGGTTGCAAAGCTATGAATGACGAGTACAATGGACAAGAAGGAATCGGGACCACTCTGGTTGAAATGAGATAAACAAGGAATAAGGAAGAACAAATTCGGACAGCACTCCGGTTGAAAAGAGATGCAAGACTTGATAAGAAGAAAAGAGCTTGAAGATATGACACAACACTCCGGTTAAATGGATTAGCAAGGAAAAGGACATGATCTTGACAATTCGAGATGATGAGTGAAGAGAGCAACATCACAATGCCTCCGGAAGAAGAAATAGAAGTTAGATCATTGGAATAAAGGAATGGAGAAGAAAATGACAACTTCTACCACAAATGATTTTGGAGAGCACCCTTCCAAGAAGGTTATAACGGAGTTGTTGGAAAACCAACAACGAAAGGATATGATCCTCGTGGGCTTATGGAGACATCTCAAAACTTGAGGTGAAATTATGCCACTAACGAAAACTATTTGCTTGCCTAAGATTAACGAAGAGATGAAAACTTCTTCCACCAAAAGGATAAAGAGCAAGCTTGGGTCATGCATAATCGCCACAAATAGCAACATTCCCAGTGGAAGGCTTTAGGTGAAATATAGCCCAAGATAACTCCAATGAAGAGATTGATGGATTTAATTATCTCATTCTTGACAACATGTGAATCATGAACCACGAAGAGAAGTTGTCAAGAGTGATATAACACCACCTCAAAAGATAAGGTAGAAAGAATTGCACCACGGAATGGAAGATGAAAAATGCTTGAACTCCTCAAAACAAGACACGTGTTGAACACCATGTTTATTTTAGAGTATAGCTTGGCGGATCTTGACTCCGAGAGAAATCTTGAAGAACAATTAAAGAATGAAAGGAATCCTTGACGAAGCACCATGTAGAGCCTCCATGAAGAACTCAGGTAATAAAAGGATGGTAGAAAGAAACAGAAGTTGAAAACACAAGGTGAAGCCTTGCAATGATTTAGATGGATCTTCGTGGTGATGAGAGCTTGGAACTCCGGGAAAAGAAAAGATGAAACAATTGAAACCGAGAATTTGAAGAACCTCCTGAATAGGGAATTGAGTTAACTTGATGAAACAAGAATAAGAATTACATTATGCTTATCCTTCACCAATTAAATTGATGACAAGTAATGGATTTGGCATGCCACTTATTCTCGTAGAAAGGATCAAGAGAGATATAGCACAAACTTGAGAAGGACTTCAACGAACCACCGGCAACAACGGAAGAGAACTTGGAAAGAATGAATGAATTGATACGATAACAACGGAAGAGAATTCTTGAATGAACCACCGTAAGAATCGGAAATGAAAGTAGCGAAGGCACAATTCAACGGGAAGAATTAGAAAACGAATAAATATACTTGACAGAATTTAGATACGTGAGAACAAGAGATCATGAATCGACTAGAGGATATTTGAACGATCCACCGGTAAGATCTGGAGAGCGAGAGCTGAAATTTGGAATTGAATAATTCTGAGATGATGGGCTCCGAAGAATCAAACTGAAAATACTCCTGAAATGCTCCGGATGGGTGAAAAGAATTCTCACAATCGAAAACAAATATGAGAGGATGGCATCAAGCTAGAACTATGATTCTTCAAGAGAACGGACCAAGATTTAGGAGAAACTCTTCTTTGGTCTTCAAAATCCGAGAATGACGACGAGAAACCACCATGAATTGTTGAGGCACTCCGGAAATAAAATTAGAAAGGTTGAACCCACGATGAAAAGAATTTGTAAGATCTTGGAGAAATACATATAACTGATGACAATTCATTCTTACGTCAAACTTTGCAATGAATTTGGGAATAGCGCCGGGAAAATTAGAAGAGTCAGGTAAGATCCTGGGAAAAGACCTGTGGGTTAGGGCCCACTCAAAAGAAACACCTTCGAATGATTACTTGAAAGGGAGATTGCACCGGTTGATTTAAATGGCTTGAATGAGATAGCAATCTCGAAATAACTTGAACGGATTAAGAATGGAAACACAAATCTTCTGAGTTATCTTCATCACTCTGGAACAACTGAATAGCGAGAAGTGAATGATTAAGAGATACACCGGCATGAGAAAAACATTTGAAACAAGGAAAAGAATACGATCAACACTGAAAGCTTGACTTGAGTCCACCGGAGAAGAAAAGAACGAAGAATAATAGACTTGAAGCTTCCTTAGCATCTTCATGAGAATCACCAGGTAAGAACATGGAGGAAAAGAATGAAGAGACTTCACATCAATAAAATGGATGCTTGATTAAGATATATGAGTCCTTGAAGAAAGAGGGCGGGAGGGCGGGAAAAACAAAGACAACTTGGGACGAATGAAACAAACACCGTTGAAATACTTAGAGTTGATCTTGCGGATGTTGAAAATGATCGGATTCACTTCAAAAAGAGCACGTCGGTTGGAAAAGAATTGGCATGACAATCTCAATGATCAAGAGGGATTGGTATTCACATAGAAGTATGAGAACGCCGCTTAGAATAAGGTATGGAATCAACACTTGGCATTGAAGCAACTCGAATACCACAAAACAAAACAAAAACAAAGGATTTGCTTGCAGAATAAGCCGGAAACAAACATATGATAGATCCCATATCGTATCATGTGCCTGTTGGAAAGATATCCTACGAGATACTTGAATTCCCACTTATAAACTCCCGAAACTTTCTTGTTATGCAATCAGGTGTTGGGGATACAGGGGACACAAAATATATCACCCAAACTAACAATACCTAGATCCAGCTGTATCCATCCTTCAACACATAACCAAGAAACCCTCGGAAATCGTTTACCTCAACCTTCGAAAAGCATCCGTTATACGAGTTATGGCAATACTCCCGCACTCGCCTCAGTACTGGGCTATCAGGGTTATCTCACCAACAACTGTATAAAAGAGATTTTCGATGTCAGCGTACTAAACTCAGGTATTCCAGAACTGCAACGATAAAATTATGACGACAACACCTCAGAGCTCAACTCCCCAGGACACTTCCACTAAACCCCTGCTGACAGGAGGCACCAAGACAATGTTGTCATCACAAAACCATCGAAACGATTCTAAGATACCCGCGTGATCCTAAAATTTTTTTAGTGAAATTTGAGAAGAGAAGAGTCAAAACTCTACGTCAGGATGCCTTACCAGAGCGATGAGGAGACTGGGAAGTAAAAAGAATTCCTAAACTCTCTGATACATAATTCCTAAATGACTCAAAACATTTTTCTAGACACAACTCGGCCGCTAAAAATGATCAATCAGTGGGGGCTCCTAAGGTCGGGGAAGGCTCTGATTACCAACTTGTAACGCCCTCGATGCGGCTATATCTCCCACGTGTCGAAGCACGACTTAGAGGCATAACCGCATCGAAAGCAATGTCGCAAGTGAGGTAATCTTCATACAACCCATGTAATACATAAGGGAAAGAGATACACAGTTGGCTTACAATCGCCACTTCACGCAATACATGAGTAAAGCATTACATCAAACAGATACAATCAAGGTCCGACTACGGAACCAAAATAAAATAAGACTACCCCAAATGCTACACAGATCCCTGATCGACCCCAACTGGGCTCCACTACTGATCAGCTGAAACGAAACAACACAACGAACAAGATCTTCATCGAGCTCCTCCTTAAGCTCGGGTTGCGTCACCTGCACGGTTTCATCGGCACCTGCAAACTGGTTTTGGAAGTATCTGTGAGTCACGGGGACTCAGCAATCTCACACCCGCGAGATCAAGACTATTTAAGCTTAAAGGTAGAATAGGGTAGTGAGGTGGAGCTGTAGCAAGCAACTAGCATATATGGTGGCTAACATACGCGAAAGAGAGCGAGAAGAGAAGGCAAAAGCACGGTCGAACAACTATGATCAAGAAGTGATCCTAGAACAACCTATGTCAATCATAACTCCAACACCGTGTTCACTTCCCGGACTCCGCCGAGAAGAGACCATCACGGTAACACACGCGGTTGATGTATTTTAATTAAGATCAACTTCGGGTTTTCTACAACCGGACATTAACAAATTCCCATCTGCCTCATAACCGCGGGCACGACTTTCAAAAGATAATACCCTGCAGGGGTGTCCCAACTTAGCCCATTATGAGCTCTCACGGTCAACGAAGGATATTCCTTCTACCAGGAAGACCCGATCAGTCTCGGAATCCCGGCTACAAGACATTTCGACAATGGTAAAACAAGACCAGCAAAGCCGCCCGATGTGCCGACAAATCCCGATAGGAGTCGCACGTATCTCGTTCTCAGGGCACACCGGATAAGCGAAGCGTACAGGTACCAATGTGACCCAAGTTGCCTAGGGATGGTCCCGCACGGTGCTCTAGTTTGGACCAACACTCAGAGGAGCACTAGCCCGGGGGTTAAAATAAAGATGGCCCTTGAGTCTGCAGAACCCAAGGAAAAAGGCTTAGGTGGCAAATGGTAAAACCAAGGTTGGGCCTTGCTGGAGGAGTCTTATTCAAAGCGAACTGTCAAGGGGGTCCCATAAATCACCCAACCGTGTAAGGAATGCAAAATCCGGGAACATAATACCGATATGACGGAAACTAGGGTGGCAAGAGTGGAACAAAACACCAGGCATAAGGCCGAGCCTTCCACCCTTTACCAAGTATATAGATGCATTAATTAAATAAGAGATATTGTGATATCCCAACATATCCATGTTCCAACATGGAACAGACTTCAACTCCACCTGCAACTAGCAACGCTATAAGAGGGGATGAGCAAAAGCGGTAACATAGCCAAACGACGGTTTGCTAGGACAAGGTGGGTTAGAGGCTTGGTTTAACAATATGGGAGGCATGATAAGCAAGTGGTAGGTATCGCGGCATAGGCATAACAAAAGAGCGAGCAACTAGCAAGCAAAGATAGAAGTGATTTCGAGGGTATGGTCATCTTGCCTGAAATCCCGCAAGAAAGAAGAACGAGTCCATGAAGAAGACAAGCGGACGTAGTCGAACGAATCCTCACAACTCCGGAACGAAACCGAAGCTAACGAGAGAAACAACCCGTAAAGAAGCAAGCAACATAGTAAACAACCATCACATAAACATGGCATGATGCACAAACAAGAATGATGCGTGTCCGTTTCAAAGACTCATGGCATGGCAAAGTGCAACAGACAATTCTACAAATTAAGTGGAGTCCAATATGCAACGAGTTGCATATTGATGAAACTTCACAACATTTATTTAGTTCTCTTTCGGTTATGTACCCAACAATATTAAATGTTGATTAACATGGCAAGGGGTGAAGCACAACAAAACTACCTACCTAGGCAAGTTTAAATGAGGCCAGAAACAATGAACAACAAGTCCGAAAAATCCCCAGATGCAATTTATGGAATTGGTACTGTTCTGCCTAAAACCAAATTTTATTGTTGTTAACCAGGAAAATAAAGTGCAATATGTTATTCTATGCATTTTTTCACCCCATTTACATATGAAGTTTATTATATTCGGAGCTACGGTTAATTAGTTATGAAATAAAACATTTTAGCATGGCATTTGAGCAAATTAAAACAAACAGCAATTTAAACATTTTAAACATTGATGAAAGCAACATATTATGAAACTAGACAGAATTCTAAACATTTTTCATATATGAACTATTTTAATCCGATGCACGGTTAATGAGTTATTATATGCATGAAGACTAGGGACTTTTCTGTAAAACTGCAGAACCCTGGATAAAAGCTAAATCATAACAGAGGAAAATAACACGCATCGGGCCAAATCTGGCAGGGCCAGTAGTGCACAGGAGAGGAGCTGTTGGGGCTGCTCACCAATGGGCCAAGGCCTGCTGGATCAGGCGAAGAGGAGCTGGGTCTGGGCGCGCGAGGCAGGCCCAGGCGCGGTCAGCGAGCGGTCCACGGGCGCGGCGTGCGCTCGAACGACTCGAGACAGAGGCGCCGTCCTCCTCTGCTCGACAGGAAGCAGAGCAGCGGCGGCGTGGGACTTGGCGAGGCGGGGGCGTTCTCCGGATCCGTGGCGGCGCTAGGCGCAGGAGGCTGACGAGGTCCCGAGCGAAGGGAGCTAGGCCTGCGCGGCTGCGTCCGGGTAGATGACTCGACCAGATCGAGCGAGGACCAGCAACCGGCGAAGAGGGACTTGGCGCTGGGGTCGTCCAACGCAGGAAGCAGAGGGTGAGCAGGAGAGTCCGGTGTTGGGGCTTGGGGAGGTCGATCCGGGCCGGATCCGGTCGCCTCCGAGGCTTGGGCGCACCGGAGCATCGAGCTGGAGGCGGCGGACGGCATCCATGGCCATGGCGGCTCCCTGTTGCAGCGGTACAGAGAGAAAGAGAGACGCCTGAGAGAGAGAGAAGTCAGGAGAGAGAGAGAGAAGAGAAGAGGGAACGGGCATGCGCAGCTCACCGGGGTTCTCACCATGCACGCGAGGCATGACGGACGGAGCGACTCCAGCGGCGCTCGAATGAGGAGGCAGAAGCGGAGCGGTGCTGCAGTGGCTCAGGGACAGGAGCAGCGGTGGCATCCGGATGGGCTCAGCGGCTGGACGCGGGGAGGAGGCGATGGAGAGGACAGGGAGGGGCTAGATCGAGCGAGGTGGAGGGCGAGGGGATCTGGAGGTTGTAGGTGGCGAGCGATGGTTGGGGAGGGATGGATCCCGAGGGGGATTTGGTGAGTGGGTGGCGGCGGCTGATCCGAGGAGGGGGAAGGGTGTAGGTGGCGGCGGTAGGGTGGGGGGACAAATGTCCTAGGATTTTGGGTTTGGCCTAAAAATGGATAAGGAGGTCTATATATAGCAAGTGGATTTTTGGATAGGGGCATTTGGTCCTCCCGATCTTAATCGGACGGTGCCGGATAAATAGGCTAGGGAGATCAAATAAGAAAACGGAGATGTTTTGTAGATGTTTGGGGATGATCCGAATCTAATGGTCAGGACAATTCGGATCGGGTTCGGGTAAGTTCCGGACATGCACACGAGGGGTCTGAGAGAGGTCAACGAGGACAAGGGCCTGACAAAATGACAACTAGGGATGGCAATGGGTCGGGTTTGGTGCGGGTGGAGCTGGTCCAAATCCAACCCATGACCCATCTTCCTACCCTCCGCCCATCTACCAAATTATCCATGGGCACAACTTGTGCCCATGCCCAAACCCACTGGATACCCACATACCCATGGAGCTCCATGGGCATCGAAAAGTCAGCATGAAGCCTTTCCAAAGATCAAATTAACTTATCATTATTCACTCACAAATGACAACATAAGCTACATGCGTAAGTAGGCAACAAGTAATACGATGAGTCCTTAAGTGTGACATACCAGAGGTTGATTCTGCAGCATATAGCTCATGGCACAAGTTGCATATTTCCTGCCATTTCCCATTGATTCGCTCTCTCTACTATCACTGGCATATGGCCCCACATGTCATACGGGTATCCATTGGATATCCATGGAGCACAGACTATAACCATGCCCAACCCGGCGTTCGTGGGTATCCATATCCATGGACCCATGGGCGAAAATGTGCTCCATACCCTTGCCCAACCGGGTCGGGTATCCATGGGTATCCAGATCCATGGATAAAATTGCCATCCCTAATGACAACGGAGGCAAAGAGAGAAAGGGAAACTGCGAACGGCTACGAGTTTTATGAAAAAATGCAGATGCAATGCGCATGATGCTAAGAGATGAGATGCATGACATGAACACAATGCAAAACAACAGACAAAACCCAACCACGGAGGAAATAACATATCGCATCTCCGGAAAAGGCAAGAGTTGGAGTTATGAATATGGAAAATTGCATCCGGGGTGTTACATGATTGTTTTGAGAAAGTGTTGTCATCCGAGATTTATTATTATGGCTCGCTAGTTGATTATGCTATTGATATGAGTAAAAATGAGACCTGAGAATTATTGCAAATGTGGTTAGTCATAATCTTTGCTGAAAACTTGAATGCTGGCTTTATATATTTACAACAACAAGAGCAAACAGAGTTTGTAGAAGTTTTTCTTTATCACTTTCAGTTTGTCAACTGAATTGCTTGAGGACAAGCAAAGGTTTAAGCTTCGGGGAGTTGATACGTCTCCGTCGTATCTACTTTTCCAAACACTTTTGCCCTTGTTTTGGACTCTAACTTGGATGATTTGAATGGAACTAACCCGGACTGACGCTGTTTTCAGTAGACTTTCAATGGTGTTATTTATGTGCAGAAACAAAAGTTCTCGGAATGATCTAAAACTCCACGGAACGTCTTTCCGGAAATAATGAAAAATCCTTGCCAAAGATGAAGACCAGGGGGCCCACACCCTGTCCACGAGGGTGGCCCCCTCCCTAGGGCGCGCCCCCTACCTCGTGGGCCCCCTAGAGCTCCTCCGACACCAACTCCAACTCTATATATTTGCTTTCGGGGAGAAAAAAATAAAGGAGAAGAAATAATCGCGTTTTACGATACGGAGCCGCTGCCAAGCCCTAAAACCTCTCGGGAGGGCTGATCTGGAGTCCGGTCGGGGCTCCGGAGAGGGGGATTCATCACCGTCGTCATCATCAACCATCCTCCATCACCAATTTCATGATGCTCACCGCCGTGCGTGAGTAATTCCATTGTTGGCTTGCTGGACGGTGATGGGTTGGATGAGATCTATCATGTAATCGAGTTAGTTTTGTTAGGGTTGGATCCCTAGTATCCACTATGTTCTGAGATTGATGTTGCTATGACTTTGCTATGCTTAATGCTTGTCACTAGGGCCTGAGTGCCATGATTTCAGATTTGAACCTATTATGTTCTCATGAATATATGTGTGTTCTTGATCCTATCTTGCAAGTCTATAGTCACATACACTATGTGTCATGATCCGGCAACCCCGAAGTGACAATAATCAGGACCACTCCCGGTGATGACCATAGTTTGAGGAGTTCATGTATTCACTATGTGCTAATGTTTTGTTCCGGTTCTCTATTAAAAGGAGGCCTTAATATCCCTTAGTTTCCATTAGGACCCTGCTGCCACGGGATGGTAGGACAAAAGATGTCATGCAAGTTCTTTTCCATAAGCACGTATGACTATATTCGGAATACATGCCTACATTATATTGATGAATTGGAGCTAGTTCTGTGTCACCCTATGTTATGACTGTTACATGATGAACCGCATCCGGCATAATCCATCACCGATCCAATGCCTACGAGCTTTTCCTATATTGGTTCTCGCTTATTTACTTTCCCGTTGTTACTGTTACAATCACTACAAAACACCAAAAATATTACTTTTGCTTCTGTTACTTTTGTTACCGTTACCACTACTATCATATTACTTTGCTACTAAACACTTTGCTGCAGATATTAAGTTATCCAGGTGTGGTTGAATTGACAACTCAACTGCTAATACTTGAGAATATTCCTTGGCTCCCCTTGTGTCGAATCAACAAATTTGGGTTGAATACTCTACCCTCGAAAACTGTTGCGATCCCCTATACTTGTGGGTTATCAGTCCCCAACACACCAAATACAATGGTAATTTGTATAGGTGCACTAGTTCGGCGAAGAGATGGTGATACAAGTGTACTATGGATAGTAGATATTGATTTTTGTAATAAGAACAATAAAAAACAGCAAGGTAGCAATTGATAAAATGGAGCATAAACGGTATTGCAATGCTTGAAAATGAGGCCTATGGTACGTACTTTCGCTAGTCCAATCTCTCAACAATGCTAATCTAATTGGATCATATAACCCTCCCTCAAAGTGCGATGAAGAATCACCCCAAAGTTCCTATCTAGCGGAGAACATAAGAAGAAATTGTTTGTAGTTATTCTTTCCCATTGATCTATCCAAGAGTTCGTACTAAAATAACACCAAGTTATTCTTTCCGATCGATCTATCAAGAGTTCATACTAAAATAGCACCAAGTTATTCTTTTCGATCGATCTATCAAGAGTTCATACTAAAATAACACCAACACAAATTCAGATTCATAATAGTCAATCCAACACAAAGAACCTCAAAGAGTGCCCCAAGATTACTACCAGAGAAACAAAAGACGAGAACGTGCATCAACCCCTATGCATAGATTACCCCAATGTCACCTCGGGAATCCGCGAGTTGAGTGCCAAAACATATCTCAAGTGAATCAATATAATATCCCATTGTTACCACGAGTATTCATATGCAAGACATATATCAAGTGCTCTCAAGTCAATAAAAGTATTCAATCCGATAAAACGAAATCTCAATTAATCACAACAAGATAGAGAGGGAAAACACCATATGATCCAACTATATTAACAAAGCCCCCGATACATCAAGATCGTGCCATCAAGAACACGAGAGAGAGAGAGAGAGAGAGAGAGAGAGAGAGAGAGAGAGAGAGAGATTAAACACATAGCTACTGGTACAAACCCTCAGCCCCGAGGGTGGACTACTCCCTCCTCATCATGGTGGCCACCAAGATGATGAAGATGGCCACCGGTGATGATTCCCTCTCCGGTGGAGTGCCGAAACGGGGTCGAGATTGGTTTTTCGTGGTTACAGAGGCTTGCGGCGGTGGAACTTCTGGTCTAAAGTTACCCTCAGGTTTTTGGAATATTTGGCAATTTATAGGGCGAAGAGGCGGTGTGGGAGGCCACCAAGGTGGGCACAACCCACCTGGGCGCGCCTGGGCCCCTAGGCGCGCCGTGGTGGGTTGTGCTCTCCTCGGAGCTCCCCTCGGGTACTTCTTTGGCCCACTGGGTGTCTTCTGGTCCAGAAAAAATCTCTAAAAAGTTTCGCTGCGTTTGGACTCGTTTGGTATTAATTTCTGTGAAGTAAAAAACAAGAAAAAACAACAACTGGCACTGGGCACTATCTCAATAGGTTAGTCCCAAAAAATGATATAAAGTTGCTATATAATGATTGTAAAACATCCAAGAATGATAATATAACAGCATGACACAAGCAATAATTATAGATACGTTGGAGACATATCAATCATAGGTAGCGCTCTTCGATATGGAGGAACCGCCGGTTCCTGTTGATCGCGAGAGGAAACAATTCCTGGTGAAACGGGAGCGATAGGCTTCTGTCGTGCCTTTATAGAATCTTCATCTCTATCTATAGTACTTAAAAGGAAAGTAAGGTTTCATGTTTTACTTTTCTTGCCATCACCCCTTCGTACAACCTTCCCTGTATGATAATCAATCACCTTAATTCACTTATTTTCTGAACCAATTTCATTTTAATTTACTTACCAAATTCTGCCTCAAGACAGCGACGTTTCTCCCAAAAGTTTTCTCTTATTTGTTTAGGGAAAAAGGCCTCATATAGCAGAAGGAGGGTGTCGGAGGCTGTTGTGGCCTGATAACCCACAAGTATAGGGATCAATTATAGCCTTTCTCGATAAGTAAGAGTGTCGAACTCAACGAGGAGCTAAAGGTAGAACAAATATTCCCTCAAGTTCTATCGAGCACCGATACAACTCTACGCACACTTTACGTTTGCTTTACCTAGAACACGTATGAAATTAGAAGTACTTTGTAGGTGTAAAGGGATAGGTTTGCAAGATAATAAAGAGCACGTAAATAAAAGCTAGGGCCTGTTTAGATAAAGAGACAACTAAGTTAGTTTTAGTAGAGAGATTTTTGTCACAAAAGAAAGTTATTTGTCCCTAGGCAATCGATAACTAGACCGGTAATCATTATTGCAATTTTATATGAGGGAGAGGCATAAGCTAACATACTTTCTCTCCTTGGGTCATATGCACTTATGATTGGAACTCTAGCAAATATCAGTAACTACTAAAGATCATTAAGGTAAAAGCCAACCATAGTATTAAAGTATCATGTCCTCTTTACTCCCATACGCAAACAACCTACTTACTCGGGTCTGTGCTTCTGTCACTCACGCCACCCACCATAAGCAAATCATGAACATATTGCAAACCCTACAGCGGGGATCCCTCACGCTTGTGCGACACGGAGAGCACCATAGGACAGCACCAATAATAAAACATGCAAATCAAACCAATCACGATCATCAATTAACCCGTAGGATAAAACGGATCTACTCAAACATCATAGGATAGCCATACATCATTGGAAAATAATATATAGCGCTGAGAACCATGTTTAAGTAGAGATTACATCAGGTAGAAGAGGTGTTACACCACTGCATAGAGGGGGAGAGAGTTGGTGATGACGGTGGTGAAGTTGTTGGTGTAGATCACCATCACGATGATGGCCCCGACGGTGTTCCGGCGCCACTGAGAGAGATGGGGAGAGAGCCCCCCTCCTTCTTCTTCTTCCTTGGCCTCCCCCTAGATGGGAGGAGGGTTTCCTCTATGGTCCATGGCCTCCATGGCGGCGGAGGGCGCAGGAGCCCCTTCGAGATTGGATCTATCTCTCTGTTTCCTTCTGTTTCTGCGCTCCCCGTTTCTGGCCTTTCACCGTTTCTTAAATTCCCGGAGATCCGTAACTCCGATTGGGCTGAAATTTTAACACGAATTTTATCCGGATATTAGCTTTCTTGCGGTGAAAGAAGGGCACCAACTGCCTTACAGGATGACCACAAGGGCCCAGGGCGCGCCCTATACCTGGGGCGCGCCCCTCACCCTTGTGGGCCCCTCAGGCATCGTCTCGCGTTGATTCCACTTTCCAAAATTCACATATATTCCACTTGTGGGAGGGCGATGTCTGAGCGTGTGGCTGATACGCCTCCGTCGTATCTATAATTTTTTATTGTTTCATGCCAATATTATACCACTTTCACATATTTTTGGCAAATTTTTATATGATTTATTGGACTAACCTATTGATCCAGTGCCCAGTGTCAGGGCTTTTTTTGCATGTTTTTGTATCGCAGAAAATCCATATCAAACGAAGTGCAAATGCAATAAAATTTTACGAAGAATTGTTTTGGAATATATGTGATTTTTGGGAGTTGGAATCACCGCAAACGGAGGCCCACACAGCCCACAAGACACCAGGGCGCGCCCCAGGCCCCTGGCGCGTGGTAGTGGATTGTGCCCTCCTCGAACGTTAGTTGGATCTGTACTTCGGGCGCAAGGAAGCTTATATCCGGAAAAAAATCGTGTTAAAATCTCAGCGCAATCGGAGTTATGGATCTCCCAGAATATAAGAAACGGTTTTCGGCCAGATCTGGGAAACGCGAAACAGAAGAGAACATAGAGGGAGATCCAATCTCGGAGGGGCTCCCACCCCTCTGCCGCCATGGAGGCCATGGACCAGAGGGGGAACTCTCCTCCCATCTAGGGGAAGGCCAAGGAAGAAGAAGAAGAAGAAGAAGAAGAAGGAGGAGGAGGGGGATCTCCCCCTCTCTCCCGGTGGCGCCGGAGTGCCGCCGGGGCTAGGATCGTGATGACGATCTACATCAACAATCTTGCTACCGTCAATACCAACTTTCTCCCCCTCTATGCAGCGGTGTAACACCTCTTCCCCCCGCTGTAATCTCTACTTAAACATGGTGCTCAACTCCACATATTATTTCCCAATGATCCATGGTTATCCTATGATGTTTGAGTAGATCCATTTTTTCCTATGGGTTAATCGTGATCTTGGTTGGTATGATTGTATATTTAATTTATGGTGCTGTCCTACAGTGCCCTCCGTCTCGCGCAAACGTGAGGGGCCCCCGCTGTAGGGTGTTGCAATATGTTCATGGTTTGCTTATTGTCAGTGTTGCGGGGGTGACAGCAGCCTAAACGCGGATAAGTGGGTTATGGCGTATGGGAGTAAAGAGGACTTGACACTTAATGCTATGGTTGGGTTTCATGACCTTAATGATATTTAGTAGTTGCGGATGCTTGTAGGGGTCCAATCATAAGTGCATATGATCCAAGTAGAGAAAGTATGTTAGCTCATGCCTCTCCCTCATATAAAATTACAAGAATAATTACCGATACTTGTTATCGATTGCCTAGGGACAAATGACTTTCTTGTTGACAAAAGCTATCCACTTTCATTACCTCGCAATTTATTTGTAGTTTTATTCTGGCAAAGTACTTGTAGTTTTATTCTTGCAAAATAGTTTCATACTTGTTCTAGGTAAAGCAAACGTCAAGTGTGCGTAGAGTTGTATCGATGGTCGATAGAACTTGAGGGAATATTTGTTCTACCTTTAGCTCCTCGTTGGGCTCGACACTTATTTATCGAAGAAGGCTACAAATGATCCCCTAGACTTGTGGATTATCGGTGGCCCCCTCGCAACTCTGTTTGACCTAATTCCAAACCCATAAATTCCTTAAAATCTAGAAACCACCGGAGCGAGACCCAAAACAATCATTCCACCACCTCAAGCCTCTGTTCTTCTGCGATCCCATCCAAAGGCCTCCGTCGGTAATCTACCAGAGGCGGAATCGATCACGGGGGACCTCTACATCAACCTTGCGGCCTCTTCCATGATGTGTGAGTAGTTCCTCATAGGACATGTGGGTCCATAGCAGTAGCTAGATGGCTCCCTCTCTCTCTCTGATCCCCTCTCTCTTTGATCTTTAATACAATGTTCTCTTGAGAGATCAATATGATGTAATCCTTTTATGCGGTGTATTTGTCGGGACCCGATGAATCAAATTATTCATTGAAAGTAATTCAATTATTTCTGAACCTTATTATGTGTGATTGTTATAGCTATGTAATGCTTTCTGATTTATGAGTTGTCTTTGGCCAAGTTGATGATTATATCTCCAGTGGAAGTGGTGCATAATAGTAGGTTCGATCTTACGGTGTCCTCACCTTGTGACAGAAGGAGTAGCGAGGCACATATTTGTATTGGTGCTACTAAGGATAAAATGACGGGGTTCGGTCATATTAGTAGGTCTTATTGTGTCTACATTATGCCATCTTCCTTACAACATTACTCTATTGTCATGAACTTAATATGTAGAGAGGCAAGTATAGAAGTGCTCTCAAAGTGGAGTAATAGTAGTAGGCGTCAATAAGTTTAACGGTCTACTTGTACGTAATGCCATGTACTGATCATGTCATGAATAGCATCGTCACTATGTACTATTCTATCAATTACCCAACAGTAATTTGTCTACCCACCCTATCGTTTTCTATGTTCTTAAGAGAGATGCCTCTAGTGATGCTATGGCCCCCGGGTCCATTTAAATCATATTACTAAAATCCTAAAAATCTTTCTGCAATTTATTTACATTTATTTTACTTTGCACTTTATATATCTACCACTACCAGAATTAATCCTTACAATTAACGAGTACAAGGGATTGACAACCCTCTTGCTTGTGTTGGGTGCAAGTATTTGTTTGTGTGTGCGGGTATTGTTGATCGTCGTTTATGTGAATCTCCTATTGGTTTGATAAACATCTTTACTGAGGGAAATACTTTTTGCTCCTATAATACTTCACTCTTCCTCTTTGAGGAAATCCCAACGACTATCACAAGTAGCAAGCATGTGTACGTATACTTTTTGGCTATCATCCGGCTTTGGTATGGACGCGACGAATGACGCGTCGGCGGTGGTCGTTAAATGGTCCAGGAACTTGGGTGTAATTTTTAATATATTTAAGGTGTTTTATACTTCTGGCAAACTTTTATAATAGATTTGATTTTTTCAGAAAACGGCTACGAAGAATTAGACGGAGTCAAAGTAGAGAGAAAAAATTGAAGAACGCCGCACATTGCTACAGGCTTGCAATGGATTGCTCTCCAAATAGGCCTTTGTCTCGCTTTATAGATAAAGCATGAACCTAATTACACATCCGTCGATACAAGATGATGAGAAAACCCTCTTACCAAGCAGACCCTGAGATAACCAGACAACATACATCGAACCAGAAAACGCCAAATGTGAAAAACAAGACGACTACGCTGCCGAGACAAAACACAGGGCGACATGAACACCACCACGATACACCCTAGGACACCTAAACTCCACGACAACGCCTCAGAAGGGAAAAGAGCGTTAAGCGTCACCGCTGTCGAGTCCTATATACAAGAGCTTTCACCTGGAACCTGTCATGGAGAGAAGAACCACACCAATGTCCCCAAGAGAAGAATGGCACCCGCAGGCAGCGTCACTGTCGATGCCAGTGACGCCAAAATGCAGACTTTTTGCTCGATAGCTCACCTGTGCCACAAGGAGGCGCCCAAGACATTCATTATGAGTACAAAACTCTAGGTTCGGATATGTAAAGTAGGGTCTAGTATACAGGGCCGGTCCTGAGATTTTCGGGGCCCAGGGCGAGACAACACGGAGGGGCCCTAAAGCCACATAAACATATGCATATTTTTCTGTCTATTTCAACTGTAAATAAATACTCGGTAGACTATAATTTATGGTGCCTTGTCTTCTTGATTATTAAGAAACCGGGGTCATAAACATTCACAGTAAAGGTTGATCGATCTTGTCAGTCTACCTCAATACTATATATATTCCCTGTGCATCTCTGCAGCAAACAGATGGAAACCCATATACTCATAGGTAAAGTGCCGAAGGTGAAAAGTCAACATCCGCACGTATGCATGACCTTTGCGCTTCGGTGCTAATCTGCTATATGTAAGCTCCAATTGAATATAGGGAGGTTACCGGGAGGGGAAGAGTTGTTCTATCGCATGGAGATCATTTCATATGTCAGACCTCTCCGCCTGCTTCATGAAATAATGGAGACAAAGCTGCTATTCTGTACATGTATGTGTGCGCGTTTCATAAAAGTTGCTGATGTGGCATGAGTGCTTACATGGAATGGTTGCATGTTTAGATGATGTGGATAGACTGCATGTCAAGAGAAATAGAATAGTGAGGATGAACTATTTAGGTATTATAAATTTGTATTACCAGCACATATGCCCGTGCATTGCAACGGGACAGATAATTTGAAACCGGAAACGTTTTTGAAAACATTAACCTTTTATAAAATCAGGAATATTTTTTGACTTTGTGATAAATAGGAACCTGTTTTCAGCATTCGGAACAACTTTAGAAAAACTAGATCATTAAAGGTGCGCATTGCCGCGCCCGTCCATTTTTACAATAGGATGATGGGTAATTAGTGAAAAGATTATCAATTTAACTGTGTAAGTAACATAAACTGGTACATCCACATCTCCTCACTTCACATCCTCCCATCTCCCTCAAAGCGATGGATGCCCTTACCCTTTTCTCTCGGAGCAACCAGTAGCTAGCAACGGATGCCCTTACCCTTTTCTCTCGAAGCAACCAGTATGGTTCTGTCTGTCCAACACATTTTTTACCGGGAGGGAGAGCGACTGGTTGGGACGGCTTGGAGCTCTCGCACACCATTAATATCCTTTAGAAAGTAGCAACGGCAGATTAACTGCACAGAAATGGTGGCGCTCCGGTTCCATGTCTATCGTGAATGCCAATAGGACGGACCAATCTCGTGTGGCCATAGAGGTTTGACCTATTTACATTTACCTAAGGCTGGTCGTAATTGGGAGTACTCATTGTGCCCACCATGTACCCCCTTTGTTAGTAGACATATTTTGCAAAGGGTAAGTCTTGATCATCGTAGATCTAAAAGAATCAAACATCAATTATGAATAATTAGGAACATCAAAACATGTATCAACTCACGGACAACACTTACCAAAACGACTTGATTAAGTGGTATCTTGAAATATGAAACCAGCTGGCGGACATGCATACGGTAGTCCTATTCAGTAAATATTTATTTGAGGACATAGAGCAATCAAAAATATGTAAACTAAGAACTTGCACTCTAAGGACATAATTCTTGATTACACAAAGATTGCCATGTAGATACGGCTTACAGTACATTAACCGGAGATATCAGGTGGCAATTACGCTTGGTGCAGAAAGGTCATGAAGGAATATTTTTTTCTCAAAAATAGAGTGCGAATACAGATGATGGGGTTAACAGTTCACACCCATCTATTAGAATATTACATCTCTGAACTACAAATACATACAACATCGTAGAGGCGGATAATGCTCAACAGAAACAGCAAGAACAGCTAGTTGTGCTTTCTGAGAGGAAAGTGTGCTATGGGAGCAAAATGATGGATATCAAGTCTTAACCAACAAACCTTATTTGGTTAATCTTTATGTCAGGCAAACAAGTGAAATAAGCTACGAGAAAAAAATAACACCGACTGAACAACCTATACATAATTCAAAAATAGAACTAGCCATAACTTGAGCAGGTCAGCGTTTATCTTGTTGGAGTAAATTATATCTCAAATGTGTAACTATAGCACAACTGCACTTCTATAAATAACCAAACTTTGTGTGAAATTACCTTTCCCAACCGTCGATTTGAATTGCTTAGTGCTGACAGATATCCCCTTATCTTCTACAATAGCATCAATCATCTCAAAGCCAACTTGTATGGAAGAACAGGATACAGCATGATATAATAGTGAGATACTGTAGTCCAGACTATAGGTTAACTAATCACACTATTCATGACCTCTAATTCTATGCTGTAATTACTGATGAGTCCAGGATGGTACACAGTTAACTGAATGCCAAGAGTTTGTAGCGTCAAGCAACCCAAAAGATAATGCCTTTTTACCCTGAGAAGAGCTTAGCATCAAGCGTAAGTAGCCTTTTCCAAGCATGTAACATCTATTTTTTATGGACATGGTTAAAATGTCTCAAGCAAAATTAAATTTCTAGCAACTACGACAGGGGCTACAAGCTGAGAACGCACAACTCCTTCAGAACAAGCGACGCGAGATCCAAGTAGATAGGGCGGCAGAATTAAGAACAATTTAAGAATTCTACAGAAAAAGCAATCTAAAATCCCAGGGTTATCCGTAAAAAAAATCCCGGTGTTATGAAAAAATATATAAGAAAGGCTATGCTACTACAGACATTACATGGCTTTGAAATACCAATGAAAGTAGCAAAAAATGTAGGTGAGAACATCAAGCTTCAGGTATTCCGAGCCTACCCACTGAGTTGTGCAATTAGATTTAAAGTAACAGGCACCAATTAGTTTGATCACAAATTACACCAACTAACTTCTCATTAACAGTCTCTAATCTGGAGTGAAGTGAAGTACAAAGGCCAAGCCAGACCACACCTAGTCATCCTTTGTATCTAGGAATATGGAGTGTCCCTTCTGAATAATCACTAAACTGTTGTCGTAAGGACATAAGTTTAGCATAACTAAAATGGATCCTAAGAATCAATAAGTCGGTATATGATTCATAACACAGAGAGAGACGTGATCAACAATGGCAAAAGTAAATCTGCGCATAGTAAGTACCCTGATACAGCTAGAGTACACACTAAAAAAGCTGGAACAAAATGATTCGTGAAATTTACAAACTTAACTCTACAGCATCCGGAGCAGGCAATCTGTATGTTCTCTTGCTCAAGAAGCTCTACTTTAGTAGATGACTGAATTTCTTTTCTGAACTTTTGCTTAACTTCAGTAAGTCTCAAAAGTTCATTTGGCATCGTACTGATGCACTCTCCACAGATCTATTTTCTATCAGCAACTAAATCCTTGCCTCAGCCATCCACGGATGCCATCTTCACTCCACGGATCACACATCCATCTTACATACCGCAATGAACTCCTCCTTTCCACTGTCGTAGTAGACATTAATAAAAAGGAACCGCCTAGTAGGATTGAAACATTAGCAGCTACCTCAAGCTTACTCCTCGCCGATGACGCTTAATCCCATTTGATTTTACATCCTGTCGGGGTTCCTGAGCCCGATGAACCGCCGGTAGTTGCTGACAAAGAGGAAGAAAAGGCGGCGGTGCTGCTTGACGGGCCGTGCGCCCCCGTGCTTCTACGGATGCTGAAGATGTTGTGATGCTGGATCAGAGAGGGTGAGCGACGAGTGACAGGGGAGGAAGCCTATATACACGTACCAATTGGAAACTGAAGTGTCCAGCAGACGAGACATCGGTCTCAGCCATGAATGCGTTCATAGAAACTGAAGTATAATTGTGCGTTTGAAGTCTGAGTGGAGCAGTTTGCAGGAGATGAGACGCCATTATTGCCCGTGTCTCCCCACCTTTCTACCTAACAGTCGCAGGTGGATCACCTGACGGCTGGATTGACCGGCACCCGATTCAACCGCACCCACTTCCGCTGGATCCTCATCAACTCGCGCCGTATCCTCTCTGTATGGACTGACCTCGATTGGTTCCTCTCTTGAGCATTTTTTTCTCTTTTATTTACGGAGACGGGAGCGTTGTGTCTGAGAGGGCCACTCGCGGCCTTGGGCTGAGCATGGAAAACGGTCCCAATCAACCACAGGGCTCCAAAAAAGCTACCGGAGTAGCTGTCCTAGCGACGTGTGGCCCATTTTAGCGCTAACTGCATCATCAAACGAAGATCGAACAGTCAGGAATGTCTCTCAGACGAAATCGAACGGCCAGGAATGCCTAATTCGTGAGAGGGCATGGATTAGGTGCAGTTTTACTGTTCTTAATGTGCTTTCGGAATGTAAACATTATTTTCAATTTGTGAACATTTCAGTATGAAAAGAATATTTTTTAATCTTGAACATTTTTAAAATGTGAATTTTTTGAAAATCTCAAAGAAATATGGAAAATATTATCATTTTATGAATTTTGAGCAACTTTTGGAACGACAAAAATAAAATAAAATGCCAAAAAAGTAATTTAAAACAGTATTTGTTTCAAAATTCTGAAAAGTTTTCGAAAATTTGACCGAAATTGAAATTATGAAAATCTCGAATTTATGAAAAAAGAAAAAAAGTAAAATAAATTTCCAAAGGAAAAAAGAAAAAATAAACAGGAAAGAAAATGAAAATAAAAAATACGGAAAAAAAGAAAATGGGCCGGCCCAATCTTGGCTGTCATGTGCGAAGCTCTGACTATATGCCGCACCGTGTAGCAAATAGGATTTTCCTCAGCAGTAAATTAAGTTGGCTGGCTTTGCTGGGCCAGAGCACGTGTGGCCCATATAGGAAATTCTGGACAAACCATTATTCTTTTCTAACAGACGCACGCACAAATTTAGTACCACCTCGAAAAAAAGAAAAATCTTTTCGGCGGTGAACGGATGAAAAAATCGGAGAAACGCACCTTGCTTTATTAGTAGGTATAGATATAGATTAGATGAATTAGTAGCACTGTCATGCCTACTATTTTTTTTATATTCCTATAGTTTTCACTAGTTGCTTTTGAACAACAACTAAAGCTAACTCCTTGGAGTTCCTAGCAATAGAAATATTGTTTTAGTTTTGTAGGTAATCCGTAGAGCACTTATATCTGCTCTAAAAAAATGCCAACAACTCATGTGGGACTCAATTAACTCATATGCATGTTTTTGCCCAATTATCAGATGGATTCTTTATGGATATCATCTTGCTAAATGAATAGCAATCTTGCTAATCAGCACACAACATATGATATAAGAAATTATGAGTATTGCTAATTAAATAAAAGTGCTAAAAAAGGCATGGAACAAGGTACCTGGATGGCTAGAAAAATCAAAATCGCAAGATTTTGCTGCTGGGTCACGAACAAATGTCCAAGTTTCTGTTTTCTAATCCCAATCAATACAAGAAACTCCCCCGCCAAAAAAATCAATACAAGATACTGAAGGGTGAGAAAGAGAGATGTACGAGGATAATATTCAAGAAACAAACTATCTAACAAGAATAGAAAGAAAAAATTGCGTTGAAGAGAAGATTGATGGGAATCTGGAAACAGCATTAGCTTCTTCCACTAATGGCGCCTAGCAGCCAAAAGTTACAATTAGACGAGTGGGCGGGGCGCCGTCATTCCTAGCATGGCTGATTTGTTGCCAATTGGGGAGGAAAAGTATTAAGATGAGAAGACTACACGGCGTGCTAATCCATCAATTAATTTTTGTTTCCTTTTGGAGAATCAATCGACCTGTTAGAGGCTAAACAATCACACGTATATAGCAAAACCAAATCAATCGGGGCCCCTTCCTACTCGGGGGCCCGGGGCGGCCGCCCCCCGCCCCTCCTCATGCCGGCCCTGCTAGTATATTGTTTTTGTACGCGTATTGTATATGTATGTAATTGTAATTGTGATCATCTATATATTGAGACGTGAGGCTGGATGTCAACCACCCACGCAAAATCCTAAACCTGTGTTTTTAACTTGTTATCAGCCAGGGTTCGGCGGTCGCTGCACGTCACTCGCGCCGCCGCGCGCTGCACACCTCCGCGCTGCCGCCGCTTCTCCGCGCCGCCACCGCGACTCCGCTCGCTGTTGCCGCGCGTTGCTCCATCCGCGCTGCCGCAGCGATGTTGTCTTCCGCCCTCACCACCGGCCAAACTGTCGGCGCCCTCGTCTCGTCCCCCGTCGCCACGATCCCCGCCGCGCTCACCGTCCCGACGATCTCCGTACGCCTCGGTCGCCACAACTTCATGCTTTGGGGAGGCATCATCAGCACCGTCCTTGCTAGTGCCAACCTCCACAGACACCTTGATGGCACCAAGGCGGCACCGGCCAAAACACTCGTTGTCGGCACCGGCGATGCTGCTACCACGGCCGCCAACCCGGTACCATCAATGGTGGGTTCAAGACCAGCGCGTCAAGGGGCTCCTTCTCACCTCCATGGATGAGGATATTGCATGCCAACTCATTGGCTGCGATTCGGCGCATGCGGTGTGGACAGCCGTCGCCACCATGTTCGGCACACAGAGCCACGCCAATGTCCGTCACATCCGACGACAACTTCAGTCACTGAGGAAGGACGATCCGTCCGCCGCGGAATACATGCACAAGATGAAGGCCCTTGCCGACACTATGGCCGCCGCCGGCTCCCCGATCCGCGATGATGAGCTTATCGATCACATCCTCACCGGCCTCGGCTCCGCCTACAACTCCATCGCCGCCTCCTTGGGCTTGAGGAACGCACCCATGCCCTACTCCAGCTTTTACTCATTGGTTCTGTCCTTCGAGGCGCTGCAGGCACAGCAGAGTGCGGTGGAGGGGTGGTTTCCCTCCGCGAACGCCGTGAACCGTTCGGGTGCGTACGACGCGGGTGGACGCGCACCCTACTCCGATCCCTATCCCTCCCAAGGCGGGGGTGATGGACATGGCCAGCCAGGGCAGAGCCGCCAGGGCAGTAATGGATGCAACACCGGCGGCCGTGACTGCAATGCCGGGTATGCCGGCAATGGCCGGCAAGGAGGAGGGGCAACAACGGTGGAGGCGGTGGGCGTCGCAACCGCTGACGTCCCCAGTGCCAAATTTGCAAGAACTGGGGCCATGAAGCCGACGACTGCCGCAAGCGCTATGATCAGGATCACGGCTCCCGCTTCGCCAACTCGGCCTCCACCAACACCGTCGACTTTCCTTGGGTGCTAGATACCGGGGATATGGATCACTTGACTAATGACCTTGAGCGCCTCCAGGTTCACGAGCGCTATGACGGCAAGGATCGGGTTCAAGTGGCCAATGGTGCAGGTTTGTCTATTTCACACATAGGTCATTCGTGTTTAGCCGGTTCATCTCTTAAACTACGTAACATCCTTCATGTTCCACACATCAGCCAGCATCTTCTCACTGTTTATCGTCTTCTTTGTGATAATGACGTGTTTGTTGAATTTCACCGTCGTTTTTTTCCTTGTTAAGGACAAAGCAACCAGGCGCGTCATCCTTCACGGTAGAAGTTACCGGGGGGGTCTATCCGGTTCCTTTCGCTCGTGCGTCATCTTTATCATCTCGCCATGCCCACTCCGGTGTTCGAGTTTCGTCGTCGCAATGGCATCAACGTCTTGGTCATCCTACCAACAATGTGGTCACTTCCATTATTCGGAGTCATGAACTTCCATGCTCTAGCTCAAATAATTCATCTTTAGTTTGTGATGCCTGTCAGCGTGCTAAGACTCATCAACTACCTTATTCTACTCCGTGTCATATCACTACTGTACCTCTTGAATTAATACATCCAGATGTTTGGGCTCCCGCTCTTGCTTCGTCGGGAGGGTACAAGTATTATGTTAGTTTTATTGATGACTACACGCGCTTCACTTGGATTTATTTGCTCAAACACAAGTCTGATGTTGAGCAAGTTTTCTACAACTTTTAGGCTCATGTCGAACGCCTTCTGGATTATAAAATCAGGGCCGGTCAGTCTGATTGGGGTGGTGAATACCACAAACTCCATCGCTACTTTCAGCGCACGGGCATCTCTCACCGAGTGTCATGTCCACATACCTCTCAGCAAAATGGTATTGCCGAGCGCAAACACCTACATTTGGTCGAGACCGGTCTTTCTTTGCTTGCGCACTCCTCTCTTCCACTTCGGTTTTGGGATGAGGCTTTTCTTACGACATTGTTACCTCATCAACCGTATGCCCACTCCGGTTCTCAACAAGGACACACCTCTGTTCCCTCTGTTTCACTTTCAGCCCAACTACTCCTCCCTTCGGATTTTTGGGTGTGCTTGTTGGCCTAGTCTCCGCAAGTACAATGCTCACAAGCTTGAGTTTCATTCCAAGATGTGTGTTTTCCTTGGCTATAGTCCTTTGCATAAGGGATGTAAGTGTCTTGACCGTACCTCCGGTCGGATATACATCTCTCGTGATGTTGTTTTCGATGAAACTGTGTTTCCTTACTCCCAACCCGGTGTCTCGGTTGATCCTGCTTCTATTGAACATGCACTCACTTTTCCCTCCAATGAACCGGTTCCGGATGTCCATGTGCGTAAATATGACATGTCCTATTTGTCACGTAACTTGTCCTTTGTAGGTGATATTGCTTTGAGTTCCCCCTAGGTACGTGTTGCTGCTCCGACGCCTCCTGATGCGTCTGACGTGCATGCTCGGGACGTGCATGTCCCGCCGCCCGAGGCAGGTGTTGCTGCCTCGCCGGATGGCGCGCCCGCGGACACGGCTGGGTCGCCACCCTTGCCCGGCACGGCTGGGTCGCCACCCTCGCCCAGTGTGCCGCCCGGGCCACGACCCTCGTGTGGGCCGGTTCATCCCACCATCGTCTCTTGGCCTGTGTCGCCTCTTGCTAAGGTTTCCTCAGCCGCGACACCCTCGGTCGAGGCCTCGTCGTTGCCGTCTTCCCCTACCAGTGATGCAGCTCCGGCGCATGCTATGGTTACACGCCATCGTGATCATACGCTGTAGGATCGAAAGTATGTCTAGAGGGGGGTGATTAGACTACTTGACCAAATAAAAAATCTAGCCTTTTCCCAATTTTAGTTCTTGGCAGATTTTAGCTATCTTAGCACAAGTCAAGCAATCTCCACACAATTCAAGCAAGCATGCAAAAGAGTATATGAGCAGCGAAAAGTAAAGCATGCAACTTGCAAGAATGTAAAGGGAAGGGTTTGGAGGATTCAAACGCAATTGGAGACACAGATGTTTTTGTCGTGGTTCCGATAGGTGGTGCTATCATACATCCACGTTGATGGAGACTTCAACCCACGGAGGGTAACGGTTGCGCGAGTCCACGGAGGGCTCCACCCACGAAGGGTCCACGAAGAAGCAACCTTGTCTATTCCATCACCTGAGCTGCTAGAGGGACTAGTGCCCTCACTCATGTGCACCTGCTCCTCTGACTTGTTCTGGCTATCACTTTGGTCAGACATGTTGCAAACACTAACTGCAGACCCTGTGAATAGATTGTAGATCAGATAGAGTGGATGAGCATCACAAAATGCAGAGATTTTTGCAAAAGAATGAGTCAAAAACTTAGTTTTAGTTTTCCACAGAAAGCATTTCGGATCAACCGATGTGCAAACTAGGTGATACCGAAGCAGCTGTTGGAACCAAAACTAGTGAACTCGGTCAGACCGAGTCACAGTTCGGTGGCACCGAGACTGCTAGGGTTTCACAAAGTCCTGAACTCGGTCACACCGATTTGCAATTCTCGGTCAGACCGAGAACCACATGTGCAATGGCCTTGGCCGAATCGGTGGAACCGAGTTCTGCAACCCGGTGGGTCCGAGATGGTTTCGGCGGAAACCTAACCCTAAATTTTTGATTCAACTCTAATCTATGGAGTGTTTTGACTGGATAGAAGTGTTTCAATCATGGTAAGAATCATAATGAACACAATGTGCTAGGAATCGGACGGGGATAGCACTGTGATCGAGTCCATACCCTAGTTCGGCGATGAACTCGCTACGGCGGCGAAGAATTCCGTTGACGGCGGCGGAGACCAGCGACAGGAGGCGGCTGGCGACGAGGAGGACGATCCGGAGACCCAAGAGGCAGAGCGAGCTATGCGCGGGCGAAGGGGTTTCGGAGAAATTTCCAAAATTTTGCCCGTGAGTATATATAGCCCGATCCTGTCGGTGTGACCGAGTGGAACAACTCGGTGGCACCGAGATGCATAACTGTTACAGTTACAGCAACTCGGTGTGACCGAAAAGTTCAAATCGGTTGCACCGAGATTGAAAACCTAGATCGACTTAGTGATCTCGGTATGACCGAAATGGAGGAATCGGTCAGACCGAAACACACAAAGAAGTTTTGGAAGCTTAAGTCTATGACGAATCAGGGACTCCGAGTGCTCCTCACACAGAGTGGTTCGAATCTGACTTGATCAAATTTTGTGATGTAGCATGAATAGAGTTTGAGACGAGAAAAGCATAGATAGCTAGAGAAGGTTCTTAGGCATTCTTGTCCATCCACTTGGCAAAATAAAAAAGAACCAATCAATCAAAACAACAAGTGGATGTCCTCGAATGAGTGAAATATGCAACCAACATGCTCACACAATAAAATGACAAATGAAATATGTGGCAAAGCATGCACAACCAATTCTAGCATCTATCAAGCAATTTGCGATGACTATGTCATCTATATATGAGTATATTGACTTAGGAGTCAAATGAGAACATTTGATCATAGGTCATACTCATCGTTTAAGCACAAGTGGGGTTACCACTTTTACATAAAGCATTGTTGTGTTCACACCATTAGAGTTGCTTTAGCTCAATTCTTAGAGTAAAGCTCCCCCTAGATGTGAGATCCCCCCTCAAGAGGGATGAACTAACCTTGGGTTTTGTCGATGATGACTTCATGTAGATGTTGAAGATGTAGATGCTCAATGTTGATGTAGATCATTTGGAGCTATCCATTGGAGTGAGTTGCACTTTCAATACCTACACGGGTTAGTCCCACAAGGAACAAACAAGGATATCCATAGACATAAAGTGTTGCACACACAAGATGATGTCTATGAAAGCTTTTAGGTTACGTTGTCCCTTGTCTTACCAACAAGAGGGTTTGTGACTCTTTGAACTAGTGCAAGATGTGGAAGTTGATTGCACTTGTTCTTGCCAAGATGATAAGAGTGAAGTATGTTGGCGGAGTCACCCTTAAGAACTCTCTAGTTCTTCTTCTTCGGGATCCACACCATCTTGATGGGAATCCTCGGAGTTGTAGTTGTACTTGATGAAGTGGAACTTGAAGTAGTCTTGGGAACCCACTTGACCAAGGCCTTAGGAGCTTCTTCAAATGCATCAATTTCCTCTTGAAGCTTGTCCTTGCCTTTTTGCTTGTGGTCTTGTGGTGGAAGATCATCTTGAGCTTGTGTCCCTTTGAAATAAGTAGTATCATACTTCTCTTGTTGAGGAACAAACTTCGTCTTGGAGTATTGATCTTCTTCCCACTCAACTCCATTGGCATTGAACTTTCGTTCAAAACCAACACCTTGATTCTTCCGGTGCCTTCCTTGCTTGCGCGCAATTTCCTCGAATTGCTTACTTTCGGCAAGGCTCTTGTAAACACCTTTCTCTATAATTCCCTTCAATAAGCTATTTTCTTGCTCAAGTGTAACTTGGATAAGAGAATCATTAGTGGAATCAAGAGAACTACTAGAAGCAACAATATTGGATTTACCATGATTATTGTTACTACTAGAGGAAGAATCATTCTTGTTCTTGTTACTAGACTTGACTTGAGGCATGTAAGTGGATAAGAGTAAACGCTTGGCAATGTAAGAAGAACTTTTCTTATGAAGATCATCATTGATTGCTTTTAAGAACTCATGCTCTTGCTCAAGGTTGAGCTTTTCAAAGTGTAATTTCTCATGAGTCCTTAAAAGTTCTCGATGATCTCCTAAGATAGTTTCATGAGCTTACTTAAGAGTGTTTAGTTCTTTAGTTAGAGACTCAATCTTCTCCTTATCATTGTCATTCGTTTTATCTTGATTAGCATGATTAATTGACGTTTCATCATAGTATTCATCACTAGAGTTGTCAACAAGTAAATCATCATCACCTAACAAGTCATCTTCATCACTATTGAAATCAACATACTCGGGGTGTGATACCTTTGGGCCTTTAGCCATGAAGCACGTTCCAACTCCTTCATTTGGTGAGTCAAATATGTCGTAGGAGTTCGTTGTCACAAGTGCTAGACCGGCAATACCTTCATCTTGAGTATATTCGGAGTCGGAGTGATAGCTTCTCTCGGAGTGGTTGTCGGAGTCGGAGCCGGATACCCATTCACCAACATGAGCTTGATGCCTTCGTTTTGTGTAGCTCCTTGATGACTTGTCCTTTCTTTCTGAATCCTTGCTTCTCCGTGAGGATCTTCGTTCATAACAATCATCTCTACTCCTTCTTCCTCTAGATGGTGATTCTTCTCTTCTACTTCTTCCCTTGGGAGAATCTTCTCTTCTCTTGTAGGGGGGCGTACACTCATTGGAATAGTGTCCGGGCCTTTCACAATTGTAGCAGTTTTGCTCTCGACTAGAAGATCTTTTGTCATTGTAGGACCTTGACTTGGAGCTTCTCTCTTTGCTTCTACTCTTGTAAAACTTGTTGAAGTTCTTCACCATTAATCTCAATTCTTCATTTAAGGTTTTTTTCTCACTTGATGATGTGGGGACTTCACATGAGGCTTTGTAAGCACCACTTGATTTGTTGTGAAGTTCCTCTTTATCCTTGAGTGACATCTCATGAGCAACAATTCTTCCAGTGACTTCCATTGGCTTGAGATCTTTGTAATTGGGCATCATTTGGATCAATGTGCACACGGTATCATATTTTTCATCCAAGGCTCTTAGGATCTTCTTGATAATGAATCTATCGGTCATCTCTTCACTCCCAAAGCCGGCAATCTCATTTGTGATAAGAGCAAGCCTAGAGTACAATTCAGCGACACCTTCACCATCCTTCATTGTGAACTTGTCAAGTTGACTTTGAAGCACATCCAATTTGGATTCCTTGACGGAGTCGGTACCTTCGTGCATATCAATCAAAGTATCCCAAATTTCCTTTGCATTCTCAAGACGGCTGATTTTGTTGAATTCTTCGGGGCACAATCCGTTGAAGAGGATATCACAAGCTTGAGCGTTGTATTGCAGCATCTTCAACTCTTCCGCGGTAGCTTCACGGTTCGGTTCTTTCCCATCAAAGAATTCACCTTGCAAGCCAATACACACAATAGCCCAAACGGCGGGGTTATGTCCAAGAATATGCATTTTCATCTTATGCTTCCAACTAGCAAAATTAGTACCATCAAAGTAAGGACCTCTACGATGATAATTTCCCTCGCTAGACGCCATATTCTCCTAGGTTGTGAAACCAAGGCTATGACCATCAAAAGCTATGGAATCAAAGCAAATGGAGACCAAAGCACTGATACCACTTGTAGGATCAAAAGTATGTCTAGAGGGGGGGGTGATTAGACTACTTGACCAAATAAAAAATCTAGCCTTTTCCCAATTTTAGTTCTTGGAAGATTTTAGCTATCTTAGCACAAGTCAAGCAATCTCCACACAATTCAAGCAAGCATGCAAACGAGTATATGAGCAGCGGAAAGTAAAGCATGCAACTTGCAAGAATGTAAAGGAAAGGGTTTGGAGGATTCAAACGCAATTGGGGAGACAGATGTTTTTGTCGTGGTTCCGATAGGTGGTGCTATCGTACATCCACGTTGATGGAGACTTCAACCCATGGAGGGTAACAGTTGCGCGAGTCCACGGAGGGCTCCACCCACGAAGGGTCCACGAAGAAGCAACCTTGTCTATTCCATCACGGCCGTCGCCCATGAAGGACTTGCCTCACTAGCGGTAGATCTTCACGAAGTAGGCGATCTCCTTGCCCTTACAAACTCCTTGGTTCAACTCCACAATCTTGTCGGAGGCTCCCAAGTGACACCTAGCCAATCTAGGAGACACCACTCTCCAAGAAGTAACAAATGGTGTGTTGATGATGAACTCCTTGCTCCTGTGCTTCAAATGATAGTCTCCCCAACACTCAACTCTCTCTCACAGGATTTGGATTTGGTGGAAAGAAGATTTGAGTGGAAAGCAACTTGGGGAATGCTAGAGATCAAGATTCATATGGTAGGAATGGAATATCTTGACCTCAACACAAGTGTAGGCGGTTCTCTCTCAGAAAATGTATATTGGAAGTGTAGGTATATTCTGATGGCTCTCTCCACGAATGAAGAGTGGGTGGAGGGATATATATAGCCTCCACACAAAATCTAACCGTTACACACAATTTGCCAAACTCGATGGGACCGAATGGTTAAACTTGGTCAGACCGATTCAGCAAACCTAGTGACCGTTAGGATTTTCGGTGGGACTGAGATGCAACTCGGTAGGACCGATATGGTTAGGGTTAGGGCATAACGTAGTCTCAGTGTGACCGATTACACAAACTCGGTGGGACCGATTTTGGTAATAAGCTAACCATAGAGTTGGTCAGGTAAACTCGGTGGGACCGATTCGCTCATCTCGGTGAAACCGAAATGTTACAAAAGGGAAACAGAGAGTTTACATTGCAATCTCGGTGGGACCGATCGCTCATCTCGGTAAGACCGAAACGTTACGAAGGGAAACAGAGAGATTACAATCCCATCTCGGTGAGACCGAGATCCCTATCGGTGAAACCGATTTGCCTAGGGTTTGTGGCAGTGGCTATGACATTTGAAACTCGGTGGCGCCGGATAGAAAGAATCGGTGGGGCCGAGTTTGACTTTTGGTTTAGGTCATATGTGGATGTGGGAAGGTAGTTGAGGGTTTTGGAGCATATCACTAAGCACTGAAGAGCAAGAAACTCATTAAGCAACACCTCATCCCTCCTTGATAGTATTGACTTTTCCTATGGACTCAATGTGATCTTGGATCACTAAAATATGAAATGTAGAGTCTTGAGCTTCAAGCTTGAGCCAAACTTTTTGTCCTTAGAATTTTGAGGGATCCACTTTCCTCATCCATGCCATGCCATTCATTGAGCTTTTCCTGAAATATTAATCTTGGAATAGTGTTAGCTCAATGAGCTATATGTTGTTAGGAATTACGAAAACCACCCAGGGATAGTTGCACTTTCATACGCGCAAGGAGAAGTCTTACACTGATGCACGGTTTGGTATGATTCTTGCCGCCGTGCCTTCTTCGCGCGCCAGTTTCCCATCGTGATGCTCTGGGTGAACCTACTTGGTGTGCCGCCATGTCCGAGGAGTTTGTTGCTCTCCGTCACACTAACACCTGGGTGTTGGTGCCTCGGCCACATGGTGTTAATATTGTGAGCTGCAAGTGGATTTTCAAAACCAAGCTTCGTCCGGATGGGTCTGTTGATAAGCACAAAGCTCGTCTTGTTGCTCGTGGTTTCACTCAACAACATGGGATTGGCTATGGAGATACTTTTAGCCTGGTGGTGAAGCCTGCCACGGTTCGCTTGGTTCTGTCTCTTGCTGTGTCTCGTGGTTGGAGCCTCCAACAGATTGATGTGAGCAATGCCTTTTTACATGGGTTCTTGGCTGAAGATGTGTATATGCAGCAGCCCCCTGGGTTCGAGGATGCCACTTATCCCTCTCATGTCTGCAAACTTCAGCGGTCTATTTATGGTCTCAAGCAGTCGCCCTGTGCCTAATATGCTCGTTTGAGTCAGCGCCTTTCGCAGCTCGGTTTTGTTGCCTTCAGATCAGATGCATCTCTGTTCATCTTCTCCTAGGGCACTATACAGATATACATGCTGGTGTACGTTGATGATATTGTGATTGCTGGTTCTACCCCTGCCGTGGTGGATCGTCTTGTGCAGTCATTGTCTGCTAGCTTTCCCATCAAAGATTTGGGTCGCCTCAAGTACTTTCTTGGTTTGGAAGCATCCTTTCATTCAGGGGGCATGACCTTGACGCGGAAAAAGTATGCTTTGGATCTTCTTCATCGCGTCAACATGGATAACTGCAAGGCCACTTCCACTCCGCTTTCTACATCCGAGAGTCTCTCACGTCATAGTGGTGCACTACTGGGTAGAGATGACTCCTTTCGTAATCGCAGTGTGGCTGGAGCACTTCAGTATTTGACCCTCACTCGGCCTGATATCTCCTTCGCATTGCAAAAAGTGTGTCAGTTCCTGTCTCAGCCGACGGAGGATCATTGGGAAGCACTCAAGCGTATTCTGAGATATGTCAAAGGTATGCTAGACATGGGACTACGGATTCGTAAGTCCAGATTTACCAGAGTGAGTATATTCACCGATGCAGACTGGGCAGGCTATGTTGATGATAGGCGCTCCACTGGTGGTTTTGCTATATTTGTTGGACCCTATCTTGTATCTTGGAGTTCGAAGAGCAACCCACAATTTCGAGATCAAGCACCGAGGCAGAGTATAAAGCATTGGCCAATGGCGCGGCTGAAGCCATTTGGATAGACTCAGTTCTCACAGAACTTGGAGTCCCACGGCAGCACACTCCTATATTGTGGTATGATAACTTAGGGGCAACTTACCTGACGGCGAATCCAGTGTTTCATGCTCGGACTAAACACATTGAGATCGATTTCCATCTTGTGAGAAACGAGTAGCCGCTTGTGAACTGGAAGTCAGTTTTATTTCTACAGATGATCAGTTAGCGGATGTATTGACTAAACCCGCTACTAGACAGATACTAGACCGCTTTAGAACCAATCTGAATCTTGTATGTAGTTCAGATTGAGGGGGCATGTAAAGTAGGGTCTAGTATATTGTCCTTGTACACGTATTGTATACGTATGTAATTGTAATTATGATCATCTATATATTGAGACGTGAGGCTGGATGTCAACCATCCACGCAAAACCCTAAACATGTGTTTTAACTGGATATGCAACACCACTGCCAATGGAAGAGATGGGTCCGAGCTACCCGCTAGTACACTCCTTGCCGCCAAAACAACCAAGGGACATAGCCACTACCGTAGCCATGATGCTCGCCAGAGAGCCAACAATGCGAACCGCCATCCAGGCACCACCGTCACGGCATCCATGTCTCCAAGACCCTACACGTCATCCCCATCACAACACACCAACCACGGTGGGAAAACAAATACTCCTTCCACTCCTAACCCAGCGTCAAACACCAAGTCACGTAAATCATGCACCGATGCACCGACATGTGAGGCCCCGCCCAGTTCCGGTGGAAGACGCCACGATCCTTCACCGACGCCATAACATTATAACACTGCATCTGTTTCAATTGCTGTGAGGGCGTTGTGAGCATTTCTCTAGCATCTCCCAATTTTAAATTCTGGTGCACATTTTAAGACTGCGTCTGTTTCAGCGACAACAGTAGCCAGTATTAGCAGGGAGGGGAACAAGTGTGAGGACACTCATGGTGTTGAGTAAATAGGCAATTTCTCGATTAAATTAATCCACGAGTAAATCACTAGCATGACATTGACACAAATAAACGCATACTGATATTCAGTCAAGCAAACACATACTACACTAATTGCATAAAGATCTACGTATAACGCTAGTATGGCTAAAACAGAAAACAATAGGAGCGGGATAAACGAGGCACGGTCGACGTCGGTGGACATGGTGATGGTGAAGGCGACGCAGATGTGAGCAGATGTGATGGCTCGGCTCAATCCCGGGCGGCGGAGGAGGAGTGCACGAGGGCCTCTTCTCTTCTCAACCTCCAATAGCATGTAGAAGAGAAACCCTTATAAGGAGGTCGAACTCCTCTTCCACTTTCGGGGTGGGACTAAACTTTACCTAGTGCCATACAACCCACATGGGCTCTTAGAGATTTTTTAGAAATTGCTATATGGGCCTAGAGCCCATCTCAAATTTCAGCACATGGTGGATATCAGATGCATCACACGGTGAACGGGCCTCAGCTGACTGTTCCGGAAGGCATTTTACAAGCAGCGAAACTTACAGGGGCATCAAGCATGCGGGCGATCCGAGCTTACATTTCATCGGCTTATTAAGCTATCGATAGATGTCGTTTCACACAAAAAGAAAACTATCAATAATAAACAACTGCTTGTGACTGAGCTGATGGTCGTCAGGGCTTTGCGGTGCCGTCGCTCTTGGCAGCCGGAGTCTTCTCAGCAGCAGAGGTGAATGACACCGGCCGGTGCGGTTGGTCATCCACTACCAAGCTCAGCACCTCAGGCCGAGCGTAGTGGCCCACCACGTCAAAAGCAAACTTGGCCCGAACGATCTCTCCCATGTCTGCACAAAAGGGCATTTCATCAGAATCTTCTAAGACGAACTGTGAACCGGGTCCAAAATCTTATGCACAAGGTGGCTGCACAGAGAGCATGTAGTATCTGGTTAGTGCCTTACCAAGGTCGGCTGTGATGAGCGCCTCTCCATCGTAGTTGGGACCTGCCAGGACTTGTCCTGACGGCGAAATGATAACGCTGCCTCCAGGGCAGACAACGGTGTCGGGAGAAGGCTCTTCTCCTAAACCGGCAAATGCGTACTCGGACGGCGGAGGGTAGTCATTTCTTTGGCAGAACTGGTTAGCCGACAACACAAAGCATCCCCCCTCCAGGGCGATATGTGTCATGGAAGCTTGCCACACTGGCCTTGAATCAGCCGTGGGAGCGCAGTATATCTCAATACCTGCACACAGCACACAAGATGTTAGGAAAATTTCAAAGTAGTACTCCATACATAAGATGCCAGTGCATATCTTCAACATTAACCTATCTATCTGACTTGCACACAGGGATATATTTCAAGGTTAACAACTTATCATCTCATGAGGCCATGGCACTTGCAAGGTGGTTGTTGTTGTTGTTGTTGTTGTTGTTGTTGTACTTCCAAGAATGTTGGCTGTAGACACTTATTTATATTAGCATAAAAGAAAATACATGTTCCAACAAGAGCCTTACCTTTACCATACAGTGCTGTCCTTAAAAGTGGCATCTTATTTTCCCAGCAAATAAGGGCTCCGATCTTTCCAAGTGGAGTATCATAAACAGGAATTGTTGATCCATCTCCAAATCCCCATATTATCCTTTCTAATGCCGTCGGCATCAGCTTGCGGTGCTTACCCAGGTACCGACCTAGAGGATCAAAGAAGAGCACTGAACAATACAGTGTGTGACCTTCTCGCTCAATCACCCCCATTACCAGAAAGACCTTATATTTCCCAGCCATAGCAGCTAAGCATGTCACCTCCGGACCTGCATGCTGTTCTGTCAGTAAGAAGATCCATAGTGTGGTGTAGTTGACACAAACCATATGTTGACACTTGAGAGTAATGAAATAGCTTGAAAACTTGTTAGCTGTGCTAAAAGAAAAAGTGGAGAATAAGTGGACCATTAAGACAATTAATATGTAAGATGTGGAGTTGCTCGGTGACAATCACGGCAGAGATTGAGAACATGACCATAAAATGTTGCTGGAGCAGTAGTACCGGGTATGAGGTATCAAATTATCAATGATTTATGGTAGACGGTTGTCCATATTTTTTTGAAAATTATATTCATAAACTGCATCAGGAAGACAACGAATGGCCAAATACTAACACTTTTTATTCTCAACAAACTAACTCGATGTCTAGCCTTGAGGATTTCATCCAACAATTTGTTCCTTCTCAGAACTCCTTGACAGTCTAATTTTTTTTTTGAAAAGGGGAATATAATAATATCAAGAAGATACCAATTACACCCAGCCTCTGCACCAAAAAGATGCCTAAAAACATCCAGAATGCACACAGCAAAAAAAGAAAAAGAGAGAAAAAAAAACCTGCCGCGGTGATCAATCATCCCCAGTAGCAGCACTCTAACCACCACCAAAAACAACACCCGGACTAGAAAGAAGGTTCTCCAAAAGCAACGCCTCCAGGAAGGAAACAATGCACAAGCGTTGACAGTCTAATAGGAACCGCATTTCTGTAGTGTTTTTTTCTTTTGTGAATACATTTCTGTAGTGTTCACCAAAGTATGCGAAAAAGATCTCTGATTTTCCATTTCAGAACCAAAGAGTGCCATGGACAATAAGCATTTGCAAAAATCAGTTCTTCCTCTGGCCAATACAAAGAAGGCATGACTCGTTGTAAAGCAATTATTGATATGCAGATATGCTTCATGCTAAAGATGAAAAAAGCAGATGCTAGCTGCTAGCTGTTCTCCAAATTACACATATGTCAGACACAAAAAAAGGGACTAACAACAGGAGCAAATGCAAGGAAGAGTATATTAGGAAGATAACACATACGTGCTTTAGAAGTTAACAATAGTCGACAATAAGAAAATAATAGTTGAAAAAAGAGAGCGGACATACTGCATTACATTCTCACGTACCAGGCACATCTATGGCAGCTGCATGATACTTCTGGAATTCACCCTTTCCCTTGTCTTTTGGATTAGTCATACTAATACTGATCCCAAAGCCAAAGGTGGATCCACGAGGATAACCACCAACAAAAGCTTCTGGGAACACGACCAACTGTGAACCATATCCAGCAGCCTCTGCTATCAGTCTCTCTGCTTTATCTGCAGTGGAAATAACGATATTAGCAAAAGATACACATACACATAACCCATGCTGATAAATAGCCATCTCATCCTCGCCTTTTGTAGTTTGGTTTTTTTTCCTTCTGCTTTTCTTTGTGGGCTGTAAGACCTGCACTATCTTAGGTCTTCTTCTAATACAAAATAATCTTAGTACTGCACTTTTTTTTTTCTTTTGAAAAGGGGAAAGACCCCGGCCTCTGCAAATGTATCCAGAAAAACAAACCGTGAATTCTGTTCACATGCCAGGCAATTGCAGAGGTGGTGGAAATGGATGGGACTTAGACAGGCATACTACAATGAAAACTAGAAGGTGCAGCGGCTTCATCTTCTTATTTGGCTTGGTACAGTGAGGTAAATCTCTGTTAGGTTTATGTCAACAGTGGTTTCGTTCAACTGAATAAGTAAATAATACATGATGTAGAAGAAAGAAAATGTAGCATACATGTTGTTGCCACTCTTTACCAACTAGCTTTTATATGGCATCAAACAGTACAAATATATGTTGAATAACAAATCATAGTGAAGTCTTTAAAGAAGCTCTTAGTCTTAGTGATGACCCTTGCTGCCTACAATTATTTCAGTGGTATGAATCAAACAGAAGGAATATACAACTCTAGCTCTCCTACCCAGAGGACAAAGGAAGCATGAACATCCCTTTGCGGGAGGAAGGCTAAGAAAAGGCTTATGCATCAAAATCAAGGGATACAAGAGACACCATCATTAACAGCCGTCTCCACCGTTGCATTACTGAGTTTTGCACCGAGAAGGCAACCTTTTCTACCACTATACACGATGCAAAAAAAGAAGTTTTCCAGGTCATGGCAAAGCAACGGTATATAACAACAAACTGGTGTTTCTCATAACACAAAGTCACAACACCCGCGGATTCAGAAATTAACTGCACCGAAAAAAGTTTAGACGATCATCTCCATGACCCCATGGTTTCATCTCAGCTAATGGCAACTTATAACTAATCCAACACGCTGGTAACTCTTCCGAAGGTAATCGAGCAGCAGCAGGGAGTGCTAGATAAAGAATTTAAGTGATTCAATTACCAAGGCAGGGGAAACGGCGCGCGAGTAGTTACCGAGAGTGGCGGGGGTGTCGTAGAAGACTGTGGATGCCTGCACGACGGTGGCTCGTACGGTGGTGGCGCTCTGGTCGGCGCCGCCGTTCATCTCCACCTCGGCGATCACCGGCGTGCTGCCTGAGCCCGAGGGAACCAGGGCCATCGGTATGGGAAACTCGCTCGATCGCAGAACTTCCGGCGCGGAGGCTTAGCCGCGGACGAACTGGAGGTTGATGTGGAGGTTGGAAGCAGAGGTGGGCATTCGAGGGGAAAGCAGAGATGGTGGGGACCGGGGAGCGCCGGAATGGACAAGGGAGAGCGCCGGGTAGCCGCCGCCGCCGGTCAGTGACCTACTGGGCAAAGAGTGCGCCAATCCACGGCTCCACGCTGGTGTGTGGTGGTGTGTGGCCGATGGTTGTACGATACGACGACAAAGCAGAGGGAGTTAGAATTCCATCCACATCCACCACACATGCTTCTAGGCTTTTTTTGCCCGAAGAGGAAAATTGCGCGGTTCCGACACCTAGCCACAGATCGCTAGCCGTTCGCTAATTAGTGTTGTACTGTGCAATATAAAAAACAACTCATTTTGCTTCAAAAATACACAGCTATCAAACCTCTCAATACGGTATGTAAGATATCATCAATGTCAGCTTTTAATCAGATGGTACATGGGTTTGCATACATGTGTTGCCATTCTCTCTCTTCTCTCTCTCATACTAATTCATCCATTTATTCCATCTTTGCTAACTTAAAGCATTCATATCTCTTAAACCAAAATTCCGATTTCAATTTTTTATATATTTAAACTCCTGTCACAAAGACCTTTCAACCGATTTTGGATACATTTTAAGTTGGTTTAAAATTCATGTAACATATTTCACATAAATCATATCTATTTTAGTTTCATATGTTTGGAAAACCGTATTTCACTATTTTCAAATAAACGGTTACACACTTCAAAAATAATCAGTTTCACACGATGACATTTTGGTTTCATACTGTTTTCATTTTCAGAACCCACATTTCACTTTTCGTAAGCTTGTTTCACAAAAATCATATTTATTTCAATTCCACATTTTTGGAATAACATATCTCACTATTTTGAAATAGACTATTATATATTTCAAAGTAATCATTTTCATAAGTTGACATTTCAGTTTCATGTTGTTTTTCATTTTTAAAATTGCCATTTCACTTTTCACGGGCGTGTTTCAGAAAAATCATATCTATTTCAATTGCACATTTTTTAAAGAACATATTTCATAATTTTAGAAAAACCATTTCACATTTCAAATAACCGGTTTCACAAATTAACATTTTAGTTTCATATTGTTTTCACTTTCAGAACATGAATCTCACTTTCCACTAGCTTGTTTCACACAAAACACATATATTTCAATTGCACATGTTTGAAATAACATTTTTCACTCTTCTGAAATAAATTGTTACACATTTGAAAATAATTGGTTTCACAAATTAACATTTTAGTTTCATATTGTTTTCACACTTTTCACAAATTAACATTTTAGTTTCATATTGGTTTCACAAAATAATTGTTACACATTCTGAAAAAAACTGTTACACATTTCACAATTTTCAACCTCACAAGTTGAGATGTTAGTTTCACATTTTTTTTCACTTTCAGTAGGTGCATTTTACTTTTCACCGGCTTGTTTCACAAAAATCACATCTATTTTAGTTGCACATTTTTTAAATAACATATTCTACTCTTTTGAAATAAAATATTACACACTTCCAAATAATTAGTTTGACAAGTTGACATTTGAGTTTCATATTCGGGTTAAACAGGTTTGTGAAATAGATTTGTTTCATTTCTCTAGTGAAATGAGTTTATTTCACATATGAAATGTGAAACGTCAAAAATTAGATGTGTTCGAAATGTATCCAAAATTTGGCTAGTTTTAAAGCTCTTGACGCCAGAAGTCCAAATATTTTTTTTAAAACGAGTCTATAGTTTAAAAGATATGGTTGATTCAAATTGTTTAAGAGGAAATAAAGTCTATGGATTTGTTCTGCAGGTAAAGTGAGAGGAGAGACTTGCATGCGTATCTTCGTTGACAAAAGGTATACTTTGGGGTTCATTATGCTGCCACTAATTTGACTAAAAAGAAAGATACAAGAAATATAGTAGTGTTATACATTTAGGTGGGCCATACAGTCTCACGAATCTCAGAAAAAGTGAATGGTCTCAGATGTACCGATACATGCAGGAACCGCGGAAAATGACTTTGCGCTGTCTTGCCTTGTCCAGCTCTTTTCCATTTTTTTAATTTTGCGACCATTGTCCAGCTGCTTACAAATTCTAATATTTCTCCCATTGATGAAGTGATTGTTGGGAATGTTGCATGGAAAACAAAAAAAAAATACTGCGCACACGCAATGATCTATCCATGGAGATGCATAGCAACGTGAGGGAGAGTATGTCTATGTACCCTTGTAGACCGTAAGCGGAAGCGTTTCACAACGCGGTTGATGTAGTCGAACTTCTTCATGCTTTAACCGATCAAGTACCGAACGCACGACACCTCCGTGTTCTGCACATGTTCAGCTCGGTGACATTCCTCGCCTTCTTGATCCAACAAGACGTTGAGGTAGTAGATGAGTTCCATCAGGACGATTGAGGGAGTCCTGAATTAGGGGGTGTTCGGATAGCCGGACTATACCTTCGGCCGAACTCCTGGACTATGAAGATACAAGATTGAAGACTTCATCCCATGTCCGGAAGGGACTTTCTTTGGCGTGGAAGGCAAGCTTGGCGATGCGGATATTTAGATCTCCTACCATTGTAACCGACTTTGTGTAACCCTAACCCTCTCCGGTGTCTATATAAACCGGAGGGCTTTAGTCCGTAGGACAACTTACAACAATCATACTATAGGCTAGCTTCTAGGGTTTAGCCTCCTCGATCTCGTGGTAGATCTACTCTTGTACTACCCATATCATCAGTATTAATCAAGCAAGACGTAGGGTTTTACCTCCATCGAGAGGGCCCGAACCTGGGTAAAACTTCGTGTCCCTTGTCTCCTGTTACCATCCGCCTAGACGCACAGTTCGGGACCCCCTACCCGAGATCCGTCAGTTTTGACACCGACATTGGTGCTTTCATTGAGAGTTCCTCTGTGTCGTCGCTTTTAGGCCCGATGGCTCCTCCGATCATCAATAACGATGCAGTCCAGGGTGAGACTTTTCTTCCCGGACAGATCTTCGTCTTCGGCGGCTTCGCACTGCGGGCCAATTCGCTTGGCCATCTAGAGCAGATCGAAAGCTACGCCCCTGGCCATCAGGTCAGATTTGGAAGTTTAAACTACACGACTGACGTCCGCGGGGACCTGATCTTCGACGGATTCGAGCCACGGCCGAGCGCACCGCACTGTCACGATGGGCATGATCTAGCTCTGCCGCCGAACAGTGCCCTGGAGGCCGCGCATGCATCGGTTCCGACCCTTGATTCGGAACCAACTGCGCCGATCGAGGACGAGTGGTTGGACGCCGCCTCGGGGGCTGCGATCCCACCGGCGATCGAGCCGAACACCAGCCCCGCACTCCGCAAGGCCCGTGACTCCGTGGGGCCAGACTCCTCTCCGGACTCCAAGCCCTCCGTGCCCCTGTCGATCGAATCCAATTGGGCGCCGATCATGGAGTTTACCGCCGCGGACATCTTTTAGCACTCACCCTTTGGCGATATTCTGAAGTCATTAAAGTCTTTCTCTTTATCAGGAGAGCCCTGGCCGAACTGCGGTCAGCAAGGTTGGGATACGGACGACAAAGAAATTCAAAGCCCACCCACCACCCACTTTGTAGCCACTGTCGATGATTTAACCGACATGCTCGACTTCGACTCCGAAGACATCGACGGTATGGACGCCGATGTAGGAGACGACCAAGAACCAGCACCTATAGGGCACTGGAAAGCCACCTCGTCGTATGACATATACATGGTGGATACCCCAAAAGAAGGAGATGGCGATGGAACAGCGGGGATGACCCCTCCAAGAAACAGCCTAAGCGCCGACGTCAGCGGCGCCGCTCTAAATCCCGCCAAAACAAAAACGGCGATTCCGGCACAGGAGATAATAATACTTCGGATAGCGCCGAAGAACACCCCCTCCAGCAAGATTCAGCGCAGGAGGATGGAGAAGCCAGCCCTCACGAGAGAGCGACAGACAGAGAGGTCGAGGATGACAATTATATGCATCCCTCCGAAGACGAGGCAAGCCTCGACGACGACGAATTCGTCGTGCCAGAGGATCCCATCAAACAAGAGCGTTTCAAACACAGGCTTATGGCCACGGCAAGCAGCCTCAAGAAAAAACAACAACAACTTAGAGCTGATCAAGATTTGCTAGCCGACAGATGGACTGAAGTCCTTGCGGCCGAAGAGTATGAACTCGAACGCCCCTCCAAGAGCTACCCAAAGCGTAGGCTGCTACCCCGATTAGACGAGGAAGCACCTAAACCTACATCACCAGCGCATGATACGTCCGATCGGCCACCTCATGGCCGCGACAGAGAGGCCTCTCGGCCCTCCACTCAAGCCGCACCCCGGTGCCGTTCAAAACATTTTAAGGCACGGGAAAATGCGCCAGACCTGCGAGACATATTGGAGGACAAGGCAAAGCAAACAAGATCGATCTATGGATCGCGCGGATGCCCCACGGCACGTGACGGTGATCGTCACTCCAGATATAATAAATTCGGCCGGGCCGAACACAATAGACAAAGCTCATTTGAGCTGCGTCGTGATATAGCCCAATACAGAGGCGCCGCACACCCCCTATGCTTCACAGATGAAGTAATGGATTATCAAATCCCTGAGGGTTTCAAACCCGTGAACATCGAATCATACGATGGCACAACAGATCCCGCGGTATGGATCGAGGATTATCTCCTTCATATCCACATGGCCCGCGGCGACGATCTACACGCCCTCAAATACCTCCCACTCAAACTCAAGGGACCAGCTCGGCATTGGCTTAACAGCTTGCCAGCAGAATCAATCGGGTGTTGGGAGGACCTGGAAGCCGCATTCCTCGACAATTTCCAGGGCACCTATGTGCGACCACCAGGCGCCGATGACCTAAGCCACATAATTCAGCAGCCAGAGGAATCGGTCAGGCAATTCTGGACACGGTTCCTAACAAAGAAAAACCAAATAGTCGATTGTCCGGACGCAGAGGCCCTAGCAGCCTTCAAGCATAATATCCGCAACGAGTGGCTTGCCCGGCACCTTGGACAGGAAAAGCCGAAATCTATGGCAGCCCTCACGACACTCATGACCCGCTTTTGCGCGGGAGAAGACAGCTGGCTAGCTCATAGCAATAACTTGACCAAGAACCTTGGTAATTCGGACACCAAGGATAACAGTGGAAGGTCGCGTCGGAACAAGCAAAAGCGCCGCGTTAACAGCGACAACAACGAGGATACGGCAGTCAATGCCGGATTCAGAGGCTATAAATCCGGTCAACGGAAAAAGCCATTCAAAAGAAATACTCAGGGCCGTCCAGTTTGGACCGAATACTCGACCGCTTGTGCCAGATACATGGCACCCCCGAAAAGCCAGCCAATCACACCAACAGAGATTGTTGGGTGTTCAAGCAGGCAGGCAAGCTAAATGCCGAAAATAGAGACAAGGGGCTGCGTAGCGATGACGAGGAGGAGCCCCGGCCGCCGAACAACAGTGGATAGAAGGGTTTTCCCCCACAAGTGCGGACGGTGAACATGATATACGCAACCCATATCCCCAAGAGGGAGCGGAAGCGTGCGTTAAGGGACGTATATGCGATGGAGCCAATCGCCCCAAAGTTCAACCCATGGTCCTCCTGCCCGATCACCTTCGATCGAAGGGACCACGCCACTAGCATCCGTCATGGCGGATTCGCCGCATTGGTTCTAGACCCAATTATTGACGGATTTCATCTCACAAGAGTCCTTATGGACGGCGGCAGCAGCCTGAACCTGCTTTAACAGGATACAATGCGGAAAATGGGCATAGATCCCTCGAGGATTAAGCCCACCAAAACGACCTTTAAAGGCATCATACCAGGTGTAGAGGCCAACTGTACAGGCTCAGTCACACTTGAAGTGGTCTTCGGATCTCCGGATAATTTCCGAAGCGAGGAGTTAATCTTCGACATAGTCCCGTTCCGCAGTGGCTATCACGCACTGCTCGGGCGAACCGCATTCGCAAAGTTCAATGCGGTGCCGCACTACGCATACCTTAAGCTCAAGATGCCAGGCCCTTGAGGAGTAATCACGGTCAATGGAAACACTGAACGCTCCCTCCGAATGGAGGAGCACACGGCGGCCCTCGCAGCGGAAGTACAAAGCAGCCTCTCAAGGCAGCTCTCCAGTCCGGCCGTTAAAGTCCGGACATCGTCAAGCGCGCCCGGAGTAACCTACAACAAGACCGCCTGGCATGTTCCAAGCAGGCGTAGCAATGCGGCCCCAACCCCAGCCCTCGCGAACTAGCGAAACCAGTGCCTCGCGTACATAACTACGCTCTCGAAATACCATGGGCACAGGGGGGCACCATCACGGCACGCCCGAAACACGGCTTAAACCGCACTAGGGGCTGCCGATTTCTTTATTTTCTCTTACTTTCAGGACTCCATACTTCAGAAGACCTGTTCGGCAATCCAACTGCCGCACAAACGATGCAAGAACCAGGGAAGCAGAAAAGCTACGTCACATTATAGAACTCCCAGGTGGTCTCTATCACGAGCAGTATACCTGTTTTGCATACTATTCCGCAGCCTGCCCCTGGAAACGATATGTTAGATAGTCCCGCTTTTGCTTATCGCACTATTTGTATCGTTCTGCTTCGATTGCAGCCTTTCTATAAACAATGCATAGCTTTTGTCTACTTTCGCATTACTGTTTTCTACAGATATATGTTCATTAACGACATGTTGCACCCGTACACTTTGGTACGGTCAATACGCCAGGGGCTTCAGTACCCCCCTAATATGGTGTGAGAAGTCTGAACACTTTAACAAGTGCGGCACCCCGAACTTATAGCATTATATGCATCGGCTCCGAATCATGTCTTGGGTCAATAGTTGGGTTTGCCCGGCTCCTATGTTTTGGTGCCTTACGTTCCGTTGTATCGGCTAAGGTAGCACTAGGAGAACTATTGCGATTGTGCCCCAGTTGAGCTGGGCGGAGCACCTCAGTAGAGAAAGCTAAAACTGACTGTCATGATGAAGCGAGAGACTGGTCGCTGTTCGAGAGGTTTTTCGAGTCCCTAAAGACTTATGCCGCTTAGAGCGAGGAGTCGGCTTTGCCCGGCCAAAGGCGTGGATAGCGCCCCGAACTCGGTCTTCCGAACACTAGGGGCTTCGCCAAAATTGAAAATTATAGAATTCTATGGCTAAATGAGAGTGTTCAAGCACTATAGTCCGATTGCCTTGTTCGTTGTGATGAGCGCCTCCCTCGAAGGACCCAAACATGGGAAAAAGAGCGCTCAAGTTTATCCCGAACACCCCAGCACTAGTGGCATGGGGGCAGAAGCCGACGACTCGCCATCTCTCAAATTTGATAAACGGCCGCACAGAAGGTAATATTTTAAATTCAAAATGCATTGCTTAAGCGCACATGAACAAGTTTTCAGCGCACAGGATAAAACGAGCGAGTTTACTCCAAAATTACATCCATCGAACATTCACCCGCCACAAGGCGAGCACCGTTCAGAACGTCCTTATAATAGTTCTCGGGCTTGCGATGCTCTTTCCCCGGCGGTGGCCCGTCCTTCACAAGCTTCTCACCATCCAGCTTGCACCAGTGCACCTTAGCGCGGGAAAGGGCCCTACGGGCACCTTCGATGCAGACGGAGCGCTTGATGACTTCGAGCCTTGGACATGCCTCCACCAGCCGCCGCACCAGCCCGAAGTAGCTCCCAGGCAGAGCCTCTCCAGGCCACAGCCGAACTATGAGGCCCTTCATGGCCTGTTCGGCCGCCTTGTGGAGCTCGACCAGCTGCTTCAGCTGGTCGCTCAAGGGCACTGGGCGTCCGGACTCAGCATACTGAGACCAGAACACCTTCTCCATCGAGCTGCCCTCTTCGGCTCGGTAGAATGTGGCGGCATCAGACACACTACGGGGAAGATCTGTGAATGCTCCTGGATAGCTCCGGATTCGGGTAAGTAACAAGAAGCTCACTTTTACATGTTTGCTTTGCATAAAGAATGCCTTACCCACCGCTATCTTTTTCACCGCATCCAACTCCGGGAGGGCCTTCTGGGATTCGGCCTTGGCAGATTTGGCATTTTCAATAGCCGTCGCGAGCTCGGACGCTCGCGTCTTTGAGTCAAGCTCCAAACTCTCATGTTTTTCCACAAGAACCTGGAGCTCTTGCCGTACCTCGCCAACTCGCGCCTCATATTTCTCCCGCTCGGTGCGCTCCGCAGCCGCTTTCTTCTCGGCCTCGGCCAGCGCTTGCTTGAGGGTCGCCACCTCAGTTGTGGCCCCTACAATAGCCATGTTAATCCTGTCATATTTTTGCAACTGCACTTTTATAGTTTTTCATTTTCTATAAGGTATTTCTTACCTTATTTCTCCTCGAGCTGTCGTTTGGCAAGGCCGAGCTCTTGCTTGGTCCGCTCAAGGCCCTGCTTCAGTGTGCCCACCTCCACAGTCAGTGCAGCGGTCGCCAGCAGCGAAGCCTGCATACGCGTATTGACTCTTTTTCTGTTAGACTCCTGCGAATTTTATTAGATCCTCTATTCGGCTTTTCTTTCCGAACGCCAAACAGAGCATCAGGGGCTACTGTCTATGCGGTAATATTTTTTATATATTTTGTACTTACCTCGAAGCCTGTTAGAAGGCTGGCACAAGCTTCAGTCGGTCCGCTCTTGGCAGACTGAACCTTCTGGATCACCGCACTCATAATAGTGCGGTGCTCCTCGTTGATGGAGGCGCCGTTAAGCACCTCCAGCAGATTGTCCGGCGCCTCCGGTTGGACGGGGCCCGCCGGCTCAGTAGGCTTGCTCCTCTTGGAAGGAGTTCTCCTACCGCGGCCCGGAACCATTGACGATTCCGGCGCGGTGTCCAGCTTAAAGCCGGACTTGGAGCCCTGGGGGGTTTTATGCCCTTTATTCCTAGAGTCCGGGAGGTCGCCTTGTGGCGCCTCCAGGACCACCTCCTCCTGGCTTGGAACCTGTTGGGACAACACTTCGGCGTCGTCCGTAGGGCGGGGGGAGGTCGTCGTCGGAAGGGAGTTCACGTCCGACGAATCCAGGGAGCCGCTCGACGACTCGTTGAGCCCAGCTTTGGGCGAACTGCATAGATACATTCGACATAAGGAAAGGTTGTGCAATAAAGGAATGCTATGAATTACTCGGGTGTCCGGATGCTTATGATTCCGCCGGACGCTTGGCCCTGCGCGGCCACTCCTCTTTGTTGTCGTCGGCATCGGAGGGGTAGTCCAGAGGAAGGGTCTTCCCCTTCTTGGACCCTTCGGCCTCCCCGGACGGGGCGGCCTTCCTTTTCTTTCCTCCCCCCGCTGGAGGAGGAGAGGTTTCTTCTTCCTCCTCCTCGTTTTCATGGGAGGAGCGCGTCTCGGATTCGTCGGATGATGAATTCGACACCTCCAGGCACCGGGAACTCTTTCGAGTCCCTGTGGCCCTCTTCTTGGCCTTCTTCTCCGGCACCACGTAAGGTGCCGGAGCCAGCAGCTTCGCTAAGTGAGCATTGGCTGGGTCTTCGGGCAAAGGGGCCGGACAGTCGATCTGTCCGGACTTCGCCTCCCAATCCTGTCAAAGGAAGAGTTTAGATCCCGCATAGAGTCAAACTATGGAAAACCAACATCCTGTAAAAGGTAAAAATAGCTTACCGCACTAGCGGGACGCTGCGTGCTGAATCCGCGGTCCTCGGAAGCGGATGCGGGAGCCTCGGCGCCTTTGAATAGCACCTTCTAGGCATCTTCGTACGTTGTGTCGAAGAGCCTGCTCAGGGTTGGGTGTTGCGCCGGGTCGAACTCCCACAAATTGAAGCCCCGTTGCTGACACGGGAGGATCCGGCGGACGAGCATAACCTGGACTACATTGACGAGCTTGAGCTGCTTGTTCACCAGGGTTTGGATGCATTTTTGCAGTCCGGTTACTTCTCCTTGGTTGCCCCACGACAGGCCCGTCTCTTTCCAAGACGTGAGCCGCGTAGGGGTCCGGACCGGAACTCGGGGGTGGCGACCCACTCAGGGTCGCGCGGCTCGGTGATGTAAAACCATCCCAATTGCCACCCCTTCAGGGTCTCCACAAAGGATCCCTCGAGCCATAGAATGTTGGCTATCTTGCCCGCCATGGCACCTCCACACTCCGCCTGGTTGCCGCACACCACCTTGGGCTTGACGTTGAAAGTCTTGAGCCATAGGCCGAAATGGGGGCGGATGCAGAGGAAAGCCTCACACATGACGGTAAACGCCGAGATGTTGAGGACGAAGTTCGGGGCCAGATCGTGGAAATCTAGGCCATAGTAGAACATGAGCCCCCGGACGAACGGGTGAAGAGGAAAGCCCAATCCGCGGAGGAAATGGCGAAGGAATACTACCCTCTCATGGGGCCTTGGGGTGGGGAGGAGCTGCCCCTCTTCGGGAAGCCGGTGCGCGATGTCGTTAGACAAGTATCCGGATTTCCTCAGTTTTTTGACGTGTCCCTCCATAACGGAGGAGACCATCCACTTGCCTCCCGCTCCGGACATGGCTGGAGAAGGTTGAGGTGGGAAGTGCGGGCTTGGGCGCTGGAGCTCGAGTGCGCGGAAGATGGATAGGCAAAGGAGGAAGAAGGCGTAGGTAAAAAGGTGGATCCTTATCCCTTTATATGGGCGGATGCGGCTAAGCGTCCCCACCAGCCTGGTAAAACTCGCTTATCTCCCAAGCACCGTGATAAATGGCGCGGATGGGTTACCCACGTCCGTATTGATGAGAATCCCGTAAATGAGGAGACACGATCTCTGCCTTGACAAGACGTGCCAAGGAAACCGCCTCGTGAAATGCGCTGAGGTGAGGGAGTGAAAACGATTCGAATAAAGACTTGGCCGTGGTGTGGTGTCACGCTACGGAATACGTCAGCAGATTAGATTTGTGTAAATATTATTCTCTCTATGGCAATATGTGGAAACTTATTTTGCAGAGTCGGGCACTGTCTTTTGTGTTCAAAATCTTCTATGAAGTACTTGGAGGAGGAACCCGCCTTGCAATGCCGAAGACAATCTGCGCGCCGGACTCGTCGTCATTGAAGCCTGGTTCAAGGGCTACTGAGGGAGTCCTGGATTAGGGGGTGTTCGGATAGTGGGACTATACCTTCGGCCGGACTCCTGGACTATGAAGATACAAGATTGAAGACTTCGTCCCGTGTCCGGAAGGGACTTTCCTTGGCGTGGAAGTCAAGCTTGGCGATGCGGATATTTAGATCTCCTACCATTGTACCGACTTCGTGTAACCCTAACCCTCTCCGGAGTCTATATAAGCTGGAGGGCTTTAATCCGTAGGACAATATACAACAATCATACTATAGGCTAGCTTCTAGGGTTTAGCCTCCTCGATCTCGTGGTAGATCTACTCTTGTACTACCCATATCATCAATATTAATCAAGTAGGACGTAGGGTTTTACCTCCATCGAGAGGGCCCGAACCTGGGTAAAACTTCGTGTCCCTTGTCTCCTGTTACCATCCGCCTAGACGCACAGTTCGGGACCCCCTACCCGAGATCCGCCGGTTTTGACACCGACAACGATGGCGTGGTGACGGTGATGGTGAAGTGATCTCCGCAGGGCTTCGCCTAAGCACTACGAAAATATGACCGAGGGTGTAAACAGTGGAGGGGGCGCCGCACACGACTAGGCAATTGTCTAGTCTGTGCTAGGTCCCCCCCCATATATATATATATATATATATATATATATATATATATATATATATAGGTGGGAGGGCGAGGGGAGAGGCCAAGGGGCGCCCCAAGTAGGACAAAATCTTACTTGGGCTCCTGCCCTTGGTCATGCCCCCCTGCCATGTTTGTCGGAGGGGGAAGGAAAGAGTGGGAAGAGAGAAGGAAGTGGGAATCCTAATCCACACTTACCTTCTCCCTTCCCCTTTCCTTCTTCGCCTTTGGCCGGCCCATATGGGGGGGGGGCACCAGCCCCTTGTGGCTGGTGTGTTTCCCCTCTTGGCCCATAAGGCCCATATCTTTTGCCGGGGGTGCCCGAAACCCCTTCCGGTGACCCGATATGTACCCGGTACCCTTCGGAACACTTCCGGTGTCAGAATACCATCGTCCTATATGTCAATCTTTACCTCTCAACCATTTCAAGACTCCTCGTCATGTCCGTGATCTCATTCGGGACTCCGAACAACATTCGGTCACCAGATCACATAACTCATATAATATTATATCGTCATCGAACGTTAAGCGTGCGGACCCTACGGGTTTGAGAACTATGTAGACATGACCGAGACACCTCTCTGTTCAATAACCAATAGCAGAACCTGTATGCTCATATTGACTCCTACATATTCTACGAAGATCTTTATCGGTCGAACCGTTATGACAACATACGTAATTCCCTTTGTCCATCGGTATGTTACTTGCCCGAGATTCGATCGTCGGTATCTTCATACCTAATTCAATCTCGTTACTAGCAAGTCTCTTTACTCGTTCCATAATACATCAGCTCGTGACTAACTCCTTAGTCTTTTTCTTGCAAGCTTATGATGTGTATTACCGAGAGGGCCCAGAGATACCTCTCTGATACTCGGAGTGACAAATCGTAATCTCAATCTATGCCAACTCAACAAACACCTTCGGAGATACCTATGGAGCATCTTTATAATCACCCAGTTACATTGTGACATTTGATAGCACACAAGGCATTCCTCCGGTATCCAAGAGTTGCATAATCTCATAGTCGAACGAATATGTATTTGACATGAAGAAAGCAATAGCAATAAAACTGAACGATCATTATGCTAAGCTAACGAAAGGGTCTTGTCCATCACATCATTCTCCTAATGATGTAATCCCGTTATCAAGTGACAACTCATGTCCATGGTTAGGAAACCTTAACCATCTTTGATAAACGAGCTAGTCAAATAGAGGTTCACTAGGGACACGGTGTTTGTTTATGTATTCACATATGTATTTAGGTTTCCGATCAATACAATTATAGCATGAATAATAAACCTTTATCATGAATAAGGAAATATAAATAACAACTTTATTATTGCCTCTAGGGCATATTTCCTTCAGTCTCCCACTTGCACTAGAGTCAATAATCTAGTTCACATGCCATGTGATTAACACCAATAGTTCACATCGCCATGTGACCATCACCCAAAGGGTTTACTAGAGTCAATAATCTAGTTCACATCGCCATGTGATTAACACCCAAAGAGTATTAAGGTGTGATCATGTTTTTCTTGTGAGAGAGTGAGGGAGTCCTGGATTAGGGGGTGTTCGGATAGCCGGACTATACCTTCAGCCGGATCCAGGACTATGAAGATACAAGATTGAAGACTTTGTCCCGTGTCCGGAAGGATCTTTCCTTGGCGTGGAAGGCAAGCTAGGCGTGCGGATATTCAAGATCTCCTACCATTGTAACCGACTCTGTGTAACCCTAACCCTATCCGGTGTCTATATAAACCGGAGGGTTGTAGTCCGTAGGATAACCATCATCATACACAATCATACCATAGGCTAGCTTCTAGGGTTTAGCCTCCTTGATCACGTGGTAGATCTACTCTTGTACTACCCATATCATCAATATTAATCTAGCAGGAGTAGGGTTTTACCTCCATCGAGAGGGCCCGAACCTGGGTAAAATAAAGTGTCCCTTGTCTCTTGTTACCATCCGACCTTGACGCACAGTTCGGGACCCCCTACCCGAGATCCGCCGGTTTTGACACCGACATTGGTGCTTTCATTGAGAGTTCCTCTGTGTCGTCGCTTTTAGGCCCGATGGCTCCTTTGATCATCAACAACGATGAGGTCCAGGGTGAGACTTTCCTCCCCGGACAAATCTTCGTCTTCGGCGGCTTCGCTCTGCGGGCCAATTTGCTTGGTCGTCTGGAGCAGATCGAAAGCTACGCCCCTGGCCATCAAGTCAGGTTTGGAAGCTTAAACTACACGGCAGATATCCGCGGAGACTTGATCTTCGACGGGTTCGAGCCACAGCCAAGCGTGCCGCACTACCTCGAGGGGCATGATATAGCTCTGCCTCCGAACAGTGCCCTGGAGGCCGCACATGCACCGGCCCCGATCATCGACTCGGAGCCCGCTGCGTTCTTTGAGGATGAACGGTTGGACGTCACCTCGGGGGCTGCGATCTTGAAGGCGATCGAGCCGAACGCCAGCCCCGCACTCCGCACGGCCCATGACTCCAAGGAGTCGGATTCTTCTTCGAACTCCGGGCCTCCCGTGCCCCTGCCGATCGAATCCGATTGGGCGCCTATAATGGAGTTCACCGCCGCGGACATCTTTCAGCACTCGCCTTTCGGTGATATCCTGAATTCTCTCAAGTCTCTCTCTCTATCAGGAGAGCCCAGGCCGGACTATGGTTTGCGAGGTTGGGATTCGGACGACGAAGAAATTCAAAGCCTACCCACCACCCACTTAATAGCCACAGTCGATGATTTAACCGACATACTTGACTTCGGCTCCGAAGACTTCGACGGTATGGACGACGAAGGAGGAGACGAACAAGAACTAGCACCTGTAGGGCGCTGGACCGCCACCTCGTCATATGACATATATATGGTGGACGCTCCAAAGGATGGAGATGGCGATGGAACAGCGGAGGATGACACCTCGAAAAAACAGCCAAAACGCCGGCGTCAACGGCGCCGCTCTAAATCCTGCCATAGCAGAAACGGTGATTCCGGCACGGGAGATAATACTACCCCGGATAGCGCCGAAGAACACCAAATCCAGCAAGATTCGGCGCAGGAAGATGGAGAAGCCAGCCCTCATGAGAGAGCGGCAGAGCGAGAGGTTGAGGATGATAACTACATGCCTCCCTCCGAAGACGAGGCAAGCCTCGACGACGACGAATTCGTCGTACCATCAGACCCCGCCGAACAAGAGCGTTTTAAACGCAGACTTCTAGCCACGGCGAATATCCTAAAGAAAAAGCAGCAACATCTTAGAGCTGATCAAGATTTGCTAGCTGATAGATGGACTGAAGTCCTTGCGGCCGAAGAGTATGAACTCGAGCGCCCCTCCAAAAATTATCCTAAGCGCAGGCCGCTACCCCAATCAGAGGGGGAAGCACCTACATTACCAATGCATGACATGGCAGACCGGCCACCTCGCGGCCGCGACAGAGAGGCCTGTCGAACCTCTAAACAAGCCATGCCCCAGTGCTGCTCAACTAAGGCACGGGGAAACGAGCCAGACCTGCGAGACGTACTGGAGGATAAAGCAAGGCAAACAAGATCGATCTATGGATCGCGCAGACGCCCGACGACACGTGATGATCTTCACTCTAGACACAATAAATCCAGCCGGGCCGAACACAACAGGCATAGCTCTTCCGAGCTGTGTCGTGACATAGCCCAGTACAGGGGCGCCGCACACCCACTATGCTTCACAGATGAAGTAATGGATCATAAAATCCCAGAGGGTTTCAAACCCGTCAACATCGAGTCGTACGATGGTACAACAGATCCGGCAGTATGGATTGAGGATTATCTCCTTCACATCCACATGGCACGTGGCGACGATCTACACGCCATCAAATATCTCCCCCTTAAGCTCAAAGGACCAGCCTGGCACTGGCTTAACAGCCTACCAGCGGACTCAATCGGTTCTTGGGAGGACCTAGAAGCCGCATTCCTCGACAACTTCCAGGGGACCTATGTGCGGCCACCGGACGCCGACGACCTAAGCCACATAATTCAGCAGCCAGAAGAATCGGCCAGGCAATTCTGGACACGGTTCCTAACAAAGAAAAATCAGATAGTCGATTGTCCGGACGCAGAGGCCCTAGCAGCCTTCAAACATAACATCCGCGACGAGTGGCTTGCCCGGCACCTGGGACAGGAAAAGCCGAAATCTATGGCAGCCCTCACGACACTCATGACCCGCTTTTGCGCGGGCGAAGATAGCTGGCTAGCTCGCAGCAACAACTTATCGAAGAAACCTGGTAATTCGGATACCAAGGCCAAAAGTGGCAGGACACGTCGAAATAAGCAAAAGCGTCTTCTTAGCAGCGACAGCAATGAGGATACGACAGTAAATGCCGGATTCAGAGGTTATAAATCCGGCCAGCAGAAAAAGCCATTTAAAAAGAATACCCAGGGCCCGTCCAGTTTGGACCGGATACTCGACCGCTCGTGCCAGATTCATGGCACCCCCAAAAGGCCAGCCAATCACACCAACAGGGATTGTTGGGTGTTCAAGCAGGCAGGCAAGTTAAGAGCCGAACACAAAGACAAGGGGCTGCATAGCGACGACGAGGAGGATCCCAGGCCGCCGAACAACAATGGACAGAAGGGGTTTCCCCCATAAGTGCGGACGGTGAACATGATATACGCGACCCATATTCCCAACAGGGAGCGGAAGCGTGCGCTACGGGACGTATACGCGATGGAGCCAGTCGCCCCAAAGTTCAACCCATGGTCCTCCTGCCCGATCACTTTTGATCGAAGGGACCATCCCACTAGCATCCGTCACGGCGGTTTTGCCGCATTGGTTCTTGACCCAATCATTGACGGATTTCATCTCACAAGAGTCTTCATGGACGGCGGCAGTAGCCTGAACCTGCTTTATCAGGATACAGTGCGGAAAATGGGCATAGATCCATCAAGGATCAAGCCCACAAGAACGACCTTTAAAGGCGTCATACCAGGTGTAGAGACCAATTGCACAGGCTCTGTAACACTTGATGTGGTCTTCGGATCTCCGGATAACTTCCGAAGCGAAGAGTTAATCTTCGATATAGTCCCGTTCCGCAGTGGCTATCACGCCCTGCTCGGACGAACCGCATTCGCTAAATTCAATGCGGTGCCGCACTACGCATATCTCAAGCTCAAGATGCCAGGCCCTCGAGGAGTAAGTACGGTCAACGGAAACACTGAACGCTCCATCCGTACGGAGGAGCACACGGCGGCCCTCGCAGCGGAAGTACAAAGCAGCCTTTCAAGGCAACCCTCCAGTCCGGCCGTTAAAAAGCCGGACAATGCAAAGCGCGCCCAGAGTAACCTGCAACAAGACCGCCTGGCACGTTCGGAGCAAGCGTAACAATACGGCCCCAACCCCAGCCATCGCAACATAGCGGAGCTAGTACCTCGAGTACACAATTACGTCCTCGAAATTCCATGGGCACAGGGGGAGGGGCACATTAACGGCATGCTTACAATACGGCGTCAAACGTACTAGGGGCTGCCGGATTTTTTTTACTTTCAAGACTCCACACTCTGGATAACCTGTTCGGCTTTGCTGCCGCACAGACGATGCAAGACCCAGGGAAGCAGACAAAGCTACGCCGCATTACGGAACTCTCAGGTGGTCTCTATTTCGAGCGATATATCTGTTTCTAAATTCCGCGGCCTGCCCCTGGTCAGGACATGTTAAATAGTCTAATATCTTTTTGCTTATCGCACTACTTGTATCGTTCGGCTTTGATAAATAGCCTCTCTATAAACAATGCATAGCTTTTCGCCTATTTTTTGCGTTGTCCTCTTTTAATATATATGTTCATTAAATAAACATGATCGCAACCGTACACCATGGTACGGCAAAACACGCCAGGGGCTTCATTACCCTTCTATCTGGTGTGAGAAGTCCGTACACTTTCACAAGTGCGGCGCCCCGAACTTATATCACTATATGCATCGGCTCCGAATCATGATTTTGGTCACATGTTGGGTTTGCCCGGCTCCTATGTTTTGGTGCCTTACGTTCCGCTATATCAGCTAAGGTAGCACTAGGAGAACCACTGCGATTGTGCCCCGGTTCAGCTGGGTTAAGCACCTCAGTGGTGAAAGCTAAAACAGACTGTCATGATAAGGCGTGAGACCGGTCGCTGTTCGAGAGGTTTTTCGAGTCCTTAAAGACTTATGCCGCTTCGAGCGAGGAGCTAGATACGTCCGGCCAAAGGCGTGGATAGCGCCCCGAATTCGGCCTTCCGAACTAGGGGCTTCGCCGAAATTTAAAATTATAACGTTCTATGGCTAAGTGAGAGTGTTCAAGCATTATAGTCCGATTGCCTAGTTCGTTGTGCTGAGCGCCTCCCTCGAAGGACCCAACTATGGGAAAAAGAGCCCTCAGGTTTATCCCGAGCACCCCAGCACTAGTGGCATGGGGGCAGAAGCCGACGACTGGCCATCTCTCAATTTTTGATAAACGGCCGCATAGAAAATAATATTTTAAATTCAATAAGCATTGCTTAGCGCATATGAACAAGTTTTCAGCGCACAGGATACAAACGAGCGAGTTCATTCAAATACTACATCTTTAGTACATTCATCAGCGACAAGGCGGGCTCCGGCAAGAACTTCCTTGTAGTAGTTCTCGGTCTTGCGATGCTCCTTCCCCGGCGGCGGCCCGTCCTTCACCAGCTTCTCTCCGTCCAGCTTACCCCGGTGTACCCTTACACGGGCAAGGGCCCTCCGGGCACCTTCAATGCAGGCGGAGCGCTTGATGACCTCAAGCCGTGGATAGGCCTCCACCAGCCGCCACACTAGCCCGAAATAGCTCCCAGGCAGGGCCTCTCCAGGCCACAGCCGAACTAGTAAGCCCTTCATGGCCTGTTCGGCCGCCTTGTGGAGCTCGACCAGCTGTTTCAGCTGATCGCTCAAAGGCACAGGGTGTCTGGCCTCAGAATACTGAGACCAGAACACACTCTCCGACGAGCTGCCCTCTTCAGCTCGGTAGAACGCGGCGACGTCGGATATGCTGCGGGGAAAATCGGCGAACGCCCCTGGAGAACTCCGGATTCGGGTAAGTAACAGGTAGTTTACTTTTATATTCCTACTTTGCATTAAGAATTCCTTACCCGTTGCTATCTTTTTCACCTCCTCCAACTCTTGGAGGGCCTTTTGGGCTTCGGCCTTGGCACTCTTGGCGGTCTCAAGGGCCGACGCGAGCTCGGATGCTTGCGCTTTTGACTCAAGCTCCAAACTCTCATGTTTTTTCATGAGAGCTTGCAGCTCTTGCTGCACCTCGCCGACCTGAACCCCAAGCCTTTCTCGCTCAGCGTGCTCCTCGGCCGTTTTCTTTCCGACCTCAGCTAGCGCCTGCTTCAGGGTTGCCACCTCGGTTGTGGCCCCTACAATAAGCAGTACAATCCTGTTATTTCTTTCTGCAATCAAGCCTCTCTATAGGCACCTTTTTTTCTTTTTTTAGGGTATTTCTTACCTTCTTTCTCCTCGAGCTGCCGTTTGGCAAGGCCGAGCTCTTGCTCGGTCCGCCCGAGGTCCTTTTTAAGGACATCCACCTGCGCAGTCAGTGCGGCAGTGGATAGCAGCGAAGACTGCATACACATATTTGACCTTTTGTTGTTAGACTCCTGCGAAAATTATAGATCCTCTATTCGACTTTTCTTTCCGAACACCGAACAGAGCATCAGGGGCTACTCTCTATGCGGTAATAATTTGACATATTTTTACTTACCTCGAAGCCTGTTAGAAGGCTAGCGCAAGCTTCAGTCAGTCCGCTCTTGGCGGACTAAACCCTTTGGATCACCGTACTCATAACAGTACGGTGCTCCGCGTCGATGGCGGCGCCCTCAAGCACCTCCAGTAGATTGTCCGGCGCCTCTGGTTGGACGGAGGTCGCCGGCTCAGACGGCTTACTCCTCTCGGAAGGAGTTCGCCCACCGTGGACCAGGACTGTCGAGTCCGGCGCGGTGTCCGGCACAAAGCCGGACTTGGAGCCCTGGGGGGTTTCATCCCCTTTACTCCTGGGGTCCGGAGGATTGCCTTGTGGCTCCTCCAGGACTATCTCCTCCTGCCCTGGAGCTTGGCGGGATGCCACTTCGGCGTCGTCCGCCCTGCAGGGGGAGACAGCGGGCGGAACAGAGTTCACGTCCGACGAATCCAGGGAGCCGCTCGACGAATCGTCGAGTTCGGCCCGGGGCGGGCTGCATAAATTACGAGCGATATTAGGGAAAGCCGCGCATTAAAAGAATATCATGAGTCACTCTGGTATATAAGTACTTACGATTTCACCGGACGCTTGGTTCTGTCCGGCCACTCCTCTCCGCCCTCTTCGGCGTCGTGGGAGTAGTCCGGCGGAGGGGTCTTCCTTTTCCTCGACCCCTCGGCCTCCCCCGTTGGGGTGGCCTTCTTCTTCTTTTTTCCCCCCGCTGGGGGGGGGAGCTTTCTCGTTCCTCCTCCTCGTTTTCACGAGAGGAGAGCGTCGCAGACTCGTCAGATGACGAGTCCGACACCACCATGTTGCGGGAACTCTTTCGAGTCCCGGTGGTTTTCTTCTTCTTGGCCTTCTTCTCCGGCACCACATAAGGTGCCGGAGCCAGCAGCTTCACCAAGAGAGCTGGGGCTAGGTCTTCGGGCAGGGGAGCCGGACAGTTAATTGGTCCGGATATAGCCCGCCAAGCCTGTCAAAGGCAAAGGGAGTTTAGATCCCGCATAGAGTTAATCTATGAAGAAGAGCTTAACAAACCTGTCAAAGGTATAGATAGCTTACCTCGCTGGCGTGACGCTGCGAGCTGTATCCGCGGTCCTCGGAAGCAGATGTGGGGGACTCGGCGCCTTTGGTCAGCACCTTCCAGACGTCTTCATACGTCATGTCGAAGAGCCTACTAAGGGTTTGGTGCTGCGCCGAGTCGAATTCCCACAAAGTAAAATCCCGTTGTTGGCACGGGAGGATCCGGTGGACGAGCATAACCTGGATCACATTGATCAGCCGGACTGGCTCGTTCACCAGGGACTGGATGCACGTTTGCAATCCAGTCACCTCTTTCTCGTTACCCCACGACAGGCCCGTCTCTTTCCAGGACATGAGCCGCGTGGGGGGTCCGGATCTGAACTCGGGGGCTGCGACCCATTTTGGATCGCGTGGCTCGGTGATGTAAAACCACCCAGCCTGCCACCCCTTTAGGAACTCCACAAAGGAGCACTCGAACCAGAGGACGTTGGCCATCTTGCCGGCCATAGCGCCTCCGCACTCTGCCTGGGTGCCGGACACCACCTTGGGCTTGACGTTGAAGGTCTTGAGCCAGAGGCCGAAGTGGGGGCGGACGCGGAGAAAGGCCTCACACACGATGATAAACGCCGAGATGCTGAGGACGAAGTTCGGGGCCAGATCGTGGAAATCCAGGCCGTAGTAGAACATGAGCCCCCGGACAAATGGGTGAAGTGGAAAGCCCAGTCCGCGGAGGAAGTGGGGAAGAAAAACTACCCTCTCATGAGGCCCTAGGGTCGGAAGAAGCTGCCCCTTCTCAGGAAGCCGATGCGGGATGTCCTTGGACAAGTATCCGGCTTTCCTTAGCTTTTTTACTTGGGCCTCCGTAATGGAGGAGGCCATCCACTTGCCTCCCGCTCCGGACATAGTTGGAGAAGGTTGAGGAAGGAAGAGCGGACTTGGGCGCTGGAGCTTGAGTGTGCGAGGGATGGATTGGCAAAGGAGGAAGAAGGCATAGGTAAAAAGGTGAATCCTTATCCCTTTATACAAGAGGGTGCGGTTAGGCATCCCCACCTACCTAATAAAACTCACTTGCCTCCAAAGCGCCATGGTAAATGGCGCGGTTGGGTTACCCACGTCCGTATTGATGAGAATCCCGTTAAAAGGGGCACACGATCTCTGCTTTGACAAGACGTGCCAAGGAAATCGCCTCGCCAAAACACGCTGAGGTGGAGCAATGAAAACAATTTATATAAAGAGCTTGGCCGCAGTGTTATGACGCACTGCGGAATACGTCAGCAGATTTGATTTGTGTTAATATTATTCTCTATATGGCAATATGTGGAAACTTATTTTGCAGAGCTGGACACTATTTTTGGTGTTTATAATCTTATTGAAGAAACTTGGAGGAGGAACGCGCCTTGCAATGCCGAAGACAATCTGCGCGCCGGACTCGTCGTCATTGAAGCCTGGTTCAGGGGCTACTGAGGGAGTCCTGGATTAGGGGGTGTTCGTATAGCCGGACTATACCTTCAGCCGGACTCCAGGACTATGAAGATACAAGATTGAAGACTTCGTCCCGTGTCCGGAAGGATCTTTCCTTGGCGTGTAAGGCAAGCTAGGCGTGCGGATATTCAAGATCTCCTACCATTGTAACCGACTCTGTGTAACCCTAACCCTATCCGGTGTCTATATAAACCGGAGGGTTGTAGTCCGTAGGACAACCATCATCATACACAATCATACCATAGGCTAGCTTCTAGGGTTTAGCCTCCTTGATCTCGTGGTAGATCTACTCTTGTACTACCCATATCATCAATATTAATCTAGCAGGAGTAGGGTTTTACCTCCATCGAGAGGGCCCGAACCTGGGTAAAATAAAGTGTCCCTTGTCTCCTGTTACCATCCGACCTTGACGCACAGTTCGGGACCCCCTACCCGAGATCCGCCGGTTTTGACACCGACAGAGAGGTTTAGCCAACAGGTCTGCCACATTCAGATCCGTATGTATTTTGTAAACTTTTATGTCTACAATGCTCTACATAGAGCTACTGTAGGTAATTGCTCCCACTTTCAATATGTATCCATATTGAGACTCAGAGTCATCTGAATTGGTGTCAAAGCTTCACTACAAAAAAAAGACACATCCGTGACATTTTGGGCCGAACGAATTTTTTTTGCCATGCTTATGACACTTCTATGATGATAATTGTGACAAAACCTGGTATCATCATAGATGTGGTGGGCTCCTACTTCTATGACAAAAAATCATGACAGAAAATGGGCTTTTCGTCCTGGGCAGGCCGGAGACGAAACTGCACGACATTCTTTGGGCCGTCCATGACGGAAAAAACCGTCGTAGAGGCGAGGGCGGGAAAATATCTGGGAGTTCCCGGTTACGGTGGGTGGTCGTGGGCCGAGCGATGCGCGTTTCTCTCGTACACGTACGCACGTGGGTGCGAGCCGTTGGGCTCTAACTGAACCCGAGCGATTGCACTGCAGGCTACGCGTTACTAAACCCGAGCGATCGATCGATGGCTGTTAACTGAACCCGATCTAGCGATTCCTTCGCTACTGCTGCTAACTGAAGCCGATCGAACCTGCTGCCTCTTGATGAACAGTGAGCATTGTTGGGGGTTGGATGAACAGTTCCCGGTGGGGGGGGGGGTGGATGAACAGGACCCCGTGGTAGTAGAGTCCGTTGCCGCTGGATGAACAGTATCTCGATTGATCAAGCCTGTTGGGGGTGGATGAACATGACCCTGATACCCCATAAGTATAGGGGATCATAACAGTTTTCGAGGGTAAAGTATTTAACCCAAATTTATAGATTCGACACAAGGGGAGCCAAAGAATATTTGAAGGTCTTAGCAGCCGAGTTGTCAATTCAACCACACCTAGAGATTAATCATCTGCAGCAAGTAATTAGTAGCACAGTAATATGATAGTTTGATAGTAGTGACAACAACAACAACAACAACAACAGTAACAGTGATAGTAGTAATTTTGTATCAAGTGTAACAGTGATGATAGCAGTAGTAACTTAGCAGAAAAAATATGGAAAAGTTCGTAGGCATTGGATCAATGACTTGTTGGATGATATTCATCATGCAACAGTTATAACCTAGGGCGATACGACACTAGCTCCAGTTCATAGATATAATGTAGGCATGTGTTCCGTAAATAGTCATATGTGCTTTATTAAAAGAACTTGCATGACATCTTTTGTCATACCCTCCCGTGGCAGCGGGGTCCATATTGGAAACTAAGGGATATTAAGGTCTCCTTTTAATAGAGAACCGGAACAAATCATTAACACATAGTGAATACATGAACTCCTCAAACTACGGTCATCACCAAGAGTGGGCCTGGTTGTTGTCACTCTGGGGTTGTCGGATCATAACACATAGTAGGTGACTATAACTTGCAAGATCGGATCTAAAACATGGTTATAATGATGAATTCATAAACGGTTCAGATCTCCAGATTTAACCAAAAGAAGACTTTTCTACAAATAAGAGAATTTCTTCATCTTCCAAAGTATGTGAGTCAGAAAGAACCCAGAGGTACTATTATGACAGGTGGCTTTGAATCCAGTTTGTTAGTCCTTTGCATCTCGGTTAACAAAAATAAGCTTGAATCTGAGTTCATGGCACCCGGGCCCAAAGTGACAAGCATTAAGCATAGCAACATCAATCTAAGAACATAGTGGATACTAGAGATCAGGCCCTAACAAAACTAACTCGATTACATGATGAATCTCATCCAACTCCTCACTGACCAGCGAGCCAACGAAGGAATTACTCATTCCCAGTGGGGAGCATCATGGAATTGGCGATGGAGATGGGTTGGTGATGACGAAGAACGAAGATCCCCCTCTCCGGAGCCCCAAATAGACTCCAGATCTGCCGTCCCGAGGAAGAACAGGGCTTGGCGGTGGCTTTGTCTCGTGGATCGCAATAATTCTTTCTCCTTGATTTTTTTCTCCAAAAATAGGAATTTATAGTGTCAGGGTTGAGGTCTGCGGGGCCACTAGGTGGGTACAACCCACCTGGGCATGCCAGGAGAGGGGGGCGCGCCCTGGTGAGTTGTGCCCACCCCGGGGCCCCTCTTTGATGGGTCTTGGCTCTAGTAATTCTCTTTTATTCCATAAAAAATCCTTGCAAAGTTTCGTTTCATTCCGAGAACTTCTATTTCTGCACAAAAACAAGACCATGGTAGTTCTGCTAAAAACAACGTTAGTCCGGGGTTAGTTTCATTCCAATCATGCAAATTAGAGTCCAAAACAAGAGGAAAAGCGCGAGAAAAAGTAGATACATTGAAGACGTATCAGACCCCATGGTGGGCTGGATGAACATGACGACCCCGTGGAGGGCTGGTTGAACAGTAGCCGGTGGAGGGCTGGATGAACAGTAGCCCGTGGAGGGATGGTTAAACAGGACCCCGTGGAGAGGGTTGGTTGAAAATTAGCCATGGAGGAGCGGTGGAGGATGGATGAACAGGAGCCCGTGGATGAACAGTCGCAGGTGGAGGCTGGAGGAGGTCGACGGTGGATGAATAGTAGCCCATGGAGGCTAGAGGAGGTTGACGGTGGAGATCTACAGTATCCCGTGGAGTCCCGTTTTGCGGTATGCCACACCCCACCCGATGAACAGGACCCCCGTTTTGACCGTAGCCCTCCAACACAAGTCTGTTTTATCCGTTTTGCGGTATGCCACACGCCTCCCGATCAACAGGACCATGTTTCGACCATAGGAGGTCCAAGAGAAGTATGTTTCCTCCATTTTGCGATATGCCAGACCCTTCCCGATGAACATGATCCCATTTTGACCGTGGTCGGTCGAACACAAGGCCGTTTCCTCCATTTTGCGGTACATCAGGCCTCATTTTCATCGGCTGTTGCATCCAAGCCGGTTGGCTCCCGATGAAAATGACGACACATTCCGTTCTGACCCAGCCAGTTGGCTCCCTATGAACACGACGACGAGCAGTTTCTCCGTTCCGACCCAGCCATGGACACAAGCCTTGGCCGTATGTATGCCCGAGTAGGCGTTCGAGACCCTGCCCATATGTACGTACGTGGCTGTATTTACTTTCTTGCACCCTGGCTGTATGTACATGCTACGTGCGCGCCTCTACTATGACACATGCCCTTCCTTACAAGACCACGGTTCATCGCTGCAGCCTGCAGACAGACCGATCGACTAGTATGTACGTACACGTTCGTGACCAGAATGACAACGCTACATATGCTTCGACCAGGTGGGTCCCAACTGTCAGGTACTTCCTTGCGTGCGAAGATGTCGCTGGTGGGTCCCAACAGTCAGGGGGCGAATCATTTTTTATTGCCCATAATATGGACGCACTTCCTTGCGTGCGAAGACGTAGCTGGTGGGTCCCAACAGTCAGGGGGAACATTTTTTTCACGAAATACAGTGGCCCGTCCGGTGGGTCCCTGCTGTTAGGTGGAGGAATCATTATTTTCCGTGTAACAAGGAGACACTTCCTTGCTGCGGCTGTGGACCCAGCTGTCAGCCTCTCCACATACAATACTCTTCCGATGGAAGTCGTTCGTCGACCACTTTGACCACGTGGCGCCGAGAGCACCAGGGCGATGGACGACGACGAGGCCTTGGAAGGGGACGACGCAGAGCCGGGGAAGACGCGACAGTGGAAGCCCACGCGGAGAGGAGTACGAGGGTTCACTAGTTCGGCTTTGGTGTGAGGCTGCCGTCACCGCAGGGCCTGGCCAGTGATGGGAGTAGTAGGAGGCGGTGAGGCCTCCGCGGCATCACAGCCGGCCACGGGAGGCAGGAGCACACGGCACGACCGGTGCTGCTTTGGGCGGCTGGAGCAAGAAGACCAGAGGTTGAAGAAGCACTACGGCCGTTGGATGGACATCCTACGGTCACTGGAGCTAGAATTGTTTATATTGACTAAGTTGACAAAGCCCTTCGTCCCCGTCAACTTAGTAGCCCCACAAGTCAGCCTCCCACTATGATGGGTCCCAGCTAGCAGGGGGTATTCATATTTTTGTGCGTAATAAGGAGGCACTTCCTTGCATGCGAAGATATAGCTGGTGGGTCTGACCTGTTAGCGGGGGGAATGTTTTTTTCATGAAATACAGAGGCCCTTCTGGTGGGTCCCAGCTGTCAAGTGGAGGAATCATTATTTTGCACGTAATAAGGAGGCATTTCCTTGCATGCGGCCGTGGACCCAGCTGTCAGCCTCTCCACGTACAGTCCACTTCCGATGGATGTCATTCGTTGACCACGTTGACAACACCGCGCCAAGAGCAACAGGGCCGTGCATGACGGCGAGGCCTAGGAAGGGAACGACACGGATCCAGGGAAGATTCGGTAGTTGTTTCCCACGCGGAGGGGAGTACGTGGGTTTACTAGTTACTCTACCATCGCTGGAGAATAACAGCAGGTGTGGGTGAGTTGAGGGATGGCTAGGCCAGCGACGGGAGTACGATGGGGCGGTGAGGCTTGCGCGACAGCATAGCCGAACGCGGGAGGAGGGAGCAGGCAGTCCCGCCGGTGCTTGTTTGAGCGACTGGAGTAGGAAGAGCAGAGATTGAAGAAGCACGACGGCCGTTGGATGGACATCCAACAGTCACTGCTCTCGTGTGTTGACTAAGTTGACACGGTGTTGCGTGTGCGTCAACCTTTTTTAGGAAAGCATACACGTCAACCTGTAGTAGGCACACAAGTCAGCCTCAAATCTGTGGAAAATAGCAAAGAACCCATCTGCCATTATTTCTAATAATTTACATCCCATTTGCTAATTCTTAAGAATTTTTTGGAGCCCATCTTCTTTTTGTTAGCATTACACCCCACAGTGTGGCCATGGTTAAAAAGTATACGAAACTTTGCATATTGCGGTGTGGTCAACTGTTTTTAATCCCCAAATATCGAGTCACGTTCAAACTATTTTGAAAAATAATTCATATAAATATAAAATCCAAATAATTGTCCACGCATAAAAATCAATGGAATTGAAAATCTTGTAATGAAAAAAAATTGAAACTAATTCCCGATTTGATGTGTTCTAAAAATGTACATCCCATTTCTGGACAAACCGAATAAAACTCTCCTCGTCTTAAAAGATTTGCAGCCCATCAGGGCTAATAAAGCAAGTAGGCCTCTTTTGGGTATTTCTTTAAAAAATAGAACTGGGCTAGCCATTTTTAGCAAGAAAAAAACACAACTGGGCTCATGATGTGGTAAACATAAATAAAACTCCGGCTAGACGGGCCATAGCCCCCGCACAGCCCCGTTGTTACCCTGACCTGTCGCTAAAACTAGTATAAATAACAACTGCTTGTTCCTAAAAAAAGTAAATAATAACTGCGCGACCTGCTGGGTCCATGGTGTGAGCCACTCGTTGTGTAATTCTCTCGTTTATTGACTACGTTGACAATGACGTGAGCCCTAGGTGCCCAACCATTAGGAGGAACCATTTTTTGGGCTTGTATAAATGAGGCACTTGCTTGCGTACTGCCATGACGCTGGTGGGTCCCTACAGCCATCCTCTCCACGTACAGCCATCTCCTTGTTCCTCTCTGTTGTTGACGACGTTGACAACGCAAGAGGGCGGTGCACCGCGCACGGCGTGCAAACCAAGGCCGAGGACGGCGGCGAGGCCTCGGACGGAACGAATAGGAGCCATGGAAGATGCGCCGGTCCAGTCGCAGGCAGAGGGGAGTACGAGGGTTGACTGGTTCGGGTGCGGGTGCGTGTTGGGGCTGACGTCACCAATAGGACGTGTGGGGGAATAGAGGGAGGGACTGGCCAATGTTGGAGGGTACGGTAGGGCACTGGAGGCGCAGCCAGCCATGGGAGTCGGAAGCAGGCGAAGCCGACGGGGTGGTTTGGTTTGGGCGGCTGGAGGAAGAAGACAAGAGATAGAAGATACACGACAGATGTTGGATGTCAATCCAACGGCTGGTAGGCAGAATCGTTTGTTGACTAGCTAGTAAGTCGTCACCACCTTGGATAGGCTATTTCCTCGTGGGTCCCAAATATCAGAATCCAAATTTGTCACGGTCATGCAGCCTTTCCCATGAAAATTTACAGCCCATTTGGTGTGCTAGTTCGAAATAAGTTTGTGGGTACTGGTGGGGGCTAATCACTTGGCTTCTATAATGCATAGTGAGCTCAAGTAACCAGCGAGGGTGATGTTATTTCCCTTGGTTGGGATTTGTTCCAATATTTCACTCTAAATTAAATGAATGGCAAGCCATTTGCCTTGTTTCAAAGAAAATATGACAGTCACAGCCGAGTTGAAAAGGGCAAGAACATCTAACTCCAGCTTACAAACTGTACAAAAGCACGAGGGTTAATTGTTCATCAAGTTTAGACAAAATCCAGGTTGAAAAGAGCAACAACATCTAACTCCAGCACTGTTTTCGGCAGTCACAGTCAAATGGATCGGTCAGGTCCATAGAATGAACATCCTGGGTCGAAAAATTTAATGGATTATGACCACAATATGTTGTAAATAGAAGCCCGACACGTTCAGAAGCTCTTTTGCCCACCTGAAACTCCTTTTTTTGCTCTTCGACATAGGCATCCGTCAAAACCATGCTGCTGATAAATTTAAACCTGATGGACAATAGTAACCTCGCATTCAGCAGGAAGAATGTGACAGATCTAGTATTTGCATGGTTGGCTACATATCGTTCTGGCGTTATTTTCTTCAATCGAATGTCATGAGAAGTGAGAAAATCCCGGTGCTTATGAATCCACCAATTGGTTATAACTTTCTTACCCCGTCATGTTGCCTAAATAGACATGGAGATTGAAAATAGTTAAGGTCTAAAGAAAGAGTGTGGAAAGAGCAACAGCTGAATGGTTAATTATAGTACACTATATGCGGGCTTCCAATGTTCGTGAAATTATCACCTTTATATACAACCTCTCCAGACATGGAAAGCATTGCAGCAAGCCAATAATCTTGTTCAGATCAAAACTATTCATTTGGATATATAAGATCTTGACAGAATCCAGCACCATTGATAGGCTATCCATGGAGAAACTCTTCATTGAGCATAGAACATAATATTAGTGCAAAATGTGTACCCCGAGATGATATATAACTTATGCGCAGAAATTTAAAATGCAGCTTATGGTTACAAGTGTAGATGATAATATAAAGTACCTGAAGAACTGTGGAGCCAAAAACGATATTGAAATGAGCACAGAGATCATGTATTACACCCAAGGTCTCCAATTTAGGCGTGGAGAGGACGGTTATTTGCGACGGTGAATAACTAGAATCAAGGATCAACCTTTGAAGTGAAGGGGCATCTTGGATGATGAACTGCCTTCCATCAAAAGAAATTCCAATTCTTATAAGATTAGGTGACTTTATTTGGAGATAACTGATTCTAATTGTGAAAACAAGCACCAAGCACTCCAGGGCAGGGCAACTTGAGTGGATGATTGAGGGAGCCCTGGACTAAGGGGTCCTCGGGCGTCCGGCCTGTTATTCATTGGGCCGGACTGATGGGTTGTGAAGATAGGAAGGTCGAAGACCATACCCGTGTCCAGATTGGACTTTCCTTGGCGTGGAAGGCAAGCTAGGCCACCAACTATAAAGATTCCTTCTTATCTAACCGACCCCATGTAACCCTAGATCTCTCCGGTGTCTATATAAACCGGAGAGCATAGTCCGGATAGGGGAGACTCATTACCATATTCACATAGGCTAGACTTCTAGGGTTTAGACCCTTACGATCTCGTGGTAGATCAACTCTTGTAACACTCATATTCATCAACATCAATCAAGCAGGAAGTAGGGTATTACCTCCATAGAGAGGGCCCGAACCTGGTTGAACATTGTGTCCCCCGTCTCCTGTTACCATGGATCCTAGACGCACAGTTTAGGACCCCCTACCCGAGATCCGACGGTTTTGACACCGACATTCGTGCTTTCATTGAGAGTTCTACTGTGCCGTCAGCAAAAAGGCTCGATGGCCCCTTCAATCATCGATAATGATGCTGTCCAAGGAAGAACCATCCTCCCCGGACAGATTTTTGTGTACGGCGGCTTCGTACTGCGGGCCAACTCGCTTGGCCGTCTGGAGCAGATCGATAGCCACGCCCCTGGCCACCAGGTCAGATTTGGAAGCTTGAACTACTCCGTGGATACCTGGGGAGACTCGATCTTCAACGGGTTTGAAACCGCAGCGATCGCTCCCCCTCGTCCCCATGAACATAACTTATATTTGTTATCGGATTACTCATGTCTACTACTCAACCTTCTCCTTGTAGACGTTGTTGGGCCTGCAAGTGCACATGTTTGTAGGACAGTAGCAAATTTCCCTCAAGTGGATGACCTAAGGTTTATCAATCCGTAGGAGGCGTAGGATGAAGATAGTCTCTCTCAAGCAACCCTGCAACCAAATACAAAGAGTCTCTTGTGTCCCCAACACACCCAATACAATGGTAAATTGTATAGGTACACTAGTTCGGCGAAGAGATGGTGATACAAGTGCAATATGGATGGTATATATAGGTTTTTGTAAACTGAAAATATAAAAACAGCAAGGTAACAAGCGGTAAAAGTGAGCGTAAACGGTATTGCAATGATAGGAAACAAGGCCTAGGGTTCATACTTTCACTAGTGCAAGTCCTCTCAGCAATAATAACATAGTTGGATCATATAAATATCCCTCAACATGCAACAAAGAGTCACTCCAAAGTCACTAATAGCGGAGAACTAACGAAGAGATTATGGTAGGGTACGAAAACACCTCAAAGTTATTCTTTCCAATCAATCCGTTGGGCTATTCCTATAAGTTTCACAAAGAGCCCTAGAGTTCGTACTAGAATAACACCTTAAGATACAAATCAACCAAAACCCTAATGTCACCTAGATACTCCAATGTCACCTCAAATATCCGTTAATATGATTATACGATATGCATCATACAATCTCAGATTCATCTATTCAACCAACACAAAGTACTTCAAAGAGTGCCCCAAAGTTTCTACCGGAGAATCACGACGAAAACGTGTGCCAACCCCTACGCATAGGTTCCCAATGTCAAGAAACCCGCAAGTTGATCACCAAAACATACATCAAGTAGATCAATAGAATAACCCATTGTCACCACGGTTATCCCACGCAAGACATACATCAAGTGTTCTCAAATCTTTAAAGACTCAATCCGATAAGATAACTTCAAAGGGAAAACTCAATCCATTACAAGAGAGAAGAGGGGGAGAAGAAACATAAGATCCAACTATTATAGCAAAGCTTGCGATACATCAAGATCGTGCCAAATCAAGAACACGAGAGAGAGAGAGAGAGATCAAACACATAGCTACTGGTACATACCCTCAGCCCCGAGGGTGAACTACTCCCTCCTCGTCATGGAGAGCGCCAGGATGATGAAGATGGCCACCGGTGAGGGTTCCCCCCTCCGGCAGGGTGCCGGAACAGGGTCCCGAGAAGTTTTTGGTGGCTACAGAGGCTTGCGGCGGCGGAACTCCCGATCTAATCTCTGTTCAGGAAGTATTATGATACGTAGCTATATATGGGTGCAGGAGGTACGTCGGTGGAGCTGCGGGGGCCACGAGGCAGGGGGGTGCGCCCCTACCCTCATGAGCACCTTGTTCATCTTCTGACGTAGGGTCCAAGTCTATCTGGTAGGTTTCCTTCCAAAAATAACTTTTCCAGTTGATTTCGTTCCGTTTCGACTCCGTCTGATATTCCTTTTCTTCGAAACACTGAAATAGGCATAAAACAACAAATCTTGGCTGGGCCTCCGGTTAATAGGTTAGTCCCAAAAATAATTTAAAAGTGGGTAATAAAGCCCAATATTGCCTAAAACAGTAGATAATATAGCATGGAGCAATAAAAAATTATAAATAAGTTGGAGACGTATCAAGCATCCCCAAGCTTAATTCCTGCTCGTCCTCGAGTAGGTAAATGATAAAAAAGACAATTTTTGACGTGGAATGCTAGTTGGCATAATTTCATTGTAATTCTTCTCAATTGTGATATGAATATTCAGATCTAAAAGATTCAAGACAAAAGTTCATATTGACATAAAAATAATAATACTTCAAGCATACTAATAAAGCAATTATGTCTTTTCAAAATAACATGGCCAAAGAAAGTTATCCCTACAAAATCATATAGTCTGGCTATGCTCCATCTTCACCACACAAAGTATTTAAATCATGCACAACCCCGATGACAAGCCAAGCAATTGTTTCATACTTTAACATTTTCAAAACTTTTTTCAATCTTCATGCAATACATGAGCGTGAGCCATGGACATAGCACTATATGTGGAATAGAATGGTGGTTGTGGAGAAGACAAAAAGAGTGGAAGATAGTCTCACATCAACTAGGCGTATCAACGGGCTATGAAGATGCCCATCAATAGATATCAATGTGAGTGAGTAGGGATTGCCATGCAACGGATGCACTAGAGCTATAAGTATATGAAAGCTCAACAAAAGAAACTAAGTGGGTGTGCATCCAACTCGCTTGCTCACGAAGACCTAGGGCATTTTGAGGAAGCCCATCATTGGAATATACAAGCCAAGTTCTATAATGCAAAATTCCCACTAGTATATGAAAGTGACAACATAGGAGACTCTCTATCATGAAGATCTTGGTGCTACTTTGAAGCACAAGTGTGGTAAAAGGATAGTAACATTGTCCCTTCTCTCTGTCTCTCTCATTTTTTGGGCCTTTCCTTTTTTTATGGCCTTTATTTCTCTTTTTTTATTCCTCACTTGGGACAATGCTCTAGAAATGATGATCATCACACTTTTATGTTTCTTACAACTCAACAATTACAACTCGATACTTAGAACAAGATATGACTCTATATAAATGCCTCCGGCGGTGTACCGGGATCTGCAATGAATCAAGAGTGACATGTATCAAAGAATTATGAATGGTGGCTTTGCCACAACTACGATGTCAACTACATGATCATGCTAGCAATATGACAATGATGGAGCGTGTCATAATAAACGGAACGGTGGAAAGTTGCATGGCAATATATCTCGGAATGGCTATGGAAATGCCATGATAGGTAGGTATGGTGGCTGTTTTGAGGAAGATATATGGTGGGTGTATGATACCGGCGAAAAGTGCGTGGTATTAGAAAGGCTAGCAATGGTGGAAGAATGGGAAAAAGTGTGTATAATCCATGGACTCAACATTAGTCATAAAGAACTCATATACTTATTGCAAAAATCTAGAAGTTATCAAAGCAAAGTATTACGCGCATGCTCCTAGGGGGATAGATTGGTAGGAAAAGACCATTGCTCGTCTCTGACCACCACTCATAAGGAGGGCAATCAATAAACACCTCATGCTCCGACTTCGTTACATAACGGTTCACCATACGTGCATGCTACGGGAATCACAAACTTCAACGCAAGTATTCTTTAAATTCACAACTACTCAACTAGCATGACACTAATATTATCACCTCCATATCTCAAAACAATTATCATGCTTCAATCTTTTCTTGGTATTCAACACACTCATAAGAATTTTTCTTTTATTAGTCTTGTATGCCTAGCATATTAGAATTGACCACATTACCATGCTATTTAAGACTCTAAAAATAAGCTAACTGAAGCATGAGAGTTCATCTATTTCTTCAAAATAAAATTACCACCATGCTCTAAAAGATATAAGTGAAGAACTAGAGCAAACAACAAACTACTCCGAAAGATATAAGTGAAGATCAATGAGTAGCCGAATAATTATGCAACTATGTGAAGACTCTCCAATATTTAAGAATTTCAGATCTTGGTACCATATTCAAACAGCAAGCAAAGCTAAAGAAAATGGCATGACGATCCAAGCAAAACACATATCATGTGGTGAATAAAAATATAGCTCCAAGTAAAGTTACCGATGAACGAAGACGAAAGAGGGGATGCCTTCCGGGGCATCCCCAAGCATAGACGCTTGGTTATCCTTGAATATTACCTTGGGGTGCCATGGGCATCCCCATGCTTAGGCTCTTGCCACTCCTTATTCCATAGTCCATCGAATCTTTACCCAAAACTTGAAAACTTCACAACACAAAACTTGACAGAAAGCTCGTAAGCTCCGTTAGCGAAAGAAAACAAAACACCACTTCAAGGTACTGTAATGAACTCATTATTTATTTATATTGGTTTTAAAACTAATGTATTCCGACTTCTCTATGGTTTATAAATTATTTTACTAGCCATAGATTCATCAAAATAAGCAAACAACACAATGAAAACAGAATCTGTCAAAAACAGAACAGTCTGTAGTAATCTGTAACTAACGCAAACTTCTGGAACTCCAAAAATTCTAAAATAAATTGGGGGACCTGAGGAATTTGTCTAGTAATCATCTGAAAAAAGAATCAACTAAATATCACTCTCCAGTAAAAAGTCTAGCTAATCTCGTGAGCGCTAAAGTTTCTGTTTTTTTACAGCATGATCATAAAGACTTCACCCAATTCTTCCCAAAGGTTCTACTTGGCACAAACACTAATTAAAACATAAAACCACATCTAAACAGAATCTAGATGGATTATTTATTCCTAAACAGAACCAAAAAGTAAGGAACTAAAATAAAATTGGGTTGCCTCCCAACAAGCGCTATCGTTTAACGCCCCTAGCTAGGCATGCTGATTTCAATGATGCTCACATAAAAGATAGGAGTTGAAACATAAAGAGAGCATCATGAAGAATATTACTATCACATTCAAGTCTAACCCACTTCCTATGCATAGGGATTTTGTGAGCAAATAACTTATGGGAACAAGAATCATCTTGCATAGGAAGGTAAAACAAGCATAACTTCAAGATTTTAAGCACATAGAGAGGAAACTTGATATTATTACAATTCCTACAAGCATATGTTCCTCCCTCATAATAATTTTCAGTAGCATCATGAATGAATTCAACAATATAACCAGCACCTAAAACATTCTTTTCATGATCTACTAGAATAGAAATTTTATTACTCACCACATAAGCAAAATTCTTCTTATTCGGAATAGTGGGAGTATCATAAGAGACTTGAATACAATAAATTGTTTCCACATTAAAAGAGTAATGTTCAGAGAAAGGGCACTCATAATCATGACAAGTTTTATAAATATATTCATCACTACTTTTTATAGCATAAGTTTTATCACAATAATCATCATAAGTAGCAACTTTGTTCTCATCATAATCGATTGAAACCTCTTCCAAAATAGTGGATACATCACTAAATAAAGTCATGACCTCTCCAAATCCACTTTCAAAGATATTATAAGATTCAACATCCTCCAATATTGTGGGATCACTACTTCCTAAAGTTGACACTCTTCCAAACCCACTTTCATCAATATAATCATCATAGGTAGAAGTCATGCTATCATCATAACAACTTTGCATATCAAAACTTGAGAGGCTAAAAATATCACCATTATTAAACATAGCATCCCCATGCTTGGGACAAACATTAATTTCAGCGAATATATTCTCAAATATGTCATCCTCATCAAACATAGCTTCCCCAAGCTTGGGCCTTTTCATATCATAAGCATAATCACTCTCATCATTAATAGCATGGATAGCACCAATAGTATAGCAATTATTATATTCTTTCAAGCAAGTACCAAAAAGATTTTCAAGATCATAAGAAGTATCATTATCTTCCCAACCATAATCATCACAACAAGCAATAGGCATAACGAGATCATCATCAAGTATATCATTTTCATGAGGCACAACAATAATAGGAGCAACTTTATTTGGGAGAGATACGTTTTTACCTCTCTTCCTTTTTCTTTTCTTCTTCTTCACCACATCATGTGTGGGTTCAATCCTATTTTTGGATCTCCTTATTAATGAGATTGGTTGAATAGAAGGCTCCTCCTTGTTACCTGATTCATCATAATAAATAATAGGAGGATATTGGGAAGTCTCTTCCCTTTTATTAGTATTCTCTTCATCCTCTATTTGTTTTCTTTTCTTTATGTAATTGGCAATATAAGGGTTTTCAATGCAATTCACCGCACAATACATATAAATTTCTTCTAGATCAATATCGAGGAATTTCTCAAGGTTATATTCTGGAATATGCTTAGTTTGACGTTTCAATTCTTCATAACCCAAAAGCAAACTTAGTTCATTATAATGCGCAAGGGAAATCAAGTCATCACAATTTTTGGACACAATTCGGTCATGAAACAATTTGAAATTGATATTTAAATGACCATGTTCATTGCAAAGTTCACAAGTACGGCTAATATATCTTAAATCTCCAGCACTAACTTCTAGCCTTTCTTGCAACAATTTGGTTTCTAAGTACTTATGCCTCTTGCAATATCTATCTTCCCTATTTGGTGTGTACTTACAAACCCAATGCACTCCACAAAAATTGACATGTTTATAGGAGGCATTTTCATCATAACTAGTGCAATCATCATTAGTACTATGGATATTCAAGGAGTTCGTACTAACAACATTGCAATCATGCTCATCATTCAAAGATTTACTGCCAAACAATTTAATGCATTCTTCTTCTAACACTTTGGCACAATTTTCCTTTCCATCATACTCACAAAATATTAAAAAGGTGAAGCGTATGAGACAAACTCAATTCCATTTTTTGGTAGTTTTCTTTTATAAACTAGACTAGTGCTAAAACAAGAAAAAAAAGATTCGATTGCAAGATCTAAAGATATACCTTCATTTACCTAGCCTCCCTGGCAACGGTGCCAGAAAAGAGCTTGATGTCTACTACTGAACCTTCTCCTTGTAGACGCTGTTGGGCCTGCAAGTGCACAGGTTTGTAGGACAGTAGCAAATTTCCCTCAAGTGGATGACCTAAGGTTTATCAATCCGTAGGAGGCATAGGATGAAGATGGTCTCTCTCAAGCAACCCTGCAACCAAATAACAAAGAGTCTCTTGTGTCCCCAACACACCCAATAAAATGGTAAATTGTATAGGTGCATAAGTTCGGCGAAGAGATGGTGATACAAGTGCAATATGGATGGTAGATATAGGTTTTTCTAAACTGAAAATATAAAAACAGCAAGGAAACAAGCGGTAAAAGTGAGCGTAAACCGTATTGCAATGATAGGAAACAAAGCCTAGGGTTCATACTTTCACTAGTGCAAGTCCTCTCAACAATAATAACATAGTTGGATCATATAACTATCCCTCAACATGCAACAAAGAGTCACTCCAAAGTCACTAATAGCGGAGAACAAACGAAAATATTATGGTAGGGTACGAAACCACCTCAAAGTTATTCTTTCCAATCAATCCATTGGGCTATTCCTATAAGTGTCACAAACAGCCCTAGAGTTCGTACTAGAATAACACCTTAAGATACAAATCAACCAAAACCCTAATGTCACCTAGATACTCGAATGTCACCTCAAGTATCCGTGGATATGATTATACGATATGCATCACACAATCTCAGATTCATCTATTCAACCAACACAAAGTACTTCAAGGAGTGCCCCAAAGTTTCTACTGGAGAATCACGACGAAAACGTGTGCCAACCCCTATGCATAGGTTCCCAATGTCACGAAACCCGCAAGTTGATCACCAAAACATATATCAAGTAGATCAATAGAATAACCCATTTTCACCACGGTTATCCCATGCAAGACATACATCAAGTGTTCTCAAATCTTTAAAGACTCAATCCGATAAGATAACTTCAAAGGGAAAACTCAATCCATTACAAGAGAGAAGAGGGGGAGAAGAAACATAAGATCCAACTATAATAGCAAAGCTCGCGATACATCAAGATCGTGCCAAATCCAGAACACGAGAGAGAGAGAGAGAGAGAGAGAGAGAGAGAGAGAGAGAGAGAGAGAGATCAAACACATAGCTACTGGTACATACCCTCAGCCCCGACGGTGAACTACTCCCTCCTCGTCATGGAGAGCGCCGGGATGATGAAGATGGCCACCGGTGAGGGTTCCCCCCTCCGGCAGGGTGCCGGAACAGGGTCCCAAGAGGTTTTTGGTCGCTACAGAGGCTTGCGGTGGTGGAACTCCCGATCTAATCTCTGTTCTGGAAGTTTTACGATACGTAGGTATATATGGGTGCACGAGGTACGTCGGTGGAGCAGCGGGGGCCACGAGGCAGGGGGCGCGCCCTAGGGGGGTGGGCGCGCCCTACCCTCATGAGCAGCTCGTTCATCTTCTGACGTAGGGTCCAAGTCTATCTAGTAGGTTTCCTTTCAAAAATAACTTCTCCAGTTGATTTCGTTCCGTTTCGACTCCGTCTGATATTCCTTTTCTTCGGAACACTGAAATAGGCATAAAACAGCAAATCTGGGCTGGGCCTCCGGTTAATAGGTTAGTCCCAAAAATAATTTAAAAGTGGATAATAAAGCCCAATATTGCCTAAAACAGTAGATAATATAGCATGGAGCAATCAAAAATTATAGATACGTTGGAGACGTATCAAGCATCCCCAAGCTTAATTCATGCTCGTCCTCGAGTTGGTAAATGATAAAAAGATAATTTTTTATGTGGAATGCTAGTTGGCATAATTTCATTGTAATTCTTCTCAATTGTGATATGAATATTCAAATCTGAAAGATTCAAGACAAAAGTTCATATTGACATAAAAATAATAATACTTCAAGCATACTAATAAAGCAATTATGTCTTCTCAAAATAACATGGCCAAAGAAAGTTATCCCTACAAAATCATATAGTCTGGCTATGCTCCATCTTCACCACACAAAGTATTTAAATCATGCACAACCCCGATGACAAGCCAAGCAATTGTTTCATACTTTATCATTTTCAAAACTTTTTCAATCTTCCCGCAATACATGAGCGTGAGCCATGGATATAGCACAATATGTGGAATAGAATGGTGGTTGTGGAGAAGACAAAATGAGGGGAAGATAGTCTCACATCAACTAGGCGTATCAACGGGCTATGAAGATGCCCATCAATAGATATCAATGTGAGTGAGTAGGGATTGCCATGCAACGGATGCACTAGAGCTATAAGTATATGAAAGCTCAACAAAAGAAACTAAGTGGGTGTGCATCCAACTCGCTTGCTCACGAAGACCTAGGGCATTTTGAGGAAGCCCATCATTGGAATATACAAGCCAAGTTCTATAATGCAAAATTCCCACTAGTATATGAAAGTGACAACATAGGAGACTCTCTATCATGAAGATCTTGGTGCTACTTTGAAGCACAAGTGTGGTAAAAGGATAGTAACATTGTCCCTTCTCTCTGTCTCTCTCATTTTTTGGGCCTTTCCTTTTTTTATGGCCTTTATTTCTCTTTTTTTATTCCTCACTTGGGACAATGCTCTAGAAATGATGATCATCACACTTTTATGTTTCTTACAACTCAACAATTACAACTCGATACTTAGAACAAGATATGACTCTATATAAATGCCTCCGGCGGTGTACCGGGATCTGCAATGAATCAAGAGTGACATGTATCAAATAATTATGAATGGTGGCTTTGCCACAACTACGATGTCAACTACATGATCATGCTAGCAATATGACAATGATGGAGCGTGTCATAATAAACGGAACGGTGGAAAGTTGCATGGCAATATATCTCAGAATGGCTATGGAAATGCCATGATAGGTAGGTATGGTGGCTGTTTTGAGGAATATATATGGTGGGTGTATGATACGGCGAAAAGTGCGCGGTATTAGAAAGGCTAGAAATGGTGGAAGAATGGGAAAAGTGCGTATAATATATGGACTCAACATTAGTCATAAAGAACTCATATACTTATTGCAAAAATCTAGAGGTTATCAAGCAAAGTATTACGCGCATGCTCCTAGGGGGATAGATTGGTAGCAAAAGACCATCGCTCGTCCCCGACCGCCACTCATAAGGAGGGCAATAAATAAACACCTCATGCTCCGACTTCGTTACATAACGACGGTTCACCATACGTGCATGCTATGGGAATCACAAACTTCAACGCAAGTATTCTTTAAATTCACAACTACTCGACTAGCATGACTCTAATATTATCACCTCCATATCTCAAAACAATTATCATGCTTCAATCTTTTCTTAGTATTCAACACACTCATAAGAATTTTTCTTTTATTAGTCTTTTTTTAGAAACTTGACAGTAGGGAAAAGCCCCTACTATTTTTTCATATATCTATATAAATGGGGTGTTTACATAGACATAACAAGAAGCCAAATCACACGGTGCACCTTTTTACCTGGTGTGCAGCTAGGGGCCTATCAAAGCAAATTGAGTATCAAGCTAAACAATAGAGTTACAGAAATTGACAAAGGCAGCTCTACGTGCTACTTTAACTCTATGTTGAAGGAGCTGGAGGTCCACTTTGAATCTTGTCAACCAGGTCTCGACAGTAGGAGCCACTCCCCTGAAGTGCTTGTTGTTCCTCTCTTTCCAAATGCTCCAAGCTGAGGTGAGGAATGTCTCAAACAAAAAAGGGTTCGGCCAGGAATCTTTGGTAGATTGGAGAAGATCAAGGCGACTGTCAAAAGGAGCCCAAACGATGTGCAGCTTGGCCCAACAACTTTGACTGAACGGGCAAGTGAAGATCATATGGTCAACTGTTTCTTCCACGTGTTGCCCACACAGTATACAGTCGAAGTTATCACCAATGTTATAGTGCCTCCTTTTGAGCATGTTGCGAGTGTTTAGTCTGTCTAAGAAGAGAAGCCAGCCAAACACCTTGATCTTCATGGTACACCGCGATTTCCAAAGATGTTGGAAGGCCTGATGTGCTTCCCCGTCCCTAAAGTAGTTGTTATAGTAGTCTTTTGTTCTAAAATCTGCCGAGCCCCATGAGTAGTGCCACACATCATGCTCTGAGGTGGAGGGGGAAATCCAATAAGTGGGAGGGAGCAAATCATGGATTTCTTCAAGTGCTTGCGGTGAGACAGGTAGGTGAAAGGTAGCATGTAGATCAAAACCAGTCATTGCTTCCGCCACACAGAGGTCTTCATGGATGGCGAAAGAAAAGGCACGTGGGTGGGATGTTTGCAGAATATCCTCCCTCCACAGATCTTTCCAAAAAAGCGTCGTCTTACCATCCACCACTTGAACAGATGTGATTCCTCGGAAAATTGGTGTGAATTTTAGGATGTCTTTCCACTAGAACGATCCAACTACGTCAACTGCATGAGGTAACTTATTTACATAGTGATTGTCCCAAATGAGATGCACCCATGGAATGTCCAGCTTGTTGAAGAACTTGTGCAAGAATTTTAGCAGCAGAGCCTCATTATGGATCTTTATGTTGATCACTCCAAGCCCTCCTTTTTTCTTGGGTCGGCAGACCAAGTCCCAGGCAGCCAGAGAGTTACACTTGTCCCCTTGTTCTGTTTTCTTAGTCCATAGGCATCGACGTCTGATCTTGTCTAGGATCTCAATGAGTTTAGTAGGGAACTTGAGTGTGCACATGGCGAACACAAGGAGCAACGTAACCGAGGCATTTAACTAGGTAAGCTTGCCACCGTATGACATCATAGCAATTGTGGACGTGAGTTGCCTTTCTAATCTGCAAACTAGCGGCATGATCTCTTGGATAGATGGTTTCGTCGTACCCAATGGGAGTCCAAGGTAGGTGAAGGGCATAGATCCAATAGCACAACCAAAAACTCGAGCCAGATTATTCGTAGTCTCCAAGTCCAGATTGATGGGTATTAAAGTGGACTTATGAAAATTGATTTTTAGGCCAATGGAGGAGGCATAGTTTGATAGGAGCTGCTTAATCAATGTGGCTTGCTGAATGCATGCAGGGAGGACAATGAGTGTGTCGTCTGCATATTGAAGGACAGGGTAATCAGTTTGTCCTCTGTAGGGGAATGGGAGCTGGATTCGGCCCTGTCTGAACATATCATTTACTGCAGCTTGGAGCAATTCGGTCGCGAGGACAAATATGAGTGGGGAAAGTGGGTCGCCTTGGCGGACACCACACTTACATAGGAATTGACGGCCAGGCACTCCATTCAGAAGCACTGAAGATCGTCCAGAAGTGAATAGGCAATTGATCCACTTAATCCATCGGTCGTTAAACCCCATTTGCCTCATTATATTGATCATGGGCTCATGGGCAATCGTGTCAAACGCTTTGGCGAAGTCTAGCTTAAGTAGCACAATCTCTCTGCCCGAAGTGTGACATTGGTGTATATATTGATAAGCCCATGCGAGACAGTCTGTATAGTTCGCCCTTTAAGAAATTCGTATTGATTGCGATGGACCAATTGGAGGATAACTCATTGTAGACGGTTAGCTAGCAATTTAGTTATCAGCTTTAGACAACACTTAAGAAGAGTAATCGGTCTGTAATCATTGACAGTCTCAGGGGAATTGATCTTGGGTATCAAAGTAATGAAGCCATCATTGATGCTAGTGATATCCAACGTGCCTTGGTGAAATTGGGCACAAAGATCATAGAAGTCGTGTCTGATAATGGGCCAGCATGCTTTGAGAAAGGCAGCACTGAAACCATCAGGTCCTGGGGCGCGGTCAGGAGGCATTTCCTTGACAATACTATCAATTTCCTCCATGGTGAACGGATCGGTGAGATGATCAAGATTACACGCACATGGAATGATTGCTGGCAAATCAAATTTCATATCGCAGGGAGCTGTCGTGCCTAACCTGGATTTGTAAGTGGAATGAAGAAGGGCCTCTTTTGCAGGGTGATCTTCAACCAAACTACCATCTTCAGCATGAAATGAAGCAATGTTATTCTTACGAAATCTTTCTGTGGCAACGGCTTGGAAGAATTTGGTATTCTCGTCCCCAAACTTGATCCAACGGATGGTGCAGCGTTTTTTCCAGTAAAGTTTCTGGTATTTTAGTAATCGAAGCAGATGAGCTTTAAGGATATTCCTGAAGTTGGATTCAGGTATAGTGAGGCAATGCTTGTTTTCTAACTCATCTAAGTCGGCCAGAACCAGATTACGGTTAGTGATTGCAATGGAAAGCTTCGAGATATGCTTACTCCAAACTTTGAGAGCCCGTCTGAGAGCCTTGAACTTGTGTGCCAGAGTTCCCGCAGCATTTTTGTTAAAGACAGGCTTATTCCAAACCTGTTGGACAACATCCATGAACCCGGGATGCAAAATCCAGTAAGATTCAAAATGGAAAAGTTTGCTGCGAGGGGTTTTAGTCTCAATATTAACCACGCAAGGGATATGGTCTGACACTGGTTTGCCAAGAGGTTTAACCAGGGTTTTAGGGTACGTGTTGGTCCAGTGCAAAGAGGTAAGAAACCAATCTATCTGCTCGAGAAGGGGATCATGTTGCGTATTGCTCCACGTGTAAGTTCTGCCTTGGACTGGAATCTCAATTAGTTGCTGCTTACGGATGATATCATTGAATGTAATCATATCATTTAAGTTGCCACCCGGCTTGTTACGATTATCAGGTGCCCGCATATAGTTGAAATTCCCTAGCAGTAGCCAGTCCTGACTATTAGGGATTTGCACATCATATAGCCAAGAGGTAAACGTCGCGCGATCTACCCCCGTACAAGGGCCGTAGATATTAACAAGCGACCACGATTGTGGAGACTGCGTGCTGACAAAACTAACTGAAAGAGCAAACACATCCGTAAATACGATGGTACCCGTGAATAAAGCGCTTTGCCAAACAGTAAGGAGGCCTCCAGAGGCACCACATGAGGGGACGAATGCAAAACGATCAAATTGTTTAGGAAAGCAAGTTTTGATAAACGCAAAAGAGACATCAGGCATTTTGGTCTCTTGCAAACAGACTACCGCACAACCGCTAGAGATAATAGCATTATTGAGAGCTAAGTGTTTCTTTTCGGAGTTTAAGCCTCGGACATTCCAAGATAGCACATTCCAGCAGCGCAGAGGAGGCATAACGATGAAGCTGATTATTCAGAAGAAGAAGGATTCACCTCCTCATGCATATCTTCAGGCATAGGTGTCGCGACCGGTTTTCCAGACATTAAATTCCAGAAAATGGCCGTCGAGCTCATCAGCCCCAGGATTACTGTTAGCTGATGAGGCACCAACTTGTTACAGAAATTCCAAGCAAGGGTACAAAATATGAAGTACAAGACCATTGTGGCCTATGAGTACAACAAATGGTTTTTAGTGGTTGAGGGCGGAAGCGGTTTGTGGATCACCACGGCTGTGGGACTCCATTTCCCACGGGAACAGCTGACCAGGTTAACTCCTATCTTCACGGGGCTGCTATCACCGTTGCTCAGGTTCCGAGGCGGTCGTCGCAACGCTCCTCTCCAAGCATGCAATCTGGCCAAGACAATAGCCAGGGACAAGCCAGTGAGTACTTTGAATGTACTCGCAAACATTAAGAACACAGATATAATATAACCGTTGATGCTCATGCTTTGCAATGCCCATATACTCACTTAGTTAGTCATAAATAAATGTCTTGATGCATGTAAACAGGTTATTCATATGCAACCGGAAATTTTATGCATCGGCCACGTAGAGGTAATAAATACCGAGTGCCAAGCGAGGGTCTGAATGACTCCTCGAGCGGAAAATGCGGAATAATAATACAAAGAAATGCCACAGTCGGGCGTCTGAGCGACACCACAGAAAGGGCTTTTAAAAGAAATGCCACAGTCGGGCGTCTGAGCGACACCACAGAAAGGGCTTTTAAAGAAATGCCACAGTCGGGCGTCTGAGCGACACCACAGAAAGGGCTTTAAAAGAAATGCCACAGTCGGGCGTCTGAGCGACACCACAGAAAGGGCTTTTAAAGAAATGCCACAGTCGGGCGTCTGAGCGACACCATAGAAAGGGCTTTAAAAGAAATGATAATCATAGGAAAATGTCCTGGAGGTAGAACCATCCCAGAGATATTTGATGATAACAACATTATCACGGGTCAGTCAACAAAAGTAATAATCAAAATCATCACTAGTCTCAAGTAGAAGTTTCCGTTCTGGTTTAACCGTTTCACCTCCGAAGACCGACACTAAGACCGACACTTGACCCATCCCAGACTGTAGTCCTTAACCATGGACACGGCTATTCGAATAGGTTTAATCTCTGCAGAGGGTGTACTCTTTACCCACGAGTAACGGATTCCTTTAGTCCATCGGGACTAATTCCTGCCTACGGCCTTTTAGTTGAAGAACCCGCCTAGCTTGCACACACCAGCTTAACTCATCGGTGTCTGGAATCACCCACGACACTTGTCAAGCAAAACTCTAAGTGGGAAGGCTACAACCTCGTGTGGCATGGGATCAAATTTATATCGCGCGCTCTAAGGGGTGGCCTCCCCTCTCGGTCCCAACCGGAAACACCCATGCCCCCTGAGCAGGTGGCATGCCTACCGGCTACAACCGATATCTTCCACCATGGCCTCTCTGTACGGTGTGTGCTGGAAAGGGGTTAACAACTTACTGAACCGTACCCTACTTGCGGCAGGGACGAGTGGTAGCACGAGGCAAGCATGGGGTTTACTGGAACAAGACTCGATCTGCGGTCGACTCAGGAGGTTCATAAGTTTCCTGCATGACATGTATATCAAAAATATTTCAACCAACAAAATCACCAATCAATATACCTTAACATGCCATATCGGAAATAACCGCCCCGACGGGGACCGGCGACAAGCTCACGCCTACTCAAGGCCGTGATTTTCCCGGATTCCTTCCGGCATGCATGCAAGGCACATGAGGGTGATTACCATCACAATCATTTCATTTCCAATAGCAAGGAAAACGTTGATATGCTTCCATGCAAGTGATCATGTCACATGAAATATTAATTCCACCGAAATGAGGTGGTGTTATAAATGTGTCGACCATCGCATCAAACATATTATGCCAAGGTTCAAAATGCTTGCCTTCACGTTGTGGAGGGGTGAGGTGCTCTCCAAAACTTTTGAAAGTTCCTTCCCTTTCTCCAAAATCCTATTTAAAAATATTTGAATTAACACACATTTCAAAACAGTACAAAAAGTTGTTTTGGAAAATTATCAAATAAATATTAAAATAAACTAGATCAAATTTGAGGAAGATAGGAAAAAGAATCAACTCATTTGGAGTTATATTTAAAAAGTTATAGGCAGTCAAAGTTGTGGTCAAAACTAATTTAAATAAAACAAAAAGAAAAACGTTTCAGAGGGGAATACGCTTTCGGAGCGGGGAGACATAGTGGGGAAAAAATACGCCTTCACTTAAACGCATGGACGACGCGGTGTGTCACTGACAGTGGGTCCAGGGGGCCCACTAGTCAGGTTTGACTAGTCTTCTCCCTCTCTTTCCTCTGTCCCGAGCGGAGGCGGAGCTCCGGCGATCGTCGCCGGCGACTGGTGGCTCCTCGCGGGGCTCCGAGGGCGGGGATGGATCCGCTACTCCGGGGCGGTCCTCCCGGTGGTCGCCTGGCAGGTGGGGGCGGAGGGAGCTGCCGGCGGCGAGCTCCTCGGCGGAGGTGGCCTCGGGAGCAAAGTGCCATTGGGGCTGCGGTGGCTCTCGATCAAAATTGAGTAGGGGGAAAGGTTCGCGGAAGGATGAGAAGGCTTCTGGTGGAGAGAGTGGAGAGGGGGAGGTCCTGGTGGCGCCGGAACGGCAGGGGCAGTGGCGGTGGTCGGAGTTGCCGGAGACGGGGAAGAAGACTTCCCTGGGTCGAATGTGGGCTAGGGGAACGCCATAGTGGTGGCCTGAGGTCGCCTGCGAGCGGGGACGGGCTCGGGGACTCCTTAAATAGGCGTGGCAAGGCGGTTCCGCGGCGGCCGTGGATAAGCTCTCCGGCGACCTCCATTCTGTAGCTAGGGGCGTCGTGGCGGTGACGAGCGCTAGGCGACACCCTGTGGATGAGCTCGCACTGTTACAGGGGCCAGGTGGCGAGCGGGAGGGGCTTGGGTGGCGCTGCACGGAGCAGGGGCTGTCGGCCGACGCCGGCGTGCCGCCAAAAAGCTCTGGCGGTGGTGCTGTAGGGCGCCAGGGGTGGTTGGCGTGTAGTGGTTAGGCGGGGAGTGCGTGGCGAAGTTCTCCCGTGCGGGCCAAGGTAGGGGGTCGCGACGCGGCGGCTCGGTTCACGTGGCTGCAAAAGGCGCGCTCTGGGCGTGGCCGGAGCACGCTCACCAGCTGCTCGACGAAATGCCAGGGCAAGCTAGGTGGCTCGGTTGGGGCTGGGGTTTAGCAGGTCTAGGTTAGGGGAAACAGGTAGTCTAGTGGACATGCCTGTCTGATCAGGGGTGCAAGATCATAGTGTAATGACAAGCATCATGCCAAAACAGATCATGCCCACAAGGTGTTTGAAACAATGCCAAGGTCACTTAGGCAAGTCTTGGAGTGGTCAAAAACTCCAGATCAGTGTCTCCTTGGATGCACAAGAGGGTGGTGAGGTTAGTTTGGCAAAAGGAGAAACTTGTTAGTGCAAGTTTTGCAGAATTACAATTTTGGACAGGAAATAAATGGCATCATTTCATGAACCAAAATTGCTCCAAAAGGGTGCATGCTCCTGGACTTAGGGGTTTGGTAGGGAGGACTATGAGCATGAGAAAACACAAGGTCACTGGAGCAAGAAATAATAGGGTTGCAGTAGAAAACACCAGTCTGGTCCAGAATGAAGATGATGCTGATTCACTCAAAATTTGCAAATAACATCACTGGGTTTTTGCATAAAGTTGAATCATATGATATCACTAACATCCCATAATTTTGGTAGAGGCTAAAAGAAAATATTTAAATGGGTTGTAGTGCAAAGATGCCCACTGGACCAGAGAAGAAAAAAGGGTGTAGAGCTCAAAATATTTCATGAAATAAAGATGTTTTTGCATAAAAGCTATTTAATGACCTCACATGACATCTCCAAATTTTGGTGGGAATTTTAAGTGAATTTATCAAATGGTTGTAGTTTAAATATGGCCAAAAAACCATTTTCAAGAAAGTGAAGATCAAGTAACTTAATTGAGCAATTAGTTGCACTGTTAAAAGTAAAGTTTTTCTAGAGAGGTTAAACAAGTCCAATAACACATTTGAAAAGTCCACACTTAGGGGAAAAACTCCACAATGACAAGGTTAAAGATAAAAAGGGAGCTCATAAAATAAAGTTTTTAAGTCCTGGCAAAATTTTAATTAATAAAACAAGGCCAAAAATTTTTGGGGTGTCACAGAACTACCCCCCTTAAGAAAAATCTCGTCCTCAAGATTTTGTTAAAAGTCTCATAAGAAAGGATTGTATGCAACAAAAATAAAGTGGCTACAGTAAGAGGGCAATAAGTGATGAAAACCACAGTGTGAAATACTGGTGCTGTGCGGAGAAAGATCTACGGTCTGAGACAAAAATGCGAGATTTCTACGCTGGGTATAAATTTAGAATAAAGTCTAAATCTAAATATACGCTGGTCGTACCCGGGAGCACAGTGCTCTCTCTGGCCGACAGGTGGACCCGGGGCCCACGGTCAGCCTCTTCTCCTCCCTCTGGCTCTTCTTCTTCCTCTCTCCTGCGCGCTTTCTCCACCGGCGATGCCTAGCGCGTGGGGCATCTAGGCCGTACCGCGGTAGTGCGTGGCGTGCTAGCTGCCGGAGCAGCGTGCACTCACCTCGCGGGCCAGCGTGCTGTCGGCACTGCTCGCAGATTCGCCTCCGAACACCGGCGATCGGGCGACGAGCGGCGTTGGTGGACTTCGCCCACCGTGCACCGAGCTCGAGCTATAAAACGGCCGAGGTGTTTCTCTCTCCTCCTCACCTCTGGCCTTGCTTCTCCCCCCCCCTCCTTCCTCTTCCATTTCTGCTTGCAGAAGCTCGGGCGAGGCTCTAATGGCGGAGGCGATGCCGGACTGGTACGCGATCTTGATATGCGGAGGGCTGGCGACCCTGCTGGGGCTTTCCGTGCTCCTGTGTGCGATGATCCTCGATGATCGTCGCGATGCTGCTGCTCGGGTGCTGGCTTTCCACGTCGGTGGTGATCACGAGGAGTAGGTGGGATGTCGTGGTTAGGAGAGGGTTAGCCAGCTGCAACACTGTTGCAAAGTTTTGCATACGGTGTACGTGTGTGTGTCCGAGTGTTTGCGGTTGTGGGTCAGCTGTTGTGCTTGTGTGAAATCCACGTCATGAGAAAGTGCCGAAGTATCGACTCAGAAAAAAAAGGATGTCTCACTCCAGGATTATACGCGGAAGAAAACCGCAATGCAACAGAATCACTCATATTAATCGAAATTAATAAAAATAACACACTTAAAGCACACACTAAGCTCCACGCACAAGTTACAACACGCAAATAAAGGTTGCAATAAAAAAAATAGCAGCGACGTCTATAATGCAAACGGTAACTGGATGGGGTCCCGAGAAAATGTTTCTGGTACTGAGACACATTCTTCCTCTATCGGAGAAAGCGGATTGACTAGTCGATGCATGTGTCTCTCCTGGTCGGGCCTCAGTGATCTGCCGATGGCGATCTGAGGATTTAAGTCTGCGAGGCTCTGGAGATAACCCATCACGCGTTGGATCAAACTCTCTTGAGCGATGACATACTGGACAAGGTTGGCCAGGACGGGGTCTCTTTCGATTCGCACACCGGGAAACGATGTTACTTCTCCGGGCGCTGCACGGCCCGGGAAGTAATAATACCCACGCTCGCTGGCATAGGGTATCGCGAATCGAAGGCGAGCAAGTGCTTCACAAGCCGCAGCTTCCACGGCCATCTGTGGGGTTGGCATAGATTTCCCCACGAAGGAGACCTCTGTTGGGTCCTGGTCTGAGTTTACGGGAGGGATGTGCACTGCTGCCCAGTATCTCGAGGTGGATGAGGTGATCCTTGATTTGAACAGCTCGTACTGGGGTGGCTGGGTAGCGCCCATGGTACTATAGGTAAAATCCCACAATATCTTAACAAAACTACCCGGGGTTGCATCTGGGGTTCTTAGGTAAATGTTGGGGTTCGGCATGGCGAGGAAATGGTTGTGAGGGTGATGCACAAGGTGAGAGGTGCCTGGCAAGGTCATGCGGTGGCCCTTTTTATAGCACCGGAGCTGGATCATTTTTACCGTGGTGAAGGGTAATGGAATTTCCAGCTCTGATCCGGAAGTCAATGCCACAAACACACGTATTTCACCGAGGTGACATGTTACTGTGGGGGGGGGGGGGGGGTTGTCGGGAAGGTTTTTGGTAGCCGCGCCAGGGGGTAGCAATCTCACACCGCGCACTGGGCGTTTAGCCAAGGTTATCATTAACGCAGAGGCATGACAACAAGCAGCGTTTAAACACCAGGCCACATGATTACATAGCGAGGATACACTGGGACTCGATACAGCTCGGGTTACTTAGTCTACTTCGTTTACATCCATGCGGGCGTGCCTTGTGGATGTCGAGGCTTCTACACGGGTCTTGCCGTCGGAATTGACTGGAGTGGGTTGAGGGGCTGCAGGCTCGGGGTAGCGATGGTGGCCATCTCGGGGATTGCTGGCCACAACTCCGTTGGAGTGTGTTCCCAAAATGCGACGTAGCACTTCTGGGGTTATCGCAACACCTTGGCCGATGGCTGGGGTAGACCTCAGGGGCTCGATCGGTTGTCCAAACAGCACGACTGGGTTGTCGGCGTTGGGCTCGTCCTCTCCTCTTGCCGGGGCTCGACGAACCAGCTCTCCACGAGCTGCGATGAGATCAATTGTGACCTGCTCGCACAGTTCTTCCAGTGCACTTACATAGCGCACCAGGTGCAACAATGCAGGATCTGTCTCGTGATCTCCGTTGGCCACTTGGGGTGATCTACCATACCCTTCACGCCTGGGGTAGTAGTGGAACGAGCGACAGTCAACTCTTGGCGACAAGTGCCGGAGATGAACTATAGCTTCTCGAGCAGCTAGTTGGATAGCTTGCGGCTCAAAGGAAGTTGTCCTTCCGGTGAACCTGTAGGGGCGTTCGGGTGCGAGACCCCTACCGTAGATGTGTACAGTGGCCCAGAATTGACGGCTTTCACCGCTTACGGGCCCTTGGTACACAACATATTCTGGGGGTTCTTCTAATGCATAGGCACGACGGGTGAGGTTTGCGAGTATTGTCACAAAACCTCCAAGGTTGGTCGCTGTGGTCTCATGGTGCACAATAGGACCAGGCATTGAGGCTTGGGTTAGGATAGCGGCCGGGCTGTGCTGGGTTGAGACTAGCGTGCCCTTTTTATAGAAAAAAGGGGTCGAAGTCTTCCTTCACACGCTTGCGAGAAAGGACTATTTAGGGGGCCGGTCACTGGCGCGTGATTGACGGCTAGGCTGGTAGGTTGGGCACCGACTGCAAAAAGGTGTCGGGTCACTGTGGGGCTATCTTGCAGGAGGAGCTTGGCTGCGGGTTTGGTTATGGCTCGATGGTTTGGCATGCCTAAGTTTATTGACCTGGCTAGGATAGGATTAGCCAATGGTCAGCCTGGCTCTGATACCAAGTCTGTCGCGACCGGTTTTCCAGACATTAAATTCCAGAAAATGGCCGTTGAGCTCATCAGCCCCAGGATTACTGTTAGCTGATGAGGCACCAACTTGTTACAGAAATTCCAAGCAAGGGTACAAAATATGAAGTACAAGACCATTGTGGCCTATGAGTACAACAAATGGTTTTTAGTGGTTGAGGGCGGAAGCGGTTCGTGGATCACCACGGCTGTGGGACTCCATTTCCCACGGGAACAGCTGACCAGGTTAACTCCTATCTTCACGGGGCTGCTATCACCGTTGCTCAGGTTCCGAGGCGGTCGTCGCAACGCTCCTCTCCAAGCATGCAATCTGGCCAAGACAATAGCCAGGGACAAGCCAGTGAGTACTTTGAATGTACTCGCAAACATTAAGAACACAGATATAATATAACCGTTGATGCTCATGCTTTGCAATGCCCATATACTCACTTAGTTAGTCATAAATAAATGTCTTGATGCATGTAAACAGGTTATTCATATGCAACCGGAAATTTTATGCATCGGCCACGTAGAGGTAATAAATACTGGGTGCCAAGCGAGGGTCTGAATGACTCCTCGAGCGGAAAATGCGGAATAATAATACAAAGAAATGCCAGAGTCGGGCGTCTGAGCGACACCACAGAAAGGGCTTTTAAAAGAAATGCCACAGTCGGGCGTCTGAGCGACACCACAGAAAGGGCTTTTAAAGAAATGCCACAGTCGGGCGTCTGAGCGACACCACAGAAAGGGCTTTAAAAGAAATGCCACAGTCGGGCATCTGAGCGACACCACAGAAAGGGCTTTTAAAGAAATGCCACAGTCGGGCGTCTGAGCGACACCATAGAAAGGGCTTTAAAAGAAATAATAATCATAGGAAAATGTCCTGGAGGTAGAACCATCCCAGAGATATTTGATGATAACAACATTATCACGGGTCAGTCAACAAAAGTAATAATCAAAATCATCACTAGTCTCAAGTAGAAGTTTCCGTTCTGGTTTAACCGTTTCACCTCCGAAGACCGACACTAAGACCGACACTTGACCCATCCCAGACTGTAGTCCTTAACCATGGACACGGCTATTCGAATAGGTTTAATCTCTGCAGAGGGTGTACTCTTTACCCACGAGTAACGGATTCCTTTAGTCCATCGGGACTAATTCCGCCTACGGCCTTTTAGTTGAAGAACCCGCCTAGCTTGCACACACCAGCTTAACTCATCGGTGTCTGGAATCACCCACGACACTTGTCAAGCAAAACTCTAAGTGGGGAGGCTACAACCTCGCGTGGCATGGGATCAAATTTATATAGCGCGCTCTAAGGGCTGGCCTCCCCTCTCGGTCCCAACCGGAAACACCCATGCCCCCTGAGCAGGTGGCATGCCTACCGGCTACAACCGATATCTTCCACCATGGCCTCTCTGTACGGTGTGTGCTGGAAAGGGGTTAACAACTTACTGAACCGTACCCTACTTGCGGCAGGGACGAGTGGTAGCACGAGGCAAGCATGGGGTTTACTGGAACAAGACTCGATCTGCGGTCGACTCAGGAGGTTCATAAGTTTCCTGCATGACATGTATATCAAAAATATTTCAACCAACAAAATCACCAATCAATATACCTTAACATGCCATATCGGAAATAACCGCCCCGACGGGGACCGGCGACAAGCTCACGCCTACTCAAGGCCGTGATTTTCCCGGATTCCTTCCGGCATGCATGCAAGGCACATGAGGGTGATTACCATCACAATCATTTCATTTCCAATAGCAAGGAAAACGTTGATATGCTTCCATGCAAGTGATCATGTCACATGAAATATTAATTCCACCGAAATGAGGTGGTGTTATAAATGTGTCGACCATCGCATCAAACATATTATGCCAAGGTTCAAAATGCTTGCCTTCATGTTGTGGAGGGGTGAGGTGCTCTCCAAAACTTTTGAAAGTTCCTTCCCTTTCTCCAAAATCCTATTTAAAAATATTTGAATTAACACACATTTCAAAACAGTACAAAAAGTTGTTTTGGAAAATTATCAAATAAATATTACAATAAACTAGATCAAATTTTAGGAAGATAGGAAAAATAATCAACTCATTTGGAGTTATATTTAAAAAGTTATAGGCAGTCAAAGTTGTGGTCAAAACTGATTTAAATAAAACAAAAAAGAAAAACGTTTCAGAGGGGAATACGCTTTCGGAGCGGGGAGACGTACTGGGGAAAAATTACGCCTTCACTTAAACACATGGACGACGCGGTGTGTCACTGACAGTGGGTCCAGGGGGCCCACTAGTCAGGTTTGACTAGTCTTCTCCCTCTCTTTCCTCTGTCCCGAGCGGAGGCGGAGCTCCGGCGATCGTCGCCGGCGACTGGTGGCTCCTCGCGGGGCTCCGAGGGCGGGGATGGATCCGCTACTCCGGGGCGGTCCTCCCGGTGGTCGCCTGGCAGGTGGGGGCGGAGGGAGCTGCCGGCGGCGAGCTCCTCGGCGGAGGTGGCCTCGGGAGCAAAGTGCCATTGGGGCTGCGGTGGCTCTCGATCAAAATTGAGCAGGGGGAAAGGTTCGCGGAAGGATGAGAAGGCTTCTGGTGGAGAGAGTGGAGAGGGGGAGGTCCTGGTGGCGCCGGAACGGCAGGGGCAGTGGCGGTGGTCGGAGTTGCCGGAGACGGGGAAGAAGACTTCCCTGGGTCGAATGTGGGCTAGGGGAACGCCATAGTGGTGGCCTGAGGTTGCCTGCGAGCGGGGACGGGCTCGGGGACTCCTTAAATAGGCGTGGCAAGGCAGTTCCGCGGCGGCCGTGGATAAGCTCTCCGGCGACCTCCATTCTGTAGCTAGGGGCGTCGTGGCGGTGACGAGCGCTAGGCGACACCCTGTGGATGAGCTCGCGCTGTTACAGGGGCCAGGTGGCGAGCGGGAGGGGCTTGGGTGGCGCTGCACGGAGCAGGGGCTGTCGGCCGACGCCGGCGTGCCGCCAAAAAGCTCTGGCGGTGGTGCTGTAGGGCGCCAGGGGTGGTTGGCGTGTAGTGGTTAGGCGGGGAGTGCGTGGCGAAGTTCTCCCGTGCGGGCCAAGGTAGGGGGTCGCGACGCGGCGGCTCGGTTCACGTGGCTGCAAAAGGCGCGCTCTGGGCGTGGCCGGAGCACGCTCACCAGCTGCTCGGCGAAATGCCAGGGCAAGCTAGGTGGCTCGGTTGGGGCTGGGGTTTAGCAGGTCTAGGTTAGGGGAAACAGGTAGTCTAGTGGACATGCCTGTCTGATCAGGGGTGCAAGATCATAGTGTAATGACAAGCATCATGCCAAAACAGATCATGCCCACAAGGTGTTTGAAACAATGCCAAGGTCACTTAGGCAAGTCTTGGAGTGGTCAAAAACTCCAGATCAGTGTCTCCTTGGATGCACAAGAGGGTGGTGAGGTTAGTTTGGCAAAAGGAGAAACTTGTTAGTGCAAGTTTTGCAGAATTACAATTTTGGACAGGAAATAAATGGCATCATTTCATGAACCAAAATTGCTCCAAAAGGGTGCATGCTCCTGGACTTAGGGGTTTGGTAGGGAGGACTATGAGCATGAGAAAACACAAGGTCACTGGAGCAAGAAATAATAGGGTTGCAGTAGAAAACACCAGTCTGGTCCAGAATGAAGATGATGCTGATTCACTCAAAATTTGCAAATAACATCACTGGGTTTTTGCATAAAGTTGAATCATATGATATCACTAACATCCCATAATTTTGGTAGAGGCTAAAAGAAAATATTTAAATGGGTTGTAGTGCAAAGATGCCCACTGGACCAGAGAAGAAAAAAGGGTGTAGAGCTCAAAATATTTCATGAAATAAAGATGTTTTTGCATAAAAGCTATTTAATAACCTCACATGACATCTCCAAATTTTGGTGGGAATTTTAAGTGAATTTATCAAATGGTTGTAGTTTAAATATGGCCAAAAAAACCATTTTCAAGAAAGTGAAGATCAAGTAACTTAATTGAGCAATTAGTTGCACTGATAAAAGTAAAGTTTTTCTAGAGAGGTTAAACAAGTCCAATAACACATTTGAAAAGTCCACACTTAGGGGAAAAACTCCACAATGACAAGGTTAAAGATAAAAAGGGAGCTCATAAAATAAAGTTTTTAAGTCCTGGCAAAATTTTAATTAATAAAACAAGGCCAAAATTTTTTGGGGTGTCACAGAACTACCCCCCTTAAGAAAAATCTCGTCCTCGAGATTTTGTTAAAAGTCGCATAAGAAAGGATTGTATGCAACAAAAATAAAGTGGCTACAGTAAGAGGGCAATAAGTGATGAAAACCACAGTGTGAAATACTAGTGCTGTGCGGAGAAAGATCTACGGTCTGAGACAAAAATGCGAGATTTCTACGCTGGGTATAAATTTAGAATAAAGTCTAAATCTAAATATACGCTGGTCGTACCCGGGAGCACAGTGCTCTCTCTGGCCGACAGGTGGACCCGGGGCCCACAGTCAGCCTCTTCTCCTCCCTCTGGCTCTTCTTCTTCCTCTCTCCTGCGCGCTTTCCCCACCGGCGGTGCCTAGCGCGTGGGGCATCTAGGCCGTACCGCGGTAGTGCGCGGCATGCTAGCTGCCGGAGCAGCATGCACTCACCTCACGGGCCAGCGTGCTATCGGCACTGCTCGCAGATTCGCCTCCGAACATCGGCGATCGGGCGACGAGCAGCGTTGGTGGACTTCGCCCACCGTGCACCGAGCTCGAGCTATAAAACGGCCGAGGTGTTTCTCTCTCCTCCTCACCTCTGGCCTTGCTTCTCCCCCCCTCCTTCCTCTTCCATTTTTGCTTGCAGAAGCTCGGGCGAGGCTCTAATGGCGGAGGCGATGCCGGACTGGTACGTGATCTTGATATGCGGAGGGCTGGCGACCCTGCTGGGGCTTTCCGTGCTCCTGTGTGCGATGATCCTCGATGATCGTCGCGATGCTGCTGCTCGGGTGCTGGCTTTCCACGCCGGTGGTGATCACGAGGAGTAGGTGGGATGCCGTGGTTAGGAGAGGGTTAGCCAGCTGCAACACGGTTGCAAAGTTTTGCATACGGTGTACGTGTGTGTGTCCGAGTGTTTGCGGTTGTGGGTCAGCTGTTGTGCTTGTGTGAAATCCACGTCATGAGAAAGTGCCGAAGTATCGACTCAGAAAAAAAAGGATGTCTCACTCCAGGATTATACGCGGAAGAAAAAATGAATGTATTGAGGCGTTGCCTAGGAATGGCCTCATTCATAAGAACAGACAGTAGTTCCTCCCCTTGAGCAGACAGACCAAATCGAATACCCTGAGCATGTAAATCCACAGCAATGGTCAAAGATTCAGAAGAAGCATCCCTGCTAAGAACTTCCACAGATGGAGCAGACAGCACATCCAATGCTTTGGCAAAACGACCATTGAACAAATGGAAGTGACAAACAAAGTCAGGCCAAATACGATCTTTTATCCCATATACGATCTTTTATTAGTCTTGTATGCCTAGCATATTAGAATTAACCACATTACCATGCTATTTAAGACTATAAAAATAATCTAAGTGAAGCATGAGAGTTCATCTATTTCTTCAAAATAAAACTACCACCATGCTCTAAAATATATAAGTGAAGCACTAGAGCAAACAACAAACTACTCCGAAAGATATAAGTGAAGATCAATGAGTAGCCGAATAATTATGCAACTATGTGAAGACTCTCTAATATTTAAGAATTTCGGATCTTAGTTCCTTATTCAAACAGCAAGCAAAGCTAAAAAAATGACATGACGCTCCATGCAAAACACATATCATGTGGTGAATAAAAATATAGCTCCAAGTAAAGTTACCGATGAACGAAGACGAAAGAGGGGATGCCTTCCGGGGCATCCCCATGCTTAGATGCTTGGTTATCCTTGAATATTACCTTGGGGTGCCTTGGGCATCCCCATGCTTAGGCTCTTGCCACTCCTTATTCCATAGTCCATTGAATCTTTACCCAAAACTTGAAAACTTCACAACACAAAACTTAACAGAAAACTCGTAAGCTCCGTTAGCGAAAGAAAACAAAACACCATTTCAAGGTACTATAATGAACTCATTATTTATTTATATTGGTGTTAAACCTAATGTATTCCGACTTCTCTATGGTTTATAAATTATTTTACTAGCCATAGATTCATCAAAATAAGCAAACAACACAATGAAAACAGAATCTGTCAAAAAGAGAACAGTCTGTAGTAATCTGTAACTAACACAAACTTCTGGAACTACAAAAATTCTAAAATAAATTGGTGGACCTGAGGAACTTTTCTAGTAATCATCTGCAAAAATAGTAAACTAAATAGCACTCTCCAGTAAAAAGTTCTAGCTAATCTCCTGAGCGCTAAAGTTTCTGCTTTTTTACAGCATGATCATAAAGACTTCACCCAATTCTTCCCAAAGGTTCTATTTGGCACAAACACTAATTAAAACATAAAACCACATCTAAACAGAAGCTATATGGATTATTTATTCTTAAACAGAACCAAAAAGTAAGGAACTAAAATAAAATTGGGTTGCCCCCCAACAAGCGCTATCGTTTAACGCCCCTAGCTAGGCATGATGATTTCAATGATGCTCACATAAAAGATAGGAGTTGAAACATAAAGAGAGCATCATGAAGAATATGACTAGCACATTCAAGTGTAACCCACTTCCTATGCATAGGGATTTTGTGAGCAAATAACTTATGGGAACAAGAATCATCTTGCATCGGAAGGTAAAACAAGCATAACTTCAAGATTTTAAGCACATAGAGAGGAAACTTGATATTATTACAATTCCTACAAGCATATGTTCCTCCCTCATAATAATTTCCAGTAGCATCATGAATGAATTCAACAATATAACCAGCACCTAAAACATTCTTTTCATGATCTACTAGCATAGAAATTTTATTACTCACCACATAAGCAAAATTCTTCTTATTCGGAATAGTGGGAGTATCATAAGAGACTTGAATACAATAAATTGTTTCCACATTAAAAGAGAAATATTCAGAGAAAGTGTCAGCGTTCTGGGAACGGGGGTCCCCAGACTTGCCTGCCTGCGGCCCGCGGCGTGGCTCGAATGGAGGCCCGGTACGGCCCGTCTTCATCAATACGATGCCCAAGACCCTCGCGAGGGGCCAAGCCTCATGGGGAGGACGACGCAGTTCTTCCTCAGGCGCGGCCTCGTCAGGCTGGCTCATGACAAGGCGGAGAGATCAAGGCAGGGTACCTCGCGAGGTGCCCATGACGCAAGCCGTGACGACCAAGGGCGCCAGGCGGGCGCCAGACCGCACAGTGTCCTCCCCTTTCCTCTTTGGTGCAAAGGGGGCAAGCGCATGCGAGAGGATCAAGCAAAGGCATCCATTTCGGTGCAACGAGACCAATAATAGTCCAAAGGTGGGAATGAGCTCATCGTGGAGCCCAGAGCGGCGTCAACACAGGGCCTTTGGCAGGTGAGGACCAACTTTGGTCTGGATAAGTGTACTGTATGTTCCCCTTCGAATTGGCCAATTGTTGGCGCCCTTCCCGCTCAATATTTGGGGAGAGGCCCAAGGCCTTTGCCTATAAATAGGACTAGCCACCCCCGGGGTAGAGGCATCGGGTATCCAGAATTCGAGCAAAGAGAGAGAGAGAGAGAAGGGCGGCTGAACTCCCTTAGCAGTTCATCGTCCTAGCCAAGAACAGGCCCTCGCGAGGCTGTTCTCTTTTGTACTGATCATCATCATCATCAGCCCAAGAGGCAATCCATCCACCCACAAAACTAGAGTAGGGTATTACACCACAACGGTGGCCCAAACTAGTATAAACCCTGTGTCTTTTGTGTTGTTCTTTTAGTAGTTTAGATCCTTGCGAGATGGAGAGGTAGAGGCCACAATCTCCGCGCGCACCCCAGAGTTCGAACCTTAAGGGTCTGCCGGAACCCACGATCCGACATTTGGCGCGGCAGGTAGGTGTGCGCCGGAATCTGTCTTCCACCGCTCCACCCTTCTCCGGCCGCCGCACCCATGTACGGCGCCGGTTGGGCCCATGTCGCCCCAGCGGCCCTCGCTGGCGAGTGTCCTCGTCATCCCTCATCGCCCACCATCGGCACCGCCGCCAGCCCGGCGGGGAACAAGCAGCAAGCACCACCCCAGCACCCGCCTGTGCGACGGGGCGACTACGCCACGACATCGACGCCTCCGGTCGTTGCGGCCCTCCTGGGCGGCTCGCAAGCGCCGCCCACGAGTCGCCACGTCAAGCCGTTTGCCCGCCGGGTCAGCACCGCTTCCACACGGCAGGGGGCTTCCTCGGACCGGGCAGCGCGCGAGGACGGTCTGACCTTCAACTCGGAGGACCACCCCACCAACTTGGCGGGCTCGGGCGTGCTCCCCCTGTTGTGCATCCCCACCGTCTGCCAGGTGGCCGTCACCAGAACCCTCATCGACGGCGGCGCGGGCCTCAGTGTGCTTTCGGTCAAGGCCTTCAATCTCTTCTGCATACCCCGGGAGCGGCTGCGGCCCAGTCGACCTTTCTCGGGCGTCGGGGGCGGATCGTCCGACTCCCTGGGACAGATCCGGCTCCCGGTAACCTTCGGCACCTACGACAACTTCCGCACGGAGATGGTTGACTTCGACATCGCCCCCATCGGCCTCCCTTACAACGCCATCCTCGGTTACCCGGCGCTGGCTCAGTTCATGGCCGCCACGCACCCGGCGTACAACCTCATGAAGATGTCCAGGAGCATTGGTACCATCACCGTGCACGGAGACACCAGGGACGCCTTGCGAGTACTCGAGCTCGCCTTCAAGGCGGCGGCGGCGGCGCAGCCTGCCGACGCGGAGGCCCCTGAGCCCAAGGGGGCTGTGCCCACCAAGAAAAAGCAGTTGTTCATTCAGGACAAGGCAGAAACCAAGCAGATACCCGTGGACGGGTCTTCTGGTGTCACTTTCACCATAGGCACCAACCTTGAGCCTGAGCATGAGGAGGCCTTGGTCAGGTTCCTGTGCACGAATAAGAAGGTGTTCACTTGGGAGCCCGATCAGTTGGCACGGATTCCCAGGAGTGTCATCGAGCATCACCTGAACGTGTGCCTGAATGCGCGCCCCGTGAAGCAGAAGACCAGGCGGCAATCCGCAGAGAAGCAAGCCTTCATTGTCCAAGAGACGCGCAAGCTAGAAGCCGCTGGGGTCATTCGCGAGGTCCGATACCCGGATTGGTTGGCCAACCCCGTCGTTGTGCCTAAAAAGGGGGGAAGGAACGCATGTGCGTCGACTTCACCAATCTCAACAAGGCATGCCCGCAAGATCCGTTTCCGCTCCCCCGCATCGACCAGATCGTCGATTCCACCGCAGAGTGCGACCTGCTATGCTTCCTAGATGCCTTCTCGGGATATCACCAGATCAGAATGGCGGTGGAAGACGTTGAAAAGACCGCCTTCCTGGCCCCGTGCGGGGTATACTGCTATACATGCATGCCGTTCGGACTGCGTAATGCAGGAGCTACTTTTCAGCGGTTGATGCACATCACCTTGGGCCCGCAACTCGGAAAGAATGTCGAAGCCTACGTTGATGACATTGTGGTAAAATCTCGGGAGGCCAAGACCATGATACAAGACCTGGAGGAGACCTTCGCGAGCCTCGACGCGGTAAGCTTGCGACTCAACCCGGAGAAATGCGTGTTTGGCGTCCCCTCGGGCAAGCTCTTGGGCTTCCTCGTGTCCCATCGTGGCATCGAGGCCAACCCAGAGAAGGTCAAGGCGGTCGAGGACATGAGTCCGCCAAAGACCCTCAGAGAGATGCAAAAGCTCACTGGGCGCGTGACCGCACTAGGGCGCTTTATCTCCAAGTTAGGGGAGTGAGCGTTGCCTTTCTTTCAGCTGATGAAGAAAAAGGGGCCCTTTGAATGGACTGAAGAGGCAGATAAGGCGTTTCAAGACCTCAAGAGGTACCTGACCAGTCCCCCAGTCATGGTGGCTCCGCGCCCTCAAGAGCCCCTGCTGCTCTACCTCGCCGCCACACCTTACTCCGCCAGCGCAGCCCTGGTGGCGGTTAGGGAGGAGCGCCAAACCAAGACCGCAGCGGCAACCCGAGGCAAGGCAAGACGGGAGCATGAGAAGCCTACAGAAGCCACAGCCGCAGTTGAGGAGGGTCGGCTGCAGAAGAGCACACCGGAGGCAGGAGAAGCCACATGCTCGGATGGTCCGCCTCCCGAGGGCGTCGAAGCCCCAGATGCTCTCAGCCTGGTTGAGCATCCAGTTTACTTTGTCAGCACGGTGCTGCGGGAAGCGAGGGCACGGTACCCAATGCCTCAGAAGCTCCTCCTCGCGCTACTGGTGGCCTCGTGCAAGATGCATCACTACTTCCAGGCCCATCCCATTAAGGTCGTCTCATCATACCTCCTGGAGAGAGTGCTCAGGAGCCCTAACTCAGCAGGAAGGGTCGCCGAGTGGAACATAGAACTGCAGGCATTTCAACTCGAGTTCAGCACAACTAGGGTCATCAAAGGAGCAGCGTTAACGGATTTCGTGGCTGAACGGGCGGAGGCACCAAGCCTCAAGGACAACGAGGATCGGTCCCTCTCTCCAGGGAGTGAGGCGCCTGAAGGTTGGGTCATGTATTTCGATGGGGCGTTCTCCAGGCACGGCACGGGGGCTGGCGCGGTGCTGATATCACCCACTCAGGATAAGCTCTACTATGCTGTACAGCTCTGTTTCCAGCATGGTGAAAAGGTCTCCAACAACGTAGCGGAATATGAGGGTCTAATAGCTGGATTAAAAGCCGCGATAGCTCTGGGGGTGAAACGCCTCACCGTCAAGGGCGAATCGCAGCTCCTTGTCAACTTCTCCAACAAGGTATACGAGCCGAAGGACGAGCATATGGAAGCCTATTTAGCGGAAGTCCGCAGGATGGAAAAACAGTTCTGGGGGTTGGAGCTGAAGCACGTGCCCCGTGGCACCAATCAGGAGGCCGATGACATAGCCGGACGGGCATCCAGGCGATTGCCACAGGAACTAGGCGTCTTCGAAGAGCGGCTCTTCAAACCCTCAGCACAGCTGACACTGTCAAACGTCGCTCAGCCTCGAGAGGAGCTCCCTTGGCCGCCAGCCTCCCCGATCTGCGGACCGACCTCAGGAGCGCGTCTACTCCTGACGATAGAACCTCGGGAGGAGTGCTGGATCACAGAACTCCGGAGTTATTTAACACAAGGGACCCTATCGAAGAAGGAAGAGGAAGCAGAACGTGTGGCGCGGCAGGCCACGACATACTGCCTCAGAGATGGAGAGCTCTACTGGAAGCGACCAAATGATGTGTCTCTGCGCTGCATCTCCCGGGAGCAGGGAAAGGAACTACTAGAGGACATATACGGCGGAGACTGCGGGCATCATTCATCATCATGAACCCTCGTTGGCAAGGCATTCCGTAGCGGGTTCTATTGGCCCACCGCGCTCAACGACGCAGTCGAGTTAGTAAAGGCTTGCGAGGCCTGCCAGTTCCATTCTAAGCAGATCCATCAACCGGCGGGGGGCCTGTAGACTATACCCCTCTCATGGCCATTCGCAGTTTGGGGGTTGGATATTCTGGGCCCGTTCCCTCGGGCGCCAGGGGGCTACCGCTACCTCTACGTCGCCGTTGATAAGTTCACCAAGTGGGCAGAAGTGGAGGCCGTCCGTACCATCCCCGCTGGCTCCGCGGTCAAGTTCATCAAGGGTATCGTGAGCCGGTTCGGGGTGCCGAACCGCATCATCACAGATAACGGTTCGCAGTTTACCAGTAATCTCTTCAAAACATACTATGCTAACCTTGGGACGCAGATATGCTACGCTTTGGTGGCGCACCCGTGGAGCAATGGGCAGGCCGAACGGGCCAACGCGGAGGTCCTGAGAGGCCTCAAGACCAGGACGTTCAAGAAGAAGTTGGAGGCTTGCGGCAGAGGCTGGTACAACGAGCTGCAGTCCGTATTGTGGTCCATCCGCACGACCGCGACCAAACCAACTGGGGAGACCCCGTTCTTCCTGGTCTACAGAGCTGAAGCGGTCCTCCCTCACGAGGTCAGGTGTCGCTCCGCACGGGTCCTAGCGTTCGACGAAGCGCAGCAGGACGCCATGCGGGGGATGGACCTCGTACTGGGGGAGGAACGCCGCCGGGAAGCCGCGTTGCGAGCGGCGAGGTACCAGCAGGCGCTGCGACAATATCATTGCCGCAACATCCGCCCGAGGACCCTCGAGGTAGGAGACCTCGTGCTCAGACGGATTCTCTCCAGGGAGGGGCTGCATAAGCTCTCTCCCATGTGGGAGGGCCCGTTCAAGGTTGTTCATGTTTCCGGGCCAGGCTCCGTGCGCTTGGTGACCCAAGAGGGGGAGCCGATACAGAACGCGTGGAACATCCAGCACCTCCAGAGGTTCTACCCCTAGAAGGCCCAGAGTCTGTGAAGAAGGCGAACGCCTGTGAAGACCTTCCCTTTTTTGGAAAAGGCCCAGAGCCTGTGAAGAAGGCGAACGCCTGTGAAGACCTTCCCTTTTTGGAAAAGGCCCAGAGCCTGTGAAGAAGGCGAACGCCTATGAAGACCTTCCCTTTTTGGAAAAGGCCCTGAGCCTGTGAAGACCTTCCCTTTTTGGAAAAGGCCCAGAGCCTGTGAAGAAGGCGAACGCCTGTGAAGACCTTCCCTTTTTGCAAAAGGCCCTGAGCCTGTGAAGAAGGCGAACGCCTGTGAAGACCTTCCCTTTTTGGAAAAGGCCCAGAGCCTGTGAAGAAGGCAAGTGCCTGTGAAGGTGATCACCTCTAAGAAGAAAGGCCCGGAGCCTGTGAAGAAGGCCAATGCGTGTGAAGCTCGCCGCCCCGTGACACTCTCACGTAATAATGAGTGGGGCTGTACACGCCCCGGAGTCTCAGGAGCGCCGGCCTCAGGCCCTGGGGCTCCCTCCCACGCCTAGTGGCAGCACTTAGCTCCGCGTTGGTGAGAAGACGTCGAAGACTAGATTAGGTGCCGGACGCGGCTTTTTATTTGCTTTCCGCAGTTGATGTGTTTATTTGCATCTGAAATCTTATCGAAACTATCGCTGTTGTCGATTTGTGGTTCGTTGATTTTCGCTCCCCGTTTTGATTTCTCTCATGAAAGGCCTCGCGAGGGATGGAATGCCCTCGTGAGCATTTCCGCCCTATCCACTTAAAGGTTTCACGGCCCGGGCCCTCTTCAGGAGCACCCCTCTAGTCCGTGCCCCTCGGGCACCGCAACACGCGCACAGGGCCTGGGTCGGTCGCCCCCCGGCTGGGGCTGAAAACTACCTATGCAAGGGCAAATAGTTGAGAGGCGAAACAACAAAGTCAAGGTAATGGCTACAACGGCAATGATTCTTAAACACGCCCCCGCGGGGCTCCATGTAGTTGTTTTGTCTTACACAGGAAGCAAAAGGAAAGGGAAAAGGCGAGCCCGGCGCGGCCCGCCTCGCATCGGCCTGCAGAGGCGGCGTAGGATGCCTCCGGGGCTCAGGCGGACTCCCTCTCGTGCTTCACCGGGGCGCGGCGACGGACGGATGAACAACCACCCCCCAGGTAGGCGCGACGGCGAGGGGGCTGGCTGCGGCCACCGCTGGAGGAGCCACCTGAAGAAGAGTTGGTGGAGCCTGAAGAGCGCAGGGCGCCGCCATCGGAGCGGGCGCTGTCTCCTCCATTGTCGTCGGAGCGAGGCCCCTGGCTGCGGTCGTCGCCCTCGGGGCAGCATCCTGCGCGGCGACCATCTTCCCCAAACACCCTCACATGGAGGGTGCCGTCGCTGTCGAACTTGAAGTGCAGGGTGCACCGCTGGCCCAGGCCGCGTGTGCGGGCAAACGTCTGCTAGCCACGGGTCAGGGCCCCATTCCCGGAAGGGGAGACCTCAAGCGAAACCCAGGAGGCCCTCCTGCAGCAACCGTCAGCCTGAAGCCAGAAGCCGCACCGGGCGCTGGCCGGCAGCTCGCCGATGAAGAAGCGAGGGAGCTGGAGCCAGGTGTTGGTCGGGTCCGCCGACCACACGATGAACTCCGGCAGCACCTCCACCGAGCAAAAGCGCGGCCTGGGGGGCCGCGCAGTCACAACCTGCCTTCCCTTGGCAGCCGAGCGCTCACCGCCATGTGGAGAACCATCCCTGTGACAACGAGGAGCCGCAGCGGGGACCGCGGGATACTTGCGGGGACGACCCCGGCCGCGCTTGGCCGGGGGGAGTCGGGCCCCGCCCGACTAGCCTTCCCCTTCTCCGCGGCTGAGAACCTCTTTGGAGCCATGCGAGCGACAGGCGGCAAGAGAGAGGAAGGAGAAGAGAAGCAGGAAGGGGCGAACTGGCGGAGCTTACGCGGCCCCATACTTATAGCCGAAGAAGGCCAACCGTCGAGCACCACGATCGTAGGTAATAATGACCCATATCTACGCATGCAGGGACTAGTCAAGTCACACAGTTGCTAGAGCGTCACGGGGAAGCGGAGACGCCCACGTCCTATCAAACCGCCACGCGGCGCCCAAGGCCACAGGCTATCAGGGCCCGCGGCGCTTCGCCCTTGCCCTTTCGCCTCTCGGCACGGCCAAGTCCGGGCGCGCCTTGGGCCCCGGGGCTACTGTCGGCGTTCTGGGAACGGGGGTCCCCAGACTTGCCTGCCTGCGGCTCGCGGCGTGGCTCCAATGGAGGCCCGGTACGGCCCGTGTTCATCAATACGATGCCCAAGACCCTCGCGAGGGGCCAAGCCTCACGGGGAGGACGACGCAGTGCTTCCTCAGGCGCGGCCTCCTCAGGCTGGCTCATGAGGAGGCGGAGAGATCAAGGCAGGGTACCTCGCGAGGTGCCCATGACGCAAGCCGTGACGACCAAGGGCGCCAGGTGGGCGCCAGACCGCACAGTGTCCTCCCCTTTCCTCTTTGGTGCAAAGGGGGCAAGCGCAGGCGAGAGGATCAAGCAAAGGCATCCATTTCGGTGCAACGAGACCAAGACCAGTCCAACGGTGGGAATGAGCTCATCGTGGAGCCCAGAGTGGCGTCACCACAGGGCCTTTGGCAGGCGAGGACCAACTTTGGTCAGGATAAGTGTACTGTATGTTCCCCTTCGAATTGGCCAATTGTTGGCGCCCTTCCCGCTCAATATTTGGGGAGAGGCCCAAGGCCTTTGCCTATAAATAGGACTAGCCACCCCCGGGGTAGAGGCATCGGGTATCCAGAATCCGAGCAAAGAGAGAGAGAGAGAAGGGCGGCTGAACTCCCTTAGCAGTTCATCGTCCTAGCCAAGAACAGGCCCTCGCGAGGCTGTTCTCTTTTGTACTAATCATCATCATCATCAGCCCAAGAGGCAATCCATCCACTCACAAAACTAGAGTACGGTATTACACCACAACGGTGGCCCGAACTAGTATAAACCCTGTGTCTTTTGTGTTGTTCTTTTAGACGAAGAGGTAGAGGCCAGAATCTCCGCGCGCACCCCAGAGTTCGAACCTTAAGGGTCTGCCGGAACCCACGATCCGACAGAAAGGGTACTCATAATCATGACAAGTTTTATAAATATAATCATCACTACTTGTTAGCATAAGTTTTATCACAATAATCATCATAAGTAGCAACTTTGTTCTCATCATAATCGATTGAAACCTCTTCCGAAATAGTGGATACATCACTAAATAAAGTCATGACCTCTCCAAATCCACTTTCAAAGATATTATAAGATTCAACATCCTCCAATATTGTGGGATCACTACTTCCTAAAGTTGGCACTCTTCCAAACCCACTTTCATCAATATAATCATCATAGGTAGAAGTCATGCTATCATCATAACAACTTTGCATATCAAAACTTGAGAGGCTAAAAATATCATCATTATTAAACTTAGCATCCCCAAGCTTGGGACAAACATTAATTTCAGCAAATATATTCTCAAATATGTCATCCTCATCAAACATAGCTTCCCCAAGCTTGGGCCTTTTCATATCATAAGCATAATCACTCTCATCATTAATAGCATGGATAGCACCAATAGTATAGCAATTATTATATTCTTTCAAGCAAGTACCAAAAAGATTTTCAAGATCATAAGAAGTATCATTATCTTCCCAATCATAATCATCACAAGAAGCAATAGGCATAACGAGATCATCATCAAGTATATCATTTTCATGAGGCACAACAATAATAGGAGCAACTTTATTTGGGAGAGATACCTTTTTACCTCTCTTCCTTTTTCTTTTCTTCTTCTTCACCACATCATGTGTGGGTTCAATCCTCTTTTTGGAGCTCCTTATTAATGAGATTGGTTGAATAGAAGGCTCCTCCTCGTTACCTGATTCATCATAATAAATAATAGGAGGATATTGGGAAGTCTCTTCCCTTTCATTAGTATTCTCTTCATCCTCTATTTGTTTTCTTTTCTTTATGTAATTGGCAATATAAGGGTTTTCAATGCAATTCACCGCACAATACATATAAATTTCTTCTAGATCAATATCGAGGAATTTCTCAAGGTTATATTCTGGAATATGCTTAGTTTGACGTTTCAATTCTTCATAACCCAAAAGCAAACTTAGTTCATTATAATGCGCAAGGGAAATCAAGTCATCACAATTTTTGGACACAATTCGGTCATTGTTGGGGATATTGCTATTTGCGATAAACCGGCCTACAGGGCCCGGGTTAGCTCCGTCAATGGACCCAAGATGTTAAAGCCCAAGGAGAAATAGAAGGGCCCAAGGCCTATAATCGGTTTAAAGGTTTATGGCCGTAAACCGGCCTGAGGTAAACTTGCATTGTAAGTTAGGAATACAGAGACCAACCCGGGCACGTTTATGAACCGGAGGTTGGGATTTTGTAAACCGACGGGCGTCACCCGTGTATATAAGGGGACGACCCGACGACGGTTTAGGGACAGACAACAACAACTCGAGGTTTAGGCGAAGCTTATTGCTCCCTAGCCCTCGAAACACATCAATCCCATCACAACTAGACGTAGGCTTTTACCTTCATCGAAGGGGCCGAACTAGTATAACACTGTGTCCTTGCGTCCGTTTTAACCCCTTCAAGTTAACCCGTTGCGATGGCTCCACGACTAAGTCCTTTTGCTAGGACATCTGCCGTGACAAATCCACGACAGTTGGCGCCCACCGTGGGGCTATCGCGAGATGGTTTCAAGTTCTTGGAGGGCCGCTTTGAAGGACTCGAGGGCTACCCTGTGGGCCGGATGACCAAAAGTCGTCGCGGAAAACTCTACATCGAGAGCACAGGCTGGGGCCCCGACGCCGGCTCGATCGAGTACGGGTACCGGGTCCCCTTTGGCGGCATCCATGTTTTCATCGGCAAGATCGGTGAACCGGGCCCCGAGCCGGGCGTCTGCACCGACCTCGTCGAGACAGCTCAGCGCACGAGATCGGCCCTGGTTAAACCGACCAGGAAGCGCGCCTTCGTGGGAGTCATCCACGGAGGAAGCTACGAGGAAGGATCCGAATCCGGTGGCGAAACCGCCATCTACTCCGGCGATGAAACGTCAACCGGGGAAACCGAGTCTCTATATCAGCTGCAAGATGATCGGATTGGGGGCAGCTCCGATGGCGACAGTATTCCGGACCCCTCTGGTCTGCCCAATCGAGTTGGGATCTTCATGGCTGGAACACAGGCGGCGCCACATTCATCAACTGCGGCAGCAGTGATCTCCGGATCGGCAGCGGCAACGGCTGCGCGAGCAGGGGGCCCTGCGGACTCACCAGCCCAAGTATTGTCAGATCTGTTTGACGCACTGGCAGTGCTTATGGCGGAGGCCAACCCGGTGGATCAGGAGGTTCACAATGCCGAGATTGCCAAAGTGAGAGAACAGATCACTCAAGCTAAAGCAGGGCTGGCAGCAGAAGAGGCCAGGATGACGGCAGAGCGCGCCGCTTTAGATGCACAGGTTTACAGGCTCATGATGGACCAGAATGCATCTCAGGAAGTCCTGAAGAGGAAATTCCGATCTCGATTGCCCGCAGCCCTCGATGCCAGAAATCTCTTCAACACCCCTGGAGCGGGGGCCAATAATCCGCCGGGGGTAAACCGTGCTGAAGCAATAGTTGGCGCCCCGGTTCAGCACCGTATAATAAACCTGCCTCGTCACAACACTGGTACACCACAGGCCGTGCCAACACCATCGGGCCATTATTCCAACCCAATGGATAACCTCGTTGCGGCGGCAGCTCGGTTGGAAGCCATTCCGATCGAAGGCGATTCACCGCAGGATGTAGAGACACGCCGAGTCAAGGAGCTCCTTAGGACCGCTTTGGCCCAACAAGAAGCATATTCGCAAAGCCGTGATCGGATTCACTCCACCCCTCGCCCCAGCAGGAGCTATAGCAGGCGCATGGAGGAGCCGGCTGTTTCAAGTAATGCCAGGCGTGAAGCGCTCCGCGGCAACAATCCGGCTGGCGTCGACAATGCTCAGGAGATGGTGGATCGCGCCCGTGCGCAGGAGGCCGGATTAGCAGCGCAGCATCAGGCTCGTCAGCTTACACCTATCTTCCCAACTGCTATGATTGAACCGGGGGTGGCTTCTAGTTCCTTGGGAGTACCGTGCCTCGTTCCCGCTTTGCGCAACGTACGCCTGCCTAAGGACTTCAAAGGCCCCCGCAAGGTACTAAACTACACGGCGGATCAGCCTCCGGAGACATGGGTGGAGAGCTATGAGATGGCTATGGAGATGCTGGATGTGGATGACACGGCATGTGCGAAGTATTTTACCATGATGTTAGAAGGGACGGCCCGGACTTGGCTAAAGAGCCTACCGCCTAATTCCATTAATTCGTGGGCCCAGGTGCGAGCCCGGTTTATCAAGAATTTCAGGGACACGTGTAAACAGCCAATGTCGATAGTTGACCTAGCAGCTTGCGTTCAGCAAGAAGGGGAGTCAACTACCCATTGGGTACGCCGGGTATCAGAAGTTTTGCACTCATCAGATCGCATCAACGCAGACACCGCCGTGGTGCTGTTGGAAGGCAACTGTCGGTTTGGCCCTTTGAAGCTAAAGTTAGGTCGGATGAAGCGTGATTGCACGGATATGGGAACGCTCATGACCGCTTTAGTGAAGTATGCGGATTCTGACAGTACCAAGGATCCTGACTCTGGTGACGACAAAGCAGGGAAGGGAAAGAAGAATAGCAATACCAAAGGCCAGCAGCATCAACCAACTGGCAATGGAGGCGGAGGTAAGCGTAAACCGGATGGGAGCGTGGATTTTGTGGCCAACACCAGTGCACAGAATAAGGGCCAGCGACGTAAGGGGAAACAGCCAGGTTTTCACGGAAATCCCGGTCCTAATCCGGAGCGTTTGAACTTTTTCTTAAACCAGCCCTGTCCGAAGCACGGAACAAAGGAGGAGCCAGCAACCCACCTTAGGAAGGATTGTTACATCATGAAGGAATTCAAAAGCTCAAACATTTTCCAATATGATCACGGCTCTGGCGGCGGTTCAGGTTCTGGATCAGGGTACGGCGGCGGAAATTCCGGTCCAGGGTTCAATGGTAATCCGGGCGGACAGAACAGCCAAAATAATCAAGGTAATCAAAGTGGTTACAGCCAGCAGCAACAGCAGCAATCAGGTTATCAGAGCAACCCGAAACAGTTGAGTAGTGGACAGTATCATGTTTTTACTACAAGCTTGGATAAAGGGGATAGAAATCTTCAGAGGCGGGCAGTTAGTGCTGTTGAACCGGCCGCGCCTCACTATCTGCGCTGGTCGGAACAACCAATCATATGGAGTCGAGAAGATCATCCTCCCAGGGTTTATAATCCGGGTCAGTTAGCATTGGTGGTGGCGCCTCAGGTGGGAGGTTACAAGCTCACCAAGGTACTCATGGACGGAGGAAGCAGCATTAACATCTTGTATTATGAGACCTTCCGTCGCATGGGACTGGTGGATAAGGATCTCAAACCGACCAATACGGTGTTCCATGGGGTGGTGCCTGGCAAGTCTGCGTACCCTGTTGGTAAGATAGCCCTAGAAGTGGTCTTCGGCGATAGTCACGATTCCAGATCAGAGACGCTGACGTTTGAAGTGGTTAAAATCCAAAGTCCATACCACGCTTTGTTCGGACGACCGGCCTATGCAAAATTTATGGCACGGCCCTGCTATGTATATCTGCAACTCAAGATGCCGGGTTACAAGGGCACTATAACGGTTCATGGGAGCCGTCGAATCGCTTTGGAATGCGAGGAAGGAGATGCTACTTATGCAGAATGGGTTTGTGCTACGGAGGAGTTAAAGCAGTACAAAGACAATGTTGATCCGGAGGACATGACTTCATTAAAGAAGCCAACTACGGACCACGATCCGGCCTTGAAGTTCAAATCAGCTGTTGAAACTAAGCTTGTTGACTTCGTACCTGGCGATTCGTCCAAGCAGTTCAGCGTCAGTGCAAACTTGGATCCAAAATAGGAAAGCGCGCTCATCGAGTTCATCTGTGAGAATCGGGACATCTTTGCATGGAAGCCGTCTGACATGCCTGGTGTACCGAGGCGACTCGCTGAGCACACTCTTAATGTGGATCCTAAGTATAAACCGGTAAAACAGTTCCTACGCCGGTTTAACGAAGAAAGACGTAAAGCGATTGGTGAGGAAGTAGCCAGGCTCCTTGCAGCTGGTTTTATTATTGAGGTTTTTCATCCCGAGTGGCTTGCTAATCCGGTGCTGGTTCTTAAGAAAAACGGCACCTGGCGCATGTGTGTGGATTACACAGATTTGAATAAAGCTTGTCCAGCGGATCCTTTTGCTCTCCCCCGTATTGATCAAATCATTGATGCTACGGCAGGTTGCGAGCATTTGAGTTTTTTGGATGCCTATTCGGGTTATCATCAGATCAAGATGGCAGTTAAGGACCAGGAGAAGACAGCGTTCATTACTCCCTTTGGAGCCTTCTGCTATGTTTCTATGCCCTTCGGGCTCAAGAGTGCGCAGGCTACTTATCAGCGGTGTGTGCAAAATTGCCTCCATGAACAGATTGGTCGTAATGTACATGCCTATGTGGATGACATTGTGGTCAAGTCACGAAAGAAGGAGACCCTGGTTGACGATTTGAAGGAAACCTTTGATAACTTGAGGGTGTACCAAATGATGCTCAACCCAGCTAAATGTGTTTTCGATGTACCTGCAGGCAAATTGTTGGGATTCTTAGTGTCCCATAGAGGAATTGAGGCCAATCCGGAAAAGATCACAGCCATCACCTCCCTAGCCAAACCGAAATGCGTCAATGATGTTCAGCGCGTGGCCGGGCGGATTGCTGCGTTAAGCCGGTTTATCAGCCGCCTCGGTGAAAAGGCGATCCCCTTGTATCAAATGCTCAAGAAGACAGATCAATTTGTCTGGAGTCCGGAGGCTGATAAAGCGTTTGAGGACTTGAAGCGACAGTTAGTCAATCCGCCAGTGTTGGCAGCCCCCGTTGATAAAGAGCCACTCCTGTTATACGTTGCTGCGAACGCCAGAGCGGTCAGCGTGGCGATTGTGGTAGAACGCAGGGAGGCTGGGAAGGAGCATCCGGTTCAGCGTCCGGTTTACTATATCAGCGAAGTGCTTATCGAGTCCAAGCAAAGGTATCCGCATTGGCAGAAGCTGGTATATGGTGTTTTTATGGCAAGCCGGAAGCTGAAGCAATATTTTCAAGGGCACCCCATCACGGTGGTCAGTTCTGCTCCTTTGGGTGACATCATACAGAACCGGGAGGCGACCGGTCGGATTGCCAAGTGGGCTATCGAGCTTGGGCCGCACGGTTTAAGATACGTACCCCGGACGGCCATAAAGTCACAAGCACTTGTCGACTTCATAAACGATTGGACAGAGTTACAAGCACCTGAGGAGAAGCCAGATAACACATATTGGACTATTCATTTTGACAGATCCAGACAATTGGAAGGCTCGGGGGCTGGAGTCGTTTTAACTTCCCCACGAGGAGACAAGTTTTGTTATGTCCTCCGTTTAATGTTCCCCTGTACAAACAATGCGGCTGAGTATGAAGCTTTGCTTCATGGTCTTCGGATGGCTAAAGAGATGAATCTGAGCCGCGTTAGGTGCTTTGGTGATTCGGATCTAGTGGCTCAGCAAGTATCTGGCACCTGGGATTCTAAGGACCCGCTCATGGCTGCATACCGTCGTGAAGTAGATATGGTGGCAGGGCATTTCAAAGGCTATCAAGTGGACCATGTGGACCGCAGAAAGAATGAGGCAGCGGACGCTTTAAGCCGCTTGGGCTCTCAGCGTAAACGGTCCCACCCAATGTTTTCTTGGATGTATTGTATCACCCATCGGTACAGCTCCCCGGTGAATTGGAGTTGGCTATTCCTGATCCGGAGGCTCAGTTAGTGGCGGCTCTTCACGTCATCTCGGATTGGACGCTTCCTTATCTGGCATATATGAACCGGGGTGAGTTGCCAGAAGACGAAATCTTGGCTCGGCAGATAGTACGGCGGTCCAAGTCTATGACCATTCTCAAAGGGGAGCTACATCATCGCAGCGTGTTCGGAGCGCTGCAACGGTGCGTATCCCCTGAGGAGGGGTGCGAAATATTACGTGAAATACATGAAGGGGATTGTGGCCACCACGCCGGTTCAAAATCATTGGTGGCTAAAGCGTTCCGCCATGGTTTCTACTGGTTAACTGCTCATGCTGATGCAGAAAACCTGGTCAGGCGATATGATGGTTGCCCGAAATTTTCTAGACGAGCGCACATACCGGCTCAAGAATTGAGGATGATTCCAATTACTTGGCCGTTTGCGACTTGGGGGCTCGATATGGTTGGGCCTTTTAAACGTTCCAAAGATAAGAAGACCCACCTATTGGTGGCGGTTGACAAATTTACAAAGTGGGTGGAGGCAGAACCTGTCAGTAAATGTGACGCGGCCACGGCGGTTCGGTTTATAAAGAGGGTGATCTTCCGGTTTGGTTTTCCACACAGCATCATCACAGATAATGGTACCAATCTATCCAAAGGTGCCATGAAAGAGTTCTGCGCACGTGAGCATATACGGCTTGATGTTTCTTCTGTAGCTCACCCACAATCTAATGGTCAAGCAGAACGAGCGAATCAAGAGATCTTGAGAGGTATCAAACCCCGGCTTCTGGTCCCTTTGCAGAGGACGCCGGGTTGTTGGGTTGAGGAGCTACCGTCTGTATTATGGAGCATCAACACCACGCCTAACAGATCCACGGGGTTTACGCTGTTTTTTATGGTCTATGGAGCAGAGGCGGTTCTCCCAAGTGATATACGACATGATTCACCTCGTGTGGCAGCTTATGTTGAAGCGGACAACGAGCAGGCACGACAGAACGCTCTTGATTTGTTGGATGAGGAACGTGACTTAGCAGCTGCCCGTTCAACGATTTACCAGCAAGATCTTCGCCGTTACCACAGCCGTCGGGTTAGAACCAGAACCTTTCAGGACGGGGATTTGGTGCTCCGGCTCATCCAGGATCAGTCTGATATGCATAAATTATCCCCGCCTTGGGAAGGACCTTTTGTGGTCAGCAAGAATCTGAATAATGGGTCATACTACCTGATTGATATTCGAGAGTGCAAAGATTCACGCACATCAGAGGAGGAGACCAGCAGGCCGTGGAACATAGCTCATCTTCGGCCTTACTATACATGAGCCTTGGGCTCTGCTTATGTACATATCATGACCATGTATATATTATGATCAATATAATTAACCGGAGCCTCGAGTAAAGCGGGGTCTCTGTTTTTCTTCATATCATGCGTGGTTACACGGAGTTGATTCGCTTTAGGGCAACCTCCGGTTTACCCCTTGAGGTCGCTTCACAGAAGATCAACAAGTCAGTTGGGGACCTAGTCGACCTGAACCGTAGCTACACCTCCGGGGAGCTTGGTCATGTCTTGACGACGGTAATGCCTTCTGGCTGGCACATTTGCCACTAAGTCAGTTGGGGACCTAATCGACTTGAACCGTAGTTACACCTTATGGGAGCTCGGTCATGTCTTGATGATGGTAATGCCTTCTGATCGGCTTTTAAACAGCCAATAAGTCATTTGGGGGCTTGGTCGTGTCCGAACCAATGCAATGCCACTTGATCGGCCCTAGGCCACTGAGTCACTTGGGGGCTTGGTCGAATCCGAACCAATGCAATGCCATTTGACCGGCAGATTTGCCACGATTCAGTTAGGAACCTAGTCGACTTAAACCGTAGCTACACCCCTTGGGGGCTTGGTTTTTTTTGTCTTGACGATGGTAATGCCTTCTGAACGGTTCATAGCAACCACCATTTGCACGCGTTTTATTATTGCGTTTCCTCTCGTATTTGGTTGTTTGTTATCTTCCTTCTCGTGGTGTCTTTGTTCTTTGGAACGACAAATACTTTTAAACCGATTCAGCTGACACAACCTGGTCCGTTTTTTAACCCGGAGGCAAGTTGCCCGGTTTGGCAAAGGAGCAGCACGGTTCGTATGGTCGAAAGACCGTCCTTTGTACCCAGCAAAGACAGGAAACACAAGTTGGAAAAAGTCATGGCAAGGGCATCAGTACCCGTGCACAAAGGCGCATTCAAAGGCAGAGGTATTAACTATCTTATTACAAGGCAGCGTAGTGCCTGAATATATTGTTTTTTTTACGGGTTAACGTCACCAATTAAGGTGAACCGGAGCTTTGATTACGCCTGTTCGCCGCCTCGGTTCGAAGGTTGTGGATCATCCTGCGCCGCTTCAGCCTCCTCATGGCTACCCATTGGCTGGAAATCAGCAGTGGTCCAGTCGATTCCCATTAATGCTTGAAAGACAGCTTCTTCATGAATTAGCAAAGACGGTTCAATGTCAGGGGCGTAGGTATGCGTACGGATTGGAGGAATAAGGTTTTCCGCTTCAGGGATCGGGGCAGCTACTCGCTTGTTCTGGTTATCATATTGGGCCTGATAATGTGTCAGATCTGCTTCTTCAGCCAATTGACAAGCCAGGGGGCGCACCGCCCGGTTTATCGCCCTCAAGTCATTTTCGCCGAAATCTGAACCGTCTTCTTTCAAGCTGGGGTATCCTTGTGCCGCTTCGACAGGATCAAAGTCTGGTACCCACGCTTTGGCCCGGATCAAGGCAGTGATGGCTCCGGTTCGAGCAGCTGATCTTTTTAACTCTTCAATCCGGGCAGGAAGCATGGATAACCTTTTTAACGTGTCTTGAATCAGAGACGGTGCGGGGTTGTTATGCGATGCAGTGGTGATAACTCTCTGTGCTTCGGTATACAACTGTTCAATCAAAGTATAAGCAGCTTTGAGTTTCATCCGCACATCAGAACCCAAGTGTCCAATACGTGTGCCTGCAGTGTTTTAAGATGGATTACAAACCGGACATAGGATATAGCAGACAAAGTGCAAATTGGAGGAAGGGCATCAAGAGAAATTTACCAAAGACGGCAGAGGTCATGGAGTGTATTTGTCGCTTTACGGTGGATAATTCATCAACCACCAGTTTGAGAGCAGCTTCGGCATTTTCAGCCCTTTTAATCAAAAGAGCCTTTTCTGTAGCCCAATCAGCTTGTTCCTTCTTGCGGCTTTCTTTCAGCTGTTCCATGACGTTTAAGGCATTGGTCAATTCTTCCTTCGCTTTTGCAGTTTCAGCCTGCTGGGTTTTTAGGATTTCCTGAAGGTCCGAGACTTGTTTCTCTTTGGTTTTCAGATCCGCCTGCAGCAGGTCATCAGCAGTGTTCAGAAAATATTGCACGGTTTGGAAGTATCAACCACACAAGCAAGTTATGTGCTCGATACTTGGGGGCTAATGCGTACTTGATCTTAACGCATGTTTTACATTACAAAAGTCCCAAGATTAATACAAGTATTTAAACTTGGCACTTGGGGGCTAATGGTTATTTGATGATGTTTTCTGGTTACGACCTATGTTGAAGCCCTGTTTTTATCAAACCGGACCTTGGTTGTCAAGGCAGTATGATTCGGATTACCATCTCGGGTTGGAAGAAATTGAGAAGCTAAGTTGCAATAGAATGAAGCACAAGAGAGTTACCTCAAGTTTTTCTTTCATCATCCTGATCATGCCAGCTTCATAATCGCGACTGGTATACAGTCGGTTTAGATACCCAGAATGAAGATCTTGGGCGCTTAAAGCGGCATACGTTGAGGAATCAATGTCCCATTTGCCCTTTATGGCCGAGATTTCTTCCTTAGCAGTATGCTTGGCTAAGGTAGCAGAGTTCCCCGGTTCAGCGCGACCAATGCCGGTAATCACAACATCATCATCTTTGGAATCGCTGCTCTGCATTGGCACTGTCGGTTTATCAACAGTTCCAGAAGGGTTGATGGATTCTTCAACCCGAACAGGACTGGCAGGCTGATCGGTATGGCTGGCAGGATTGGTAGGCCTTTCTTCAGCGGTGGCAGTTGAGTGGCTGAAGATTCACCAAAAGATGAATGGGAAGTGACCTGATAATCGGAGTCAGATGGATTAAGAGGCTGACGAATTAAACCTGCTTTAGGAGGAAAGCTAACGCATAAATCGGAGACCTCTGAGCGGCGTTTCCAAACCGGGCTGTTCGGTAAACTGGCGGAGGTAACTACCTGGCCACTGTGCCGGGTGGTGCGACGAGCTACATGTTGCTGGGTCTTCACAAGAAATTTGGGATCCAAGTAAGCAAGGGGATGAGAAAATTTAACTTTCCGGTTTGCTTGGCGAGGTTTTTTCAAAGGCAAAGGGACTGGATCAGAAGAAAGAATAGTTACCTCTGGGCCTTCAGCATTACTCGCTTCAGCGTCGTCCTGACAAATATCATCATCAATAAGGCGTATAAAAAGTAAGCCAACTGAATCAAGGTCTACCTCAAGGTCCGGATTACCCACATCATCCTCATCTAATTCCGGGGTAGAGGAAGCGGTGTTCCTTTTCTTCTGAGCAGGCTTCTTGACCCTTGTTTTGGGTCGGGTTACCTTTTCTGTTGGCTCTGGAAGAAGCTTCTTGCTCCAAAACGGATCATCTCCCTGTTTCAGAAAGGATTGGAGTTAACAGTATACATATAAGGAGATCATAAATTCTATAGCAAACAGAGGTGAGATGCTTACAGCAGGTGGTTTATTTGTAGCACAAAAGGGAAGCAGGCCGGTTCGGGCGCAAACATATTCCGGTTCATTCAGCATCTTTTTCACAGCTTCAGTAACTTCGTCTTCCGTCAGCTGAATGTTGCAGTGCCTCAAAGGATCATTAACCCGGCACGTGTATTTGCACATTAAACCGGAGCGGACACTAAGGGGCAGGATACTCCATGAAATCCAGCAACGGGCAAGATCCACTCCTGTTAAACCGTTAGCCATGAAGGCTCTGAGCTTGGACAGTTGAGGGGCATATTTACTCCTCTCTTTGGCGGTTAGCCTTGGGGGAAAGGGGTGTGTATTGCTAAGTCTCTCTGGACGGAAGCCAGGCAGAGGATTTTCTTCAGCAGGGGAAGTATCTTTGCAATAGAACCAAGTGTGATTCCATTCTTGCGGATGACTATGCAGCTTGGCGTGAGGATAAGTCACTTCTTTCCTCTTTTGAATCGCCATACCACCCAGTTCCATGTTAGGGCCATCGGTGAATTCAGTACGTCGGTTTAAATGAAAACAGTCTCGGAACAACTCTACAGTAGGTTCCTCCTGGAAGTACACCTCACAAAGCACTTGAAAATGGCAGATATTCGTGACTGAGTTTGGACCAACATCTTGCGGGCGTAACTGAAAATTAGCCAGGACGTCCCGGTAAAATTTTGAACCGGGTGGATTAAAGCCCCGGGCCAGGTGATCCGCAAACACAACAACTTCTCCTTCCTGTGGGGTAGGAGGACATTCATTCCCTGGAACCCTCCAATGGATGGCATTTTTGCTACTCAAGGCGCCAGTCAGAACTAAGTTGTTTAATTGGGTCTCGGTGATGCGAGAGGGAACCCAGTTGCATTCGTATATCTGTTTTGCCATGAGGAAATCTACAAGACAAGGGTATTCCGGTTTGAGAACAGGCGTGATTGTAAATCGAAGATGCTCTTATATAAACCGGAGTTATCTAGAATGATATCATCTGACGGTTCATCAAGGGGACTAATGGATATATAGTTTGGGTTGTTCGCTCTGCTAAAAGTTAAACCGACCAGATCTAACAGTTATGAATATGAAAGCGGAAATAGATCCCGTACTGATTCTTTCAAAACAATGGATCTACAGCTAGGGCAAAAAAGAAGTAAAAATATGAGGTTTGGCTCGCAGCAGAACAGCACAAGTTCGACAAGCAGGGGAATGAGTGAGATCTAAGGAGATGAGTACAGATTTATGGCGAATACTGAGAGTGACTACAAATCACAATATAAGTGTCATAATCTGTTCACAAAAACTTGCTATGGAGATGAACAATGAACAGTGGCAGGGTAGGGATGACGAACCCTAGAACAGATCTAAAGCAAGAAGAACAGGAACCTTACCTGGATCCAAACGGATACGGAGGGTCGCCGCGGTACTCTGGTCCGGTCAGGTTGATGCAGCGGCCTAAGTTGATGCAGTAGTTGACGGCGGCGGCGGAGCTCCGGAGTCTGAGTCGCGAGGAAGACGAAGAAGAAGGGGACGAAAGGGAGGAAAGGAAGATGGCCTTCTAGTCCTATTTATAAGGCGCGGCGCGCGTGCCAGGCGCGCGAATCCAGGAGCCGGTGATTTCGGGAGCCCAGCTGTCGCCTTGATTATTGCGGATTTAGTAAAAAGAAACGGTAACTTTATGCTGACGTCATATCGGTTTACAGCAGCAAGATGAGACGATGGAACGGCGGTTTAACAGTTACTGGAAGACATTTGAAGACAGAAATTTTTATTAAGGATTGACATGAACCTGTTCAAATCAATCTGGGGCCTAATGTTGGGGATATTGCTATTTGGGATAAACCGGCCTACAGGGCCCGGGTTAGCTCCGTCAATGGACCCAAGATGTTAAAGCCCAAGGAGAAATAGAAGGGCCCAAGGCCTATAATCGGTTTAAAGGTTTATGGCCGTAAACCGGCCTGAGGTAAACTTGCATTGTAAGTTAGGAATAGAGAGACCAACCCGGGCACGTTTATGAACCGGAGGTTGGGATTTTGTAAACCGACGGGCGTCACCCGTGTATATAAGGGGACGACCCGACGACGGTTTAGGGACAGACAACAACAACTCGAGGTTTAGGCGAAGCTTATTGCTCCCTAGCCCTCGAAACACATCAATCCCATCACAACTAGACGTAGGCTTTTACCTTCATCGAAGGGGCCGAACTAGTATAACACTGTGTCCTTGCGTCCGTTTTAACCCCTTCAAGTTAACCCGTTGCGATGGCTCCACGACTAAGTCCTTTTGCTAGGACATCTGCCGTGACAAATCCACAACAGTCATGAAACAATTTGAAATTGATATTTAAATGACCATGTTCATTGCAAAGTTCACAAGTACGGCTAATATATCTTAAATCTCCAGCACTAACTTCTAGCCTTTCTTGCAACAATTTGGTTTCTAAGTACTTATGCCTCTTGCAATATCTATCTTCCCTATTTGGTGTGTACTTACAAACCCAATGCACTCCACAAAAATGGACATGTTTATAGGAGGCATTTTCATCATAACTAGTGCAATCATCATTAGTACTATGGATATTCAAGGAGTTCGTACTAACAACATTGCAATCATGCTCATCATTCAAAGATTTATTGCCAAACAATTTAATGCATTCTTCTTCTAACACTTTGGCACAATTTTCCTTTCCATCATACTCACGAAAGATATTAAAAAGGTGAAGCGTATGAGACAAACTCAATTCCATTTTTTGGTAGTTTTCTTTTATAAACTAGACTAGTGCTAAAACAAGAAACAAAAAGATTCGATTGCAAGATATAAAGATATACCTTCACTTACCTAGCCTCCCCGGCAACGGCGCCAGAAAAGAGCTTGATGTCTACTACTCGACCTTCTCCTTGTAGACGTTGTTGGGCCTGCAAGTGCACAGGTTTGTAGGACAATAGCAAATTTCCCTCAAGTGGATGACCTAAGGTTTATCAATCCGTAGGAGGCGTAGGATGAAGATGGTCTCTCTCAAGCAACCCTGCAACCAAATAACAAAGAGTCTCTTGTGTCCCCAACACACCCAATAAAATGGTAAATTGTATAGGTGCACTAGTTCGGTGAATAGATGGTGATACAAGTTTAATATGGATGGTAGATATAGGTTTTTGTAAACTGAAAATATAAAAACAGCAAGGTAACAAGCGGTAAAAGTGAGCGCAAACAGTATTGCAATGACAGGAAACAAGGCCTAGGGTTCATACTTTCACTAGTGCAAGTCCTCTCAACAATAATAACATAGTTGGATCATATAACTATCCCTCAACATGCAACAAAGAGTCACTCCAAAGTCACTAATAGCGGAGAACAAACGAAGAGATTATGGTAGGGTAGGAAACCACCTCAAAGTTATTCTTTCCAATCAATCCGTTGGGCTATTCCTATAAGTATCACAAACAGCCCTAGAGATCGTACTAGAATAACACCTTAAGATACAAATCAACCAAAACCCTAATGTCACCTAGATACTCCAATGTCACCTCAAGTATCCGTGGGTATGATTATACGATATGCATCACACAATCTCAGATTCATCTATTCAACCAACACAAAGTACTTCAAAGAGTGCCCCAAATTTCTACCGGAGAATCACGACGAAAACGTGTGCCAACCCCTATGCATAGGTTCCTAATGTCACGAAACTCGCAAGTTGATCACCAAAACATACATCAAGTAGATCAATAGAATAACCCATTATCACCGCAGTTATCCCACGCAAGACATACATCAAGTGTTCTCAAATAATTAAAGACTCAATCCGATAAGATAACTTCAAAGGGAAAACTAAATCCATTACAAGAGAGAAGAGGGGGAGAAGAAACATAAGATCCAACTATAATAGCAAAGCTCGCGATACATCAAGATCGTGCCAAATCAAGAACATGAGAGAGAGAGAGATCAAACACATAGCTACTGGTACATACCCTCAGCCCCGAGGGTGAACTACTCCCTCCTCGTCATGGAGAGCGCCGGGATGATGAAGATGGCCACCGGTGAGGGTTCCCCCTCCGGCAGGGTGCCGGAACAGGGTCCCGAGAGGTTTTTGGTGGCTACAGAGGCTTGCGGCAGCGGAACTCCCGATCTAATCTCTGTTCTAGAAGCTTTAAGATAGGTAGGTATATATGGGTGCAGGAGGTACGTCGGTGGAGCTGCGGGAGCCACGAGGCAGGGGGGCGCGCCCCAGGGGGGTGGGCGCCCCCTACCCTCGTGAGCACCTCGTTCATCTTCTGACGTAGGGTCAAAGTCTATCTGGTAGGTTTCCTTCCAAAAATAACTTCTCCAGTTGATTTCGTTCCGTTTCGACTCCGTCTGATATTCCTTTTCTTCGAAACACTGAAATAGGCATAAAACAAAAAATCTGGGCTGGGCCTCCGGTTAATAGGTTAGTCCCAAAAATAATATAAAAGTGGATAATAAAGCCCAATATTTCCTAAAACAGTAGATAATATAGCATGGAGCAATCAAAAATTATAGATACGTTGGAGACGTATCAATTACGTCCAGGAGATGGATCTTGTTGCTGCAACGGCTTCAGAACCGAAGCAGATCATGCCCTCCGAGGCCACAAGGTCCGCAACGTTGGAGCCACACACGGACTTGACATCCTGCAATGTTTGCGTCAACGGAACTCCGGACTCGTCTCCGGCTTTACGTTCCGGATCGGGTGCGCCTGCGGACACCGAGCTAGATCGGTTATCGATTTTTGAATTTAGCACTGCAGACATCTTCCAACACTCAGCTTTGGGTGACGTAGTAAACTCTTTAAAGAACTTGTCCTTGAAGGAAGACCCACAGCCGAAGTATGTTTGGTTCGAGCTAGAGGCGGACGATGAGGAATTTTGCTTCCCACCCGCCACCCACTTTATAGCCACTGTCGATGACTTAACTGACGTGCTTGACAATGACTCCGAAGAAATCGACGATATGGACGACGATGCCAACAAGGAGCAAGGCCAAGACCCGCCATTTACTGGATGCTTGACGACCACCTCCTCAAACGACGTGTACATGGTTGATACACCTAAAGGATCTGGTGACGACAAAGAAGAGCCAGACACGAATAAACCCTCTGAGACGCAGTCCAAGTGCCGGCGCCCCAAACACCGCTCTAAGCCTCGTCGCTCAAAAGATAGCAATACTGGCACCGGATAAACTAGTACTCCGGGCGACGTCGAAAACAATGAAGACCCTGTCGGAGCTACATCCGAACAGGAGGAACATGACAACAGGCAAGACATCCCTGATGAACAGGCCATAGAAGATGACTCGGAGGACGATTGTTACCGTCCACCCTCCGAGGAGGAGACAAGCCTCGGCAACGAAGACTTCATCGTGCCTGAGGATCCTCTGGAGCAGGAGCGCTTTAAGCTTCATCTCATAGCCACTGCAAGGAGCCTGAAAAAGAAATAGCAGCAGATTCAAGCCGAACAAGACCTGCTCGTCGACAGATGGACTGACGTCCTGACAGCTGAAGAATACGACCTCAAGCGCCCAGCCAAGAGCTACCCGAAACGCAGACTGCTACCTCAATTCGATGAGGAAGCACCAGAGCACACGTCTCCCTCGCGTAATGCTGAACGACCACCACGTGGTCGAGACAGGACGGCCGACTGGCCGCCCCGCGGTCGGGATAAAGCGGCAACTCAGGCCGAACAGCAGCCTGCCCCACCGTCCCGTAAAAGTAGAGACGGAAGAGTTCGGGGTCACACGTTCGACCTCTGGTAGACACTGGACAGTAGAGCAGGACATACAAGATCGATCTACGGATCGCGAGGATGTGCCTCGAGGCACGACGACGGCTACCTATTCGGATGTGACAAACCTAACCACGCCCGGGCCGAATGCCGCAGACGGACTCCATCAGAGCTCCGTCGTGATGCATCCCGCTATAGAGGCGCCGCACACCCTCTCTGTTTCACAGACGAGGTGCTGGATCACGAATTCCCTGAGAGGTTCAAGCCTGTCAACATTGAATCATACGGCAGCACAACCGATCCTGCAGTATTGATCAAGGATTTTATTCTCCATATCCATATGGATCGAGGAGATGACCTCCATTCCATCAAATACCTCCCATTAAAGTTCAAAGGACCAGCTCGACACTGGTTAAATAGCCTGCCTGAGAATTCCATCGGCAGCTGGGAGGACTTGGAAGAGGCTTTCCTTGATAACTTCCAAGGAACTTATGTCCGGCCTGCAGATGCCGATGACTTAAGCCACATAGTTCAACAACCTGGAGAATCAGCCAGAAAATTCTGGACTAGATTCCTAACCAAAAAGAACCAGATCATTGACTGTCCGAATGCCGAGGCCCTAGCAGCCTTCAAATACAGCATCCGTGACAAATGGCTAGCACGCCACCTCGACCAACAAAAGCCAAAGTCTATGGCAGCCCTTACGACACTCATGACCCGCTTTCGCGCGGGTGAGGACAGCTGGCTGGCTCTTAGCAAAAACACAGTCAGCGAGGCAGGCCCCACTGAGACCAAGAACAGCACCGGCAAGTTCCGACGCAATAGACACAAATGCCAAAGCAATAGCGACAACACCGATGACACCATAGTCAACGCCGGATTCAGTGGCTCCAAGTCCGGCTAACGGAAGAGGCCCTACAAAAGAAACAACGAAGGACCTTCCAGCCTCGACCGCATACTCGACCGTCCGTGCCAAATTCACGGCACCCCAGATAAGCAAGGCAATCATACCAACATGGATTGTTGGGTCTTCAAGCAGGCTGGCAAGCTAAATGCCGAAAAGAAAATGGATCACAAAGTGAGGACGAGGACGAAGAGCCCCGGCAGCCGAACACTGGGGGGCAGAAGAAATTCCCCCCTCAAGTCAAAACGGTGAACATGATATACGCTACGCACATCCCAAAAAGGGAGCATAAGCGAGCACTTAGGGACGTCTACGCGGTAGAGCCAGTCGCCCCAAAATTAAATCTATGGTCATCATTCCCAATCACCTTCGATCGTCGAGATCACCCAACTAGTATCCGCCATGGCGGTTCAGCCGCACTTGTCCTGGACCCAACTATTGACGGGTTTCACCTAACACGAGTCCTGATGGACGGTGGTAGCAACCTCAACCTGCTTTATCAGGACACAGTGCGGAAGATGGGCATTAACCCCTCGCGAATCAAACCAACAAAGACTACCTTTAAAGGAGTCAAACCAGGCATAGAGGCCCGCTGTATGGTCTTCGGTTCTCCGGACAACTTCCAAAGCGAAGAGTTAATCTTCGATATCGTCCCCTTCCGCAGCGGCTATCACACACTGCTCGGACAAACCGCGTTTGCTAGATTCAACGTAGTGCCACACTATGCTTATCACAAGCTCAAGATGCCCGGTCCACACGGCGTCATAACAGTCAATGGCAATACGGAACGCTCCCTCCGAACAGAGGAGCACACCGCCACCCTAGCAACAGAAGTACAGAGCGGCCTTCTCAAGCAGCACCATAGTACGACTGTCGGGCCCTCAGACATCATTAAGAGGTTCCGGACTACACTGCAACAGGTCGGCGTGGCTCATCAAGAGCTCGACTAGCAATTCGGCCTCCGTCCCAGTCCCTATGAGGTAGTGGCATTCGTACCACGCATACACAATTACGCACTCAAAATTCCATGGACATCGGCGGAGGCACAAGATAACCCGGGGTCTACAGTTCGTTCAGACCGATCCCGGGCACACATACTTTTACTTTTTTCTTCTTTTTATTCTTATTTCAGGTCCCTTTTTCCGCGGGCCTGATCGCAAGTCCTTTAGAAGGATTGGCATACAACAGAGGCAAGCAGCATAGTTGTGTAGGGAAACCTCTATAGGTTCTTCTTGACGGTATTCATACTTATTTCTCAGGACCCGCACGTTGCGCCCTATTGATTCCGGCATGTTAAATAGCCCGGATACTTCTCGCACCATCTGTACAAGATACACCTTGACGTATCCATCCAGTTATAATAAAAATGGTTCGTGGCCCAGTTCCTATGGTTTTCTCTCCTTACTTCATTTTATTTCGATCTGCTTATTGGCTGCATCGGTACTCTTTTGTACGTTTCATATTCGCCAGGGGCTACTTGTCGCCCCACAATACGTAGCAAAAGTCCGAACACTTCTTATATATAAGTTCGGCACCCCGAATTTAGCATTATATGCATTGGCTCCGAATCATGTCTTTGGTCAATAGTTGTGTTGCCTGGCTCCTGTGCTTGCTACCCTACGTTCCGCTCCATCGGCTAGGGTAGTAAAGGGAGAACTACTGCGATTGTGCCCTGGCCTCGACCGGATGAGCACCTCCGTAGAGAAAGCCGAAAACTGACTATCATGATACGGTGAGAGCCGGTCAGCTGTTCGAGGGTTACAAAATCATTGGAGATTTTTCCTGCGTCATGCGAAGGATCGGCACTTACCGATCAGATGCTGACAGCACCCTGGCTTGGACCAGGGGCTGTGCACTTTCTTAATTATAAAACTCCTATGGCTAAGTGAGGGTGTTTAAGCCGTATAGTCTGATTTCCTTGTTCGTTGTGCTAAACAACTCCTCCAAAGGACCATATAGTTGGATCAAGATTGTTTAGATCCCATCCCGAACACCTCCGTACTACCTATGTGAGGGTAGAAGCCGATGACTGGCCAACTCTCAAATTACAAATAACACGGCCGCACAGGAGGAAACAATTAAAGCATAACAAAATTACATTACAGGCTTTGTTTCCATAATACAATGCGGGGGCAACATGAATACATTTATTCAAACACAATGTCCTGCGAACATTGAGCTACCACAAGTCGAGACCCTTCTATGACATCCGCAAAATATCTCTCGGGTGTGCGGTGCTCCATGCCCTCCGGCGGCCCGCTGGCAACTTCAACGACGTTCATCTTCGCCCACCACATCTTGCAATGAGCGAAGGCCATATGGGCACCTTCAATACAGGCAGAGCGCTTGACGACGTCCAGCCGCAGACAAGCCTCCACTAGACACCTCACGAGTCCGAAGTAGCTGCCGGGCATAGCTTCAGCTGGCCATAGCCGGATCATCACATCCTTCATGGCTAGTTCGGCCACCCGGTGCAGCTCCACCAGCTGCTTCAGCTGATCGGTGAAGGACACGGGATGCTCTGGCATCGCATACTGCGACCAGAATAGCTTCTCCGTAGAACCTCCTCCTTCAGCTCGGTAGAACTCCGCAGCGTATGATACGCTGTGTGGTAGATCCGCAAAAGCCCCTGGGGAACTCCGAACTCGGGTTAGTAAAAGGTACTGCTTCACCGCATCCTGGAGCTCCTGCTGGATTTCTTTGACCCGGGCCTTGAGCTTCTTACGGGTGGCTTGCTGTTGGACAGCCTTCTCCTCAGCCTCGCCCAGGGCCTTCCTCAGGGCCTCGACCTCGGTCGCGGCTCCTGCACATATTACGACACTACAGTCATTATACAGCGCCTACGCTGTCCGAACACACAGCAAGTCGTTACTCACCTTGCTTCTCCTGGAGCTGAACCCTAACCTCGCTGAGCTCATTCTCGGTCCGCTCCAGCCTCTGCCTGAATTCATAGACTTCGGCAGTATGCGAGGTTGCAGCCAACAGCGAGGCCTGCTTATGCATACATATTACATCAGTCTCCTGCAATAGAAGATTGATCCCCTGTCCGGTCCTCCTAGCCAAACACCGGACAGTGTATCAGGGGCTACTGACTACATGGGGTTTTTCTTTTCATGTCACTTACCTCGAAACCTGTCAACAGGTTGCTGCAGGCTTCGTTCAGTCCACTCTTGGCGGATTGAACCTTCTCGATCACTGCGCCCATAAGAACACGGTGCTCGTCCATAACGGAGGCACCTCGTAGCGCCTCCATCAGGATATCCGGCGCCCCCGGATGGACGGGAGCCACCGGCGGAAGCGGCGCACCCCCTCCTTCAAAGGGGGCTGCTCGCCCGACTCCGGAGCCATATAGGTCTCCGGAATCATATTCGGCTGAGGGCCGAACTGTATATGGCCCTCTTCGTCAGTCTCCATAAGGATTGGCTCCCCCATGTGTCTGGCAGTGGAGGTCTCGCCTTGTGGCATCTCTCGGACAGCGTCTGGGGCTCCTCCCTTCGGAGCGGTCCTCCGGGACAACACTTCGGTGTCGTCCCTGGCCCCGGGGGAGTAAGCGGGCAGTGGCGACATGCTCGCCATCTCCGACGGAGCCAACGAACCTCCAGATGATGATCACTGGATAAGGTCACGGGACAGACTGCAATAGTGTAGTTAACCATGTTAAAATAATAAAGAGAAAGGGCTGGATGTGCGCATGAATAAGCCATGTCACTTACGATGCAGCCTGGGGCTTAGTGCGGGGGTGTCGTTCCGGACTACTGTCAACGTCCCATACGGTATTGACCGATCGGGTGGCCTTCCCCTTTTTGGGCACTTTCGCCTCCGGTTGCGCCGAGGCCGCCCTCTTTTTCTTCTTCTCCTCAGGAGGAGGGTTGTTTTCCTCCTCCTCCTCCTCTTCCTCGTCATTGTCCTCAGGGACAGAGGAATGGGCTTTGTTTTCTTCGGACGTCGCGTCCAAAGCGCCCTTGCGACGGGGGCCACTCCTGGCCCCCTTGGCCTTCTTCTTGCCCTTCTTCTCCGGCGCCTTGTATGGCGCCAGCACCAGCATCTTCGCTAGGTGTGGGATGACACGAACACGACCCTCTTGCTGGATCTGGGGGTGGGAATAACCTGCCCCTCGGCAGGAAGTCGATGATGGATTTCCGCGGTCAAATACCTCGCCGCTCGAAGCTTCGCAATATCTCCTTCCATGACAGAAGAAGCTACCCACCGGCCTTGTCGGCTGGATCCAGACATGATTGGGGTCTGTGGCAACTGAAACCCGGGTGTTGGAACTCGGGGAAGTAAGGGTTGAGGGAGAAGCAAGCATGAAAGAAGAAGACGGGTCTGTACCCCGATATAAAGGCTGCGAATATCAAACGTCTCCTCCTGGGCCTCAAACCTTGCCTATTCCCAAGGAGTTGTACCCGAGCGACGGTTGGGTTACCCACGTCCGGGTTGGCAAGAATCCCTTAAAAAGGGGAGACACGATCTCCGGTTGGATAAGACATACCAATAAAACCACATCTTGAGACGTGGGGCGACGGGCCGGCTAACGGTCTGAAAACAATGGCCGAGCAGGCGTGATGTCATATTACCAAAAAGTTGTCAACGGATTGGATTCGTGTAAAACTATATTTTCTGTGTGGTTGTGTATGGAGTATGTAACAGATCCGGATACTATCATTGCATCCGAAGACTATCTTGGAGTTCGGAAAGAAGGGAACCCGCCTTGCAATGCCGAAGATAATCTGCGCGCTGGACTCCTCGTCATTGAAGCCAGGTTCAGGGGCTACTGAGGGAGTCCTGGACTAAGGGGTCCTCGGGCATCCGGCCTGTTATCCATGGGCCGGACTGATGGGCTGTGAAGACGTGAAGGCCGGAGACTATACCCGTGTCCGGATTGGACTCTCCTTGGCATGGAAGGCAAGATTGGCGATCAACTATGAAGATTCCTTCTTATGTAACCGACTCTATGTAACCCTAGATCCCTCTGGTGTCTATATAAACCGGAGGGCGTAGTCCGGATGAGATAGATATTCATTACCATAGTCATACAGGCTAGGCTTCTAGGGTTTAGCCATTACGATCTCGTGGTAGAACAACTCTTGTAAAACTCATATTCGTCAAGATCAATCAAGCAGGAAGTAGGGTATTACCTCCATAGAGAGGGCCCGAACCTGGGAAAACATCATGTCCCCCGTTTCCTGTTACCATCGATTCTAGACGCACAGTTCGGGACCCCCTACCCGAGATCCACCGGTTTTGACACCGACATCAGTGTCTGAGAAGATTCATTCCGCCAAGAGCGGGTTGAACGAAGCCTTCTCTAGCGTGCTAGCAGGCTTCGAGGTACGCAATGTAATGTTTTGATCATTTTTATGAGAAATATGCCTATATATATAGATAGTAGCCCCTGAGACTCTGTTTGGTTTTTTGAAAGAAAAATGAGCAGAGGATCAATAATCAGATGTCAGGTGGTAACATGCTATTTTATTTGTATTTAAAACAGGCCTCTCTGTTAGCGGCGACTGCCCAGTCAGCGGAAATTCCCGAACTCAAACAGAAACTGGAGTGAGCTGATGAGGATCTAGTCCTTGTTAACACGCGGCTTGACCATGCGCAAGGTATACAATACATTTTGCTTTTGTGCCTGTTTATGTCCGTGCTTTCTGGAAATTCAAGAGCTGCAATGTGTGTGTTTGTATAGATGGTGCCCCCGCGATGGAAACCCTCAGGGGAGAGCTTGCTCAAGCCAAGGAGCAAGCCAGGGTAAGCAAGGCAGCCGCCGATAAGGCGGCTGCGGACCTGACGGCCGAACAGGCCGCTCGGCGCCGTTCTGAGGAGCAGGTGACCGAGATGGAGCAAAAACTCAAGGACACCGCCGCCAAGTGAGAGTTCTTGGAAACGGGAAATAAGACGAAGGGGACCGAACTTCCCAAGGCCCTTCAAGACGCTTCGGAGGCGCGGTCCGAATCCCGCGCAGCGCGCGAGGAAATCCGTCCAGCCGGTCAGATAGCGGCTGGTAAGCTCTTTCTTTTACAGGCTAAATTTGGGGATCGGAAGTATGCCTTGCTTAATCGATTGTGGAGTTCTCGAGACGCATATGCGGATCTGCCGAAGAGTGCTGTAGACGCCGCCCAATTCTTCCAGGCCCAGGAGGGGTACGCGATGGAGAAGCTCTTCTGGTCGCAGTTTGTGGGGCAGGAGTGTCCCGTACTGCTAAATGACCAGATGGCACAATGGGCGGAGCTGCATAAGATGTCCAGCGCGATCATGAAGGACGTCATAGTCCGGTTGTGGCTGGCCGAAGCCATTCCAGACAGCTACTTCGGCCTCGTGCGCCGTCTTGTCGATGCGCTGCCCCAGATTGACGTCGTTAAGAGGTGGTCCTGTATAGAAGGAGCATGTATGGCTTTCGCCCATGTCAAGATGCACTGGGTGAAGATGAAGGCCGAAAAGGTGGTATTTGAGGGTCCTCTTGAAAGCAAGGCCCACCGCACACCGGAGCGCTATTTTGAGGACGTGCTAAAAGGTGTCTGCCTTGTAGAGGGCTAGTGTGCTAAGGATGTAGTGTTCGAATAAACGAGTCTGAACTATCCGAAGGGTTTGTAGTATGAACTAAGTATTTTTTAATATATTCAATCTTGATGAAAAGTTGTATCCTCCTGTGCAGCCGTTTATTATATCTGAGACTTCCCAGTCGTCGGCTTCAATCCCCATGTAGGTACTACTAGGGTGTTCGGGATTGTACATGACTACACTTAACCCAATGTCTTGGTCCTTGAAGGAGGTGTCAGTGCGGTGAACGAGGCAATCAGACTATTTGGTTTTATTGCTCTCACTTAGCTATAGGAGTTTGACAATGGGTCTATATAGTAGCCCCTGGTATGTAAACGGCTATCCTGATGTGGATGTGTTACATATGTGACCGGGAAATAGTCCTTCGTGTAATACGGAAAAATCGCTAAGGATTGTATTAAATCGCCGAGTGGATGACCAGCTCTTGCCGAATCATGATAGTCAGTTTTCGGCTTTCTCTACTGAGGTTCTTAACTGGATGAACCAGAAACAAAATCGCAGTAGTTCTCCCATTATTACCCTAGCCGATCACGGAACGTAAGGTAGCAAACACAGGAGCCGGACAACTCAACTATTGACCAAAGACATGATTCGGAGCCGATGCATATAGTGTCGAACTCAGGACACCGAATTGTGCTATAAATCTTGTTCGGACTTTTGTTTGGCAACACACATGTTGCCCTCTAGAGCCCCTCGCAATTTCGTGCCGAGGTGTGTGCGTGAGACAACTAAACAGATAGAATAAAGTCTATAAGTAAAGATGATACCGAACCAGAATGTAGTTCACTGGGATCTGATTGATACGCCAAAATGTAATCTTACAGAGGGTACTATAATCACCAAGGACATTTTACATGTCGGGGGTCTAGGGCTAAGGGAAAAAGCTCTATACAGGTTCTTGAGTGAAGTTGTGCTCCGCAAAATCCTTTGCACCTTCCTGCCGCACGTCTGCGCTGCTTTTGCCCAAGTAAGAAAGATTCTTTGAGAGGAATGGTCTTCGGCTGTTTAAACGGAACCGGGCTCGGAGAGAGTCCTTGTGAGTCCGTAGGATGAGTAGGCTTTGGTTCACCTGTGGTAAAAAAAGAAACGATGACTAAAGAAAGGGGAAGGTCGTATAAGGTCGAACCGTGCTATAGGCCTGTCCGTAATTGCCTCCGCTGATGCCCAAGGTATTTTTAGTGCATAGTTGTGCGTGCGCAATATGAATTTTGCTAATGTACGGGGCGATCGACGGAGGCAAAACTGCTAATCCAGCCCTGGAATTATCGGGCTGCTGGCTGATAACCCACAAGTATAGGGGATCGCAACAGCTTCCGAGGGTAGAGTATTCAACACAAATTTATTGATTCAACACAAGGGGAGCCAAAGAATATTCTCAAGTATTAGCAGCTGAGTTGTCAATTCAACCACACCTGGAAACTTAGTATCCGCAGCAAAGTGTTTAGTAGCAAAGTAATATGACAGTGGTGGTAACGGCAACAAAAGAGTAATGAAAGCAAAGCAATATTTTTGGTATTCTGTAGTGATTGTAATAGTAGCAACGGGAAAGTAAATAAGCGTAAACCAGTATATGGAAAGCTCGTAGGCATTGGACCGGTGATGGATAATTATGCCAGATGCGGTTCATCATGTAACAGTCATAACATAGGGTGACACAGAACTAGCTCCAATTCATCAATGTAATGTAGGCATGTAGTCCGAATATAGTCATACGTGCTTATGGAAGAGAACATGCATGACATATTTTGTCCTACCCTCCCATGGCAGCGGGGTCCTATTCGAAACTAAGGGATATTAAGGCCTATTTTTAATAGAGAACCGGAACAAAGCATTAGCACATAGTGAATACATGAACTCCTCAAACTATGGTCATCACCGGGAGTGGTCCCGATTATTGTCACTTCGGGGTCGCCGGATCATAACACATAGTAGGTGACTATAGACTTGCAAGATAGGATCAAGAACACACATATATTCATGAAAACATAATAGGTTCAGATCTGAAATCATGGCACTCGGGCCCTAGTGACAAGCATTAAGCATAGCAAAGTCATAGCAACATCAATCTCAGAACATAATGGATACTAGGGATCAAACCCTAACAAAACTAACTCGATTACATGATAGATCTCATCCAACCCATCACCGTCCAGCAAGCCTACGATGGAATTACTCACGCACGGCGGTGAGCATCATGAAATTGGTGATGGAGGATGGTTGATGATGACAACGACGACGAATCCTCCTCTCCGGAGCCCCGAACGGACTCCAGATCAGCCCTCCCGAGAGGTTTTAGGGATTGGTGGCGGCTCCGCATCGTAAAACGCGATGATTTCTTCTCCTCGATTTTTTTCTCCCCGAAAGCAAATATATAGAGTTGGAGTTTGCATCGGAAGGTCTCCAGGGGGCCCACAAGGTAGGGGGCGCGGGCGCGCCCCCACCCTCGTGGACAGGGTGTGGGGCCCCTGGTCTTCATCTTTGGCAAGGATTTTTATTATTTATTATAAGGTATTCCGTGGAGTTTCAGGTCATTCCGAGAACTTTTGCTTTCTGCACATAAAACAACATCATGGCAATTCTGCTGAAAACAGCGTCAGTCTGGGTTAGTTCCATTCAAATCATACAAGTTAGAGTCCAAAACAAGGGCAAAAGTGTTTGGAAAAGTAGATACGACGGATACGTATCAACTCCCCCAAGCTTAAACCCTTGCTTGTCCTCAAGCAATTAAGTTGACAAACTGAAAGAAATAAAGAAAAACTTTTACAAACTCTGTTTGCTCTTGTTGTTGTAAATATGTGAAGCCAGCATTCAAGTTTTCAGCAACGATTATAACTAACCACATTTGCAATAACTCTCAGTTCTCATAATTACTCATATCAATAGCATAATCAACTATCGAGCCATAATAATAAATCTCGGAACACAACACTTTCTCAAAACAATCATAATATGATATAATAGGATGGTATCTCGCTAGCCCTTTCTGAGATCGCAAAACATAAATGCAGAGCACCTTTAAAGATCAAGATTGACTAGACATTTTAATTCATGGTAAAAGAGATCCAATCATAGTCACACCCAATATAGATTAATAGTGATGAATGCAAATGATAGCTGCGCTCTCCAGCTAGTGCTCTTTAAAAAGAGGGTGATGACTCAACATAAAAGTAAATGGATAGGCCCTTCGCAGAGGGAAGCAGGGATTTGTAGAGGTGCCAGAGCTCGGTTTTGAAATAAAGATAAATAATATTTTGAGCGGTATACTTTCATTGTCAAAATAGCAACTAAGAGATGGCGATATCTTCCATGTCACACACATTATAGGCGGTTCCCAAACAGAATGCTAAAGTTTATACTCCCCCTCCACCAACAAGCATCAATCCATGACTTGCTCGAAACAACGAGTGTCTCCAACTAGCAACAGGTCCCAGGGGGAGTTTTGTTTGCAATTAATTTTGATTTAGTTTGCATAAAGCATGGGACTGGGCATCTCGGTGACCAGCCATTTTCTCGTGAGTGAGGAGCGAAGTCCACTCCTCTTGAAAATAATCCGCCTAACATGGAAGATAAGGGCAGCACTAGTTGATACATGAGCTACTCGAGCATACAAAACATAATTTTTATTTGAAGGTTTAGAGTTTGGCACATACAAATTTACTTGGAACGGCAGGTAGATACCGCATATAGGAAGGTATAATGGACTCATCTGGAATAACTTTGGGGTTTAAAGGATTGGATGCACAAGCAGTATTCCTGCTTAGTACAGGTGAAGGCTAGCAAAAGACTGGGAAGCAACCAACTAGAGAGCAACAATAGCCATGTACATGCATTAAAATTAATAAACATTAGATGCAAGCATGAGTAGGATATAATCCACCATGAACATAAATATCGTGAAGGCTATGTTGATTTTGTTTCAACTACATGCGTGAACATGTGCCAAGTCAAGTCACTTAAATCATTCAAAGGAGGATACCACCCCACTATACCACATCATAACCATCTCAATAGCATGTTGGCGCGCAAGGTAAACCATTATAACTGATAGCTAGTCAAGCATGTCATAAGCAACTGTGATCTCTAATTGTCATTGCAAACATGTTTATTCATAACAAGCTGAATCAAGAACGATGAACTCATAATATTTACAAAAACAAAAGAGGTCGAGTTCATACCAGCTTTTCTCATCTCAGTCAGTCCATCATATATCATCATAATTGCCTTCACTTGCACAACCGAACGAGGTGAATAATAATAAGAGTGTACGTGCATTGGACTAAGCTGGAATATGCAAGCATTGAATAAACAGGAGAAGACAAGGCAATATGGGCTCTTGGTTAAATCAACAATAATGCATATAAGAGCCACTTCAACAATTTAATCATGGTCTTCTCCTACTGACCCCCAAAGAAAAGAAAAGAAATAAACACTATTTACACGGGAAAGCTCCCAACAAGCAAAAGAAGAACGGGAAATATTTTTGGGTTTTATTTTTAATTATTACTACCACAGCAAGAAAGTAAACTACTACTAATTTTTTTCTTAAGGTCTATCAAACACACAAGAAGAAAGCAGGAAAAAGAAAATAAACTAGCATGGATATTTTAGTGAAAGAGTATGAGCACCGACATCTAGCAACGAGCGTGTGTGAACATAAATGTAATGTTAGTGAGAAATACGTACTCCCCCAAGCTTAGGCTTTTGGCCTAAGTTGGTTTATTGCCATGGATAGCCTGGCGGATACCCATAGGTGTAGCTGGGGTCGTACTACGACGAAGAATAGCCAGGGTCGTACTGTTGAAAGCACAAGTGCTCCCTGGGTGGTTTTGGTAATTAATGTCAACATATCTCTTGTTGGACTAACACTTTTACCTAGTATGTTTCAGATAAGTTCAACAATGGAGGGGCATGGACTAGAGGATGTGGAACCCCTTCAAGATGCTAAGGACAAAGGATTGGTTCAAGCTTCAAGATCAAGACTCTACATTTTCTATTTTAGTGATCCAAATCACATTGAGTCTATAGGAAAAGCCAATACTATCAAGAGGGGATGAGGTGTTGCTTAATGGCTTGCTTGCTCAAAGTGCTTAGTGATATTCTCCAAAACCCTCAACTACCTTCCCACATCCACATATGACCTAAACCAAAAGTCAAACTCGGCCCCACTGATTCTTCCTATTCGGCGCCACCGAGTTTCAGATGTCATAGCCACTGCCACAAACCCTACCAAATCGATCTCACCGAAAGGGATCTCGGTCTCACCGAGATGGGATTGTAATCTCTCTGTTTCCCTTCGTAACGTTTCGGTCTAGCCGAAGTGAGCAATCGGTCCCACCGAGATTGCAATGTAAACTCTCTGTTTCCCTTTCGTAACATTTCGATCTCACCGAAATAAGCGAACCGATCCCACCGAGATTACCTGACCAACTCTCTGGTTAGCTTATTCCCAAAATCGGTCCCACCAAGTTTGTGTAATCGGTCACACCGAGATTACGTTATGCCCGAACCCTAACCATATCGGTCCTACCGAGTTGCATCTCAGTCCCACCGAAAATACTAACGGTCACTGGGTTTGCTGAATCGGTCCGACCGAGTTTAACCATTCGGTCCCACCGAGTTTGGCAAATTGAGTGTAACGGTTAGATTTTGTGTGGAGGCTATATATACCCCTCCACCCATTCTTCATTCATGGAGAAAGCCATCAGAACACATCTACACTTCCAATACACATTTTCTGAGAGAGAACCACCTACACTTGTATTGAGCTCAAGATATTCCATTCCAACCATATGAATCTTGATCTCTAGCCATCTCCAAGTTGCTTTCCACTCAAATCTTCTTTCTACCAAATCCAAATCCTGTGAGAGAGAGTTGAGTGTTGGGGAGACTATCATTTGAAGCACAAGAGCAAGGAGTTCATCATCAACACACCATTTGTTACTTCTTGGAGAGTGGTGTCTCCTAGATTGGCTAGGTGTCACTTGGGAGCCTCCGACAAGATTGTGGAGTTGAACCAAGGAGTTTGTAAGGGCAAGGAGATCGCCTACTTCGTGAAGATCTACCGCTAGTGAGGCAAGTCCTTCGTGGGCGATGGCCATGATCGAGTAGACAAGGTTGCTTCTTCGTGGACCCTTCGTGGGTGGAGCCCTCCGTGGACTCGCGCAACCGTTACCCTCCGTGGGTTGAAGTCTCCATCAACGTGGATGTATGATAGCACCACCTATCGGAACCACGACAAAAACATCCGTGTCTCCAATTGCGTTTGAATACTCCAAACCCTTCTCTTTACATTCTTGCAAGTTGCATGCTTTACTTTCCGCTGCTCATATACTCATTGCATGCTTGCTTGATATGTATTGTGTTTGTTAAACTTGTGCTTAAACTCCACTTAAACTTAAGAATATTAAAAACTGCAAATTTTGGCACTTAGTGTCTAATCACCCCACCCCCCTCTAGACACCTCTTCTCGATCCTTTCAATTGGTATCAGAGCATTGGTCTCCATTGCCTTGGTTTAAACACCTTTGGAGGAAGATGGATGTGTCTACTTTGGGAAGTCTTAGACATAGAGTGCCTATTCTTGATGGAGAGTATTTTCATGAGTGGAAAAATGAAATGCTTGAGATTTTCAATGAATATCATTTGAACAAGTACATTACTAGCCCTTGTGCACCTCATGTTGATCCTTTGCACCCTACCCTAGATGAAGATCTTGACATGATTCGCAATCTTAGAACCATCAATCTTATCATAAGAGGATTGCCCAAAAATTTGATTGCTAGTTTGCCTACTCTTGATTGTGCCTATACTATATGGAAATTTCTTGAGGAACGATTTCCGGATTATTCCTTGAAAAATTTGGACGAAATTCTCCATAAGTCTATTGCCTTGAGTAAGATGAACTCTAGTGATCCTAACTTTGGTGATTGTCTATTTGAGCTTACCAATCTCATGCATGCTAAAGGAAATGTTGCAATCGTTAGCGATATCATATCCGAAGCTATTAGAATTCATAAAGGTAACCATTGTGATGATCATTTATCTAATGAATTACCCTCTCTAGGAATTGATCAATCACAAGATGATGTTGAACATGGATACTATGATGAGGATGATGATAGTGACTATGATCTCGATGATGCAATGAGATATTTTGGTCTTATGGCAAATCTTCGTGGCTACATGGCTGGAGGAAAGGAATGGGTCCTTGATAGTGGATGTACTAATCATATGACCGGAAATGAAGATATGTTTAATGAGCTTGCTAAAAACGACGGCCCTCGAAAATATGTCACCTTTGGTGATAATTCAAAGGGTAAGGTGGTTGGCCTTGGTAAGGTGGCCATCTCACATGATAGCTCCGTACAAAATGTCATGCTCGTTGAATCCCTTGGATACAATTTACTTTCAGTTTCTAGACTTGCGGATTTTGGTTTCAATGTGTTATTCACTGAAGTAGATTGCCAAGTGTTTCATAGAGACAATCATAAAATGGTCTTTACTGGTATACGTAGAGGAGATCTTTACATTATTGATTTCACTAAGAAGGCTCAACCTAAAACTTGCTTAATTGCTAAATCTTCTAAAGGCTGGTTGTGGCATAGAAGACTAGGTCATGTTGGAATGCGAAATCTTGATAAGCTTATTAAAGGTAATCATATCCTTGGAATAAAAGATGTCATATTTGACAAGGATAGACTTTGTAGTGCTTTTCAAGAAGGAAAACAAGTTGGAGGAAGTCACCGCGCGAAGAACATCATGACCACAAGAAGACCACTCGAGCTACTTCACATGGATCTCTTTGGTCCAAATGCCTACAAGAGTCTCGGTGGTAACTCATTTGGTCTAGTCATAGTTGATGATTTTTCAAGATTTACGTGGGTGTTCTTTCTTGATGACAAATCGCAGGTCCAAAAGATCTTCAAAAACTTCGCTAGGAAGGCCCAAAATCAGTTTGACGTGAAGATCAAGAAGGTTCGGAGTGACAACAGAACGGAGTTCAAGAACGCAAATGTGGACACCTTTCTTGACGAAGAAGGGATTTCACATGAGTTCTCGGCTACGTACACACCTCAACAAAATGGAGTTGTTGAGAGGAAGAACCGGACTCTTATCGAGATGGCAAGAACGATGCTTGATGAGTACAAAACGCCAAAGCACTTTTGGGCGGAAGTGGTTGAGACAGCTTGTCATGCAACAAATCGCTTGTATCTTCACAAGCTACTTGGCAAGACGGCATACGAGCTCCTCACCGTAACAAACCCCAAGTTGGATACTTTCGAGTATTTGGCTCAAAATGCTACATTCTTGATAAGCATCGTCGTTCTAAATTTGCTCATAAATCTCATGAAGGTTTCCTACTTGGTTATGGCTCAAACTCTCACACTTACCATGTCTACAACATTTTCACCCGAAAGGTTGAAGAGATGGTAGATGTGAAGTTTGATGAATCGAATGGCTCGCAAGTAGAGCAATTGCCAATTGATGTAGGAGACAAAGACCCTTTGGAAGCAATTCAATACTTGTCCATTGGCAAGATTCGTCCAACGGAAGTGAAGGAGAATACCTCGTCCGTCCAAGTGGAAGCTTCTACCTCACGACAAGGTGAACCAAGAGTTGATACGGAAGCATCGACAAGCTGGACACGCCAAGATGAAGAAAACGAGGAAGTACACCAAGATGAACATCAACAACCTCCCTCTCCACCACGACAAGAGAACGACAACGTCAACAATGAAGAAGGCCAAGAAGAAGAACAAGATGAAGAGGATGTTCCACCCCGACCCAAGAAAAAGCTTTCACGAGTTCGAGCAAGAATTGCCAAAGATCATCCCGTCAAGCAAATCTACAATGATATCCAAACCGGGAGAATCACTCGCTCTAAAACTCGTTTAGCTAACTTTTGTGAACATTACTCATTCATCTCTAGCATTGAACCTATGAAGGTTGAAGAAGCATTGAAGGATCCAGATTGGATAAACGCTATGCATGAAGAGCTACACAACTTTGAGAGAAATCAAGTGTGGACATTGGTCGAGAAGCCCGACAACAACCACAACATCATTGGTACCAAATGGGTGTTTCGCAACAAGCAAGATGAAGATGGACAAGTGGTTCGCAACAAAGCACGTCTCGTCGCCCAAGGCTATACACAAGTTGAAGGTATGGACTATGGTGAGACATATGCTCCCGTTGCTAGACTTGACTCCATTCGCATCTTACTTGCTTATGCTAATCACCATGATATCACCTTGTACCAAATGGACATTAAAAGTGCTTTTCTAAATGGCGAAATTGAGGAGGAAGTTTATGTTAAGCAACCTCCCGGCTTCGTCAATCCTAAGAAACCTAATCATGTTTACAAACTTCACAAAGCCCTTTATGGTCTTAAACAAGCTCCTAGAGCATGGTATAAATGCTTGACCAAGTTCCTTACTAAAAAAGGCTTTGAAATTGGTAAAATCGATTCTACTCTTTTTACTAAAAGGGTTAATGGAGAACTATTTGTGTGCCAAATTTATGTTGATGATATCATATTTGGTTCAACTAACCCTCATTTTAGTGAGAAGTTTGGAAAGCTAATGTCGGAGAAGTTTGAGATGTCTATGATGAGTGAACTCAAATTCTTTCTCGGTTTGCAAATCAAGCAAACTAAGGAAGGTACCTTTGTCTGTCAAACGAAGTACACTAAGGACTTATTCAAGAAGTTCAATATGCAAGAATGCAAAGGTATGACTACACCCATGCCTACTAGTGGACATCTTGATTTGACCAAAGATGGTGAACCGGTTGATCAAAAAGTTTATCGCTCTATGATTGGTTCATTGTTATATCTATGTGCCTCACGTCCCGATATTATGCTAAGTGTGTGCATGTGTGCACGATATCAAGCTGCTCCTAAAGAATATCATCTTAAGGCCGTGAAAAGGATAGTGAGATACCTAATCCATACACCAAATTTTGGCATTTGGTATCCTAAGAGGTCCTCTTTTGATCTTGTCGGCTACTCCGATTCGGACTATGCTGGAGACAAGGTTGATAGAAAGTCCACTTCGGGTACTTGTCAATTCCTTGGTAGATCTCTTGTATCTTGGTCTTCCAAGAAACAAAACTCGGTATCCTTATCCACCGCCGAAGCGGAATACATTGCCGCTGGTTCATGTTGTGCTCAATTACTTTGGATGAACCAAACTCTTAAAGATTATGGGATATTTGTGAAACATGTTCCATTGCTATGTGACAATGAAAGTGCTATTAAGATTGCTCACAATCCCATGCAACACTCTGGAACTAAGCATATTGAAGTTCGTCATCATTTCATTCGAGATCATGTTGCAAAAGGGGACATTAACATTAAGCATGTTCGCACCGATAAGCAATTAGCGGATATATTCACTAAACCACTTGATGAGAAAGTGTTTTGCAGGTTGAGAGGTGAATTGAACATCATTGATGCTTCAAACTTGGAGTAGGAACTCCATTTGATACATGCGGGGCATGAGCCTATGACTAATCCTCGATATTTCTCTTATGATGCTATTCATATGTCTTGGATATATTTGTACCTTGCATGTTATCTAACCCGTGTAGGTACTTGGATGAATCTAAATCTATGAGATTTCAACTCACTCACATCTTGAGCAATTTCTACATCACCAAGTCTCTACACAATGGTGGTTGAAGACAAGGAAGCACGAAATCATTCAAACATATCCTTTGACAAATTCTATGTTGAGTCTCATGATTGTAATTTTGGATACACAAGTGCTCTTCCTTGCAAGACTAACCCATGTAGGTAGATGAACTAAAACTCCAAGTGGTGCTCCCAACACTTGATGAACTACATCAACCTTGAGCAACCCACACAAGTTCGACTACATGTGCAAGATCAACACCACCACCCAAGGTATGTTATTCCATCTTAGAGAAGCTTTACTCCAATTCATGAGTCAAAGAAACTCAACAAGATGTGAATACATCAAGATGCTTAAACAAAAAATGGTAACCCCATTTTGAGCTTAAACGATGAGTATGACCTATGATCAAGTGCTCTCACTTGACTCCTAAGTCAATATACTCTAACATAGGTGACTTTGTCGCCACCCAACTCTAGATGAAGTTCTCTTGAGTTCTTTTCTGTTTTATTGCATTTGTCATTTGCATATTTGTTTCCCCTTTCAAAAAAATCATCTAGAACTTTTAGTTTCTTTTCTTTCCTTTTTGTTCTGCATTTTCTGCATCCAATTCATTGCAAATCTTTCAGTAAATTCCTTGCATATCCTTGTGAGATCTTACTTGTCTAGTGAGCTGAGGTGACAGGTGGTTTCCATCTGATGAACTCGGTCACACCGGATTGTTTTCTTCGGCTAAACCAAAATCTTTCGGTGCAACTGAAGCACACAACTCGGAGCCACCGATTCCACCACAGGAAAACCAACTTGCCACTTATTCCTGATTTCTGTTTGCTCCAGCTCCACTCAATGATTCTTGTCCTCTACCAGCATCATATTAGACATGCTGCTTTGCTCTGTGACTCAAGGACCAACCCATTTGTATCACATGTCTAGAAGAGCCCTTCTTGGAAATTGATGACAAAGGGGGAGAGAGAGATCACATCAAAGCTTAATCTTTCCCATAGGGGGAGAAAGAGAGAATACTCAGGGGGAGAGAGTTTCTCAACAAGAAGAAAGTAATATCATCAGAGACCCCAGATGCTTGGTGTTCAAGAGGAGAGATGTCACATGTCTTTAAGAGGCGAAAAGACATGTTTGTTTGCTTGCTTTAGCTCAAGCTCTGTTGTTTCTTTTCTGTTGCTCTGATTTTGTGTTCCCTATCTTCTCCCAATATCTCATGTTAGATTCAGGGGGAGCAAGACATCTAAGGGAAGGAAGTCTCTGATTTTATTGCATATCTTTACCTTTGGGGACATGTCTATATCCAATGTGGTACTTAGTACTCACTCTACATGTCATCCCAGTCTTGGTTCTCTTGTGGTTTCTCTTGTTTGCTCTGGTCAGTAGGTGTATCTGTGTTATTTAACCTTGTTTGCGCAGGTTCATCCCATCCTAAGCCAACTCAAGACCACAAGGTAAGTATATGCATCACAGTCATGTGAATGAGAAGTTCTTGCTGATGTACATACTATTTGCAAGAAGGACTCATGAGCATGAAGGTACATTTCTCACATTCACATCATTTGCTCTGATGCATATAGCCAAGATACATGTAACACATTGCTTACTCTGTCATGCTTATGCATTCACATGCTCCTATATTCCATATTCACATGTTTGCATACATGTAGGGGGAGCCTATGCTTGTTACATGTCTTTCCAAAGCTTTACTTGCTATTCTCTATATCTTTATCTAAGGCTTTGATGTATGTTGTCATCAATTACCAAAAGGGGGGAGATTAAAAGCACAAGTGCTCCCTGGGTGGTTTTGGTAATTAATGCCAACATATCTCTTGTTGGATTAACACTTTTACCTAGTATGTTTCAGATAAGTTCAACAATGGAGTGGCATGGACTAGAGGATGTGGAACCCCTTCAAGATGCTAAGGACAAAGGATTGGCTCAAGCTTCAAGATCAAGACACTACATTTTCTATTTTAGTGATCCAAGATCACATTGAGTCTATAGGAAAAGCCAATACTATCAAGAGGGGATGAGGTGTTGCTTAATGGCTTGCTTGCTCAAAGTGCTTAGTGATATGCTCCAAAACCCTCAACTACCTTCCCACATCCACATATGACCTAAACCAAAAGTCAAACTCGGCCGCACCGATTCTTTCTATCCGGCACCACCGAGTTTCAGATGTCATAGCCACTGCCACAAACCCTACCAAATCGGTCTCACCGATAGGGATCTCGGTCTCACCGAGATGGGATTGTAATCTCTTTGTTTCCCTTTGTTACGTTTCGGTCTAACCGAAGTGAGCGATCGGTCCCACCGAGATTGCAATGTAAACTCTCTGTTTCCCTTTCGTAACATTTCGATCTCACCGAAATGAGCGAACCGGTCCCACCGAGTTTACCTGACCAACTCTCTGGTTAGCTTATTACCAAAGTCGGTCCCATCGAGTTTGTGTAATCGGTCACATCGAGATTACGTTATGCCCGAACCCTAACCATATCGGTCCTACCGAGTTGCATCTCAGTCCCACCGAAAATCCTAACGGTCACTACGTTTGCTGAATCTGCCCGACCGAGTTTAACCATTCGGTCACACCGAGTTTGGCAAATTGTGTGTAACGGTTAGATTTTTTGTGGAGGCTATATATACCCCTCCACTCACTCTTCATTCGTGGAGAAAGCCATCAGAACACATCTACACTTCCAATACACATTTTTTGAGAGAGAACCACCTACACTTGTGTTGAGCTCAAGATATTCCATTCCAACCATATGAATCTTGATCTCTAGCCTTCCCCAAGTTGCTTTCCACTCAAATATTCTTTCTACCAAATCCAAATCCTGTGAGAGAGAGTTGAGTGTTGGGTAGAGTATCATTTGAAGCACAAGAGCAAGGAGTTCATCATCAACAGACCATTTGTTACTTCTCGAAGAGTGGTGTCTCCTAGATTGGCTAGGTGTCACTTGTGAGCCTCCGACAAGATTGTGGAGTTGAACCAAGGAGTTTGTAAGGGCAAGGAGATCACCTACTTCGTGAAGATCTACGGCTGGTGAGGCAAGTCCTTCGTGGGCGATGGCCATGATGGAATAGACAAGGTTGCTTCTTCGTGGACCCTTCATGGGTGGAGCCCTCCATGGACTCGCGCAACCGTTACCCTCCGTGGGTTGAAGTCTCCATCAACGTGGATGTACGATAGCACCACCTATCGGAACCATGACAAAAACATCCGTGTCTCCAATTGCGTTTGAATACTCCAAACCCTTCTCTTTACATTCTTGCAAGTTGCATGCTTTACTTTCCGCTGCTTATATACTCATTGCATGCTTGCTTGATATGTATTGTGTTTGTTAAATTTGTGCTTAAACTCCACTTAAACTTAAGAATATTAAAAACTACAACTTTTGGCACTTAGTGTCTAATCACCCCCCCCCCTCTAGACACCTCTTCTTGATCCTTTCAACTGTGATGAAGAAGACTCTGACAGCCATTGGCTGACAGCCATCTTCGGATCCCAAGAATAAACAGACTGTCGTGGAGGCTCATCTTGTGGTTCCGGTTTCGGGGCTGGTTGTCAGGACCCCGATCCTAAGTCACACCGATCTAGCATGTAACACATCATATCACTTTGCGGCCTCACGCACGGTATTCCACGGGTGCCACCTTACCTGGCCCGGGATCGTTTGCGCCTTTTGGCTCACGTATATGATAGTGTCGCTAGCATCCATATGACAAAGAACCCGGGCCGACATGGCTAGTCGTGAACCCAAAGCGGCGCTAACCCATGAGGACAGGCATACATGAATCACATCGAGCATGTCGGTCATCAGCGTGTGAGTCCGGGCTGTAGCACTGGGCTAACAGGACTCCGGTAACCCGGGCTGTAGCAGGCTAGGCAGGACTCCGGATGTCACCGCGTGACATTTCCCCGAAGGGACAGACACAAGAACGAAGTGAAACACATGACGGCCAGTCAAGCGTCCTGAGCAGTAGTGCTGGGCTAGCAGGACTCCGGTGAACCGGGCTGTAGCGGACTACTATCGCTCAGAAGCACTAGACTACATTTCCCCATATGATAGGCTGCCAGGAATAAACAACTAGATAGTCGGATCCCACACATACCAAGCATTTCAATCATACACACAATATGCTCGATATGTGTAAATACAACATGGCATCACAACAAGACTCTACGACTCAAAGTATTTATTCATTAGGCTCCGAGGAGCGAGATATTACAAACATGGGTCTCATGACCCAACATACAGAGCATACAAGCAACAAGCACATGCGGAAGCTTAACTTGTCTGAGTACAGACAACTACAAATGAAAAAGGCTGAGAAGCCTGACTATCCACTAGACCCTGCCGAGGGCACAAGATCGTAGCTGAGGTAACAAGTTAAACGTCGAAGTCCACACGGAACTACTAGCGAGACTGACGTCTCTCTGCAAAAACATAAAATAGGCAAACGTGAGTACAAATGTACCCAGCAAGACTTACATCAGATCTAACTACATATGCATCAGTATCAAAAGGGGGTGGTGGAGTTTGACTGAAGCAAGCCAGCTTTGACTCGGTGGCTATCCTGAACTACGACTGCAAGTAACTCTTTTGAGGTGGCGCACACGAGTCCACATATTCACCATATCAATACACCACTATGGATCCGCTCCCGTCTCCGTACGAGAAGGCCATCCATAGCACTCACGCTTATCTTGCGCATTTTAGAGTATCCACTTTCACTTGTCTATGGACTATGCAAGGGGTCCAAGTTTCCATATCCGAGGAATCCGGCTATTCGAATAGATAATGATAACCCTGCAGGGGTGTACTTCTTCACACACGCTTTCGCCACTTATCGCCCTGTACACGTCATGTACCTCGGCAACCTTCAAGCGGAAGCCGGGCGAGGGAGTCGGCCACGACCTGACTAACCACACAAGTCTCTAGTCCAGGTTTATCGCCTATTCGGGTTCCATCCGCAAGGAGATCCGGCCGGGGTGTCGCTCACGGCCCCAAACGATGTGTACAGGGTTCCAAGCCCACCAAACGGGCGGCGCTTGGTTTACCCGGCCACGGTGCCTAGTCTGTCCCAAGCCCACCTGTACCGGGTGCCACTTGGTAGACTACTAACACTACCTACAAACACCAGAAACTAGTTGCAACTCCTGGACAGAGATCAAGTTGATTAATAAGTCGAGAGGGGTCGAGTTACCGGAACCCAATGTGTGGTAGTAACTGTTCATGGATCACAAACACAGAACTCAGTTCCTGAGGACGGCTGCAATGAGACAACCCACCATGTACTCCTACATGGCCTCTCACCGCTACATAGCTCACACACAGTAGGACATGTTCACCACATTCCAATTCATTCCCGATGAATCAGACCCGACTCAACTCTAAGCAGTAGCAGGCATGACAACAAGCATGAATGAGTAGGCACATCAGGGCTCAAACAACTCCTACTCATGCTAGTGGGTTTCATCTATTTACTGTGGCAATGACAGGTCATGCAGAGGATAAGGGGTTCAACTACCGCAGCATGTAACAGTTGAATCGCTGTTGTCCTAATGCAGTAAAAGAGAGCAGGAGCGAGAGAGTGGGATTGTATCGGAATGAACAAGGGGGTTTTGCTTGCCTGGCACTTCTGAAGATATTATAGCTCTTCATCGGTGTCATCGAACTCATCGTCGAAACATCGGCTACCGAGAGGGAACAAATACCGGCAACAGAGAAGAAACACAATCAATGCAATGCAACAGTATGATGCATGAATGTGACATGGCAATATGCTGTTGATTGAGCTAATGCAACTAGCAACAAGTTGAATGAAGTTGGTTTGAAACCAAGATTCAAATTCAAACTCCACATGTGGTTATTTAAATGCCATTCAATTGGTTTGAACTAAACAGTGAACAAAAGTTGTTCTAACATGCATGAAAATTATACAGATGGATAGATTGAATTTTTCTGATCATTTTTCATATATAATTTATTTCATTCTGAGCTACGGTTGATTTTATATGAATTTTAGAAGTTTTAGGCATTTTCTGGAATTTCCTGATTAAAAATAAATCCAGAAAATGTAATATTGCATCAGCATTAGGTCATGCTGACCTCAGCAGGTCAACAGGGCTGCCCCGGGTCAAACCTGACGGCTGGGGTCCACTGGTCAGTGACACAGAGCTGTTTAGTGTCAATGACAGGTGGGGCCTGGTCAACGGCCACGTCAGCAAGTCAGCCCTGACGCGTGGGTCCGCTGGTTTGTTAATTAATCTAACTTAAATCTAACTAGTGGCTTAATTAGGCAGCAGGGCCCACTGTCACTGTAACATGGCTCAGTTAGCGGGGTGATTAACCCCTAATGACGGCGCCACGTCAGCCTCGCCGGAGTTGGCCGGCGACGACCAAACCGAGCGGCGGTGCTTCGCCGGAATGCGCTACAGGCGGCGGAAAGGCGTGCGGGGACTACCAATCGGCAGCCCGCGCTCGACCGCATCCACCTGGGCATAGGGGAGGTCGCGGGGACGGCGGAGCTCGCCGGAGCAGGGCTCGCGGCGGCGGCCGGAGTTCGGTTGATGCGGGTTAGGCACTGCAGGGCGCTAGGGGGGCTGCGGTTAGGCGCGTTGGACTCGTGGGGGTGCGGCGAACGCGGTGACGCGCTCGGGCTTGAGCTGCGGTGGTTGTGGCCACGACGGTGACGTGCGGTGGCGGCGGCGAGCTACGGCCGTGGTGGAAGACGGAGCTAGCGGGCGGGAACGGAGGGGGCGAACACAGGGGGAGAATCAGGAGCTCACTAGGGGTGCAGGGATGGCCTCAGCGTGCTTGGGGACGCACCGGAGCGGGCGGAGCGGCGAAAGGGATCTCCGGTGGCCGTCGGTGATGATGACGACGACGACGCGTTGGGACTCTTCCGGTCGCGTGAGATGACGGAAAGGACGAGGGCGGCACGGCGGAGCTCGGGGATGCGTCGGAGAGGCGAGGAGGAGGCGGTGGCTGCGGTGGTGGCGAACGGCGGCGGCTCTCTGTTCGGTGGCGCCGCGAGAGAGAGAGAGCAGGGGAGGGGAAAGAGATCCAGGGAGAGAGGGGAGAGGACGAGGGGGTCGGGGGGGTGTGCGTGGCGTCGTACAGCGCGTCCAGGGCAAGCAGGAGCTGGCGAGGCGCGTGCTCGCGAGCGGTGGCCACGCGCCCTTCGTCCTCCTGGCAAGAGGAGGAAGACGACAGGGGAGGTGGAGATGGGCTGGGCTGGCTTTGCCCAGCTGGGCGGCTACAGTGCCAGGCCAGGTGGGCTTCCCAGGTAAGTTCCTCTCTCTCTCTTTTAATTTTGTTTTCTATTATTCTGTAGTCTTTAGGGCTTTATTAAAAATACTTAGACACTTCCATAAATCATGAAACTACTCATGATCACTGTTGGGAATATATCCTTCAGTAAACATTTTAGTTTATGATTATTTGAGCATTTAAAATATTTAATAGCATTTAAATGCCCAAATGCAAATAGAATATGATTTAATCCAGAGCCCAAATATGTCATGCTAAAATGTGCATCACCACTGGTTACTGTTTCCAGCTTTTTCCAAGAATGATGAACATTTTTGAAAGCCATTTGGATTTACTGGAAATATTTTGGTTGAACCTAGTGAGTTCCTTTAATGCTAGGGTTTAGGCAATCCCCATTTCAAGTTTCTTTCAAAGTTTAAACATGATGCACACATGAGGTTACCCTAATGCAATGCCAGAAGCTAGGGATGTGACACTGGTGCAGGATTCCGGTAGGCTTGAACGGCAGCCCACGTAACGAGATAAGGTCCTTCAAAATTAACAAAGAAGGAGCAGGCAATGTAATAGTTTCAGGAATGATGTTTATGAAAGAACAATTTATATTTGAGCTCTCCTTCCTTGCCCTTAACAATAAAATCATGTGCTAGCATACTCTTATAATCTAAATAGGCACTAGGCAGCAATTTTTCTTCTTTCTCATAATAGGTATGTTAAAATGTGCAGCGAGGCGTGCAGCATAAATGCCTCCAAAGATGGGACCCTTAGTACGGTTCATACTCAACCATCTAGCAATAATTCCGCCCATACTAACAGTGTTATCGCGGTATAAACCATGGAACAAAATAATAATATCAGGAACACTAAGGTTTCCACAGTTTCCATGACCGATCAAGCAACGACTAGCAAATATGGCAAAGTAGCGTAAAACAGGAAAATGTATGCTAGTAATTCTTGCATCAGAAACCTTCCTGGTTTCTCCCACAGTGACGGTGTTAATAAATGCTTCCACCTCATTACGGTGTGGTTCATCTAAGGTACCCTCAGGGGGTATGTTGCAGACTTCGCAAAATTCAGACAATGGCATTTTCTTAACAACGTCATATAAATGAAACTCTACTGAAGGAGGTGATTCCTTAGGGAAAAAGTAGAAGTTTTGCACAAAAGTATTTGTGAGTAAGAGATACTGATGATGTTGGTCGCGGAGGAAGTCGGCGAGGCCGGCATTCTCAATCAATGAATAGAAATCCTCGTAAATCCCGACTCGTTTCAAGAAGTCATCGGAAGGCCATTCACACGGCCGGACCTCCGCGGTATGAGGCAACTTATATTTTGGCCTCCGTGCTTCTTCGTTTTGTTTTTTCTTCGAGCTTCGGCTCGATGGGACCCTCAAAAGTCTCTTCATGAATTTCTGAAATAATCGGAAATTTTTAGTAACTTCAAACAAAAGTGAACAAAGCTCAACAAAATTGATAGCAACAACTCCTACAAGTGCCTAGAGCCTATATCAAGCATTAGAACTACTTGGAACCATATAAATTTGACATGCAAGCTCAAGAACATGGTCACCAATGCAGCACAAATTTGCAAAGAATAAAGCACTAGAACAAAAACTAATTGGACCAATGGAGGAGTCACATACCAAGGAACAATCTCCCCAAGCAGTTTTGCGAGAGGTGCTTTGAGCAAGGAGATCGAAAATCATAGCAAGGTGAGCTAGAACTCGTGCTTGAACCAGATATTCGTGTTTGTGTGAGGAAGAAGAAGAGGATGGGTGCAGGAATAAGTGGAGGAGGGCCACCGTGGGCCCATGAGGCAGGGGGCGCGCCCAGGGGGTAGGGCGCGCCCTCCACCCTCGTGGCCAGGTGGCAGCTCCCCCCGCGGTGATTTTTGCACCATAAATCCTCAAATATTCCCGAAAAAATCATACTAAATTGGCATGGCATTCTGAGGACTTTTATTTTCGGGATATTTTTATATTGCACGGATAAACCAGGAAACAGACAGAAAAATACTATTTTTACTTTATTTCAACTAAATAACAGAAAGTATAAAGAGGGTACAGAAGGTTGTGCTTCTAGTTTCATCCATCTCATGCTCATCAAAAGGAATCCACTAACAAGGTTGATCAAGTCTTGTTAACAAACTCATTCCGATTAACATGAAACCGGAGAAATTTCGAATAACACTATGTTACCTCAATGGGGATATGCACATCCCCAATAATAAGAATATCATATTTCTTTTTGACAGTAGGAAGAGCAAATTCAAAACCTCCAAATATAATCGATGGAATTTTTCCAATAGAGTTGATACTATGAACTTGAGGTTGTTTCCTCGGAAAGTGTACCATTAACATGAAAAGTGACATTGCCATTAACATGAAAAGTGACATTGCCTTTGTTGCAATCAATAACAGCCCCTGCAGTATTAAGAAAAGGTCTTCCAAGAATAATAGACATACTATCATCCTCGGGAATATCAAGAATAACAAAGTCCGTTAAAATAGTAACGTTTGCAACCACAACAGGCACATACTCACAAATACCGACAGGTATAGCAGTTGATTTATCAACCATTTGCAAAGATATTTCAGTAGGTGTCAACTTGTTCAAGTCAAGTCTACGATATAAAGAGACAGGCATAACACTAACACCGGCTCCAAGATCACATAAAGCAGTTTTAACATAATTTCTTTTAATATAGCATGGTATAGTAGGTACTCCTGGATCTCCAAGTTTCTTTGATATTCCACCCTTAAAAGTATAATTAGCAAGCATGGTGGAAATTTCAGCTTCCGGTATCTTTCTTTTATTAGCAACAATATCTTTCATATACTTAGCATAAGGATTCATTTGAGCATATCAGTTAATCGCATACGCAAAAAGATAGGTCTAATCATTTCAGCAAGGCGCTCAAAATCCTCATCATCCTTTTTCTTGGATGGCTTGGGAGGAAAAGGCATGGGTTTCTTAACCCATGGTTCTCTTTCTTTACCATGTTTCCTAGCAACAAAGTCTCTCTTATCATAACGTTGATTCTTTGATTGTGGGTTATCAAGATCAATAGCGTCAGTCCGGGTTAGTTCCATTCAGATCATACAAGTTAGAGTCCAAAACAAGGGCAAAAGTGTTTGGAAAAGTAGATACGACGGAGACGTATCACCGGAATGCAGAACTGACCAGTCTTGCGTAATGACGTCCAGCGGCTTAATAGCCAATGAGGTGTGCGGCTTGACAGGGCCGCTTTGTACTTCGGCCGCGAGGGCTGCAGTATGCTCCTCAGTACGGAGGGAGCGCTCTGTGTTCCCCTTGATTGTATACGCCACGTGGACCGGGCATCTTGAGCTTTAGATAGCATAGTGCGGAACCGCATTAAAGCAGGCAAAAGTGGTTCGTCTGAGCAGTCGTGATAGCCACTGCAGAAGGGGACGATATCGAAGATCAAGTATTCGCTTCGGAAGTTGTCCAGCAAACCATAGACAACTTCTAGTGTGACTGAGCCCATGCAGCGATCCTATACACTAGGTATTACTCCTTTGAAGGTAGTTTTAGTGGGCTTGATCCTTACCGGATCGATGCCCATTTTGCGGTCAGTGTCTTGATAAAGCAGATTCAGACTGCTGCCGCCATCCATGAGGACTCACATGAGGTGGAATCCGTCGATGATTGGATCGAGGACCAGAGCTGCCGAACCTCCGTGACGGATACTGGTTGGGTGGTCCTTTCTGTCGGGGGTTGGGTGCGACATATGCCAAAGGATGGATTATCATGGTGGGAGTGAGTAGAACGTCGCCGGTTCCTGGAAGCGGGATGAGGCGTAGACACGTACGCCTGCGAACTTTACCCAGGTTCGGGGTTCTCCATGGAGATAACACCCCTAGTCCTGCTCTGCGGGGTCTCCGCATGATCACTAAGGCACTAGTGGTACAATTGTGCTCCTTGAGATGTTTGCTAGAGGTGGAAGAAGGCAGGCACGCCCCTTCCTCTCTCTATGTATGAGTCTAGTTCTAAGAGCCTGGGAACCCTTTGCATGGGTGCCCTCGGGGGTTTATATAGGCCTACCCCCTAGGGGTACAATATTAATCCAGCTGGGTGTAGGACCCGGTTGTCAGTCTCTCTGGTCGCCGGCTTCTCCGCCGGCTACTGTGGCCCGCCGCCTGGTGGGCCCCGCCGACAGGTCTGGTACGGAGCCGACAGGCCGCCTCCGCCGCTCGCGGGCCTTGTCGGCAGATGGTCACTGTAGTCGTGATGCTAGTGACGCAGGCTGGGTCAGGGGAGCGTGGCTATAGCCCCGCCGCCTGGTGGTCGATTACTGTAGCCACTCTGCGTCTCGTCTGGTTAATGGCGTGTGGGCCCCGAGGAAGGGGCGGGCCGACTGTTGGGGGCCGACCTCCCTCGGGTCCAACTGGTGGGGCTCTAGCCGTCTTCCGGGCTCTCGCTGATCGGTGGGGCCCGTCGTCCTTGGGCCGTAACGACAGGTGGTCGTGGGAGCAGGGCTTTGCCTGACAAGGGTGACGCCAGGGGTGGAGTAGCAACAGTGCCGCGCCGGGCGGGGATCTCCGCCTATACGGTGCACTGTGGCCTCGCCCGTCCCTGGATTCGGGGGTGTTGGGCTATACTGTAGCCTCACCTTGTCTTGTCTTCTTAATGGGGGTGTAGACTTTGAGGGCACCACGGGCCGACTGCTAGGGGCCGGCTTCTCTGGAAGCCGCCCATTAGGAGTCGGCTTGTCTTGTTGCCGGCCTCTGGAACTCGGTCGTCTACGGGCAGCCGGCTATTCCTCCAGTTGGCCATCAGAAGGCGGCACTTCGTCTTGATGCTTTGAGGGGCGCTGCCAGCCCCGATGTCTTGAAAGGTTCAGGGACTCGGGTTAGCCTACCCGTGGCCCATTACTCCGACAGTAGTCCCCAAAGCTGGTGAGGTGCCGCGGCTGAGGAGCCGAGGAGCCTCAACAATTTCCCCTTCCGGGTGCTCTGAAGGAAGCTCTATCCGTCTCCTGGGAAGCCGACTGGCAGGAGTTGGGCACGTCCACTCGGAGCTTTCGGGAATTTCGAGCGGATCGGCGGGAACCAGATGGCGTGCTTGCTAAGCTTCTCAGCCCGCCGCCCGTTGTGGGGCGTGCCGTGTGGCGCCAGCCAGCCGGGTCGGCCTGCCAGCCCACGCGTGTGATGGGACGCGACCGCAGGCCGGGCCCGCCACCACTGGGCCTCGGCCTACGAGCGGATCCGCTGCGGCCGAGGCGGGCGGTCGGGTTTCCCTTTGGAGTTACTGCGCGTAGTAACCCACGCGGTAAAGGCGGGGGCGTGGGGTCGTGGGCACAGTTAATCCCACAATCCCACGCACACCCCCTCGGCTTCATAGCCCGTAGGCTATAAGTAGGGGGTGGAGAGGGAGTGGCAGAGCACGCGCGCCCCTCCACCCCATTCTTGCCTCCTTCTTCTTCCTTCCACCGCAGCACCTCCAAAGCACGCCGGAGCGCTACTGCGGCTCGTCTCCGATGAGCTCATCTGCCAACCCCACGCCCCCCGTGGCGCGCTCCGGAGCATGGAACGGCTCCGAAGTCCATGAAGACCACATCGAATTTCTCCGCCAGACGCGGCGGTTGCCCGGCAAGGACTACGTGAAGGTTCGCCTTGCGCCGGAGAGGGAGATCTGGCTGGCGCCGGAGGAGGGTGAGCGGGTCGTCTTCCGCTCGCACTACCTGCGCAGCCTCGGCCTGCCGGCGAGCGGCTTCTTCCGGGCCTTCCTCGAGTTCTACAATCTTCAGCCGCACCACCTCACCCCGAACACGGTGGTGCTGCTGTCCGCCTTAGTCACTCTATGCGAAGGCATCATCGACGTCCTCCCTACCATCGAGCTTTGGGGGGAGTTCTTCTACACCAAGCTCGACACCCTCATCGCGGGCGTGCGGCCTCAATGCGGCACTTTCATTGCGGTGCGGAGGCCGGCGACCGAAAATCCGTTCCCTCCCATCATGCTGATCAAGTCGTTGAAGATGTGGCAGCGGTCGTACTTCTACGTGGAGAGCGTCTTCCCGGATGGCGACTGGGTCAACTTGCCGGCTTACGTAGCCGGCCCGCCGGCTGGGAGGCGGCCCAACTGGTCGTACCAGGCCAAGACGTTGTTGCCTTCTGGGGCCGCCGCAATCGTGCGGCTCCGAGTGTTGACACAGTTGGAGGGCCTGACCGGGCCCGACTTGTTGTCCGCCTTCATCATGCGCCGGGTGCTCCCACTCCAGGGCCGTCCTCACATGATCTGTCAGATGAGCGGGCATCGAGACCCAAGCCGGCTGTGCACCAAGGAGATGCCTCACACAGAGGTAGCTCATATGGTGAACTACCTTGCGAACTGCGAGCTCATGGAAGAGTGGCGGTTCGGCAAGGAGACGTATTCACGCGCCGACCCCTCGCCTATGGTAAGTTGTCTTTCTCTATCTTTGTTGTTGTCGAGTTTTGCTTGTCCAACCTGACCAATCGGCCTTTGAACAGAGCCCCCTCCTCCATCCGGCTGCCGGCGCCGCAGGGCCGGAGCGTCAATTCCTCCCCGACCGAGCGGAGAGCGATGTGGACGACCCCACTTGTGGGCGGCGGCCTTGGAGGACGACGCCGAGGGAGGAGGCGGCGGAGCAGGTGGCTCAGGGCTCGGAGCCGGCCTCGAGGACTGGCCCGACGACGATGCAGGGGAAGTCGCCACGCGCCACCAGCCAGGGTCCGACCGGCCGGGCGCGGGCTCATCTGCCGCGCCGGATGCCCAAGGTGGTGCGAAAAAACACAGGGCCGTGCCGAGCATGTTCGGCAGCCGGCCGAAAAAACCCAAGGGCTCGGCCGCGGCGACCAAACGGGATGAAGCGGCCACGAAGGCCCTCCTCTTTCACAAACCGGTGAAGGAGCCGCAGCTGGTTTCCGCGTAAGTACTGCCTTCATTTCGTACTTTCTTCTTCCTTGCTGATCTTGTTCTGAGTTTCCCTTGCTTTGTTTCCCTTGATCTAGGGCCCCGCTTAGTCTTGAGAAGTCGGCCGACGCCTCCATCGTGGGGTCGGTGCAGACTTCTACCACCACTCGGCGGATCGATCCAGCCGCCGACCTACGGGAGGCGACAGAGCGGAATGAGCGGGAGGCGCGCGAGGAGCAGGAAGCCGCCCGCCTGGAGAAGGCGGAAGCAGATAAGGCGGAGGCCGCCGCCCTGAAGAAACTGGCGGAGGCCGAGGCAGCCGATGTAGCGAAAAAACTGGCCGAGGAGGCAGCGCGCCACCAGTCGGCGATGTTTGTCACCCCTCTGAACTCTGCGCTGCCACCACCGGAGTTCATGGCGAGCACCCTATGATGGAGAGGGACAGCGGCGATGTCGCCATGCCGGACGTAATCGTGCCCCTGCCACCACCTTCTGAGGAGGCGCGAGACAAGCAGCCGGCCGACCCGCTGGCGCCACCAGCCGGAAACGAGATGGTGACGGGCCCGACTCTTGGGGACCGCACGCCCTCACGCCGCCGGCTCGCGAAGGCGGCCTCGGCGCCACGCCCGCTGGAGACCGGGCCGCAAGCTCCTCAATCCCGGACACCGAGGCGACTAGCGCCGCGCCCACTGGGTGGGTGCGGGGAGGCGGGACGGGCCCTCTGAACAAGGCGATCTTGGACGTTCAAGCCAAACTCCGCGCCGAGGCCGACGCTATCAAGCACTGCAACAAGGCGTTCCTGGAATCGCGAGAAGCCATCGGGATACGCCTCTTGCTTCTTCATTTTTAAATCTTGTATTGCTTCGTGGGGGCGCGCCAGCGCACCCACTGGGTGTAGTCCCCAAGTTTCGGGCCGGCTGCTGAGCAGGCGGCTCGGAACTTTAATTGGCAAGCTCCAGTACTAATGTCTTTGCTGCAGGACTATCATAACCTCCGTGCGACCTCCTTCAACTCCAAAGTCCAGGAGTTGGATCAACGTGTCGTCGACTTGTCGGAGAGCCGGAGTAAGTCATTTTCCTTCTTCGCGGGGGCGCACTGGCGCACCCGCGGGCTGTAGTCCCCGAGATTCAGGCTGACTGCTGAGCAGTCGGACCGGATCTCCCCGGCAACTGCTCTTCTTTGGTTGACATTTGATGGCTTCTTTCTCCGCAGGGGCGCGCTGGCGCACCCACGGGCTGTAGTCGCCGAGATTCAGGCCGACTGCTGAGCATTCGGGCCGGATCTTCTTCGCAACTTCGTCTTTTCTCACTGATTGTTGATGTTCTTTCTTTTTCCACTTTTGCAGAGGCCAACGCCACCCTACAGCAGCAGCTGGGCGAGGCCAACACCGCGCTTCGTGCCAAGGAGACGAAGTGCAGCAAGCTGGCCGAGGAGCGTGACCAACTGGTCACGCAACTGGTGGAGCAGGCAGAGCTTCTCAAGAAGGTCCGGAAGAAGGCGGAGGACAAGGAGACCAACCTCCTTGCTGAGTTTGCGACCGAACACTCCACCTGGACCGACAAGGAGGCGATGCTGACTTCCGGCTTTCATGAGATTGAAGACATAGTTGATGGTGAGCTTCCCTCTTTTTCCTTCTTTGAGCTGCCGGCTGCTAGCCGAGCCAGGCTCTCATCTCTAACTTTAGCGCTTTGCTTTCTGTTTTGGCAGACTTCTTCCCTGGTCATTCTGACGCCGCCAATCAGACCATTGAAGCTGATCGCGAAGGACGAAGGGCGGAAGGTGCGCAGATTGCTGCCGACGCCCCCCGGACCCTTAACGAGCAGCTCCTGAGCATCGAGGCCCGTCTTCGGCCGGCTCACCGGATGTTGCGCCGTCTTCAGCATGTCGGCACTCAAGCAGTCGCCGCCCTATGGTGGGACATGCCGGCACCGCGCACTCCCAGTCGGACGGCCGACTGGCTGGAGGTGGCGGCCAGCCATATTGAGGCCTGGAAGGGCTCCTCGGCCCGACCTGGAGCGCGCCGAGCCTTGGAGTTCGTCAAGGCGTGGTATCCTGGGCTAAATCTAGCCTAGTTGACCATATTTCGGCTAGAGGCCTAGGGGGAGCTGATGGCGATGGAGGACGACCTTGTCAAGCGTGCGGCAGAAATCGCCGAGTACACCGACACCAGCGTATTTGTCCCGGAGCGGGCCGAGAACGGCGCCGAGGCGCCACCAGAATGGTTCAAGGTGAACCCGGAGGACGGCGAGTAATCGGCCGAGGTGATCGACTCCAGCGGCAAGGAAGAAGGCGAGGAGGAGGAGGAGGAGGGTGAAGAGGAGGCGCCAGAGGTCGGAGCGGACGACCAGCCTCAACTCGATCGCGCCTCCAGCAACGAGCCACGCCCGAGCGAGCCAGCTGCTGCTAAAGGCGACCACACGGAGACCGACCAACCGGACGGTCCACCAACCGGCGCCACCGACTCCTCCGTTCCACCGAATCCGTCTGCTGCTCCCTAGGCTGCCAGTTTATCTTTTGTTTTACCTACTTATCAGTCTCGACGATCTTGTTAACTTTGCACAATTCCACCCGCGGGGTGTATTTCAAACTTATGTTGAATGTCGGCCAAGGGCCTCTTGTTATGTAAATATTCTTCCGAGTTCTATCTTTTCTTGCCTTCCGCTCATTGGCTTTTTTCCTTTGCCGCCTTCCCTTGGTTGCCGTCTTGCCAACCAAACAGCCGCTCTACAGACTGTGGTTGGGTCAAGTACTTAGCCGCTTTCGGGAAGGCAAGTACTTAGTCGGCTTAGAGTTTTCTAGCAAGTTTAAGTAGAAGCCAGCCAGCCGGCTGCTCGGCAGCCGGCGGTGAGGCGAGAAGCCGGCTTGGACTATGTGTATGCTTTAGGTCCTTAGCCATTTTTCATGCAAACACCCTCTTCACCTTAGCTCCTGCCGACCGAGCGGTCGCTCTGCGAACTGCAGCCTCTGGCAGGAGAAAGCTAAGGTGCCAACACACTACTTGTCCGGCTGCAGGAAGCATTTCATAGTACAAAGCAGCAAGTCCCCGGGTCGACTGGTCGAACCCGGTGCCAGACGGATAAATGAAATAACACGAATGACAGGCGTAATACTTATCATATAGATAAAAGAGGGCAGTCCCCGAGCTCTTCTCCGGGGACCCGGAGTCTTCATACTTAATACAAAAGTTAGCATGGTACATACTGCTTTTAATTGTAAAACCTTCGAAGGAGATTCGCGTTCCATGGTCGCTCCGTCTCCTTGCCGGAGTCATCTCTTTTGCGTGCTCGAGGCTTCTGAGCGTCGATGAGGTAGTAGGAGTCGTTGCCCAACACCTTGTTGATGATGAAGGGGCCTTCCCAAGGTGCCGAGAGATTGTGTTGGCCGGCTGTTCGCTGGATCAGCCAGAGCACAAGGTCTCCCTCTTGGAAGGATCTCAGCTTGACCTTCTGGTTGTAGTAGTGGTGCAGACTCTGCTGGTAGATGGTGGACCGGCTGAGTGTCAACAGTCGGCCCTCTCCCAGCAGATCGACGTCGTCTTGTCGTGCTTCTTCTACCTCCTCTTCGGTGTACATGGTGACTCGAGGGGATTCGAATTCTATGTCCATTGGGATGACGGCTTCGGCACCGTAGACGAGGAAGAAAGGAGGGAAGCTGGTCGACTTGTTCGGAGTTGTGCGCGGACTCGAGAGGACGGTCGGCAGCTCGTTGAGCCAACAGTCGGCCGAACGCTCCAAAGGCTCGACCAGTCGAGGTTTGATACCGGACAAAATGAGGCCGTTTGCTCGCTCCACTTGACCGTTTGACTGCGGCTGGGAAACGAACGCTAAGTCCAGTCGGATGCCCTGCGTCGCGCAGAAATGGGCCAAGGCACCCTTGGAAAAGTTTGTGTCGTTGTCGGTGATGATGTTGTGTGGTTTGCCGTATCGGATGGTGATGTCAGAGATGAAAGTCAAAGCAGTCGGACCATTCAATTTCTTAATTGGCTTTGCTTCTATCCACTTGGTGAACTTGTCCACCACGACAAGCAGATGAGTCATGCCGCCGCGCGCCGTCTTGAATGGTCCCACCATGTCCAGGCCCCAGACGGCAAAGTCCAGGCAATGGGGATAGTCTTGAGTGTAGAAGCCGGCTGATGAGGCTTGGAGCGGAACTTCTGGCACCCTTTGCATTTCTGGACCAAGTCTTTGGCGTCTTCTAGGGCAGTCAGCTAGAAAAAATCATGGCGGAAAGCTTTGGCAACAAGTGCTCTTGAAGTTGCATGGTGACCACACTCGCCTTGATGGATGTCTTTGAGGATTGCTTGGCCTTGCTCCGGCTCTACGCAGTGCTGGTAGACGCCAGTGACACTGCGCCTTACAAGCTCTCTATTAACTATGGTGTATGTTGCTGCTAGGCATTGCACTTGTCGGACCAAGATCTCGTCAGTCGGCAGTTCTTTGCTCACCAGGAAGTTGAGGATGGGCTTGGCCCATGAAGGTGTTGCAATCTCTTCAATTGCTAAGACTGCTACTTGCACGATGGCGGTTGGGCCGGGAGGCAGCGGGTTGGAGTCAGCTGCCGCTTGCTGAGTCGATGGAGTCCCTGAGCCGACTGCTGCAGTCCCCGAGCCCAGCTCATCTCGGATGCGGGGGCCAAAGCAAGGCGGACCCAGCTCATCTTCTTCTTCTAGCGCTAGGGGTCGGTTGAGACGGTTGATCCGGTGGCGGGCATCATTCTCTCCGACTCCTTCTCAGCGGCCAAGGCGGTCGCCAAGTGTCGGGTGCTCAACAGGCGGCAGGGAGACGCGCCTCTCCCTGCGGGGGGGAGGAGGCGGGCAGTCATCCCGTCGTTCCACTGCTCTTGGGCGGCCGTCTTGGTCGCGCTCGATGGTGATGCGAGTCCGGCTGCGGTTGGCAGCCGGCTCCTTGTCTCTTCTGTCGCGGATACCACCAGTCGGCGTCCAGGATGTCGCTCCTTGGTCTCGTCGAGGAGGCGGATCGTCGTTTCGCCGGTTGGGCACCTCAGTCCGGCGTTTGGCATCTTGCTGCTCAGCAGCCGCGTCGAGGAGCTGCTGCACTCGCTCCGTCATGTGGCGACGCTCGTCGCCCTCGAGCTTGTCTATCTCATCTGCTACCGCCTGGGCAGCTCAGATGTTCTCCTTAGGCATGGCGTAGACGGGACGATCTATCCCGAATAGGCTAGCGATGGTTGCGCCGCGCTGCCGGACCAAGCCAATGCGGCTGGGCCCACCAGGAGCCGGCGTGCCGCCGACAACATGGTCCATCTCATGCTAGTAGGCCTCCGAAAGGCGTCTCATGCTGGCCAGCCAGTTGGCGCTCTCGACGAGCTGAAGGCGGCGTGCCTCCAGCGTCTCAGCGTCAGCGTCTTTCGGGATGGTCGTAGTCAAGTCTTGTATTGCTGCCTGCAACGGATCTTGGCCACCTCCGCCAGAGTGCTCGCCGTGGCTGATGATGAGCACTTCCGTGACGGTGTTGCCGCAGCTGTCCGCGCGAGGAAGCGGCTCGTCGTAGACCACCACGTTGGAGGGGAACGCGTCGAGCGACGCCGTGTCGGCGTCGACCAACATCGGGTCGATGGAGCCAACCGACTCCAAGTTGACGGCAGGCTCGCTGGCGACATGGAGCTAATCGAGGAGGCTCACAAGGCGGCTCTCGGGGCCATCGGTACCTACATCCGACGTGGGCTCATCGGAGAGGCGAATCTCGCCAACAAGATCAGCGAGGCAGCTCGCTGCGCAGGCGGCCTCTGCGCCATGCAGCGTGTCGATGCAAACGTCATCTGGCGTGCCGGGTTGGCTGCGCTCGCCTAGAAGGAAAAAGGTTCCCGTCCAGAACAGGTCTCCGGAAAACGGTGCACCTCGCCCCATGGTTGGCGCCAAATGTCGGGGGTTGGGTGCGACATATGCCAAACGATGGCTTACCATGGTGGGAGCGAGTAGAACGTCGCCGATGCCTGGAAGCAGGATGAGGCATAGACACGTACACTGGCAAACTTTCCCCAGGTTCGGGGCTCTCCGTGGAGATTACACCCCTAGTCCTGCTCTCCACGGTCTCCGCATGATCACTATGCCACTAGTGGTACAATGGTGCTCCTTGAGATGTTTGCTAGACGTGGAAGAAGGCAGGCACGCCCCTTCCTCTCTCTATGTATGAGTCTAGTTCTAAGAGCCAGGGAACCCTTTGCATGGGTGCCCTGGGGGGTTTATATAGGCCTACACCCCAGGGGTACAATATTAATCCAGCCGGATGTAGGACCCGGCTGTCAGTCTCTCTGGTCGCCGGCTTCTTCGCCGGCTGATGGGGCCCGCCGCCTAGTGGGCCCCGTCGACAGGTCTGGTATGGAGCCGACAGGCCGCCTCCACCGCTCGCGGGCCTTGTCGGCCGCTGGTCACTGTAGTCGTGATGCTAGTGACGCAGGCTGGGTCAGGGGAGCATGGCAACAGCCCCGCCGCCTGGCGGGCGATTACTGTAGCCACTCTGCATCTCGTCGGGTTAATGGTGTGTGGGCCCTGAGGAAGGGGCGGGCCGGCTACTGGGGGCCGACCTCCCTTGGGTCCGACTGGTGGGGCTCTATCCGTCTTCCGGGCTCTCGCTAATCGGTGGGGCCCGTCGTCCTTGGGCCGTACCGACAGGTGGTCGTGGGATCAGGGCTTTGCCTGACAAGGGTGACGCCAGGGGAGGAGTGGCAATAGTGCCGCACCGGGCGGGGATCTCCGCATGTACGGTGCACTGTGTCCTCGCCCGGCCCTGGATTCGGGGGTGATGGGCTATACTGTAGCCTCACCCTGTCTTGTCTTCTTAATGGGGGTGCGGACTTTGAGGGCACCACGGGCCGACTGCTAGGGGCGGCTTCTCTGGAGGCCGCCCACTAGAAGTCGGCTTGTCTTGTTGCCGGCCTCTGGAACTCGGCCGTCTACGGGCAGCCGGCTACTCCTCCAACCGGCCATCAGAAGGCGCGACTTCGTCTTGATGCTTTGAGGGGCGCTGCCAGCCCTGATGTCCTGAAAGGTTCACGGTGGCCCATTACTCCGACACTTTCCATCGAAGGTGATCGGATAAGCCGACCATGGATTGAATTTTGGGGCGACCGGCTTTATGGCTTAGATGTCCCGTAGTGCGCGCTTGCGTTCCCTCTTAGGGATATGTGTGACATTCTTGGTGTGGAACGACACCTATGGGATCACAAGAATCCCTACTACGGTTGCCGGGGCGCAGAGTTGCGAGAAGAGCAGGGCTAGTAGACAGCACAAGGGTCGTTTACCCAGGTTCGGGCTGCGAGGATGCGTAAAACCCTAGTCCTTCTTTGGTGGGTGTATTTCAGAGAGTTCTTGAGCTCTCAAACTAGCTGTGGTCAGTGCGTGGTTCAAAAGGGCTGAATCCCTCTCCAGTATGCCATGGGCCTCCTTTTATAGGCGGAAGGGGCTGCCAAAGTGGCATACAGGAGGTGGAAAGGCACACAGTACTGCAAGCTTATCGCTTGTATTATAGGACAAGACGCATTTAATGCGTAGCTTAGGTGTCCCTTTGCTTTATTGGGGACGGGGGCGAGGCCCGTCCTGTCCGTCGCCGCTCCTTCTTGCTCTGACACGTGCCCTGGCCAGCGAGGCATGCGTAGCCATGTAAGTAGGTAGGCAGCTGAGGTGGCGCAGTGGTGGAGCCTTCACGAAGATCTGCATGCCGCCACGCAGGCATTTGATGAGTTGGCCTGGGAGCTGCATGTTGCCATGCAGGTGCCTGTCCAGCTGGTTGGGCTGGCAGCTGCATGTGAGCGGCGGTGGAAACTTGGTTGGCGCGGGCCTGGCGGTGACCTTGTCGACGCCCTTGGTGAGGGCCTTGCCGGGTGGCCCGGCAAGGGTCTTGCCGTGGTGTGGTGTCGTCCCTAGCAAGGGCCTTACCGGGGGTCTGGCGGCCTTCCTCGGTGTTGGATTTCGGGTTCCGGCAGACCCTTGAGGTTCGAACTCTGGGGTGCGCGCGGAGATTACGCCTTCTACCTCTCCATCTCGCAAAGATTTAAACTACTAAAAGAACAACAAGAGACACGGTGTTTATACTAGTTTGGGCCACCGATGTGGTGTAATACCCTACTCCAGTGTGGTGTGGTGGATTGCCTCTTGGGCTGATGATGATGAACAATACAAGGAAGAACATCCTCGCGAGGGTCTGTTTCTGGCTGAGACGATGAACTGCTAGGAGGAGTTCAGTCGCCCTTCTCTCTCTCTCTCCTACTGATTCTTTGCTTGCCCCGGTTCTGGGTTGCACGGTTACTCTATGTCCCTACCCTGGGGGTGGCTAGTCCTATTTATAGGCAAAGGCCCTGGGCCTCTTCCCAAATATTGAGCGGGAAGGGCGCCAACAATTGGCCAGTTTGAAGGGGAACATCTGGTACACTTATCCTGACTAAAGTTGGTCCTAGCCTGCCAAAGGCTCTGGTGATGACGCTGACTTGGGCTCCACGGTGACTTCCTCCTTGCCGCAGAGCTGGCCTTGGTCTCGTTGCACCGAAATGGGTGCCTTTGCTTGATCCTCTCGCCTGCGCTTGCTCCCTTTGCACCAAAGAGGAAAGGGAGGACACTGCGCGGCTGGCGCCCGCCTGGCGCCCATGGTCGTCATGGCTTGCGTCATGGGCACCTCGTGAGGTACCCCGCCTTGATATCTCCGCCTCCTCGTGAGCCAACCTGATGAGGCCGCATTAGAGGAAGCTCCGTGTCATCCGCCCCACGAGGCTCGGCCCCTTGCTAGGGTCTTGGGTTTGTGTTGATGAAGATGGGCCATGTTGGGCCCCCTTTGAGCCACGCCACAGGCCACAGGTAGGCAAGTCTGGGGACCCCCGTTCCTAGAACGCCGACACTCGGCAAGGATCTTGCCGAGGATCGTCGTCTTCTAATCCTCATCTGATCTTGAATATGTCTTCACAAAGATCTGCATGCCACCACGGAGGTGCCTCCCGAGCCCTGGCCCAACGTGATGTTGGAGACCGTGGGCTCAAGGGTGGCCCGCTCTGTTGGCGTGGGGTGAGCTGTCCCGGCAAGGATCTTGCCGGGGCTACTGAGGCCGCTCCCGGCAAGGGTCTTGCTGGGAGGGAACCTACTTCGTCCCTCTGCTCTTTGTGGTCTTGGTCTCGGCGTCGCTCTGATCATCTTGGCCTTCGGCCTTACCTTGGCTCACCTCCCCTGTTCTGCTTGGCGTGACCGTAGGCGCGGCTCCGACTGCCCGTGCACAGGTATAGGGGTACAAAAATGCACCCCTCTTTTTGTACACTGACAGGAGCCCCCAGGCCTGGGCCACACATAAGCGCGACACGTTGTTGGGCCAGGCCCAAACGGTGCGCGGGCAGGCGGGGCGGTTTCTACCGCAGTAAAACTCTTCGCGCGCTGTGCTTCCCATGACCCGCGTGCGCGGCGTGGCATGGAGGGGTGTGTGTGACATGGCCGGCATGCGTGGGGCGGTTTCCACACGCATGCGTCACATCACAGTAAATGGGCAGTGCTCCCCGCGGCTTCCCCATAAAAAGGGATAACCGTGGGCGCACTGTTCCTTTTACCCTTCACGCAACCCCAATCTCGGAAACCTCCGCCAGCTTTCCTCTTCTTCTCCAAGCTTCGTTCCTGCTCGCCGCCATTGCACCTTCGCCGCCCTCTGTCCTGCCCTCCTCCCCCAGCCGCTATGGCACCAAAATCCACCAAGGGCAAGGGAGTGGCCAAGGACGCCGGAGCCTCAGAGCCGCCGGAGAGTGCGCAGGCGGTGCAGCGGACACACTCCGCCTTCTTCCCCTCAATAGTTGACGTGTTCGAGCTTTGGGACTCCTTCAGGACCCTGTGGGGAGTGAAGACGGGGGGAGAATTCAGGGCATCCAGCCACGCGTGTCATCTCCGCTGACTGCGCCGAGGCTGCCCCAAATCGGTACCCCTTCTTTGTTGATTATTTTTCCTGCGGGCTCTATCCTCCCTTCTCCGATTTCTTCAGCGACGTCATGCATACCTTTGGCTTCCGCCTCTTTGGATTTTACTCCGAATGCAGTGGCATGCATGGCCCTTTTTGCGCATCTCTGCGAGGGTTTCACCGAGGTGCACCCCAACACGACGCTCTTTCGCCATTACTTCTCCCCTCGGATCCAACCAGGGGGCGCCATCTCCGGTTGCATAGCCTGGGTCTCAAGATCCACGGGGGCGTATCCGGAGGGCGCCATGAAGGAGAGGTGGGAAGAATGGCGGGGCCGGTGGGGCTGGATCGAGGAGAAGGACCCGTTGGCGTTCTGCGAAGTTCGTCGAGCGCCGCCGGTCCGTAGAAGAAAATGGAGAGACGTCGATGCTGACAATGAGAAGCTCACGGTCGCCACCACCAGGATCCTCCGGCTCACCGAGGCCGGCCTCACCCTTGAGATGATCGAGGCGGACTTCATCCGCCGCCGGATCGCTCCACTGCATAACAAGGGGAGGCCAGCCTGGCTCTTCACGAACCCTGCCGACATCATGCGGCTTCTTCCCGGCCTCGACTACAATTTCACAGTGATGGGGCATGCACATTTCTGTCAGCGTCTCTTACAGCTTGACGTGGGCCGCGACGGCGAGGTCGAGCGGACCGGCAAGGTCGCGAGGACCGCCGCGAAGGCCGGCAAGGTCCTCAAGGGGCCTCTGTTCAAGCTGCTGACGGGGGTGGTCCTGTTGTGCAACAATTCACACCGTTCTGACATCATCGCCATGATGCCGGACTGCAACGCGCATGGCCCTGACCCAAGCTGGAAGGAGCCGGAGGACGCCGAGGTGCAGCAGTTTTTTGACACTCTGCACGAGGGGTATGTCAACGCTGACGCCGAGCGGCTGCTTGTCTGGGACACCACCCAGGCAGAGATGGACTACATCAACACCAGGGCGAGGGAGGCACAGCTTGCCAGGGAGGCCGGCAGCACCGGCGGTGTGGAGGACAAGGCCGCGACAGCCGCGGAGGAGGAGCTCACCCGGTGGGCGGGGGCCGCCGGGCGAGCCAGCAGCGCCGGCACCGAGGCTCCTCTGATCGAAGATGTGACCGGCGAGTCGTTGGAGGACGAGGCCGAGACCGCAGGCCCGATGCCAGCTACGGGGAGAAGGCGAGTCCTGCAGCGGGCCAGTTCCGGCGAGCCGGTCCGACCTTGGAGGGGTCCGAGTGCCACAGCTGACCTTGGAGGGGTCCGAGCGCCACACGAGGGCCGCAGCGGCAAAGAAGCCGGCGAAGGCCGCGGTGAAGAAGAAGACAGCCGCCCCTTCTTCGTCCATGCGTGTCCAGACACCACCGCCTTCCCCTCCTCCGGCGGATGTCAATACGAAGGTCACTTTTGATTATGGATCCCTCAGCCTGAGGAGGAAGAGGAAAATAGCAGAGGAGGAGGCGGGCAACGAGTAAGCATCTGGTTCCTTTTCGTTATCTCTGCCCCCCCCCCCTCAATCTGTGTTGCTCGTCTTGACTTGTCTTCATCTTTGCAGGGACGTGGAGACGCTGGCCCAAAGAGTGAAGAGGGCCAAGGTCTCGGCGGGTGGTCAGCCCCCAGCTGGTACTTCGGGAGTGCCATTGGTGGTGTTGAGCATCCCGGACAGCAGCCCCCGGCATAGCCCCCAGCGTAAGTTCATCACTCTTCCCCCATCGCCATGTGTCAGGGGCACGACACTTTGGTGCTGACCTTGCCAAGTATGCAGGAGGAGATCAGCAGCAGGAGGAGCCACAGAGGGCTACCCCCAACATGCCGCCTCCATCGACCACGCCGTCCCGAGGGGCGTCCCCGGCAAGGGCGCCAAGCACCGAGCCCACGCACATGGAGGAGGAGGAGGAGAACTTTGGCGCCGGCGGCTTTGCCTCGACGCCAAATGTTGGCAAGGAGGGGACTTCCGTTTCCCAGCTGGGTACTGGCATAGGTAAGTTGTCCGTCGTTCGTCCTTGCTCCTTTTTCTTTCTGGCTCTTGGTCTTGGCCTTGCCTCACCCCCTTCTTCGGCATCCAGATTCCTCCTTGGTGAACCCAGAGGACGTGGACGCCGTCATCGAGGACGTCGCCAAGGCCGCCGAGGCGGGCGCTGAGAAGATCGCCGCCGAGGAGGCCGCCAAGGGCGCGGCCGAGGACGCCGCCAAGGGGCCTGCCGGGGAGGCCGGCAAGGCTGCCGCTGAGGGCGCCGGCAAGGGGCCTGCCGGCGGGGCCGCCGTCGAGGAGGAGGAGGTGGCTGGTGACCAGCCTTTCTCTTCTGCTGCTTCCGGCTCCGGCAAGTACTTGAGGGTGAGCGATGACTTGTTCGTCCACCTTCCAGGCGCGTCGAGCACCAAGACACCCGTTGAGGGGAGAGGTGTTCGACGACGAAGTGATTGCCGCTGCCGGGCTTGAAGTCGTCGACGAGCCGATCGTTGGCGGCGACGGTTCGCAGGAAGAGCGGCTCCTCCATGCCATGGGCTCCAGCTTCCGGAAGCTCTAGGCGCTCCATCGCGCCCGCCTGGACAAGGCTAAGTCCAGGACGGCGGTGGTGGAGAAGGCGGAGGCGGACCTCCAGGAAAACATTGCCGAGATGCAGGACTGGTTCCGCGAGGCCCATAAGAAGCTCAAGGCTGCCTAGGGCGAGCTGGCCAAGCGCGACGTAGAGCTCACCATGAAGCTCGCCGACGTCAGGAAGGCTCAAGAGACGGCGAGGAACTTGGCCGCGGCCGCCCGAACCCAGCACGAGGCCGCGCTGAACTCCCAGGAGGAGGACCTCGCTGCACGCGAGGAGAAGCTTGCCGCCATGCTCCGCGGCAAGGATGCAGAGGTGGAGAAGCTTGTCTTGCAGCGGATCGGTGAGCTGGAGCAGAGGCACGAAGAGGCACTCAATGCTCAGGCCCAGGTTCACCCCGGCAAGGTGGAGGAGCTGGAGGCAGAGCGCGTCAGGCTGAAGGAGCAGGCCCTGAAGCTATCCCAGGAGAGGGACATGCTTAACAGTGCCCTGACAAAGGCGCATGGCGCGGTCGTCAGCAAGGCCGGGGAGCTCTCCGAGGCCAACAACTCCATCAAAGACCTCAAGCTGAAGCTGGAGGGTCTCGAGAAGGTGCTTTCGGAGGCCAAAACCCGAGAGGGGACCCTGGCCAAGGAGCTAGAGGCCGAGAAGCTGTTGCGGAAGAACAAGGGCGTCAACTTCGCAGACCACATGGAGTGCGAGAATCGCTGGCTCGATCGCCTTGCCACCATCACCAACTAGGCCGCCGCGCAGCTGGCCATCATGGGGATGCCGGACATGATGTATGCCCCGGAGCGGAGCGTGAGCGCCAACTGCAGCCTGACCATGTTCTTTGAGAGGGTCGTCGGCGCTCTGGAGCGGCTCCATGCCAACCGGGCGGCCTCACTGGCCGACGAGTCCTGGAGGCTTTGCCAGGGTGCCATGACCAAGTTTCTCACCAAGGTGGCGCACTGGTACCCCGACCTTGACTTCGACGCCACGCTGGAGAGCTTGTCGGAGGGTACTAACCTCGCGCCGCTCAGGGAGCGCATCAAGCCCATCATCAGCCGAGTCAGCGAAATTCAGAGGGTGGAGGGCCAGCGCCGGGATTAGGCACCCCATTCTTTATCGCCGCTGCAGGATCACAACCAAGACAATCTCTATCTCTAGTTAGAACCGCATCAACAATTCAATGTAATATAACTCTGCAGCACTTTCAGTATTATGCATGTTATTTTCCTGTTTGATTTTCCTCTGTATGTCCACCCTACGTTACTGGGTAGGCTCACCGGCGCGTCAACCCAAGGCGGTGTCTTGGGGACGGATCCCCATTGGCATGCCGGGTCTGCTTGGTACCGGGCGAACCACCTTGCCGCCCTTAGCGTGGCCACCCAAACTTTCGAGCTTGACTCGAGTCAGAGTCGGGAGCGTTGCCAAGTTCGGAAGGCTAGCTACCCCGCCACCCTCGACGCGGCCGCTTTGAGCTATTGAGCGGACTCGAAACAGAACAAGGGCGTTGCCAATTGCGGGAGGGCCCCTTTGCGTGCAGGTTTCTCATACATAGGCGAGATCTCCAAGGACGATAACCTTATATATAGGAACAAATAAGTCAAAGCTCTAAATGACTTAGCTTTACTGTTGCCGAGTCGGGGTCGTTCCTCCGGCCGCCTTCTTCTCAGGAGCCAAGGGCGACGAAGAACTGCTAGGCTAACTACTGGACCAGATTCTCACAATTGCGCCCCCTACCTAGCGCGCCAAAGGTGTCGGTGTGGAACGACACCTATGGGATCACAAGAATCCCTACTACGGTTGTCGGGGCGCAGGGTTGCGAGAAGAGCAGGGCTAGTAGACAGCACAAGGGTCGTTTACCCAGGTTCGGGCCGCGAGGATGCGTAAAACCCTAGTCCTGCTTTGGTGGGTGTATTTCAGAGAGTTCTTGAGCTCTCGAACTAGTTGTGGTCAGTGCGTGGTTCGAAAGAGTCGGATCCCTCTCCAGTATGCCATGGGCCTCCTTCTATAGGCGGAAGGGGCTGCCACAGTGGCATACAGGAGGTGGAAAGGCGCACAGTACTCCAAGCTTATCGCTTGTATTACAGGACAAGACGCATTTAATGCGTAGCTTAGATGTCCCTTTGCTTCATTGGGGACGGGGGCGAGGCCCGTCCCGTCCGTCGCCGCTCCTTCTTGCTCTGACACGTGCCCTGGCCAATGAGGCATGCGGTGCCATGTAGGCAGGTAGGCAGCTGAGGTGGCACGGTGGTGGAGCCTTCACGAAGATCTGCCTGCCGCCATGCACGCACTCGATGAGTTGGCCTGGGAGCTACATGTTGCCACGCTGGTGCCTGCCCAGCTGGTTGGGCTGGCAGTTGCATGTGAGCGGTGGTGGAAACTCGGTTGGCGCAGGCCTGGCGGTGACCTTGATGACGCCCTTGGTGAGGGCCTTGCCGGGTGGCCCGGCAAGGGTCTTGCCGTGGCGCGGTGTCATCCCCGGCAAGGAGTGGCCTTCCTCGGTAAGGATCTTGCCGAGGATCGTCGTCTTCTAATCCTCATCTGATCTTGAATATGTCTTCACAAAGATCTGCATGCCACCACGGAGGTGCCTCCCGAGCCCTGGCCCAACGTGATGTTGGAGACCGTGGGCTCAAGGGTGGCCCGCTCTGTTGGCGCGGGGCGAGCTGTCCCGGCAAGGATCTTGCCGGGGCTGCTGAGGCCGCTCCCGGCAAGGGTCTTGCCGGGGGAACCTGCTTCATCCCTCTGCTCTTTGTGGTCTTGGTCTCGGCGTTGCTCTGATCATCTTGGGCTTCGGTCTTACCTTGGCTCACCTCCCCTGTTCTGCTTGGCATGACCGTAGGCGCGGCTCCGACTGCCCATGCACAGTTATAGTGGTACAAAAATGCACCCCTCTTTTTGTACACCGACAGACATATATCATATTCACTGTTTTTACCTCGGGGGAAATTTCTTTTGTCCCCCTATGTTCCGTTGACGAGGCTCTTGGTCATCGTCGTCGCTTGGTGACCTTTTCCCCTTGTGTTCGGCGTTGAGTTTGCCGGCCTGTTTAAAAACCCAACAATTTTTGTTGGTATGATTGGCGGGTTTATCGAGGGTGGCATGAATCTAGCAAGGCCGATCAAGTATTGTGTCCAAACTGGACGGGCCATCTCTGTTTGCCTTAAATGGCTTTTTTCGTTGACCGGGTTTGGAGCCGCTGAATCCGGCGTTAACTGCCGTGTCTTGGGTTCCTTCATTATTTTTTTGATGCTTGTGCTTGTCGCGTCGTGGCTTGCCATTGTCGTCCCTGGTTTTGGAGGTGCCGGGGTCGCTGGTGCTATTGCTTCTACGAGCAAGCCAGTTGTCTTCTCCCGTGCAAAAACAAGTCATAAGTGCGGTGAGGGCTGCCATGGACTTTGGCTTTTCTTGGCCGAGGTATCGGGCGAGCCACTCGTCTCGGATGCTATGTTTGAAGGCCACGAGGGCTTTGGCATCTGGAAAATCCATAATCTGGTTCTTTTTATTAGGAACCTTGTCTAGAGCTGCCGGGCCGATTCCCCGGGTTGCTGGATTATGTGACTAAGGTCATCGGCGTCTGGGGGGCGAACATAGGTACCTTGGCAGTTGTCTCTGAATGCGTCTTCCAGGTCTTCCCAGCTACCAATAGAGTTTTCTGGTAGGCTGTTCAGCCAGTGTCGTGCTGGTCCCTTAAGTTTGAGGGGAAGGTATTTGATGGCGTGTAGATTGTCACCGCGAGCCATGTGAATGTGGAGAATAAAATCTTCAATCCATACTGCGGGATTTGTTGTGTTGTCGTCTGATTCGATGTTCACGGGTTTGAACCCTTCTGGGAACTGGTGCTCTATTACCTCATCGGTGAAGCATAGGGGGTGTGCGGCGCCTCTATATTGGGATGTGTCACGGTGCAGTTCGGATGGAGTCTTTATGTGGTTTTCGGTCGGGGTGTGGTTGTACTTGCCATGTCGGGATTGGTAACGCTCCTCTCGTGTCGGGGTGCGCCCCCGCAATCCATAGATTGATCTGGTCTGACCTGCTCTATTTTCCAGGTCCTGGTGTAGGTCACATGTGTATCTCCGAGCTGTTGTTTATTTGCTTTTACGGCGAGTGGAGCGGGCTGGTGTTCGGCTTGAGTTGTCGTTCTGTCCCGGCAACGTGGTGGTTGGTCGGGTCCGTCAGCCGCGTTACGTGCGGGTGGTATGGGCTCCAGCGCCTCGTCGTCGAATTGGGGTAGCATCTTACGCTTCGGGTAACTCTTTGTTGGGCGTTCGAGGCCGTATTCTTCGGCTGCCCGGACATTAGTCCATCTATCGTTGAGCAAATCTTGGTCAGCTTGAAGTTCTTGCTGCTTCTTTTTTAGGCTTCTTGTCGTGGCTATTAGCCAGCGCTTGAAGCTCTCTTGTTCGAGGGGTTCCTCTGGCACGATAAAATCTTCGCCGCCGAGGCTCACGTCGTCCTCGGAGAGTGGCAGATAGTTGTTGTCCTCCGAGTCTTCGTACCCTGCTTGCATGTCAGGGTCGATTTGCCCGTCCTCCCGATCAACTTGTTCGGATGTTATGGGGTCTTCTAGGTCTTCGGTGTTCGCTGAAGTATCATTGTTTCCGGTGCCGGTATTGTTGTCTTTTCCGTGACGCGATTTAGAGCGGCGTCGCTGATGTCGACGTTTCGGTGGTATCCGGGGAGGTTCATCCTCGACTGGGTCCTTCTCATCATCGGCGTCACCTTCTTTAGGTGTGTCCACCATGTATATGTCGTACGAGGAAGTGGTCGTTGTCGGTGTCAAAATCGGCGGATCTCGGGTAGGGGGTCCCGATCTGTGCGTCAAGGCCGGATGGTAACAGGAGACAAGGGACACGATGTTTTTACCCAGGTTCGGTCCCTCTCGATGGAGGTAATACCCTACTCCTGCTTGATTAATATTGATGATATGGGTAGTACAAGAGTAGATCTACCACGAGATCAAGGAGGCTAAACCCTAGAAGCTAGCCTATGGTATGATTGTGTATGAAGATGATTGTCCTACGGACTACAACCCTCCGGTTTATATAGACACCGGATAGGGTTAGGGTTACACAGAGTCGGTTACAATGGTAGGAGATCTTGAATATCCGCATCGCCAAGCTTGCCTTCCACGACAAGGAAAGTCCCATCCGGACACGGGACGAAGTCTTCAATCTTGTATCTTCATAGTCCAGGAGTCCGGCGAAGGTATAGTCCGGCTACCCGAACACCCCCTAATCCAGGACTCCCTTAGTAGCCCCTGAACCAGGCTTCAATGATGACGAGTCCGGCCCGCAGATTGTCTTCGGCATTGCAAGGCGGGTTCCTCCTCCAAGCCCTTCATAGAAGATTGTAAACACCAAGAATAGTGTTCGGCTCTGCAAAATAAGTTTCCACAGAGAGAATAATATTAACACAAATCAAATCTGCTGACGTATTCCGCAATGCATCATCGCACTACGGCCAAGCTCTTTACATAAATCGTTTTTACTTTTCCACCTCAGCACGTTTAGCGAGGCGGTTTCCTTGGCACGTCTTGTCAAAGCAGAGATCGTGTGCCCTTTTTACGGGATTCTCATCAATACGGACGTGGGTAACCCAACCGCACCATTTACCACGGCGCTTTGGGAGGCAAGCGAGTTTTATTAGGCAGGTGGGGACGCATAACCGCATCTGCCCATATAAGGGGATAAGGATCCACCTTTTTACCTAGGCCTTCTTCCTCCTTTGCCAATCCATCTCTTGCGCACTCGAGCTCCAGCGCCCAAGCCCGCTCTTCCCACCTCAACCTTCTCCAGCAATGTCCGGAGCGGGAGGCAAGTGGATGGTCTCCTCCGTTACGGAGGTTCAAGTGAAAAAGCTGAGGAAGGCCGGATACCTGTCGAAGGACATCCCGCACCGGCTTCCTGAGAAGGGGCAGCTTCTACCCACCCCAAGGCCCCATGAGATGGTAGTGTTCCTTTCCCACTTCCTCCGCGGACTGGGTTTTCCACTTCACCCATTCGTCCGGGGGCTCATGTTCTACTACGGCCTGGATTTCCACGATCTGGCACCGAACTTCATCCTCAACATCTCGGCGTTTATCGTTGTGTGTGAGGCCTTCCTCCGCGTCTGCCCCCATTTCGGCCTCTGGCTCAAGACCTTCAACGTCAAGCCCAAGGTGGTGCGCGGCAGCCAGGTAGAGTGCGGAGGCTCCATGGCGGGCAATATGGCCAACGTCCTATGGTTCGAGGGCTCCTTCGTGGAGACCCTAAATGGGTGGCAAGCCAGGTGGTTTTACATCACCGAGCCACGCGATCCGAAATGGATCGCAGCCCCCGAGTTCCGATCCGGACCCCCCACGCGGCTTATGTCCTGGAAAGAGACGGGCCTGTCATGGGGTAACAAAGAAGAGGTGATCGGACTGAAGACATGCATCCAGTCCCTGGTAAACAAGCCAATCAGGCTTATCAATGTAGTCCAGGTCATGCTCGTTCGCCGAATCCTCCCGTGTCAACAACGGGACTTTACTCTATGGGAGTTCGACCCGGCGCAGCACCGAGCCCTTAACAGGCTCTTTGACACAATGTATGAAGACGTCTGGAAGGTGCTAATCAAAGGCGTCGAGGCTCCCGCATCCGCTTCCGAGGACCGCGGATACAGCTCGCAGCATCACGCTGGCGAGGTAAGCTATTTTCACCCTTTACAAGATGTTAAGTTCTTTCATAGTTTGACTCTATGCGGGATCTAAACTCCCTTACCTTTAACAGGCTTGGCAGGCGATATCCGGACCGATTAACTGTCCGGCTCCCTTGCCCGAAGACCCAGCCCCTGCTCTCTTAGAGAAGCTGCTGACTCCGGTGCCTTATGTGGTGCCGGAGAAGAAGGCCAAGAAGAAGAAGGCCACGGGGACTCGAAAGAGTGCCCGCAATGTGGCGGTGTTGGACTCATCATCTGACGAGTCTGAGACGCTCTCCCCACGTGAGAACGAGGAGGAGGAAGAAGAAACCTCTCCCCCTCCAGCGGGGGGAGGGGAAAAAGGGAAGGCCGCCCCAACGGGGGAGGCCGGAGGGTCCAGAAAGAGGAAGACCCCTCCACCGGACTACTCCCCCGACGCCGACGAGGACGACGAGGGGTGGTCGAACAGGGCCAAGCGTCCGGCGAAATCGTAAGTATTCGGATACCAGAGTGACTCATGATATTCCTAGGTCGTTCAACTTTCCATAATGCCGAACATAATTGTGCAGCCCGCCCCGGGCCGATCTCGACGATTCGTCGAGCGGCTCCCTGGATTCGTCGGACGTGAACTCAGTTCCGCCCGCTGTCTCCCCCCGCACTGCAGACGATGCCGAAGTGGCGTCGCAATGAGCTCCGGGGCAGGAGGAGGTGGTCCTGGAGGAGCCGAAAGGCGACCTCCCGGACCCCAGGAATAAATGGGACAAGACCCCCCAGGGCTCCGAGTCCGGCTTTGTGCCGGACGCCACGCCGGACTCTTCAACAGTTCCGGTCCGCGGTAGGCGAACTCCTTCCAAGAGGAGCAAGCCTTCTGAGCCGGCGGCCTCCGTCCAACCGGAGGTGCCGGACAATCTGCTGGAGGTGCTTGACGGCGCCTCCATCGACGAGGAGCACCGTACTATTATGAGTACGGTGATCCAGAGGGTTCAGTCCGCCAAGAGCGGACTGACTGAAGCTTGCGCTAGCATTCTGACAGGCTTCGAGGTAAGCAAAAATATATCAAAATATTACCACATAGACAGTAGCCCCTGATGCTCTGTTTGGCGTTCGGAAAGAAAATCCGAATAGAGGATCTAATAAATTTCGCAGGAGTCTAACAAAAAGGAGTCAATATGCGTATGCAGGCTTCGCTGCTATCCACCGCCGCACCGACTGCGGAGGTGGGTGTCCTGAAACAGGACCTCGGGTGGACCGAGCAAGAGCTCGGCCTTGCCAAGCGGCAGCTCGAGGAAAAAGAAGGTAAGAAATACCTTACAGAAAAAGGTGCCTATAGAGAGGCGTGATTGCAAAAAATAACAGGATCGTACTGCTTATTATAGGGGCCACAACTGAGGTGGCGACCCTCAAGCATGCGCTATCTGAGGCCGAAAAAAACGGCCGAGGAGCGCACCGAGCGAGAGAGACTTGGGGCTCAGGTCGGCGAGGTGCAGCAAGAGCTGCAGGCTCTCATGAAAAATCATGAGAGCTTGGAGCTTGAGTCAAAGGCACAAGCATCCGAGCTCGCGTCGGCCCTTGAGACCACCAAGGGTGCCAAGGCCGAAGCCCAAAAGGCCCTCCAAGAGTTGGAGGAGATGAAAAAGATAGCAGCGGGTAAGGCATTCTTAATGCAAAGCAGAAATATAAAAGTAAACTACTTGTCACTTACCCGAATCCGGAGCTCTCCAGGGGCATTCGCAGATCTTCCCCGCAGCGTATCCGACACCGCCGCATTCTACCGAGCTAAAGAGGGCAGCTCCATGGAGAGTGTGTTCTGGTCTCAGTATTCTGAGGCCGGACACCCTGTACCCCTGAGCGACCAGCTGAAACAGCTGGTCGAGCTCCACAAGGCGGCCGAACAGGCCATGAAGGGCTTCATAGTTCGGCTGTGGCCTGGACAGGCCCTGCCTGGGAGCTATTTCGGGCTGGTGCGGCGGCTGGTGGAAGCCTGTCCAAGGCTCGATGTCATCAGGCGCTCTGTCTGCATCGAAGGTGCCCGTCGGGCCCTTGCCCGTGCAAAGGTGCACTGGGGTAAGCTGGACGGAGAGAAGCTTGTGAAGGACGGGCCACCATCGGGGAAGGAGCATCGCAAGCCCGAGAAGTACTACAAGGATGTTCTTGCAGGTGCCCGCCTTGTGGCGGATGAATGTACGAAGGATGTAATTTTTGAATGAACTCGCTCGTGTTTATCCTGTGCGCTGAAAACTTGTTCATATGCGCTAAGCAATGCTTATTGACTTTAAAATATTATTTTTTGTGCGGCCGTTTATCAAAAAATTGAGAGATGACCAGTCGTCGGCTTCTGCCCCCATGCCACTAGTGCTGGGGTGTTCGGGATAAACCTGAGCGCTCTTTTTCCCATGGTTGGGTCCTTCGAGGGAGGCGCTCAGCACAACGAACCAGGCAATCGGACTATAATGCTTTAACACTCTCACTTAGCCATAGAACTTTATAATTTTAAATTTCGGCGAAGCCCCTAGTTCGGAAGACCGAGTTCGGGGCGCTATCCACGCCTTTGGCTGGACAAAGCCAGCTCCTCGCTCGAAGCGGCATAAGTCTTTAGGGACTCAAAAAACCTCTCGAACAGCGACCGGTCTCTCGCCCCATCATGACAGTCAGTTTTAGCTTTCTCCACTGAGGTGCTTAACCCAGCTGAACCGGGGCACAATCGCAGTGGTTCTCCTAGTGCTACCTTAGCTGATATAGTGGAACGTAAGGCACCAAAACATAGGAGCCGGGCAAACCCAACTATTGACCCAAATCATGATTCGGAGCCGATGCATATAGTGCTATAAGTTCGGGGTGCCGCACTCGTGAAAGTGCACGGACTTCTCACACCATATTAAGGGGTACTGAAGCCCCTGGCGTGTTGGCCGTACCATGGTGTACGGGTGCAATTATGTTAAAACATATATATGAAAATAGGATAATGCAAAAAATAGACAAAAAGCTATGCATTGTTTATAGAGAGGCTATTTATCAAAGCCAAACGATACAAGTAGTGCGATAAGCAAAAATATACTGGACTATTTAACATGTCCTGACCAGGGGCAGGCCGCGGAATTGTATTTGAAATAGGTATACCGCTCGTAACAGGGACCACCTGGGAGTTCCATAATGCGGCATGGCTTTGTCTGCTTCCCTGGATCTTGCATCGTTTGTGCGGCAGTCGAATTGCCGAACAGGTCGTCCGAAATGTGGAGTCCTGAAAGTAAGAAAAAACAATCCGGCAGCCCCTAGTACGTTTTAAGCCGTATTTTGGGTGTGTCGTTATTGTGCCCCTTCCCCTGTGCCCATGGTATTTCAAAGGCGTAGTTATGTACGCGAGGCACTGGTTTCGCTATATCGCGAGGGCTGGGGTTGGGGCCGCATTGCTACGCCTGCTCAGAACGTGCCGGGCGGTCTTGTTGTAGGTTACTCCGGGCGCGCTTGGCAGTGTCTGGCTTTTTAACGGCCGGACTGGAGAATTGCCTAAGAAGGCTGCTTTGTACTTCCGCTGCGAGAGCCGCCGTGTGCTCCTCCGTACGGAGGGAGCGTTTGATTTTTCCGTTGACCATGATTACACCTCGAGGGCTTGGCATCTTGAGCTTGAGGTATGCGTAGTGCGGCACCGCATTGAATTTTGCGAATGTGGTTCGTCCGAGCAGGGCGTGATAGCCACTGCGGAACGGGACTATATCGAAGATTAACTCTTCGCTTCGGAAATTATCCAGAGATCCGAAGACCACGTCAAGTGTTACTGAGCCTGTGCAATTGGCCTCTACACCTGGTATAACGCCTTTAAAGGTCGTCTTTGTGGGCTTAATCCTTGAGGGATCTATGCCCATTTTCCGCACTGTATCCTGGTAAAGCAGGTTCAGGCTACTGCCACCGTCCATTAGGACTCTTGTGAGATGAAATCCGTCGATGATTGGGTCGAGAACCAATGCGACAAAGCCGCCATGACGGGTGCTAGTGGGGTGGTCCCTTTGATCAAAAGTGATCGGGCAGGAGGACCATGGGTTGAACTTTGGGGCGACTGGCTCCATCGCGTATACGTCCCGTAGCGCACGCTTCCGCTCCCTATTGGGAATGTGGGTTGCGTATATCATGTTCACCGTCCGCACTTGTGGGGGAAACCCCTTTTGTCCATTGTTGTTCGGTGGCATGTTCCGCTGACCGATTTATAGCCTCTGAATCCGGCATTAACTGCCGTATCTTCATTGCTGTCATTGCTTACGCGGCGCTTTTGCTTATTTCGACGTGTCCTGCCACTTTTGTCCTTGGTATCCGAATTACCAGGGTTCTTTGATAAGTTGTTGCTGCGAGCTAGCCAGCTATCTTCTCCCACGCAAAAGTGGGTTATGAGTGTCGTGAGGGCTGCCATAGATTTCGGCTTTTCCTGTCCCAGGTGCCGCGCAAGCCACTCGTCGCGGATGTTATGCTTGAAGGCTGCTAGGGCCTCTGCGTCCGGACAGTCGACTATCTGTTTTTTCTTTGTTAGGAACCGTGTCCAGAATTGCCTCGCCGATTCTTCTGGCTGCTGAATTATGTGGCTTAAGTCGTCGGCGTCCGGTGGTCGCACGTAGGTGCCCTGGAAGTTGTCGAGGAATGCGGCCTCCAGGTCCTCCCAAGAACCGATTGAGTCCGCTGGCAAGCTATTAAGCCAGTGTCGGGCCGGTCCTTTGAGTTTGAGCGGGAGGTATTTGATGGCGTGTAGATCATCGCCACGTGCCATGTGGATGTGAAGGAGATAATCCTCGATCCATACCACCGGATCTGTGGTGCCATCGTACGATTCGATGGTCATGGGTTTGAAACCCTCTGGGATTTTATGATCCATTACTTCATCTATGAAGCATAATGGGTGTGAGGCACCCCTGTACTAGGCTATGTCACGACGCAGCTCAGAAGAGCTATGTCTGTTGTGTTCGGCCCGGCCGGATTTGTTGTATCCGGAGTGAAGATCATCGTCACGTGTCTTCGGGCGCCTGCGCGATCCGTAGATCGATCTTGTTTGTCTTGCCTTATTCTCCAGTACGTCTTGCAGGTCTGGCGCATTTTCCCGTGCCTTAGTTGAGCGGCGTCGGGGCATGGCTTGGGTGGAGGGCCGAGAGGCCTCTCTGTCGCGGCCACGATGTGGCCGGTCTGCCATGTCGTGCGCTGGTGATGTAGGCGCTTCCTCCTCTGATCGGGGTAGCGGCCTGCGCTTTGGGTAACTCTTGGAGGGGCGTTCGAGTTCATACTCTTCGGCCGCAAGGACTTCAGTCCATCTATCAGCTAGCAAATCTTGATCAGCTCTAAGTTGTTGATGCTTTTTCTTAAGGCTGTTTGCCGTGGCTAAAAGCCTGCCTTTGAAACGCTCTTGTTCGGCGGGGTCTGATGGTACGACGAATTTGTCGTCATCGAGGCTTGCCTCGTCTTCGGAGGGAGGCATATAGTTATCATCCTCAACCTCTCGGTCTGCCGCTCTCTCATGAGGGCTGCCTTCTCCATCTTCCTACACCAATCTTGCTGGGGTGGGTGTTCTTCGGTGCTATCCGGGGTAGTATTATCTCCCGTGCCGGAATCACCGTTTTTGCTTTGGCGGGATTTAGAGCGGCGCCGCTGACGCCGGCGTTTTGGCTGTTTCTTGGAGGTGTCATCCCCCGTTGTTCCATCGCCATCTCCATGTTTTGGAGTATCCACCATATATATGTCATATGATGAGGTGGCGTTCTAGTGCCCTACAGGTGCTGGTTCTTGTTCGTCTCCTACCTCGTCGTCCATACCGTCGAAGTCTTCGGAGCCGAAGTCAAGCATGTCGGTTAAATCGTCGACAGTGGCTACAAAGTGGGTGGTGGGTGGGCTTTGAATTTCTTCATCGTCCGTATCCCATCCTTGCTGACCGTAGTCCGGCTAGGGCTCTCCTGATAGAGAGAGAGACTTGAGAGAATTCAGGATGTCGCCAAAGGGCGAGTGCTGAAAGATGTCCGCGGCGGTAAACTCCATTATCGGCGCCCAATCGGATTCGATTGGCAGGGGCGCGGGGGTTTCGGAGTACGGAGAAGAGTTTGGACCCTCGGAGTCACAGGTCACGCGGAGTGCGGGGCTGGCGTTCGGCTCGGCCGCCTTTGAGATCGCAGCCCCCGAGGTGACGTCCAACCGCTCATCCTCAATTGGCGCAATAGGCTCCGAGTTAGGGGTCGGAACCGGTGCGTGTGCGGCCTCCAGAACACCGTTCGGAGGCAGAGCTAGATCATGCCCCTCGAGATAGTGCGGCGCGCTTGGCTGTGGCTCGAACCCGTCGAAGATCAAGTCTCCGCGGATATCAGCCGTGTAGTTTAAGCTTCCAAACCTGACTTGACGGCCAGGGGCGTAGCTTTCGATCTGCTCCAGGTGACCAAGCGAATTGGCCCGCAGAGCGAAGCCGCCGAAGACGAAGATTTGTCCGGGGAGAAAAGTCTCACCCTGGACATCATCGTTGTTGATGATCAATGGAGCCATTGGGCCTAAAAGGCGACGACACAGAGGAGCTCTCAATGAAAGCACCAATGTTGGTGTCAAAACCGGCGGATCTCGGGTAGGGGGTCCCGATCTGTGCGTCAAGGCCGGATGGTAACAGGAGACAAGGGACACGATGTTTTTACCCAGGTTCGGGCCCTCTCAATGGAGGTAATACCCTACTCCTGCTTGATTAATATTGATGATATGGGTAGTACAAGAGTAGATCTACCACGAGATCAAGGAGGCTAAACCCTAGAAGCTAGCCCATGGTATGATTGTGTATGAAGATGATTGTCCTACGGACTAGAACCCTCCGGTTTATATAGACACCGGATAGGGTTAGGGTTACACTGAGTCGGTTACAATGGTAGGAGATCTTGAATATCCGCATTGCCAAGCTTGCCTTCCACGCCAAGGAAAGTCCCATCCGGACACGGGACGAAGTCTTCAATCTTTTATCTTCATAGTCCAGGAGTCCGGCGAAGGTATAGTCCGGCTACCCGAACACCCCCTAATCCAGGACTCCCTCAGTCGTCCAGCGTCCGGTGAATGGCGAGTTTTGGGCCTGCTCCTCTCCGGCATCGTCGTCCATACCGTCAATGTCTTCAGAGGCGTAATCAAGCATGTCGGTTAGGTCCTCGACAGTGGCTATGAAGTGGGTGGTGGGTGGGAAGTAAAATACCCTATATTCAGCCCCTAGTTCGGGTTGGGCGCAATTCGAAAGCGGTTCCTCTGTGATGGTGAGGGATCGCATTAAGTCCAAAGCCTTGTTTAAGAGCGAGGTCTGGACGGGGACAAAAGTTTCCTGTCCGAGCTTGCATGACGCGGGATTCAGAGGTTCGGAGCTAGTGTCCGGAGAAGAGTCCGACTTTGTGATGACTGCCGGAGACGCTATTCTCTCCGGTTCTCCGGTATTGAGCTCTATAGCCACAGAGAGTCTGACGGGCTCTAGAATCCCATCTTCGGACCTGGTGACGCGCTCTGGATCTAAGGCCGGAGCGTAGTTGGGGTCGCGAACCCTTGGAAGATCAAGTCTCCTCGGATATCAGCGACATAGTTCAGATTTCCAAAATTGATCTGGTAACCAGGGGCGTAGCTGTCGATCTGCTCCAGGTGGCCAACCGAGTTGGCATGCAGTGCGAAGCCACCGAATACAAAGATCTGGCTGGGGAGAAAAATGTCCTTTGCGGCAGCATCATTGTAGATGATTGATGGAGCCATTGAGCCCTTCGACGACGGCACAGTTGAACTCTCGATGAAAGCACCAATGTCGGTGTCAAAATCGGCAGATCTCAGGTAGGGGGTCCCAAGCTGTGCATCTAAGGATCGAGGGTAACAAGAGGTAGGGGACACAATGTTTACCTAGGTTCGGGCCTTCTTAATGGAGGTAATACCCTACTTCCTGCTTGATTGACTTTGATGAGTATAAGGGTTACAAGAGTTGATCTACCTCGAGATCGTAATGGCTAAACCCTAGATGTCTAGCATGTATGACTATGATTGCCTCTACGGACTAAACACTCTAGTTTATATAGACACCGGAGGGGGCTAGGGTTGTACAGAGTCGGTTTTACAGAGAAAGAAATCTTCATATCCGCACGCCAAGGAGAGTCCCATCCGGACATGGGGGAAAGTCTTCCATCTTTTTTCTTCACGGCCCACCAGTCCGGCTCACGTCACATAGTCCGGACGCCCGAGGACCCCGTAATCTAGGACTCCCTCAGCCGCCACGGCACTTTTATATGGGACCGGATGGCTACTACGGGTGGTGATTACCAAGCTAGGCCAAAAGACTAAGCTTGGGGAGTATGTATTTCCACAAACATTATGTTCATGTTCACACATTTCATTCCAGTTGTCGGTGTCCATACTTTTTCATTGTACAATACATGTTAGTTTTATTTTCTCGCTTTCTTCTTGTGTGATTGAAAAACTTTGAGAAAACCCAAAGATATTTCTTACTCCTTTTCGGTTTTTCTTTCTATTTTGATTTAATTGTAATATTAAAAGAAACCCAAAAAGATTTCCCATTTCTTCTTTTGTTTGTTGGAGCTTTCCCGTGTAAATAGTTTTCTCTTTTTTTGTTTTTCTTTCTTTAAATTTGCCTCCTTCAAGAAAAACGCAAATCTCCAAAAATAGTTTAGTGTGTTTATCTGAAATTCTTTTCTTTTGTTGAGTCGTACTGAGGAGAGGACCACGATGAAAACGTTGAGTGGCTCTCATATGCATTATTGTTGATCTAACAAAGAGCCTATATTATTTTGTCTTCTCCTCTGAATAAAATGTTGCAGATTCCAGCTTAGTCCATGACACTCTTGCACTATTCTTATTTCCATATCATTCAGTCATGCAAGTGAAAAGAAATAATGACAATATTTGATGAAGTGAATGTGCAGGGAAAAGCAGGTATGAACTCAACTTGTTTTTATTTTTGTAAATATGTTTAACTTAGTATCCATGATTCAGCATATTATGATTGAACATGTTTGCAATGACAATTAGAGATTATAGTTTCTCATGACATGCTTAAGTAGCTAGGAGTGGATAATGGTTTTTCTTGGATGTCAACATGCATTAAAATGATTGTGATGTAGTATGATGATATGGTATCCTCCTCTGAATATTTCAAGTGGCTTGACTTGGCACAAGTTCACACATGTAGTTAAATCTGGAGAAAATATGCCCTAGAGGCAATAATAAAGTTGTTACTTTATATTTCCTTATATCATGATAAATGTTTATTATTCATGCTAGAATTGTATTAACCGGAAAGTTGATACATGTGTGAACACGTAGACAAAACAAAGTGTCCCAAGTATGCCTCTACTTGACTAGCTCGTTAATCAAAGATGGTTAAGTTTCCTGACCATAGACATGTGTTGTCATTTGATGAACGAGATCACATCATTAGGAGAATGATGTGATGGACAAGACCCGTCCATTAGCTTAGCATAATGATCATCAAGTTTTATTGCTATTTCTTTCTTCATGACTTAAACATATTCCTTTGATTATGAGATTATGCAACTCCCGAATACCAGAGGAACACCTTATGTGCTGTCAAACGTCACATCATAACTGGGTGATTATAAAGATGCTCTACAGGTGTCTCCAAAGGTGTTTGTTGGGTTGGCATAGATCAAAATTAGGATTTGTCACTCTGAGTGTCGGAGAGGTATCTCTAGGCCCTCTCGGTAATGCACATCACGATAAGCCTTGCAAGCAATGTTACTAATGAGTTACTTAAGGGATGATGCATTATGGAATGAGTAAAGAGACTTGTCGGTAATGAGATTGAACTAGGTATGAAATACCGATGATCGAATCTTGGGCAAGTAACATACCGATAACAAAGGGAATGACGTATGTTGTCATTGCGGTTTGACAGATAAGGATCTTCGTAGAATATGTAGGAACCAATATGAGCATCCAGGTTCCGTTGTTGGTTATTGACCGGAGATGTGTCTCGGTCATGTCTACATACATCTCAAACCCGTAGGGTCCGCACGCTTAACGTTCGATGACGATTTGTATTATGAGTTATGTGTTTTGGTGACCGATGATTGTTCGGAGTCCCGGATGAGATCAAGGACATGACGAGGAGTCTCGAAATGTTTGAGAGATATATATTGATATATTGGACGATAGTATTCAGACACCGGAATGGTTTCGAAGTGTTTCGGATATTTATCGGAGTTCCAAGGGGTTACCGGAACCCCCCTGGGAAATTAATGGGCCACATGAGCCATAAGGGGAGAGAGAGGGCAACCCACAAGGTGTGCCCCCCCCATGGGTAGTCCGAATTGGACAAGGGGAGGGGGCATGGCCCACCTTTCCTTCTCCCTCTCCCTCTCCTTCCCCCTTTCCCCTTCCGAAAGAAGGAAGGGGGCGACTAGGACTAGGAGTCCTAGTGGGTTTCCCCCCACTTGGCGCCCCCTAGGGCCGGCCTCCTCCCCTCTCCTCCTTTATATATGAGGGCAGGGGGCACCCCAAAGCACACCAATTGTTTCTTAGCCGTGTGCGGTGCCCCCCTCCACCGTTTACTCCTCCGGTCATATTGTTGTAGTGCTTAGGCGAAGCCCTGCGCGGATTACATCACCATCACCATCACCACCCCGTCATGCTGACGAAAATCTCCCTTGACACTTTGCTGGATCAAGAGTTTGAGGGACGTCATCGAGCTGAACGTGTGCTGAACTCGGAGGTGCCGTATGTTCGGTACTTGATCGGTTGGATCGCGAAGATGTTTGACTACATCAACCGTGTTAAACTAAGGCTTCCACGTTCGGTCTACGAGGGCACGTGGACACACTCGCCTCCTCTCGTTTCTATGAATCTCTTAGATATATCTTGCGTGATCGTAGGATTTTTTTTGAAATTGCATGCTATGTTTACCAATAGTGGCATCCGAGCCAGGTCTATGCGTAGATGATATGCATGAGTAGAACACAAAGAGTTGTGGGTGATGATAGTCATAGTGCTTACCACCAACGTCTTATTTTGATTCGGCGGTATTTTTGGATGAAGCGGCCCGGACCAAACCTTACATGACCATGTTCATGAGATCGGTTCCAACGACAGACATACAACTTGTTTTGCATAAAGGTGGCTGGCGGGTGTCTGTTTCTCCAACTTTAGTTGAATCGAATTTGACTATGGCCGGTCCTTGCTGAAGGTTAAAATAATAAACTTGATGAAACATCGTTGTGGTTTTGATGTGTAGGTAAGAACGATTCTTGCTAGAAGCCCGTAGCAGCCACGTAACTTGCAACAACAAAGTAGAGGACGTCTAACTTGTTTTTGCACGGCATGTTGTGATGTGATATGGTCAAGACATGATGCGATATACATTATTGTATGAGATGATCATGTTTTGTAAAAGTTAACGGCAACTGGCAGCAACCTTATGGTTTTCACTTTATTGTATGAAATGCAATCGCCACGTAACTGCTTTACTTTATGACAATGCATCAGCGGTAGTCGTAGAAGCAATAGTTGGCGAGACGACCATGACGCTACGATGGAGATCAAGGTGTCAAGCCGGTGACGATGAAGATCATGACGGTGCTTTGGAGTGGAGATCAAAGGCACAAGATGATGATGGCCATATCATTTCACATATTTTGATTGAATGTGATATTTATCTTTTATGCATCTTATTTTGCTTAGTACGGCGGTAGCATTATAAGATGATCCCTCACTAAAATTTCAACGTATAAGTGTTCTCCCTGAGTATGCACCGTTGCGACAGTTCGTCGTGCCGAGACACCACGTGATGATCGGGTGTGATAAGCCCTATGTTCACATACAACGGGAGCAAGACAGTTTTGCACGTGCAGAATACTCAGGTTAAACTTGACGAGCATAGCATGTATAGACATGGCCTCGGAACACTGAGGCCAAAAGCTCAAACGTGAATCATATAGTAGATATGATCAACTTAGAGATGTTCATTACTGAAAACTACTTCATCTCACGTGATGATCAGACATAGTTTAGTTGATATGGATCACGTGATCATTTAGATGACTAGAGGGATGTCTATCTAAGTGTGACTTCTTAAGTAATGTGATAAATTGAACTTAAATTTATCATGAACTTAGTCCTGATAGTTTTTGCATATCTATGTTGTAGATCAATGGCCCGTGCTACCGTTCCCTTGAATTTTAATGCGTTCCTAGAGAAAACTAAGTTGAAAGATGATGGCAGCAACTACACGAACTAGGTCCATAACTTGAGGATTATCCTCATTGCTGCACAGAAGAATTATGTCCTTGATGCACCGCTAGGTGAAAGGCCTGCTGCAGGAGCAGATGCTGATGTTATGAACGTCTGGCAAGCTCGATATGATGACTACTTGATAGTTCAGTGTGCCATGCTTTACAACTTAGAATCGGGACTTCAAAGATGTTTTGAACATCATGGACCATATGAGATGTTCAAGGAATTCAAGTTAATGTTTCAAGCAAATTCCCGAGTTGAGAGATATAAAATCTCCAACAAGTTCTATAGCTGCAAGATGGAGGAAAACAGTTCTGTTAGTGAACACATACTCAAAATGTCTGGGTATTACAATCACTTGACTCAGCTGGGAGTTAATCTTCTAGTTGATTGTTTCATTGACAGATTTCTCCAATCACTGCCACCAAGCTACAAGAGCTTCATGATGAACTATAATATGCAAGGGATGGACAAGACTATCGTCGAGCTCTTCGCAATGCTCAAAGTTGCGGAGGTAGAAATCAAGAAGGAGCATCAAGTGTTGATGGTTAACAAGAGCACTGGTTTCAAGAAAAAAGGGCAAAGGAAAGAAGGGGAACTTCAAGAAGAATGGCAAGCAAGTTGCCACTCCCGGGAAGAAGCCCAAGTCTGGACCTAAGCCTGAAACTGAGTGCTTCTACTGCAAAGGGACTGGACACTGGAAGCGGAACTGCCCCAAGTATTTGGTGGATAAGAAGGATGGCAAAGTGAACAAAGGGATATTAGATATACATGTTATTGATGTGTACCTAACTAATGCTCGTGGTAGCACCGGGGTATTTGATACTGGTTCTGTTGCTCATATTTGCAACTCAAAACAGGGGCTACGGATTAAATGAAGATTGGCTAAGGACGAGGTGACGATGCGTGTTAGAAATGGTTCCAAGGTCGATGCGATCGCCGTCGGCACGCTACCTCTACATATACCTTCGGGATTAGTTTTAGACCCGAATAATTGTTATTTGGTGCCAGCGTTGAGCATGAACATTATATCTGGATCTTGTTTGATGCGAGACGGTTATTCATTTAAATCAGAGAATAATGGTTGTTCTATTTATATGAGTAATATCTTTTATGCTCATGCACCCTTGAAGAGTGATCTATTTTTGTTGAATCTCGATCGTGGTGATACACATATTCATAATATTGATGCCAAAAGATGCAAAGTTGATAATGATAGTGCAACATATTTGTGGCACTGCCATTTAGGTCATATTGGTGTAAAGCGCATGAAGAAACTCCATGCAGATGGACTTTTGGAATCACTTGATTATGAATCATTTGATGCTTGCGAACCATGCCTCTTGGGCAAGATGACTAAGACTCCATTCTACGGAACAATGGAGCGAGCCACTGACTTATTGGAAAAAATACATACAGATGTATGCGGTCCGATGAGTGTTGAGGCTCGCGGCGGGTATCATTATTTTCTGACCTTCACAGATGAGTTGAGCAGATATGGGAATATCTACTTAATGAAACATAAGTCTGAAACATTTGAAAAGTTCAAAGAATTTCAAAGTGAAGTGGAAAATCATTGTAACAAGAAAATAAAGTTTCTCTGATTTGATCGTGGAGGCGAATACTTGAGTTACGAGTTTGGTCTTCATTTAAAAAAATGTGGATTAGTTTCACAACTCACCCCACCTGGAACACCACAGCGTGATGGTGTGTCCGAACGTCGTAACCGTACTTTATTAGATATGGTGCGATCTATGATGTCTCTTACTGATTTACCACTATCATTTTGGGGTTATGCATTAGAGACAGCTGCATTCACGTTAAATAGGGCACCATCTAAATCCGTTGAGACGACACCGTATGAAATATGGTTTGGCAAGAAACCTAAGTTGTCGTTTCTTAAAGTTTGGGGTTGTGATGCTTATGTGAAAAAAGCTTCAGCATGATAAGCTCGAACCCAAATCGGTGAAGTGTGTCTTCATAGGATACCCAAAAGAAACTATAGGGTACACCTTCTATCACAGATCCGAAGGCAAGATTTTTGTTGCTAAGAATACATCCTTTCTAGAGAAGGAGTTTCTCTCGAAAGAAGTGAGTGGGAGGAAAGTAGAACTTGATGAGGTAATTGTACTTTCTCTCAATTTGGAAAGTAGCACATCATCAGAGAAATCCGTTCCCGTGATGCCTACACCTGCTAGAGAGTAAGCTAATGATGATGATCATGAAACTTCAGATCAAATCGCTAATGGACCTTGTAGGACTAACAGAGCACGTTCCACACCAGAGTGGTACGGTAATCCTATCTTGGAAGTCATGACGAACCTACGAACCATGAAGAAGCTATGATGAGCTCTGATTATGACAGATGGCTTGAGACCATGAAATCTAAGATAGGATCCATGTATGAGAACAAATTGTGGACTTTGGTGGACTTGCCCAATGATCGGCAAGCCATTGAGAATAAATGGATCTTCAAGAGGAAGATGGACACTGATGATAGTGTTACTATCTACAAAGCTCGACTTGTCGCAAAAGGTTTTCGACAAGTTCAAGGTGTTGACTATGATGAGATTTTCTCACTCGTAGCGATGCTTAAGTCCGTCTGAATCGTGTTAGCAATTGCCACGTTTTATGATTATGAAATCTGGCAAATGGATGTCAAAACTGCATTCCTTAATGGTTTTCTTAAAGAAGAGTTGTATATGATGCATCCAGAAGGTTTTGTCGATCCTAAAGGTGCTAACAAAGTGTGCAAGCTCCAGTGATCCATTTATGGACTGGTGCAAGCATCTCGGGGTTGGAATATACGCTTTGATAGTGTGATCAAAGCATATGATTTTATACAAACTTTCGGAGAAGCCTGTATTTACAAGAAAGTGAGTGGGAGCTCTATAGCATTTCTAGTATTATATGTGGATGACATATTGTTTATTGGAAATGATATAGAATTTCTGGATAGCATAAAAGGATACTTGAATAAAAGTTTTTCAATAAAAGACCTCGGTGAAGCTACTTATATATTGGGCATCAAGATCTATAGGGATAGATCGAGACGCTTAATAGGACTTTCAAAAAGCACATACCTTGACAAGATTTTGAAGAAATTAAAAATGTATCAGTCAAAGAAAGAGTTCTTGCCTGTGTTACAAGGTGTGAAGTTGAGTAAGACTAAAAGCCCGACACAGCAGAAGATAGAGAGATAATGAAAGTCATTCCCTATGCCTCAGCCATAGGTTCTATAAAATATGCCATGCTGTGTGCCAGACCTATTGTGTACCTTGCCATGAGTTTAGCAAGGGGGTACAATAGTGATCCAGGAGTAGATCACTAGGTAGCGGTCAAAATTATTCTTAGTTACCTAAGAGGACTAAGGAAATGTTTCTCGGTTATGGAGGTGATAAATAGTTCGTCGTAAAAGAATACGTCGATACAAGATTTAACACTAATCCAGATGACTCTCAATCTTAATCTGGATACATATAGAAAGTGGGAGCAATTAGCTAGAGTAGCTCCATGCAGGGCATTGTAGACATAGAAATTTGCAAAATACATACGGATTTGAATGTGGCAGACCCGTTGACTAAACTTCTCTTACAAGCAAAACATGATCACACCTTATTACTCTTTGGGTGTTAATCACATAGCGATGTGAACTAGATTATTGACTCTAGTAAACCCTTTGGGTGTTGGTCACATGGCGATGTGAACTATGGGTGTTAATCACATGACGATGTGAACTATGGGTGCCATTCACATAGCGATGTGGACTAGATTATTGACTCTAGTACAAGCGGGAGACTGAAGGAAATATTCCCTAGAGGCAATAATAAAGTTGTTATTTTCTATTTCCTTATATCATGATAAATGTTTATTATTCATGCTAGAATTGTATTAACTGAAAAATAGATACATGTGTGAATACATAGACAAAACAAAGTGTCCCTAGTATGCCTCTACTTGACTAGCTCGTTAATCAAAGATGGTTAAGTTTCCTAACCACAGACATGTGTTGTCATTTGATGAATGGGATCACATCATTAGGAGAATGATGTGATGGACAAGACCCATCCGTTAGTTTAGCATAATGATCATTAAGTTTTATTGCTATTGCTGTCTTCGTGACTTATACATATTCCTTTGACTATGAGATTATACAACTCCAGAATACCGGAGGAACACCTTGTGTGTTATCAAACGTCACAACATAACTGGGTGGTTATAAAGATGCTCTACACATGTCTTCGAAGGTGTTTGTTGGGTTGGCATAGATCGAGATTAGGATTTGTCACTCCGAGTGTCAAAGAGGTATCTCTGGGCCTCTCGTTAATGCATATCATGATAAGTGAAGGAAATATGCCCGAGAGGAAATAATAAAGTTGTTATTTCATATTTCCTTATATCATGATAAATGTTTATTATTCATGCTAGAATTGTATTAACCGGAAACTTGATACATGTGCGGATACATAGAAAAAACAAAGTGTCCCTAGTATGCCTCTACTTGACTAGCTCCTTAATCAAAGATGGTTAAGTTTCCTAACCATAGACATCTGTTGTCATTTTATGAACGGGATCACATCATTAGAGAATGATGTGATGGACAAGACCCACCCGTTAGCTCGGCATAATGATTGTTAAGTTTTATTGCTATTGCTTTCTTCATGACTTATACATATTCCTTCGACTATGAGATTATGCAACTCCTGAATACTGGAGGAACACCTTGTGTGCTATCAAACGTCACAACGTAACTGGGTGATTATAAAGATGCTCTACAGGTGTCTCCAAAGGTGTTTGTTGGGTTGGCATAGATCGAGATTAGGATTTGTCACTCCGAGTATCGGAGAGGTATCGCTGGGCCCTCTCGGTAATGCACATCATAATAAGCCTTGCAAGCAATGTGACTAATGAGTTAGTTGCGGGATGATGCATTACAGAATGAGTAAAGAGACTTGCCGGTAATGAGATTGAACTAGGTATGAGGATACCGACAAACGTATCTCGGGCAAGAAACACATTGATGACAAAGGAAATGACGTATGTTGTCATTGCGGTTTGACCGATAAAGATCTTCGTAGAATAAGTACGAACCAATAGGAGCATCCAGGTTCTGCTGTTGGTTATTGATCGGAGATGTGTCTCGGTCATGTCTACATAGTTCTCGAACCCGTAGGGTCTGCACGCTTAACGTTCGATGACAATTTGTGTTATGAGTTATGTGTTTTGGTGACCGAAGAATGTTCGGAGTCTCGGATGAGATTACGGACATGACGAGGAGTCTCGAAATGTTCGAGAGGTAAAGATCGATATATTGGACGATGATATTCGGACTCCGGAATGGTTCCAGAGTGTCTCGGGTATTTATCGGAGTACCGGGAGGTTACCAGAACCCCCCGGGGAAAGGAATGGGCCTACATGGGCCATAGGGGAGAGAGAGGGCAGCCCACAAGGGATGGTGCCCCCCCCCCATGGGCAGTCCGAATTGGACAAGGGGAGGGGGCACGGCCCCCCTTTCCTTCTCCCTCTTCCTCTCCCTCCCCCTTTCCCCTTCCGAAAGAAGGAAGGGGGCCGACTTGGACTAGGAGATCTAGTCGATTCCCACCCCCATGGTGCGCCCCCTAGGGCCAGCCTCCTCCCCTCCTCCTTTATATACGAGGGCAGGGGCACCCCAAAGCACATCAATTGGTCTCTTAGCCGTGTGCGGTGCCCCCCTCCGCAGTTTACTCCTTCGGTCATATTGTCGTAGTGCTTAGGCGAAGCCCTGCGCGGTTCACATCGCCATCACCGTCACCACGCCGTCGTGCTGATGAAACTCTCCCTTGAAACTTTGCTGGATCAAGAGTTCGAGGGACGTCATCGAGCTGAACGTGTGCTGAACTCGGAGGTGTCGTACGTTCGGTACTTGATCGGTTGGATCGCAAAGACGTTCGACTACATCAACCGCGTTAAACTAACACTTCTGCTTTTGGTCTATGAGGGTACATGGACACACTCTCCACCTCTTGTTGTTATGCATCACCTAGGTAGATCTTGCGTGATCGTAGGAATTGTTTTGAAATTGCATGCTATGTTCCCCAACAGTGGTATCAGAGCCAGGTCTATGCGTAGATTGTATGCACGAGTAGAACACAAAGAGTTGTGGGCGGTGATCATCATACTACTTACCACCAATGTCTTATTTTGATTCAGCGGTATTTTTGGATGAAGCGGCCCGGACCAACCTTACATGAACACGTTCATAAGACCGGTTCCATCGACAGACATGCAACTAGTTTTGCATTAAGGTGGTTGGCGGGTGTCTGTCTCTTCAACTTCAGTTGAATCGAATTTGATTGCGGTCGGTCCTTGTTGAAGGTTAAAACAGCAAACTTGGTAAATCACCGTTGTGGTTTTGATGTGTAGTTAAGAACGGTTCTTACTAGAAGCCCGTAGCAGCCACGTAAAACTTGCAACAACAAAGTAGAGGACGTCTAACTTGTTTTTGAAGGGCATGTTGTTATGTGATATAGTCAAGACATGATGTGATATACGTTGTTCTATGAGATGATCATGTTTTGTAAAAGTTACCGGCAACTGGCAGGAGCCTTATGGTTGTCGCTTTATTGTATGAAATGCAAACGCCATGTAATTGCTTTACTTTATCACTATGCGTTAGTGATAGTTTTATAAGAAATAGTTGGCGAGACGACAACGACGCTACGATGGAGATCAAGGTGTCAAGCCGGTGACAATAGAAATCCTGATGGTGCTTTGGAGATGGAGATCAAAGGCACAAGATGATGATGGCCATATCATGTCACATATTTTGATTGCATGTGATGTTTATCTTTTATGCATCTTATTTTGCTTAGTACGGCTGTAGCATTATAAGATGATACCTCACTAAAATTTCAAGGTATAAGTGTTCTCCCTGAGTATGCACCATTGCGACAGTTCGTTGTGCCGAGACACCACGTGATGATCGGGTGTGATAAGCTCTACGTTCACAAACGACGGGTGCAAGATAGTTTTGCACATGCGGAATACTCGGGTTAAACTTGACGAGCCTAGCATGTACACACATGGACTCGAAACACTGGAGACCGAAAGGTCGAACGTGAATCATATAGTAGATATGATCAACATAGAGATGTTCACCATTGAAAACTACTCCATCTCACGTGATGATCGGACATGGTTTAGTTGATATGGATCACGTGATCATTTTGATGACTCGAGGGATGTCTATCTAAGTGGGAGTGATACATCTCCGTCGTATCTACTTTTCCAAACACTTTTTCCCTTGTTTTGGACTCTAACTTGCATGATTTGAATGGAACTAACCCGGACTGACGCTGTTTTCAGCAGAATTGCCATGGTGTTATTTTTGTGCAGAAACAAAAGTTCTCGGAATGACTTGAAACTGCACGGAGATTATTTTTGGAAAATGTAAAAAAAACTGGCGAAAGAATCAAGGCCAGGGGGCCCACACCCTATCCATGAGGGTGGGAGTGCTACCTCTTGAGCACTTTGTTGGTTTTCCCTTGAAGAGGAAAGGGTGATGCAGTAAAGTAGCGTAAGTATTTCCCTCGGTTTTTGAGAACCAAGGTATCAATCCAGTAGGAGACCACGCTCGAGTCCCACGCACCTACACAAACAAATAAGAACCTCGCAACCAACGCAATAAAGGGGTTGTCAATCCCTTCACGGTCACTTACGAGAGTGAGATCTGATAGATACGATAAGATAATATTTTTGGTATTTTTATTATAAATAGTAAATAAAGATGCAAAGTAAAATAAACGGCAATAGAATAGCTAAGTATTGGAAGATTAATATGATGGAAAATACACCCGGGGGCCATAGGTTTCACTAGTGGCTTCTCCCAAGAGCGTAAGTATTACGATGGGTGAACAAATTACTATTGAGCAATTGATAGAATTGAGCATAGTTATAAGAATATCTAGGTATGATCATGTATATAGGCATCACATCCGTGACAAGTAGACCGACTCCTGCCTGCATCTACTACTATTACTCCACACATCGACCGCTATCTAGCATGCATCTAGAGTATTAAGTTCACAGGAACAGAGTAATGCTTTAAGTAAGATGACATGATGTAGAGGGATAAACTCATGTAATATGATATAAAACCCATCTTGTTATCCTCGATGGCAACAATACAATACGTGCCTTGCTGCCCCTCCTGTCACTGGGAAAGGACACCGCAAGATTGAACCCAAAGCTAAGCACTTCTCCCATTGCAAGAAAGATCAATCTAGTAGGCCAAACCAAACTGATAATTCGAAGAGACTTGCAAAGATAATCAATCATACATAAAAGAATTCAGACAAGATTCAAATATTCTTCATAGATAAACTTGATCATAAACCCACAATTCATCGGTCTCAACAAACACACCGCAAAAGAAGATTACATCGAATAGATCTCCAAGAGAATCATGGAGAACTTTGTATTGAGATCCAAAGAGAGAGAAGAAGCCATCTAGCTAATAACTATGGACCCGAAGGTCTGAGGTAAACTACTCACACATCATCGGAGAGGCTATGGTGTTGATGTAGAAGCCCTCCATGATCAATGCCCCCTCCGGCAGGACGCCGGAAAAGGCCCCAAGATGGGATCTCACGGGTATAGAAGGATGCGGCGGTGGAATTAGGTTTTCGTGGATGCCTCTAATGGTTTGGGGTATGTAGGTATATATAGGAGGAAGAAGTACGTCGATGGAGCAACGTGGGCCCCACAAGGGTGGATGGCGCGCCCCCTGCCTCGTGCTCTCCTCGTTGCTTTCTTGACGTGGACTCCAAGTCCTCTGGATCATGTTTGTTCCAAACATCACGTTCCCGAAGGATTCATTCCGTTTGGACTCTGTTTGATAGTATTTTTCTGCGAAACTCTGAAATAGGCAAAAACCAGCAATTTGGGTTGGGCCTCCGGTTAATAAGTTAGTCCCAAAGTAATATAAAAGTGTATAATAAAGCCCATTAAACATCCAAAACAGAATATAATATAGCATGGAACAATCAAAAATTATAGATACGTTGGAGATGTATTAGGGAGGCGCCCCCCCCCCCCCAGGGCGCGCCCCCTGCCTCGTGGCCCCCCTGGAGCTCCACCGACCTCAAATCCAACTCTATATATTCGTGTTCGGGGAGAAAAAATCAGAGAGAAAGATTCATTGCGTTTTACGATACGGAGCCGCCGCCAAGCCCTAAACTCTCTCGGGAGGGCTGATCTGGAGTCCGTTCGGGGCTCCGATGAGGGGAATCCATCGCCATCTTCATCACCAACCATCCTCCATCACCAATTTCATGATGCTCACCGCCGTGCGTGAGTAATTCCATCGTAGGCTTGCTGGACGGTGATGGGTTGGATGAGATTTATCATGTAATCAAGTTAGGTTTGTTAGGGTTTGATCCCTAGTATCCACTATGTTCTAAGATTGATGTTGCTATTACTTTGCTATGCTTAATGCTTGTCACTAGGGCCCGAGTGCCATGATTTCAGATGTGAACCTATTATGTTTTCATGAATATATGTGAGTTCTTGATCCTATCTTGCAAGTGTATAGTCACCTACTATGTGTTATGATCCGGCAACCCCGAAGTGACAATAATCGGGAGTACTCCCGGTGATGACCGTATTTTGAGGAGTTCATGTATTCACTATGTGTTAATGCTTTGGTCCGATACTCTATTAAAAGGAGGCCTTAATATCCCTTAGTTTCCGCTAGGACCCCGCTGCCACGGGAGGGTAGGACAAAAGTTGTCATGCAAGTTCTTTTCCATAAGCATGTATGATTATATTCAGAATACATGCCTACATTACATTGATGAATTGGAGCCAGTTCTGTGTCACCCTATGTTATGAGTTTTACATGATGAACCACATCCGGCATAATTCTCCATCACCGATCCAATGCCTACGAGCTTTTCACATATTGTTCTTAGCTTATTTACTTTTCCGTTGCTACTGTTACAATCACTACAAAACCCAAAAATATCACTTTTGCTACTGTTACCGTTACTATCATACTACTTTGCTACTAAATATTTTGCTGCAGATACTAAGTTATCCAGGTGTGGTTGAATTGACAACTCAACTGCTAATACTTGAGAATATTCTTTGGCTCCCCTTGTGTTGAATCAATAGATTTGGGTTGAATACTCTACCCATGAAAACTATTGCGATCCCCTATACTTGTGGGTTATCAAGACTATTTTCTGGCACCGTTGCCGGGGAGGATAGCACTATTCTTTGAGTCACTTGGGATTTATATCTGCTGGTCACTATGAAGAACTTGAAAGACGAGAAAACTAAAATTTATCCCTCAACTACGAGGGGAGGTAAGGAACTGCCATCTAGCTCTGCACTTGATTCACCTTCTGTTTTGAGTAAGCTTGTGACACCTAAACCTGCTTATGCTATTAATTCTGATATGTCACATGTTGATGATGCCACTTCTTCTATGCATGAAACTTATGATGAAACAACTTCTATGCTTGATACTAATGTGCCACTGGGTGAATTTCTTGATGAACAACTTGCTAGGGCTTGAGAGAATGAAATTATTGAAACTGATAATATTGATGAAAGTGATGATGAAGATTCTCCCCCTAAATATGAATTGGCTGTTGTGCCTGAGGGCTATGTTATGGATGAAGAAACTGCTAGAGACTTTCTTGCTTGCAATGATAGAAGCGATCTTAAGAAATTATTAGCTAAGCTTAAACAAAAAACTCTGAATGCTAGAATGAAACATGATCCTGCTTATGCTACTTCACCTATCTTTGTTACTGATAAGGATTGTGAATTCTCTATTGATCTTGACATAATTACTTTGGTTGAATCTGATCCTTTCTATGGCTATGAATCTAAAACTGTTGTGGCACATCTTACTAAATTAAATGATATAGCCACCCTGTTCACTAATGATGAGAAAACTCGCTACTATTATATCCTTAAGATATTTCCGTTCTCATTAAAGGGTGATGCTAAGATATGGTTTAACTCTCTTAGTCCTAGTTGTGTGGGTAGTCCCCAGGATATGATTTATTACTTCTCTGCTAAATATTTCCCTGCTCATAAGAAACAAGCTGCTTTAAGGGAAATATATAATGTTGTGCAAATTGAAGAAGAGAGTCTCCCACAAGCTTGGGGGAGGCTTCTTCAATTACTTAATGCTTTGCATGATCATCCTCTCAAGAAAAATTGAATACTTAATATCTTTTATAATGGACTAACCGATGCTTCCAGAGACCACCTGGATAGTTGTGCTGGTTGTGTTTTCAGGGAAAGAACTGTGGATCAAGCTGAAATTCTATTGAATAATATGTTGACTAATGAAAACAATTGGACACTTCCTGAACCAAATCCTAAGCCAACTCCAAAGAAAAGGGGTGTTCTATTTCTCAGTCCTGAAGATATGCAAGAGGCAAAGAAATCTATGAAAGAAAAGGGTATTAAAGCTGAAGATGTTAAGAATCTACCTCCTATTGAAGAAATACATGGTCTTAATTTACCGCCTGTTGAAGAAATATATGGTCTTAATTCATCGCCTATTGAAGAAATACATGGTCTTAATTTACTGCCTGTTGAAGAAATATATGGTCTTAATTCATCACCTATTGAAGAAACACATGGTCTTGATAACCCGACACAGGTAGTAAAGGTAAATTCTCTCTATAGATATGATAAAGCTAAAATCCTACCTACTGAGTTTGCTAGCCAATGTTTGGATGAGTTTGATAATTTTATGGTTAAGCAAGAAGACTTCACTGCTTATTTTGGTAGGGAATTAAAACCCAATGCTTATATGATTGAACACTTGGGTGATTATATGTCTAGAGTTAAAGGTGAACTTAAACTCATTAGTAAACATGCTTCTATGGTTACCACTCAAGTAGAACAAGTACTTAAAGCTCAGAATGATTTGCTCAATGAATTGAATAGTAATAATAATGACTTTGTTGTTAGAGTTGCAACTAGAGGGGGTAAAGTGACTCAGGAACCTTTGTATCCTGAAGGTCACCCTAAGAGAATTGAGCAGGATTTTCATAGAACTAATGTTGATACACCTAGTCCTTCTAAAACGAAGAAAGAGAAAAATGATAGGACTTTGCATGCTTCTAGTGAACCTGTTGTAGACACACCTGAGAATCCCAATGATATTTCTATTTCTGATGCTGATACACAATCTGGTAATGAACATGAACCTAGTGATAATGTTAATGATGATATGAACATGAACCTAGCAATATAAATGATGTAGAAATTGAACCTGTTGTTGATCTTGATAACCCACAATCAAAGAATCAACGTTATGATAAGAGAGACTTTGTTGCTAGGAAGCACGGTAAAGAAAGAGAACCATGGGTTCAGAAACCCATGCCTTTTCCTCCCAAACCATCCAAGAAAAAGGATGATGAGGACTTTGAGCGCTTTGCTGAAATGATTAGACCTATCTTTTTGCGTATGCGTTTAACTGATATGCTTAAAATGAATCCTTATGCCAAGTATATGAAAGATATTGTTACTAATAAGAGAAAGATACCGGAAGCTGAAATTTCCACCATGCTTGCTAATTTTACTTTTAAGGGTGGAATACCTAAGAAACTTGGAGATCCAGGAGTACCAACTATACCATGCTCCATTAAAAGAAACTATGTTAGAACTGCTTTATGTCATCTTGGAGCCGGTGTTAGCGTTATGCCTCTCTATTTATATCATAGACTTGATTTGAATAAGTTGACACCTACTGAAATATCTTTGCAAATGGCTGATAAATCAACTGCTATACCTGTGACGCCCGGATAATTAGGCTATAGTAATTCCATGTTAACGATGCCACGTCACCTCGACTACTTTTGCTAATCTCGCGTTAGTTCAAAACTGATTCGAAATTCAAATTCAAAATTAGGCAAACAACAAACGTTCTCAAATATTAAAACTAAATGTTCGGGTGGAGCCAAATAATGCGTAGGTAATTATGGCGAAGAAACCACACTTTTATATAAGGCTTTAATACTCTAAAGTGATTTAAACAGTAACAAAAACGATTAAGTAAATACCTTTTTCAATTAATAAAACTCTAAACTAATTTATTTCGGGGTAAAACTTTTATGACAATGGGTGGTTCTAAAACATTATTTTAGGAGTTGTTATCATATTATACTAAACTAAAAATAATTTGTATCTAAAATAAAACAGCAAATAAAAATAAGAAAAGAGGAAGATCAAACAAAATAAAAATAGAAAGAAACGGCCTCCCTCCCCACTGGGCCTCGGCCCAGCCACATGCCAGGGTAGCCCACCTCACTCCCCTTAACCCCATCGGCAGAAACCCTAGAGCCCACCAACAACTCACTCTCCCCCCCCCCCCCCCGATCTGGATCGAGATCGGGGGCACGGACTCGACCCGACATCGTCGCCGTCGCCCGGAGCCACGTCCCCGACCAGCGCCCCTCACCGGACCGCCTCGACTTCTTCTTCCTCCCCGACGAATCACCCGAGCAGGAATGCCTCTGCATCGTCCCCTACGTCGTCTTCCTCAACCCACGGCCACCGCACACCGTCGCTGATTTCGTCGCCGCCGAGCCTTCCCCGAGCCCGCTTTGCACCTCCACAGGCTCAACGTGAGCCCTCGCTTCCTCCCCTCTCTCTCGACGCCCGCTGCCCGTAGCACCTCCCGGTCGTCCAATTGGGCGCCGGAGGCGTCGATCCAAAGCATCACCACCGGCTCGCCCCCGCACGGGCGTGTTCGCCCACGCCTACTACCACCCAGGGCCGCGCCCGGCTCGCTCCCTCGACCTAGCGCGCGCCTCGCCTCATCTGCCAGCGCCAGCTCCCAACCGTGCCCGCGGCCACCCAAGCCATCACCTCGCGCTCACCACCGCCGCTCCCGTCGAGCACCGCCGCTCCCCACGGTCCCTACTCGTCGGCCCGCGCGAGCCCGCTGTTGCCGCGTCCGACCATTGCGCTTTGCCCTGCCTCGTCACGCCTTCCCCCTCGCCTAGGCTCATCGTCGCACACGCTCCTGTGGTCGTTGCTCGTGCCCTGTGCCTCCATCGAGCTTGCTCGCGCATACAGAACTCCCTGTCCGCCCTGCTCGCGCGCACCTCCGCGCCTGTGCGTTGCCCCGCCGGCCCCGCACTACTGCTCCAGTTCGACCTCCGCCCTGCCGCATGCTCGCCACCGCCTCCTCCCTGCGCTACCCCCCGCCGTGGCCGTCGGTGCCCTGCTGCGTCGGGTCATGGGATCCGCCCGCTAACGGGCGCCCCGCAGCCCCCCTGCGCCTGCGCGCCCATGTGCCCACTAACCCGCATCGGCCCCTTTGGGCCAATGACAAACGGGGCCCACGCTCCTGAGAACAATTAGAAAAAAAGAATTTAAAAAATATATATATAATAAAAATATAATTAATTAATTAATTAAAGAAATAATTAACTTAATTAATTTTGATTAATTAAACTAATCAATTAATTAAACTAGTTAATTCTGATTAGATTAATTAAATTTGGATAATTAACATGTGTCTCTGACCAGTGGGACCCACTGGTCAGGTTGACCAGTCAACCCTGTTGACTGCTGACGTCAGCATGACATCATGCTGATGTCATAAATCCATTTTCGAATTAAATTAAATAATTAATTAAAAATTCCAAAAACTAATAAAATCTTTAGAAAATCATATCTTTTAATCCGTAACTCGGATTAAATTATTTTCAACATGAAAGTTGCTCAGAACGACAAGACAAACCCGGATACGCAGCCTGCTCGTCCTCCACACACCCCTAACATATCAAACTCGCAACTTTCCCCCTCCAGCTCCTCTGCCCGAAAACGCGAAACACCGGGGATACTTTCCCGGATGTATCCCCCCTTCACCGGTATCACCTCATACCGCGTTAGGGCACCCCTAGCACCGATACTTGTCATATCATGCATCGCTATGCATATGTTTGCTTAAATATTTATTGTTTCTTCCCCCTCTTTTCTCGCTAGACACCGAGACCGACGCCACTGCTACCGAGTACGACTACGGAGTTGACGACCCCTCTCTCTTGCCAGAGCAACCAGGCAAGCCCCCCCTTTGATCACCAGATATCGCCTATTCTCGTCTATACTGCTTGCATTAGAGTAGTGTAGCATGTTACTGCTTTCCGTTTATCCTAACCTGATGCATAGCCTGTCCTTATTACTACTGTTGTTACCTTTACCTGCAATCCTACATGCTTAGTATAGGATGCTAGTTTTCCATCAGTGGCCCTACATGCTTGTCCGTCTGCTGTGCTATACTATCGGGTCGTGATCACTCGGGAGGTGATCACGGGTATATACTATACTTTATACATGATACATGTGGTAACTAAAGTCGGGTCGGCTCGAGGAGTACCCGCGAGTGATTCACGGATTGGGGGCTGAAAGGACCTTTGTCCCGACGCCCTCTGGGTGGATCTTTGTGGCGGAGCAAAATGGCAGGTTGAGACCACCTAGGAGAGAGGTCGGTCTGGCCCTATTCGGCGTTCACGGATACTTAACACGCTTAACGAGATCTTGGTATTTGATCTGAGTCTGGCTACTGGCCTATACGCACTAACCAACTACGTGGGAAAGATATGGGCACTCGGTGTCGTGGTATCAGCCGAAGCCTTCGTGACGTCAGTGACTAAGTGGCGCGCGCCGGATTGGACTGGAACGCCTGCTAGGCTAGGTCTGCTTCCGGCCGCGTTCGCAACGTGCAGGTGTGCTAAGGGCGATGGGCCCAGACCCCTGTGCGCTTAGGTTTAGACCGGCGTGTTGACCTCTTTGTTGTGCCTAGGTGGGGCTGCAACATGTTGATCTTCCGAGGCCGGGCATGACCCAGGAAAGTGTGTCCGACCAAATGGGATCAAGCGTGTTGGGTTATGTGGTGCACCCCTGCAGGAAAGTTAATCTATTCGAATAGTCGTGATCTTCGGTAACAGGATGACTTGGAGTTGTACCTTGACCTTATGACAACTAGAACCGAATACTTAATAAAACACACCCTTCCAAGTGCCAGATACAACCCGGTGGTCGCTCTCTAACAGGGCGTTGAGGAGGGGATCGCCGGGTAGGATTTATGCTATGCGATGCTACTTGGAGGACTTTAGTCTACTCTCTTCTACATGCTGCAAGACGGAGGCTGCCAGAAGCGTAGTCTTCGACAGGATTAGCTATCCCCCTCTTATTCTGGCATTCTGCAGTTCAGTCCACTGATATGGCCCTTTACACATATACCCATGCATATGTAGTGTAGCTCCTTGCTTGCGAGTACTTTGGATGAGTACTCACGGTTGCCTTGTTTCCCCCTTTTCCCCATTTCTCTACCCGATTGCTGCGGCCAGACACTGGAGTCCAGGAGCCAGACGCCATCGTCGACGGTGACTCCTACTACACCGGAGGTGCCTACTACTATGTGCAGCCCGCTGACGACGACCAGGAGTAGTTAGGAGGATCCCAGGCAGGAGGCATGCGCCTCGTTCGATCTGTATCCCAGTTTGTGCTAGCCATCTTATGGAAACTTGTTTAACTTATGTCTGTACTCAGATATTGTTACTTCCGCTGACTCGTCTATGATCGAGCACTTGTATTCGAACCCTCGAGGCCCCTGGCTTGTATTATGATGCTTGTATGACTTATTTTATTTGTAGAGTTGTGTTGTGATATCTTCACGTGAGTCCCTGATCTTGATCGTACACATTTTCGTGCATGATTAGTGTACGATTGAATCAGGGGCGTCACAAGTTGGTATCAAAGCCGACTGCCTGTAGGAATCCCCATTTTCAACTCCTTGGCCGAAGTTGAGTATAGTCATTACAAAACCGTTTACTAACTTGGCTGTGTGGCCTATGGGCCCACGTCGCCATTGGGTGGTATTAGGATCTTTTATTCCTCGTCTATGCTCTGGGACTCTAAACTCTCTCCTATTCGGGTTTAATGAATTTACTAAAATTCTAACTTTAGGTTCTCGAAAATACTTTCTCCCGGAGAGCCCCTTCAGTCCAGATGATCGCCGGCTGCACGAGAAGATTTCGAAGATACTCTCCGATATTCTCTCGAGACCTTGTGCCCATTGCTTTTGCAATTCCCTACCACCGAAATATCCCTATGGATAAATGCTTACACCTGTCGATCATGTTATTACAAGGTACCCCAAGAATACTTTGTGCTACTGCCTTGTAGTTCCTTGACGCATAAATACCCCTACGGATAATTCCTTGCACTTATCGAGCATCTGCTCATTCCCAGTTGTTCATGTGTTTCGCAAAAGTCTTCGAAATACTATTTGATCCTCCAAAAATCCTCAGTAGCTTATTGCTCTGCAATACTTGTCTGCTTGCATTATGGATGCTTTCCATATGTCTGGCAATATTCGTTAGTATCCCTAGACACTGTCATTTTGATCCTATTGATTCAACATGAGTGTGAATGCACGCAATCATCAGTTGATCCTTTTAAATTATCTTTTCGGCTCAGACGTCGTTTTAAACATGAGTTGGTTCTCAACCAATCCAATTGTCGTCGATTGTACCCCTAAGGCTATTCAACTTATCCATCCCTAATGAGAACATTGCTTCTGATCCCTTGATTTGAAAGTCATAATTCCTTTGCATTTGAGCTCTGAACTAGTCAGTTGTTTCTATAATCTAGTGCCTTTGCGTTGTTTCTTCCTTTGATTGTGCCGGTACTCACATTGGCACTGTTATGGACCGTAAGATACTTTGTTGGATTTTATCTGATAGCATCCTTCATATTCAATAATCTTCTGAGCCATCCTCGGATACATAATGCCTTGGGTAAATTGTATCCTCTACTTTTGTCAACCATGCTCTACTTTCGAGCTGGTGATGTTTACTCTTGAAGCTTGTGGTATATGTTTCTAAGATGCCCCGATGGGTTGAACCTATACCTTCTCTAAAACCGTGTGAACCCAAACGTTTTCACGACTCATACTCTTCTGGTGCTTCGCCAGATAAAATTTCATCACTGCAACTTCTTCGAAGACGAGAAGTGAATGGAAGGTTATGCATTAAAGAAGTGGGAGTCGACCTTGAACTTTGTGTTCATGCCCATGGACCCGATGTTGAACTTATCATGGAAGCTTCTTGCAAAATATTTAATCATTTCGGTAGTTCTTTCGATGTCATTAGATTGGATCCCTCGTAGCTATGGTTCCGACCATATTGTTTTTCTTTGATCCCATTTCTCGGGGAAGTTTAAATAATTGCCTTCTACGGAGCAATACCCCAGTACAACCTCTACTTTGATCTGTCGTCGAGTATTACCCCCTGGTATCTCAAGATTATCACGGAACTGCATAACTTCTTATGAGTTCTTCATCAAGTCTTGCATTCTCATTGATTCCAATTTTTTCATGGGCTCTGAATTATTAAACACTCAAAGACACCGACAACTGACTCGAGTACGCATCGCGATTAAGCAACTCTTGGTAACCTTCATTACTTACGAGTTTGAACTCAATCACGTCATTCCTAGCCTGATCGACTACATCATTATCGTGCTAATTTTAACTGTGCTACCGGGTCCTCAATTTCGGAGCACAACTTTCGATGATGAGCTAAGCTTATGTTGATTTCCTCGTCTTATCGTTCCACTTTGAACATCAAGCTTGAATTCGAGTTTGTGTCCTACTCATGGTCCCAAGATCATTTCGCTTCATTATTCCTTTGACTTGATGTCATTGCCGACCGATTACATCTCCATGAAACCTCTCGACAGAATTTGTCATGATAATCATCAACATTCTGAGCTCTTCCAGGATATCTATTGAATTCATGATCAGGAATACCATCCTTTCCCTCGATGATTGGTATTATCATCGACCACTTTATTGCCTTTCTTTCAACACAAACTTGTTCGTGTTTTGTGTTATACCTTGAGTTCCTTGCTATCCAGCATATGTTCTTCTTTACCTTGGAGTATTACCATCTTTTTATGTCAAGAATTCCCGAGCTCTTCGCGATGCTGAAATCGGCGAAGGTAGAAATCAAGAAAGAGCATCTAGTGTTGATGGTTGACAAGACCACTAGTTTCAAGTAAAAGGGCAAGGGAAAGAAAAGAGAACTTCAAGAAGAATGGCAAAGCAAGTTTCCACTCCCGTGAAGAAGCCCAAAGCTGGACCCAAGCCTAAAACTGGGTGCTTATACTGCAAAGGAAATGGTCACTGGAAGTGGAACTGCCCCAAACATTTGGCGGATAAGAAGGATGGCAAAGTGAACAAAGGTATATTTGATATACAAATTATTGTGTACCTTACTAGTGTTCGTAGTAGCCCCTCGGTATTTGATACTAGTTCAGTTGCTAAGATTAGTAACTCGAAATAGGAGTTACAAAATGAACAGAGACTAGTTAAGGGCGAGGTGGCGATGTGTGTTGGAAGTGATTCCAAGGTTGATAAGACCATCACACACTCCCTCTACCTTCGGGATTAAAGTTAAAACCAAATAAATGTTATTCGGTGTTTGCGTTGAGCATGAATATGATTGGATCATGTTTATTGCAATACGGTTATTCATTTAAGTCAGAGAATAATTGTTGTTCTGTTTACATGAATAAAACCTTCTATGGTCATACACCCAATGTAAATGTTCTTTTGAATCTTGATCGTAGTGATACACATATTCATAATATTGATGCCAAAAGATGCAAAGTTGATAATTGTAGTGCAACATATTTGTGGCACTGCCGTTTAAGTCATATTAGTGTACAGCGCATGAAGAAACTCCATGCGGATGGACTTTTGGAATCACTTGATTATGAATCGTTTGATGCTTGCGAACCATACCTCATGGGCAAGATGACTAAAACTCCGTTCTCTGGAACATGGAGCGAGCCACTGACTTATTGGAAATAATACATACTGATGTATGCGGTCCGATGTGTGTTGAGGCACGCGGAGGGTATCGTTATTTTCTGACCTTCACCGATGATTTGAGCATATATGGGCATATCTACTTGATGAAACACAAGTCTGAAACATTTGAAAAGTTCGAAGAATTTCAGAGTGAAGTGGAGAATCATCGTAACAAGAAAATAAAGTTTCTACGATCTGATCGTGGAAGCAAATATTTGAGTTACGAGTTTGGCCTTCATTTAAAACAATGTGGAATAGTTTCACAACTCACGCCACCTGGAACACCACAGCGTAATGGTGTGTCCGAATGCCGTAACCGTACTTTATTAGATATGGTGCGATCTATGATGTCTCTTACCAATTTACCACTATCATTTTGGGTTATGCATTAGAGACAGCTGCATTCATGTTAAATAGGGCACCATCTAAATCTGTTGAGACGACACTGTATGAACTATGGTTTGGGAAGAAACCTAAGTTGTTGTTTCTTAAAGTTTGGGGTTGCAATGCTTCTGTGAAAAAGCTTCAGCATGATAAGCTCGAACCCAAATCGGAGAAGTGTGTCGTTTTAGAATACCCAAAAGAAATTGTTGGGTACACATTCTATCACAGATCCGAAGGCAAGATCTTTGTTGCTAAGAATGGATCCTTTCTTGAGAAGGAGTTTCTCTTGAAAGAAGTGAGTGGGAGGAAAGTAGAACTTGATGAGGTAATTGTACCTTCTCTCAAATTGGAAAGTAGCTCATCACAGAAAAACCGTTCCCGTGATGCCTACACCAACTAGAGAGGAAGCTAATGATAATGATCATGAAACTTCAGATCAAGTTACTACCGAACCTCATAGATCAATCAGAGCACGCTCCGCACCAGAGTGGTACGGTAATCTTGCTCTGGAAGTCATGTTACTAGACCATGACGAACCTACGAACTATGAGGAAGCGATGATGAGCCCAGATTCTGCAAAATGGCTTGAGGCCATGAAATCTGAGATGGGATCCATGTATAAGAACAAAGTATGGACTTTGGTTGACTTGCCCAATGATCGGCAAGCCATAGAGAATAAATGGATCTTCAAGAGACTGACGATGATGGTAATGTTACTGTCCACAAAGCTTGACTTGTTGCAAAAAGGTTTTCGACAAGTTCAAGGAGTTGACTACGAGGAGACTTTCTCACCCGTAGCGATGCTTAACTCCGTCCGAATCATGTTAGCAATTGCCACATTATGAAATCTAACAAATGGATATCAAAACTGCATTCATTAATGGATATCTCAAAGAAGAGTTGTATATGATGCAACCAGGAGGTTTTGTCAATCCTAAAGGTGCTAACAAAATGTGCAAGCTCCAGCGATCCATCTATGGACTGGTGGAAGCATCTCGGAGTTGGAATATACGCTTTGATGAGTTGATGTAACGCCCGGATAATCATGCTACAGTAATCCCACGCTAATCGGGCCATGACACCTCGGTTACTGTTGCTATCCTCGCAAAAATTCGAAACCGTTTGAAATTCAAATTAAAATTATTGATAACAATAAAAGTTTCCAAAAATTAAAACAAAATTGTTCGGTGGTTGCCGAATATTACAAAGGTAATTGTGGTGAAGTAAACACATTTTTAAGAAATGCCTAAGTGATTGTTAATGAATTTAGACAGAAAAGAAATAATAAAAGAAAATACAAAAAGGAAAATACAAACAGAAACAAAGAAAAGGAGAAGACCCCCTGGGCCGTGGCCCAACTGGGACAACCCCAGGCCCAGCCGGCCGGCCCACCCCATTTCCCCTTATCCCCCCAGAAACCCTAGCCGCCTCCTCCCACTCCCCCACTCCCCCCCCCACGCCGCTCTTCCCTTCCCCGATCGGATCGGGGCAGGGAACGAACCGCCGCCCCCGTCGCCCTCGGCTCCCCCACCGCGACGCCGTCGACCGCCCGGAGCTCCTTCCCCACCGGACTGCATCCCGCTCCGCCGCGCATCCCCATCGGCCTCCCCAACCTTCCCCGAGCACGCTCCCAAGTCCCTACCCCCCCCCCCTGTGAGGCCTCCTCTCTCTCCCCCGCGCGTGCTGGCGCTCGCCGTGTGCGCCCGTGCCTCCCCGCGCTCACGGCGCCCCCTCTGGATGGGCATCGCGCCCGAGTCGTCCCCCCGCCGTCGCCTCGCCGTACGCGGCCACCCAGGGCCGCGCCCTTCCTCCTCACGCCCGGCCCGTGCGTGTCCGCGCCCGCCCGAGCGCTGCGCGCGCGCCCTATGCACCCATTGTGCGCCTAGTGGCGCTCGACCGCGTCTTGGCTGGCACCGAGCTCCGAGCGCCCGGCTCGCCCGCAGCCATCCCCGTCCGCACCCAGCCGCGGCCCCGCACAGCGGTCGCCACGCCCGATGGCGCGCGTCGCGCGCCCCTCGCGCGTCCAAGCCACGCGTCCGGCCGCGCCTCCCCCCCCCCCCCGCTCCCTGCTGCTGTCGCTGCCACCGGCGGCCGCCTCTGCCCACGACCGCACGCGCCGCTCGACTCCCTGGCCCCGCCGCAGCCCCGCGCGCTGCCTGTTGCTGTTGCCGTCGTTGCCTGCTCCGGCGCCGCTCGCCGTGGTCGGGGCCGAGTCCCCTGCCCGAAACCTACGCCGGCACGGCCTCGTCTCGCTACCAGGGCGGACGGCGGTTGCGCCCGTGCCCGTAACCCGTGTGCCCGCCCCACTAAGGCCTTCGTGCCACTGACCAGTGGGGTCCATCCCCAGAACGGATTATAAAAAAAGGAATTAAATATATATATAATAAATAAATAAATAATAATATAATTAATTAATTAATTAATTAATTACCTTAATTAATCCTGTTTAGTTAAACTAATTAAACTTGATTAACCTAAATATCTAATTAACCTAACTAATCTGTTAGTTAGGATGATGTGTCAATGACAGGTGGGTCCCACTGGACCCACATGTCAGTTTGACCCAGTCAACTCTGTTGACTGCTGACGTCAGCATGAAATCATGCTGATGTCATAAATCTAATTTCGAATTAAATTAATTAAATAAATTCTAAAAATGATTTAAAACTTTAGAAAATCATATCTTTTAATCCGTAACTCGGATTAAAATATTTTCAACATGAAAGTTGCTCAGAATGACGAGACGAACCCGAATACGCAGCCCATTCGTCCGCCACACATTCCTAACATATCAAACTCGCAACTTTTCCCCTCCGGCTCCTTTGCCCGAAAACGCAAAACACCGGGGATAATTTCCCGGTTGTTTCCCCCCTTCACCGGTATCACCGCATACCGCGTTAGGGCACCTCTAACGCCGTTACTTGTCATGTCATGCATCACTATGCATCTGCTTGCTTAAATATTTATTGTTTCTCCCCCCTCTTCTCTCGCTAGACACCGAGACCGACGCTGCTGCTGCCCCGTTCGGCTACGGAGTCGACGACCCCTCTCTCTTGCCAGAGCAACCAGGCAAGCCCCCCCCCTTGATCACCAGATATCGCCTACTCTCCTCTATACTGCTTGCATTAGAGTAGTGTAGCATGTTACTGCTTTCGTTATTCCTATCCTGATGCATAGCCTGTCTTTGATACTGCTGTTGATACCTTTACCTGCAATCCTACTTGCTTAGTATAGGATGCTAGTGTTCCATCAGTGGCCCTACACTCTTGTCCGTCTGCCATGCTATACTACTGGGCCGTGATCACTTCGGGAAGTGATCGCGGGCATATACTATATACTTTACACTGTTACATTACCTGTTATACTGTTCGCAGTTGGGGGCTGAAGGGGCAGGTGGTTCCACCCAGGTAGTGGTGGGCCTGGGTTCCCGACGGCCCCTGACTGTTACTTTGTGGTGGAGCGACAGGGCAGGTTTGCGACCACCTAGGAGAGAGGTGGGCCTGGCCCTGGTCGGCGTTCGCGGATACTTAACACGCTTAACGAGATCTGGGTATTTGATCTGAGTCTCGCCATTTGGTCTATACGCACTAACCATCTACGCAGGAGTAGTTATGGGTATCCCGACGTTGTGGTATCAGCCGAAGCCTTCGTGACGTCAGTGACTGAGTGGCGCGCGCCGCATTGGATCGTAAGCTCGCTCTTGTATTAAGGGGGCTAGATCTGCTTCCGGCCGCGTTCGCAACGTGCAGGTGTGCTCAGGGCGATGGGCCCAGACCCCTGCGCGCTTAGGTTTAGACCGGCGTGCTGACCTCTCTGTTGTGCTTAGGTGGGGCTGCGACGTGTTGATCTTCCGCAGCCGGGCATGACCCAGGAAAGTGTGTCCGGCCAAATGGGATCAAGCGTGTTGGGCTATGTGGTGCACCCCTGCAGGGAAGTTTATCTATTCGAATAGCCGTGTCCCTCGGTAAAAGGACGACCCGGAGTTGTACCTTGACCTTATGACAACTAGAACCGGATACTTAATAAAACACACCCTTCCAAGTGCCAGATACAACCCGGTGATCGCTCTCTAACAGCGCAACGAGGAGGGGATCGCCGGGTAGGATTATGCTATACGATACTACTTGGAGGACTTCAGTCTACTTTCTTCTATATGCTGCAAGACGGAGGCTGCCAGAAGCGTAGTCTTCGACAGGATTAGATATCCCCCTCTTATTCTGGCATTCTGCAGTTCAGTCCACTGATATGGCCCCTTACACATATATCCATGCATATGTAGTGTAGCTCCTTGCTTGCGAGTACTTTGGATGAGTACTCACGGTTGCCTTTTCCCCTTTTCCCCTTTCCTCTACCCGATTGCCGCAACCAGACGATGGAGCCCAGGATCCAGACGCCACCTTCGACGACGACTCCTACTACTCTGGAGGTGCCTACTACTACGTGCAGCCCGCTGACGACGACCAGGAGTAGTTAGGAGGATCCCAGGCAGGAGGCCTGCGCCTCGTTCGATCTGTATCCCAGTTTGTGCTAGCCTTCTTAAGGCAAACTTGTTTAACTTATGTCTGTACTCAGATATTGTTGCTTCCGCTAACTCGTCTATGATCGAGCACTTGTATTCCAGCCCTCGAGGCCCCTGGCTTGTATTATGATGCTTGTATGACTTATTTTATTTGTAGAGTTGTGTTGTGATATCTTCTGTGAGTCCCTGATCTTGATCGTACACATTTGCGTGCATGATTAGTGTACGATTGAATCGGGGGCGTCACAGTTGATCAAAGCATATAGTTTTATACAGACTTGCGGTGAAGCCTGTATTTACAACAAAGTGAGTGGGAGCACTATAGCCTTTTTGATAAGTATATGTGAATGACATATTGTTGATCGGAAATGATGTAGAATTTTCTGGAAAGCATAAAAGGATAATTGAATAAGAAGTTTTCAATGAAAAACCTCAGTGAAGCTTCTTACATATTGGGCATCAATATCTATAAAGATAGATCAAGACGCTTGATAGAAGAATTCAATGAGTACATACATTGACAAGATTTTGAAGTAGTTCAAAATGGAATAGTCAAAGAAGGAGTTCTTGCGTGTGTTGCAAGGTATGAAGTTATGTAAGACTCAAAACCCGAACATGACATAAAATAGAAAGAGAATGGAAGTCATTCCCTATGCCTCAGCCTTAGGTTCTATAAAGTATGCGATGGTGTATACCAGACCTATTGTGTACCTTGCAATGAGTTTGGCAAAGGGGTACAATAGTGATCCATGAGTGGATCACTGCACAGCAGTCAAAAGTTATCCTTAGAGGACTAAGGAAATATTTCCCGGTTATGGAGGTGATAAAGAGTTCGTCGTAAAGAGTTACGTCAATGCAAGCTTTGGCACCGATCCGTATGACTCTGAGTCTCGATCTGGATACATATTGAAAGTGGGAGAAATTAGCTAGAGTAGCTCCATGTAGAGCATTGTAGACATAGAAATTTGCAAAATACATACGAATCTGAATGTGTCAGACCCGTTGACGAAACTTCTCTCACAAGCAAAACACGATCACACCTTAGTAATCTTTGGGTGTTAATTTCATAGGGATGTGAACTAGATTATTGACTCTAGTAAACCTTTTGGGTGTTAATCACATAAAGATGTGAACTATTGGTGTTAAATCACATGGTGATGTGAACTAGATTATTGACTCTAGTGCAAGTGGGAGACTGAAGGAAATATGCCCTAGAGGCAATAATAAAGTTGTTATTTTATATTTCCTTATATCATGATAAATGTTTATTATTCATGCTAGAATTGTATTAACCAGAAACTTGATACATGTTTGGATACATAGACAAAACAAAGTGCCCCTAGTATGCCTCTACTTGACTAGCTCGTTAATCAAAGATGGTTAAGTTTCCTGACCATAGACATGTGTTGTCATTTGATGAACGGGATCACATCATTAGGAGAATGATGTGATGGACAAGACCCATCCATTTTCTTAGCATAATGATCGTTAAGTTTTATTACTATTGCTTTCTTATACATATTCCTTTGACTATGAGATTATGCAACTCCCGAATACCGGAGGAACACCTTGTGTGCTATCAAACGTCACAACGTAACCGGGTGATTATAAAGATGCTCTACAGGTGTCTCTGAAGGTGTTTGTTGGGCTGGAATAGATCGAGATTAGGATTTGTCACTCCGAGTGTCGAAGAGGTATCTCTGGGCCCTCTCGGTAATACACATCATGATAAGTGAAGGAAATATGCCCAAGAGGCAATAATAAAGTTGTTATTTTATATTTCCTTATATCATGATAAATGTTTATTATTCATGCTAGAATTGTATTAACCGGAAACTTGACACATGTGTGGATACATAGACAAAACAAAGTGTCCCTAGTATGCCTCTACTTGACTAGCTCGTTAATCAAAGATGGTTAAGTTTCCTGACCATAGACATGTGTTGTCATTTGATGAACGGGATCACATCATTAGAGAATGATGTGATGGACAAGACCCACCTGTTAGCTCGGCATAATGATCGTTAAGTTTTATTGCTATTGCTTTCTTCATGACTTATACATATTCCTTTGACTATGAGATTATGCAACTCCCGAATACCGGAGGAACACCTTGTGTGCTATCGAACGTCACAACGTAACTGGGTGATTATAAAGATGCTCTACAGGTGTCTCCGAAGGTGTTTGTAGGGTTGGCATAGATCGAGATTAGTATTTGTCCCTCCGAGTATCAGAGAGGTATCTCTGGGCCCTCTCGGTAATGCACATCATGATAAGCCTTGCAAGCAATGTGACTAATGAGTTAGTTGCGGGATGATGCATTATGGAACGAGTAAAGAGACTTACCAGTAACGAGATTGAACTAGGTATGAGGATACCGATGATCGAATCTCGGGCAAGTAACATACCGATGTTGTCATTGCGGTTTGACCGATAAAGATCTTTGTAGAATATGTAGGAACCAATATGAGCATCTAGGTTCCACTGTTGGTTATTGACCGAAGATGTGTCTCGGTCATGTCTACATAGTTCTTGAACCCGTAGGGTCCGCACGCTTAACGTTCGATGATGATTTGTATTATGAGTTATGTGTTTTGGTGACCGAAGATTGTTAGGAGTCTCGGATGAGATCACGGACATGACGAGGAGTCTCGAAATGTTCGAGAGGTAAAGATTGATATATTGGACGATGATATTTGGACACCGGAATGGTTCCGGAGTGTTTCGGGTATTTATTAGAGTACCGGGAGGTTACTTGAACCCTCCGGGGAAAGTAATGGGCCTACATGGGCCATAGGGGAGAGACGGGGCAGCCCACAAGGGGTGGCGCCCCCCATGGGTAGTCCGAATTGTACAAGGGGAGGGGCGCGGCCCCCCTTTCCTTCTCCCTCTCCCTCTCCTTCCCCCTTTCCCCTCCGAAAGAAGGAAGGGGGCTGACTTGGACTAGGAGCCCTAGTCGGTTCCCCCCCCCATGGCGCGCCCCCTAGGGCCGGCCTCTTCCCCTCCTCCTTTATATATGGGGGCAGGCGGCACCGCGAAGCACATCAATTTTTCTCTTAGCCGTGTGCGGTGCCCCCCTCCATAGTTTACTCCTCCGGTCATATTGTCGTCGTGCTTAGGCGAAGCCCTGCGCGGATCACATCACCATCACCGTCACCATGCTGTCGTGCTGACGAAACTCTCCCTCGACACTTTGCTGGATCAAGAGTTCTAGGGACATCATCGAGACGAACGTGTGCTGAACTCGGAGGTGTTGTATGTTCAGTACTTGATCGGTTGGATCGCGAAGACGTTCGACTACATCAACCGTGTTAAACTAACACTTCCGCTTTCGGTCTACGAGGGTATGTGTACACACTCTCCCCCTCTCCTTGCTATGCATCTCCTAGATAGATCTTGCGTGATCGTAGGAATTTTTTGAAATTGCATGCTATGTTCCCCAACAATAAGCCTTGCAAGCAATGTGACTAATGAGTTAGTTACGGGATGATGCATTACGAAACGAGTAAAGAGACTTGCCGGTAATGAGATTGAACTAGGTATGAAGATACCGACGGTCGAATCTCGGGCAAGTAAAATATCAATGACAAAGGGAATGACGTATGTTGTCATTAAGGTTTTTGACCGATAAAGATCTTCGTAGAAAATGTAGGAACCAATATGAGCATCCAGGTTCCGTTGTTGGTTATTAACAGGAGATGTGTCTCGGTCATTTCTACATAGTTCTCGAACCCGTAGGGTCTGCACGCTTAACGTTCGATGACGATGTGTATTATGAGTTATGTGTTTTGGTGACCGAAGATTGTTCGGAGTCCCAGATGAGATCACGGGCATGACGAGGAGTCTCGGGATGTTAGAGAGATAAAGATTGGTATATTGGACGATAGTATTCGGACTCCGGAATGGTTTTGGAGTGTTTCAGATATTTATCGGAGTACCGGGGGGTTACCGGACCCCCCCCCCCCCCCCGGGGGGGGGGGGGGGAAACGTATGGGCCACATGGGCCTGCTACCTCTTGAGAATGCGTTGGTTTTCCCTTGAAGAGGAAAGGGTGATGCAGCAAAGTAGCGTAAGTATTTCCCTCAGTTTTTTAGAACCAATGTATCAATCTAGTAGGAGGTTACATGCAAGTCACCTCGTACCTACACAAACAAATAAGAACCTTGCAACAAACGCGATAAAGGGGTTATAAATCCCTTCACGGTCAGTTGCAAAAGTGAGATCTGATAGAGATAATAAGATAATGTTTTTTGGTATTTTTATGATATAGATTGGAAAGTAAAGATTGCAAAATAAAAGACAAAAGAAATAGTAAATTAATAGGAAAATAATATGATGGAAGATAGACCCGGGGGCCATACGTTTCACTAGTGTCTTCTCTCAAGATAGCATAATTTACGTTGGGTGAATGAATTACTGTCGAGCAATTGATAGAAAAGTGCATAGTTATGAGAATATCTAGGCATGATCATGTATATAGGCATCACATCCGCGACAAGTAGACCGAAACGATTATGCATCTACTACTATTACTCCACACATCGACCGCTATCCAGCATGCATCTAGAGTATTAAGTTCATAAGAACAGAGTAACGCATTAGGCAAGATGACATGATGTAGAGGGATAAAATCAAGCAATACGATATAAACCCCATCTTTTATCCTCGATGGAAACAATACAATACGTGCCTTGCTGCCCCTGCTGTCACTGGGAAAGGACACCTCAAGATTGAACCCAAAGCTAAGAACTTCTCCCATTGCAAGAAAGATCAATCTAGTAGGCCAAACCAAACTGATAATTCGAAGAGACTTGCAAAGATAACAAATCATACATATAAGAATTCAGAGAAGAACCAAATAGTGTTCATAGATAATCTTGACCATAAACCCACAATTCACCGGATCTCGACAAACACACCACAAAAAAGAATTACATCGAATAGATCTCCAAGAGAATCGAGGAGAACTTTGTATTGAGATCCAAAGAGAGAGAAGAAGCCATCTAGCTAATAACTATGGACCCGAAGGTCTGTGGTAAACTACTCACACATCATCGGAGAGGCTATCGTGTTGATGTAGAAGCCCTCCGTGATTGATTCCCCCTCCGGTGGAGCACCGGAAAAGGCCCCAAGATGGGATCTCACGGGTACAGAAGGTTGCGGCGGTGGAAATAGGGTTTCGTTGTGCTCTCGGGTGTTGTCAGGGTATATGAGTATATATAGGGGAAAGAAGTACGTCGGTGGAGCCACGAGGGGCCCACGAGGGTGGGGGGTGCGCCTCACTGCCTTGTGGCTTCCTTGTTGCTTCCTTGACGTCCACTCCAAGTCTCCTGGATTGCGTTTGTTCCAAAAATAACTCCCCCGAAGGTTTCAGTCCGTTTGGATTCCGTTTGATATTCCTTTTCTGCGAAACACTGAAATAGGCAAAAAAAATAGCAATTTGCACTCGGCCTCCGGTTAATAGGTTAGTCCCCAAAATAATATAAAAGTGCATAATAAAGCCCATTAAACATCCAAAACAGATAATATAATAGCATGGAACAATAAAAAAAATTATAGATACGTTGGAGACGTATAAAGCATCCCCAAGCTTAATTCATGCTCGTCCTCGAGTAGCTAAATGATAAAAATGGAATTTTTGATGTGGAATGCTACCTAACATAATTTTCTAAGTAATTCTCTTTATTGTGGCATGAATGTTCAGATCCGAAAGATTCAAGACAAAAGTTTAATATTGACATAAAAATAATAATACTTCAAGCATAATAACTAAGCAATTGTGTCTTCTCAAAATAACATGGCCAAAGAAAGCTTATCCCTACAAAATCATATAGTTTGGCTATTGATACGTCCATTTTGCATCATGCTTTTATATCAATAATTATTGCATTATGGGCTATTATTTCACATTATGTCACAATACTTATGGCTATTCTCTCTTATTTTACAAGGTTTACATAAAGAGGGAGAATGCCGGCAGCTGGAATTTTGGGTTGGAAAAGGAGCAAATATTATAGACCTATTATGTGCAACTCCAAAAGTCCTGAAACTCCACGAAAGTGATTTCAGAATATATAAAAAAATATCCAGCGGAAGAAGTTCACCAGAGGGGGCCCCACCTGGTCACGAGGGTGGGGGCGCGCCCTACCCCCTGGGCGCGCCCCCTACCTCATGGGCCCCTTGTTGGCCCTCCTGTGCCCATCTTCTGCTATATGAGGTCTTTCATCGAGGAAAAATTGATAAGCAACCTTTCGGGACGAGACTCCGCCGCCACGAGGCGGAACCTTAGCGGAACCAATCTACGGCTCCGGCAGAGCTGTTCTGCTGGGGACGCTTCCCTCCGGGAGGGGGAAATCATCGCCATCGTCATCACCAACGCTCCTCTCATCGGGAGAGGGCAATCTCCATCAACATCTTCACCAGCACCATCTCATCTCAAAACCCTAGTTCATCTCTTGTATCCAATTCTTGTCTCCAAGTCCGAGATTGGTACTAGTAGGTTGCTAGTAGTGTTAATTACTCCTTGTAGTTGATGCTAGTTGGTTTATTTGGTGGAAGATCATATGTTCACATCCTTTATGGATATTATTACCTCTCTGATTATGAACATGAATATGCTTTATGAGTAGTTATGTTTGTTCTTGAGGACAAGGGAGAAGTCTTGCTATTAGTAGTCATGTGAATTTGGTATTCGTTCGATATTTTGATGAGATGTATGTTGTCTAGCCTCTAGTGGTGTTATGTGAACGTCGACTACATAACACTTCACCATCATTTGGGCCTAGAGTAAGGCATTGGGAAGTAATAAGTAGATGATGGGTTGCTAGAGTGACAGAAGCTTAAACCCTAGCTTATGCGTTGCTTCGTAAGGGGCTGATTTGGATCCACATGTTTCATGCTATGGTTAGATTTACCTTAATACTTTTGTTGTAGTTGCGGATGCTTGCAATAGAGGTTAATCATAAGTGGGATGCTTGTTCAAGTAAGAACAGCACCCAAGCATTGGTCCACCCACATATCAAATTATCAAAGTACCAAACGTGAATCATATGAACGTGATGAAAACTAGCTTGATGATATTCCCATGTGTCCTCGGGAGCGCTTTTCCTTATATAAGAGTTTGTTCCGGCTTGTCCTTTGCTACAAAAAGGATTGGGCCACCTTTCTGCACTTTATTTACTTTTGTTACTTGTTGCTCGTTGCAATTTATCTTGTCACAAAACTATCTGTTACCACTTATTTCAGTACTTGCAGAGAATACCTTGCTGAAAACCGCTTATCATTTCCTTCTACTCCTCGTTGGGTTTGACACTCTTACTTATCGAAAGGACTGCGATAGATCCCCTATACTTGTGGGTCATCAAGACTCTTTTCTGGCGCCGTTGCCGGGGAGTGTAGCGCTTCTGGTAGGTGGAATTTGGTAAGGAAAAATTTATATAGTGTGCTGAAATTTACTGGCACTTGTTACTATGGAAAGTAATTCTCTGATGGGCTTGTTCGGGGTATCTTCACCCCGTCCAGTAGAGAAAAGAGTTGCTCCTCAACCTACTGAACCTATTGAAAATGAAACTCCTTTTGAATTTCCTTTGGGTATGATGGAAAACTGCTAGCTAACCCTTTTACAGGAGATGGAACAAAGCATCCTGATGAGCACTTAATATATGTGGATGAAGTTTGTGGATTATTTAAGCTTGCATGTATACCCGATGATGTTGCTAAGAAGAAGGTCTTCCCTTTATCTTTGAAGGGAGACGCATTGACATGGTATAGGCTATGTGATGCGATGAGATCATGGAATTATAAAAGATTGAAATTGGAATTTCATCAAAAGTATTACCCTATGCATCTTGTTCATCGTGATCGCAATTATATATATAATTTCTGGCCCCGCGAAGGATAAAGCATCGCTCAAGCTTGGGGGAGCTTAAATCAATGTTATATTCATGCCCCAATCATGAGCTCTCGAGAGAAATAATTATTCAAAGTTTTTATGCTCGGCTTTCTCATAATACTCAAACCATGCTCGATACTTCTTGTGTTGGCTCTTTTATGATGAAGTCTATTAAATTTAGATGGGATTTATTGGATAGAATTAAACGCAACTCTGTAGAGTGGGACCTCGACGAAGGTAAGGAGTCAGGTATGACACCTAAGTTTGATTGTGTTAAATCTTTTATGGATACCGATATTTTCCGTAAGTTTAGCACTAAATATGGACTTGACTCTGAGATAGTAGCTTCCTTCTGTGAATCTTTCGCTACTTATGTTGATCTCCCTAAGGAGAAGTGGTTTAAATATCATCCTCCCATAGAAGTAAAAGTATCTGGACCTATTAAAGTTGAAGAAAATACTGTCACTTATAATGATCCTATTGTTCCTACTGCTTATGTTGAGAAACCACCTTTCCCTGTTAGAATAAAGGATCATGCTAAAGCTTCAACTGTTGTTCGTAAAAGCAATATTAGAACATATACACCTCTTGAGCAAGTTAAAGTAGAACCTAGTATTGCTATTGTTAAAGATCTCTTGTCTGATAATATTGATGGGCATGTTATTCAGTTCGAAGGTGAAACTGCTAGAATTGCTAAACCTTGTGCTAAAGATAAACATAGACATGTGGTAGGCGTGCCTGTTATTTCTGTTAAAATAGGTGATCATTATTATCATGGCTTATGTGATATGGGTGCTAGTGCTAGTGGTATCCCTTATGACTTGTATGAAGAAATTAAGAATGAAATTGCACCTGCCGAGATAGAAGATATTGATGTTACAATTAAGCTTGCCAATAGAGATATTATTTCACCAATTGGGATTGTTAGAGATGTTGAAGTCTTGTGTGGGAAAACTAAATATCCTGCTGATTTTCTTGTTCTCACTTCTCCACAAGATAGCTTTTGTCCCATTATATTTGGTAGACCCTTCTTGAACACTGTTAATGCTAAGATAGACTGTGAAAAGAATGTTGTTACTATTGGCTTGGATGATATGGTTCATGAGTTTAATTTCTCTAAATTTAGTAAACAACATCGTGAGGAAGAATTACCTAGTAAGGATGAAATTATCGGTCTTGCTTCTATTGTCGTACCTCCTAGTGATCCTTTAGAACACTATTTGCTAGACCATGAAAATGATATGTTCATGAATGAAAGAAGGGAAATAGATGAAGTATTCTTTAAACAGGAACCTATTCTGCAACACAATTTGCTTGTTGAAATTCTAGGGAATCCTCCTCCACCCAAGGGTGATCCCGTGTTTGAGCTTAAACCGTTGCCTGATAATCTTAAATATGCTTATCTTGATGAAAATAAGATATATCCTGTTATTATTAGTGCTAACCTTTCAGAGCATGAAGAAGAAAGATTATTGAAAACTCTGAAGAAGCACCGTGCTGCTATTGGATATACTCTTGATGATCTTAAGGGCATTAGTCCTACTCTATGTCAACATAAAATAAATTTGGAAGCAGATGCCAAACCAGTTCGTGATCCTCAACGATGTTTGAATCCTAAAATGAAAGAAGTGGTAAGAAAAGAAATACTCAAGCTTCTGGAGGCAGGTATAATTTATCCCGTTGCTGATAGTCAGTGGGTAAGTCCTGTCCATTGTGTCCCTAAGAAAGGAGGTATTACTGTTGTTCCTAATGATAAAGATTACAAGTTATAGGATGGTAATTGATTTCCGCAAATTAAATAAGGCTACTAAGAAAGATAATTACCCCTTACCTTTTATTGATCAGATGCTAGAAAGATTATGCAAACATACACATTACTGCTTTCTAGATGGATATTCTGGTTTCTCTCAAATACCTGTGTCATTCTAAAGATCAATCAAAGACTACTTTTATGTGCCCTTTTGGTACTTTTGCTTATAGATGTATGCCTTTTGGTTTATGTAACGCACCTGCTACCTTTCAAAGATGCATGATGGCTATATTCTCTGACTTTTGTGAAAAGATTTGTGAGGTTTTCATGGACGACTTCTCCGTCTATGGATCTTATTTTGATGATTGCTTGAGCAATCTTGATCGAGTTTTGCAGAGATGTGAAGAAACTAATCTTGTCTTGAATTAGGAAAAGTGCCACTTTATGGTTAATGAAGGTATTCTTGGGGCATAAAGTTTCTGAAAGAGGTATTGAAGTTGATAAAGCCAAGGTTGATGCTATTGAAAAGATGCCATGTCCCAAGGACATCAAAGGTATAAGAAGTTTCCTTGGTCACGCCGGATTTTATAGGAGGTTCATTAAAGACTTCTCAAAAATTTCTCGGCCTCTGACTAATTTATTGCAAAAAGATGTACCATTTGTCTTTGATGATGATTGTGTAGAAGCATTTGAAATACTTAAGAAAGCATTAGTCTCTGCACCTGTTGTTCAGCCACCTGATTGGAATTTACCTTTTGAAATTATGTGTGATGCTAGTGATTATGCTGTAGGTATTGTTCTAGGGCAAAGAGTTGATAAGAAATTAAATGTTATCCATTATGCTAGTAAGACTCTAGACAATGCTCAAAGAAATTATGCTACTACCGAAAAAGAACTTTTAGCAGTTGTATTTGCTTGTGATAAGTTTAGAGCGTATATTGTCAATTCTAAAGTAACTATTCACACTGATCATGCTGCTATTAAATATCATATGGAAAAGAAAGATGCTAAACCTAGACTTATTAGATGGGTTCTCCTGCTACAATAATTTGATTTGCATATCGTTGATAGAAAAGGAGCTGAGAACCCCGTTGCAGACAACTTATCTAGGTTAGAGAATGTTCTTGATGACCCACTACCTATTAATGATAACTTTCCCGATGAGCAATTAAATGTTATAAGTACTTCTCGTATTACTCCTTGGTATGCTGATTATGCTAATTATATTGTTGCTAAGTTTATACCACCTAGCTTCACATACCAAGAAAAGAAAAAATTCTTCTATGATTTGACACATTACTTTTGGGATGACCCACATCTTTATAAAGAAGGAGTAGATGGTGTTATTAGACGTTGTGTACCTGAGCATGAACAGGAACAGATCATACGCAAGTGTCACTCCGAAGCTTATGGAGGACACCACGCTGGAGACAGAACTGCACACAAGGTATTGCAATCCAGTTTTTATTGGCCTACTCTCTTCAAGGATGCCCGTAAGTTTGTCTTGTCGTGTGATGAATGTCAAAGAATTGGTAATATTAGTAGATGTCAAGAAATGCCTATGAATTATTCACTTGTTATTGAACCATTTGATGTTTGGGGCTTTGATTATATGGGACCTTTTCCTGCCTCTAATGGATACACTCATATTTTGGTTGTTGTTGATTATGTTACTAAGTGGGTAGAAGCTATACCAACTAGTAGTGCTGATCATAACACCTCTATTAAAATGCTTAAGGAAGTTATTTTTCTGAGGTTTGGAGTCGCTAGATATTTAATGACTGATGGTGGTTCACACTTTATTCATGGTGCTTTCCGTAAAATGCTTGCTAAATATGATGTTAATCATAGAATTGCATCTCCCTATCACCCTCAGTCTAGTGGTCAAGTAGAGTTGAGTAACAGAGAACTCAAATTAATTTTGCAGAAGACTGTTAATAGGTCTAAAAAGAATTGGTCCAAGAAACTTGATGATGCATTATGGGCATATAGAACTGCATATAAAAATCCTATGGGTATGTCTCCGTACAAAATGGTTTATGGAAAAGCATGTCACTTACCTCTCGAACTAGAACATAAGGCATACTGGGCTATTAAAGAGCTTAACTATGATTTCCAACTTGCCGGTGAGAAGAGGTTATTTGATATTAGCTCACTTGATGAATGGAGAACCCAAGCCTATGAAAATGCCAAGTTGTTTAAAGAAAAAGTTAAAAGATGGCATGACAAAAGGATACAAAAGCTTGAGTTTAATGTATTGATATACAACTCTCATTTAAGATTTTTTGCAGGAAAACTTCTCTCTAAATGGGAAGGCCCCTACGTTATCGAGGAGGTCTATCATTCCGGTGCCATAAAAATCAACCACTTCGAAGGCACAAATCCGAAGGTGGTAAACGGTCAAAGAATTAAACATTATATCTCAGGTAATCCCATAAATGTTGAAACCAATATTATTGAAACCGTAACCCCGGAGGAATACATAAGGGACACTTTCCAGAACGTTCCAGACTCCGAAAAGCAATAGGTATGTGGTACGGTAAGTAAACCGACTCCAAAACAATTTTTAAGGCAATATTTCTCCGTTTTGGAATATTTAGAAAAATAGAAAAATATGTGGCAGTCCGGGAAGGACACAAGGGCCCCACGAGGGTGGTGGGCGCCCCCCTGCCTGGGCGCGCCCCCCTACCTCGTGAGCACCTCGTGTGCCCTCCGGACTCCGTTTTCTTGCACGATACGTATTTTGGTCGGTAAAAATTCATTATATATTCTCCCGAAGGTTTTGACTCCCGTATCACGCAAATCTCCTCTGTTCTTGTTTCGAGCTGTTTTTCTGACAGATCTAGATTATCATGACGTCCCCAAGTGCTTCCAAGGACAAGTTCTTCGAGAAGGTCATCAACCCTTACCTCGCGGAGGTGCTGCGACACCCTCAAACCATTGAGTTGCGTGATGGGTTGCTGCACATCCACGATGAAGAGGGACCAAAGGGAACCGGAAGCGTGGAGACGAGGCTCGAAGCAGTGGAGCAACAAGTTTTCAAGTGTCAAGGGATGGTGGAACGTGAACTCAACTCCAACCACGTGATGATCGCGGAATTCACTAGCAACCACAAGTTGGATGCTGATAACATCTGGGAGGCCATCTTCAAGCTTCATGAGAAGATCGAGCACCTCCAAGCCCAAATCTATGACCTGCAAAACCAAAACTGTGAGTATGAATATAGATCCAAAAGGATGAGTTTGGCTGCAGATTTGAGGATCCCGGAGACTCGATCATCCTTCTATGATGGTGAGCCTATGCCTTGGAAGATGGACGACAAGCCCGCATCATCGACAACACCTCCACCTTCTTCTTCACCAACAAAGAAGGAGACATAATCACATGGGAATGGGCACTCCCCTTGGCAACTGCCAAGCTTGGGGGAGGTGCCCCAGTATCATATCACAATCACATCTCCTATCTTACCGTTTTTCTTAGTTCGATCCTATTAGTAGTATCTAAATCTAGTAGAATAAAGTTGATGGCTGTCACATCCTACCTAGTTCATGCATTAGAGTGTGCATCATGTTTTCTTTTGACAAGAAAATTGAAATGGGGAAGGCAGAACCCCCAGCACCCCTCCTGAATCTACTAGGGTTTACCAAAATCTTTTTCAATGAACCTGAAATGCCCTTCTAAAATGTTCATCATCTTTGCTTTGGTCCTAAACCTCTGGCAAAAATAGTGCACATTTTTCTAGGTCAACAGAAGGTCATTTAATTAATGCATAATTATTTGAATTTGGGCATTTTAAATTTATAAAACATTTCAAATGCCCAAATATCTCCAAACTAAAATGTTTCTTGCTGGAAATATTCCAACTAAGACCAGGTGCAGTTTGGTGATTTTTGGAGTTGTGCTAGTATTTTAAATAAGTCTACAAAGTTACAAAAGAATTAGAAAAGGAAACAAAAGTCAGAAAAGGACTTACCTGGCGCCTGCCAACCGGCCCACCTGCCGGCCCAGTCCAGCTGCCGCGCCAGCGAGCTGCTTGGCTCGGCCAGGCAGGCACACAGGTGCTCGACGCCGGCACCAGCGAGCGCCACGCAGCTCCCCGCCGCCCTGCTTCACCTCCTCGCCGCCTCGCTGCCCTGGATGAGTTCCACGTCGTCTCCTCGAGCCCCTGGACACGCCGTTCGCCCCTGCCTCGCCTCCCTCGCTCTCCCCCGCCATGGCCGACGCCATCGTCGCCGCTCCGCCGTCATAGCCGTAGCCACCGTCGTCCCCGTGCCACGAGACCGTGTCCAACCTCTCCGCCGTCGTCGACTTCATCGAGAAGCACGAGCCCGAGCGCTCGCGTGCCCCGAAGCCACCGCACCGACCCCACCCGAGTCCACCGTCGCCGGAGATCCCCTTCAACGCCGTCGCCGCACCAGCTCGTCCCCGACCACGCCGTCTGGCTCTACGAGTTCGCTGTGAGCATAGCCACCTCCCCATCCTCTCCTTTCCTCTTCTCGTGCACCACAGCGACTGCACGTAGTTCAACCGCACGCGCCGCCGCAGAGCTCGTCGCCGACGAGGCTCCGGCCACCCAACGGCCGCGCCACCCTGTCCACCAGCCTCACAGCACACACAGGGCCCCGACGCATCACTCCACGCGCCTCGCCGTGCCCCGCAGCCCCGGTTTCACCTTCGCCTGAGCCCCGGCGCCGCCAAACTCGTCGCCGGCACCAACTCCGGCCACCCCGACCCCAACTGACTCCACCAGTAGCCGCGGTTCGTTCCCAGGAGTGCGCAGATGCCTTCCGCGCCCCATTTGGTGGCCGGAACGGCCAATTTCACTCTGCTCCGCCGCGTCTGGCCTCGCCGGCGGCTAGACGCCGGCGAGTTGACCTTGACCTTGACCACGGGTGGGCCCTGGTTGACTCTGTTGAGTCAATGACAGGTGGGGCCCCCTTCTGTTAATCACCAGATTAGTTTTAACTAATTAAACTAGTTTAATTATCCACTGACATGCGGGTCCCACTGGTCAGTTTGACCTGGACGACTCCGTTGACCCCTGACGTCACGCTGACCTCATGCTGACGCCACAATTAATTTTCTGGATTTATTTTTGCACAGGAAATTCCAGAAAATTAGTTCAAACTTCAAAAATTCATAGAAAATTATCTATAACTCCAAATGCAAAGTTTTATATATGAAAAATTATCAGAAAAATCCAACCTATCCATTGGTACTGGTTTCATGCATGTCAGAACAAGTTAACCCACTGTTTAGGCATTACAAGTTGATACACTAATATGATCTTCATAAATGAGCTACCATTTGAATCTTTAGTTCAAATGGGTTCATTCCCTTCTGGTTTAACTTGCACTAGGTCAGGACACATTCATATTGCCATGTCATAGCATGCATCATATTGTTGCATATCGCCATGTATTGATTGTGTTTCGTTGTGCTCATCGTGGTAGGTTCTGCCTCCGAGGATATCTCCGGGTATCCAACTGAAGGGCAGTATCCCACGACCACTCCATCAGGCAAGCAACCCATTGATCATTCCGATACAAACCCATGTTCTCGCTTCTGCTCTTGTTTACTGCATTAAGGCAACGCGTTTCAAACTGCTGTGTGTTGCGGTAGTTGAACCCACTTCCTTTGCATGACCTGTCATTGCCACAGTAACTAGATGAAACCCACTAGCATGTGTAGGAGTTGATTGAGCCAATACATGTGTGTGTGTTCCTACCATGCTATGCTTGCTATGCTTAGAGTTGTGTCAGGTCTAGCTCATCGGGATGATGAACTGGAGTGAAAGGTTGTGTCGGTGACAAGAGTGAAGTGTTGAACACGATTTGGTAAAGGAATCGATGAGAGGCCATGTAGGAGTACATGGTGGGTTGTTTCATTGAGGCCGTCCTTAAGAACTGAGATCTGTGTTTGTGATCCATGATACAGTTACTACCACACATTGGGCCCTGAAATACGACCCCGCTCGACTTCTTATCCACCCTTGTCCTCTGTCCAGGAGTTGCAAGTAGTTTCTGGTGTTTGTAGTATGCTGGGGGCCGCACGCGGCGCTGACCATCGGGGTGGGCTGTGTTGCGGTAGGCACGTGGCACGGTGTACCGACTCACCCGTTTGGTGTCTCGGGAACCCTGTTCACATCGTTCGGGGCCGTTAGTGGAAACCTCGGCCGGACTCCCTGCGGATGGAACCCGAATAGGCGATAAACCTGGACTAGAGACTTGAGTGTTTAGGTAGGTCGTGGTCTACACCCACGTCGGCTTTCGCTTGAAGTCTGCCGAGCACATGTCGTGTGCAGACGCTAAGTGGTGGAAACATGTGTGAAGAAGTACACCCCTGCAGGGTTACAAATGATCTATTCGAATAGCCGTGTCCGCGGTAATGGACTTCTGGGTTGCCTATATCAGTTCATAGACAAGTTAAATGGATACTACTAAAAATCTCAAGATAAGTGTGAGTACCGCGGATGGCCCTCTCGTAGGATGGCGAGAGAGGATCCACGGTGGAGTATTGTGATGGTGATAGTGGACTCGTGTGCGACAAATGATTTACAAATGGTGTCTATCGTAGGATAGTTTAGCCAAGAGTCAAAGCTGGCTTGCTGCAATAACCCCACTACCTTCTTGAGAATGTGCATGTATAGTAGGTTCCTGTTGTAAGACTTGCTGAGTACCTCCGTACTCATGTTGCTTTAATCATGTTTTTCAGACGACTGCACCAACCCCTCTGATGGGTTCTATATAGACCTCGACGTTGACGAGTGACTTATCACCCAGGTGGTGATCCAAGACTTGTGAAGGGTCATTGTAGATAGACAGGCTTCGTCAAGCCTTCTTTCTTTCTAGTGTCTGTACTCAGACTACTTTGCTTCCGCATGTGCTTGTATGTTTGTATGACTTGAGTGTTGGGTCATGAGACCCCTATCTGTATGGATGATATGTATGGCTCCTCGGAGCCTTCTAAATAAAGTACTTGAGTCGTAGAGTACTGTTGTGATGCCATGTTGTATTTACTCATATCGGGCATATTGTGTGTATGATTGAAATGCTTGGTATGAGTGGGATCCGACTATCTAGTTGTTTATCCTTGGCAGCCTTTCATATGGGGAAATGTAAGTCTTGTGCTTCTGAGCGATAGTAGTCCGCTACAGCCCGGTTCACCGGAGTCCTGCTAGCCCAGCACTACTGCTTGGACACTTGACTGGCCGGCATGTGTTTCACGTCGTTCCTATGTCTGTCCCTTCAGGGAAATGTCACGCGCTGATATTCGGAGTCCTGCCTAGCCTGCTACAGCCCGGGTTACCGGAGTCCTGTTAGCCCAGTGCTACAGCCCGAATAGATACGTTGATGGCCGACATGCTCGATGTGATTCATGTATGCCTGTCCTCATAGGCTAGCGCCGCTTCGGGTTCACGACTAGCCATGTCGGCCCGGGTTCTCTGTCATATGGATGCTAGAGACACTATCATATACGTGAGCCAAAAGGCGCAAAGGGTCCCGGGCCAGGTAAGGTGGCACCCGTGGGAGTACCGTGCGTGAGGCCGCAAAGTGATATGAAGTGTTACACGCTGGATCGATGTGGCTTAGAATCGGGGTCCTGACAGCGTTGGTATCAGAGCCGGACTGCCTGTAGGTTCGCTAAGCCAAACTGGTCGATGTCGAGTCTAGAAATGCTTTAGTTATATGTAGGGGAATTGATTGTGGGAGGGAACGTAAGGCTCTTTTACTCCTTTACCTTATGCCCTCTATTCTGAGTCATTCTCTTCTCATTCTACGTGGGTTAAGGACTAGGCTCTCTGCTCTCTATCAGGTTCACATGCTACTAAATCCATAGTAACTTATAGGATTGTTGGATACAACCCAGTTCAGTTCTACTAAAGTTTAGTATGTTGCCAATTGAACCAGAACCTTGATATGTTGTTGTTGAGTGGTTTCGCAAACTGTTGTGGATGTCTCAATTCTTTTTCTGAGCATTTACAGCCGTTATGCTGTCCAATTTCATCCAGAAATTCTAATGCCTTTGCACTATTTTGTGCTTTCAGATGGCTACCCGTCCCCAAAACCAAGTGGTTCGTATGACCCGTTGCATCGGTGTATGTGGTCATACCGCCATGTTGGTTCGAGTGATGGTTGAGGCAGGTTACCGATGGTACCCTGAATACACCGTCGAGGAGCAGTTTAGAGATTTCAACCAGAGCCAATATCTGTGCACGGTCAGGATATATCCATCTTATCCCGGAGCCACGGAACCACTCCACTGCTCTTATGGACTCGGGATCACTATTGGGATGTCCGTTCAAGATGCAGCCTACTCGATGATGACCATTATGCGAGCTAGAACTGCCTTGTTGAGCAACACTGAATTTCGCTACATGCCAGCATCCCTCCCTGGGGCGCATGGTTACCTTCAGGGCATGTACAGTGATGCATCCCATGAAGACTCACTCCTTTGCACCACTACTGAGATGTTGGAAGATAAGGACCGTGAAAACCGGGCCTTGCGTATGGAGCTCTTTAATGCTCGTGCTGATCATTGGGCCACCTTGACGAGGTTTGCACCTGCTGTGCAAGCCGGATACATGGACACGAGAGACTTGTACCCTGTGCGGGCTAGTCTGCCAGACTTCATGGAATGGCGTGAGGTGGGAGGCATCACCCCTCCTCGTGGACCTCTTCTGCCGCCATCTGTTGGACCGAGGCCGCACCCAAGTCCCTATGGTCCACAAGCACCGCAGGACCGTCTGTTCCCAGATGACCATGTTCCGCTCCCAGGTCTGGGTGGTGACTTCTATGAGGACTTCTACGGAGCCGTCTGAGCTAGTAGCAGTCTCGCTAGTGTTGTAATAGTTGTATGTCCACCGTCCTGCGTGATTGTGGAATATAACTTAGTGTGTATCAATTCCGGAGGTGTAGAAAAATAATGTATAGGAGCTTGGAATGCCTCCGATGAGATGTAACGTCTTCCGTCTTAGTTGTACTTCAGCTTGGGCTTGTACTAAACAATGTATGGTGTGTATGACTGTTGGTATATATATGGCAGTTTCTATATTACCATGTCATACGGATGATCATCTCTGCATTCCTTGTTACCCATTACATTCCGCACTTCTTTGGCCAGATTTTGCCATCCTGGTTTAAATCGCTGTTTTGTTTTCCCAGGATGGTCAACACCCGCAGCAACCCTGCTGCTTCGGAGCAGGGAGAAGCTAGTGCACCTAGAGAGGAAAGTCTTCCTCAGCCACCTTCTCTGGCCGAAGTGATGCTGGAGGCAGAGCGCAACAGGCGCGACACCAATCGCTTGCTAGAGCGGATTGAGCAGAACACTGCACGCCAGCAGAGGATCAATTCGGTGTCCATCAATGACTTTGTCAAGCTGTACCCGCCAAAGTTCAATCATTCCATCGAACCTCTCGATGCGGATGACTGGCTCCGCAGCATCGCCCACAAGCTACGTTCTGCCAACGTGGCTGAAGATGATAAAGTCACCTTTGCTGCCTATCACCTTGAAGGTCCTGCCAGCCTTTGGTGGGAGAATTATGAAGCTATGCGCCCGGTCGGCCAACTCACTACTTGGGCTGATTTCAGTGCCGCTTTTCGTGAGCATCATATCCCGGAAGGCCTCATGGATCGCAAGAGGGAGGAGTTTTGTAACTTCACCCAGGGGAAGCTGACTGTGGATGCATACAGTCGCGAGTTTGGTAAGCTTGCACGCTATGCTCCCGAAGAGGTATCCACCGATGCTAAAAAGCAGGCAAGGTTCCGCAAGGGACTTAGCCCTGAGCTCCGACGCGACCTTCGTCTGCATGAATGCATTTCTTTTCCGAAGCTAGTCAATAAGGCCATCAGTGCCGAGACGGGGCAGAACGATTTTGAAGCTTCACGCAAGCACTCCCGTGACTATGGATCTTCATCCGGCTCTGGATCTCAGAAGCGCCGGGTCTGGATTCCAAATTCCGCTATGCCACCCAGGTATACCCCAAGGCCATCCTTTGAGGCGCCTCGTCCCAATCAACAGTATGTGCCGGCCAAGACTTTTGGTGGCCCCACTGCCAATACTGCTCCACGCCCCAATATGATAACTTGCTTCAAGTGTGGTGAGCCGGGCCACTACATCCGTGAGTGTCCCCAGAACAACCCCAGTCAGTTCGGAAAGTCTGTTGGATGTGGTAAGTCAACAGCAAAGGTGCTCGTCGCCAAGCCAGCCACCACTGCTCGTGGCCATGTCAACTACGTTTCAGCTGAAGAAACTCAAGAGAACCCCAACGTCGTTCTCGGTACGCTCCTTGTTAATTGCCATCCGGCAACTGTTCTCTTTGATACTGGAGCATCTCATTCATTTATTTCTGAGAGCTATGCTCGTTTGCACAACACCACCTTTTGTGACATGCCCACCTCCATGGAAATTCAAACTCCCGGTTCTAGATGGCAAACCTCTAGGATCAGCCATGGAAATGAAATTCTTGTTGACAGATTGGGTTTTCTCGCGTCACTAATAGCTCTCAAGTCTTCGGACATAAACATCATCTTGGGTATGGACTGGATGTCAGCTCATTACGCCAAGATTGACTGCTCAACTAGAACTGTCCAACTCAAGACAGTCAATGTTTTGACCCGAGTATCGGAGCGTCAACTCTACTCTCTAAACGCCAATCCCCTTCCAGACCTTGAAGATATTCCGGTAGTCCGTGACTTTCCGGATGTCTTCCCAGAGGAACTGCCAGGTGTTCCACCTGACAGAGATGTCGAGTTCGTAATAGACCTTGTTCCAGGAACCGTCCCAATCTCTAGGAGACCTTATAAGATGGCACCCCTAGAACTAGCTGAGCTTAAGAAACAACTCGATGAGTCCTTGCAAAAAGGTTTCATCCGTCCTAGTTCATCTCCATGGGCTTGCCCCGTCCTCTTCGTTAAGAAGAAGGATGGAACGGATCGGATGGTTGTAGATTATCGACCTGTCAATTTGGTCACTATCAAGAACAAGTATCCACTCCCCAGGATCAACGACCTGTATGACCAGCTCGCTGGATCCTCAGTCTTTTCCAAGATGGATTTGAGGTTGGGCTACCATCAAATCAAAATCAAGAACGGGGACATTCCCAAAACGGCTTTCGTCACTCGTTACGGCCAATACGAGTACACCGTCATGTCCTTCGGTTTAACCAATGCTCCAGCCACCTTCTCTCGGTTAATGAACTCGATCTTCATGGAGTATTTGGATAAATTCGTCGTGGTTTACCTCGATGATATACTCATCTACTCCAAGAATGAGGAAGAACATGCCGAACATCTAAGGCTAGTATTGATGAAACTTCGAGAGCATCGCCTTTATGCCAAATTCTCCAAGTGCGAATTCTGGTTGCCAGAAGTGACCTATCTGGGCCATGTAATCTCTGGCAAGGGCATTGCTGTCAATCCCGAGCGAGTTCAAGCCGTCCTTGATTGGACTCCACCTGAAACGGTCAAACAAGTTCGGAGTTTTCTTGGTTTAGCGAGCTATTGCCGCCGCTTCGTCGAGAATTTCTCCAAGGTTGCTAAGCCTCTAACTGAACTCCTCAAGAAAGATAAAAAGTTCGAGTGGACCCCACAGTGCGAGTTCAGCTTTCAGGAACTGAAAAGACGCCTGACGTCTGCTCCCGTACTGGTACCACCAGACTTCTCTAAGGACTTTGTTATCTATTGCGACGCCTCGCGACAAGGACTAGGTTGCATACTCATGCAAGATCGTCATGTGATTGCCTACGCATCTCGACAGTTGCGTCCACATGAGGATAATTATCCTACTCATGATCTAGAGCTTGCAGCAGTAGTCCATGCACTCAAAACCTGGCGACATTACCTCCTGGGTAACCGTTGTGAAATTTACACTGATCACCAAAGCTTGAAATATATCTTCACCCAACCGGATTTGAATCTCAGGCAAAGACGTTGGGTCGAGTTGATCTCGGATTACGACTTAGGAATAACCTACACCCCAGGCAAAGCCAATGTCATGGCTGATGCACTAAGTCGTAAATCTTATTGTAACAATCTGATGTTACAACAAGGTCAACCATTTCTCCACGAGGAATTTCATAAGCTTAACCTTCACATTGTTCCTCGAGGATTCCTTTCCACCCTGGTGGCGAAACCTAACCTTACGGATCAAATCATAGCTGCCCAGAAGCGCGATAAGGGCATATCTCGGATTAAGGAAAACATCGCAAGCGGAGTTGCTAAATGTTTTTCCATGGATGAACGAGGTGTTGTCTTCTTCGAGAACCGCTTGGTGGTTCCCAAGAAACAACATTTACGACAATTGATCCTTAAGGAAGCTCATGAATCCCCTCTCACCATTCATCCCGGTAGTACTAAAATGTATCAAGACCTACGCCAGAGGTTTTGGTGGACTAGGATGAAGAGAAAAATCGCTCAATACATTGCTAGTTGCGACGTCTGTCGTCGTGTCAAAGCAGAGCATCAACGGCCCGCTGGCACCCTTCAACCATTGCAGATTCCTGAATGGAAATGGGATAAAATCGGTATGGATTTCATTACCGGGTTTCCCAGAACCAACAGAGGGAATAATGCTATCTTCGTTGTTGTCGATCGTCTTTCCAAAGTAGCCCACTTCTTACCTGTTCGCGAGAGTATAACCGCTAGCCAGCTAGCGGATTTGTACATCTCTCGAATAGTATCTCTCCATGGTGTTCCATTGGAAATTAATTCAGACCGTGGAAGTCTTTTCACCTCTCGATTTTGGGAAAGTTTCCAAAATGCCTTGGGAACTCGACTCTCCTTTAGCACCGCCTTCCATCCGCAATCAAGTGGTCAAGTAGAACGAGTCAATCAAATTCTGGAGGATATGCTCCAAGCTTCTGTCATCTCTTTCGGTATGAATTGGGAGAAGTGCCTTCCATTCGCCGAGTTCGCTTATAACAACAGTTATCAAGCTAGCTTGGGTAAAGCTCCTTTCGAAGTTCTTTATGGACGAAAATGTCGAACGCCTCTTAACTGGTCAGAAACCGGCGAGAGACAACTCTTCGGCCCGGACATGATCCGGGATGCAGAAGAGCGGGTTCGTATTATTCGTGAGAAGTTGAAAACCGCCCAGTCTCGACAAAAGAGTCAGTATGACCGCAAGCATAAGCCCATGACTTATGAAGTCGGCGAGATGGCTTACCTTCGGGTTACACCTTTAAAGGGAACCCATCGATTCGGTATCAAAGGTAAATTGGCTCCTCGTTACATTGGACCTTTTCGCATTCTTGCCAAACGAGGGGAAGTTGCCTACCAGCTGGAACTGCCTCCGCATCTCTCCAGAGTTCATGACGTCTTCCACGTTTCTCAACTCAGGCGTTGCTTCTCGAATCCTATCCGCGGAGTGGACCACGAAACGCTTGATCTCCAAGATAACCTCACTTATCGAGAATACCCCATTCGTATCCTTGATCAAGCCGAGCGTACCACTCGACGCCACAATATCAAGTTTCTCAAGGTTCAATGGTCACATCATTCCGAGCAAGAAGCTACATGGGAAAGGGAGGATCGTCTTCGACTTGAGTACCCCACCTTCTTTCCGACAGATCCTAAATCTCGGGACGAGATTCTTTTGAGTGGGGGTGAGTTGTCACATCCTACCTAGTTCATGCATTAGAGTGTGCATCATGTTTTCTTTTGACAAGAAAATTGAAATGGGGAAGGCAGAACCCCCAGCACCCCTCCTGAATCTACTAGGGTTTAACAAAATCTTTTTCAATGAACCTGAAATGCCCTTCTAAAATGTTCATCATCTTTGCTTTGGTCCTAAACCTCTGGCAAAAATAGTGCACATTTTTCTAGGTCAACAGAAGGTCATTGAATTAATGCATAATTATTTGAATTTGGGCATTTTAAATTTATAAAACATTTCAAATGCCCAAATATCTCCAAACTAAAATGTTTCTTGCTGGAAATATTCCAACTAAGGACCAGGTGCAGTTTGGTGATTTTTGGAGTTGTGCTAGTATTTTAAATAAGTCTACAAAGTTACAAAAGAATTAGAAAAGGAAACAAAAGTCAGAAAAGGACTTACCTGGCGCCTGCCAACCGGCCCACCTGCCGGCCCAGTCCAGCTGCCGCGCCAGCGAGCTGCTTGGCTCGGCCAGGCAGGCACGCAGGTGCTCGACGCCGGCACCAGCGAGCGCCACGCAGCTCCCCGCCGCCCTGCTTCACCTCCTCGCCGCCTCGCTGCCCTGGATGAGTTCCACGTCGTCGCCTCGAGCCCCTGGACACGCCGTTCGCCCCTGCCTCGCCTCCCTCGCTCTCCCCCGCCATGGCCGACGCCATCGTCGCCGCTCCGCCGTCATAGCCGTAGCCACCGTCGTCCCCGTGCCACGAGACCGTGTCCAACCTCTCCGCCGTCGTCGACTTCGTCGAGCAGCACGAGCCCGAGCGCTCGCGTGCCCCGAAGCCACCGCACCGACCCCACCCGAGTCCACCGTCGCCGGAGATCCCCTTCAACGCCGTCGCCGCACCAGCTCGTCCCCGACCACGCCGTCTGGCTCTACGAGTTCGCTGTGAGCATAGCCACCTCCCCATCCTCTCCTTTCCTCTTCTCGTGCACCACAGCGACTGCACGTAGTTCAACCGCACGCGCCGCCGCGGAGCTCGTCGCCGACGAGGCTCCGGCCACCCAACGGCCGCGCCACCCTGTCCACCAGCCTCACCGCACACCCAGGGCCCCGACGCATCACTCCACGCGCCTCGCCGTGCCCCGCAGCCCCGGTTTCACCTTCGCCCGAGCCCCGGCGCCGCCAAACTCGTCACCGGCGCCAACTCCGGCCACCCCGACCCCAACTGACTCCACCAGTAGCCGCGGTTCGTTCCCAGGAGTGCGCAGATGCCTTCCGCGCCCCATTTGGTGGCTGGAACGGCCAATTTCACTATGCTCCGCCGCGTCTGGCCTCGCCGGCGGCTAGACGCCGGCGAGTTGACCTTGACCTTGACCACGGGTGGGCCCTGGTTGACTCTGTTGAGTCAATGACAGGTGGGGCCCCCTTCTGTTAATCACCAGATTAGTTTTAACTAATTAAACTAGTTTAATTATCCACTGACATGCGGGTCCCACTGGTCAGTTTGACCTGGACGACTCCGTTGACCCCTGACGTCACGCTGACCTCATGCTGACGCCACAATTAATTTTCTGGATTTATTTTTGCACAGGAAATTCCAGAAAATTAGTTCAAACTTCAAAAATTCATAGAAAATTATCTATAACTCCAAATGCAAAGTTTTATATATGAAAAATTATCAGAAAAATCCAACCTATCCATTGGTACTGGTTTCATGCATGTCAGAACAAGTTAACCCACTGTTTAGGCATTACAAGTTGATACACTAATATGATCTTCATAAATGAGCTACCATTTGAATCTTTAGTTCAAATGGGTTCATTCCCTTCTGGTTTAACTTGCACTAGGTCAGGACACATTCATATTGCCATGTCATAGCATGCATCATATTGTTGCATATCGCCATGTATTGATTGTGTTTCGTTGTGCTCATCGTGGTAGGTTCTGCCTCCGAGGATATCTCCGGGTATCCAACTGAAGGGCAGTATCCCACGACCACTCCATCAGGCAAGCAACCCATTGATCATTCCGATACAAACCCATGTTCTCGCTTCTGCTCTTGTTTACTGCATTAAGGCAACGCGTTTCAAACTGCTGTGTGTTGCGGTAGTTGAACCCACTTCCTTTGCATGACCTGTCATTGCCACAGTAACTAGATGAAACCCACTAGCATGTGTAGGAGTTGATTGAGCCAATACATGTGTGTGTGTTCCTACCATGCTATGCTTGCTATGCTTAGAGTTGTGTCAGGTCTGGCTCATCGGGATGATGAACTGGAGTGAAAGGTTGTGTCGGTGACAAGAGTGAAGTGTTGAACACGATTTGGTAAAGGAATCGATGAGAGGCCATGTAGGAGTACATGGTGGGTTGTTTCATTGAGGCCGTCCTTAAGAACTGAGATCTGTGTTTGTGATCCATGATACAGTTACTACCACACATTGGGCCCTGAAATACGACCCCGCTCGACTTCTTATCCACCCTTGTCCTCTGTCCAGGAGTTGCAAGTAGTTTCTGGTGTTTGTAGTATGCTGGGGGCCGCACGCGGCGCTGACCATCGGGGTGGGCTGTGTTGCGGTAGGCACGTGGCACGGTGTACCGACTCACCCGTTTGGTGTCTCGGGAACCCTGTTCACATCGTTCGGGGCCGTTAGTGGAAACCTCGGCCGGACTCCCTGCGGATGGAACCCGAATAGGCGATAAACCTGGACTAGAGACTTGAGTGTTTAGGTAGGTCGTGGTCTACACCCACGTCGGCTTTCGCTTGAAGTCTGCCGAGCACATGTCGTGTGCAGACGCTAAGTGGTGGAAACATGTGTGAAGAAGTACACCCCTGCAGGGTTACAAATGATCTATTCGAATAGCCGTGTCCGCGGTAATGGACTTCTGGGTTGCCTATATCAGTTCATAGACAAGTTAAATGGATACTACTAAAAATCTCAAGATAAGTGTGAGTACCGCGGATGGCCCTCTCGTAGGATGGCGAGAGAGGATCCACGGTGGAGTATTGTGATGGTGATAGTGGACTCGTGTGCGACAAATGATTTACAAATGGTGTCTATCGTAGGATAGTTTAGCCAAGAGTCAAAGCTGGCTTGCTGCAATAACCCCACTACCTTCTTGAGAATGTGCATGTATAGTAGGTTCCTGTTGTAAGACTTGCTGAGTACCTCCGTACTCATGTTGCTTTAATCATGTTTTTCAGACGACTGCACCAACCCCTCTGATGGGTTCTATATAGACCTCGACGTTGACGAGTGACTTATCACCCAGGTGGTGATCCAAGACTTGTGAAGGGTCATTGTAGATAGACAGGCTTCGTCAAGCCTTCTTTCTTTCTAGTGTCTGTACTCAGACTACTTTGCTTCCGCATGTGCTTGTATGTTTGTATGACTTGAGTGTTGGGTCATGAGACCCCTATCTGTATGGATGATATGTATGGCTCCTCGGAGCCTTCTAAATAAAGTACTTGAGTCGTAGAGTACTGTTGTGATGCCATGTTGTATTTACTCATATCGGGCATATTGTGTGTATGATTGAAATGCTTGGTATGAGTGGGATCCGACTATCTAGTTGTTTATCCTTGGCAGCCTTTCATATGGGGAAATGTAAGTCTTGTGCTTCTGAGCGATAGTAGTCCGCTACAGCCCGGTTCACCGGAGTCCTGCTAGCCCAGCACTACTGCTTGGACACTTGACTGGCCGGCATGTGTTTCACGTCGTTCCTATGTCTGTCCCTTCGGGGAAATGTCACGCGCTGATATTCGGAGTCCTGCCTAGCCTGCTACAGCCCGGGTTACCGGAGTCCTGTTAGCCCAGTGCTACAGCCCGAATAGATACGTTGATGGCCGACATGCTCGATGTGATTCATGTATGCCTGTCCTCATAGGCTAGCGCCGCTTCGGGTTCACGACTAGCCATGTCGGCCCGGGTTCTCTGTCATATGGATGCTAGAGACACTATCATATACGTGAGCCAAAAGGCGCAAAGGGTCCCGGGCCAGGTAAGGTGGCACCCGTGGGAGTACCGTGCGTGAGGCCGCAAAGTGATATGAAGTGTTACACGCTGGATCGATGTGGCTTAGAATCGGGGTCCTGACAATGGCATGATCTAGTTTCAAGTTTGCTTTATGATCTCTCTATGTAATCGAGTCCGTGAGCTATATAATAAAGATTAGTGTTGATTCAAGGGCTTGATTATCTTGCCATGATCTTGGGTGAATAAAAGAAAATAAGAAAAGAATAAAAATAAACAAAGGTTCATATTGATCTTATTTAGAGTAATGACTTCACATAGAAAGAGTATGATGATTAAAAAGTTGTTGGGAGTTAGCAGACATAACTTTGGTCATCGTTGCAATTAATAGGAAGTAATAAGGAAAGAGAGGTTTCACATATAGATATATTATCATTAACATCTTTTATGATTGGGAGCACTCAAATATGACATGATAAAGAGTTGATGTTGGACAAGGAAGACAACATAATGAGTTATGTTTCCTTATGTCTGAGATAAAGTATGTTGTCATGGATCCTCTAACACGTTGAGCTTGCCTTTCCCCCTCATACTAGCCAAATTCTCAGCACCAAGTAGAGATACTACTTGTGCTTCCGAAAACCCTTAAACCAGTTTTGCCATCAGAGTCCACCATATCTATCTATGGATTGAGTAAGATCCTTCAAGTAAGTTGTCATCGGTGTAAAGCAATAAAAATTGCTCTAAATATGTATGATTGATTGGTGTGGGAGAAATAAGCTTTATACGATCTTGTGATGTGAAAGTAATAAAAGCGACGGACTGCATAATAAAGGTTCATATCGCAAGGGGCAATATAAAGTGACGTTCTTTCGCATTGAGATTTTGTGCATCCAACCATAAAAGCGCATGGCAACCTCTGCTTCCCTCTGCGAAGGGCCTATCTTTTATTATTATCCTCTATCTTATCCAAGAGTCATGGTGGTCTTCACCTTTCCTTTTTCATTTTATCCTTTGGCAAGCCCAGCATGTTGGAAAGAACATGATATATATCTCTAATTGGATGTAGGGGAGCATGAAATATTATTGTTGACATTACCCTTGAGGTAAAAGGTTGTGGGGCAAAACTATAAGTCCCTATCTTTCTCTGTGTCCGACTAAAACTTCATAACCACAAGTATTGCGTGAGTGTTAGCAATTATGAAGGACTAAATGATAGTTGAGTATGTGGACTTGCTTTTCAGCTCTGACATAGACTCTTTCCGATGTTATGATAAATTGCAATTGCTTCAATGACTGAGGTTATAGTTTGTTGGTGCCCAATAAGGTTTTTGATTCATACTTTTGCATTGTGAATAGATCATCACTTGAACATAAGTAATCATATGACAAAATCTATATATGTTGTTGTTATGAGAATTGATGCCTTCATGTTCGTATTTTATTTGTTATCGACGCCTCTACCTCTAAAAAAAGGACATATTTATTGTTATCGGCTTTTCGCTTGAGGACAAGCGAGGTCTAAGCTTGGGGGAGTTGATACGTCCATTTTGCCTCATGCTTTTATATCGATATTTATTGCATTATGGGCTGTTATTTCACGATATGTCACAATACTTATGGCTATTCTCTCTTATTTTACAAGGTTCACATGAAGAGGGAGAATGCCGGCAGCTGGAATTCTGGGTTGGAAAAGGAGCAAATATTAGAGACCTATTCTGTGCAACTCCAAAAGTCCTGAAACTCCACGGAATATCTTAAAAGAAATAAAGAAAAATCCTCGCCAAAGATGAAGACCAGGGGGCCCACACCCTGCTCACGATGGTGGGGGGCGCCCCCCCCCCTCCTAGGGCGCGCCCCCCTACCTCGTGGGCCCCCTGGTGGGTCTCCAACGTCCATCTTCTCCTATATGAAGTCTTCCATCAAGAAAAAAACCAGAAGCAACTTTTTGGGACGAAACTCCGCCGCTACGAGGCGGAACCTTGGCGGAACCAATCTAGTGCTCCAGCAGAGATGTTCTGCCGGGGACACTTCCCTCCGGGAGGGGGAAATCATCGCCATCGTTATCACCAACGCTCGTCTCATCGGGAGAGGGAAATCTCCATCAACATCTTCACTAGCACCATCTCATCTCCAAACCCTAGTTCATCTCTTGTATCCAATTCTTGTCTCCAAGTCCGGGATTGGTGCTAGTAGGTTGCTAGTAGTGTTGACTACTCCTTGTAGTTGATGCTAGTTGGTTTATTTGGTGGAAGATCATATGTTCAGATCCTATATGCATATTATTACCCCTTTGATTAAGAACATGAATATGCTTTGTGAGTAGTTACGTTTGTTCCTGAGGACAAGGGAGAAGTCTTGCTATTAGTAGTCATGTGAATTTGGTATTTGTTCGATATTTTGATAAGATGTATGTTGTCTAGCCTCTAGTGGTGTTATGTGAACGTCGACTACATAACACTTCACCATTATTTGGGCCTAGAGGAAGGCATTGGGAAGTAATAAGTAGATGATGGGTTGCTAGAGTGACAGAAGCTTAAACCCTAGTTTGTGCGTTGCTTCGTAAGGGGCTGATTTGGATCCACATGTTTCATGCTATGGTTAGGTTTACCTTAATACTTTTGTTGTAGTTGCGGATGCTTGCAATAGAGGTTAATCATAAGTGGGATGCTTGTTCAAGTAAGAACAGCACCCAAGCACCGGTCCACCCACATATCAAATTATCAAAGTACCGAACGCGAATCATATGAACATGATGAAAACTAGCTTGACGATATTCCCATGTGTCCTCGGGAGCGCTTTTCCTTATATAAGAGTTTGTTCCGGCTTGTCCTTTGCTACAAAAAGGATTGGGCCACCTTGCTGCACTTTATTTACTTTTGTTACTTGTTGCTCATTGCAATTTATCTTGTCACAAAACTATCTGTTACCACTTATTTCAGTACTTGCAGAGAATACCTTGCTGAAAACCGCTTATCATTTCCTTGTGCTCCTCGTTGGGTTCAACACTCTTACTTATCGAAAGGACTACGATAGATCCCCTATACTTGTGGGTCATCAATGATTGTGTAGAAGCATTTGAAGTACTTAAGAAAGCATTGATCTCTGCACCTGTTGTTCAGCCACCTGATTGGAATTTACCCTTTGAAATTATGTGTGATGTTAGTGATTATGTTGTAGGTGATGTTCTAGGGCAAAGAGTTGATAAGGAATTAAATGTTATGCATTATGCTAGTAAAACTCTAGACAATGCTCAAAGAAATTATGCTACTACTGAAAAAGAACTTTTAGCAGTTGTATTTGCTTGTGATAAGTTCAGACCTTATATTGTTGATTCTAAAGTAACTATTCACACTGATCATGCTGCTATTAAATACCTGATGGAAAAGAAAGATGCCAAACCTAGACTTATTAGATGGGTTCTCTTGCTACAAGAATTTGATTTGCATATTGTTGATAGAAAAGGAGCTAAGAACCCCGTTGCAGACAACTTGTCTAGGTTAGAAAATGTTCTTGATGACCCACTGCCTATTGATGATTGCTTTCCTGATGAGCAATTAAATGTTATAAGTAATTCTCTTAGTACTCCATGGTATGATGATTATGCTAATTATATTGTTGCTAAATTCATACCACCTAGCTTCACATACCAACAAAAGAAAAATTCTTCTATGATTTGAGACATTACTTTTGGGATGACCCACATCTTTATAAAGGAGTAGATGGTGTTATTAGACGTTGTGTACCTAAGCAGAAACAGGAACAGATCCTACGCAAGTGTCACTCCGAAGCTTATGGAGGACACCACATGGGAGATAGAACTGCGCATAAGGTATTGCAATCCGGTTTTTATTGGCCTACTCTCTTCAAGGATGCCCGTAAGTTTGTCTTGTCATGCGATGAATGTCAAAGAATTGGTAATATTAGTAGACGTCAAGAAACGCCTATGCATTATTCACTTGTTATTGAACCATTTGATGTTGGGGGCTTTGATTATATGGGACCTTTTCCTGCCTCTAATGGATATACACATATTCTAGTTGTTGTTGATTACGTTACTAAGTGGGTAGAAGCTATTCCAACTAGTAGTGCTGATCATAACACTTCTATTAAAATGCTTAAGGAAGTTATTTTTCCGGGGTTTGGAGTCCCTAGATATTTAATGACTGATGGTGGTTCACATTTTATTCATGGTGCTTTCCGTAAAATGCTTGCTAAGTATGATGTTAATCATAGAATTGCATCTCCCTATCACCCACAATCTAGTGGTCAAGTAGAATTGAGTAACACAGAGCTCAAATTAATTTTGCAAAAGACTGTCAATAGATCTAGAAAGAATTGGTCCAAGAAACTTGATGATGCACTATGGGCCTATAGAACTGCATATAAAAATCCAATGGGTATGTCTCCGTATAAAATGGTTTATGGAAAAGCATGTCACTTACCTCTCTAACTAGAACATAAGGCATATTGGGCTATCAAAGAGCTCAACTATGATTTCAAACTTGCCGGTGAAAAGAGGTTATTTGATATTAACTCACTTGATGAATGGAGAACCCAAGCTTATGGAAATGCCAAATTGTTTAAAGAAAAAGTTAAAAGATGGCATGACAAAAGAATACAAAAGCGTGAGTTTAATGTAGGTGATTATGTATTGTTATACAACTCTCGTTTAAGATTTTTTGCAGGAAAACTTCTCTCTAAATGGGAAGGCCCCTACGTTATCGAGGAGGTCTATCGTTCCGGTGCCATAAACATCAACAACTTCGAAGGTACAAAACCGAAGGTGGTAAACGGTCAAAGAATTAAACATTATATCTCAGGTAATCCCATAAATGTTGAAACCGATATTATTGAAACTGTAACCCCGGAGGAATACATAAGAGACACTTTCTAGAACATTTCAGACTCCGAAAAGGAATAGGTATGTGGTACGGTAAGTAAACCAACTCCAAAACAGTTTTTAAGGCAATATTTCTCCGTTTTGGAATATTTAGAAAAATAGAAAAATATGTGGCAGTCCGGGAAGGACACGAGGGCCCCACGAGGGTGGAGGGCGCGCCCTACCCCCTGGGCGCGCCCCCCTACCTCGTGAGCACCTCGTGTGCCTTGCGGACTCCGTTTTCTTGCACGGCACGTATTTTGGTCGGTAAAAATTCATTATATATTCTCTAGAAGGTTTTGACTCCCGTATCACGCAAATATCCATTGTTCGTATTTTGGGCTGTTCTCTGTTAGGGTTGTCAAGGCCAGGCATCATGTCATCCCCCTCCTCCAACAATGGTGACAAAGATGCTTGGCTAATGAAGATAGAGCTGAAGAGGGAAGAACCCATGGATATAAACAAGGATGAAGGGATCAAGAAGGCCACGGAGAACCAAGCTCCGACAGCAGAAGACATCCTCCAACTTGATCACAATTTTCTTACCCCAACTGAGATAGAAGCTTTCAAGATGATTGAGTTAGCTCGTATTCAAAACAAGTATCTCACAAGTGAAAATATTTTGTTGAAGGAGCATATCGTTGCACTCAAGGGCATTATCCGCAAGTTGGAGGACCTCTTACGCTCGATGTGCGACTATCCATCACCACCACTTTCTTTACCAACAAAGGAGACATAATCACATGGGTATGGGCACTCCCCTTGGCAACTGCCAAGCTTGGGGGAGGTGCCCCGGTATCGTATCACCATCACACTCCTATCTTTACCGTTTTTCTTAGTTCGATCCTATTAGTAGTATCTTGATCCAGTAGAATAAAGTTTATGGCATGATCTAGTTTTGAGTTTTGCCTTATGATCTCTCTATGTAATCGAGTCCGTGAGCTATAGAATAAAGATTAGTGTTGAGTCAAGGACTTGATTTTGTTGCTATGATCTCGAGTGGATAAAAGAAAAGAGAAAAAGAATAAAATGAAACAAAAGTTCATATTGGTCTTATTGAGAGTAATGACTTCACATAGAAAGAGTATTTGAGAAATAGTAAAATGAGGCTAGCTACGCTTCCTCTCAGACGGTGTAGATCTCTCCTGTCTTCACACAGCGCCAGCTTGGGCTTTCCTAACCACATAACAGGGCTGCTGCTCCACATATGGACTAGGACGCCTTCTCATGAATCGGGCCAATATTCACCATGGGCCGCGCCGCCGTGAGGTTTGCTTCACGGGCCTTGCCCGTTACTCTATGTTCCCCTATTGTCTTCTATACCCAGTTTCTATCTTCATGCACACCCATTACGGCGATGTACCTTGTCTTCTCAATGTGCGCTTCGTTTGCCTATTACGGCAATGTACCTTGGCTTTCTCACCCATCTTTTTCGCTGTCATGGTGTGTGCCGCAGCAGCGTCCCCCTCCCCCTTTGCCTAAATTCATGGCCGCCTTCACCCACCGCCGCTGCCCCACGCCCATGTAGATAGAAGGCGGGGATTACTCTGTCCGGCCGATAAATGATCAGCAGGGCAATAGACCTAACCAGCCGCCGGAGAAGAGCTGCAAGTAGCGGATCAGCCCCATATCCGCAGGAGAAGAGCTGCAAGTAGCGGATCAGCCCCATCCACAGGAGATTGAAGTATTTTAGCAAGGATTCAAGTGCACATGTAGTCAAACGTCAGATATATGCATCTCACTGGTAAGCAAAATTTCAGTTGCCAGATCATCATATTAGTTATGGTACATACAGAGTCATCCAAAGTATTGAATTATGTGCTATCGAGAGGCATTTTTATTAGTGCTATTAGTAATTTTCTAAGGTTGCTTCATGGCCAATTGATAATCAAGCAAATCTTAATTATTTACTTCATGCGATGTTGGATATGTAGCAATAATTCATTCTACAGTTGCAAGAATATGTGAGTACTGTATTTGTTAAGGCTGGTATTTTTGGAACTTCCAAAACTCCCTTTTGTTTAAAAAAATTCACCGACGATAGAGATGCACTGTTGGCCCTATGTTCTGAACTTCTGGTTTCATTTATTTCAGACCCAGCTCATCCATCATGTCACCGTGGCTCATGAAAGGAATTAAGTTGCTTAACCATTCCAACTATACTACTACTCTTTTTCTACAAATCCAGCTTTACTAATGAAGTTTTTGTCTTAAGAAAATGGTTTATGCTCGGAGAAGTGGCGTTCAGGTGGGAAGGCAGATACAAGCCAGCTGATGCAATTTGTTTGCACACTCTTAATTCATTGCCTATCTGATAAAATGTAGTATCTGATTTATAGATCACGAGGAAAAAGAATTGATGAATGTTAGTTGCCTCCAGGCCAAGGTATGCTTGATCAAGGGCCTTTCTGAGCAACTTGGCCATCAACGCTACTTCAAGTACCAATAATCGGCATGGAAGGCCAGGCAATTCAGCTCACGTGTATACCTACTGTTTTTTCGATCAAGCTATGCATGAATAGTACTATTAATAATTCATCCAGAAATGACATAGTTCCACTCCATTATTGACTATTGAGGGACGAGCGCGGCAACGTGCGTCATTATGTTCTAGTGATGATTAAAAGTTGTTGGGAGTTGGCAGACATAGCTTTGGTCATTGTTGCAATTAAAAGGAAGTAATAAGGAAAGAGAGGTCTCACATATAAATATACTATTATTGACATCTTTTATGATTGGGAGCACTCATTAAAATATGACATGCTAAAGAGTTGATGTTGGACAAGGAAGACAACGTGATGAGTTATGTTTTCTTATATCTGAAATAAAGTACGTTGTGACGGATCCTCCAACATGTTGAGCTTGCCTTTCCCCCTCATGCTAGCCAGATTCTCAGCACCAAGTAGAGATACTACTTGTGCTTCCAAATACCCTTAAACCAGTTTTGCCATGAGAGTCCACCATACCTACCTATGGATTGAGTAAGATCCTTCAAGTAAGTTGTCATCGGTGCAAAGCAATAAAAATTGCTCTAAATATGTATGATTGATTGGTGTGGGAGAAATAAGCTTTATATGATCTTGTGATGTGGAAGTAATAAAAGCGACGGACTGCATAATAAAGGTTCATAGCACAAGGGGCAATATAAAGTGACACTCTCTCGCATTAAGATTTTGTGCATCCAACCATAAAAGCGCATGGCAACCTCTGCTTCCCTCTGTGAAGGGCCTATCTTTTATTATTATCTTCTACTTTATGCAAGAGTCAAGGTGATCTTCACCTTTCCTTTTTCATTTTATCCTTTGGCAAGCACAGTATGTTGGAAAGATCCTGATATATGTACCTAATTGGATGTAGGGTAGCATGAGTTATTATTGTTGACATTACCCTTGAGGTAAAAGGTTGTGGGCGAAACTATAAGCCCCTATCTTTCTCTGTGTCTGATTAAAACTTCATAACCACAAGTATTGCGTGAGTGTTAGCAATTATGAAGGACTAGATGATAGTTGAGTATTTGGACTTGCTTTTAAGCTCTGATATAGACTCTTTCTGATGTTACGATAAATTGCAATTGCTTCAATGACTGAGATTATAGTTTGTTGGTTCTCAATAAAGTTTCTGATTCATACTTTTGCATTGTGAATAGATCATCACTTGAACATAAGTAATCATATGACAATATCTATATATGTTGCTGTTATGACAATAATCATGATGCCTTCATGTCCGTATTTTATTTTTATCGACACCTCTACCTCTAAACATGGGGACATATTTATCGTTATCGGCTTTCGCTTGAGGACAAGCGAGGTCTAAGCTTGGGGTAGTTGATACGTCCATTTTGCATCATGCTTTTATATCGATATTTATTGCATTATGGGCTATTATTTCACATTATGTCACAATACTTATGGCTATTCTCATCGGGAGAGGGCAATCTCCATCAACATCTTCCCTCCGGGAGGGGGAAATCATCGCCATCGTCATCACCAACGCTCCTCTCATCGGGAGAGGGCAATCTCCATCAACATCTTCACCAGCACCATCTCATCTCAAAACCCTAGTTCACTCTTGTATCCAATTCTTGTCTCCAAGTCCGGGATTGGTACTGGTAGGTTGCTAGTAGTGTTAATTACTCCTTGTAGTTGATACTAGTTGGTTTATTTGGTGGAAGATCATATGTTCAGATCCTTTATGAATATTATTACCTCTCTGATTATGAACATGAATATGCTTTGTGAGTAGTTACGTTTGTTCCCGAGGACAAGGGAGAAGTCTTGCTATTAGTAGTCATGTGAATTTGGTATTCGTTCGATATTTTGATGAGATGTATGTTGTCTAGCCTCTAGTGGTGTTATGTGAACGTCGACTACATAACACTTCACCATCATTTGGGCCTAGAGGAAGGCATTGGGAAGTAATAAGTAGATGATGGGTTGCTAGAGTGACAGAAGCTTAAACCCTAGTTTATGCGTTGCTTCGTAAGGGGCTGATTTGGATCCATATGTTTCATGCTATGGTTAGGTTTACCTTAATACTTTTGTTGTAGTTGCGGATGCTTGTAATAGAGGTTAATCATAAGTGGGATGCTTGTTCAAGTAAGAACAGCACCCAAGCACCGGTCCACCCACATATCAAATTATCAAAGTACCAAACGCGAATCATATGAACATGATGAAAACTAGCTTGATGATATTCCCATGTGTCCTCGGGAGCGCTTTTCCTTATATAAGAGTTTGTTCAGGCTTGTCCTTTGCTACAAAAAGGATTGGGCCACCTTGCTTCACTTTATTTACTTTTGTTACTTGTTGCTCATCACAAATTATCCTATCACAAAACTATCTGTTACCACTTATTTCAGTACTTGCAGAGAATACCTTGCTGAAAACCGCTTATCATTTCCTTCTGCTCCTCGTTGGGTTCGACACTCTTACTTATCGAAAGGACTACGATAGATCCCCTATACTTGTGGGTCATCAGCTATGCTTCATTTTCGTCACACAAAAATGCTCTCATCATGCACAACCCCAATGACAAGCCAAGCAATTGTTTCATACTTCAGTAATCTCAAACTTTTTTCATCTTTCACGCAATACATGAGCGTGAGCCATGGACATAGCACTATGGGTGGAATAGAATATAATGATGGGGGTTGTGTGGAGAAGACAAAAAGGAAGAAAGTCTCACATTGACGCGGCTAACCAACGGGCTAGGGAGATGCCCATCAATTGATGCCAATGCAAGGAGTAGGGATTCCCATGAAACGGAGCACTAGAGCTATAAATGTATGAAAGCTCAAAAAAAAGAAACTAAGTGGGTGTGCATCCAACTTGCTTGCTCACGAAGACCTAGGGCATTTGAGGAAGCCCATTGTTGGAATATACAAGCCAAGTTCTATAATGAAAAGTTCCCACTAGTATATGAAAGTTACAAAACAAGAGACTCTCTATCATAAAGATCATGGTGCTACTTTGAAGCACAAGTGTGGAAAAAAAAGATAGTAGCATTATCCCTTTTTTTGGGACTTTTTTTCCTTTCTTTTTTTTCTTTTTTATTTGGCCTTTCTTTTTTATGGGAAAATGCTCTATTAATGATGATCATCACACTTCTATTATTTACAACTCAATGATTACAACTCGATACTGGAACAAAGTATGACTCTATATGAATGCCTCCGGCGGTGTACCGGGATGGGCAATGAATCAAGAGTGACATGTATGACAAATTATGCATGGTGGCTTTGCCACATATATGATGTCAACTATATGATCATGCAAAGCAATATGACGATGACGAAGCGTGTCATAATAAATGAAACGGTGAAAAGTTGCATGGCAATATATCTCGGAATGGCTATGGAAATGCCATAATAGGTAGGTATGGTGGTTGTTTTGAGGAAGATATAAGGAGGTTTAGGTGTGATAGAGCGTATCGTATCACGGGGTTTGGATGCATCGGCGAAGTTTGCACCAACTATCAAGGTGAGAAAGGGCAATGCACGATACCGAAGAGGCTAGCAATGATGGAAAGGTGAGAGTGCGTATAATCCATGGACTCAACATTAGTCATAAAGAACTCACATACTTATTGCAAAAATCTACAAGTCATCAAAAACCAAGCACTACGCGCATGCTCCTAGGGGGATAGATTGGTAGTAAAAGACCATCGCTCGTCCCCGACCGCCACTCATAAGGATGACAATCAAAGAACACCTCATGTTTCAAATTTGTCACACAATGTTTACCATACGTGCATGCTACGGGACTTGCAAACTTCAACACATGTATTTTTCAAATTCACAACTACTCAACTAGCACGACTCTAATATTACCATCTTCATATCTCAAAACAATCATCAAGTATCAACCTTCTCATAGTATTCAATGCACTTTTTATGAAAGTTTTTATTATACCCATCTTGGATGCCTATCATATTAGGACTAATTATATAGCCAAAGCAAATTACCATGTTGTTCTAAAGGACTCTCAAAATAATATAAGTGAAGCATGAGAGATCAATAATTTCTATAAAATAAAACCACCACTGTGCTCTAAAATGAAGCACTAGAGCAAAACTATCTAGCTCAAAAGATATAAGTGAAGCACATAGAGTATTCTAATAAATTCCGATTCAGGTGTGTCTCTCCAAAAGGTGTGTACAGCAAGGATGATTGTGGTAAACTAAAAAGCAAAGACTTAAATCATACAAGACGTTCCAAGCAAAACACATATCATGTGGTGAATAAAAATATAGCCTCAAGTAATATTAACGATGAACGAAGAAGAAAGAGGGGATGCCTTCCGGGGCATCCCCAAGCTTAGGCTTTTGGTTGTCCTTGAATTTTACCTTGGGGTGCCTTGGGCATCCCCAAGCTTAGGCTCTTGCCACTCCTTATTCCATAATCCATCAAATCTTTACCCAAAACTTGAAAACTTCACAACACAAAACTCAACAGAAAATCTTATGAGCTCCGTTAGTATAAGAAAACAAATCACCACTTCAAGGTACTGTAATGAACTCATTCTTTATTCATATTGGTGTTAAACCTACTGTATTCCAACTTCTCTATGGTTCATACCCCCCGATACTAGCCATAGATTCATCAAAATAAGCAAACAACACACGAAAAACAGAATCTGTCAAAAACAGAACAGTCTGTAGCAATCAGATTTGTTCGAATACTTCTGAACTCCAAAACTTCTGAAAAACTAGGAAAACCTGTATGATTTGTATATTGATCTACTTCAAAAAGAATTGGTATTGTATCACGTTCTCGTGATTTTTAACAATTATTTTCGTGAGCGCAAAGTTTCTGTCTTTTTCAGCAAGATCAAACAACTATCACCCAAGAAGATCCTATTGGTTCTACTTGGCACAAACACTAATTAAAACATAAAAACACATCTAAACAGAGGCTAGTGAATTATTTTTTGCTAAACAGAAACAAAAAGCAAGAAACAAAAGTAAAATTGGGTTGCCTCCCAACAAGCACTATCGTTTAACGCCCCTTGCTAGGCATAAAGGCAAGAATAGATCTAGGTATTATCATAATAATGGTAAGGTAAATCGCGAAAACTCATCTCATATTCCCTACGTTCAGCAGCAAGTTTTCTTTGTGGCAAACAAAAGTAATCAAAAGGGCTAAATTTAATGGGACAAAAGTCCCCAAGATCAAGCTCGGGAGGTATGGGTTCCTCCTTTGGCCCTTTATATTGTACAACCAATTCATCATTATATGCATTCTTTTGGCAAAAAGTTATGAGCCTTTGCTCGAGAGAAAAGCCTAATCCATTGTTCTAAATAGCAAAATCATCATTGAGTTCAGAAATTCTATCAACTAGAACATCAGTAGGAACCTTCTTTTTAAGGTTTTCATTGTAAGCAACATGATCTAGAGATCGTAAACGCATTAATTCTTCTTGATTAAAAAGGATAGCTTCTATGGGAGGACGACCAGCGTCCACCCTATAATGCGCAAAAATTTCATTGGCCTCTTTCATTATAAATCTGAACTCATGTGCCAAAAAGATAGTAGCTGCTCGCTTAACAGAAGAATGCTCGATATTGGAAAACTCTAGAAAAATCCTTTGTATGCAAGGATGCATATGAATAAATTGTCTTTCAAGTTCAACTACGAGCAAAGATATAGCGTCCGCAAGACTACTAGATCTATGAAGAATAGACCCACCCATAGTGGGCAGGGTGCCGGCACAGGTAAAGAAATCTTGAATAACTCCTTTTCCAATAATATTACCACTACCAATCCGAAACTTTTTAGTGTGTAAAATATTAAGATCTTCATGAGGATCATCAAAAGCATCAAAGGTTCCCATGTTATTACCACTGTCAATGATAACCTCCCCAATTTCAGACATGGTGGCAGCAAATTGCACAAAGAACGAATACACAAGAAGCAAGCAAAAAGAGAAGGGCGTAAAAAGAAGGTGAATAAAACGGCAAGGGTGAAGTGCGGGAGAGGAAAAAGAGAGGCAAATGGAAAATAATGTAATGCGAGGGACAAGAGTTTGTGATGGGTACTTGGTATGTCTTGACTTGGCGTAAGCCTCCCCGGCAACGGCGCCAGAAATCCTTCTTGCTACCTCTTGATCATGCATTCGTTTTCCCTTGAAGAGGAAAGGGTGATGCAGCAAAGTAGCGTAAGTGTTTCCCTTAGTTTTTGAGAACCAAGGTATCAATCCAGCAGGAGGTTACACGCAAGTCGCCTCGTACCTACACAAACAAATAAGAACCTTGCAACCAACCCGATAAAGGGGTTGTCAATCCCTTCACGACCACTTGCAAAAGTGAGATCTGATAGAGATAATAAGATAAATATTTTTGGTATTTTTACGATATAGATTGGAAAGTAAAGACTACAAAATAAAAGACGGAAGAAATAGTAAATTAATAGGAAAATAATATGATAGAAGGTAGACCCGGGGGCCATAGGTTTCACTAGTGCTTCTCTCAAGATAGCATATTTTACGGTGGGTGAACAAATTACTGTCGAGCAATTGATAGAAAAGTGCATAGTTATGAGAATATCTAGGCATGATCATGTATATAGGCATCACATCTGCGACAAGTAGACTGGAACGATTCTGCAACTACTACTATTACTCCACACATCGACCGCTATCCAGCATGCATCTAGAGTATTAAGTTCATAAGAACAGAGTAACGCATTAGGCAAGATGACATGATGTAGAGGGATAAAATCAAGCAATATGATATAAACCCCATCTTTTTATCCTCGATGGCAACAATACAATACGTGACTTGCTGCCCCTGCTGTCACTAGGAAAGGACACCGCAAGATTGAACCCAAAGCTAAGCACTTCTTCCATTGCAAGAAAGATCAATCTAGTAGGCCAAACCAAACTGATAATTCGAAGAGACTTGCAAAGATAAGAAATCATACATATAAGAAATCATAGAAGAACCAAATATTGTTCATAGATAATCTTGATCATAAACCCACAATTCATCGGATCTTGAAAAACACACCACAAAAAAGAATTACATCGAATAGATCCTTCAGGAGAATCGAGGAGGACTTTTTATTGAGATCCAAAGAGAGAGAAGAAGCCATCTAGCTAATAACTATGGGCCCGAAGGTCTGTGGTAAACTACTCACACATCATCGGAGAGGCTATGGTGTTGATGTAGAAGCCCTCCGTGATCGATTCCCCCTCCGACGGAGCGCCAGAAAAGGCCCCAAGATGGGATCTCACGGGTACAGAAGGTTGCGGCGGTGGAAATAGGGTTTCGTTGTGCTCTCGGATGTTTTCAGGGTATATGAGTATATATAGGCAAAAGAAGTAGGTCGGTGGAGCCACGAGGGACCCACGAGGGTGGGCGCGCGCCTACCCCCCTGGGCGCGCCTCCCTGCCTCGTGGCTTCCTCATTGCTTCCTTTACGTCCACTCCAAGTCTCCTGGATTGCGTTTGTTACAAAAATAACTCTCCCGAAGCTTTCATTCCGTTTGGATTCCGTTTGATATTCCTTTTCTGCGAAACACTGAAATAGGAAAAAACAACAATTTGCACTAGGCCTCCGGTTAATAGGTTAGTCCCAAAAATAATATAAAAGTGCGTAATAAAGCCATTAAACATCCAAAACAGATAATATAATAGCATGGAACAATAAAAAATTATAGATACATTGGAGACATATCAGGGCGATAAGGGGAGAGAGAGGGCAACCCACAAGGGGTGGCGCGCGCACCCCCATGGGGAGTCCAAATTGGACAAGGGGAGGGGGCGCGTCCCCCCTTCCTTCTCCCTCTCCACCTCCTTCCCCATTTCCCCTTCCAAAAGAAGGAAGGCGGGGGCTGACTAGGACTAGGGGTCCTAGTGGGTTTCCCCCACTTGGCGCGCCCCCTAGGGCCGGCCTCCTCCCCTCTCCTCCTTTATATACGGGGAAGGGGGCACCCCAAAGCACATCAATTGTTTCTTAGCCGTGTGCGGTGCCCCCTCCACCGTTTACTCCTCCGGTCATATTGTCGCAGCGCTTAGGCGAAGCCCTGCGCGGATCACATCACCACACCGTCGTGCTAACGAAACTCTCCCTCGACACTTTGCTGGACCAAGAGTTCGAGGGACATCATCGAGCTGAACGTGTGCTGAACTCGGAGGTGTCGTACGTTCGGTACTTGATCGGTTGGATCGCGAAGACGTTCTACTACATCAACCGCGTTAAACTAATGATTCTGCTTTTGGTCTATGAGGGTACGTGGACACACCCTCCCCCTCTCGTTGCTACGCATCTCCTTGATAGATCTTGTGTGATCGTAGGAATTTTTTTGAAATTGCATGCTACGTTTACCAACAGAGTCAAAACCAACATAGCCTCCATGATATTTATGTTCATGGTGTTTATATCCTACTCATGCTAGTAGCCTAGTATTCAATGTTGGTGGTTCATAATGCATGTTCATGACCATTTTCGCTCTCTAGTTGGTCGCTTCTCAATCTATTTGCTTGTCTTCGCCTGTACTAAGCGGGAATACTGCTTGTGCATCAAAATCCTTAAACCAAAGTTATTCCATATGAGTCCATTATATCTACCTATATGCGGTATTACCCTATCGTTCCAAGTAAATTTGCATGTGCCACCTCTAAAATTTCAAATAAACATATGTTTTGTGTGCCTGGACCGCTCATGGAGTGACAAGGGGTGGTCAGTATCTTCCATGCTAAGCGGGTTATTCTCATGATGAGTGTTTATTCACTCGTCCTTGCATGAGAGGGGCTGGGAATAGGGATGCCGAGTCCCGAAATCAAAAAATTGCAAATAATTAAACAAAACTCCCTAGGACTATTGTTGGTATGGAAGGCACCCGTGGATTCGGTTAGCCATGGCATGTGTTTGTTGGTTGAGGGGGAGTGAACTTTACTTTTACCGCTTGAGAACCACCGCTAATTTGTTTAGCATGAAAGATATTGAAAACTCTTGGTCATAACATTGACAGGAAGGGTATACCTCCCAAAATTATATTTATCTCTGATTTAAGCTTTGAGCTCTGGCACCTCTGCAAATCCCTGCTTCCCTCTACGAAGGGACTATATATTTACTTTATGTTATTTTACTTTTATGTTGAGTCATCACCTTCTCAAACAAGCACCGGACCTGAGAGCACTATTGTCATCCTCATGCATTGTGTATAGTTAATGTTGAATGCATCATGATTGGATCTCTTCTACCATGAATTACGATGTTTAGTCGCTGCTTGAACTTTGGGGGTGCTCTGCATTTATGTTTTGCGGTCTCAGAAAGGGATAGTGAGATACCACTGTTGACATATTATATCATGATTGTTTTGATGAAGTGTTGGCATTTGAGATAACTTATTATTGCTCGCTAGTAGATTATGCCATTGATATGAGTTAATATAATTTATAAGAGTTATTTTTTGCATGGTTAGTCATGATCTTTGCTAAAAACCTGGGTGCTATTTAAGCATATATATGGAAACAAGAACAAAAGAGTTTGTAAAAGTTCTTCTTTATTACTTTCAGTTTGTCAACTGAATTGCTTGAGGACAAGCAATGGGTTAAGCTTGGGGGAGTTGATACGTCTCCATCGTATCTAATTTTCCTAGCGCTTTTGTTGTTGTTTTGGACTCTAATTTGCATGATTTGAATGAAACTAACCCGGACTGACATTGTTTTCAGCAGAACTACCATGGTGCTGTTTTTGTGCAGAAATAAAAGTTCTCATATTTGGACAAAAAAATTTGGAGAATTATTTTGGAATAAATAAAAAATATTGGAACCAAGACCCACTGGAGGGGGCCCAACTGCCCACAAGGCACCAGGGGCCACGAGGCTCCGTTGACCCTAATTCTGACGCTATAAAATCCTATTTTTCCAAAAAAAATAGGAGAGGAAGTTTCATCAAATTTTATGATATGGAGCCGACGCCACTTCCTGTTCTTCATCGGGAGGCCAGATCTGCAGCCCGTTCAGGGTTCCGAGAGGGGGATCTTCGGTCTTCATCACCAGCCATCCTCCATCACTAATTTCATGATGCTCACCGCTGGGAGTGAATAATTCCTTCGTAGGCTTGCTGGACGATGGTGGGTTGGATGAGATTCATCATGTAATCGAGTTAGTTTTGTTAGGGCTTGATCCCCAGTATCCACTATGTTCTGAGATTGATGTTGCTATGACTTTGCTATGCTTAATGGTTGTCACTAGGGCCCGAGTGCCATGAATTCAGATCTGGACCGTTTATGTTTTCACCATTATATCTATGTTCTCGATCCGGTCTTGCAAGTCATATGCACCTATTATGTGTTATGATCCGTAAACCCCAAGGTGACAACAATTGGGATACTTTCCGATGATGACCGTAGTTTCAGGAGTTCATGTATTCACTATGTGTTAATGCTTTGTTCCGGTTCTCTATTAAAAGGAGGCCTTAATATCCCTTATTTATCTTATGGACCCCGCTGCCACAGGAGGGTAGGACAAAAGATATCATGCAAGTTCTTTTCCATAAGCATGTATGACTATTTACGGAATACATGCCTACATTATATTTATGAACTAGAGGTAGTTTTGTATCGCCCTAGGTTATGACTGATATATGATGAATATCATCCAACGAAATCACCGATCCAATGCCTACGAGCTTTCCACATATTGATATTACTAAGTTACTATTATTGCTGCTAGTGTTATAATTGCTACAAAACTACCACTGTTGTTATCATTACTATTGCTATCGTTACCACTGCTATCAAAACTATCATACTACTGTGCTACTGATCACTTTGTTGCAGATATTAAATCTCCAACTGTGGCTGAATTGACAACTAGCTGCTAATACTTACAAATATTCTTTGGCTCCCCTTGTATCGAACCTATAAATTTGGGTTGAATACTCTACCCTCAAAAATTGTTGTGATCCCCTATACTTTTGGGTTATCATGATTCTCCTGCTGGATTGATACCTTGGTTCTCACTGAGGGAAATACTTATATCTACTGTGATGCATCTCCTTTTTGGGGAAAATCCCAAAGCAGCTCACAAGTAGAAGAAACCCACGTGCTTTGTTCATCTCCAAACTCGTTGAGTGTCCTGAGCGTTGGGTGATCTCAAATACTCTGGCCCAAATACTACAACCACTTCCTTTGCAAAATGCTTCACACACTTCATGAGACCCATTTCCATTGACGCACACCTTCTCCGCCAACACCGCACACACAACGCCATTTCGACTCCACTTGGATTAGCCGTTGGCTGGACCTTCTATGCGCTATGGGAGAAGTCTGTGTCTACCCGCGTCAACTGACCACGATGGACCTCCTTGGGGTGTGGTACTTGGGATCTCCTCATCACCCGACCGGCTACGTAGCGCTCTAGTCATGCTATTCCTTGTGGATATGCTAGGTATGTCTCTGAGCGAAATTACATTGATGGCGTCGTTCATGGATGTCGTTAACCTTCCTGAAGGCGTCATTTGTGAGTCCTACACCACCATCCATCCGCCCCCTGCCCAGCGTGTGGTGTGTCGTCCCGTTGTTTTGCATCCTCAAGACCTAGTTATGGCCGTTCTTGGTGTTGCAGCAAGTTTCATGCTCTTGGTGTTGTGTCGGTTCACCTTTTATCAATGAAGGAACGATGATGCCTCCCCAACTTGCAAATCATTCTGATTTCCTTTGGTGGAGCTCCCAGTTAAGGTTTGTCTTCAGATATTACACTTGTTGATAGTGGACGCTCCATGTTGCACCGTGGGTTTTGGTATGCACGCCGGTGTGGTGAGGTAGGTTGTTTGTAAAGTTTTGGTATTGTGATCCTTAGACGGCACGTCGCATCTACTTCTGTGTGATGATCCTCATGCCTCCTAGCTAGATCATGCCTTTCTATGGGCGTCTATTTTTTCTCACCTCCTTTTACCCCTTGTCACATGTACAATTTTTGGACCGGTTTTCCTCATAAACGGGGTTAACTTGTTTAGATTTTTTATCCAATTTTCCTTATAAACCAGATCATCTTTCCTTTGTATGGGATCAAATTCAAGTGGGAACTTCTCTTCTCCCCTTATCGGTGACCGTTCTAAAGAAAAAAGAAGATCACCACGGTCAACATGGACCATGGGGGAGGATGAGGAGTCAACTTGTGTTCCTAGGAAAGCATAGAGCTAAGAGCATCTCTAGCAGACCCCTTAAAACTGCGACCCTTATAACTGGGATAAGGGCCGAGAAAAGCGTGTTTTAAGGGCCAAAAGTGGCTGCGGCCAAACAGACCCCGCAAACCCGAGCGGTAAAAGAGAATATCGTTGCGGGTCTGTTCGGCCGCGCTGCCACTCCCGGCCCTTAAAACACATGGTTTTCATCATTTTACCACCATTGATCCACGTCGTTTGTTCTTCTTCCTCTCCTCGAGCTCCTTCACGGCGAGAACCCTCACCACCATTTGCTGTCGATGGCTTTCGAGCAGCGTATCTATGTCCAAACAGAAGTTACAAATGTGCAGGTCAATGATTGGATTTTAGATTGGGAGTCTGGATGGGGATTCACCTTCAAACGTGCCGCATGACTGAGGTTGTCGGTAGTGGGAAAAAGGCTCAGGTGTGCCCCATGACCCCTTGCCCAGCGCCAACGACCTCGGCGCCTGTGACTTGACTACAGACTCGCCGATGTGGCTTGCCGGTGAGCGCAAGAAGCCCTCCCCCTACTGGCTGCTGCACGGCGGTGGGTAGGACCGCCGCCGGGGCGACGGGCTGGCGGGCCACGGGAGCCTCCTGGCAGTGGGACGGCGAGCGGTCGTGGCACGATGGGGATTATCCGGGCTCCGTCCGTGGTGCTCAGGGGGACGAGAGGTGCAGGGTGCGACGCGGTGGTCGTCCCTGACCGGGAGTGGTCGATCCGGCACGGCGGCGCAGCGGTGGGGGAGGTGGCGGATCCAGGGCGGAATCTGTGGCGGCGGGGCGGCGGCGACGGTGGCGGCCGAGAGAGAAGGGAGGAAGAAGAAAGCGGCGCGTGAAATGTCCGCCGCGCCAACTTTTTTTGCCCAATACAGGGCAAGCTCAAGTCGAGCCGAAAAACTGAGACTTCTCGAGTCGAGTAGGGGTTTTTCCGCGCCCTCAATTCTTTTTACAGTTTTATGGCGAATAAGGAGTCTGGTCAGGGCATTTTTGCTCGCGAAACTATAAAGTGACGGTTATTTTAAGGGTCCGCTCGTTTTAAGAGGTCTGCTAGAGATACTCTAAAGAGCCTGTTGGATAGACATTATCACGCTTATTCAATTTTTTTTATACCATGAGCTAACTGTGCAACTATGTTTTTCTCTTTATTCTCTCTATCCAAACATGATAAAATTGTATAAACAACTAACTGTTTTTTTAAACTGTATTTTCGAAAGATCAGTGCTGCTATGCAAAGTTTCGTACGCAGTGTAGTTCCGCTTTGCAAAAATCCTCCTTTTTTGAGGTCAAAAAAGAGAAGGAAATCATTGGCGTCTTCCTCCTGCGCTCCCCTCACCAGATCTCGATCCCACCATGTCTGCCACTTCCGCCCTGGGGTCTCCGGCGACCTCCGCCGCCGCGGCCCCTCTGCCCGACCTCTCCATCCCCTATGATCTAGCCACGCGTGGACAGTGGCAAGCGCTGCTCGCGAACCTCGCCCATCCCTCCCACGCCCATCACCCGCACCACCGCCTCCTCTTATCTGCGCTCTCGGCGCTCTCCCTCGCCAAGCTCCGCCGCTTCTCCGACGGCGCCGCCCTACTGGCCTCACTTCACCCAGATCCCGGCTGCCCGCCGCCGCCCTTTCTTCTCCGCCTCCTGCACGCTCTCCTCCCGCTCTTCTTCCCCGACCGCCCCCTCGCTCTCGACCGCCTCTACACGCTCCTCTCATCGGTCCGCGCCCGCCCTGACGCCCAGCATCCCGAGTGGCGCCGTCGTGACGCCCTCGTCTCGTCAATCCTCGCCTCCGATCACCTCGCCCACCGCGAGTTCGACGTCGCCATTGCCCTCGTCACTGAACTCGTCGCCCGCGAACCTGACAACCCGGTCCTGCTCTCCCGCCTCGCCTATGCCCACCTCCAGATCGGCAACCTCGCTGCCGCCTCCGCGGTCTTCCAACACGTTGAATCCGTCGCGGCCGGCGACTCCTCTCACGACAGCCTCCTGTCTCGCAACCGCGCGCTCGAGTGCATCGTGGCTAAGGACTATGCCGCAGCGGTGCGGGAGTACGAGCGCTGTATTGAAGCTGACCCGGCTGACGCCATCGCCGTGAACAACAAGGCGCTGTGCCTAATGTACTCGCGGGACCTCGGCGATGCCATCAAGGTGCTTGAGGGCGCGCTGGAGACGATGCCCACGGCGGCGCTCAACGAGACAGTGGTGGTCAATTTGTGTAGCATGTACGAGCTTGCCTTCGTCAACCATGGTGAGGTCAAGCGAACCCTTGCTGATTGGATCACGAGGGTGGCACCAGACGACTTCGACAAGTCCTGCACACGCATGTAGGAGGTACTGGAATTCAGCATTGAATTATTCACCTGCTGCTAGGATGTGATCTAGCAGAGAGGTTATGTATTTGTGTTGCTATAGTTGCTCCACACACTGGAGTTTGATTGTTCATGTTTCCATGACAGTTATCATTTAATGGTAACTGAAAGTTACGTGGTTGCAGTGACTTACTCAACTGGAAGGTACTATGTAGTTAACAAATAATGGGGAATTTCTAGCATTATGTTGTGCTGCTTGAAATGCAGTTATCATACATGTTTGGAATACTTTTTGCATACTTTAGAATGACTAATATGCGCTGGAAGGCTAAAGTTTGGAATGCAATGATCATATGTAATTGGTGTTTGGTGATAAGTTTGTTCCTGTTATTATCCTTACTAAAAGCAATTCAACATTGTAATTATGAAATGTTTTACCGCTGCACCATGATAATTCCTTTTATGATTAATGCAAAGGTTAAAGAATGCCTTAACCGAAGCCTGTAAGATGGCAGCTATGTGACACAAATGTTGTGGCGAAGATGTAGATTCTCCCCACTGGAGCTAGCGATTTCACCCTCCACTCCCCACCCACAAAAAAAAGCAATGGCGGGGAATATGGGGATGGATTATAGTGTGCTTGTTTTAACCAATAAGTAGTATTGAAAGTACCATGGGTCTATTTAACTTAATATCTGGATATGATTTTCATTTGCAGTTTCATTAAGCGTGGTAACACATATTGTAGCGATAATGATGTCAGTTTGTTTGCCTATTTGAACATTATCTCTTAGTACCTTGAGTTGTGTGGGATGTGTAGGCTTTTGTTATCAGTAAAACCTCAGATTTCATTCTATGCCTCAGTTAATAATATCTGTGTCATGATGATTTTGTGTGTGTGATTATCTTAGTTAAAGCCTGCATAGCAGTTACCTGATATATGTGTTGTCGCCAACAGAATATCGTGGGCTTGTGAAATATAGATTTTCTTTCCTCTGGGGCAAGCAAATTTACCTGCCACCCTCACAATAAAATGGCACGAAATATGTAGTAGGGAATATATTGTGCTTGTTTTAACTAAATGATTATTATTTAGAGGTTCATGGGTACTAGAGCATATTACTTAAATATCTGGGCATGCTTTTGAATCTGCAGTTTGATCCAGTATGGTAAACATGTTATAACGAGAATTATAGCAGGTTTTCTCCTATTATAAAATGATCTCTTATTCTCTTAGTACCTTGAATTGTGTAGGTATTGTTATCGTTAAAACTTAAGATTTCCATTCCATGCCTGTCTTTAATACTGGCATGAAGGAAAAAACTTACTTCCTTCGTGCTTGAAAAGAAGGCGCATAAATGCTGATAGTCTTTTTTCTTACAATCTTGGTCAAATTTTGCACAATTTGACTTCAGACGAATCTGTGTGCCTTTTTTTCAAGCACGGGGAAGTACATAAAGACCACCATGCATGATGTTGGAAGAGCTAGGTACTCGTAAATAAATTATTGTGGTTGCACTAGCATCCATTCACAAAGGTGCTGATCACCTCAAATCCTTTCCTCTCTTTAACAGTTGATTACTTGAACTTATTGCATAGTAGAGCTCTCAGTTTTCTGACTGTATTGTTAGTGTCACCGAGACATGACGTCTTGAAGGTGATTACACCAGACGACTATCTTGAGGTTTTAAGACCCTTGCACATTGTTATTGTCAGTCTTGAGATTTTCCAATGATTGTCCTAAGATAGGGATGCAGATGTTGGTTGGCACCTTGATGAAGACCAGTTAGCTGGAACTGGAAGATCCTGCATCATGCCATCACTCATGTAAGTGACCAGAAGGCCTGCTGCTTCTAGGCTCCTCCTCTAGCTAATACTCCCTCCGTTCACAAATATAAGATGTTCTAAGTAAGATTTTTCTGAATCGGATGTATATAGACACGTTTTAGTGTGTTTGTTCACTCATTTTAGTCAGTATGTAGTTCATATTGAAATATCCAACACATCTATAGTATTTGTGAACGGAGGGAATAACTTCTTTTCTGAATTGGATGTATATAGACACGTTTTAGTGTGTTTGTTCACTCATTTCAGTCTGTATGCAGTCTATATTAATAAAACATCCAAAACATCTTATATTTGTGAAGATAGGGAATACTTTATATGTGCAGCCTGCTTAATGCGGCACAAGTGTGAGGATCGAACTGGGTAACGTTGATGGAGGTTCCTGCCCAGCGGGTGGCTGAAGCCTGAATGTGTCTTCTGATCCTGGAAATCACGGATCGGGATGACGAAAGGAAATCGGCCGGTTGAGACACCACGCTGGAGTTGCTCAAGTATCCACATATTTTGGGTTGGCGCTGCTATTTTTCCTTCGGGAAGGAAGCAGCTTCGCTTGAGAGAGCGGCTAAATGGCTCCCGAGCTCATCTGCTCCTGTGCATGAACAATAAAATCAAAAGAAATACTAATTTTTTAAAAAATATTTCAAAAAATAATTGCATGGAATATGGTTTAGTGCGTGATGTACATGCCAAATTTCAGTTCATTTAGACATCTGAACAGCTCTCGGCCAAAAAAACAGAAAAAAATTGGGATCTGTGAAAAAGTTTACCGTTTTGCATTGTTTAAGACCAATTGTGTTATTTTTGCTGAGAGCAGCTTAGTTGTCCAAATGAGTCAAAATTTGCCATGGACCTCACGCACTAAAATATCTTTCATGCAAAAAAAAGTTTTTTTTAAATTTTTTAAGTATTTGTTTTGATTTTAATGTTCACATAGATCAGATGAGCTGAGAGTTGAAATGGATATTCGCTTCCGTTGAATGCATCCACACATTTCTCCCATGCTCCGCTTGTCCACACGGTCCTTCCCTGCCATCTACTTCCTCCGTTCCTAAATATTTGTCTTTCTAGAGATTTCAACAAGTGACTACATACAGAGCAAAATGAGTGAATCTATACTCTAAAATATGTTTATATACATCCGTATGTGATAATCTATTTAAAATCTCTAAAAAGACAAATATTTAAGAACGAAGGGAGTATTAGCCTATCAAAACGTCTTATATTTTGGAACAAAGATAGTATTGTGCTTTTCACGAGCTTTCACGGTTTTCTGATTCGCAGGTTTTTCAAAAACATGGGAATAGAAAGATGATTTTGTAATCCTGCGAATCAAAGAGACCTTAAGTCACAGGATTACAAAAACTTATTTTTCTATCAAATATTGGGTTCTTAGAGCCCGACATCCGTCCAGCAGACGGTGTAGCAAGGATCCGGGAAAAATCCTCAGTGGTTTCAGCAGAAGGCAAAAGAACATGTGTCTGACCCATCCACCCAAGAGGAGATTTGAAGCACGAAGGGGCGTGCACACGCATGTTGTGGACCGCATATCTACCACGCGATTCAGAAACTAGGTTTCAAACATCCCGCACATCTTCGTGTTCACTTTAGTTTTGTATGTAGCGGAAGTTACGACAATAAACAATTATAGTTGATTTATTCATAATCGATTATAGGAAGTTAGTGTGGTTGTGCAAAACCAAGTTCCCAAATCGCGGTGTAATTGCGACATACTACCTTCGTAAAGAAATATAAGAAAAAATTCTTATATTTCTTTACAGAGAGAATACATGTCTATGCGAATTTCTCTCATCCACCCAAACAGTTACCCACGCACGTGGCGTCCGCGCATATACCCATGTAAAAGAAATCTGAATTTTCCATTTGTAAGACCTTTTACTTTTTAAATAGCTAAATATTAACATCACATTATTTTTTTACCTAATTTTATTATATTCCTAAAAATATGTACTCTCCCTCTGTTCCAAAATATAAGACCTTTTAGAGTGGATTCCACTCTATTCCTAAATATAAGACCTTTTAGAGATTTCACCATAAACTACATACAGGGCAAAATGAGTGAATCTACACTCTAAAATATGACTATATACATCCATATGTAGTTCATAGTAGAATCTCTAAAAGGTCTTATATTCTAAAAGGTCTTATATTTAGAAAGGAGGGAGTAGCAGTTTGCTAGCTATCCCGTCCCTCCTCTAATAAGGCCACTTTGATACACAGAATTCTTAAAACTTAGAAGAAACAGAAAGACACAAGATTGGCATTGCATGTCCTCTTGAATTGATCACAAATCATAGGAATTTGGAGGAGTGACATAGGAGAAACAAAGGAATTCTAACAAGATGTTTGACTTGATGGAGATCTCCAGAAAAATTCAACGACTAGCGCCATTTTTTCCCCAAGGATCCAAATCCTCCAAAAATCCTATGAAACTCCATTGAATCAAAGGAGATAACTGGCCTGATCTATTTTGGAGTGCAAGTCAATAACTTCACATGACATAAAATCAATAACTTCACATGACATGAAATCGCTAAACAGAGGAGCTAGTAACTGCCAGGTCAGACAAGGGGAGGTCAAAACTAAGGCATGTGAAATTCAAAATCAGAATATCCTCATTCCAGGTCCTCCTTTCTACAACATTCATTCTATTCTTCTGCTGCAGGAAATCCTTAAGTTTAGTATGGAGCCGGAAACTACTACACATTCATTCTTGATGGGCTCGTGTTGGCTGGCGATCTTCCTCGCCTTGCCCAGAGAAAAACATCAGAACAACAAGCACAGCCACCAAGAAGAGGAGGATGTACAACGCATTTACACCGAGCAGTGTTGGGGAACGTCTGCCCAATGTCTTCTTTATTGTTCTTCCAGCTCTATATGCCTCGAGGAAACGACTAATTTGGGATCCATGGTCACCTTCTTCCAAACTCTCTAAACCCTCAACCTGCAACAAGAATCATTTCAATCATAGCACGACTAAGTAGTCACTATTGGAGATTGTGGTGAAAGCAATTAAGCAAACATATATGATATGAACGGACTGTAAAAAAGGATATGATATGAACGGATCAATTTGAACAAAAATGTGATGTCGAAACCAGACACGGAGTTGCACATAACAATTGCATATCAGTAATACCATGTGACATGCAGAGAACAGATACAGACTTATAGCTGGGGATAGTCTGAAATTCGATGATGGCATCCTTGTGAAAATAATGGTGACAACAAAAATACTATACTTACCACTTCATACTCCTCATCTTTGTCCCAGACTACCAACTTTGGCAGCTGTGAGCTCTTAGAATCATGGAAAGGCTCAGTGAATTCCTCCCATTGGTTGACTCCCACATATCCAAACACTAGGTCATGGTTTGCATTGGCTGCAGACCTTAAAACTTTTATCAACCGCATGGAAGTTTCATCAGATTCATCCTGCAGAACTGCAAGGACAACTTTCCTATCATCATCTTTTATCATCTTAACAGTCTCTGCATTGATGGGCACAGTTATTGGAAGCAGGGATTGCCGTATAAAATCCTCCAAGAAGGCTCCTGCATCCACAAAAATCATTGCTATGTATCATCAATCTGGAAAAGACATGCACTACAAAGCAGAGCGTGCATTTTGGTATTGAAAGGTGAACTATGTAATTCCATTACTAAAAAATGGAGCTGCAGAACATTTGATACAAACAGAATGACAAATCTAGGATTTCACTCGCTAGCACGTGTAACAAGAAACATAAAGCATACCTTCAAAGGGGCCATAAAAAACACTCTGCTCGTTATATTTTGGGTTGAGCGAAACCAATGCTGGAATCTTGTCAAAATCATACATGGCCATCAAATCCTCAGAGAAATCCTTTGCTGCAGAAAACCATGCCTTCTTCTTGTACCTTGCTCCATACTCGGCAATGGAGGATTCATCCACCCCAAATCCGATAAATAATGGAAAACCCACACCAGCTTCCTGGACAAAACTTTTGATTGCTGCATCGGACTTGAGAACAGAAACATCAGGTGCGACGAGCTTCCTCAGGCTCTCAACGAGCTGGCCGGCCTTCCTTGAACCAGTGTATTCTGTGGGGACTCCATGGTCAAAAAGCATAAGAGTAGGGAAGCCACTGCATCCAGGAAAACAAACAAATTTGTCAATTACAAAACAGACACCTGTCTGGTTTAACCAAACTCGTAGAGATATTTGATTAGGTCGCTTACTCTACTCCATATTTGGACCTAAGCTTTTTGTATTTCTCTGCATTTACTTTCGCGACTACAATTGGCGTGCTCAGCCCAGCAAGAACCGGAGCAGCTTCATCCAACTGCAAATGGGCAACGGCTTATCAGTTCACATCATCGCAGGCCACACAGATGCTGGAATAACAGGAAAAGAACGATAGTGACATGGCCTGCAAGTCTTGGTGATACTCCCTCCGTTCCTAAATATAAGTATTTTTAGAGATTGCAACATGGACTACATACGGAGCAAAATGAGTGAAACTACACTCTAAACTACATCTAAATACATCCGTATGTAATCCATATTGAAATCTCTAAAAAGACTTTATATTTAGGAACGGAGGGAGTATATAATGTTATTATTACAAGCAAGGGGTTGAGTGGATCTTAGACGTGCCTGTGCCAATTTCGTTTCCTCTCTACGACTCAAATCCGATCCATGTCTCTGAACCATCACCACTATCTTTCAATTTCCAATTTCGCACTTGGCATCAATTACCGTACTACTCTAACCCAATCGCATTTCTCCTTGCAGATTCTCGGGAATACGAGGTCTCTAGCGAACATCGGTGGTGGTGGATCGAATGGAAGGGCGGGGAGGATAGCTGGATACGTACCTGCGGGGAGAGGCGTTTGCAGTGGCCGCACCACGGGGCGTGGAAGTCCACGAAGAGGAAATCGACGGCGGCCACCGCCGCCTCGAAGTTGCCTTCGTCCAGCTCCACCACGCTCCCGTCTCGGGGGATCTGGAACCTCGCCGGCTCCTCTCCGCCACTCGCCAAGCAGGCCGGCGTCACTAAGGCGAGAACGAGGACAGGAAGCAGCCGCTGCTTGTCCACGGCCATCGGCGGCATCAGTGAGCTCGATTCGATCTCGAGCGGAGTTGTTAGCTGTGTGGAACACTAGATCCCCCGTCCCATTTCCCGAAATGTTCTTTTTAGAGAAATCGCTCATGCTTATCTAGCAGATCTCATATTTTAAAAAATTATCTTGTCAAATCTTCAAAATGTTTGCTCAAACAATAGTAACAAATTTATCACTTATCAACACCCCACAAACATAGATAATTTAAATGCATCACATCATAATTCAAGCATGAGCGTTACTTCTATGGATCCGGCTAGGTCTCAGTCAAGTGACACAGTATATAAAAAGAAAAAAGAAAATGCTAAAAGAAAGTTTTTGCATGGATCTTCACACAATATCAAACGAATACAGTATCGACTAAGTCTCAGTCGACTAAGACCTAGCAAAGTTGTACTCCTATAAAAGATTGCACCGTTCGATCCAGGCGTGCCTGGCTCCCTAACCGTTGTCCGATCGCATTCGGTCATTCCTCACCGAGCCAACAGCCTCGGGGTACATGATAATGATCCGAGGGTGTACTCAGGGTCACCTCATATGCCAATCGTTGTCCTCGTGTAGTGAGTGTCATTTCATGCGCTTGTGTGTGAGCGAATAATGTTTGGGCCATCGGTAGAGGCTGTCATCGTGCGTGGGCACCACCAGACTATCCATGTGCGTGTTGCCTCTTGCGTTGCTGGGTGACGAGTCCAATTTAGGTGATGTTTTTACTAAGTATTTTGTGCCTACAGAGTAGGCTTTGTGGATTTTTACCGCGTGCGCGCACATTTTTTGTTGATACTCTCTCAGGTAACGTCTTTTGAATCAATCATTGTTTAATGGAGAAAATCCTCAGAAATGGTGGTGAAATCACGCAATTAAGGTGATGGTCATCTTCCATAGAAGAATCAAGCAAAAAGACTAAAGGAACATATTTCAGCGCACCTCTAAAAGATGGTGTTTCATAGGACCGCAAGCGCCTGTATGAGCGGTCGTATGACACGCCGCCGCCACCGCTGAATCAAGTATTTTCACCCCGTCGAATCGGATCGTGAATTAGATGCCCATAGACACCAGAGACGCATCTAGAAGGCAAAACCCTAGCCTCCGGAGTTCATCCAGAGGAGGATTGTTCAAGGAGAAGGAGGGGATCCTTCTCACCGCGGAAGAGGACAACGTCATCACCATCGTAATTGTCATCCACTACATCATCACCATCATCATCCACATCCTTATCATCTGCAACATCAGGAATTCTAGTGGATCCTTTGCTATATCATTTGAATCTCTCATCCATATATTCCATTACCATTGTCATGATGTGTGTTGCCCTAATGTGTGACTAGACCCCAAGTTCTCGGCGATATGGATGAACCTTGGTATGTGTAGGATCTGAAATGTTTAATGTGGATATGAGATTGATGACCCACAAGCATAGGGGATCAATCGTAGTCCTTTCAATAAGTAAGAGTGTCGAACCCAACGAGGAGCAGAAGAAAATAACAAGTGGTTTTCAGCAAGGTATTCTCTGCAAACACTGAAGTTACAAAGATTGAACACAAGAGATGAACTAGGGTTTGAGAGGAGATGGTGTTGTTGAAGATGTTGATGGAGATTTCCCTCCACAAGATGAGAGAGTTGTTGGTGATGATGATGCTGATGATTTCCTCCTCCGGGAGGGAAGTTCCCCCGGCGGAATCGCTCCGCCGGAGGGCAAAAGTGCTCCTGCCCAAGTTCCGCCTCGAGACGGCGGCGCTTCGTTCCGAAAGTCCTCTCCTTATTTTTTTCTAGATCAGAATGATTTATATACCAGAAGATGGGCACCAGAGGTGGGCCGAGGAGGGCACAACCCACTAGGGCGCGCCTGGGGGCCCTAGCGCGCCCAGGTGGGTTGTGCCCACATGATGGGCCCCCTCTGGTAGTTATTTGCTCCAATAATTCTTCAGTATTCCAAAAAAATCACCATGAAGTTTCAGCTCATTTGGAGATGATGTGCAGAACAGGTAACTCTGACGTAGCTTTTTCAGGTCCAGAATTCCAGCTGCCGGTATTCTCCCTCCTTGTGTGAACCTTGCATATTATGAGAGAAAAGCATTAGAATTACCCCATAAAGCATTATTATGCATAAAAACATCATAAAACGGACGTATCAGAGATCCTCTATTGAATGCTTAGTTTAATAACTTCGTGAATGTTGTGAAGGGGGCCCACTCAGCATTTGTGCCTTATGGCCACGAAGTATATCACTGTGTTGCTAAGGTTTAGGACGCGGAGGTAATTCGAGGTGACAGTAATAGTCTATTGCTCCTAGCTTTTGCAATTGACCAGGGAATAATGGAGAACCTCTAGAGAGGCCGCGTCCATAGGAAAACCCTTAATTATCATGAGTTGTAACCCTCTGGGGGAGACTATGATGGTGGCGTGTGTGGCACGAAGTCTACCACGAGGGAATCCTTATCACTGCGGAAGAGGACAACATCATCACCATCGTCATCGTCATCCACTACATCATCGCCATCATCATCCACATCCATCATCCGCAACATCAGGAACCCTAGTGGATACTTTGCTTTATCATTTGAATCTCTCATCCATCACTATTGCAGGATGGTCCAAATGCGACAGTTCAATAAGAGGCCCTTCGACGAAACTGTGTGCGATGCATTAATCGCAAACGGTGGTGTAAAAAACCGTAAAAAATGAGCTGAACTGTTTGCGATGGTGCACACATCAAACACGAATCAGATCAGAGGTACGTGTGCGATGCGTGGCATACGGTTAATCCATACAAACTGTTTGCGATGATCCAGAACAACAAAAGCGATCAATCAAATGAGGCTGTGTGCGATATACGACATACAGTTCACTAGGATGAACTGTATGTGATTAGGTAACACGACAGAAACGGCCAGCCAGATCAAGGTGTGTGCGATGGAAGGCATATAGTTCACTCGGATAAACTGTTTGCGATAAGCCAAGGCAACAAAAACAGTTCAGCTGAATAAGATGTGTGTGATACGCGGCAAATAGGTCCGTGATCAGAAATGTGTGCGAAGACCAATAATAACACAAACAATTGCTGCTTATAAGCAGTGTGATTTGCTTTGTCTATAGAAGAACAACATATATATAACTAAAATAAACATCCAATTACGGAAGTGACTATGCAGATCATTCGCACACACCTCAATAAACAACTGCATGCATTCTAAACTAGGAGAAACGATCATCTAGTCATCTACTTCTTGTGACGCTCCCACCACCTCTGTGGCTCGATCCCTCGTCTGGGGAAGGACGAAGATTCCTCATGTCAACGATCCGCATGTACATCTCGTAGCTTGTGTACGCGTCCTTGCCACGTACTTGACGTGTTCTTCATCCAGTCTATGATCCCAGGCACTATGCCAGGCGATCTTGCCCTTCTTGCTCTCATCCTTCATCTTCATGTAGTACGGGTCGATGATGGCTGATGCAAGGTCAACCAGGGAGTTATGTTTGTTCTTGGTGCTGCCCCAGACCTTGTAGCGGTCACGGATGTTGATAAGATTCTGGTAGGTCAAGCCCGAAACATCGAGCGCTTTTAGATCATTGGTGGTGTCCACCGTAGCGAAACTGTAGTCGGTGTTGTTGATAAACCCGGCGAAACGCTCGCAAGGCCTTGTGGCCAGGTGGTAGTGGTAGACAAGGACGTCATGTCGCACGCACAATTGGGCGACGACAACCTTCTTATCGGCGTCCTGGGAACGGGGGTCCCCAGACTTGCCTGCCTGCGGCCCACGGCGTGGCTCCGCCAGCGGCCCTGTACGACCCATCATCATCAGCGAACACTCAAGACCCTCGCAAGGGGCCAAGCCTCGCAAGGTGGACGACACAAGACCTCCTCGGGGGCGGCCTCACTAGGTTGGCTCGCGAGGGAAGGAGAGGTCAAGGCGAGGGGCACCTCGCGAGGTTCCTGTGATGCAAGCCATGATGACCAAGGCTAGGCGGGTGCCAGGTGGGGGCCAGAGCGTGTAGCGTACTCGTTTCCTCTTTGGTGCTAAAGAGGCAAGCGCAGGCGAGGAGTCCCGAGGCATCAGGCAAATGTTTCCATATCGGTGCAACAAGACCAAGACCAGCAGGACGACAGGATGGAGGTCACCGTGGAGCCCAGGACGACGTCATCACCAGAGCCTTTGGCAGGCGAAGACCACCTTTAGTCAGGATAACTTGTACTAGTTGTCTCCCTTCAAATTTAGCCGTTGTTGGATCCCTTCCCGCCTACATTTGGGAAGAGGACCAGGGCCTCTATAATTAGGACTAGCACCACAGTAGGAGGCAACTGATCTTGGGCCATTCAGATCATCCTCAACCACACAAGCTTACCAAGCTCAAGGACACCTCTCCTCAGGAGGCTGTTCTTCCCTTGTACTTGTTCGTCCTCAGCCCAAGAGGCAACCCACCACACCACACTAGAGTAGGCTATTACACCACATCGGTGGCCGAACCAGTATAAACCCTGTGTCCCTTGTCCTGCGAGTTCGACGTGCTGAGCTTTGAGATAGCGCTGAGTGTGTGAGCTAGAGGGGGGAGAGATCTTCGTACGCACCCCAGTGTTCGAACCTCGAGAGTTTTGCCGGAACCCGCAATCCGACATTTGGCGCACCAGGTAGGGATGCGCTGAAGCTTTCCTTCCATCGATCCACGCTCCGCCACCACCGCGCTTTGCCCCCATGGCCGGTGTTGCTCCTCCGGCTGGGAGGACGGACACCCAAGACGAGGCCAGGGGGCTCAGAGCCTTTGCCCCTGCCTTGCAGCGGGTGCGGTGGCCGCCCAAGTTCAAGCCGGAGATGCCGCCGTGTTATGACAGTGCGGTGGACCCGTCAGCCTTCCTGCTGGCGTATGAAGAGGTCGTCTGGAAGGCTGGGGGCGATGACAAGGTCATGGCCAACTGGCTTCCCATGGCCCTCGCTGGTGCACCACCCGCCTGGCTGCTCGCTCTCCCAGGATCCTCAGTGGCATCTTGGGAGGAGCTGCGCGGCCTCTTCGTCGCGCGCTTCACGGCACCGGCACCCCTCGCCATCGCAGCCCTCCTTGGCGGCTCGCAAGCACCACCCTCGGACCGTCACGCCAAGCCGTTCTTTTGTCAGATTGGCGCCGCTTCCGTGCGGCAAGGAGCTCCCCCGGGTTGGGCGGCACCCAAGGCCGACCTCACCTTCGACTCGGGGGATCACCCCGTCACCACCATCAGCTCGGCCGTGCTTCCAATGCTTTGCACGCCCACCATCTGCAGCGTAGCTGTTACCAAGACCCTCATCGACGGCGGCGCCGGCCTCAACATGCTCTCTGTGGAGGCTTTTAGCCTTCTTCACGTACCACTCGAACGGCTCCGCCCCAGCAAGCCCTTCTCCGGGGTTGGCGGCGGCTCCTCCAGCCCCTTGGGGCAGATCCGCCTTCCTGTGACCTTCGGCACTCGCGACAACTACCGCACTGAGCTGATCGACTTCGACATCACCCGCATTGGCGTCCCATACAACGCAATCCTTGGATACCCGGCTCTGGCTCAGTTTATGGTGGCGACCCATCCGGCCTACAACCTCATGAAGATGCCCGGGAGCAAGGACGTCCTCACCGTGGTTGGAGACACCAAGGAGGCTCTGGCGGCGCTCAAGTTTGCCCTCAAAACCGCCACGACAGCGCGACCGACCACCGAGGCCACCCCTGGGGCTAAGGAGGCCGCACCAGCAAAGAAGAAGCAGTTGTTCACTCAAGATCGGGCCAAAACCAAACAGGTGTCGGTTGAGGAAGATGGGTCCTCAGGAGCCACCTTCACCATAGGCGCCAACCTCAACCCGAATCAAGAGGAGGCATTGGTGAAGTCCTTGCGTGCAAACAAGGAGGTATTCGCCTGGGAACCCAAGCAGCTGGTAGGGGTCCCAAGAGGGGTGATCGAGTATCACTTGACGGTGTGCCCCAATGTGCGCCCTATGAAGCAGAAGGCGCGGTGATAGTTCACGAAGAAGCAGTCCTTCATCGTCCAGGAAACCCGTAAGCTGGAGGTGGCAGGTGTTATTCGCGACGTTCGGTACCCCGAGTGGCTGGCGAACCCCGTCGTCATACCAAAGAAAGGCGGGAAGGAGCGCATGTCTGTCGACTTCACCAACCTCAACAAGGCCTGTCCCCAAGACCCGTTCCCGCTTCCGCGCATCGACCAGATTGTCGACTCCACCACCGAGTGCGACTTGCTGTGTTTCCTGGACGCGTTCTCGGGCTATCACCAGATCAAGATGGCAGTGGAGGATGTGGAAAAGACAGCCTTCCTAACCCCGTGTGGGGTGTACTGCTACACTTGCATGCCGTTCGGGCTACGCAACGTAGGCGCGACCTTCCAACGGCTGATGCACATCACCCTGGGTCAGCAGCTCGGGAGGAACGCTGAAGCCTACGTCGACGACATTGTGGTAAAATCTCGGGAGGCAAGAACTTTGATTCAAGACCTGGAGGAGACCTTCGCAAGCCTGCGCCAGGTAGACCTGCGGCTCAACCCAGAGAAGTGCGTGTTCGGTGTCCCCTCTAGCAAGCTGCTGGGCTTCCTCGTGTCCCACAGGGGGGTCGAGGCTAACCCGAAGAAGGTTAAGGAGATAGAAGAAATGAGCCCACCACAAACTCTCAAGGAGATGCAGAAGCTTGCAGGCCGCGTGACCTCGCTGGGGCGCATCATCTCCAAGCTGGGAGAGCGCACCCTGCAATTCTTCAAGCTGATGAAGAAGAAGGGCCCGTTCGAGTGGACCCTGGAGGCAGACCAAGCATTTCAAGACCTCAAGAGATACCTGACCAGCTCTCCGGTGATGGTGGCGCCTCGACCTCTTGAGCCCCTGGTGCTTTACCTTGCCGCACTCCCTATTTCGCTAGCGCAGCTCTAGTGGCGGTTCGGGAAGAGCGCCAGGACAAGGGTCTGCCGTGCTGTCCCGCACCCCCAGCCGGGGCGATGCAGGACCCAGAGGGCACCGCAAAGGCTGCAGCAATGCCAACGAGTGACCAGGCCCAGCAAGGCGGCGCTCGCGGGCCAGTAGAGGCCTCAGTGGGCGACCAGGCTCTCGGGGTCCCGTCACCTCAGGAGACGACCCAACCTCCGACAGGCGCAGGCTCCGTCGACGCTCCTGCCCTCATCGAGCATCCAGTGTACTTCGTCAACACAATACTATGGGATGCAAGGGCATGCCTCAGAAGCTCTTGCTCGCGCTCTTGGTGGCCTCGCGTAAACTGCGACACTACTTCCAAGGCCACCCAATCAAGGTCGTCTCGGCCTACCCGCTCGAGAGGGTACTCAGGAGCCCTAACGCTGCGGGAAGAGTCGCCGAATGGAACATCGAGTTGCAAGCCTTCCAGCTAGAGTTCAGCACAACCAGGGTCATCAAGGGAGCCGCGCTCGCTGACTTCGTAGCAGAATGGACTAACGCCCCAGGGTTTGAAGCAGGCGAGGACCGATCCCTCTCGCCAGGAAGTGAAGCACTAGATGGCTGGGTCATTGATAACCCACAAGTATAGAGGATCGCAACAGCTTTCGAGGGTAGAGTATTCAACCCAAATTTATTGATTCGACACAAGGGGAGCCAAAGAATATTCTCAAGTATTAACAGCTGATCAAGAGAATTAAACCATATCTTAGCATCACCACTTAATGAGAACGGAAATATTTTAAGTATATAAAAGTAGCGCGATCTCTCATCATTAGTAAACAGGGTGGCTATATCATTTAATTTAGTAAGATGTGCCACAACAGTTTTAGATTCATAGCCATGGAAAGGATCAGATTCAACCAAAGTAATTATATCAGGATCAACAGAGAATTCATAATCCTTATCAGGAACACAGATAGGTGAAGTAGCAAAAGCAGGGTCAGGCCTCAGTTTATCTTTAAGAGTTTCTTTGTTCCATTTAATTAATAGCCTTTTAAGTTCATGACGATCTCTGCAAGCTAGAATAGCGGCAGAAGATTCCATATAAAAAACATAACCCTCAGGAATAATAGGCCTATCTTCATCATCACTTTCATCATTGTAATCAGATTCAATAATTTCTTTCTCTCTAGCCCTAGCAATTTGTCCATCAAGAAATTCACCTAGGGGCACAGTAGTATCAGGCATAGAAGTAGTTTCATCATAAGTATCATGCATAGCAGAAGTGGTATCATCAATAACATGCGACATATCAAAACGAATAGCAGAAGCAGGTTTAGGTGTCGCAAGCTTACTCATAACAGAAGGTGAATCAAGTGTAGAGCTAGATGGCCATTCCTTACCTCCCCTCATAGTTGAGGGATAAATTGTTATCTTAGCGTCTTTCAAGTTCTTCATAGTGTCCAGCAGATATAAATCCCAAGTGACTCAAAGAATAGAGCTATGCTCCCCGGCAACGGCGCCAGAAATTAGTCTTGATAACCCACAAGTATAGGGGATCGCAACAGCTTTCGAAGGTAGAGTATTCAACCCAAATTTATTGATTCGACACAAGGGGAGCCAAAGAATATTCTCAAGTATTAGTAGCTGAGTTGTCAATTCAACCACACCTGGAAACTTAGTATCTGTAGCAAAGTGTTTAGTAGCAAAGTAATATGATAGTGGTGGTAACGGCAACAAATGTAAGGAAGCAAAGTAATATTTTTGGTGTTTTGTAGTGATTGTAACAATACCAACGGGAAAGTAAATAAGCGTAAACCAGTATATGGAAAGCTCGTAGGCATCGGATCAGTGATGGATAATTATGCCGGATGCGGTTCATCATGTAACAGTCATAACTTAGGGTGACACAGAACTAGCTCCAATTCATCAATGTAATGTAGGCATGTACTCCGAATATAGTCATACGTGCTTATGGAAAAGAACTTGCATGACATCTTTTGTCCTACCCTCCCGTGGTAGCGGGGTCCTATTGGAAACTAAGGGATATTAAGGCCTCCTTTTAATAGAGAACCGGAACAAAGCATTAGCACATAGTGAATACATGAACTCCTCAAACTATGGTCATCACCGGGAGTGGTCCCGATTATTGTCACTTCGGGGTTGCCGGATCATAACACATAGTAGGTGACTATAGACTTGCAAGATAGGATCAAGAATTCACATATATTCATGAAACCATAATAGGTTCAGATCTGAAATCATGGCACTCGGGCCCTAGTGACAAGCATTAAGCATAGCAAAGTCATAGCAACACCAATCTCAGAACATAATGGATACTAGGGATCAAACCCTAACAAAACTAACTCGATTACATGGTAAATCTCATCCAACCCATCACCGTCCAACAAGCCTACGATGGAATTACTCACGCATGGCGGTGAGCATCATGAAATTGGTGATGGAGGATCGTTGATGATGACGACGGCGATGAATCCCCCTCTCTGGAGCCCCGAACGGACTCCAGATCAGCCCTCCCGAGAGGTTTTAGGGCTTGGCGGCGGCTCCGTATCGTAAAACGCGATGATTTCTTCTCTCTTATTTTTTTCTCCCCTAAAGCCAATATATAGAGTTGGAGTTGGCGTCGGAAGGTGTCCAGGGGGCCCACGAGGTAGGGGGCGCGCCCTAGGGGGGGCGCCCCCACCCTCGTGGACAGGGTGTGGGCCCCCTGGTCTTCATGTTTGGCGAGGATTTTTTATTATTTATTGTAAGGTAATCCGTGGAGTTTCAGGTCATTCCGAGATATTTTGTTTTCTGCACATAAAACAACATCATGGCAATTCTGCTGAAAACAGCGTCAGTCCAGGTTAGTTCCATTCAAATCATACAAGTTAGAGTCCAAAACAAGGGCAAAAGTGTTTGGAAAAGTAGATACGACGGAGACGTATCAATCATGTATTTCGATGGGGCGTTCGCACGCCAGGGCGCGGGAGCTGGAGCAGTGCTCATCTCGCCCACTCAGGACAAGCTCTACTATGTCGTGCAACTCTGCTTCCAGCAAAGCGATAAGGTCTCCAACAACATCACGGAGTACGAAGGCCTCATCGTTGGCCTTAAGGTTACAGTGGCCCTAGGGGTGAAGCGCGTCACCATCAGGGGCGACTCGCAGCTCCTCATCAACTTCTCCAACAAGGTATACGAGCCAAGGGACGAGCACATGGAGGCATACTTCACGGAGGTACGCAAGCATTTCCTGGGTCTAGAGTTGCAGCACGTGCCCTGTGGCACCAACAAGGAGGCCGACGACATCGCCAAAAGGGCGTCCAAGCAACAACCCCAAGAGCCTGGCGTCTTTGAGGAGCGGCTCTTCAAGCCTTCGGCAGCACCTCCGCTTTCAGGGTCGGCGCCGTCTCGGAAGGAACTCCCTCAACCACGTACCTTGGGAGCCCCGGCCTGCAGCCCGACCTCGGGAGTGCGCCTGCTCCTGGCGCTCGAGCCTTAGGAGGGGTGCTGGACCAAGGAGTTCAAGGAATACCTGACGCAAGAGACGCTATCGGAGAAAGAGGAGGACGCGGAGCACGTAGCCCGAAAGGCTGCGGCATACTGCATCCAGGATGGTGAGTTATACTGGAAGCGACCAAATGACGTTTCCTTGCGATGCATCTCCAGGGAACAGGGGAACGAGCTGCTAGCTGACATACACGACGGAGACTGCGGGCACCACTCATCGTCACAAACCCTCGTCGGCAAGGTGTTCTGCAGCGGGTTCTACTGGCCTACGGCGCTCAACGACGCGGCCAAGCTGGTGAAGTCCCGCGAGGCCTGCCAATTGCACGCCAAGCAGATCCATTAGCCAACTCAGGGTCTCCAGGCCATCCCGCTCTCGTGGCCATTCGCAGTCCAGGGGCTGGATATCTTAGGCCCATTCCCTCGAGCGCCTGGGGGCTACCGCTACCTCTACGTCGCCATCGACAAGTTCACCAAATGGGCGGAGGTGGAAGCTGTCCGCACCATCCTGGCCGGATCTGCGGTCAAGTTCATCAAGGGTCTCGTGAGCCGGTTCGGGGTCCCTAATCGCATCATCACCGATAACGGCTCGCAGTTCACTAGCAATCTCTTCAAGATATATTGTGCTAACCTTGGAACGCAGATCTGCTACGCCTCGGTGGCACACCCCAGGAGCAATGGTCAAGCCGAACGTGCCAACGCGGAGGTCCTGAGAGGCCTCAAGACCAGGACCTTCAAGAATAAGCTCGAGGCCTGCGGCAGGGGCTGGCACGATGAGCTCCAGTCTGTGTTGTGGTCCATCCGCACCACCGCCACCAAGCCAACAGGCGAGACCCCGTTCTTCCTCGTCTACGGAGCAGAAGCGGTTCTCCCTCACGAGGTCAAGCATCACTCCGCGCGGGTCGTGGCGTTTGATGAGACGCAGCAGGACGCCATGCGGGTGATGGACCTTGTGCTGGGGGAGGAACGGCGCTGCGAAGCCGCGCTTCGAGCAGCAAGATACCAGCAGACGCTGCAGCGGTGTCACTGCCGCAGCATCTGCTCCAGGACGCTCGAGGTGGGCGACCTCGTCCTAAGGCGGGTGCTCTCCAGGGAAGGGCTGCATAAGCTCTCGCCCCATTTAGGGTCGCCCACGTCTCCAGGCCTGGCGCCGTGCGCCTGGAGACGCAGGACGGGGTCCCCATCTAGAATTCCTGGAACATCCAGCACCTCCGGAAGTTGTACCCATGAAGCAAGGCCCAGCGCTTGTGAAGCAAGGCTCCGTGCCTGTGAAGGTCTCTGCTCGTGACACTCTCACGTAATAATGAGTGGGTCTGTACATGCCCCGGAGTCTCAGGAGTGCCGCCCTCGGGCCTCGGGGGCTCCCTCCCACGTCCTAGTGGCAGCACTTAGCTCTGCGTTGGTGAGAAGACTAGACTAGGTGCCGGACGTGGCTTTTCATTTGCTTTCCGTAGTTGGCTTGCCCCTTTTTAATGGAAGTTCGCATTCTAGTGTTTCTTGTCGTCTTGGTTCGATCGCCTTTTCCTTTGTTCTTCCCTCGGTTCTTTGTTTTGGCCCGTACTCTCCCTCACATGCCTCGTGAGGGGGCTCGACAGGTGCACTCGTGATTGTTTTTCCTGTTCTTCGTGAGGCACCCTCGCTCAAGCTCGCAAGCCGGCGCTCCTCCCTTAATCCGTGCCCCTCGGGTACCATGATGAGGAGCTCTGGTTCATGACCGGCCGCGCCTACGACCTGGGCTTAGAGAAATAAGAGTTTCTTAACAAAGTTTTGCAGTTCTTCGACGCCTCCCAAGCCAACGGCAAGGAGGTCTCGCCACGTACTGGGAGAGGCGCACCTCACGAGGCGGAAACTACTTCAGACACGTCAAGCTAAGTTACCTCTACACGCCTACATAAAACGCTGATGCTGCAACACGACAAAGGAATGATAAGCATAGCTTAGCAACTTGGAAATCATGGTTCGTTGCACGCCCCTGCAGGGCCCCATACTTGTTTCTCTTTGAATGCAGGAAGAAAGGAAAGAACAAAACAAATGCGGTGCGTGCCCCCGCAGCGGTTCGTGAGGGTGGGCCCTCGGCGCTCCCCTGGACTCAGCCAGACCCCTCCTCGCGCTTCACTAGGGCGCGGCAACGAGGTGACCCACTGCCGCCCTCGAAGCGGGCACAGCGGCGTGGCGGCTGGTCGTAGCCGCCGCTGCTGGAGCTGCCATCGGAGGAAGAGTCGCTGTAACTGGGCGAGCAGCGGCCGGCGCCGAGGACAAGTCCACCTTCACCCTTGTCGCGACCGTCGCCAAGGCTGAGCACCTCGCCGCCGTCCTTGTCCTCAGGGCAGCACCCGACGCGACGACCATCTTCGCCAAACACCCTCACTTAGAGGGTTGCGTTGCCGTCGTACTTGAAGTGGAGGGTGCACCGCCTGCCCAGGCTGCGTGCGCGGGCAAACGTCTGCCAACCGCGGGCCAAGGCTGCGTTGCCCGTGATGGAGACCTCCACCATGACCCATGAAGCCTTGCTGCAGCAGCCGTCCGCCTGCAGCCAGAGACCGCCTGGACCCGTGGCCGGCTGGTCACTGACGAAGAAGCGTGGGAGCTGTAGCCAGGTGCAGGCCGGGTTCTCCGACCACACAACAAACTCCAGAAGCACCTCCGCCGAGTGGAAGCGCGGCAGCGGAGGCCGCGCAACCATGGTGCGCCTCACTTCATCGACGGGGCTGCCACGACCGGGGCGACTCCCACCGCGCGAGGAGGCGCCGCCGCGGCCGCAAGGTGCCACGGCGGGGGTCGCGGCGTGCTTACGTGGGCGACCGTGCCCCCTCTTGGGCAGCGGCGAGCCGGGCCCTTCCTGGCGGGCCTTCCCCTTCTCTGCGGCCGAGAACCTCTTCGCAGGCGCCATGGGTGTCGGTGCAAGCAATGAAGCAATGGAGGAGAAGCGAGCGGAGCAGGAAGAGATGGGCGATGGGGGCTTCGCCCCCTCCTCATTTATAGCAGGAGAAGGCCAACCGACGACCCCCACGGTCGCAGGTAATGATGGTTTTCCTCTTCATGCAGCAGGGACTCGTCAAGTCGGGCAGTTGCCGAGGCAGCGTGAGGAAGCAGAGACGCCCACGTCCCATCAATCGCCACGCGTCAACCGAGGCCACAGGCTGTTGGGGCCCGCGGCGCTCCGCACATGCCCCTTGGCTTCGCCTTGAAGCCAAGTCCGAGCACGCCTTGGGCTCGGGGCTACTGTCGGCGTCCTGGGAACGGGGTCCCCAGACTTGCCTGCCTGCGGCCCACGGAGTGGCTCTGCCAGCGGCCCTGTACGATCCATCTTCATCAGCGAACACTCAAGACCCTCGCGAGGGGCCAAGCCTCACGAGGTGGATGACGCAAGACCTCCTCGGGGCGGCCTCACTAGGTTGGCTCGCGAGGGGCGGATAGATCAAGGCGAGGGGCACCTCACGAGGTTCCTGTGACGCAAGCCATGACGACCAAGGCCAGGCGGACGCCAGGCAGGCGCCAGAGCGTGCAGCATACTCGTTTTCTCTTTGGTGCTAAAGAGGCAAGCGCAGGCGAGGAGTCTCGAGGCATCAGGCAAAGGTTTCCATATCGGTGCAACAAGACCAAGACCAGCAGGACGGCAGGACAAAGGTCATCATGGAGCCCAGGACGGTGTCACCACCAGAGCTTTTGGTAGGCGAAGACCACCTTTAGTCAGGATAACTTGTACTAGTTGTCTCCCTTCAAATTTGGCCGTTGTTGGATTCCTTCCCGCCTACATTTGGGAAGAGGACCAGGGCCTCTATAAATAGGACTAGCCACCACAGTAGGAGGCAACTGATCTTGGGCCATCCAGATCATCCTCAACCACACAAGCTTACCAAGCTCAAGGACACCTCTCCTCAGGAGGCTGTTCTTCCCTTGTACTTGTTCGTCCTCAGCCCAAGAGGCAATCCACCACACCACACTGGAGTAGGGTATTACACCACATCGCTGGCCTGAACCAGTATAAACCATGTGTCCCTTGTCCTACGAGTTCGACGTGCCGAGCTTTGAGATCGCGGTGAGTGCGTGAGCTAGAGGGGGGAGAGATCTTCATGCACATCCTAGTGTTTGAACCTCGAGGGTTTTGCCGGAACCCGCAATCCGACACTTCTGATCTTGCCCGGCACGACCGCTGGTGAACTCGAGGTCGAAGCCGACCACTTGGTACTTGTCCTCAGCAAGCAACTGCTCCATAGTTTGGATGGAGCTCTCCACCAAGACTGATTCCTTCATGTACACCACTGAGAGGTCCTTCCCCCTCACGTGGGTGTCCACTACGTGATGCGTGGTGAACTGCCCCCCGTTTATCGTCTTCCGCCGCTGGGAGCGTAATTGGAGCCACAGGGAGCGCCATTAGAACCGTTGGATGTCCTCTCTGTATGTGTTGTTGTGGGTGTGCTTATTGTGTCTGTGGCGTGGGAGATGAAGGTAAATGGCCGCGGGAATAAATGGGAGCCGGGCGGCCTGGATTCTCGGCACGTCTGCATGACAGTTTTTGTAGCAGGTAACTGCATCATGGCACCGCACCTAGTGCAACCGCATGCATAATGGCAGAACAAACGTACGTCATTGTGTGCTGACCCCAAACACTGGCAACACGCGTGGAGGGACGCAAGAGCATAGCGCGCGCAGTGGGATGCGAGCAGAGCGCGCCGCGGCTGCCTCAACCACCACTGGTACGTGCCGGTCCTAAACAAACGGTTTTTAACCCCTTTTCCGTGATGACATTTGGAACCGTCGCCAAGTGAGTGTAGGCGATAGGGGGGTCCTTCACACATGACCCAGAAACCGTCGGGGATATGCCCTCCTGGCACACACGCTCGGCAAAATGAGGTTGTGTGCGACCGGCGAGCGCTCAAATACGGAAATACATACAGTAGAGCTAAAAAAAATACAATTATACGGCGAAATTGTTTCTGGTCGCATGTACATCCCACACAGTCAGTCCCCGCTAAACGTTTCCGTTCGTATATACATCCCGCATAGTCGCTCCAAGAAAAACGTTTCCATTCACAGGCACATCACACACAATTTTTCTCGTTAAATCGTTTGCGTTATTGAATGTATCACACATGGTCCATAGAAGAAACTGTGTGGCAAAGGCTGTCCATCACACATAGTTTTTTTTGTGGTAAACGTTTGCGCAAGGTGGCCTAATGCAAAAAGTTTTCAAGAGAAAGTCATGTGTGATTGTTCATTGATCCAACACGGTTTATTCCTAGAAACTGTGTGCGTTGCGTGAGGTCATCACCCACGGTATTTTTTTAACAACCGTTTGCAATAGCAAAACCCAATTAGCAGGCTAATTATCCGATTAATCATAATCCATTTATTAATCTAATTGACATTTCATATTAAGCACACAATATATTTCATTTCCATATTAAGGAAGCAGAATTTCATAATTGAAATACATCAGAGTACAACATGATATAGCTTCAGCACTCAGCTACCCCATTACACAACTGCACCAGCAGCAAGTTCCACGTGCAATATGTATAACCTTTCGAAATTAGCATCATAGACGGTATATAGGCAGATGCATCTCATCTGGAAAACTGTTGGAGCGGAAGGCGAATATTGAGCCTTCATTCATGTTGAAGGTCTTTGCAACTTTAGGCCAATGCTTGTGGATGATTGACCGTCCGTCCTTCGTCCTCTTCAGGAACACTTCAATATTGAGCCGTGGGTGTTGTATGAAAACCTTCCTCGCCTCCTGACCATAGAGGTTGTTTGAGAGGTAATCATCAGTGAACTGCTTTGGAAAGGCTTGATAACAAGGATGTGCATAAATATCTTCTCTATATTGGAAAGGGGGCAAAGGAATAAAAAAAGGCAAGATATAATAGTTAGTACCATCTTGTAGTGAACTGATGTCTTCTTCATTGTGCAAACAAAAATCTTGTTGTTTTTTGTCGCTAATTTCTTTATCTTAACAGTCTTTCTGAGTTTCCTGATTTGATTGATATTCATGGACAACTCATTTCCCCATATGCAAAAAGGGTCGAACTGTGGGTCAAAACCTCTGACAGCAGGACCTACATGTGCAAGACCAAATTGTTAAAAACCAAAATATTAGAATGGTTCCTGCAATTTCACAATAATGTGGTATTAGAGAACGGACCATGCACGTGCTAACCTCGATTGTAAACCTCAGTGCTTCCCACTGTTTCCCTGCAACACATATAAGGTAGTTAGTCATAAAGTTAAGTAAGGGTTCGCATGCTATCAGTAAAATATGTTGATGAAAAATAAGCACATTGCAGATTCATCAGATTAATTCAAGCCACACGGAAAACCCATTTACCCAAACCAAGCATGATTAAGAACTAGGAAATATAGCACTTGTATATGTTTCTCATGTATTAAGTGCAGCCAAATTTGATTTATTCGTCACAAATTCTACCCACAACAATTGGACATCGCATTGTAGAATTGAACCAAACAGTTAACTAAACACCCAAACAAATGAACCAAACATTAACTGAGCACCACATTGCACAATATAACATACTCCTAATAGAAGATCAGACAATTAACCAAACAGTTAACTATAGCCAATTGTAGCAATTGTATTTGTTTCTCATGTATTTACTACAACCAAATTCAATTTATTCCTCACATGGTATACAATAACAGAATGCACCTACAACTATTGAACATCGCATTGCAGAATTGAACCAAACAGTTAACTAAACACCACAACACAAATGAACCAAACATTAAATGAGCACCACATTGCACAATGTGTAACCAAACCAAGTATGCTTGACAGGAAATATAGCAATTGTATTCATTTCTCATGTATTTTGTAAAGATAGATTCAATTTATTTCTCACATGGAAGACAATACAAAATCGCAGCCTGAAGACTTGAACATCACATTTGCAGAATTGAACCAAACAGTTAACTGAAGACGATAACTAATTAAGAAAATAGTTAATAAGTGAGCACCACATTGCATGACATATAGAACATATACATTAGAGCAACAGATTGCATGGTAAAATTAGATAGCACAATTCACTAGAATTTGTGAAGGAAAGGAAGGAGCAGCACATGCAACGGGTAAACTGAGCATGCTTAACCGGCGTAGCTAGCAAATGGCAAGGTGCTCCTCCAAGATCTGGGGGTCGGCACGAATGGCAGCCATCGTGACCTCATCCGCACGTGCGGCCGCGATTTGCTTCTCTCCTTGAGATCCTGGCTATACTGCATGCACCATGGCTTAGGGCGGCGCTTATTTGGTGGAGGGGTCGGTGATTTGGGTGGAAGGTGTTGCGCTCGCGCCGGTGCTTGAGGCATGCGGGATGTGGAAGGAGGAGGAGGATGGGGGTCGGGTGTGGATTACGTGTCTAGATAGACGAGGCCGAGCAGCGTGGAGGAGGGTCACCGATGAGGAGGCGGCGCTGCAAGCAAGGAGTGAGGGTTTTAACTTGGAAAGAAGGCGGAAAGAGGGAAAATGTGGCTTTTGGTAAGGGGGAGGGGGAGGTAGATATTTCCGCGGAAGCCGAAAATTTGGAATCGCTTCAGCCAAAAAACTAGCACGCAAAGTGTCATCAGACACAGTCCCTTATTCAGAACTGTGTACGATATGTGGACATCACAAACGATTCAGATAGCTTAACCCGTGTGTGATGAGTTTGAATGTCAAAAGTTTTGGTTCGAGTTTCCATGGTTACAGTGGTCATCCACGTCATTGCATAATTTGGGTACACAAAGGAGACTACATCACACCCACACTTCTTAATCGAGCAACTTCAGCAATTAAGCAAAGCTAGTTGACCTAAACATTACTCTAAAAAATTAAAGACCGGCGCTCTTAATTAAAAAAAAGAGTACCACTACAGCTGGCGCTCGTCGATCTCCGTCGCCTCCATGCCCAGTTCGCGCCCGACGGTCTCCTAGGGAAGGGGCTCCATGGCATCCATCACACCATACTCGGCAAGCATCTCGCCATCCGCGTCCGCCATCTCTTTGGAAAAGGCTGCCACGAGCTGGGTGTGGGCGGATGCGATCTGGGCTTGGACGGGCTCCGTCGTCGCAACGTATGCGGAGGAGGAACGGACGGCTGCTCGAACTCTCTCGGTGATTGCCAGCTCTTCGGCCGTGGGTTGCCGACCGTTGTCGGAGAAGCTTTGTTCAATTTGTGCGGTGAACGCCAGGAGCTGGGCGTGGGCGGCCTCGACATGGTCATGGGCGGCCCCCATCAGGGCTAAGGCCACCGCTGCAGAACAGACAGTTGTTGTGCTGCTCTCGCTAGTTGCTATCCCCGAGGAAGATGTTGCTGCCGCCACTAGAGAAGCAACAACGGCCGTTTGGGCTGCCTTTGCCGCCCGGTCACAGATTGCGGTCGCGCTCATGCACCTTGTTAGCACGCGCATGGCAGCCGCGACCGCACTCTCGCTGGAGTGGGCCACCGAAGTTGCCCTCACGACGCTGGTCCACGTGCCCATATTTCACTGGCGACGGTTCAACAGTGAAATGATATTTGGGGAGCGAGCCAGTGTGCTTGAGACGCCGACTGTGGAATGTAGCCAACGCACCTTCTCGCGTAAGCCATAGGCGTACTATACACCGACGGTGCTCCAGGATATTTTGTGCTGCATCTCACACGGTTGCTGATAATAAACTGTGTGCGATCTACTTGATTTTTCATCTTGATTTGAATTACATAATGGGGTCATAGCGACAATGGACGATGTTTGAATTGCTATACTTTTTATCTGGAGTGAACATGCAACTATATGTGTGCCGTAAAAGAATTGGAATTATTCAGGGTTCGTTTGAACATTTTATACATTAAATCGGTTTGCTAGCCATTTCAGGTGCACAATTCAAAATTAAACTATATGCACATGCTCCAGTGCATATAAATTGGTTGAAAAATCAAATCTGTGTCCTTGGGTGCATGCTTAGGTCCCATGAAAGAAATGGGAATGAATTTCAAACACCAGGGCACCATTGATTGGCGACAAAACATTGAGATGCCTGGTTTTTAAATTCTAGTAAATCCAAAACTCGTCTGAAATTCATGAAACTTGGCATGCTATCACGGAGCGGCATCAACATGCGGTGGTAAATTTTTTGTCCCATTTTGGGGCAGGTTTGGGTATATGCTTCTCACAAACCGGAGCTTCTCACAACAAGCATGATGGTTTTCGGTAGGGAACATCCCACCTTTGCGGAGAAACAATATCCATTGCCTCTTATTGATTTCAATTTTTTTCTCGTGTCAACATAGAACAACAGGAGTGTTGTGTGATTTTTTTATTTTTCAGGGTTCGTTTGGACATTTTTATGCATTAACTGAGTTTTCAATGCATTTAAGTGCATAATTCAAATTCGAACTACATGCACATGCTCCAGTGCATATAAATTGGTTGAAAAATCAAATCTGTGTCCTTGGGTGCATGCTTAGGTCCCATGCAAGAAATCGGAATGAATTTCGAACACCAGGGCACCGTTGATTGCCGGAAAAACATTGATATGCTGTGACACCCAAAAATTTGACAGGATTTGTTTGCTAATTTTTTTGCCAGGAAATCAAATTTTTCTGGATTTTCTTTGTTTTTCAGAAAAAACTTTCTTTCCCTTGATATTGTGGAGTTTTTAACCCAAGTGAAAAACTTTCCAAATATATTACTGGACTTGTTTACTCTCTCAAGAAAAACAATTCTATTATCAGTTGATTTATTTGCATAATTATTTCTCTCTGAGATTTATTCTTTAAAGTGAATTTTCATTAGTTTTAGAGCTCTATTTGAACTACAACCTTTTATAAATTTATTTAAAATTTTCACCAAAATTTGGGGATGTCATGTGATGTTTTAAAATCACTTTTATGAAAATATATACTTCATTCATTAAATATTTTGAGCTCTACCCCAAGTTTTCAAAACTGGTCCAGATGGCAGTATTGCACTACAACCCATTTAAATATTTCTTTCTAGCTTGCACCAAAATTAGGGGATGTTAGTAGTAGTATATTATTCAACATTATGCAAAAACCCAGTGATGTTCTTTGAAAAATTTGAGTGAATCAACCTCATTTTCAATCTGGCCCAGTTGGGTGTTTCCTACTGCAACTCTAATTTATTTTGCCCCAATGCCCTTGGGTTTTCTCCTGCTTGTAGTACACCATACCAAACTCTTAAGTCCAGGAGGTTGGACTCATTGGAGCATTTTTGGTTCATGAAATTATGCCCTTTTCCTTCTGTCTAGAACTGGAGTTTTGCAAAACTTGCACTAACAAGTTTCTAAATTTGGCCAACTAACCTTACCACCCTCTTTAACATCTAAAGAGACACTGGCCTGGAGTTTGTGGCCACCCCAAGAGTTGCCTAGATGCCCCTAGCATTTTGCCAAACACCCTGTGTGCATAGCCAGATTTGGCATGGTTTATAGTTTGCAATATGAACTTGATCCACTGACCCAGCAACCTTGTCCACTAAGCTCCTAGCTACTCCTAACCTAGGTCTGCTAATTGCCAGCCTCACCCAAGCCCTGTGGCATGCATTGGCATTTCGTCGAGCAGCTAGCGTGTGTGCTCTGGGCGCGCCCAGAGCGCACGTTTTGCAAGCGCGTGCACCGAGCCACCGCGTCTCGCTGCCACCCACCCCGCGCCCGTTCTGGCCCTTGGCCAACCGCAGCCAGCGCGCCCCGTCTCCTCCTGCACCGCAGAGCCACCCCAACCACCCCTGGCACCCCACAGCGCTGTCGTCAGGGCCCTCTTGGCGGCATGCCGGCGGCCACAGTGCGCCTCTGCCATGGACGGCGCCGCCCGAGCCACTAGCACTCGCCAGCTCGCCCCTGAGCAGTTCTCGCTTATCCCCTCGCCCTGCCAGACCCCGCCAACCATCGCCACGCGCCCCCTAGCTATAGAACGGCGGTCGCCGATGATCTTATCCCCGGCCGCCGCGGAACCGCCATTGCTCGCCTATTTAAGGAGCCCCCGAGCTCGTCCAGGCCCTCAAGCAGCCTCTCCCCACCTCTCTAGAGCCCCCCATAGCCAGAGATCGACAGGAGGAGGTCGTCTTCCCCGCCTCCGGCCAGTTCGGTCGCCGTCACAATCCAGTGCCGTGCGTCGCAAACAGACTCTTCCCCGCCCATTTAGCACCACCATCACATTCCCCTCGATCTTGCGGAGCTGCCCGACCCCTCTAACGTGATCAAAACCCGCCATAGCCCAATCATGCCCGAAGCTCCCTCCATCGCGGAGCTCGCCGCCGGCGACTCCCTCCGTCCCCGTCAGCCAGTCGACCACCGGGAGGACCGCCCCGGTATGGCAGGTCCATCCCTGCCCTGGGATGCCCTCGAGGAGCCGTCGTTCGCCGGCGTCGATCGCCGGAGTCCCGCCTCCGCTCGGGCAGAGGAATAGGAGGGAGAGGCGACTGGTCAAACCTGACCAGTGGGCCCCATGGACCCACTGTCAGTGACCCACGCGCCAGTCCACGTTGGATAAGTGGAAGCATAGAGTCTCGAGTATGTCTCCCCTGCCCTGAAGGCATATTCCTATTTGAAACGTTTTCTTTTTCTGTTTTATTTTAAAAACAGAGTTTGACTGAAACTTTGACTGGCTATATCTTTTTAAATAAAGCTCCAAATGGATTGATTCTTTTTCCTACCTCTCTAAAATTCCACCTAGTTTATTTTAAGATTTATTTCAAAAATAATTAGGAAAACTTTTTGTACTGTTTTTGAAGTATGTGTTATTTGAATATTTTTGAAAATAGGAATTTGGAGGGGAGATATAACTTTCAAAAGTTTTGGAGAGCACCTCACCTCTCCACACCTTGAAGGCAAGCATTCTGAACCCGGGCATAATATTGCCGTGTGTTGTTTAATCTTGGTTACAACACTACCCTGTCTCGAAATTTCCGTTATTTATAGGGTGATATGATCCTACTCGTAAGTGCATGTTAATGATACCGTGCTTTTGAACATTGATATGTTGTGATAGCGGTCACCCTCATATAGCCTTCATGCCTACCAGAAGGAAACCGGGAAAGCCTCTGTCTTGGGTAGACACGATGCTTGTCTCCAGTTCCTCATCGAGACAGTGGTGTCCGGCATGACATGATGGGGTATGATGAGTGGTGACTCTGTTTGTTGGATTGAAATATATTTTTTATGCTAATCGTGTAGGGAATGCCTAAACCTCCTGAGTCAACCATAGATCGAGTCTTGTTCCGGTAACCCCCATACTTGTTTGTACTACCACTTGTCCCTACCATAGGTAGGGTACGGTTCAGTAAGTTGTCAACCCCTTTCCTAGCACACACCGTACAGAGAGGCCATGGTGGAAGATACCGACTGCATCTGGTAGGCATGCCACCTGGTCCGGGGGCATGGGTGTTTCGGTTGTAGCCGAAGGGGTAGCTCCCCTAGTTTGCGCGCGGTATAAATTTTGTGATCCCATGCTAGTCGAGGTTGTAGCCTCCCCACTTAGAGTTTGCTTAACAAGTGTCAAGGGTGATTCCAGACACCGGTAAGTTAGGCTGGTGTGTGCGGTCAGGTGTGTTCTCAAACGGAAGAACGTGGACGGAATTAGTCCCGATGGACTAAAGGAATCCGTTGCTAGTGGGTAAAGAGTACATCCTCTGCAGAGATTAAACCTATTCGAATAGCCGTGTCCATGGTTAAGGACTACAGTCTGGGATGGGTCAAGTGTCGGTCTTCAGAGGAAAAACTACTAAACCAGAACATTGATTATGACCTATGACATAAGATGATTATGATTACTGTTATTATGGACTAACAATTTGTACTATTTGAATTAGCGAGTATCCCTGGGATGGTTCTACCTCCTGGATATTCACTGTGATTATTCTTGTATAAGCCCTTTATGTGGTGTCGCACAGACGCCCGACTGTGGCATGCTTGTTATTTCAATTACTTATAAGCCCTTTATGTGGTGTCGCACAGACGCATGCTTGTTATTTCAATTACTTATAAGCCCTTTATGTGGTGTCGCACAGACGCCCGACTGTGGCATGCTTGTTATTTCAATTACTTATAATCCCTTTATGTGGTGTCGCACAGACGCCTGACTGTGGCATGCTTGTTATATCTTTTATGTATAAGCCCTTTATGTGGTGTCGTATCAGACGCCCGACTGAGGCATGCTTTTATATTACTACCCTTTCGAGGCGTCGCTTCAGACACCCGATCGGTGCATTCTATTTCTGCTCTCTAATTGCATAGTCGTATTTAACATGAATAACCTGCTTGCATGCATCATGATTTTTATTCATGACAGATGTTGCGACCATAGAGTATTGCAGAGCATGATTATCCATTCGTTATATTATACCTGTGTTCATAATATTTGCGAGTACATTCAAAGTACTCACTGGCTTGTCCCTGGCTATTGTCTTGGCCAGATTTCTTGCATGGAGAGGAGCGTTGCGATGACAGCCCCGGAACCTACGCAGTGGAGATAGCCGCCTCACGAAGATAGGAGTTATCTTGGTCAGCTGTTCCTGTGGGAAATGGAGTCCCATAGTCAATGGTGAACCACAAACCGCTTCAGCCATCAACCACTAGAAACCATTTGTTGTACTCATAGGCTAGAATGGTCTTGTACTTCATACCCTGTATTTTTTTGCTTAAAATTTCTGTATCAAGTTGGTGCCTCATCAGCTAACAGTAATCCTGGGGCTGGTGAGCACAAGGGCCATTTTCTGGGAAACTATATCTCGAAAATCCGATCCTGACAGATGCCTGGTTTTTAAATTCTAGTAAATCCAAAACTCGTCTGAAATGCATGAAACTTGGCATGCTATCATGGAGCAGCATCAACATGCCGTGGTAAAATTTTTGTCCCATTTGGGGCAGGTTTGGGTATATGCTTCTCACAAACCGGAGTTTCTCACAAGAAGCATGGTGGTTTTCGGTAGGGAACGTCCCACCTTTGGGGACGAAACGATATACATTGCCTCTTATTGCTTTCAATTTTTTTCTCGTGTCAACATAGAACAACATGAGTGTTGTGTGAATTTTTGTGATTTTTCGGGGTTCGTTTGGACATTTTTATGCATTAACTGTGTTTTGAATACATTTATGTGCATAATTCAAATTTGAACAAAATGCACATGCTCTAGTGCATATAAATTGGTTGAAAAATCAAACCTATGTCCTTGGGTGCATGCTTAGGTCCCATGAAAGAAATGGGAATGAATTTCAAACACCAGGGCACCGTTGATTGCCGGCAAAACATTGAGATGCCTAGTTTTTAAATTCTAGTAAATCCAAAACTCGTCTGAAATTCATGAAACTTGGCATGCTATCATGGAGCGGCATCAACATGCGGTGGTAAAGTTTTTGTCCCATTCGGGGCAGGTTTGGGTATATGCTTCTCACAAACCGGAGCTTCTCACAACAAGCATGATGGTTTTCGGTAGGGAACATCCCACCTTTGCGGATGAAACGATATCCATTGCCTCTTCAAATTTTTTCTTGTATCAACATAGAACAACATGAGTGTTGTGTGAATTTTTGTGATTTTTCGGGGTTCGTTTGGACATTTTTATGCATTAACCGAGTTTTCAATGCATTTGTGTGCATAATTCAAATTTGAACTACATGCACATGCTCGAGTGCATATAAATTGGTTGAAAAATGAAATCTGTGTCCTTGGGTGCATGCTTAGGTCCCATGCAAGAAATGGGAATGAATTTCAAACACCAGGGCACCGTTGATTGCCGACAAAACATTGAGATGCCTGGTTTTTAAATTCTAGTAAATCCAAAACTCGTGTGAAATTCATAAAACTTGGCATGCCATCATGGAGCGTCATCAACATGCTGTGGTAATTTTTTTGTCCCATTTGGGGCAGGTTTGGGTATATGCTTCCCACAAACCGGAGTTTCTCACAACAAGCATGTGGTTTTCGGTAGGGAACGTCCCACCTTTGGGGACGAAACGATATCCATCGGCTCTTATTGCTTTCAAAATTTTCTCTCATGCCAACATAGACCAACAGGAGTGTTGTGTGCATTTTCATGATTTTTCGAGGTTCGTTTGGACATTTTTATGCATTGACTGAGTTTTCAATGCATTTATGTGCATAATTCAAATTTGAACTACATCCACATGCTCCGGTGCATATAAATTGGTTGAAAGAACAAATCTCTGTTCTTGGGTGCATGCCTAGGTCCCATGCAAGAAATGGGAATGAATTTCAAACACCAGGGCACCGTTGATTGCCGGAAAAACATTGAGATGCGTCGTTTTTAAATTGTAGTAAATCCAAAACTCGTCTGAAATTCATGAGAGTTGGCATGCTATAATGGATGTAACATCCCAAATTTTCAATTTGGAATGTTATACATTAGATCATCATGCATATCATATTTTCTTGCATTTTGGTCGATCCTAGAAATTTCACGCAACTCAAGGACCTTCGGAGAGAGTTGGAGATTTCGTTATTTTCATATTTGAGTTTTCTCAAGTTTTGAAAAGAGGATCATTTGATTTTATTTATTTCATCTTCAATTATTTTTCTAATACCAAAAACATGAGAGAGGAATAATATGACTTTCCCAAATTTAGGAAAAAATGAAGATTTAATAAATAAATCAAATTTTGGATTTTCCGGAATTTATTTGCATTTTATTTGGATTAGGGAAAAATGCGTGTTTTCAAAATATTGCATCTAGGCCCCGAGTAAAGTTCATTTTGTTTGACTCATTTTTAGGAGTCGGGGAAAATTTACTACGGGATTTTTGGAGTTCGTTTAGATTTTCTTTTCTTCGTTTTTCTGCGCACGTAACTATTTAAAAAAAACGCGCCGCGCCCCGCCTGGGCCAAGGGCCCAGCCGCTCCCCGCGCGCGCGCACCGCGAGCGCCGCCGCCGCTCCTGCCACCCGCCGCCGCCTCCTAGTCCGAGTCGGACTCGGACTCCTCCCCCTCTTTCTTGCCCCCTCCCCCAAGCAACCCTCCCCCTCCCCTCCTATATATACCCAGCCTCCCCCCTCTCCTCCCCACACCGCCCGCGCCCCACCCTGCAGCAGCAGCAGCAGCGCCGCGCCGCCGCCGCCAGCGCCGCCCGCCGCCGCCAGCGCCCGCTGCCGCCAGCGCCGCCCGCCGCCGCCCCCTGCCGCGCCGCCTTGCCCCGCGCCACCCCGCTGCCCTCGCCGGAGCCCCGTGCCGCCAAGGTAGCCGCCGCCCGCGCCACCCCTCCCCTCGGTTTGGTTTTTTTATAAAAACCGTTCCGGTTTCTTTTCGTTTCGTTGTTTCATTTTTTTTTGAAACCCTAGATCGGTTTTTTTTTTCGGTTTAGTTGTTTAGCGAGACGTTCGCCGGACCGTTCGTCTTAACGAACGTGATCACCGGTTATTCTCGGTTAACGAACGTCCGTTTGTTTAACCGTTCGTCGTCTTCTTTTTCGTCGGATTTATTCCGCGATTTTCTGATCGCGATTTCAGATCCGATCTTCTTTCTAGTTTATCTTCTCGCTCGTTTATCGGAATCAGGTGATTCAAGCGCCTGGAGTTTTGTTTCAAAACCGCCGTTCCGACTAATCAACTTAAACAAGATTTTGCTACTGTAAAATTTGACCTAGTTTCAACTTGCTAGAACCGAGTTGCTTTCTTCCGCCGTTTGTTTTCTGTTACTTTGTTCGGTTCGTTTTCTCTTTGCAACCGGAATTTTTAAGTTGAACTTTCTCGTTCGCTCTCTTGTTCGAGTTTACCTGTGCATTAGATGAGTACTTATTGTATGCTTGTTGTTTTGTCTGTGATAGATTACCCGGAGTGCGCCGCCTGTTATTTCGAATCTCTAGGTTTCGCGGATCATCAGCAAGGCAAGTAACACTTTGATCACACCCTTTTCTACTACCCAGTTTTATTGCATTAGATCAATCCTCAAACATTGCATGATTAGGATCTTACTAAATTGTGGGATGGGAAGTAGTTGAGGTAGTACCTATTACCTGTTTTACTTTTGAAACCTTTGGGAGTTACTTCTACGTTTGCTTATTATGCCATGCTATGCTAGTAGACGTGGATTGGGTGAGTGATATCCATGACAGATGTGAGTATTGTTAATTAACGGTTTATCTAAGGTGGCAACTTAAATACACATCTGGGTGGATTGAGGCACCTGGTTTCTATCAGGACTTGCCTGTTTTTTTTGGACCGCCACCCAGGCTCAAAGGGATCATAAGATCATTCATGCTAGTAACTTCCGTGTGCAGCCACAAGCCATTATGGGCTTTGGCATAGTTGATTAAGTCATGCGAACTCTTACAGGGTAGACTAGCAGATGTAGGGGAAAGTAGGTGTACTGGTCTATCCAACGTAAGGTGCTAGTGCTCTGAAAGACTATGTCTCGGTCATCCGTTTCTCAAACACCATGTAGTGCGAGAAATCAAACGGAGGCGATCGAGTCTTGTGGGGAAAAGTGCGCAAACCTCTGCAGAGTGTACAATCTGATCCTGATTAGCCGTGTCCCCGGTTATGGACAACTTGAGTATCTAGTACTTGAATATCATGCGAATCTCATCATGTTACTCTAATTAATATTGTTGGGTTTTAATTGTTCACTTAATTGGGATCGGAATGCTGTCAACCATTCTCGATGTTTCAACCACCATGATAGTTAAATAAAATTTATTCCTTTGCAGTAGGGAAAAATTGGCTTTACGCAAAACTGTAACCATGGAGCTTTCCACCAGCCATACATGCATATAGTATAGCTCATTACTGTTCATTACTCTCTATGTGTTACATTGCCAGCATATTCCATGTGCTGACCCGTTTTTGGGCTGCAACGTTTCATGTTGCAGACTTTTCATACGACGAGTAAGGTGCTTTTAGGTCGTGGTTCTATACTCAGTGATGCCGTTGGAGTAGATGGACTCACTTATCTTCCAAGTCTTCCGCTGTTATCGTTATTAGATGGCCTTAAGCCATATTTATTGTAATAAGTTCTCTTTGAGACACCGATGTAATAAGTGTGTGATTGCTACTCTGTTATAAATCCTTCGAAGTACTGTGTGATGTCAGCATTACTGATCTAGGGATGACACCGGAGCACAGAGACTTGACCATCTGAGGTCGGGTCGCTACAATGGAGCGACATCAACATGTCGTGGTAAAACTTTTGTCCCATTTGTGGCAGGTTTGGGTATATGCTTCTCATAAACTAGAGCTTCTCACAACAAGCATGATGGTTTCGGTAGGGAACGTCCCACCTTTGGGGACAAAACGATATCCATTGCCTCTTATTGCTTTCAAAAATTTTCTTGTGTCAACCTTTGTGATTTTTCGGGGTTCGTTTGCACAATTTTATGCATTAATTGAGTTTTCAATGCATTTATGTGCATAATTAAAATTTGAACTACATGCACATGCTCCAGTGCATATAAATTGGTTTAAAAATCAAATATGTGTCCTTGGGTGCATGCTTAGGTCCCATGCAAAAAATGGGAATGAATTTCAAACACCAGGGCACCGTTGATTGCCGCCAAAACAATGAGATACTTTATTTTTAAATTCTAGTAAATCCAAAACTCGTCTGAAACTCATGAAACTTGGCATTCTATCCTGGAGCGGCATCAGCATGTTGTGATAAATTTTTTGTCCCATCTGGGGAAGGTTTGGGTATATGCTTCTCACAAACCAGAGCTTCTCAAAACAATCATGACGGTTTCGGTAGGGAACGTCCCGCCTTTGGGGACGAAACAATATCCATTGCCTCTTATGGCTTCCAAATTTTTTCTCGTGTCAACATAGAATAACAGGAGTGTTGTGTGAATTTTTGTGATTTTTCGGGGTTCGTTTGGACATTTTAATGCATTAACTGAGTTTTCAATGCATTTATGTGCATAATTCAAATTTGAACTACATGCACATGCTCCAGTGCATATAATTTGGTTGAAAAATCAAATATGTGTCCTTGGGTGCATGCTTAGGTCCCATGAAAGAAATGAGAATGAATTTCAAACACCAGGGCACCATTGATTGCCGGGAAAACATTGAGATGCCTCATTTTTAAATTCTAGTAAATCCAAAACTCGTCTGAAATTAATGAAACTTGGCATGCTATCATGGAGCGACATCAACATGCCGTGGTAAAATTTTTGTCCCATTTGGGGCAGGTTTGGGTATATGCTTCTCACAAACCAGAGCTTCTCACAACAAGCATGATGGTTTCGGTAGGGAACATCCCACCTTTAGGGACGCAACGATATCCATTGCCTCTTATTGTTTCAATTTTTTTCTCGTGTCAACATAGAACAACACGAGTGTTGTGTCATTTTTTGTGATTTTCAGGGTTCGTTTGGACATTTTTATGCATTAACTAAGTTTTCAATGCATTTATGTGCATAATGCAAACTTGAACTACATGCACCTGCTCCAGTGCATATAAATTGGTTGAAAATCAAATCCGTGTCCTTGGGTGCATGCTTAGGTCACATGCAAGAAATGAGAATGAATTTCAAACACCAGGGCACCGTTGATTGCTGGCAAAATGTTGCGTACTTTATTTTTAAATTCTAGTAAATCCAAAACTCATGTGAAATTCATGAAACTTGGCATGCTATCATGGAGCGGCATCAACATGCCGTGGTAAATTTTTTGTCCCATTGAGATGCCTCATTTTTAAATTCTAGTAAATCCAAAACTCGTCAGAAATTCATTAAAGTTGGCATTCTATCATGGAATGGCACCCGACATGCTGTGGTATTTTTTATGTCCATTTTGAGAGAAGGCGCACTCGAATAATGACAGCCAACAAAGGCATTTTGAAAAAATAGCTGCCACTTTAATATCTCAAACGTTTGTATAACTAGAAAATACCCCGCGCGTTGCTGCGGGAACTTGCTGTGACTTTTCTTAATGGTCCATAGCAAAAAATATGAACTATGTCATGGTACATTAGCATGCCAAACTGCTTAAAAAGACAATATATTACAAATGAGAGAGGAGGTAAGGAGAAGAAAGCATAAAAACAGCGGGTACATTGCGAAAGCTTCTGAACTTATCCATACAATTAACTTTTATATTGAGCGTACAAACAAATTCCCTATTCTATTTCAAATTCATCATTCCATTCAGGGCCCCTTCTATTTACTATGAATGGCTATAGAGTCGAGAAGGCCTTCCATTTGTAACTCACCGGAACAACAATGGAAATTAAATGACTAAAAATGTATGAACTTTAGTTATGGAGCAAAGTCGTGCGTAAACACCATGAGGAACTATAAATATGTCTAGTTGAGAAACCGCAGTTGAAGAAAAATAACATCTTTTTACGAAAATCTTTAACAAAGTAGTTGACACATTGTTATTCAATTGCAAAAATTCTGATGAGAGAAATATGTGTACTTTACATATGAGAGATGGCAATAGGGACCAGTTAAAAGTTATTAGTTGCTTGAGTGTATTTTTTATTAAAGGTATATGCCACTGTAATATCTTATGTCAGATATAGAATTAGACTTGATGCAATAGTTTTTGGATGCAGATTGTGCGATCTTGAAAAAAACGTGTGGTTTGCATACTTCTCTAAATAACTTCAAAGTGAATAATCTTATTTATGTCAACTGAAACCTAATATCAATGAAAAATATCATAATAACCTGGGATTACCTGGCCCGGTGACTTGAAAATCAATAATGTAAAAAAATGGTGAACAACCACTTTGAATAAACAATCATACACCGGATAATATAAATTGATGACCCCAGACGGTTGAATGCCAATATTTATTTTTCCTTTTTTCTGAATCCAAAAGAGATAAAGACGAACATGCCCTAAAGAAATGCAAAGTCTGATACCATGTGAGCCATGTGTCGATCCCCTATTGTACTGCCATGTCTTCTGGATAACTTGGAATATCTGAACATGGTTCAAACCTGTAATATTTTGGACAAACCGTAATCAAAATAAACATGGTTTAAAGCATGCACTTTTTCCTGAATGTGCCAAAACAAAACTTTCATCAGAATCCAGAAAGACAATGTCAGAATGCAGAGCACAATTGTCAGTTAGATATACCTGGAACATCAATATTTGAAAAGTAACATTGGCTGACAAAAATAATAGGGAGCTTAATTAACTAATATATATTGTGGCGGTAAAGGAGCTAGACAATAAGAGTATTGGGATGAGGGGGATCCGGATGAAACCTGATACAGTAGGGCACAATAAACAAATTTTGATGTCCCACAAACGGATGGATGCCAGAGGAACAGTGAGCAGCTGATTACACCTCCTTCCTCGTCATCAGTAATCCTTCACAAAGGGCTATGTAGTTCGACTGAAGTGAGAGAAAATTTCTTCATGCATTGAGTTACCGCCAGATCTGGTAGAGGGAGACCTCTGCCGGCCACCTGACGCCCACGGGAGTGTCCTCCCCATGAACGGTAGCTGGAGACAGTGGAGTGGTAGGTGGAAGAACAGACGCACAGTTAGCAGTCGGGGTCGCGCCGAAGCGACATGGCTTGCAGGGGTTCGAGGGGTGGCTCGGCGAGGTCACACGTGGTGGCGCAGATGGGGAGGCGGGGTAGAGGGGTCATGGCGATGCCGCCGGGATCATGTGGCAGCTCGCCAGGGTCACGCCGAATGGCGTTCCTGGCTCATCCGGGGTCGCTAGGTAGCGTCGCTTCAACTCGTCGGGGAGTGTTGGCGATCTGGATGCAGATGGGGAGGACTCGCTAGGTAGCGTCGCTTCAACTTGTTGGTGGTGTATATCTAGATTGACTCGTCAGTTTCAGATGTTGGAAGGGGAATCGAATGGATGATTTGTTTCTGGTGGAAGTGGAACCAGACATGAGGAGCGATGGCTTCGGCTCAATCAGGGAAAGAGGGATCCGTGGTCGCCTATGGTGGGTACTACTGATGGTAACCGAAAGCTGATATGGACGTTCTATACTCTGGTCGGCCCCTCATGTAAGACTGTAAAAAACGCTGATGTGGCAGGGCCGCTGATGTGGATAGCCTGCATGTTTAGATAAATAGGTTTCTGGGGGTGAACTTCTTAAGTATATAGGATTCAAACCGTGTGCGTTCTGTTAACCATTCAGGTGATGCCACGTGTCTTGGTTTTAATGGCTGTACGAGGTGCCGTGCGGACAGCTGCTTGACCTTGAATGAACAGGAGGCGTGCGAGCGCCGTCCGGTGCGCAGGCTGACCGAGAGGCATGCTACCTGTCCTCGAATGCGTAGGTTCATCAGGAAGCGTGTGAGCTATACGCTGCACGGGCTCACTGAAAAGCGAGCTCTCTGACTTCCATGGCCGCCCGCCTTTCTCGCATCCTGTCCATTAATGGCGCCCAAGCCGCAGTTTAATTTGGTTTTTAAATATAAAACACTCATCGCAAACATTTTAGTTAGAACACCCGTATGCAAATCGACAGCTTCCCTAGGAAGCGAAGAGAAAATGTGCCGAGCAGGATTTCTGCAGCTCTTGATCGCAAACATTTTAGATAGAACACCCATATGCAAAGTGAGTGCAGCGCAGGATTTGTGCATCCCTTCAACGCAAACGGTTGTTTTGGATGACCCGTGTGCAACCACGTACAAAAAATTTGGTAAGATTTGTCAATCCTTGTAACACTGCGATTTGTCAAAATATGCAGCTAAAAATCACTAGCACTATCTAATTTTTGCAACTAAAATTCAGTAATTAGGCATAGATTTCATTCATAGATTAAGCAGTCGTTCTTAATTTATACAAACAGTTCAACTCGACAACTGAACCGACCAAAATTTTCCCCAATTGTTGCCAACCACATATTGAAATAGCTAGTTCAACTATATATACTAGCTAATTTTAAGTACGTTGTACAGTTCCACCACATCTATAGTCAGATGAACTGAACAAAATAGCCCCTAAATACTACTACTACTACTACTGCGGATGGGCTTTGTACTAGCTCTGTCTGCCTCTCCTCTGCCGAGCGCACTCAGTAAGAGGCGGAGGAGGAGGAGCCTACCGATGAGATGGGTAACCGCAATACGGTGCCTACCGCTGTTGTAGCTTCAGCGACGCTCACCGCGAACACCCTCTGCCGCTCCAGACAACCCCTCTCGAAGCGGTGGTTCTCCTCGTAGATCTCCTGATTCCACGCCTCTGAGGCGGAGTGTGCCGCGGCCACGGCGGTGGTAAGGCTCTTTGCGTGCTTGACGAGGCGCTCCTCCTCCTCCCGCAGGAACTCGGTGTAGCGCGCAAGGTCGCTGGCGCACATGCGGGCATCCAGCTCTGCCTCCCGCCTTCAGGCGGCGGTGGCGGAGCGGGTGATGACCCCGGCGGTCGACGATGGGCTGGCGGCAATGGCGGCCGATGATGGGGTGGCGGCCACGACCACCACCTCCCGCCTTCGGGCCACGGTGGTGGAGCGGGTGATGGCCATAGTGGCCGGCAGTGGGGTGGCCGCCACGATGTCCACCTCCCACCTTTGGGCTGCAGCGGTGGAGCGGGCGATGGCCCAGGCTTTCGACGGTGGTGTGGCGACAACAGCGTCCGGCAACAGCTGCCAACGGGCAGTGGCGGTGGAGCGTGTGGTGGGTGTTCCACGCACACCGAACAGGGACGCCACGCGCACTACACTACACCGGGGACTACACCGCCGCCGCGGTGTAGCCTCCTAGCTGGAGCTGTCCTCTGATGACGGCGAAGTGGCTGAGCGACGACGATGGACCGGTGCCATTGGCGATTGTGGGAGAAGCAAACGAGATAAGCTACAGTGAGGGAGGGGAAAATGCGATGCAGGGCTCGGCGGCCGTGAGGGTTTTTATAGCAGGCCAGTAAGCATTGGAATTTTGGGGGATTTCACCGAGTTGGGCGGGAAGCTTGCGCGGGAACCTGCGAGGTTGCGCGGGAACGGGCTCACCGATGATTCATTGGCGCCACCGTTTGGCCAAAAGAACGCCCCCGCGCTCTACGCAAGCTTGCGCTGTAAGCCGTTTGCGGCAGCGGGGTGACAAGACGTGCAAGAGGAGGACGAAAGGCCACGTACACATACGGTTAATAAAAAAACGTTTGCGATTTAGTTACCTGCTATACCACCATCCTGGTTTATAAGTATGATTCAAAGATTATATAGTTGGATTTATATTTGAACATAGTTTCCAATTATATAATTTTTATAACATGCATGAACATTTTGTTGGTTAAATTTGAGGGCAAAGTATGACACAGAATATAAAGGAGACTATAGACTAGATGGAGGTGGTAGCACACGGCCGCTCTCTACAGTGACGCAACTGTCGGTCGGCTTGTAGGCGACCATTTCCTGCATGTTCAACATCTCTTTGCGTGTGGTTGCTTGCGGTTTAGACGGCCACTGCGCGCTTTGCTCGCTTCCGGCAGCGTGCGCTTTGCTCTCGTGTCCCTCCAGGTGCTCTGCGCTCGTACCTCCATGCGCGCTGCCAGTGTTTGGGGCCGATGCACGATCACGCACGTTCGTGTGCAAGCGGTTGCGCCGGGCGCGGCGCGGCGATGCAGTTACCCGCTGCAAAAACTGCCATGCGGACGCCCCGAGAATCCATGCCGCCTGGCCCCCTTTTATTCATGCGGCCATTTACCTTGATCTCTCATCTCACATGACACAATAAGCACACCCACGAGGACACATACAGAGAGGACATCCAACGGTTCCAATGGCGCTCCCCGTGGCTCCAATGGCGCTCCCAGCGGCCGACGACGACAACGGTGGGCAGTTCACCACGCATCACGTAGTGGACACCCACATGAGGGGGAAGGCCCTCTCAGTGGTGTACACGAAGGATTCGGTCTCGGTGGAGAGCTCCATCCAAACTGTGGAGAAGTTCCTTGCTGAGGACAAGTACCGAGTGGTCGGCTTCGACCTCGAGTACACCATCGGTCATGCCGGGCACGATCAGAAGGTTGTCGTCGCCCAGTTGTGCGTGCGACATGACGTCCTCGTCTACCACTACCACCTTGCCACAAGGCCTTGCGAGCGTTTTTCTAGGTTTATCAACAACTCTGACTATAGTTTCGCTACGGTGGACACCACCAACGATCTGAAAGCGCTCAAGGTTTCAGACTTGAAATGCCCGAATCTTGTCAACATCCAGCACCACTACAAGGTCTGGGGCAGTGACAAAAACAAACTGAACTCCCTGGTTGACCTCGCCTCGACCATCATCGATCCCTACTACGCGAAGATGAAGGAAGAGAGCAATAAGGACAAGAACGCCTGGCACAGTGTGTGGCATGAGAGACTGGATGAACAACATGTCAAGTACGCGGCCATGGACGTGTACACAAGCTATGAGATGTACAGGCAGATCGTTGACATGAGGAACTATCTTCTTCCTGACCCAGACGAGGGATCGAGCCACATAGCAGTGGCGGGAGCGTCACAAGAAGTAGAAGACTAGATGATCGTTTCTCCTATTTTAGAATGCATGCAATTGTTTATTGAGTTGTGTGCGAATGATCTGTCTAGTCACTTATGTAATTGGATGTTTATTTCTGTTATATATATATATATATATATATATATATATATATATATACATGTTATTCTACTGTAGACAGAGCAATTCACACGGCTTATTAGCAGCAATCGTCTGTGTTATTATTGGTCTTCACACACATTTCTGAGTACGGACCTGTTTGCCGCGTATCACACACATCTTGTTCGGTTGAACCGTTTCCATTGTGTTGCCTAATCACACACAGTTCAACCCAGTTAACCATATGATGTATATCGCACACGCCTTCATCTGGCTACCCGTTTCTTTTGTTCCTCCTCATCCCATACAGTTAATTGAGCTGAACCGTATGCCCTGCATCGCACACACAACTAAATTCTGAACTGTGTTTGATGCATCCATCATCGCAAATCTTTTGCACAGGGGTTTTTTACATCACCAATTGCGATTATGGCATCGCACACAGTTTCGTCGAAGGGTCTCTAATCTTAGTGTCACATTTGGACCATCCTGCAGTAGTGCACGAGCAACCACACGCACAGAGCAGTTGAACACGCAGGGAATGGTCATCTACAAGTTGGCTGACAGTTGTGAGCCGGCGACATGATGTGAAACTATGTCGCGTTCCACATCACACGATGGTCGAACAGTCGTTCGCAACGCTACGTAGAGAGCGGCCGTGTGCTATTACCTCCGTCTTGGTCTATTAGTCTCCTTTATATTTTGTGCCATATTTTGACATTAAATTTAACTAACAAAATGTTAATGCATGTTATAAAAATAATATAATTGGAAACTATGTTCAAATACGAATCCAATGATATAATCTTTGGCGACATGCATTCGTATTTTATTAGTTAAATCTATAGTCAAAATTTGGCAGAAAAATACAAAGAGGACTTATAAACCAGGACAGGGGTAGTAGGTAATTAAATCACAAATATTTTTTTATTGACCATATGTGTGCGTGTTGTTTTGTCCTCCTCTCGCACGTCTTGTCACCTCGCTGCCATAGACGGCTTCGAGCGCAAGCTTGAGCAGCGCGCAGGGGCGTTCTTTTGGCCAAACGGTGGCTCGAAGTGGCACCAATGAATCGTCGGTGAGCCCGTCCCCGCGCAACCGCGCAGGTTCCCGCACATAGCAGCACAAGCTTCCCGTCCGACTTGGCGAAATCCCCCAAAATCCCAATTCTTACCGGCCTGCTATATAAACCCTCACGACCGGCGAGTCCTACGTCACATTTCCCCCTCCCTCCCTGTAACTTATCTCGTACCCACAATCGCCAATGGCACTGGTCCGTCGTCGTCGCTTAGCCACTCCACCGTCATCAGAGGACAGCTCCCGCTGGGAGGCTACATCACGGCGGCGACAGAGTCCCCGGCGTAGTGTAGTGTGCATGGTGTCCATGTTGGGTGTGCGCGCAACACCCACCAAACGCTTCACCGCCGGTGCCCATCGGTAGCTGTTGCCGACCGCCGTTGCCGCCACCCCACCGTCTGCCGCTGTGGCTGCCACACCATCGTCGAAAGCCAGGGCCATCGCCCGCTCCACCACCGCGGCCCGAAGGCGGGAGGTGGCCGTCGTGGCCGCAATCCCACTGTCGGCTACCGTGGCCGCCACCCTACTGTCGGCCATCGTGGCCATCACCCACTCCGCCACCGTGGACTGAAGGCGGGAGGTCACGGTCGTGGCCGCCACCCCACCGTCAGCCGCCATGGCCACCATCCCACCATCGACCGCCGGGGTCATCACCCGCTCCACCACCGCCGCCCGAAGGCGAGAGGTGGAGGTGGAGCCCCGCACGTGCGTCAGTGATCTTGCGCGCTACATCGAGTTCCTACCAGAGGAGGAGGAGCGCCTCATCGAGCACTCAAAGAGTCTTACAGCCGCCATGGCCGCAGCACGCGCCGCCGCAGAGGCGAGGAATGAGGAGATCTACGAGGAGTCCCACCCCTTCGAGAGGGGTCATCTGGAGCGGCAGAGGGCATTTGAGGTGAGCGTCACTAAAGCTACAGCAGCGGCAGGCACCGGATTCCAGTTGTCCAGCTCATCGGTAGGCTCCTCCTCCTCTGCCTCTTACTAAGCGTGCTCGGCAGAGGAGAAGCTGTTGGAAGTAGTACAAAGCCCCTCCGTAGTAGTAGTATTTAGGGGCTATTTTGTTCAGTTCATCTGACTATAGATGTGGTTGCACTGTACAACGTACTTCAAATTAGCTAGTATATATAGTTGAACTAGTTATTTCGGTACCTGGTTGGCAACAATTGGAGTAAAGTTTGGTCAGTTCAGCTATCGAGTTGAACTGTTTGTATAAAGAACGACTGCTTAATCTATGAATGCAATATATGCTTACTGAATTTTAGTTGCAAATATTTGATAGTGCTACTGATTTTTAGCTGCAAATTTTGACAAATGGCAGTATTACAAGGTTGACAAAGGGCAATGTTACTAGATCAACAAATGTCAATATTTCCAGTTTGACAAATGGCAATATACCCAATATGGAAATCTTACCAAATTGTCTGTACGTGGTTGCACATGGGTCATTGATACGTGAAATAGAAGAGAACAGAGGGATAGATCCAATCTCGGAGGGGCTCCCGCCCTCCTCCGCCATGGCGGCCATGGACCAGAGGGGAAACCCTCCTCCCATCTTGGGGGGAGGTCAAGAAAGAAGAAGAAGGACGGGGGCTCTCCCCCTCTCTCCCGGTGGCGCCGGAACACCGCCAGGGCAATCATCATGTGACGGCGATCTACTCCAACAACTCTGTCATATTCACCAACATCTTCATGACCTTCCCCCATCTATCTACAGTGGTCCACTCTCGCGCAACCCACTGTACCCTCTGCTTGAACATGGTGCTTTATGCTTCATATTTTTATGCAATGATATGTTGCCATCCTATGATGCTTGAGTAGATTTTTGTTGTCCTATCAGTAATTGGTGAATTGCTATGATTGGTTCAATTTGCTTGTGGTTATGTTGCTGTCCTTTGGTGCCCATCATATGAGTGCGCGTGTGGATCACACCATATGGTTAGTTGTATGTTGATAGGGCTATGTATTGGAGGGCAAGGGTGACAGAAGCTTCTTCCTACCATAGAAATTGATGCATACATAATTGAAGGGGGACCAATATATATCTTAATGCTATGGTTGGGTTTTACCTTAATGAACGTTAGTAGTTGCGGATGCTAGCTAATAGTTCCAATCATAAGTGCATAGAGTTTCAACTATGGGATAACATGCTAGCGATGGCCTCTCCCACATAAAAACTTGCTATCGGTCTAGTAACGCAGTCAATTGCTTAGGGACAATTCCGCAAAACCTACCACTACTAATACACACTCGCTATACTAGTTTAATTGTACTTTAATTAGAAAAATACCTACTTTTTATTTTTACGTTCTTTAGTATATTGCAAACTTATCCCTTCATACCTACAAAGTACTCCTAGTTTCATTCTTGTTCTAGGTAAAGTAAACATTAAGTGTGTGTAGAGTTGTATCGATGGTCGATAGAACTTGAGGAAATATTTGTTCTACCTTTAGCTCCTCGTTAGGTTCCACTCTTATTTATTAAAAAGGCTACAACCGATCCCCTATACTTGTGGGTTATCAGTCATCCGGAAAAACCGTTTGTGTTGAAGGGATGTACAAATCCTGCGTGCCAGATTTTCTCTTGGCTTAGTGGCGAAGTCTTGCTTTGCATACCATCTTCAATCTGAACTGCTTGCGTTGAAAAGATGTACAAATCCTGAGCGACAAATTTTCCCTTGGCTTACTAGGGAATACTACAGCTCTCACTTTGCATACGGGTGTTCTATCTACAACTTCTGTGATGAAGAGGTGCACAAATCCTGCTCGGCACATTTTTCTTTGGTTACCGGGGAAGCTGTCAGTTTGCATACGGGTGTTCTATCTAAAATGTTTGCGATAAAGAGCTGCACAAATCCTGTTCGGCACATTTTCCCTTGCCTTTCTGGGGAAGCTGTCGGTTTGCATACGGGTGTTCTGTCTAAAATATTTGTGATGAGTGTTTTATATTTTAAAATCATTGATTTTTTTAAAAAATTGATTGATAAGTCTGTACATTAAGAGAGAAAAATGCAAGTTCGTTCAAACCATATCTTTCATCAAGTCACACTGCGACTTTATATTCGTACAATCGAGATACAGTATTAAACCAAAAAAAACTAATTCTAGCGGCGGCAGAGCTGGCGTGCCACGCTGGCGTTGTCGTTGTCGTCCTTCGGGACACAGTTGTTCAAGTCTTCAAGGCATCACATAATGTTCTTCACTTGGAAATCAAACATCCTATTGTCGCGTGATCGATGGGCAGGGCGCGGGAGGACGACAACTTGTGGCACTGCGAGGTAGCGGTCGACGACGGTGTCTCGTGACACTGAGGAGGGCGCACGCACGGGCACGGGTGCGGCAGGTGCAGGCAAACGCACGGGGACCCGCGCCGCGGTGGGTGCAGCGGCACGGGCACGGGTGCTGGCATGTACACAAGCTCCTGCGGGTCCGCGAGGACCTGATGTCTACTATGCAACTTTATTCTCGTAGACACGTGTTGGGCCTTAAAGCGCAGAGTTTTGTAGGACAGTAGCAATTTTCCCTCAAGTGGATGAGCTAAGGTTTATCAATCCATGGGAGGCATAGGATGAAGATGGTCTCTCTCAAACAACCCTGCAACTAAATAATAAAAAGTCTCTTGTGTCCCCAACACACCAAATACAATGGTAATTTGTATAGGTGCACTAATTCAGCGAAGAGATGGCAATACAAGTGTAATATGGATAGTAGATATTGATTTTTGTAATAAGAACAATAGAAAACAACAAAGTAGCAATTGATAAAACGAAGGATAAATGGTATTGCAATGCTTGAAAATGAGGCCTAGGGTCCATATTTTCGCTAGTGCAATCTTTCAACAATGCTAATCTAATTGGATCATATAACCATCCCTCAAAGTGCGATGAAGAATCACTACAAAGTTCCTATCTAGTGGAGAACATAAGAAGAAATTGTTTGTAGCTATTCTTTCCGACCGATCTATCCAAGAGTTCATACTAAAATAACACCAAGTTATTCTTTCCGATCGATCTATCAAGAGTTCGTACTAAAATTAACACCAAGTTATTCTTTCTGGTCGATCTATCAAGAGTTCATACTAAAATAACACCAAAGAAAATTCAGATTCATAATACTCAATCCAACACAAAGAACCTCAAAGAGTGCCCCAAGATTTCTACCGGAGAAACAAAAGACAAGAACGCGCATCAACCCCTATGCATAGATTACCCCAATGTCACCTCGGGAATCCGCGAGTTGAGTGCCAAAACATATCTCAAGTGAATCAATATAATACCCCATTGTCACCACGGGTATTCATATGCAAGACATTATGAAGTGCTCTCAAATCCATAAAAGTATTCAATCCGACAAAACGAAATATCAAAGGGAAAACTCAGTTCATCACAACAAGATAGAGAGGGAGAAACACCATATGCTCCAACTATATTAACAAAGCCCGCGATACATCAAGATTGTGCCATCTCAAGAACACGAGAGAGAGAGAGATTAAACACATAGCTACTGGTACAAACGCTCAGCCCCGAGGGTGGACTACTCCCTCCTCATCATGGTGGCCGCCGGGATGATGAAGATGGCCATCGGTGATGATTTCCCCCTCTGGCAGGGTGCCGGAACAGGGTCTAGATTGTCTTTTCGTGGCTACAGAGGCTTGCGGCGGCGGAACTTCTGATCTAGGGTTACCCCTAGGGTTTTTGGAATATTTGGGAATTTATAGGGAGAAGAGGCGGTGTGGGAGGCCACCGAGGTGGGTACAACCCACCAGGGCGTGCTTGGGGGCCAGGCGCACCCTGGTGGGTTGTGCCCCCATCGGGGCACCCCTCTGGTACTTCTTTGGCCCACCGGGTGTCTTATGGTCCATAAAAAATCTCCAAAAAGGTTCGCTGTGTTTGGACTCCATTTGGTACTGATTTTCTGCGCAGTAAAAAACAAGCAAAAACTGCAACTGGCATTGGGCACTATGTCAATAGTTTAGTCCCAAAAAAGATATAAAGTTGCTATAAAATGATTGTAAAACATCCAAGAATGATAATATAACAACATGGAACAAGAAAAAAATTATAGAGATGTATCAGGACGTCGCTGACGCCCGCGACTTCCAACTCTACGACCAACCCGTCAATGCTACGGGGATGGTCGCTGGCGTGGGCATGAGGATGGGAGCTAGGACGTGCACGGGTGCAACAACCGCCACATCCAGCTTGTTCAGGGCCATGTCCATGAGGCCCCATTCCTCCTTATTTTCTATCTCATCTGTCTTGGAGTCGACTTCACCAAACTGGAAGAGTAGTGGAAGATGATCCTTCTGAAGGAAATATGCCCTAGAGGCAACAATAAAGTTATTATTTATTTCCTTATTTCATGATAAATGTTTATTATTCATGCTAGAATTGTATTAACCGGAAACATAATACATGTGTGAATACATAGACAAACAGAGTGTCACTAGTATGCCTCTACTTGACTAGCTCGTTGATCAAAGATGGTTAAGTTTCCTAGCCATAGACATGAGTTGTCATTTGATTAACGGGATCACATCATTAGGAGAATGATGTGATTGACATGACCCATTCCGTTAGCTTAGCACTCGATCGTTTAAGTATGTTGCTATTGCTTTCTTCATGACTTATACATGTTCCTATGACTATGAGATTATGCAACTCCCGTTTACCGAAGGAACACTTTGTGTGCTACCAAACGTCACAACGTAACTGGGTGATTATAAAGGTGCTCTACAGGTGTCTCCGAAGGTACTTGTTGGGTTGGCGTATTTCGAGATTAGGATTTGTTACTCCGAATGTCAGAGAGGTATCTCTGGGCCCTCTCGGTAATGCACATCACTTAAGCCTTGCAAGCATTGCAACTAATGAGTTAGTTGCGGGATGATGTATTACAGAACGAGTAAAGAGACTTGCCAGTAACGAGATTGAACTAGGTATTGAGATACCGACGATCGAATATCGGGCAAGTAACATACCGATGACAAAGGGAACAACGTATGTTGTTATGCGGTCTGACCGATAAAGATCTTCGTAGAATATGTGGGAGCCAATATGAGCATCCAGGTTCCGCTATTGGCTGTTGACCGGAGACGTGTCCCGGTCATGTCTACATTGTTCTCGAACCCGTAGGGTCCGTACGCTTAAGGTTTCGATGACAGTTATATTATGAGTTTATGAGTTTTGATGTACCGAAGGAGTTCGCAGTCCCGGATGAGATCGGGGACATGACGAGGAGTCTCGAAATGGTCGAGACGTAAAGATCGATATATTGGACGACTATATCCGGACATCGAAAAGGTTCTGAGTGATTCGGGTATTTTCGGGAGTACCGGGGAGTTACGGGAATACGGGGGAAGAAGTATATGGGCCTTATTGGGCTTTAGGGGAGAGGGAGAGGCAGGCCGCGCGCCCCCCATTGACTAGTCCGAATTGGACTAGGGGGAGGGGCGGCGCCCCCTCCTTCCTTCTCTTCCCTCTTCCCCTTCCTTGTCTCCTACTCCTAATACTTGGAAGGACTCCTAGTTGGACTAGGAAAAGGGGAATCCTACTCCCGGTGGGAGTAGGACTCCCCTAGGGCGCGCCATAGAGAGGGCCGGCCCTCCCCTCCTCCACTCCTTTATATACGGGGGCAGGGGGCACCCCATGAACACACAAGTTGATCTTCGTGATCGTTCCTTAGCCGTGTGCGGTGCCCCCGTCCACCATATTCCACCTCGGTCATATCGTTGCAGTGCTTAGGCGAAGCCCTACGTCGGTAGATCATCATCATCGTCATCACGCCGTCGTGCTGACGGAACTCATCCCCGAAGATTTGCTGGATCGGAGCCCGGGGAGCGTCATGGAGCTGGACATGTGCTAAGAACTCGGAGGTGCCGGAGTAACGGTGCTTGGATCGGTCGGATCAGGAAGACGTACGACTACTTCCTCTATGTTGCGTCAATGCTTTCGCTTCGGTCTACGAGGGTACGTAGACAACACTCTCCCCTCTCGTTGCTATGCATCACCATGATCTTGCGTGTGCGTAGGAATTTTTTTGAAATTACTACGTTCCCCAACAGTGGCATCCGAGCCTAGGTTTTTATGGTTTGATGTTGTATGCACGAGTAGAACACAAATGAGTTGTGGACGATATAAGTCATACTGCCTACCAGCATGTCATACTTTGGTTCGGCGGTATTGTTGGATGAAGCGGCCCGGACCGACATTACGCGTACGCTTACGCGAGACTGGTTCTACCGCCGTGCTTTGCACACAGGTGGCTGGCGGGTGTCAGTTTCTCCAACTTTAGTTGAACCGAGTGTGGCTACGCCCGGTCCTTGCGAAGGTTAAAACAACACCAGCTTGACAAACTATCGTTGTGGTTTTGATGCGTAGGTAAGAACGGTTCTTGCTAAGCCCAGTAGCAGCCACGTAAAACTTGCAACAACAAAGTAGAGGACGTCTAACTTGTTTTTGCAGGGCATGTTGTGATGTGATATGGTCAAGACGTGATGAGATATAAGTTGTTGTATAATATGATCATGTTTTGTCGAGGTTATCGGCAACTAGCAGAAGCCTTATGGTTGTCTCTTTATTGCATAAGATGCAAGCGCCAAATAATTGCTTTACTTTATCGCTATGCGATAGCAATAGTTGCAAGAGCAATAGTTGGCGAGACAACCATGTAACGACACATTGATATAGATCAAGATGATGGAGATCATGGTGTCATGCCGGTGATAATGGAGATCATGACGATGCTTTGGAGATGGAGATCAAAGGCGCAAGATGATCATGGCCATATCATGTCACATATTTTTGATTGCATGTGATGTTTATCTTTTATACATCTTATTTTGCTTAGTTCGACGGTAGCTTTATAAGATGATCTCTCACTAATTAACAAGTTACAAGTGTTCTCCCTGAGTATGCACCGTTGCGAAAGTTCTTCGTGCTGAGACACCACGTGATGATCGGGTGTGATAGGCTCTACGTTCAAATACAACGGGTGCAAAACAGTTGCACACGCGGAATACTCAGGTTAAACTTGACGAGCCTAGCATATAACAGATATGGCCTGGAACACGGAGACCGAAAGGTCGAGCGTGAATCATATAGTAGATATGATCAACATAGTGATGTTCACCGTTGAAACTACTCCATCTCACGTGATGATCGGACATGGTTTAGTTGATATGGATCACGTGATCACTTAGAGGATTAGAGGGATGTCTATCTAAGTGGGAGTTCTTAAGTAATATGATTAATTGAACTTTAAATTTATCATGAACTTAGTCCTGGTAGTATTAGCATATCTATGTTGTAGATCAATAGCTCGCGATGTTGCTCCCTGTTTAATTTTGATATGTTCCTAGAGAATACTATGTTGAAAGATGTTAGTAGCAATGATGCGGATTGGATCCGTGATCTGAGGTTTATCCTCATTGCTGCACAAAAGAATTATGTCCTTGATGCACCGCTAGGTGACAGACCTATTGCAGGAGCAGATACAGACATTATGAACGTTTGGCTAGCTCAATATGATGACTACTTGATAGTTTAGTGCACCATGCTTAACGGCTTAGAATCGGGACTTCAAAGACGTTTTGAACGTCATGGACCATATGAGATGTTCCAGGAGTTGAAGTTAATATTTCAAGCAAATACCCGAATTGAGAGATATGAAGTCTCAAACAAGTTCTATAGCTAAAAGATGGAGGAGAATCGCTAACCTAGTGAGCAAGTGCTCAAATTGTCTGGGTACTACAATCGCTTGAATCAAGTGGGAGTTAATCTTCCAGATAAGATAGTGATTGACAGAATTCTCTAGTCACCATCACCAAGTTAGTAGAACTTCGTGATGAACTATAATATGCAAGGGATAACGGAAACAATTCCCAAGCTCTTCGTGATGCTGAAATTGACGAAGGTAGAAATCAAGAAAAACATCAAGTGTTGATGGTTAACAAGACCACTAGTTTCAAGAAAAGGGCAAAGGGAAGAAGGGGAACTTCAAGAAGAACGGCAAGCAAGTTGCTTCTCAAGTGAAGAAGCCCAAGTCTGGACCTAAGCCTGAGACTGGGTGCTTCTACTGCAAAGGGACTGGTCACTGGAAGCGGAACTGCCCCAAGTATTTGGCGGATAAGAAGGATGGCAAAGTAAACAAAGGTATATTTGATATACAGATTATTGATGTGTATTTTACTAGTGTTCATAGCAACCCCTCGGTATTTGATACTGGTTCAGTTGCTAAGAGTAGTAACTCGAAACGGGAGTTGCAGAATGAACAGAGACTAGTTAAGGGTGAAGTGACGATGTGTGTTGGAAGTGGTTCCAAAATTGATATGATCATCATCGCACACTCCCTATACTTTCGGGATTAGTGTTGAACCTAAATAAGTGTTATTTGGTGTTTGCGTTGAGCATGAATATGATTTGATCATGTTTATTGCAATACGGTTATTCATTTAAGTAAGAGAATAAATTGTTGTTCTGTTTACATGAATAAAACCTTAGATGGTTACACACCCAATGAAAATGGTTCGTTGGATCTCGATCGTAGTGATACACATATTCATGATATTGAAGCCAAAAGATGCAAAGTTAATAATGATAGTGCAACTTATTTGTGGCACCGCCGTTTAGGTCATATTGGTGTAAAGCGCATGAAGAAACTCCATGCTAATGGGATTTTGGAATCACTTGATTATGAATCACTTGATGCTTGCGCACCATGCCTTATGGGCAAGATGACTAAAACTTCGTTCTCCGGAACAATGGAGCGAGAAACTGACTTGTTGGAAATAATACATACTGATGTATGCGATCCGATGAGTGTTAAGGCTCGCGGCGGGTATCATTATTTTCTGACCTTCACAGATGATTTGAGCAGATATGAGTATATCTACTTAATGAAACACTAGTCTGAAACATTTGAAAGGTTCAAAGAATTTCAGAGTGAAGTGGAGAATCATCGTAACAAAAACAAAAGTTTCTACGATATGATCGCAGAGGTAAAATATTTGAGTTACGAGTTTGGCCTTCAATTAAAACAATGTGGAATAGTTTCACAAACTCATGCCACCTGGAACACCACAGCATAATGGTGTGTCCAAACGTCATAACCGTAGTTTATTGGATATAGTGCAATCTATGATGTTTCTTACCTTTACCACTATCGTTTTGGGGTTATGCATTAGAGACAGCTACATTCACGTTAAATAGGGCACCATCTAAATCCGTTTAGATGACACTATATGAACTGTGGTTTAGCAAGAAACCAAAGTTGTCGTTTCTTAAAGTTTGGGGTTGTGATGCTTATGTGAAAAAGTTTCATCCTGATAAGCTCAAACCCAAATCGGAGAAATGTGTCTTCATAGGATACCCAAAGGAGACAGTTGGGTACACCTTCTATCACAGATCCAAAGGCAAGACATTCGTTGCTGAGAATGGATACTTTCTAGAGAAGGAGTTTCTCTCGAAAGAAGTGAGTGGGAGGAAAGTAGAACTTGATAAGGTAATTGTACCTTCTCCCTTATTGGAAAGTAGTTCATCACAGAAATCTGTTCCTGTGACTACTACACCAATTAGTGAGGAAGCTAATGATGATGATCATGTAACTTCAGATCAAGTTACTACCGAATCTCGTAGGTAAACCAGAGTGAGATCCAAACCAGAGTGGTACGGTAATCCTGTTCTGGAAGTCATGTTACTAGACCATGACGAACTTGCGAATTATGAGGAAGCGATGATGTGCCCAGATTCCGCGAAATGGTTTGAGGGCATGAAATCTGAGATATGATCCATGTATGAGAACAAAGTATGGACTTTGATGGATTTGCCCAATGATCGACAAGCCATAGAAAATAAATGGATCTTCAAGAGGAAGACAGACGCTGATGCTAGAATTGTCGAAAAAGGTTTTCGACAAGTTCAAGGTGTTGGCTACGATGAGAGTTTCTCACTCGTATCTATGCTTAAGTCTATCTGAATCATGTTAGCAATTGCCACATTTTATGAAATCTGGCAAATGGATAAACAAAACTGCATTCCTTAATGGATTTATTAAAGAAGAGTTGTATATGATGCAACCAGAAGGTTTTGTCAATCCTAAAGGTACTAACAAAATATCAAAGCTCCAGCGATCCATCTATGGACTAGTGCAAGCATCTCGGAGTTGGAATATACGCTTTGATAAGTTGATCAAAGCATATAGTTTTATATAGACTTGCGGTGAAGCCTGTATTTACAAGAAAGTGAGTGGGAGCACTACAACATTTCTGATAAGTATATGTGAATGACATATTGTTGATTGGAAATAATGTATAATTATTCTGCAAAGCATAAAGGAGTGTTTGAAAGGAGTTTTTCAAAGAAAAACCTCGATGAAGCTGCTTACATATTGAGCATCAAGATCTATAGAGATAGATCAAGACGCTTGATAAGTTTTTTCAATGAATACATACCTTGACAAGATTTTGAAGTAGTTCAAAATGGAACAGTCAAAGAAAGAGTTCTTGCCTGTGTTACAAGGTGTGAAATTGAGTAAGACTCAAAACTCGACCACGGCACAAGATAGAAAGAGAATGAAAGTCATTCCCTATGCCTTGGCCATAGGTTCTATAAAGTATGCCATGCTGTGTACCAGATCTATTGTATACCCTACACTGATTTTGGCAAGGGAGTACAATAGTGATCTAGGAGTAGATCACTAGACAATGGTCAAAATTATCCTTAGTGGAATAAGGATATGTTTCTCGATAATGGAGGTGACAAAAGGTTCGTCGTAAAGGGTTACGTCGATGCAAGTTTTGACACTGATCTAGATGACTCTAAGTCTCAATCTGGATACATATTGAAAGTGGGAGCAATTAGCTAGAGTAGCTCCGTGCAGAGCATTGTTGACATAGAAATTTGCAAAATACATACGGATCTGAATGTGGCAGACCCGTTGACTAAACTTCTCTCACAAACAAAACATGATCACACCTTAGTACTCTTTGGGTGTTAATCACATAGCGATGTGAACTAGATTATTGACTCTAGTAGACCCTTTTGGGTGTTGGTCACATGGTGATGTGAACTATTGGTGTTAAATCACATGGCGATGTGAACTAGATTATTGACTCTAGTGCAAGTGGGAGACTGAAGGAAATATGCCCTAGAGGCAATAATAAAGTTATTATTTATTTCCTTATTTCATGATAAATGTTTATTATTCATGCTAGAATTGTATTAACCGGAAACATAATACATGTGTGAATACATAGACAAACAGAGTGTCACTAGTATGCCTCTACTTGACTAGCTCGTTGATCAAAGATGGTTAAGTTTCCTAGCCATAGACATGAGTTGTCATTTGATTAACGGGATCACATCATTAGGAGAATGATGTGATTGACATGACCCATTCCGTTAGCTTAGCACTCGATCGTTTAAGTATGTTGCTATTGCTTTCTTCATGACTTATACATGTTCCTATGACTATGAGATTATGCAACTCCCGTTTACCGAAGGAACACTTTGTGTGCTACCAAACGTCACAACGTAACTGGGTGATTATAAAGGTGCTCTACAGGTGTCTCCGAAGGTACTTGTTGGGTTGGCGTATTTCGAGATTAGGATTTGTCACTCCGAATGTCGGAGAGGTATCTCTGGGCCCTCTCGGTAATGCACATCACTTAAGCGTTGCAAGCATTGCAACTAATGAGTTAGTTGCGGGATGATGTATTACAGAACGAGTAAAGAGACTTGCCAGTAATGAGATTGAACTAGGTATTGAGATACCGACGATCGAATCTCGGGCAAGTAACATACCGATGACAAAGGGAACAACGTATGTTGTTATGCGGTCTGACCGATAAAGATCTTCGTAGAATATGTGGGAGCCAATATGAGCATCCATGTTCCGCTATTGGTTATTGACCGGAGACGTGTCTCGGTCATGTCTACATTGTTCTCGAACCCGTAGGGTCCGCACGCTTAAGGTTTCGATGACAGTTATATTATGAGTTTATGAGTTTTGATGTACCGAAGGAGTTCGCAGTCCCGGATGAGATCGGGGACATGACGAGGAGTCTCGAAATGGTCGAGACATAAAGATCGATATATTGGACGACTATATTCGGACATCGGAAAGGTTCTGAGTGATTCGGGTATTTTCGGGAGTACCGGGGAGTTACGGGAATACGGGGGAAGAAGTATATGGGCCTTATTGGGCTTTAGGGGAGAGGGAGAGGTAGGCCGCGCGCCCCCCCTAGTGACCAGTCCGAATTGGACTAGGGGGAGGGGCGGCGCCCCCTCCTTCCTTCTCTTCCCTCTTCCCCTTCCTTGTCTCCTACTCCTAATACTTGGAAGGACTCCTAGTTGGACTAGGAAAAGGGGAACCCTACTCCCGGTGGGAGTAGGGCTCCCCTAGGGCGCGCCATAGAGAGGGCCAGCCCTCCCCTCCTCCACTCCTTCATATACGGGGGCAGGGGGCACCCCATGAACACACAAGTTGATCTTCGTGATCGTTCCTTAGCCGTGTGAGGTGCCCCCCTCCACCATATTCCACCTCGGTCATATCGTTGCAGTGCTTAGGCGAAGCCCTGCATCGGTAGAACATCATCATCGTCATCACGCCGTCGTGCTGACGGAACTCATCCCCGAAGCTTTGCTGGATCGGAGCCCGGGGAGCGTTATCGAGCTGGATGTGTGCTAAGAACTCGGAGGTGCCGGAGTAACGGTGCTTGGATCGGTCGGATCGGGAAGACGTACGACTACTTCCTCTACGTTGCGTCAACGCTTCCGCTTCGGTCTACAAGGGTACATAGACAACACTCTCCCCTCTCGTTGCTATGCATCACCATGATCTTGCGTGTGTGTAGGATTTTTTTTGAAATTACTATGTTCCTTAACACCTTCTGCACCATGGCATTGGTGGAGGTCTGCGGGAGGGGAATGGGAGGTGAACAGTAAGGTCGCCCGTATTAAACAGTGGCTTGGGCGCCACTAATGGAGAGGATGCGAGGAAGGCGGGTGGCTATGGAAGTCAAAGGGCTCACTTCCAAGTGAGCCTGCGCAGCGTACAACTCACACGCTTCCCATTGAGTCTACGCATTAGAGGACAGTTTGCATGCCTCTTGGTCATCCTGCACAATAGACTGCTCGCATGCCTCTCATCTACTCAAGCAGCCGACCGCACGGAACCTCCTAGCCATTAAAAGTGTGACGCAAGGCATCACGTGAATGGTTAATAGAACACACACGATTTAAATTATACAAACATTTGAGATGTCAATGTGGCAGCTATTTGTTTCAAAATGCCTTTGATAGCTGTTACTCGAGTGTGCCTTCTCTCAAACTAGACACGAAAAATACCACATCATGTCAGGTGCCATTCCATGATAGCATGCCAAGTTTCATGAATTTCATATGAGTTTTGGATTTATTAGAATTTAAAAACAAAGTATCTCAACGCTTTGCCAGCAAGCAACGGTGCCCTGGTGTTTGAAATTCATTCCCATTTCTTGCATGTGACCTAAGCATGCACCCAAGGACACACATTTGATTTGTCAACCCACTTTTCTGCACTGGAGCATGTGCATGTAGTTCAAATTTGAATTATGCACATAAAATGCCTAGAAAACTCGGTTAATGTACAAAAATGTCCAAACGAACCCCGAGATTCCAAATTTGAACACGACACTCCTGTTGCTCTATGTTGCCACTAGGAATTTTTTTAAAACAACAAGAGGCAACGAATACCGTTTCATCCACGAATGAGGCACATTCCCTATCGGAACCATGAGGCTTGCTGTCAGAACCTTTGGTTTGTGAGAAGCTTATACCCAAACCTGCGGCAAATGGGACAATTTTTTTACCACAACATGTTGATGTCGTTCCATGATAGCATGCCAAGTTTCATGAATTTCAAACGAGTTTTGGATTACTAGAATTTAAAAACCTTGTATCTCAATGTTTGCGGCCTAGCGACGGTTGCAAGGTGTTTGACATTCATTCATATTTCTTGCATGGGACCTAAGCATGCAACCAAGGACACGCATTTGATTTTTCATCCCATTTTATATGCACTGGAGCATGTGTCTCTAGTTCAAATTTGAATTATGCACATAAATGCATAGAAAACTCAGTTAATGTATAAAAATGTCCTAACGAACCTCGAAAAATACCAAAATTTAACAGAGCACTCCTATTGTACTATGTTGACACTAGAAAAAAATTTGAAAGCAAGAAGAGGCAACGAATATCATTTCGTCCACAAAAGCGACATGTTCCCTACCGGAACCATGAGGCTTGTTGTGAGAAGCTCTGGTTTGTGAGAAGCTTATATCCAAACCTGCGCCAAATGGGACAATATTTTTACCACGACATGTTGATGCCGTTCCATGATAGCATTTCAAGTTTCATGAATTTCAGACTAGTTCTCGATTTACTAGAATTTCAAAACCATGTATCTCAATGTTAGCGGTCGAGCAACGGTGGCAAGGTGTTTGACTTCATTCTCATTTCTTGCATGTGACCTAAGCGTGCAACCAAGGACACACATTTGATTTCTCAACCCATTTTTATGCACTGGAGCATGTGCCTGTAGTTCAAATTGAATTATGCACATAAATGCCTAGAAAACTCAGTTAACGTATAAAAATGTCCAAACGAACCCCGAAAACTTCAAAAATTTAACACGACCCTCCTGCTGTTCTATGTTGACACCAGAAAAAATTTGAAAGCAATAAGAGGTGACGGATATCGTTTCGTCCACAAAGGTGACACGTTCCCTACCGGAACCATGAGGCTTCTTGTGAGAAGCTCTTATTTGTGAGAAGCTTGTACCAAAACCTGCCCTAAATGGGACAATTTTTTACCCCAACATGTTTATGCCATTCCATGATAGCATATCAAGGTTCATGAATTTCAGACGAGTTTTGGATTTACTAGAATTACAAAACCAAGAATCTCAACGTTTGCCAGCGAGCCACGGTGCCGAGGTGTTTGATATTCATACACATTTCTTGAATGGGACATAAGCATCAACCCATGGACACATATATGATTTTAGAACCCTTTTTGGTACACCGGAGCATGTGCATGTAGTTTAATTTTGAATTGTGCACCCGAAATGCCAAGAAAACCAAGTTAATGTGTAAAAATGCCCAAACGAACCCTGAATGATCCCAATTTTTTTGACGAGACACCTTAGTTGCATTTCACTGCAGATAAAAATTCTAGCATTTCAAACACCCTCCTTTGTCGTTGTGACCGAATTATGTATTTCAAATCAAGACAAAAAATCAAGTAGATCATACACAGTTTATTATCACCAACCGTGTGAGATGCAGTATAAAATATCTTGGAGCATCATTGGAGTATAATACGTATATGGCTTACGTGAGACGGTGCTTCGGTTACAGTCCACAGCCAGTGCGTCAAGCACACTAGCTCGCTCCCCAAATATCATTTCACTGTTCAATTGTCGCCGGTGAAAGATGGGGACGTGGACCCGCATCGTGAGGGAAACTTCGACGGCCAACTCCAGCGAGAGCACAGCCATAGCCGCCATGCGCGTGCCAACAAGCTATGTGACCACGACCGCAATCCGTGACCGGGCGGCCAAGGTAGCCCAAACGACCGCTATTGCTTCTCAGGTGGCGGCAGCAACATCTGCCTTGGGGATAGCAACTAGCGAGAGCAACACAACAGCTATTTGTTCCACAACGGCGGCTAATGGAGGCTGCCCACGACCATGTCGAGGCTGCCCACGCCCAGCTCCTAGTGGTCACCGCACAAATCAAATGAAGCTTCTCCAACAACGGTTGGCAACCCACGGTCGAAGGGTTGGCAATCACCGAGAGTGTTCGACTAGCTGTCCGTTCCTTTGCGGCATACCTTGCCACGATGGAGCCCGTCCAAGCCCAGATTGCAGCCGCCCACGCCCAGCTCGTGGCGGACTTTTCCAAAGAGATGGAGTATGCAGATGGCGAGATGCTTGCCGAGTATGGTGCGATGGATGCCATGGAGCCCCTTCCCCAGGAGATTGTCGAGCACGAGCTGGACATGGAGGAGGCGGCGGAGATCGACGAGCGCCAGCTGGAGTAGTACTCTTTGTTTAATTTATAGCGCCGATATTTAATTTCTTAGAATAATGTTTAGGTCAGCTAGCTCTGTTTAATTGCTGAACTTGCTCGATTAAAAAGTGTGGGTGTGCTATAGGATCCTTTGTGCTCCAAAATTATGCAATTACGTGGATGACCACTGTAACCAGGGAAATTTGGACCAAAATTTGCATGTTCAAACTCATCACGCATGGGGTAAGCTATATGAATCATTTGTGATGTTCACATATCATACACAATCTGAATAAGGGACCGTGTCTGATGCACTTTGCGCGCCATTTTCTTCACTGCACCGAGCCAAAATTTTCGTCTTCCGCAGATATCTACCTCCCCGCCCCCCTTACCAAAAGACACATTTTCCCTGTTTTCGCCTTCCTTTCCAAGTTGAAACCTTCACTCCTTGCTTGCAACATAGCCTCCTCACCGGCGACCCTCCTTCACACTGCTCGGCCTCGTCGATCCAGGAAGGTAATCCACACCCGACCCCCATCCTCCTCCTCCTTCTACATCCACTACAAAAAAATACACTTCCGTGATGATACGTGTTTGTCGCAGTAGGTCACGTTTTCTGTCATGCATGTACATCCATGACAAATTTATGACAGAATCAAGATAGTCATACCTGTGCTGTTGTAGAAGTGTTCCATGACATTACCAAAATTATCATCATGGAAGTGTCCACTTCCATGACGATAAATCGCGTGTCGCAGAAGTGCTTTCGTCAAGGGTGGCCGACACGTGGCATCCACCGTAACGGAACGCCGTTAAGCTATCGGGTCCGGTTTTGGATCCGATAACCCGTTAATAGCCCCGACCAATGGGGATTTTCCACATGTAAAATCATCATTGGCTGGAGGAAACACGTGTCGGCTCACCGTTGGGACAGATGTCATCCACTCATTGGACCCAAAGCGCCTATGATACGTCGACACGTAGCATGGCCCAACAGAGGCCCATATAGGTTAAAAAGGCCGGCCCAGTCAAAGGCCCGTAGTACTTACTCAGGTACTAGTGGGCCAGCCCAATAACGGCCTGCTTAATAAAGGCCCATTTACGGCCCGAAGCCAGATCTGGCCCGTTAATTGTTCGCCGAATATTTGGGCCCATTTACGGCCCGAAGCCAGATCTGGCCCGTTAATTTGGGCCCATTTACAGCCTAGTGACTTTCGGCCTGTTAGAGGCCCGATGTAGACATGGGCCCATTTCAGCCTGGTGTGACTTTCGGCCTGAGAATGGCCCGTGCTGCCCATGGGCCATATATGGTTTGACGGGACATCGGGCCCACTAACGGCCCGTGATAAAGGTGGCAACAGTTAAGCCCAACGTGACTTTGGGCCTGTTAAAGGCTTGTCGCATAATTCGGCCCGTTGATGTCTGTACTAAGCTTTTGGCCTCTTAAAGGCCCATGATATTAGTGGTCCAACTAAGGCCCGAGATATGTTTCGGCCTGGTAACTGCCCGTGATATAACTGGGCCCAAAAAGGCCCGGTCTACATTTCAGCCTGTTGAAGGCCCGTCGACGACTAGTGAAAATTGAGGCCCAATATGCATTTTAGCCTGCTAAAGGCCCATGGTTTCATCTGGGCTGTAATAGGCCAGTACAATATTCAGCCTGTTAATGGCCCAACGCTACCTGGGCCAAACTAGGCGCTGGGTCCACAAAAGGCCCAACTAAAATATAGGCCGGTGTAAGTTGTGGGCCTCGAGCAAAGTGTGAAGGCCCCAATGATTCGGGCCCGAGAAAGATGCAGGCCGGCCCAATTGTGGCCCGCTAAACACCAGACCTGTTAGAAGCGAATGTTTCGGCCCGGTCGACTACATCTGATTTTTTTCCAGATAGCGAATGATGGCAGTAACTAGTAGGAATTAAGAACAAACCTACTCTATACAATAAAGAAATTACTGCATAGTAACTAAGAATAAACCTACACTATACAATAAAGGATTTATGGTATATTACATCCACTAGGCATCGAAGTTTGCCACTAGTGATCATAACGCGCAACGAAGAAGTAGATTACAAAAACTGGGCACCATTGCAGCGTAACAAAATAATACTGAACCAAGACCACTTCCAAGACAGTTCAAGAAAGGTTAGCCTTGCGCGGGAACTGCTGCGCAAGCTGCTGAGAAAGGCTGTGAGACCAACCTAGCATGTCGGTCATAGCTTCCAGGTGTAGATGTTTACGATGAGGTTCTCATTGGTGTTCTCCACAATCTTTCTTAGAGATAGGACTTCAAGTCGAAGTTGAGTTGCAGAATGCCTTTCTGCTAGAACTTGGGACTAAAGAAGTCGAACTAATTTAGACAACGAATTCTGTGAGCTTCTCTGACTGCTAGTCTCAAGTAACTTGAACACTGCATCTAGACAAGACTTTGGGGTTGTCTCGCTATCTTCAAGATGTTTTGTCTTCTTTGCTGCAATATATGTTGGGTTTGTCTCACAGCCGTCAGCAGACTTGTGCATGACATCAGGCATATCACCCTGAAACAAAGCAGAGAGATGACATGTTTTGCATGTGTATAAACAAAGATGATAACTGTGCTGTCAATCCCATCCAATTTCAAATTAGAAAATAAAGAGTAAGTTCAAAATATTAATAGCATAATTTGGCATTGTTCATAATGCGGGGAGCTTCACCACACTATTGGATTACCATGTCAACATAACAAGCATAGATGAAGGGCAAAGAAAATCATTGTATCTATTTTGGTTAATGTGCATGGCATGTTGTTCATATCATCAGCCACATCAGTAAGATAAAATAGGAGATGACAAGGTGCAAACGTGGGCTGCTTCACCACACACTGGATTATAGATCCACAAAAACAAGCATACATATAGGGAGTATTGAGTAATGTGCATGGTAAGAATAAGGAATTTGGTTTTACAAGTAAAACTTAGAACTTACGGTTCTTGCGAACATGCATTTTGGTAGAAACAACAAACTAAACAGCAGTAAACGATAGGGAGTATGAGCAAATTAAACATTAGTTGAGGATAAAGGCTTTAGAAGGACTGACTTACATTAACAGTTAACACCGACTTTATAATGCCCTTCTACATGTCAAGGGAAGGATAACTCAAGAATTTCAGCACATAATCTTCTTCATAAGCATTGCCTGTACTCTACATTTTGTAGAGAGTAATTATAGATATGATAATACTGGAAGGGATAGAGGATAATGAAGATAAGATGCAGATTGATGCTACATAATCAACTACCAATCCCTGGAAGTACAAGCATTACAGGAAAAAATGTACTGACAAGAGCAATGGGCTACACTTCTGCACTGGCATTGTCTGTGTATTCTACTTTTTGCTAAGATTAAATATAGATCTGATCTTTTTTAGTAAATGGCGGGCGAGGGAGATAAGATGCAGAATGCTACACAATGAACCAATCCCTCTTCCCATAATACAAGAGTGTTTTGAACACTGGTGTACTGTACAAAATGTTCTTATATTATGGGACAGAGTGAGTAGCTGTTAATGTAAGTACAGTGATAGACAATGTTCAGTCCTTACAAGAGGACTGCAGAGATAAACCTCTTCAAAAAAACATTGGGTTGATTCTAAATTTATGTAAGAGTCCATACGGATCTTATAATGTCCACCAAATGGACGATAACAAGGCTAACATGTGCAGTGATGCTACATAATCAAACAACTATGAAAGTAAGTATGGTCATACAGGACAAGAGGTACTCACAAGAGCAATGCAGTGTGCAGTATAGTTGCGAGATTCTGTGGTCCCTTGAGAATGAATGTTCTTCTGCTAACAATTTTCATACAAGTGAGACGTTAAGGCAAATGCAGAAATGTAGCTCAAATTTTGATGTGATATCATAGATAGTACCTTATGCTACAGCCGAGACCAATGTGTAACAAGATTATTCCAGTCATCGTCGGATAAATGTAGGACCGGAGACTTCACAGAAATTTCATTTAGAGGCTTGCCATCAAAGTGCGCTTGCCTCAGGTAGGAACGATACTTCATCAACGAGTGCTTGAAAAGCGCAACCAACCCTTGCTCGTCTTCACAATCTAGTTTGGTCCTCACCTATTTAAAAGAATGAAATCTTGTGTCTTCTATCAGCAGAAACATATGCAGTAATGACCATGAATAACATTAGTACATTACTTACGTGTAAGTTGTGGAGGAAGACTAGAAATTGTTCTGTGTCTGCGGCATAATCTTTCCATGAAGGAAAGATGCGCACAAAGTTCCTGACAACAATATAAGCTTTGTCTTCTAAACTGGGAAGAAATGGAATAGGGGTCCTATTTGCTGCAATTGGGGCTCTCTCTGGTTCGAAAAGGGATTTGGCAACTGGATTTGGTGTACTCTTTGTTGGAATAGGGGTTTTGCGTCGTAGAGCTGGTGCTATGTCAACTGGCATAATCATAATGTTTGCTGCAGTTGGGGTCTGCTGAGTTGGGGCATCAGAAATGACCAGTGTAGTAGGGCTAGATTCTGCTAGAGTTGGGGTGTTTTGTGGGTCAGGTGATATTGCAACTACACCTAATGGGCTATTTGATTTATCAGGTGCCACTACCTTTTCCAAATACTTTTCTTGTGCTCCTCCACAATCAACAATCGCCCTCTTCCTTTTGAACTTATGATATGATACACAAGAGCAACATTTGAATGGATAAATATGGTATGATGACAGATGGAATATGTACTAAAAATGGATAGGCAGGGCGTATTCACATACACGATGTGTAAACTAAGCTAATGGCAGTTCAACAAAGTAGAAGCAATGCAAAGCATCAGTTGCAAGATATGTGCGACAAATATAACCTTGGAAAGTTAGAGCAAGCACCTTGATGGGTGAATAAGATAGGGAATCTTCCTCTGACTCCTCCACTAGGGAGTTACATTGACTTAGGTCTCCCTCTAGCTCAGAATCACAGTTAGGATCATCTTCTGAGCATGAATCTGTAGCTGGAGAGCGTTTGCATTGCATTGCATCCAGACTTGATTTTAGTCCCTTAATGCCAAGTTTGACAGCCATGGCATTTTTCTGCTTTATTCTTTTCATGCGCGCAAGATGATAATCATTATGATGCTGTTCAGAATCTGAGATTCATGAAAACATAAAAAGTAGTCAGATTATCTATGGAATGCATTGCGGATTCAACTCGAAGAGTGTCTCCCTATAAACCCCTGCATATGCAAAGTTCACCCCCAACCGTGCTGACCAGACCACACACAGAAATACAAACCCCCTATGTCCCTATAACAGGCAGACACACATTTCAAAACTGAAGTAGGAACATTAGAATCATATGAAATTCGTATTTGAACAAATAAACTAAGGAATTATGAGTGGCATAACGTTTAGCTTCAAGGGTGGAGTGTTGGTAGTGCGACACAAAGCAAGTAGGCAGATTGTATTCCATGTAAAAGATCAAAGACTATGTAAAAGCTGTAAATGACACTTTCTTTCTATACAATGCGGTGTTCGTTGCCCACACATGATGGAAGCGATCACATAGAGAAATACTATTCACTCATGTCTACGGTTGCAGTATTTAGAAACAGGGTGGTCCATCCTAAAAGAATATTGACAACAAATATGACAAGGCAAGCATAGATGTAGTGAATCAATCATTTACTTGTGAGCTTACTAGGACAAGTATGCAGAATTATAACTGCAGTAAGAGGCCGTCCAAAATCTGAATCAAGTAGTTTGTCTAGCACTTATTGTTTGCAACTAATCGACGTGAATAATTGGATATTATATCGAATGAGTAAGAAAGACAAGTAAAATTGTCAACAAACCTGGCTTGCAGTAGTAATCTGGGTCAATGTCACTACGACCAACAATCCAAAATGACTAGTGTCTGTTCCTAGGGCCGGAATTTTGAAAACCCTGTGAACTTTATAGGTACTAAAGATTACCGAAATACATCTGAACCATTAAGTGTAGGTAGCACTAAGCACACAACAAACCCTAATGATAGTCCTGCCTAATGAGTAATGAATCAATTAGAAAATGGGTGATGAGGAGTGGATGCTGAGTGTTGAGGACTTATCTCAGGATAAATCGGGTTGGCTTAATGGGTGCTGCACGCCTGAGCCCTGAACAGACTGGGAAGGTAGGCACGGCGGCGCGCCCGGGCAGCGGTGACGCTATTGGGCGAGCGACTCCTAACCTCCTATTAGTCTGGCATCTCCTCCTAGAGTCATGCCATCCGGGGACGGCAAGTCGCCGGCGAGGCAGGCGGCTGGGGGCGAGTAGAGATCGAAAGTGCACAGCAGAACAGAGGGGAATCAGGGCCTGGGATGACCCAAAATCCCAAGGTGGGCCGGCCCACCGTGGGCACCCTGTAGAGATACACACCCGAGCGGCGAACATGCATTTCCGAAACTAATTTAGGAACATTTAGTTGACCAATTAAATGAATCTATTTTAATAATATTAGATTCGTATTTGAACAACTATGCTTGTTTAGCTTGATGGGTCGAGCAGTGCTATTATATGACACGAAGCACGTATTCTGATCATATAGTGATCATAAAAGGGGTAAACTGGAGAAATGATATTTAGCAGCCATTATTTGCTTCGAACTAAGAACTAAATTCTAAGAGCTGAAAAGAAAGTAGAGTAACCAAGTTCAGATCTACTTTCTGCTTGAGATCAAAAAGTTGAGGAGATATGAAGTACCACCTCTCTTTAGGCGCCGTGTAGGCATCGGGGGTGTGATGGCTGTCGGTGGCGTTGAAGCAGATCTGCGATGGTAGATGGGTGCATCGGGGGATAAGTCCCGTTGCAGTGGAAGAGAAGGTCGTGTGAGTGGCCCCGACAAAGAGGATGACGACGCCGATGAAGCGAGAGGACGTGATGCAAGGCTCTTGGTCCATCACCATGGATGAGAAACGTCCATATCTAGCAGTGGACGACGCAGTCTTGGTAGGCGCTCCAGCATGGTGGTGGACAGTGGCGATGGATGTGGTGGAGGACGGCGGCGATGGATGTGGTGGAGGACGGCGGCGGTGGATGGGGTGGCGGACGGAGGCTGGTGTGGGGATGGTGTTCTAGCGCGGACGGTGTATGATTGGGAAAATGGAGGGAGAGGTACGGGGAACCATGTTTTTGGGACGCGCCTGTCTGAAATATGGGAAAGTTACGAACTTAGCCCTCGTTTAAAATTTGGACGTCTCGTCAGTTGGGGATACGACGGTAATCTTGCATCTCGCCAATATTTGCCCAGAGCGATTTCAGGCGAGGAGAGCGTGGTTGGCGCCCATGGTTGGCTCCCATGGTGTATGAACAGGGCTGACAGGTAGGGCGGTTGTGTCACGTCTGAGGGAAGTTACAAACCTGCCCCTATTGAAAATATTTGCCTACATCGATTTCGGCCGAGTCGAGTTTGTTTTGCCGCCCACCGTGTATGAATGGGGAAATGGAGGGAGAAACATAGGTCTTTCGAACAAGCTTGAATCAAATGTGTTTTGCCTCCCATGTTTGGCGCCCACCATGTCGAAATGGGCTCAGAGGCGGTCGTGTCACGTCTAATTGAAGTTACTATCTACCCCTATTTAGAGTAGTGGAAATCGGGCCGATGGACTGTCCATGTAATGGGTAGACAGTAATTTCCATCTGCCAAACACTTGGCTTCGGGCAGCCGATGTGGGAGTGGACATTTTCCCGCTTCTTTTGAATTTTGGGACAATAAGCATCCACGTTTACCCTGGCAACTAAATTCGAGTCCATTTTGTATTCCTATACGAATCTTTATAAATCATTCTATGTGTTTTTATATATCCTCAAAAGGACGACAAAGATGTATTCCGCTGTCATATATGAATATGGTTTACAAATGCCGATACTCAAATTCAGAAGCTAGAATCCAATTTAAGGTGAATTCGAATATTTGGAACACTTCATGTCCAACTCAAATGTCACACGTAGCATAATGTGTACTCCCATTTAGATATGTACACAAGCGATGTATCAAGATTCAAATACCGAGTCAATCAACCAAGAATGTACAGAACTAACAGACATATAAACACTTATAGAGTATATGGATCAATAATATCAACTAACATACATAAGCCAGGCCGATGTACTTTTCTTTGCCACAACAACATCCTTTTTCTAGCCAAGCTACTAGAACATCTTGGCCTTTACGATGCGTGCCACTTATGGTCCATCTATACTACTATTATTGCTGAACACATTCAGCCCGATTGGCATATTTGTAGGTCTGGCACAACAATCAAAATGAAATGTCTTCGAGTCTTATCAATTAATATAGACTTGTGCTCAAATAAAATTACAAACCAAAAAACAAAAAACAATTATTACATGATCTCTAAAACAAATGGTTTGATTGATTACATGAACAAACAACATAAAGGTTATTCAATGATGGAAAGAACATTTCACCTATGATTTACCAACTGGGAATTTAATTTCCTTTTTCCCTTCAGGACCTTAACAATGTGGTCAGTCTTAGCTTGCTTTGTTTTGAAATCCACCAAATATTTAATTGTTGTCTTGAGTACTGCTACTGATTGTGCTGTTTGCTTCCTCAACATGTCAACTTCATCTCTAAGTGCAGAAGCAGAATCTCTTTCTACCACTAGTTTAGCCTCTAGAGCATCAGCAGTTGGCAATTCATAATGCACGATTGGGCCGGTGCCACTGCTGTGGGATGATACAACGTCCATGGGGACCTCGCTCTTTGATCTTGGGCTAACCTGTTTTGCCATTAAAGTTCCGGTTGGATTCAGAAAAGTTGAAGTTAGCAAAACATCTCAACTGGGAGTTATAACAGCAAACCAGTTAAACAAACGAGGAATTAAAGAGTTTCAATTCGATGCTGAAAAGTAGTTATTAACATCATTGTAACCCGTTGTTGCAGCAGCAAAGCAGTTAAACAAACAAGTGTCTATTTAAGTTCAGGCAAACAGGAAATTCTCAACAGTAAGTATCAAACACATAGATAGGCATAGTCCATAATAGGATTAACAGGCTGTGGCATTATGTAATCAGTAGCAATCTAAATTAAGCCAAGCAACGTAATTGAACAATTTTGCAATAAGTGGCTAACTAAAATTCCGAGAAGCAGGTAACTGAACTTATGCTAGTTCTTTGTACAGGCACACTATAACTTCTTTTTCGCTTAGGAGGTTGTACGGAGGAGTCCATGGCATCAATTGCTTGGATACGCAGTCCCAATACTTCTTTCTTCCCACACTGCATTGGTAAGTCGAATGGTTAATCTGGTATGATGGTGCGTCCTTGATATGTTATATGAGGACATGTAGTCATACTAGTTGTAGCCACACACATCACACTGTCTTTTACTGTATATTTCATGCGATTACTTTTGGCATATCGAGATCTAAGCAATCCACAATAGGATGAAAAGACTAGCATCCTTCACATTATTGGCGAACTCAGTTCATAGAAAGAAGCAATTCAACCATTCCGTGGGTAAATCAAAAGCGCCACTGGAATATTTTTCACTACCCCTATCATACACGCAAAAAGGGGCGACGCCACCATAGGGGCTGGTATGGGCGGCCGCCTTGGGTGGCTCAAAAGTGTGCACCTAGTTTGAGTCGTCCAGGTTGGCCCAGGCTAGTTTTGTTCATCCCAACGCACGAGCATGCAATGTAAAAAATGAAGAAAAATGTTTCAATTTGGATAGGACAATAACATAAGTGCAAGGCATGCCCTATAGCAGGCTCGCGGCCCAAACGAGCGCCTCCCATATCGATCGACAGCAGGAAAAATCCCAATTCATCCGCTCCAGCCTCCAGTCTGGGTCGCTGCTAACCTAGCCGCCGCTGGACAGACCGACACAGCACTTCCTCACGCCCTCGTTGGAGGGCGGTCTTCGGGATTCAAGCGAACGGAAGGACAAGAAGATGAAGATCCAACCCTGGGTGTAGCCTGCGTGGGAGGCAGTGGCGGCAGCACGGGCATGGCATCGAGCTTGCGCAAACGGACAGTCGAAGCTTGCAAGAGTAGCATGCGCAACGAGTAGGTACATCACATCCCTGATTATATCTAATTCAACTCTTCAATTGATGGCCAATAGTTAAACCTGACGGTGTTGTAAAACTGCTTGTATGTAGGGAATCTGTGAGAAAATGAAACCAATTTCTACTTATTTTATAACTCCCCCAATCAATACTGAACTGACTGAATCTGATGTATCTAATCAAGTTTCCGATGCAAACATCCACTCTCATGTTGTTCTTGAGCCTGAAGTGTCTAATGAACAGACTGCTAATGAAGGATTTGATGCAAACATTTTACATGCTCCTGGTGATGAACATATAGTGTCTAATGAGGCATCCAATGCAAGCATTTTGCAAGCTCCCATTGAAGGATTTAGTGTCTAATGATGATCTGCTATGTTGAGAGAGACATAGAGATTTGCAGGCATTGATGACAAGTAAATTATAGTGCATTTTCATGGATTGAGGAAACGTCGTGGCCATCTACTAGAAAGTCCTCGTATCATGACAACGTAGCATAAATACTTTTCTAATCTGCTGTTTGAAATTATTGCCATACTTGTGTAGGATAGATATACTGATATGCAGTTTGCGCACTGGTTATAGGTGCAATTACACTTCGATATTTTCAGCCAGAAAACGAATAATTCAAGCAGGTACAGACCATGTTTGTAGTCATTGTACACCATGTTGCATTTTGTGCTTTTTGGTGCTTGCATCATTTAGTGTTTATAATCTGAACTACTTTGGATCATTAGCTGGTTTTCAAAGTGCATGTAGCTTCACATTTCTCAAGTTATGTTGATTTCCGGAGTGCAAGTGCCTTTGTATTTTTTAAGTTAAATGTTCGCCCCTGGTAACTTGAATTCGTGGATCCGCCACTGCACACAAATCATACACGAATGCCTGTACGAATTAAATGAAATGCAGGGACTTACGCTAGCTCGTTGTATAGGCTCACTGTAGCTCTACTTGCGCTTGGGATGTTCCATGTACAAGTCCATGTTACCACTTGCTTGGATGTGCAGGCCTTGTGCTCCTTGCATCCCCCTCTGCATTTTTGACACAGTGAATGGCTGATAAAATAAGAGGAATCGACCTTGCTGTTGCACCGGAGGACAGATTCTTACAAGGTTATACGGGTGTGCAGGATGTGTACCAGATCCCGTAGCACCGTCATGCTTCGCTAAAAAATGGATTTGCTTGTTTCAGATGATATCTCCAGAAGAAATAAGAGTAAAAGTCAGAGTTGGATATGCGTGTAAGCTAAGAGAGCAGTGAAAGGATATCCAAACATCGTTGGAACAGTGCACAAGGGAGTGATGTGTGGATACCAAGTTCGGGCTGGCGTTTGGGCATGCTCGCCTAGCTAGAGTGCGGGTCACTTCAGAGCCGTTGAGGGTGATGCGCTGGCATTGGCTGGCCGCGCACGGATGCAGATCTTGAGTGGCAGCATAGCGCTACAATGCGGTGGATGAGACCATTGGTGAAGCCCCAGCAGCCTCGGGGGGCGGAGGCACAACGATGTGCTCGGTGAAGTAGCCCCGGTGAGCTGGGAGACGGCATCGGTGAAGCGCACCTGATGCGGTGGAATTCGGTGTCTGTGAGGCACGTCGGTTGCGGCGGCCGACGTCGTCGGTGGACCACCCGGTGCGGTGGACGAGGGCGTAGATGAGGTAGCTCCGGTGCGGTGGTGAAGCGCGACCGTCGTCTTCGTCGTCAGGCACAGAGGTGGGGAAAGAGACGAGACGAGGGGCGATTCAAACTTTGCTTGGGTTTGCGGCGAATTAGGGATTTGAGCAATCTGGGCGCGGAAGGGGACGGTGGAGAAGGGGGATTTTGCAGGGCTGGAAATGGGCCCCCTAGATATTTCAATCCGAAACATGGAAGCACGAAATTATTTTGTCGTCGTACTTTTTTTGGGGGGGGGGAGGGGGAGGGAGGGAGGGGCGTGGGTGGCTGGGTGCTAAGCGTCTGTCCGACACATGCGACCACCACAACACGACCCTGGTCTGCCTGGTGCGCCCACATTTGAGAATGCAAACGAATCTTCTTTCATTTGCAAACGAATATGTATGTATTACCATGCCCATGTTTTCCTTGCAATAATTAGTCAATGGAAACGATATACTATAAATTAATTAATGAGGTGTTATTTGAAAAAAATCGAAACGGTATCCACGGTATCCATGCTAACGTGGATTAGAGTGTGTGTCACATAATTAGTTATTTGAATTAGAGTGTGTGTCACATAGCGATCCCCAATTCTAACGTGGATTTCGCATTTCACTATATCCACGCTACTTTTTTAATACAAATTCATATGTATATGATGAACACCATGGTAGTGAGAAAACTTTTGGATGGATTCAAACATATGACCTGCAAAAGAGCACAACAAATCGAGTCAATGCCAACTTTCCGAAACCTAGTATGGCGGGAATTCGAAATAATTACCCATATGCATGGTCCTCAGTTCAAATCTTACAATGTACACCGAATTGAAACATCGATATTAAATCTCGTACTATCTACATTCAAATGTTGTTTTTAGCCCCCGCCCGCACACACGCTACGTACATCCTGTATCGGTCAATCTTCCTCTCCTAACCACCTTATGAGGCTATCGGTTTCCAAAACACATCCATTCTTTCTCTCCATGTTTCGATCTCTAACTCTCTCAACTACACAACCCCCCTTTTTCCACTCTGTTACGAAATGTATTTACCTCACACACCCGCCATTGCACCCCATGCCGAGCTCTCTCTCTCTCCCTCCCCCTCTCACCCTCTCGCGCGAAATACATGCATTGCCTATCTAGCCCCCCAACCTCTCGTGCGCACGCACACACGTTGTCTATCTAGGTCACTCCCTCGAGACTGTCTCACTCTTTCTTCCGCACAGCGGGCCACACTCGCTCAGTCTCGCTCTCTTTATCTGAGTCTCGTTTAACCTCGTTTTCTTTCACACACAAATGATATATCTCCCTGTTCGGGCCTCGATCCACACACTCTATACTCTCTCACGTAGATTGTCTATCTAGGTCATTCCATCGAAGCCGCCCCCACTCTTTCGACCTCATGGCGGGCCACGCTCTCTCTCTCTCTCTCTCTCTCTTTGTATGTCTCGATTGACCTCGCTCTTTCTCGGACAAAAATGATATATCACCATGTTTGAGCCCAATTCGACTTATTCACATTATATACTCTCTCACGCACATTGTCTATCTAGGTCACTCTCTCCAACCCATCTCACTCTTTCGATCACATGACGACCCTATGTGATTGATTGACCTTGCTTCCTCCCACGCACAAAATATATCTACATGTCTGTGACTGGATCATCTCTCAAGCTCTATCTTACAGCCCTCACCCTTGCCAAAAGCTCAATCGGACAATATCTCTCCAGAGCATATATATTTATTCAATGAATGTCGGACCACACCCACTTTGTCTCTCTATCTATATGTCTCTCGATTAACCTCGCTTTCTCACGCCGTATCTTCCACACATTGAAGCTACCTCTCCATCCCTCACAAAGCCGGAGCTATTTACATTGCAAGGGGCACTCCAACCTTGGATTAATTTGTGTAGGCATTTATTCCGGTCGGTTTAGATTATATTTTCGTAGCATTTGGCCCACAACTACTCAAAACACCGTTGCAACCCCCGCAACTCCCCTAGTTGATTTCCCTCTGGCTCGGTCATCGCTCTCTCGCACGTCCTTTCTGGCCTTCAACGTCGCACCATGGTATTATTGCAAAAAACTCAGTTGTTCTCTTTAACTATTATAAATAAGCTACAAAACTACGCACCGATAGTCCACTTGGAATGGAACAAATTTTGATCCACAAATTGAAGTGCTACAAACTACACACCGAGGGGCCCACATGTCATGAAACAAATTTGGACCCATATACAAGTTAAAGAATAAAGGACGAGGATCGAACATGCGACCAGGGCCTTCAAGCCGCACATCAATAGGCAACATACGTAGACCAACAATGTTTGTTGTACCTCCCTTTGTTCACATAATGTTTTTATATTACCACAACCTATTTAATTGATAACATGTAGTATTATTTTTAGTACTATTCGCCTTCACTTACTGGTGGGTTCCATGTGTGCTCTCTCTCTCCTCCCCTTCTGCGTTTAGACGCACGGGCAAACACTAAGAACTCGCGGGCGATGTTGCCGTTGACCATATCTGGACGCGTTCACAAGTTATGACACCAGTTTCACGTGCTAGCAGCACTAGTCAGTGTGTACGTCAATGCACGTTAATTTTGAAGTATATTAAGGGCATGCGAATATTAAGTAGGATATTATTTACGTGTTATTATGTGATTAGCACTATTTTTGGCATGAAATTAACTGCACGCTAAACGTGTTGAGCGCTCGATATTGAAGCAGTCTAGGTCGTTGGATGACAAGGAATACATGTGGCTTGATGACGTTTTATATTTAATTTGATACGGCTCTAGCAGAACATTCAATCAATCAAACCATAGATTTTGTTTAGTCTGACTCCGACTTTAAGTTATATGACGATCGATCTAAAATAAACGAAAATGATAAACATTTGGATTTTAAGCATGGCAATCCGAACGTTTTTTATTTCAAATTTAGATTACGCGGCGGCGGCGGGGCGTCTTGCGGTGGGAAGCGGCTCCTCTACTGTGCTCTGTGTGTCATCGGGCCACTGATCGACGGCGACGGCGGTGCCTTGCGCCGTTGTTGGCGTACTCCTGGACGTTGGCCTAGCTTCAAGGAAGGCTAAAATGTTCTGGACTTGAGAGCGAGTCAACTGGCGGGAGGAGGCGACTGGTGTTGGTGCAAGGAAGCGGTTGACCGCGGCCATCCATGCCGCTGAGGGGGGCACTGGCACCCGCGGAGGGACAAGCGCTGCCAACGGCGCGGCGGAGACATTCGTGTGCACGGGCACCGGCACGGGCGCGCACGTCAGTGCACGCGCAGGCGCATGCGCTGGCAGGTGCACAGGCACCAGCACGGGCGTGCACGTCAGTGCACGCGCAGGCGCATGCGCTGGCCGGTGCACGGGCGCGTGAAAGTCGACGGGGACCTCGTGGAACCCCGTGGCATCAAGCTCGGCGACAATGTGCGGCTCCCAGCCCATCAATGCCACGGGGATGGGCGCTGGTGCAGTCGGGGCGACGGGAGCCGGAACGGGAGTGGGGACAGGCGCGACGTCTTCCCGCAAGGCCAGTTCAAGCTCGTCCCAAAGCGCCTTATGTTCTTGAGACTCCGGCTGGGTGTCTTCCTCAGGAAACTGGAAGACTAAGGGCAGACCATCGTGATGCGGCATGGCATATGTTTAGGTCATGCTGGTTGGAGGTAGACGACAGGAGAATCGGAGAGGAAGAGAGAAGATTGTAGCGATACCGGGTAGTGCGGGGTTCATTTTAAATTGTGGCGCGGGCGACATTAAAAGTGGGAGTAGTTGGGACGAAGGTGGGTGGCGGAGCCTGGTCAAAGGGCTCGCCTCCCGGTGAGCCTGCACAGCGGTTTGCTCGCACGCCTCCCTGTCAGCCGCCGCAGAGGTCTGCTTGCACGCCTCCCGTCGACTCAGACGCTTGCTCGGACGACACCTGCCGATGAGAAGCGGGACTCGTGGCGGCACGTAAATGCCCACGGTTTCAATAGTGAAAGCGTTCGCCTTAACGTGACAGGTCTTTGTTCCAAAATACCTTGGCTCTTCATTTATGCAACTTGTCATAAGCAGCTTGTCTTAAATTGAAGAAAAAAATTACGAAGTAATATTTGTGCCATATCACGTGACCATGCTCAGTTTCAAGAATTTATGGTCACTTTTGGATTTTCTGAAATTTAAGATCCAGGATTCGAAACAATATCATAACCTGCATCATGCAATAAATTTTCAAGCCACACATTTGTCCTGTTGTATTTCTTAAGGAAGGATTTGGTCAAACATTTTGCTTAGTTAGACTTCAGACAAGTTATATATGCAGAGCAAAAGGAGTGTCATAATTATCGTCATAGAAGTGTCATAAGTATGCCATAAATTTTTTTCGTTCGGCCCAAAATGTCACGTATGTGTCTTTTTTTTGTAGTGATCCCACATGGCTCGACCGCCGGCGCAACACCTTCCACCCAAATCACCAACCCCCGGCCCAAATAAGCGACGCCCTAAGCCATGGTGCACGTAGTATAGCTAGGAGTTCAAGGAGCATTTGGCAGCAGAGAAGCAAATCGCGGCCGCACGCACGAATGAGGTCGCTATGGCTGCCATTCATGCCGACCCCTAGATCTGGGAGGAGCACCTCGCTGTCGACGCCTCATGCGCCGATGCCGCGACACAGTTGGCTGCTTTAAATGACAGTTCATGGCGTTTTCTCGAGAACACCATCAATGCCTTCGACGAAGACTATGAGGTGTTTCTCAGTGTGCCCGTGCTTACCTCAACTCGAGAGCCAGCAGGTTGGTGCCCAGAGCGGCTCAGGCAACTCACCACTACTAGGAGGGCACCCTCGATGTGGAGGCCTCGCCCTCTTCCATGTCCAAGGAGCCAATCATCATCGATATCTCCGACGATGAGGAGTAGCTTGTCTTATTAGCTCACTATAAGGACCTATGTTCAGTTAGCTAGCTACGCCGGCTAAGCATGCTTGGTTTACCCATTGCATGTGCTGCTCATGTCTTTCCTTAACAAATTCTAGTGAATTTTCCTATGTACTTTTACCATGCAATCTGTCCTCTAGTGTATATGTTTTATATGTCTGGACTATTCTGTTACCCGTAAACCCTAAACCCTATATATATATATATATGATATATATAGGGCTGGACTATTCTGTTACCCGTAACAGAATGATATTCTGTTACCTCCGGCCCTATATAGGCGCGACACGCCTACACCGTAGAATCCACCTGAGCCAGCCCGAACCCAACCCGATTTCTTCCGTCGGAGGCAGCCGTCGCGGGCGAGCGAGCGACGGCGGCAGCCGGAGCGAGGGAGCACACGGCGCCGTGACTTGCCGATGACGGATCCACCGCCGCCATCCCCTTCCTCGGTGACGGCTCCTTCGCCGGGCCATGATCCGCGCCAGCCGCCTCCCCTCCCTCGTCGGGGCTCCTTCGCCGGGGACGTGATCCCCGCCAGCCGCCCCGCTTCGTCGCCGGGGCTCCTTCGTCGGGGCCGTGATCCCCGCCAGCCGCCTTCCTCCCTCGTCGGGCTCCTTCGCCGGGACCGTGATCCGCGCCTCCTGTTGATACGTCTCCAACGTATCTATATATTTTTGTTGCTTCATGCTATATTGTCGGCGTTCTGGGAACGGGGGTCCCCAGACTTGCCTGCCTGCGGCCTGCGGCGTGGCTCAAGGGGGCCCAGCACGACCCATCTTCATCAACACAGACCCAAGACCCTCGCGAGGGACCAAGCCTTGCGGGGCGGACGACACGGAGCTTCCTCAGGCGTGGCCTCATCAAGCTGGCTCGCGAGGAGGTGGAGAGATCAAGGCGGGGTACCTCATGAGGTGTCCATGACGCAAGCCATGACGACCAAGGGCGCCAGGCGGGCGCCAGCCCGCGCAGTGTCCTCCTTTCCTCTTTGGTGCAAAGGGAGCCAGCACAGGCGGGAGGATCAAGCAAAGGCACCCGTTTTGGTGCAACGAGACAAGACCAGTCCAACAGAAGGAAGGAAGTCATTGTGGAGCCCAAGCCAGCGTCACCACCAGAGCTTTTGGTAGGCGAGGACCAACTTTAGTCAGGATAAGTGTACCAGATGTTCCCCTTCAAAGTGGCCAATTGTTGGCGCCCTTCCCGCTCAATATTTGGGAAGAGGCCCAGGGCCTTTGCCTATAAATAGGACTAGCCACCCCCAGGGTAGAGAGGGGGGCACCGAGAAATCTAATCAGCTAGGATCCAGAGAGAGAGAGAGAGAGAGAGAGAGAGAGAGAGAGAGAGAAGGGCGACTGAGCTCCTCCTTGCAGTTCATCGCCCCGGCCAAGAGCAGACCCTCGCGAGGCTGTTCTTCCTTGTATTGTTCATCATCAGCCCAAGAGGCAATCCACCACACCACCATACTGGAGTAGGGTATTACACCACATCGGTGGCCCGGACCAGTATAGACCTTGTGTCTCTTGTGTTGTTCTTATTGTAGCTTAGATCCTTGCGAGGCGGATGGGTACAGGTAGGTAGGAAGCGTAATCTCCGCGCGCACCCCAGAGTTCGAACCTTAAGGGTCTGCCGGAACCCGAAATCCGACATTTGGCGTGCCAGGTAGGGGTGCGCCGAAATCCACCTTCTACCGCTTCGTGCCCCGTCGCGTCGTCATCACCATGTCTGGCTACCAGGCGGGCAACCCAGATCCATGGGCGGCATGGCCCGCCCGCACAGAGCTGCTCGCCTCGGGCGACCCCGTGCCCCAGGCAGCTCGCGGTCTGCAGGGCGCTGCGGGCTGCGGGCGACGCGGACAGGCTTCGACAGCTCTCACGCTGCGGCAGGCGCGATCGGCAGCAAGGGCCTCCAATCACGCCGCGGCCATGACATCGTACACCCGCCGGGAGCAGGCGAACTCTAGGGCCGCGCTCACGATGGCCCGAGAGCTGCTGTAGTGCAGGCTGCTGGAGGGCGGCCACGACATGCTGCTGGAGCGGGTGGCGGAGCCCCTGGGCTTCGCCGCCTTGGGGGCGCACCCCTTCTGCACCCAGCTCCCATCTCAAATGTCGGGACCCCGATCCTAAGTCACACCGATCTAGCATGTATCACATCATATCACTTTGCGGCCTCACGCACGGTATTCCCACGGGTGCCACCTTACCTGGCCCGGGACCGTTTGCGCCTTTTGGCTCACGTATATGATAGTGTCGCTAGCATCCATATGACAGAGAACCCGGGCCGACATGGCTAGTCGTGAACCCAAAGCGGCACTAACCCATGAGGACAGGCATACATGAATCACATCGAGCATGTCGGTCAACAACGTATAAATCCGGGCTGTAGCACTGGGCTAACAGGACTCCGGTAACCCGGGCTGTAGCAGGCTAGGCAGGACTCCGGATAACACCGCGTGACATTTCCTCAAAGGGGACAGACACAGGGACGAGGTGAAACACATGCCGGCCAGTCAAGTGTTCCGAGCAGTAGTGCTGGGCTAACAGGACTCCGGTGAACCGGGCTGTAGCGGACTACTATCGCTCAGAAGCACTAGACTTACATTTCCCCATATGAAAGGCTGCCAAGGATAAACAACTAGATAGTCGGATCCCACACATAGCAATACACGTTACACGTACGCATAACATGCAAGTATGTGCTGTACAACATGGCATCACAACATAACGCAAACTCCTATAGATAAAGGCCCAGAAGAGCCACATAGCATTAAATACAAACAGGGGTCACATGACCCATCATTCAGAGCATACAAGCAACAAGCAGAAGCATTACATGTCTGAGTACAGACAACTACAAAAGGAAAATACTGAAACGCCTGACTATCTACAACCTCCGATCAAGATCGTAGCTGAGGTACAAGCTACTTGTCGAAGTCCACGTAACTAATAAGACCGAAGTCTCCGCTGCAAAAACATAAATAAAGCAACATGAGTACAAAGGTACTCAGCAAGACTTACATCAGATCCTATCATACATGCATTAGTATCAAGGAGGTAATGTGGGGTTTAGTTGCAGCAAGCCAGCTTTGACTCTGTGGCTATCCTGTTCTACGACTGCTGGTAACCCTTTTGAAATGGCGCACACGAGTCCACTAATCACCACATCAATACACCACTATGGATTCATCCCCGTCACACCACGAGGAGGCTATCCATAGCACTCACACTTATCTTGAGCATTTTAGAGTATCCACTTCAAGTTGTCTATGTACCACGTAAGCATCCAAGAAGTCCATAACCGAGGACGCGGCTATTCGAATAGATCATGATAACCCTGCAGGGGTGTACTTCTTCACACACGCTCTCACCACTTATCACCATGTACACGTCATGTATCTCGGCAACCTTCAAGCGGAAGCCTGGCGAGGGTGTCGGCCACGACCTGACTAACCACACAAGACTCTAGTCCAGGTTTATCGCCTATTCGGGTTCCATCCGCGAGGAGATCCGGCCGGGGTGTCGCTCACGGCCCCAAACGATGTGTACAGGGTTCCCGAGCCCACCATCCGGGTGCCACTCGGTACACCGGGCCACGTGTGCCTAGTCTGTCCCAAGCCCACCTGGCCGGGTGCCACTTGGTAGACTACTAACACTACCTACAAACACCAGAAACTATTTGCAACTCCTGGACAGAGATCAAGTGGGTTAATAAGTCGAGAGAGCTTGGAGCGCCCGGAGCCCAATGTGTGGTAGTAGCTAGTCATTGGACAACTTACACAGAACTCGGTTCTTAAGGACGGTCCCAATGAGACAACCCACCATGTACTCCTACATGGCCTCTCACCGCTACCTTTACCAAAACGTGTTCACACAATTAACTCTCAGCATCAGAACATATCATATCACTCCAATCCATTCCCAATGAATCAGACCTGACACAACTCTAAGCAATAGCAGGCATGGCATGGTAGAAGCACAACATGGCTCAATCAACTCCTACACATGCTAGTGGGTTTCATCTAATTACTGTGGCAATGACAGGTCATGCAGAGGAATGGGTTCAACTACCGCAGCATAAAGTAGAAGTTGATCGTTGTTGTCCTAATGCAATAAAAGAGAGCAGGAGCGAGAGTGGGATCATATCGGAATGAACAAGGGGGTTTTGCTTGCCTGGTAGATCAACAAGGAAGGCACTGCTTCACAGACAGGTACTCTGGAACGGTCTCCGGAGCAGGACCTATCGAGAAGGAACGGTGCCAACAATCAATACACAAGCATATGCAACAATATGATGCATGAACATGGCATGAAGATGTGATGCTGTTTGACCTAATGCAACTAGTATTCAAACTGAATGAAGTCCATTTGAACCAAAGGTTCAAATGCAACTCCTAATTAAGCTCTTATAAATGCCATTTATATGATTTCACCTATTCAGCAGGTATAAGTTATTTTGTCATGCATGAAACTGGTACATATGGATAGATTGCATTTTTCTGATAATTTTTCATATATAAATCTTTTCATTTGGAGCTATAGATTAATTTCTATGATTTTTCAAAGTTTTGGATATTTTCTGAATTAAACAAATCATTTAAGATTTATTTAAATTCAGAAAAGGATTACTGCGTCAGCCTGACATCATCACGACGTCAGCAGGTCAACGGGGCGCGGTCCAGGTCAAATCTGACCTGTGGGTCCCGTGTGTCAGTGTAATTAGTTTAACTAAAACAGTTAATACTAATCCTAATTAATTAGCAGGGCCGGGGCCCACCTGTCATTGAGCCAGAGGGGTCAACTGGGCCCAGCCGGGGTCAAATCCGGTCAGCGGGGTCAACCCCAGGCCGGCGGGGTCAAACCCACCGGCGACTCGACGCCGGCGAGGCCCGAGACGGCGGCGCGGCTCGGAACTGCTCTACAGGGCACCATTCGATGCGCGGGTTGCACCTATGGGTTCCTGGGAGTGAGGCGCATCCATTGGTGGCGGTGGTAGAAGCTGCGGTGGTCGGGATCGACAGCGGCGACAAGTCCGGCGGCGGCCGGAGTTCGGCACCTGCGGTTTTGGCGTTGCGGTGCACGGGAGGAGGAGCCAGTGGGTTCTACGTGCTCCTGGGAGTTCACCGAGCGCGGTGACGTGCTCAGGCGTGGGCTGCGGTGGCCCTGGCCACGGCGGCGAGGAACCACGGCGGCGATGAGCTTTCAGCTCCGATGGACAGCGGGGCTAGAGGGCGCTGACGAGCACGGGGAGAGAGGGGAAAGATGTGGGAGCTCACAACGATCTCGAGGAAGGACTCGACGGGCTCGGGGACGACCGGAAGGCGACGAATCCGTCGATGGAGTCCGGCGGCCGTGCTCGGGGAAGACGACTCGTGGCGGCGATGTGGGGCTCCCACGGTGGCGTGGCTCGGGGTGGAAGAAAGAGGGGGTCGAGGCGGAGCCTCTGGGCTGGTCAGGGAGGCGAGAGGGAGGCAGTGGCCGTGGTGGGACTTGTCGGCGGCGACGGACCCGCTCGGCGCGAGAGGAAGAGAGGACCAGAGGAGGAGGGAGAACGGGAGAGAGCGAGAGAGGCGCGGGGCGTCGCGTGGCGACGTCCGAAGGCCAGAGCGTCGAGGGGGAGGGCAGGCAGGCAGCTGCCGTGGCGCGCATGCGCGCGGCGTGCGGCGACCACGCGCCCGGCGTCCTCCTGGCGCGGTGGAGACGACGACTGGCGCTGGCCAGTCGGCTGGGCCGGCCTGTTGGCCACTGGGCCAGGCCAGGGAGGTAAGTGCAGGTAAGTTCTTTTCTATTTTTGTTTTCTTTCTATTTTTTTCTGACATTTGTTTGATTTAATAAAATGCTAAATCATTTTATTTACTCATGCCAACTTTTGCAGGGGCTAATGGTATTATTCCAGAGCTCCTCAATTACTGGCACAATTTTTGGATATATAAAACATATATATCATTTATATATCCAATGCAAATAATTATTGCATTAATTCCAAATGCCCAAAATACATATTTAAGAGCTTCTAAAAATATTGGTTTGATTTTTACCTCTGTCCAATATTTTTAGAGAGTAACATGAACATTTTCTTGGACCTTTTTGGAGCACTTTTTATCTGGGTCATTTCCAGAAATGATTTCTGAGGGTTTTACAAATCCCCAATTAAAATTTAAAAGAATTTAAACATGATGCACACATGACTAGCTAGCCTTGAGCATACCAGAACTAGGGATGTGACAACTCGCCCCCACTCAAAAGAATCTCGTCCCGAGATTCAGGGGTCGACGGAAAGAAGGCGGGGTATTCCAGTCGAAGACGATCTTCACGCTCCCAGGTAGCTTCTCTCTCGGAATGATGAGACCACTGAACTTTGAGAAACTTGATGTTCTGACGTCGAGTAACACGCTCTGCTTGATCAAGAATGCGAACAGGGTACTCTCGATATGTGAGGTTATCTTGGAGATCAAGCGTTTCGTGGTCCACTCCGCGGATGGGATCCGAGAAGCAACGCCTGAGTTGAGAGACGTGGAAGACATCATGTACTCGAGAAAGGTGTGGCGGTAGTTCCAACTGGTAGGCAACCTCTCCTTGTTTAGCGAGAATGCGAAAAGGACCAATGTAACGAGGAGCCAACTTGCCCTTGATACCGAATCGATGGGTACCCTTCAAAGGAGTAACCCGAAGGTAAGCCTTGTCGCCAACTTCATAAGCCACTTCCTTATGACGACGGTCATACTGGCTCTTTTGACGAGATTGGGCTGTTTTCAAATTCTCACGAATGATGCGAACTTGCTCTTCTGCCTCCTGGATCATGTCCGGTCCAAAGAATTGTCTTTCCCCGGTTTCTGACCAGTTCAAAGGTGTTCGACATCTTCGTCCATACAGAATCTCAAAAGGAGCTTTCTTGAGACTGGATTGGTAGCTATTGTTATAAGCAAACTCGGCGAAAGGAAGGCACTTCTCCCAATCCATACCGAATGAGATAACGCAAGCTCTAAGCATGTCTTCGAGAATTTGGTTGACCCTTTCCACCTGACCACTTGATTGAGGGTGGAAAGCGGTACTAAAGGAAAGATGGGTGCCCATGGCAGTTTGGAAACTCTCCCAGAAATGAGAAGTGAAAAGACTACCACGGTCTGAATTGATCTCTAGTGGAACACCATGAAGTGAAACTATTCGAGAAATATATAAGTCAGCAAGCTGACTAGCGGTGATATTCTCTCGAACAGGTAGGAAGTGAGCCACTTTGGAAAGACGATCAATGATTACGAAGATAGCATTATTCCCTTTCTTGGTCCTGGGAAAGCCGGTGATGAAGTCCATACCAACCTTATCCCATTTCCATTCAGGAATAGCTAAAGGCTGAAGGGTGCCAGCAGGCCTTTGATGCTCTGCCTTAACGCGACGACAAACGTCACAGTTAGCAATGAACTGAGCGATTTCTCTTTTCATCCTGGTCCACCAGAACCTCTGGCGTAGGTCCTGATACATCTTAGTACTACCGGGATGAATCGTGAGAGGGGATTCATGAGCCTCCTTAAGGATCAGCTGTCGCAGATGTTGATTCTTGGGAACCACCAAGCGATTCTCAAAGAAAACAACACCTCGATCATCTATAGAGAAACTTCCACCAACTCCCTTGTTAATGTTTCTCTTGATCCGGGAAATTCCCGTATCCTGCTTCTGTGCAGAGATGATTTGATCCACAAGAGTAGGTTTCGCCACCAGGGTAGAAAGGAATCCATGAGGAGCAATGTGAAGGTTAAGCTTACAGAATTCCTCATGGAGAGGTGGTTGGCCCTGCTGCAACATAAGATTGTTGCAATAGGACTTACGACTTAGCGCATCAGCCATGACATTGCCCTTGCCTGGGGTGTAGGTAATCCCTAAGTCGTAATCTGAGATCAACTCCAACCAACGTCTTTGCCTAAGGTTCAAGTCTGGTTGGGTGAAGATATACTTGAGACTCTGGTGATCGGTGTATATCTCACAATGTTTACCGAGAAGGTAATGTCTCCATGTCTTAAGTGCATAGACTACGGCTGCAAGCTCTAGGTCATGTGTAGGATAATTCTCCTCATGTGGATGCAACTGTCGAGATGCATAGGCAATCACATGACGATCCTGCATAAGAATGCAACCTAGTCCCTGTCGTGAGGCGTCACAATAGATAACAAAGTCTTTAGTGAAATCCGGTGGCACAAGTATGGGAGCAGAAGTCAGGCGTCTTTTCAGTTCCTGAAAACTGTACTCACACTGTGGGGACCACTCAAACTTTTTATCTTTCTTGAGAAGTTCCGTGAGAGGTTTGGCCACTTTAGAGAAGTTTTCAACAAAGCGGCGGCAATAGCTGGCTAGACCAAGGAAACTCCTAACTTGTTTAACTGTTTCAGGTGGAGTCCAATCAAGAACGGCCTGAACTCTTTCGGGATTGACAGCAATGCCCTTACCAGAGATCACGTGGCCTAGGTAGGTCACTTCTGGCAACCAAAATTCGCACTTGGAGAACTTGGCATAAAGGCGGTGCTCTCTGAGTTTTTCTAGCACAAGTCTAAGATGTTCGGCATGCTCTTCCTCGTTCTTCGAGTAAATAAGGATATCATCGAGGTAAACCACGACGAACTTATCTAAATACTCCATGAAGATCGAGTTCATCAAGCGGGAGAAGGTAGCTGGAGCATTGGTTAGACCAAAGGACATGACGGTGTACTCGTACTGGCCATAACAAGTGACAAAAGCCGTTTTAGGAATGTCCCCGTTTCTGATCTTGATTTGATGGTAGCCTAACCTCAAATCCATCTTGGAAAAGACTGAGGATCCAGCGAGCTGATCATACAGGTCGTTGATCCTGGGGAGCGGATACTTGTTCTTTATCGTGACCAAATTAACGGGACGATAATCTACAACCATCCGGTCCGTACCATCCTTCTTCTTGACGAAGAGGACGGGGCAAGCCCAGGGAGAAGAACTAGGATGGATGAAACCCTTTTGCAAGGACTCATCGAGTTGTTTCTTAAGCTCGGCTAGTTCTAAGGGTGCCATCTTGTAAGGTCTCCTAGAAATTGGGGCGGTTCCTGGGAGAAGATCTATGACAAATTCTACATCCCTGTCAGGTGGAATACCTGGCAGTTCTTCTGGAAAGACATCCGAAAAGTCACGGACTACCGGGATATCTTCAAGGTCTGGAAGAGGGTTGGCATTAAGAGAATAGAGTTGACGCTTTGCAATTTTGGTGAAGACAGTGACTATCTTGCCAGATGGGTGTGTAAGTTGAACAGACCTGGTATAACAATCAATCTTGGCATAGTGAGCTTTCATCCAGTCCATACCCAAGATGATGTTAATATCTGTAGACTTGAGGGCTATAAGTGATGCAAGGAACACAAGTCTATCGACAAGGATTTCATTACCATGGCTTATTCTGGTAGTTTGCCATCTAGACCCTGGAGTTTGGATTTCAAGTGGAGTTGGCATATCACAAAATGACATGTCGTGCAAACGAGCATAGCCTTCAGAGATGAAGGAGTGAGATGCTCCGGTATCGAAAAGAACCGAAGCTGGATGACAGTTGACAAGGAGTGTACCAAGAACGACATCTGGATCATCATGAGCGTCTTCAGCTGAGACGTGATGCACACGACCACGTTCAATGGGAGCTGACTTGACATTAATAATCTTGCATGGTGGCTTATCACGGCCAACAGACTTCTCGGGCGGGGGTGAAGCATAACTGGCTTGAGAGCAGTCACGTGCATAGTGTCCTGGCTCTCCGCATGTGAAGCAAGTCCCAGAGGTTGGACGTGGACCCGCATTGACAAGCGGTCTGCCAATAGGTCTGGGTGGAGCATGTAACTGAACTGGGTGAGGCGCCACATAAGATGGCCTCGGTGAATAACCGGGTGGAAGAGCGGAGTTCGGAATCCAAATCCGGCGCTTCTGAGAACTAGAACCGGAGGAAGAAACCAAATCACGGGTGTGCTTGCGAGACTCCTCGTAGGTGAGCTGAGCTGTCTCCGCGTTAATGGCCTTGTTCACAAGAGCCTGGAATGTATTGCATTGGTGCAAATGGAGATCACGACGCAACTTGGGGTTGAGACCCTTCCGGAACCTAGCCTGCTTCTTGGCGTCTGTGGACACTTCTTCTGTAGCATAGCGGGCGAGGTTCTCAAACTCTCTACTGTAAGCATCAACAGCCATCTTACCCTGGGTGAAACTACAGAACTCTTCTCTCTTGCGATCGATGAGGGCTTCAGGAATGTGATGCTCGCGAAAAGCCTCAGTGAAATCTCTCCAGGTAGGAATCTGACCAACTGGAAGCATAGCCTCATAATTCTGCCACCAAAGACTAGCAGGACCTTCCAGGTGATATGCAGCATAGATGACCTTGTCACCTTCAGCTACGTTCGCAGAACGCAGCTTGTGTGTGATACTACGAAGCCAGTCATCTGCATCGAGTGGCTCAATAGAATGATGAAAAGTGGGTGGGTGCAAGCGAATGAAGTCATGAATGGTTGCAGACCCTTTGAACTGAGGTGTGGTGTTCTCCTCGATACGTGCCAACAAGCGGTTGGTCTCACGCTTGTTCATCTCAACCACTAACATGAACTTTGCCAACGAAGACTGGTCGGGAGGATCCTCATCCCTACCATTTCCGTGGTTCTGGCTACGAGCAACAGAACTTCGTTTAACTGATGACATCCTGAAGAACGAAACCAAGGAAAACAAGGATGGATTCAGCATCAGCTATAGGATGCAGAAGGTAGCACAAGAATTTAGTATCTCTCAAACTCCTAGGACAATTCCGGCAGCATAACGACAGTAAAATGCTCAATATGAGACATTCTGTAAAAGACGGGGTAGCACCATAATCAACATCATCACACAAGGTTCTGAAATATTACTAAACAGACTACACCGGAGGTACTTGAACTGGGATATGACTCTCATCAACCAATCCTAAGAGACTACGGAGTAGTAACACGTGATCCTGATAGATAGAAGAGGAAGCCTAGTTCCTTAACCCCGTTGGAAAGATAGGATGACTCAGATCAGAAGGGCATGAGATATAAGGAGTAAAAAGAGCCTTACGTTCCCTTCCACAATCAATTCCCTTATATAACTAAAGAATTTCTAGACTCAACTTTGAACAGGTTGGCTTGGAAACCCTACAGGCAGTCAGGCTCTGATACCAAAGCTGTCGGGACCCCGATCCTAAGTCACACCGATCTAGCATGTATCACATCATATCACTTTGCGGCCTCACGCACGGTATTCCCACGGGTGCCACCTTACCTGGCCCGGGACCGTTTGCGCCTTTTGGCTCACGTATATGATAGTGTCGCTAGCATCCATATGACAGAGAACCCGGGCCGACATGGCTAGTCGTGAACCCAAAGCGGCACTAACCCATGAGGACAGGCATACATGAATCACATCGAGCATGTCGGTCAACAACGTATAAATCCGGGCTGTAGCACTGGGCTAACAGGACTCCGGTAACCCGGGCTGTAGCAGGCTAGGCAGGACTTCGGATAACACCGCGTGACATTTCCTCAAAGGGGACAGACACAGGGACGAGGTGAAACACATGCCGGCCAGTCAAGTGTTCCGAGCAGTAGTGCTGGGCTAACAGGACTCCGGTGAACCGGGCTGTAGCGGACTACTATCGCTCAGAAGCACTAGACTTACATTTCCCCATATGAAAGGCTGCCAAGGATAAACAACAGATAGTCGGATCCCACACATAGCAATACACGTTACACGTACGCATAACATGCAAGTATGTGCTGTACAACATGGCATCACAACATAACGCAAACTCCTATAGATAAAGGCCCAGAAGAGCCACATAGCATTAAATACAAACAGGGGTCACATGACCCATCATTCAGAGCATACAAGCAACAAGCAGAAGCATTACATGTCTGAGTACAAACAACTACAAAAGGAAAAGACTGAAACGCCTGACTATCTACAACCTCCGATCAAGATCGTAGCTGAGGTACAAGCTATTTGTCGAAGTCCACGTAACTAATAAGACCGAAGTCTCCGCTGCAAAAACATAAATAAAGCAACATGAGTATAAAGGTACTCAGCAAGACTTACATCAGATCCTATCATACATGCATTAGTATCAAGGAGGTAATGTGGGGTTTAGTTGCAGCAAGCCAGCTTTGACTCTGTGGCTATCCTGTTCTACGACTGCTGGTAACCCTTTTGAAATGGCGCACACGAGTCCACTAATCACCACATCAATACACCACTATGGATTCATCCCCGTCACACCACGAGGAGGCTATCCATAGCACTCACACTTATCTTGAGCATTTTAGAGTATCCACTTCAAGTTGTCTATGTACCACGTAAGCATCCAAGAAGTCCATAACCGAGGACGCGGCTATTCGAATAGATCATGATAACCCTGCAGGGGTGTACTTCTTCACACACGCTCTCACCACTTATCACCATGTACACGTCATGTATCTCGGCAACCTTCAAGCGGAAGCCTGGCGAGGGTGTCGGCCACGACCTGACTAACCACACAAGACTCTAGTCCAGGTTTATCGCCTATTCGGGTTCCATCCGCGAGGAGATCCGGCCGGGGTGTCGCTCACGGCCCCAAACGATGTGTACAGGGTTCCCGAGCCCACCATCCGGGTGCCACTCGGTACACCGGGCCACGTGTGCCTAGTCTGTCCCAAGCCCACCTGGCCGGGTGCCACTTGGTAGACTACTAACACTACCTACAAACACCAGAAACTATTTGCAACTCCTGGACAGAGATCAAGTGGGTTAATAAGTCGAGAGAGCTTGGAGCGCCCGGAGCCCAATGTGTGGTAGTAGCTAGTCATTGGACAACTTACACAGAACTCGGTTCTTAAGGACGGTCCCAATGAGACAACCCACCATGTACTCCTACATGGCCTCTCACCGCTACCTTTACCAAAACGTGTTCACACACTTAACTCTCAGCATCAGAACATATCATATCACTCCAATCCATTCCCAATGAATCAGACCTGACACAACTCTAAGCAATAGCAGGCATGGCATGGTAGAAGCACAACATGGCTCAATCAACTCCTACACATGCTAGTGGGTTTCATCTAATTACTGTGGCAATGACAGGTCATGCAGAGGAATGGGTTCAACTACCGCAGCATAAAGTAGAAGTTGATCGTTGTTGTCCTAATGCAATAAAAGAGAGCAGGAGCGAGAGTGGGATCATATCGGAATGAAGAAGGGGGTTTTGCTTGCCTGGTAGATCAACAAGGAAGGCACTGCTTCACAGACAGGTACTCTGGAACGGTCTCCGGAGCAGGACCTATCGAGAAGGAACAGTGCCAACAATCAATACACAAGCATATGCAACAATATGATGCATGAACATGGCATGAAGATGTGATGCTGTTTGACCTAATGCAACTAGTATTCAAACTGAATGAAGTCCATTTGAACCAAAGGTTCAAATGCAACTCCTAATTAAGCTCTTATAAATGCCATTTATATGATTTCACCTATTCAGCAGGTATAAGTTATTTTGTCATGCATGAAACTGGTACAGATGGATAGATTGCATTTTTTTGATAATTTTTCATATATAAATCTTTTCATTTGGAGCTATAGATTAATTTCTATGATTTTTCAAAGTTTTGGATATTTTCTGAATTAAACAAATCATTTAAGATTTATTTAAATTCAGAAAAGGATTACTGCGTCAGCCTGACATCATCACGATGTTAGCAGGTCAACGGGGCGCGGTCCAGGTCAAATCTGACCTGTGGGTCCCGTGTGTCAGTGTAATTAGTTTAACTAAAACAGTTAATACTAATCCTAATTAATTAGCAGGGCCGGGGCCCACCTGTCATTGAGCCAGAGGGGTCAACTGGGCCCAGCCGGGGTCAAATCCGGTCAGCGGGGTCAACCCCAGGCCGGCGGGGTCAAACCCACCGGCGACTCGACGCCGGCGAGGCCCGAGACGGCGGCGCGGCTCGGAACTGCTCTACAGGGCACCATTCGATGCGCGGGTTGCACCTATGGGTTCCTGGGAGTGAGGCGCATCCATTGGTGGCGGTGGTAGAAGCTGCGGTGGTCGGGATCGACAGCGGCGACAAGTCCGGCGGCGGCCGGAGTTCGGCACCTGCGGTTTTGGCGTTGCGGTGCACGGGAGGAGGAGCCAGTGGGTTCTACGTGCTCCTGGGAGTTCACCGAGCGCGGTGACGTGCTCAGGCGCGGGCTGCGGTGGCCCTGGCCACGGCGGCGAGGAACCACGGCGGCGATGAGCTTTCAGCTCCGATGGACAGCGGGGCTAGAGGGCGCTGACGAGCACGGGGAGAGAGGGGAAAGATGTGGGAGCTCACAACGATCTCGAGGAAGGACTCGGCGGGCTCGGGGACGACCGGAAGGCGACGAATCCGTCGATGGAGTCCGGCGGCCGTTCTCGGGGAAGACGACTCGTGGCGGCGATGTGGGGCTCCCGCGGTGGCGTGGCTCGGGGTGGAAGAAAGAGGGGGTCGAGGCGGAGCCTCTGGGCTGGTCAGGGAGGCGAGAGGGAGGCAGTGGCCGCGGTGGGACTTGTCGGCGGCGACGGACCCGCTCGGCGCTTGAGGAAGAGAGGACCAGAGGAGGAGGGAGAACGGGAGAGAGCGAGAGAGGCGCGGGGCGTCGCGTGGCGACGTCCGAAGGCCAGAGCGTCGAGGGGGAGGGCAGGCAGGCAGCTGCCGTGGCGCGCATGCGCGCGGCGTGCGGCGACCACGCGCCCGGCGTCCTCCTGGCGCGGTGGAGACGACGACTGGCGCTGGCCAGTCGGCTGGGCCGGCCTGTTGGCCACTGGGCCAGGCCATGGAGGTAAGTGCAGGTAAGTTCTTTTCTATTTTTGTTTTCTTTCTATTTTTTTCTGACATTTGTTTGATTTAATAAAATGCTAAATCATTTTATTTACTCATGCCAACTTTTGCAGGGGCTAATGGTATTATTCCAGAGCTCCTCAATTACTGGCACAATTTTTGGATATATAAAACATATATATCATTTATATATCCAATGCAAATAATTATTGCATTAATTCCAAATGCCCAAAATACATATTTAAGAGCTTCTAAAAATATTGGTTTGATTTTTACCTCTGTCCAATATTTTTAGAGTGTAACATGAACATTTTCTTGGACCTTTTTGGAGCACTTTTTATCTGGGTCATTTCCAGAAATGATTTCTGAGGGTTTTACAAATCCCCAATTCAAATTTAAAAGAATTTAAACATGATGCACACATGACTAGCTAGCCTTGAGCATACCAGAACTAGGGATGTGACATCAAACCCAGGGCGGCCCACGCAGGGGCACCGCGCGCGCCAGCGGGCTCCAAGGCCACTCCAACGCCAGCGAAGCTGCGGGCGCCGGGCCGGCGGCGGTGCTGCCCCCGCTCCCGGTCCATGAAGAAGAAGGACTCGACGTGGCCCACGGCCCCAATGGACAGCCGCGCTACCACCCCACGGTGGGCGCGTCAAGCAGAGCTGCATGGCACGCGGGGCACTACGACGTGGCCTTCGGGATGACGGCGCCAGAAGAATACGTGCCCCACATGGTGGACCAAGGGCACCCTCACGAGGGCGAACAAGGCTCGCTCCTCAGCCCAAGCTGGGGGGACGAGGCGCGAGAAGCTGAGCTCTTCCAGGAGCCCCGAGACGGACCCACTGGCCACGCCAGAGGCAACGAATATCGGGTACCGCTAATTCCTCAGGAGCAGGCATACGCTAATAATGGATCGCAGGAGGTGCAGGTCGCCACTGCGAACAGCTGCCCCGCTCCCGTGGTCTCCTACCCCTCGGGAGGAGGGCGCAGGGGGCTGCAGGAGAGGGGCAGAGATCTGACATCACCACCGCGGCGTTCAGAGCAAGGCGTTCTCAGGAGGTAGGCCCTCCGCTGGGGAGGTGCCTCAGGGCCTGCCCCTGGCGGAGGACCCGTGGTCATCGGGGGAACCGCTGGCGACCGCTCTACCCCATCGGCGGCGTCCTGGTTTCCGGTCGTCGTTGATGGCACTAGAGTGTGGCGCAAGGCGGGGCCCTCGTCTGGCGATCTGAAGCAAGGCCGGTACCTGTGAAGAAGGCCCAGTGCCTGTGAAGCTCGCCGCCCCGTGACACTCTCACGTAATAATGAGTGGGGCTGTACACGCCCCGGAGTCTCAGGGGTGCCGGCGTCAGGCCCTGGGTCTCCCTCCCACCCCCAGTGGTAGCACTTAGCTCCGCGCTGGTGAGAAGATGTCCAAGACTAGATTAGGTGCCGGACGCGGCCTTTTATTTGCTTTCATTGCTTTCCCCTTTGGTTGTCGCTTTCCCCCGCTGGATTTAAGTTGGATTCGAATTTGAGATTTGCGTGTGTTCGGGGAAGGGGTGCTTAGTCTCGTTCGAGCAATCTCTTGTGTTTTGATGACCACTTCGCCTCAGCTGCCTCCCCTCGCGAGCCCCTCGTGAGCCGGGTCAGGCCCAGCTTGCGCGCAGCCCAGACTACCGCCGCCGCGTCCTCTCAGGAGGATTTTTCATTGCAGATCCTATGGACTCGATCGGGGAACACCCGGAACACCACAGACTCCCACAGGCTACCTCAGGGCTCGCGCGGAACAAAGGTAAACTAGCCAACTGGCACGTTGCTTAGCCAACCGCTTGGCATGGGCTCATGGGCAATGTAGCATCTACTAATACGATAAATGCAAGTTTTACATGAGGGGCTCCCCCTCCCAAAATGCTCTCACAGCTATTAGGCCAAAACCTGAGTTCTATTCATGCAGGGTACAGAAACAGGAACGATGCATAATCAGTCGGATAAATCCCCCAATGCGTCCTCAGGAGCGCCTCCCGGACCGTTGCTGGCGTCACTGGGCTCGCTATCGCTGTCTGCGTTGCCGCCAGCGGCGTGAGGGTCGTTCACCACGCCGCCCTCGTCGGCAGCCACGATCACGCCGTCGTTGTCTGAAGCGAAGGCCCTGACAAGAGCATCCACGTTGTCTTCCACCCAGTGCGCCAGGTCGTCCCGGACGGCCTGGGGAACTAGGGTGATGGCAGCATAGAAATCGAAGTGGGGATCCATGTTCCTGAGGTGGCTGAAGACGCAAGAAAAGGCGCGCCCGAGCAGGGCGCGGCTCCTCTCCTCCACCAACCTGTCGGCCCTGACCGACCGCGCCTCCAGCTACGTCACCACGTCGGTGAAGAACTGAAGATTGCCGACGTAGTTGACTGCGTGCGGCTCGCCGACAGCCGCCTCACAGATGTTACCCAAGGCTGTGTTGGCTCTCTCCTGGAGCGTGGTGAGCATGAGGCTGTGCTCATGCTCCAGGATCCGCCGTTGGCGTATCTCGTCCTCATTCTGGCGCGCGACGGCTTCAGCCTCCTCCACCCGATGGCGAAGAAGGAGCACTTTGGCCTGGGAGGTGGTTGACTCCCCTTGCGCTGCTTCAAGGGCAGCCAGAAGAGCATCAGCCCGCCGCGTGGCTTCCTCCAGCTTGGCCCTCAAGGCAGCAGTCCTACCTTCAGCCTCGACCCGGATCAACTCCAGCTTTCCCTCGAAATCGCGCTCGAGGTTCAGGCGCGCAGTCGCCACCCGACGCCTGACCTCCTCCAGGACACAGGCTTCCCGTGCAGCGACATCATCCTCCGCCTGCGTCACCAAGTGCTCCCTCGTCTCCAGACGCTCGTACTCGCGCGTACGTTCGGCGGCTTCCAGCGTCAGCGCCTCCTCACGCTTCTGGAGCCTTGCCGGGTCGCCAGAGGCCACCTTCATGGACGCAAGGGCTGCCTCGTGCAGCTCCACTTGCTCTTCCAGTGAGTGGCACCGGGCTAGGAGATCCCGAGCCCGCTCCTCCGCAGCCTCTCTCCGCCGGTTAGCCTCCCGGGCCTCCTCAGCGGCCCGAGATTGGGCCTCACGAGAGGCCGCCAATGACGCCTTGGCCTTTTCATCGTCAAGATCGCGCTGATGGCGCGCGAGGGCGACGACGCCCTCCAGCTCGCGCCTCTCTGCAGCCAGGCATAGGCCGTCGGCTTCAAGGCGCGCGTCTTCATCAGCAAGCTCCTCACCAAGCAGGTCCACCGCGTCCGCCGCCCTTCGAAGGAATCCTTGGCGAAGAGCGCGACGCTCCCGAGCGCGTTCGCGCACGTATTCCACACCATCACCTGCCCCAAGCAAGCGCCAGAGGCCACGAATCGGCATTCCCCCTCCGGGCAGGGGGCTGGGGGCTAGCACCCTCGCGACGGTCGGGCACACCACGCCAGAAGCCCGACCTGGAGCTAGCCCGTCCCCAGATGAAGAGCGCAGGGAGCGCCTCAGCCAATCGCAATCCACGATCAGGCGAGAAGCCCATGGCAGGCTGGCTATGCCCCGAGAAGGCCCGCGAAGGAAGACCGCGGGGTGCACAGGGCCTTGATGCACCTCGGGACCGTTCGCCCCTCCGATCGCCCTCACTACAAGGGCTGTGCTGCTCGGAGCACTTGAGGACGGTGGAGGGGGCGAAGCCAAGGGGGATGGCACCTTAGCCATCTCCACAAGCTCGGCTGGAAGGGGCCTGCGAAGCAAGGATCAGCAAGAGCAACAGAAAGATCGGGAGCTAGAGAAGGAGAAGGCTTACTCATCAATGGCGAAGTACTTCCTACGCTTTAGCAGGCGACAAGGGTAATCGTTTCCCAGGGCCTCCCTTTTCTTCCGAAGGGCCTCCAAGTCCACGCGGAAGCGGCCCAAGAGTTGAGCGCAGGGATCAGCCTGCGACGAGGACGGATCGTCAAGGCGATCCGTGTCAGGGACGCCTGCCTGATGTGCGCTGACAATCGCCTCACCAGGAGAAGCAGCCGGAGCCTCAGAGGCCTTAGCCGCAGGCGCTAAGGGCAGCTGCTCGCCGCTCTCGGCCTCGGCGGCGCGGGCCCCAGTAGCTGCTCCCTCATGAGCATCACCCGGCGCTGTCACCCCGTCGGGAGGCCCCTCGGCCTCTGGCGCCTCATGCCTCCCTGCTCCGCCACTTGAGGAAGAGTCGCCTTGGCCGACTGGAAGGGCAGTCACCATCACTGGGTTCTCGCGAGGCCCCTGGAGGCCGGCAGGGCGCGGCTCCCACTCATCAAAGACAGGCATCTGCTTCACAAAGTCGTCCCTGTTCTGGCAGAGGTACAGCAGGGCCCCTACCCGCTGGATGCTGCCCGGGTTGGGGTCACCAGTCAGGATCAAGAGCACTGTCCTCAGCACTTCAGGCGTCAGGTCCTCTTCCTAGAGCCTCATACGATCACTACTCCCACTAAAGTCCCACATCCGGCGGGAGTGGCATTGGAGAGGAGCAATGCAGCGTAACGGGAACTCCTTCACCACCTTGGGCGCTGTCACGCCGATCGACTTCAAGAACGCGAAGCGGTGCCAGACAAAGGCGAGCCAGGGGCTCTCGAGCGTCTCCTGGCCCCAGCCCGAATGGGGACAGCAGGCGAGGTTGGCTTCGACAGCAGGGGGCTGGGCACCCCAACATCCACATACAGCCACCGCTCGCAGAACCTAGCCGAAGGCGAAGGGAGCCCGAAGTCGATCCCTGAGGCCGCTGTCTCAGACGCGGCGACGAAGCTCACGCACGCCGAGCATTGGGTAGGGTCGACAAGGCGTAGAGAGAAGAAGTGGCGCAGCAAGGCAACCGAAGGAAGGATGCCCATCATTGCCTCGTAAACAAAAGCGAAGACCGAAAGTAGGGTGATGGATTCAGGACCCAGATGCATCATGTGGATCTGGTAGTGGGAAAGCACGGCCCTGAAGAAATCGGAAAAGGGGGGAACCAGACCCGCCCACAGGGCATCAGCAAAATAATGGACCTCGGTGATTATCCTATCAGTGGGGAAGTGTGACGTGGGCCAGGCCGTCGTCCTCCCGCACTCGTTGAAGATAGTAGCCAGAGCCGAGCTGACCTTGCCCAGGCCCTCTCGATTGAGTATGATCGACCGGCTGATGGCGGGGGCCACCCACGGCGGCGAGTGAGGCGGAGGCGTGGGTTTCTTTCCTCTTCCCTTCTTCGTCGGAGCCATGGTGATGGGAAGGGGGAGGGAAGGTTTGAGATTGGGCTGAAAACAGGAGCCGGAGTTCGAGCGGAGGAAGGACAAAGGGCGCTCGAACAAAAGAAAGGGAGCGGCTGTGTACAACTACGAGTCCGCCTAGCATGGCGCGGAATAAGGGGGCGTGGGGGAACAGTGCCGCCCACGTCCAATCAACCGCCACGCGGCGCCCATGGCCGCAGGCTGTTAGGGCCCGCGGTGCTTCGCCCTTGTCCTTTCGCCTCCCTGCACGGCCAAGTCCGGGCGCGCCTTGGGCCCGGGGGCTACTGTCAGTGTTCTGGGAACAGGGGTCCTCAGACTTGCCTGCCTGCGGCCTGCGGCGTGGCTCAAGGGGGCCCAGCACGGCCCATCTTCATCAACACAGACCCAAGACCCTCGCGAGGGGCCAAGCCTCGCGGGGCGGACGACACGGAGCTTCCTCAGGCGCGGCCTCATCAGGCTGGCTCGCGAGGAGGTGGAGAGATCAAGGCGGGGTACCTCATGAGGTGTCCATGACGCAAGCCATGACGACCAAGGGTGCCAGGTGGGCGCCAGCCCGGGCAGTGTCCTCCTTTCCTCTTTGGTGCAAAGGGAGCAAGCGCAAGCGGGAGGATCAAGCAAAGGCACCTGTTTCGGTGCAACGAGACCAAGACCAGTCCAACGGAAGGAAGGAAGTCATTGTGGAGCCCAAGCCAGCGTCACCACCAGAGCCTTTGGCAGGCGAGGACCAACTTTAGTCAGGATAAGTGTACCAGATGTTCCCCTTCAAAATGGCCAATTGTTGGCGCCCTTCCCGCTCAATATTTGGGAAGAGGCCCAGGGCCTTTGCCTATAAATAGGACTAGCCACCCCCAGGGTAGAGAGGGGGGCACCGAGAAATCTAATCAACTAGGATCCAGAGAGAGAGAGAGAGAAGGGCGACTGAGCTCCTCCTTGCAGTTCATCGCCCCGGCCAAGAGCAGACCCTCGCGAGGCTGTTCTTCCTTGTATTGTTCATGATCATCCAAAGAGGCAGTCCACCACACCACCACACTGGAGTAGGGTTACACCACATCGGTGGCCCGAACCAGTATAAACCCTGTGTCTCTTGTGTTGTTCTTATCGTAGCTTAGATCCTTGCGAGGCGGAGGGGTACAGGTAGGTAGGAAGCGTAATCTCCGCGCGCACCCCAGAGTTCGAACCTTAAGGTTCTGCCGGAACCCGAAATCCGACATATATTATATTCTGTTTTGGACAATAATGGGCTTTATTATACACTTTTATATTATTTTTGGGACTAACCTATTAACCGGAGGCCTAGCCCAGAATTGCTATTTTTTTGCCTATTTCAGAGTTTCGCAGAAAAAGAATATCAAACAGAGTCCAAACGGAATGAAACCTTTGGGAACGTGATTTTCGGAACAAACGTGATCCAGAGGACTTGGACCCTACGTCAAGACATCAACCAGGTGGGCACGAGGTAGGGGCGCGCGCCTACCCCCATGGGCGCGCCCTTCACCCTCGTGGGCCCCATGTTGCTCCACCGACGTACTTCGTCCTCCTATATATACCTACGTACCCCCAAACTACCAGATACGGAGCCAAAAACCTAATTCCACCGCCACAACCTTCTGTACCCGTGAGATCCCATCTTGGGGCCTTTTCCGGAGCTCCGCCGGAGGGGGCATCGATCATGGAGGGCTTCTACATCAACACCATAGCCTCTCCGATGATGTGTGAGTAGTTTACCTCAGACCTTCGGGTCCATAGTTAGTAGCTAGATGGCTTTCTCTCTCTCTTTGGATCTCAATACAATGTTCTCCCCCTCTCTTGTGGAGATCTATTCGATGTAATCTTCTTTTGCGGTGTGTTTGTTGAGACCGATGAATTGTGGGTTTATGGTCAAGTTTATCTATGAACAATATTTGAATCTTCTCTGAATTCTTTTATGTATGATTGGTTATCTTTGCAAGTCTCTTCGAAATATCAGTTTGGTTTGGCCTACTAGATTGATCTTTCTTGCAATGGGAGAAGTGCTTAGCTTTGGGTTCAATCTTGCGGTGTCCTTTCCCAGTGGCAGTAGGGGCAGCAAGGCACGTATTGTATTGTTGCCATCGAGGATAATAAGATGGGGTTTATATCATATCGCATGAGTTTATCCCTCTACATCATGTCATCTTACTTAACACTACCAAAAAAGACACATCCATGACATTTTGGGCCGAACGGTTTTTTTCTGTCATACATATGACACTTCTATGACGATAACCGTGACAAAACCCGGTATCATCATAGATGTGGTGGGCTCCTACTTCTATGACAAAAATCATGACAGAAAATGGGCTTTTCGTCCTGGGCGGGCCGGAGAAGTAGCTGCATGACATTCTTTGGGCCGTCCATGACGGAAAAACCGTGGTAGAAGCAAGGGGGAGGAAAATTTCGGGGAGTTCCCGGTTACGGTGGGAGGTCGGGGGCCGAGCGATGCGCGTTTCTCTCGTACACGTACGCGCGTGTGTGCAAGGCGTTAGCTCTAACTGAACCCGGGCGAGGCGTTGGGCTCTAACTGAACCCGAGCGATTGCACTGCAGGCTACGCGTTACTGAACCTGAGCGATCGGTCGATGGCTATTAACTGAACCCGATCGAGCGATTCCTTCGCTACTGCTGCTAACGAAGCCGATCGATTGGATGAACAGTGAGCGTTGCGGGGGGGGGGGGGGAGGGGGTTGGATGAATAGTGAGCGGTGGCGTTGCCTCTGGATGAACAGGACCCCGTGGTGTGGAGGGCTGGATGAACAATAGACGATGGAGGGGTGCCCGTGGAGGGGTGGTTGAACAGGACCCTGTGGTGTGGAGGGCTGGATGAACAGTAGACGGTGGAGGGGTGCCCGTGGAGGGGTGGTTGAACAGTAGCCGATGGAGTAGCGCGCGGTGGAGGCTGGATGAACAGGAGCCCGTGGAGGCTGGAGGAGGTCGACGGTAGCCCGTGAAGGCTGGAGGAGGTCGACGGTGGAGATGAACAGTATCCCGTGGAGTCTCGTTTTGCGGTACGCCACACCCCTCCCGATGAACAGGACCCCGTTTCGACCGTAGGAGGTCTGTTTCGTCCGTTTTGCGGTACGCCACACCCCTCCCGATCAACAGGACCCCTGTTTCGACCGTAGGAGGTCCGTTTCGTCCATTTTGCGGTACACCACACCCCTCCCGATCAACAGGACCCCCGTTTCGACCGTAGGAGGTCCGTTTCCTCCGTTTTGCGGTACTCCACACCCCTCCCGATCAACAGGACCACGTTCTGAACGTAGTAGGTCCGTTTCCTCCGTTTTGCGGTACGCCAGACCTCGTTTCCATCGTCTGTTCCATCCAAGCCCTCCCGATGAACACGACCACGGATTCCGTTCCGACCCAGCCGGTTGGCTCCCACGCGTTCTGTTGCCTCCCGATGAACACGACGCATTCCGTTGCCTCCCCATGAACACGAGCATTCCGTTGCCTCCCCATGAACACGACGCATTCCGTTGCCCCCCCATGAACACGACGACGACGTTGTTTCTCCGTTCCGACCCAACCATGTACAGAGCCCTAGCCGTACGTATGCGCGAGTAGGCGTTCGAGACCCCGCCCGTATGTACACATACGTGGCCGTATTTTCTTTCTTGCACCCTGGCCGCTGTACGTACGTGTACATGCTACGTGCGCCCCTCTACTACGACACGTGCGCGCCTCTCTACATCGACCAGTATGTACGTACACGTTCGCGACCAGAATGACAACGCTACGTACGCTTCGACCAGGTGGGTCCCGACTATCAAACACTTCCTTGCCTGCGAAGATGTAGCTGGTGGGTCCCAGCAGTCAGGGGGCGAATCGTTTTTTTTGCCCGGACGCATTTCCTTGTGTGCAAAGATGTAGCCGGTGGGTCCCAGCAGTCAGGGGGACAAATCGTTTTTTTGCCCGGACACACTTCCTTACGTGTAAAGGTGTAGCTGGTGGGTCCCAGCTGTCAGGGGGCGAATCGTTTTTTTTGCCCGGACGCACTTCCTTGCGTGCGAAGATGAAGCTGGTGGGTCCCAGCAGTGAGGGGGAAACATTTTTTCTGTGAAATATAGTGGCCCGTCCGGTGGGTCCCAGCTGTCAGGTGGAGGAATCATTATTTTCCGCGTAATAAGGAGGCACTTCCTTGCTGCGGCCGTGGACCCAGCTGTCAGCCTCTCCACGTACAGTCCATGTCCGATGGAAGTCGTTCCTTGACCATGTTGACCAGGCCGCGCCGAGAGCACCACGGCGGTGGACGACGGCGAGGCCTAGGAACGGGACGACGCGGAGCCGGGGAAGACGCGGTAGTGGAAGCCCATGCGAAGAGGAGTACGAGGGTTCACTGGTTCGGCTGCGGTGTGAGGCTGCCGTCACCGCAGGGCCCGGCCAGCGGTGGGAATAGTAGGGGGCAGTGAGGCCTCTGTGGCAGCACAACCGGCCACGAGAGGCAGGAGCATGCGGCACGACCGGCGCTGCTTTGGGTGGCTGGAGCAAGAAGACCAGAGGTTGAAGAAGCACTACGAGCGTTGGATGGACATCGTACGGTCACTGGAGCTAGACTTGCTCATATTGACTAAGTTGACAAAGCCCTCCGTCCCCGTCAACTTAGTTGGCCCACAAGTCATCCTCCCACTATGGCGGGTCCCAGCTAGCAGGGGGGTATTCATTTTTTTGTGCGTAATAAGGAGGCACTTCCTTGCGTGCGAAGATATAGCTGGAGGGTCCGACATGTCAGTGGGGGGAACGTTTTTTTTCCGCGAAATACAGAGGCCCTTCTGGTGGGTCCCAGCTGTCAGGTGGAGGAATCATTATTTTGTGCGTACAATCCATGGCTGATGGATGTCGTTCATTGACCACGTTGACCAGGCCGCGCCGAGAGCACCATGGAGGTGGACGACAAAGAGGCCTAGGAAGGGAACGACACGGAGCCTGGGAAGACTCGACAATGGTTGCCCACGCGGTGGGGAGTACGAGGGTTTACTGGTCTGGCTGCCGTCGTCGGAAAATAAAAGGAGGTGTGGGTGAGTAGAGGAATGGCCTGGCCAGCAATGAAGTAGGGTGGGACGGTGCGGCCTGTGCGGCAGCACAGCCGGCCACGGGAGGCGGGAGCAGGCAGTCCCACCGGAGCTGGTTTGGGCGGCTGGAGCAAGAAGATCAGATATTGAAGAAGCAGCACGGCCGTTGGATTAACATCCAACGGTCACTGCTGCTAGAATCGTTTGTGGACTAAGTTGACAAAGCCAAAGTACACGTCAACCTAGTAGACCCACAAGTCAGCCTCCAAATCTGTCCCAAACAGCATACAGCTCGAAATTTCTAGCCAGATTCAAATTAATTTTAAATCTAAATATACCTTAATTTAAATTGAATGAAATTTTACCTGCACAAAAACAATGAAATTTAAAATATCAAAATCCGAAAGAAAACAATATTTTGGAACTAATTGCCTGTTTGTTGTATTTTTTCATTTTACAACCCATTTATTATTACTTATAGCCCATTTCTTATTACTTATAGCCCATTTTCTAGGCAAAATGCATCCCTCCTCGTCTTGAAAGATTTCCGGCCCAGCAGGGCGTAGAAAAGCAAGTAGGCCTACGTTGGTTATTCTGCAAAAAACAAAATAGCTGGCTAGCCATTTTCAGAAAGGAAAAAACCAAACTGGGCTGGTCATAGAAATAAAAGCCTGGGCTAGACGGGCCATGGGTCCCGCACAACCCAGTTGATACCCTTCTCCGTCCCAAAAAAACAAAATTACTGCGCGCGCTGCTGGGTCCCTACTGTCATCCTCACCATGTACAGTCATCTCCTTATTCCTCTCGGTTGTTGACCATGTTGACAACATCGGAGGGCGGCGCCGCGGCGAGCGAACCAAGGCGGAGGACGATGGTGAGGCCTCAGTCGGGAACGAACAGGAGCCGGGGAAGATCACAGCCAGCCGTGGGAGGCGGGAGAAGGCGGTCCCGCTGGCGCTGGTTTGGCTTTGGCGGCTCGAGAAAGAAGAGACTGAAGAAACGCGACAGACGTTGAATGTCAATCCAACGGTCAAGGTTGGCACAATCGTTTGTTGACTAAGCGGACACCAAGTAGCATACTTTTTTATATATAGGAAGAAAATTGCGAGGAAAATGCGTTCGTCTGCCGTCCTCCTCACACGGAACGTTCGCCACATAAGTGACTAGTGTCGGTGTTCTGGGAACAGGGGTCCCCAGACTTGCCTGCCTGCGGCCTGCGGCGTGGCTCAAGTGGGGGCTCAGCACGGCCCTGCTTCATCAGCTCAAGTTCAAGACCCTCGCGAGGGGCCAAGCCTCGCGGGACGGACGACAGGAAGCTTCCTCAGGAGCGGCCTCATCAGGCAGGCTCGCGAGGAGGCGGAGAGATCAAGGCAAGGGAACCTCGCGAGGAGCCCGTGACGCAAGCCATGACGATCGAGATCAGGCGGGCGCCAGGTGGGTGCCGGCCTACGCAGTGTCCTTGTTTCCCCATCGGTGCAAAGGGGGCAAGCACAGGCCAAGGCATCAGGCAAAGGTTACCACTCCGGTGCAACGAGACCAAGACCAGTAGAGCGGCAGTACGGAGGTCACCGTGGAGCCCAAGACGGCGTCATCGCCAGTACTTTTGGCAGCCGAAGACCACCTTTAGTCAGGATAACTTGTACTAGATGTTCCCCTTCAAAATGGCCAATTGTTGGTGCCCTTCCCGCTCATTATTTGGGAAGAGGACCAGGGCCTCTATAAATAGGAGTAGCCACCATAGGGATCCGGGGGAGAGAGAGATCCGGGCCAAGTAGAACACACCACACCAGCTCAAGAACACCTCTTGCGAGGCCGTTCTTCTCCTGTATTGTTCATCATCAGCCCCTGAGGCAATCCACCACACCACACACTGGAGTAGGGTATTACACCACATCGGTGGCCCGAACCAGTATAAATATCGTGTCCCTTGTGTGTTCTTCTTTCCGGCCTAGATTTCTTGCGAGCCATCGAAACACGAGTCGGCAGGGGAAAGATCTTCGTGCGCACCCCAGAGTTCAAACCTTAAGGGTCTGCCAGAACCCGAAATCCGACATTTGGCGCGCCAGGTAGGGGTGCGCCGGAGTTCTCCCTCCCGACGGCCCGCTGTCCACCAACATCGTGTTTCGCCCTCACGGCGGACAATGCATCGCCCGCTCCGGCAGCCGATGCCGGCACTAGGGCCGAGGGGCTCTGAGCCTTGGCCTCCACCTTGCGACAGGTGCAGTGGCCGCACAAGTTCAAGCCTGAGATGCCACCGCGCTACAACGACGCGACGGATCCGCTGGCTTTCCTGCTGGCGTATGAGGAGGTCGTCCTCAAGGCCGGGGGCGATAACCGGGTGATGGCCAACTGGTTTCCCATGGCCCTCGCCGGCGTCCGGCGCATGTGGCTGCTCCACCTGCCGACGGCTTCTGCGACCTCTTCCTCGCCCGTTATGCCACACCGTACTAGTGCCACCGGTCGTCGCAGCTCCCCTGGGTGGCTCACAGGCACCACCCTCGAGCCGCCACGTCAAGTCGTTCACCCGCCAGATCAGCACCGCCTCCAAGCGCCTAGAAGCCCCCCGGGCTGGGTGGCACCCGAGGCCGATCTGACCTTCGACTCGGATGATCACCCCTTCAACCCCATCGGTTCGGGCGCGCTCCCGATGCTGTGCACCCCCACCATCTGCCAAGTGGCCGTCACCAGGACCCTCATCGACGGCGGTGCCGGCCTCAACGTGCTCTCGGTGGAGGCCTTCAGCCTCCTCCACATGCCACTAGAGCGGCTTCAGCCCAGCAGGCCTTTCTAGGGCGTCGGAGTCGGTTCCACTGCCTCCTTGGGACAGATCCGCCTCCTAGTGACCTTCGGCACCTACAACAACTTCCGCACAGAGCTGATCAACTTTGACATCGCCCCCATCGGCATCCCCTACAACGCCATCCTCGGCTATCCGGCCTTGGCCCGGTTCATGGCAGCAACTCACCCGACGTACAACCTCATGAAGATGCCCGGGAGCAGCGGTGTCCTTACCGTGTCAGGAGACACAAGGGATGCGCTGCAGGCGCTCAAGCTTGCTTTCAAGGCGGCCGCGGTGGCGCAGCCCGCCAGCACCGACGCCCTTGAGCCCAAGGGGGCTGCGCCGGCTAAGAAGAACCAGCTATTCACCCAAGACAAGGCGGAAACCAAGCAGGTACTGGTCGACGAGGACGGGTCCACTGATGCCACCTTCACCATAGGAGCCAACCTTGAGCCCGAGCAGGAGAAGGCCTTGGTGAGGTTCTTATGCGCGAACAAGAAGGTGTTCGCATGGGAACCTGACCAGTTAGCAGGGGGGCTGAGGGGTGTGATTGAGCATCACCTCAACATGTGCCCCAACGTGCGCCCCGTGAAGCAGAAGGCGAGGCGACAGTCCACTTAGAAACAAGCTTTCATCGTTCAAGAGACCCGGAAGCTAGAAGCGGCAGGAGTTATCCGCGAGGTCCGCTACCCAGATTGGCTGGCTAATCCGGTCGTCGTGCCAAAAAAGGGAGGAAAGGAACGCATGTGTGTCTACTTCACCAACCTCAACAAAGCCTGCCCATAGGATCCATTTCCGCTCCCCCACATTGACCAGATAGTCGACTCGACCATAGAGTGTGACCTATTGTGCTTCCTAGATGCCTTCTCGGGCTATCACCAGATCAAGATGGCGGTAGAAGACGTGGAAAAAATGGCTTTCCTGACCCCGTGTGGAGTGTACTGCTATACATGCAAGCCGTTTGGGTTGCGCAACGCAGGCGTGACCTTTCAGCGCCTGATGCACATCGCCTTGGGCCGGCAGCTCGGGAGGAACGCTGAAGCTTACGTCGACGACATTGTGGTGAAGTCTCGGGAGGCAAAAACCCTGATACAGGACCTGGAAAAAACCTTTGCGAGCCTCAACGAAGTGGACCTGCGGCTCAACCCAGAGAAGTGCGTGTTTGGAGTCCCCTCGAGCAAGCCTGGGTTTCCTCGTGTCCCACAGGGGCATCGAGGCGAACCTGGAGAAGGTCAAAGCAGTCGAAGACATGAGCCCGCCGAGGACGCTCAGAGAGATGCAGAAGCTCACCGGGTGTGTAACCGCGCTAGGGCGCTTCATCTCCAAGCTAGGGGAACGAGCACTGCCCTTCTTTAAGCTGATGAAGAAGAAGGGCCCCTTCGAATGGACTGAAGAGGCCGACAAGGCATTCCAAGATCTCAAGAGGTATCTTACCAGCCCACCAGTGATGGTAGCTCCGCGTCCTCGGGAGCCCCTGGTGCTCTACCTTGCGGCCACCCCCTACTCCGCTAGCGCAACCCTGGTGGCGGTCAGGGAGGAGCGCCGGACCAAGGCCGCAGCGACCGTCCGGGCTGAAGCAAAGCGAAGCCAAGAGGGCCTCGCGAAGATGCCGCAACAGGAGAACACACCCGGAGCAGGAGAGGCCTCTCCGAGCGACCAAGCACTGGGGGCTCCGCCATCTCAGGAGACGCCTCGACCTCTGGAGGACGCAAGCTGCGCCAGCACCCTCAACCTCGTTGAGCACCCCGTGTACTTCGTCAGCATGATGCTACGGGACGCAAGGGCGCGGTACCCCATGCCTCAAAAACTCCTCCTCGCGCTATTAGTGGCCTCACGCAAGCTGCGACACTACTTCCAAGGCCATCCCATCAAAGTCGTCTCAGCATACCCCTTGGAAAGAGTACTCAGGAGCCCCAACTCAGCTGGAAGAGTCGATGAATGGAACATCGAACTACAGGCATTTCAGCTAGAATTCAGTACGACTAGAGTCATCAAGGGAGCCGCACTTGCGGATTTCTTGGCAGAATGGGCAGAAGCACCGGGTCTCGAGGCAGGCGAGGACCGATCACTTTCCCCGGGAAGCAAGGCACCGGACGGCTGGGTCATGTACTTCGACGGGGCATTCTCCCGACACGGCGCGGGAGCTGGCGCAGTGCTCGTGTCCCCTACCTAGGACAAACTCTACTACGCCATACAACTCTGTTTCCAGCACGGAGAAAAGGTATCCAACAACATAGCAGAGTACGAAGTCCTGATAGCAGGCTTGAAAGCCGCAGTCGCCTTAGGGGTAAAGCGCCTCATCATCAAGGGCGATTTGCAGCTCCTCGTCAACTTCTCCAACAAAACATATGAACCGAAGGACGAGCGCATGGAAGCCTACCTCGCTGAGGTTTGCAAGATGGAGAAACAGTTCTGGGGGCTGGAGTTGCAGCATGTGCCTTGCGGCACCAATCAAGAGGCTGATGACATTGCCAAGAGGGCATCCAGGCGGCTGCCTCAGGAGCCTGGCGTCTTCGAGGAGCGGCTCTTCAAACCCTCGGCGGCCCCATCACTATCGAGCATGGCGCAACCAAGGGAGGAGCTCCCTCAGCCACCTGCCTCGGGAGCTCCGGTCTGCGGCCCGGCCTCAGGGGCACGCCTGCTCCTGGCGTTGGAGCCTCAGGAAGGATGCTGGATCGCAGAGCTCAAGAACTACTTGATGCAAGGGACCCTGCCGGAGAACGAGGTGGAGGCGGAGCATGCAGCGCGGCAGGCCACGGCCTACTGCATCAAGGATGGGGAGCTCTACCGGAAGCGACCGAATGACGTGTCCCTACATTGCATCTCCAGAGAGCAAGGGAAGGAGCTACTGGCAGACATACACGGCGGAGACTGTGGGCACCACTCATCGTCACGAACCCTTGTCCGCAAGGCGTTCTGCAGTGGATTCTACTGGCCCACAACACTCGGCGACGCTGTTGAGCTGGTGAAGGCTTGTGAGGCCTGCCAATTCCACGCTAGGCAGATCCATCAGCCGGCGGGGGGTATACAGACTATACCCCTCTCATGGCTGTTCGCAGTTTGGGGGCTGGACATTCTGGGCCCGTTTCCTCAGGCGCCAGTGGGCTATCGATACCTCTACGTCGTCGTGGACGAGTTCACCAAGTGGGCTGAGGTGGAAGCTGTCCGCACCATCCCAGCAGGCTCCGCAGTCAAGTTCATGAAGGGTCTCGTGAGCCGATTTGGGGTCCCTAACCGCATCATCTCCGACAACGGTTCGCAATTCACCAGTAATCTCTTCAAAACATATTGTGCTAACCTTGGAACACAGATATGCTACGCTTCGATAGCACACCCCCGGAGCAACGGCCAGGCCGAGCGAGCTAACGCGGAGGTCCTGAGGGGCCTCAAAGCCAGGACCTTCAAGAGGAAGCTGGAGGCTTGTGGCAGGGGCTGGTACGATGAGCTCCAGTCCATGTTGTAGTCTATCCGCACGACCGCGGCCAAGCCGACTGGCGAGACCCCATTCTTCCTCATTTACAGAGCAGAGGCTGTCCTCCCTCACGAGGTCAGGCGTCGCTCCGCACGGGTCCTGGCGTTCGACGAGACGCAGCAGGACGCCATGCGGGGGACAGATCTCGTGCTGGGGGAGGAACGCCGTCGAGAAGCCGTGCTGCGAGCGACAAGGTATCAGCAGGCGCTGCGATGATACCACTGCCGCAACATGCGCCCCAGAACTCTTGAGGTAGGGGACCTCGTGTTCAAATGGGTTCTCTCCAGGGAGGGGTTGCACAAGCTCTCTCCCCTGTGGGAGGGCCCATTCAAGGTTGTTCATGTTTCCAGGCCTGGCTCCGCGCGCTTGGAGACCCCGGAGGGGGTACCCATCCAGAACGCATGGAACATTCAACATCTCTGAAGGTTCTACCCCTGAGCGAGGCCTAGCGCCTATGGAAAGGCCCGGTGCCTGTGAAGTAGGCCAATGCCTGTGAAGCTACCGCATTTTGGGAAAGGCCCGGTGCCTGTGAAGCTGCCGCATTTTGGGAAAGGCCCGGTGCCTGTGAAGAAGGCCAATGCATGTGAAGCTGCCGCATTTTGGGAAAGGCCCGGTGCCTGTGAAGAAGGCCAATGCCTGTGAAGCTGCCGCATTTTGGGAAAGGCCCGGTGCCTATGAAGAAGGCCAATGCCTGTGAAGCTCACCGCCCGTGACACTCTCACGTAATAATGAGTGGGGCTGTACACGCCCCAGAGTCTCCGGAGTGCCACCCTCGGGCCTCGGGGGCTCCCGCGCACGCCCAGTGGCAGCACTTAGCTCCGCGCTGGTGAGAAGACGTCGAAGACTAGAATAGGTGCCGGACGCGGCTTTTTCATTTGCTTTCTGCAGTTGGATTGTTCGTTCCTGTTTGAAGTTTTACTGGAGCTGTTGCCATCCCTGGCTTGTGACTCTTTATCTTTTTCACTCACTTGCCTCGGTTTCTCTCGCACAAGTCTTGCGAGGGAGGTTCCCGGGCGCCGTCGCGAGTGTTTTCTGCCCCGATCATTTGAAGCTTTCCTGTCCGAGTCCGCTGCAGGAGCACCCCTCCCAGTCCGTGCCCCACGGGCATCGCGACACGAGCGCAGGACCTGGGCTGATCGCCCCCACAACCGAGACCGAAAGCTACTCATCCTGCTAATCCTTGCAGGACATGAAGCGCACGGCGAGGCCTCGGCCTCGGGAGGCGAGGACCGCGACAAGCCCCACCAAGCTAAATAATTCCCGCACATGGGCACACGGCACAGAAACATAGCGCAGAAATAGCGGAAGCATTGCGATAATTAATAGCAGCAGTTCAAACACGCCCCCGCGGGGCCCTATACTACCTTCTTTTTCTGCGCAGGGAAAGAAGAAAAAGAAAATGGGCACGACTTGTTCGGCACCAACTTGCGGCGAAAGCTCAAGCTGCCTTTGGGGCTCATGCGGATCCCTCCTCTCGCTTCACCGAGGCGCGATGGCGGGCTAACCCGCTACCTTCACCCAGGCGGGCGTGACGGCGCGGGGGTTGGTCGCGGCCACCACTAGAGGAGCTGCTGTCTGAGATAGAGTCGCCGAAGCTTGGCGAGCCCCGAGCGCCGCTGCCCACACGCCTGCCGCCGTCTTCATCCTGATCAGCGCCGGGGCTGGGCAGGCGGCCGCGGTCATCGTCTTCGGGGCAGCACCCAACGCGGCGACCGTCTTCCCCGAACACCCTCATGTAGAGGGTGGCGTCGCCGTCGAACTTGAAGTGCAAGGTGCACCGCTGTCTCGGGCCACGCGCACGGGCAAACGTTTGCCAGCCACGGGTCAGGGCCGTATTACGGGAAGCGGAGACCTCCAGCGAAGCCCAGGAGGCCGTGCTGTAGCAACCATCTTTCTGAAGCCAGAGGCCGCCCCGAGCGCTGGCCGGCAGTTCACCTACGAAGAAACGGGGAAGCTGGAGCCAGGTGCTGGTCGGGTCCGCCGACCACACGAAGAACTCCGGCAGCACCTCCGCCGAGCGAAAGCGCGGCCTGGGGGGCCGCGCAGCCACGACGTGCCTCCCATCGGCAATCGGGCGCTCATCACCGTGCAAGGAACCGCCTCCACGGCCACGGGAAGCCACTACGGGGACCGTGGGATGCTTGCGAGGGCGGCCCCGACCACGCTTGGTCGGTGGGGAGTCAGGCCCTACTGACGAGCCTTTCCTTTCTCCGCGGCCGAGAACCTGTTTGGTGGAGCCATGGGAATGGCGAGTAGCCGGGATGGAGGGAAATGAGTAGTAGGAAGGGATGGACTGAAGGGGCTCACGCATTCCCGTACTTATAGCTGGAGAAGGCCAACCGCCGGCCACCACGGTCGCAGGTAATCATGACCCGTTTTTTGCATGCAGGGACTCGTCAAGTCGTGCGGTTGCCGAGACGTCGTGGGGAAGCGGAGACGCCCACGTCCAATCAATCGCCATGCGGCACCCAAGGCCGCAGGCTATTGGGGCCCGTGGCACTTCGCGCTTGCCCCTTCGCTTCTTTGTTAAGCCAAGCCCGGGCGCGCCTTGGGCCCGGGGGCTACTGTCCGCGTTCTGGGAACGGGGGTCCCCAGACTTGCCTGCCTGCGGCCTGTGGCGTGGCTCAAGTGGGGGCCCAGCGCGGCTCAGCTTCATCAGCTCAATCTCAAGACCCTCGTGAGGGGCCAAGCCTCGCGGGGCGGACGACAGGAAGCTTCCTCAGGAGCAGCCTCATCAGGCAGGCTCATGAGGAGGCGGAGAGATCAAGGCAAGGGCACCTCGCGAGGAGCCCATGACGCAAGCCATGACGATCAAGATCAGGCGGGCGCCAGGCGGGCGTCGGCCTGCGCAGTGTCCTTTTTTCCCCTTCGGTGCAAAGGGGGCAAGCACGGGCCAAGGCATCAGGCAAAGGTTACCACTCCGGTGCAACGAGACCAAGACCAGCAGAGCGGCAGTACGGAGGTCACCGTGGAGCCCAAGACGGCGTCATCTCCAGTGCTTTTGGCAGCCGAAGACCACCTTTAGTCAGGATAACTTGTACTGGCTGTTCCCCTTCAAAATGGCCAATTGTTGGCGCCCTTCCCGCTCATTATTTGGGAAGAGGACCAGGGCCTCTATAAATAGGACTAGCCACCATAGGGATCCGGGGGAGAGAGAGAGATCCGGGCCAAGTAGAACACACCACACCAGCTCAAGAACACCTCTCACGCGGCCGTTCTTCTCCTGTATTGTTCATCATCAACCCCTGAGGCAATCCACCACACCACACACTAGAGTAGGGTATTACACCACATCGGTGGCCCGAACCACTATAAATCTCGTGTCCCTTGTGTGTTCTTCTTTCCGGCCTAGATTTCATGCGAGCCATCGAAACACGAGTCGGTAGGGGAAAGATCTTCGTGCGCACCCCAAAGTTCGAACCTTAAGGGTCTGCCGGAACCCGAAATCCGACAACTAGCACCCTTGGTTTTCAACCGAGAGGTCTTGGGTTCGAGTCCCAGGAACTCTCAATTTTGTCCTCCTTCCTTCCTCGCAAAAAAAGGGAAAGAAAATCAAAGACTTGGGAAGGCGTACAGAACAAGCTAGTGTACCTGTAAAGAGACGTTGCCGAGTTTTAGAAAAAATAAAGACGTGCTCCTGTAGCTGGTTCGAATCCAAACCTAGACTATGACTATATATGGTGCTATGCTACTCTGCAGTAATGAAATTTACATATCCAACGTTCGCTTCTCCTCTTCTCTACTTACTGCCTAGCATCAGAAGCTCTGGCTGCAGCAACCATGTCCGCTGGCTGCTCGTCCACCTGCTCTTCAGCATGCAACAACCAGATATACGCCAAGTCACCACCCGTACCATCGCCTGTGGGTCTCATCACACCCCCGCCGGCACGCGCACCGCAGCCGATTGCTCATTGCAACCCGCTGCCGTTGGTGTGGTGCCACTGCTGCAAATCACGCAGAGTCATCCGTCGCGTCTCAACCACAATCCGCAACCCTGACCGAGTCTTCTACAAATGCCCGAATCATGGGGTAATAATATGTTTAAGTGTTGTTCTGCTGCTTTCAGTTGCTGATTTTTTTAATAGTTTGGTTGACGATCTTCCAATTTGATTCATGCAGAAAAGGGAAGATTCGTGTGATTTGTATTTCTGGGAAGTTGCTGATGTGGGGGAATGCAAGTACGCTGATTATTTGGTTAGCCAAGGAATCCCAATACCAGTAGGTTGGGGTGTTGGACAAGTAACTGAAGGAACGACAGAAGAGGAAGATGCAGAGCAGAAGGTTAAAGATGTAGTTCCTATGATCATGGCCAAGCAACAGCTGCTGAACGACCTTGACAACAATGAGGAGATGAAAGAGCTTGTGAAGATAATGGGCAAAATTGATGTGCTATGTAGGATGATTGTCTCTTTATTTGCAGTGTATGTAGCACTCGTGATGTATTCAGTGGCTACGACATGAGCACTTTGCTGAAACTAGTAATGAATGAAACCTGTGTAGCAGGCTGGGCGTAGTGTTGTGAACATCTAATGATTTCTATTAACGGAAATCCGGGGGTATCCCCTTTTGCTCATATAAATAAATAAATAGCAGAGGCCCTGTTGGGTCAGCTTTGTTCTCATTCGAAGACGTCGAGCAAATTGCAGTCCAACAACAAACTATGTCATCAAATTCAAGTTTCACAGCCAAATATGAGTACAACTAAACAACAATGTCACCATGTTCTAGTTGTCATACAATCACCAAACACAAATCAGCATACATAGGAAGTGATGTTCTCCCAGCAAAATACTAAACAACATGTTCATCAGGTTTCAGTTGTCATAGCAAACACAATTTCACATAGTACATAAAAAAACGTCTTCTAACAGGCAAATACGACAAAAGCAATGTAATCATCATCCGCAGCAGCAATGTCAACATCTTCGCCATGTGTATCAGTCTGAATCGTAATTCCCCATGGTGTCATCTTATTCTTCGTCCTCAACGTCCTCGAACGTTGGCTTCTTCTTGATCAACTCTTGTATGTCCACAGCACGACAGGCAATCTTTTCACCGGCGTCATTGACGTGATGGTTCTCAAAGATATTAGGAACATCTGTATTATCTTGTACATCAGGAGCAGTGTAAGCATGATCTTGTTGTGCAACTTCATTAAACGAATTCCTCTGCTCAAACCTTTGCAATACTCTCCAGTCATCGCTAGGTGCAAATGTGTCTTCCAAGAAAAAAAATATGTGTTACTTGATTTGCCAAAATAAAAGGCTCGTTGGTCTGGTACGCCGCCTTGACATTGATGGATTTGAAATAATCATCAACACTGGGTTTTGCAATCCTGGAAAACAGGTTATACCAATGACAGCACAACAGAACCACACACCGATGATCCTCAAAACTGGAGATATACTGCAACTGAACAATGTCTGTTATGTTAGCATACATTTCAGTTGTCTCTTTGTCATACGTATCCGTACTCATGATGGCACTGTTTTGTGTTTTCCTGCCTTCGTCTCGTGCAAGGGTGTTGTAGCGCACATCTCCAACAACGCAAGATTCATAATGTCTTACCCGAGTATCAGGACCCATTGCTAGTGAGTAAAGGGCATCATGAACTGCCTACCCATCCTCCCGCATCTTCTTAACCTATGGTTAGAAAATAGACAAGCTGATCATCTTATGTACTCAATATATTAAAAAAACTGACAGTGCACTTCAAAAGCTTAGATGGTTCTTGAACCATTTCGCAAATCCTCCCATAACCAGTTTGTCAATGTTTCTTGGATTTTGTGGTAGTAACTCCTCTTTGTAGATGCTGCACAACATAGTGATCGCGTCAAACATCTAAATATATAAGAATGTGCTGCAAGTTTAGTAGATTATGATGTATAAGCTGCAGTACTGCACTTACTTGATATAAGGTAGTATCCCAGACAGTTATTCAACACATACCAAACCATTTTGTCCAAATCTTTAGGTTTGTCCTCTTGTCGACTCTTCCCTATAACTCGAACAGAACAATCGAAAACATTGAGCCCGGGATTGTCTTCACCCACCTCTTTGCTAAGCTGATAAGCTATTTCAATGTATTTTGAGCAGAATGTCAACGCTTCTGTAGCAATGTAGGCCTCTGCAATGGAACCCTCGGGTCTAGCTCTATTCCTAACATAGCCCTTGAAAGTGCCTAGCTGCCTTTCAATAGGGTACATCCAGCCATACTGTACTGGACCTCTAAGTAGTGCCTCATCAGGTAGATGAACAGCCAAATGCACCATCACATCAAAGAAGGCTGGAGGATATATCTTCTCAAGGTCGCATAGGATAGTTGGTATCTTGTGTCTAAGATGCTCTAAAGCATCTATCCTGATATTCCTACTGCAGAGTTCCCTGAAGAATTGTCCCAACTCTGCAACTGCTCTGCATAAGTTAGGGCGGCCCAATCCTCTAAGGATAATAGGTAAAACCCTTTGAAGTAGGATGTGGCAGTCATGAGTTTTCAACCCTTGTACCTTGTTTCCATCTGCACTGACTCTCCTTTCAGGGTTGGAAGCAAATCCATGTGGGAATCTCACACGTGACAGGACCTCGTGGAATTCTTTTCTTTTTACCTTGTCCAAGACGTACATAGCTGGTGCCATATCCCGTGGTTTACCTTCATCTTGCACCTGCAAATCCTTTCTGATACCCAGGCGTGTCAAATCAATCCTAGATTTTAAGGTATCTTTCGTCTAGCCTTCAATATTAAGAAGTGTGCCGATAATGCTGTCACACATATTTTTCTCGATGTGCATCACATCAAGATTATGCCGCAGATCCAAATCTTTCCAATACTCCAAGTCCCACAAAGTGGACCTGTGGGTAAACAATAATCTCTCTTCTACCCTGCCATGCTTCCTTTTCCCGCTACCATTACCAGGATGGTTTCCTGGTGTAATATGCCTGACCTTCTCTAATTCCACTTGGAACTCATCGGCAGTGAGCCTCTTTGGCGCATCACGGTTTTCATGCTTTGAGTTGAACACATGTCTTCGGTATTTTCTAGGATGCGGTTTGTCCTTGGCAAGGAAACGACGGTGTCCAATGTAACATATCTTGCTAAGTATTGCGTATGTCAGCGGATTCCTGTCACAGCGAACACATGCATTGTAACCATGTGTCGTTCGCCCTGACATAGTGCCCAAAGCCGGATAATCATGGATGCACCAAATTATAACAGCATGCAGAAATAAATCAGCTGGTTGGCTGCTATATAGGTCTCGAGTGAGAACACCCTTCCGTAGCTGTTGAAGTTCCTCCACAAGAGGCTCCATGAACAAATCAAAATCCTTTCCAGGACTTTTTGGACCTGGGATGAGCAAGGCCATCATGTAGTTTGATTCTTTGGTGCAGACATTTGGAGGCATGTTGTAAGGGATAACAAGCACTAGCCACATGCTATATGTGGCGCTCTGGTGGCTAAATGGGTTAAATCCATCTGAAGCTAAGCCAAGTCTAATGTTTCTCGGGTCAGCATCAAACTCTTTGTGTTTATCATTGAAGCTTTTCCACTCACTACCATGAGATGGACGGCTCATTACATTCTGATCTCTGCACTCCTGGTTCCTAGAATGCCACAGTACATCCTCTCTTTTTTCAGCATCATGAAACAACCTCTACAATCATGGTGTAATTGGAAAATGTCTCAGAACATTATGAGGAATCCTCTTCACAGCATCGCCATCTTTCCATCTTGATGATTTGCATTTTGGGCATTCACTTAAGTTGGCATAATCCTTCCGGAACAGAACACAATTATTCCTACAAACGTGGATCATATCATATCCAATTCCAACTACACGAAGGAAATTCTTCATTTTACTGTAGGTGTATGGCAGCTCAGATGCATCTGGGAAAGATTTGCGGAAAGCAGCCAACATCGCATCGAATGATTTGTTGGTCATCCACTCAGATGTCTTCACCTGAAGAAAGGTGACCATAGCTGAGAATACTGATAACTATTTCCTAGGGTGACAGCAACGTTGCATTGTTCCAACATGCGGGCCCACCGTTTTTCTTCCGCAGGTGAAAGTTCTCGGAATGCACGAGCATTTCGTAGCATTGTTTCAATGTTGGTCAAACTCACTGGCTCCACCACCACCACCTCCTCCTCTTCCACCTGAGCATCAAGTAGATCAAGATGGTGATCTGCTGCTTCCACGTAGTCAAGAACATTGACGTTCACAGCTTCACCATGATGAACCCACCTAGTATATGTGACCGACATCCCATACAAGTGTAGATGATTTTGCACAGTTGACTGGGGTCTTGTAACTGAATTCATACAACTCCTACACGGGCAGAGCACATATGATTTCGGACCACCGTACTCAGCTCTAATAAAGTTCATGAAGTTTTCAACCCCCTCGACAAATGCAGCGGAGAATCTTCGAGCAGAAGTTATCCAAGTCCTGTCCATCTGTTAGACATACAAATTAGTTCTTCTACCAGATATTACAGGAAAACATATATGCTTTTTTATGAAGTCCAGAAAAAAATACCTAGGTCGATGTCTAAAGCTACGGCAAGATATTTGGACAAGCAGATCTAAGTAACGAAATATATGTAAAGCTAATTCAGCAAATAGATTTGAGTGCCAAATTATGGTAGGCTGTTTCAGCAGTCAATGAGGCCAAGCACACAGCCATCAAACTATCGAAGGCCATCGCAGCAACAAAGATCGAGTATAAAACGGTGTAGAGCTATTTCACCTAACAGATTGGCTACTAGACCATGGCAATCTACGTCACAATAAATATATGGCAGGATATTTTAGCAACTAATCGACCTTGGCATGCCATCTCAGCTAAGCAGATTGAGTGCAGAACAGGGCAAGGAAGCTTCTTAAGCAAAGCATATTGACAGTAAACTACTTTGGCAAACAGTGAGGTTAACAGCGTCTATCATCTAACATTCAGCTCTACACCGACATGAACGGGGCCTTAGTCTAGAATGCGCGTACCATGGGAGAAGCTGACCGTCGTGCGTCTCCACACGAACGTCGCCAGCGGTGGCGGCGCTGACCGCCGTGCGCCTCCACAAGAACGTAGCCAGAGGTGGCGGCGCGGCTAGAGGACGACAGTCTACGAGAGCGTACTGTGGGAGCGAGAGGATCGCCGAACCACGGCGCCGACATATCGGCGCGGCGGGGAGGGTGGCTTTGGTGGAGCGAATGGAGTGGAGGGGGACTGGGGGGAGGGGGTTTGGGGAATATTATTGGCTAGTTGGCCGAAGGGCGGTTGAATCGGATTGGGGGGGGGATTTTTGGGTGTAGGGGGGGAGGGAGGATTTTCGTGCGGTGGGCGGGGGGAGTTTGGCGCATGGTCGGTTTCTCCAAGTGCAGTCCCACATGTCAGTGAAGAGGCAAGCCGAAGCATGTTCCAATTGCGTGAGCCGTGTGCAGGACCGAACGTGTGTGGGGTGCAATGCGACCGCGACAGGAGTGCTGTGAGTGTACCGCCTTTTTTCCTTTTCAACTAGGTGCTTCGCCCCCTAAAAAAATTTGTTGCTTCGCGCGATCCATCGATACTACTACTAGTAATCCGGTAATCCCGACTAAAACGGCGCGACCATGTCTTTTCCCGCGTGATATGCTGGGAGGTTGGCTTAGTTGGGTTTTTTAGGACGAGTAATGCTACACCTACGTAATCCCAGTTACGTAATTAACGTAATGTGAAACGTGTGAGCTGTTGATTGTAGATTGGGGGGAGGGAGGGGCCCACCACCATGAAAATCAGGGGAGGGGAGAGAGAGGCAATTTACGTTAACCCTTTCGTAGGTTCCCGTAGATGTAGAAAGATGTGGAATGCGTGAATGTGTAGTGGACGTACTATTGGAGTGCCTAAGATAATTTGTGTATGTATAGACCCTATGTGTTTATTTTACTTTGCATGTTAGATTTGTCTCGGTTCAATAAAAAGCAGAGTTGGTGGTGATGGTGTGCCTGTGATCCTGCAATATAGGCCGTCCGATCTATATCTAACGGATAGGAAGGAAACTATGACAATTTACCCACACTCCTCTCCACATTTGCAGATAAGGCTTTCCCTCGTTCATCCTTTTCTCCCACAAGATCTTGATCTTCCGTGCAACGCACGGGCATCTTGCTAGTACTCCTACAATATGTATATTATTGTGAAAGTTCATATACACATGACTAGATTAATGTAAACACGGCAGATTTTCATTACATTTCGAACTTTTATAGGACAGAAAAATAAAAGAAACCCGACCCTAAACCTATTCTACGGCGGCGACCGACGTCCTCCATCTGCGATCTCTATGTACGGGGGCGGGGTTCAAGACCCGTGAAGTGAAGGTGCGGTCTCCGGCGAGGAAGAGTAGAACACGGGATACGGACCAGCCAGTTGGCACACCATGCTCTGCCGCCTCCCATGCCCTATTCTTCCTCGGAGGAGTCCCCGACCTCGGCGGTGCCGGACGTTGGATGGCGGCAAGTAGGATGTGTGGCTGACGGTGCTCCCATCATTGGCCGCCAGCATGGCCACCGCTTGTGCTGTCGCGTCCGCGTCCGGCTACGTCGCTATTGCGTCGCGAGAGGCGACTTGAGCGAGGGTGGCGACCTCGAGCTTCATCCACGAAGACAAGCTCTCCCGCAATGCGTTCGCACTTGCGGTCTTGGCGGATGTGGTGCCAGGTAGGAGGACGATGTGCTATGGTGTGGAGGTTAGCTGGGCGTTGCCACTTTAAGTAGCGCATTCCGGTGAGGCCAAGCGTCCGGATGTGTCATTAAGTCGCCGGAGTTGGTTCCTCGGGCACCGAGCCTCTTAACAACGACATACGAACGGACGACATTAATGCGGGCAGCTGGCGCTGGCTGGGAACGCACCACGCGACGGCGCGAGGGACGAGGTTTTTGGTGTGCCAGGGTAGTCAGCTGCGGTCGTGGCAACGTTGGACATGCCCTTTGCTCACATGCGATCCCTGCATGTCATTGAAAAAGCAAGACGACCCGGCATGGTCTCAATGTCCAGAGGATGCAGTTGGCCGCGCAACACCACTCCACGGACGCGTTGCAGCGCCCCGTGCATCTTCGACGAGCCGGGTGTTGGGGTGTGTTTGGATTGTGGCCAAAGTGCACCTTACCAAAATTTTGGTCATGACCCAAAGATTGGTCTTTGTTTGGATGGTTGCCATTTTTTTTGGCATGCCAATGAACTCTAGCCAACTCTAGTTCATTTTTCTTGCCAATGTCGGCCAAATCATGGCAACCAATACCTCAACCAAAATTTTGGTCATGACCCAAAGATTGGTCTTTGTTTGGATGATTGCCATTTCTTTGGCATGCCAATGAACTCTAGCCAACTCTAGTTCATTTTTCTTGCCAATGTCGGCCAAATCATGGGCAACCAATACCTCAACCAAAATTTTGGCTACCCAATGCTTTGATGGGGCAACCTTGGGCGCAAACCAAACATACCGTTGGTCATGCCACAACACTAACGCCACCCTCGGCACACTGAAACCGACCGTGTCTAGCGACGGTATGAGCATGTCGCTCACCACGGTCGCCGTGTCCAGAGGCGGTGCTGGAGCTGCGCCCCGTTGTTGGCCCCAATGACCCACATGAACAGTTGTCGGTGGCGAGGTGGTCGTGGGCCAGCTCCTCCATTGGACTAGTCTGTGCTACGTCGTCTCGACGGGTGTGCCCCACATGTCGGTTTCCCTGTTTTCCCGGCCATATTCGAGCATCAGTGCTCCGCATTGCGCATTAGGCCTTTCACCATGTAGGACAAGCGAGACAAGTTATTGTTTATTTGAGCCGTTCAAGTATAATCATGTGGCGTTTGCTTATTTCTCATTCCTCTCCAACCCTATTCTCCATCGATCATGTCGCCCTCCAGTCGAGTCCATCCTCCCGCATGCCTCATTTGAACATTCCGCCGAGTATCATTCGCATGTACCCACCCTAGTCCTCTTTCAATAGATCTCCGGACCCCGAGATGAAATCGAGAGGGAACGAGTGAGGGCACGTGATACCTAAGGCGGATTAAAATTTTTGAACTGGTGAGCATAGCATCCGCAAATCATATATAAAGGGTATTCAATGTTTGTTTCGTTTTTGAACGTACAATATACTCCCTCCTATCCTTTCTAGTTTACATATAAGTTTTATGTGTAGTCGAAGTATCTCTACTTTGATCAAAAAGGTATCAACATTCAACAACGCCCAATCAATATTGTTAGATTCGTACGTACTCCTAGATTTGTACTCGAGATGGTTTCCAGTTTGACTATTGACAAGATTAATAGTACATGAGATGTATAATGTGAGAATTATATCATTGGAAACTCCTTTCACATACGAATTTGACCATATGCTTTGTGTAAGTTGCATGTCATATATTATTACTCTAACATTTGGTCAAAGTTAGCCTCAAAAACGCATTAGACCCTGTATGCTTTGTGTAAGTTGCATGTCATATATTATTACTCTAACATTTGTGTAAGTTGAATTTCATATATTATTACTCTAACATTTGGTCAAAGTAGTATAGTGGAAGTGGATCCTCTGACGTATGTATCCCTTCCTTACCCTCCCTTTCGGTCATTTACTGGCGAACCCCATGCTTGCTAGGCCCCGCATGTCAGTTACTCAATGGGTTCGGCCATGTCAGCGGATCCTCATCCATAGTATACTCCCTCTGTTTTTATTTACTCCACATAAAATGGAGGGAGTGGTGGTATAACAAATGACGCGGGCGGGGGAGGGGGAGGGACGTCGGTTTGCTCTCAACTGCGGTCCCACAAGCGAGCGAAAACACAAGACGAAGCGCGTTCCATTCGGCGAGCGACGTGGAGGGTCCAGCGTGCCGGGCTGCAATGCGAACGCGACAAGAGCGATGTACAGTCAAAACCGATTGACCGGTCGTCACCAGAACCACTATTCACACCAGAACCTTCGCTGCTCGGCCTATGCCAGCCACTGCCCTAAAACCACACCATATCTCTAGCCCATTCCCCCACCTTTCGATCCCCTAGCCCGCATCAAGCGTCCCCTAGTTCACCGGAAAGCCATGGTGCGCCGCAAGATCACTTACTACAAGATGATGACGCCGGAGTGCCGCGCAGAAATGGCGGCGGCGGTCGGCGCCACAGACCTCCGTTCCCAAGATCGCTTTGCAGCGGGCCAATCCCCGAGTTCTCTAGAGCCATGCTACGAGGAGGAGGAAGCCGATCTAATGTTCATGGCGGAGGTCGCGGTGCAGAAGGCCCCCGATGGGTATGAGACGATGGACGTCGACTTCGTGCCGGCGTCCGAGTCCCCCATGGTGCAGGCGGACCAGTGGTTCAACATGGCGATGCTAAAGGAGGACCGGGATGTAGAGGCTCAACTCGACGCGGAGCGCGCGCATGCCGCTGCCATCGAGGCTCTCCTGCAGGCAGAACTGGATATCGTGGATGTGAACCGGGCGGCAGAGGTTCAACTTGAGGCGGAGCACGCAGATGCCGCTGCCATCGAGGCCCTCCTGCAGGCGGAACCGGACGTCCTGGACTTGAACCAGGCAGTAGAGGCTCGACTCGACGCAGAGCGCGCGGATGCCGCTCTCATCGATGCCCTCCTGCAGGCGGAACCAGACGTCCTGGACTTGAACCGGGCGGCAGAGGCTCGACTCGACGCGGAGCGCGCGGATGCCGCTGCCATCGAGGCCCTCCTGCAGGCAGAACCGGACGTCCTTGACTTGAACCGAGCTGTCTCTCGTCCGTGCAGAGCGCCCGCACGCTCCGCTTGAACGAGTAGCTGGAGGCCGAGGACAACCACGGTGCGGAGACACACGTCGGCAGCGACGGCTGGTTCGCGCCGGTAGCCAAAGACGACGAGGCCATCTCTTTCCGCGAGCAGTGATAGTTTTTCTTTATGTTGTTGTTTTTATGGATCTTTTGCTGTGTAAAAACATATATTTGTTATGAAAGTCGCCTGACTTGGGTCAGTCTACCATTTCAGGCGGTTGGATGAATATCCTACATCTCCTAACCCTTCTTTCCTTCTTCCTCACCTCTTCTTCTTCCCCAATAGACCACCGCACGGGACGTACGGATACTCCCCAACATGCGGTTGGATAAACATACTCTATGAACGAAAATTATGTGTCAGCGATAGGATGGCTGAGTTTGGTTTGTTCACATGCGACAACACGTGTCAGTGAGGGTGCGTTCCCTTGGTTGGGTTTGCGGCGTGCAGGAGCGACTGTCTGAGGGTGCGGTGCGACCGCGGCGTGCAGGAGCAACCGTGTGAGGGTGCGGTGCGACCGCGACAGCCGTGCGCAAGTGTACCTCCTTCTCATTTTGAAAACTTTAGGCAAGCTTGGCAAAAATGTGTGGCGAAGTTTGGCAATGCAAGGCCTAGACCCAAACAGGATAAGTACGTACGTACTAGGAGTACTAGTGTTAAAAAAGAAAGGCGGGGTTTTCCTTCGCGGGACTTAATCGATACAAATCCTCATTTCACATGTCAATTAATGCGTATTTTTCTCCAAAGACCAAAGAGCTAACCATCTCACTTCTCATCGCTTGATTAATGCAGCGCCATGCAAACCAACCTTCTCACTTCCGCATGCATGCAGGGGATATTAATGTCCTTGGTTGCTAAACCCATCAATTTTGCCTCGATTAGTGTTAGTGGCCCTTTGCAAATTGTAATTTTGATATACTGGCCTTGTGTACAAAAAAAATGGAGGTAGCAACTATATTTGACTTCCTTCCCCATTGCGGTGACGTCGACGATATCTTTTTTTGGTGGTTTGGCGAAGTGCGTTCGATGGAGAACACCATTGAGGGAGAACACGGTAAGTCGTTCGCAAGTGCCGCATGCAAGCCGAGACAACCGCCTTATTTGCATCCAGGAAATCCTTTACTAGTACTACTAGGAGTACTAGTGCGGTGAGATGGTTTCTCAAAGAAGACGATGGAGAAGCGGAGTCAGCAAAGAGTGAAATGATGGTTGCTTCGTCCGTGCTTTTGTGATTTGACGCCTCACTGCTTTGTGATTTGTGATAGAAGGGACAGGGGAGTAGACTCTATGCTCTATACTGTACTACATGCATCCAAGCATGGGAGAAAGAGGAGAGACGTTGCATTTTTCTATTCCTTCAATCAATCAATCAGGGAGCTTCGGTTCCATCTTTTTGGCTTTGGAAACACCGTCCACAATGGTTCCCACGATGCCAAAAGCTATTTTCACATTTGGCTACACATTGTGGATGCCCTTAACCATACCACTTGGTTCTGCTCCTGTGTGCTATCTATACAAATCTCAATTATATTGATCTAAAAAATTATAGAATCAAGATTAGTAAAAAGGAGGTGATTTTGCCGCACGGATGGCGGGGAGGTTTCTTATTTGAGCAATGCTACATCCACGTAATGGTTTAAGTAAAGTTACAAACTGATGTGATGTGGGACTATTGGATTGGATTAAAGGAGAGGATTAGGCCCACCCCACCTGGAAATCAGGGGGGCATATATAGATTAGATGGAAAGTATACGTAGCAGCTACGTAGCCCTTTGTAAGTCTAGGATTAGGCTTCTTATTTTCGGAGGACGTTGTCCTGGCGGTTTGCTAACATGCGGTCCCACGTGTCAGTGCTTTACCAAGCCGATCTGCGTCCCACATGAGGCAGAACAACGGCAGAAGCAACACATGGTTAAGTTGAAGAAGATGAGGGAGAAGCGGATTCAGCAATGAGTGAAATGATGGTTGCTTCGTCCCTCCAACTTAACTGCGGGAAAGGTGCAACTTTGTGATTTGACGCCTCATTGCTCATTACTACGCCGGCGCCATGACTGGGGTGCTTCACCCCGGCTGCTCTGCACTGTATTCCGGTATGGCACGTGGACCTAGTAGCTTGATGTCCCACATGTCGGCGAAAGGGACTAGAAGATTTATGAAAGCGAGCGCTCCACTCTTACGACGGAGGAGTAGACGACACGACGGCCCAGTGAACTGTCACTTGTACTGTATAGTACTATAGTTTTGCTGTTTCGCACAATCCATCGATACAAACCCGATTAAACAGGAAAGGGCGGGATTTTTCCCGTGCGGTAGATGATACTGGCCATACATTTCAAAGGAAATTTTAATGTATGCAAACTGAATAATTATAAGTAACAATATGATATCTAGTAAAACAAAAAACACATATGATTTATTGTGTTAGAGTGTAGTAGTAGTGGTGTATTGCATAGTTGTTAGATGTAACATGCGAGAACGTATAGAGATGTAGTTTTGGAGGGCCTACAGAGAGAAAATCGTAATACGGTCACCGAACTTCAGAATAAGCTGATTACGGTCACTATATACGTTTTGCGGTGATTATACGGTCACTTGCTCATAGTTCAGCATCGGATTGCACTCTGTTGACCGGCCAAATAGTCTGCATGGCGCCATGTTGACTAGTTAAATTGACCATGTTGCTTGTGGGTCCCACCTGTCAGTTCGCATAGGCAAAAGGTCAGATAAACACAAATTTACGCAGGCGCGACAAGGCTCCAACCCGTGCGCGGGAATCACCTGGTTGTGTATGTGTCTGTCAGGGCCTGATGTGTGCGCATGCACGTGTAGGTTGAGCACTTGAGTGTGGGAGTGTGTGTTGGTGTAGTGGTGTACTGGTGTGTGCATGCATGCGTGCGTGTGTGCGTGTGAGTGTTGCATGTGTGCATGTGAGTGTTGCGTGCGTGCGTGGCTGCGTGTGTACGTGTGAGTGTTGCGTGCGTGCGTGGGTGCATGTGTTTGTGTGACTGTTGCGTGGATGCAGTTTGTGTGCATGCGTGCGTGTGTGTATAATCACCACACCAGCTCTTGTGTGTTAAAACAGACGGCTCAGCATACCAATACAAGGCCACCTTGTCCGTTGTGCCCGCGGTCATGACTTTGAACCACCGTCCAAATATTTTTTTGTCGTTTGTTTTCATTCTTACTAGCAAGATGCACGTGCATTGCATGTAACATCAAGATGCATTTATATGACTTGTTTATCTTGTGAGAGAAAAGGATGAACGAGGGAAGGCCTTATTTGCAAATGTGGAGAGGTGTGTGGGTACCTTTTTGCAAAATTGCCATAGTTTCTATCCTATCCGTCAGATATAAATCGGACGGCCTATATTGCAGGATGGCAGGCACACCATCATCACCAACTCTGTTTTTTATAAGAGTGTATTTTATGTATTTTATAAGAGTGTAGATGTAGAGTAGATACAAGTCGACAGGTGGGCACGATGGTAGTGAGATAATGTGATGCAACACTAGAGGTGCCACGTGGAGCGTTTAACTGGTCAACTAGTCATGTCATGAGCAAATACAGAGTTGTACGGTGAGCCCGTGACTGTATAATAACCACTAAACATAAATGGTGATCATAATTGAGTGGATTCTAAAGTCCAATGTACGTAGTGTGCTTTCGCTTCACAATGATCGTCATTGCATATATCGCGAGAGAAAGATGAAACATGCGTGAATTTTCTGGGGGCTTACTTTTAGAGGACCTGGAGATAGTTTTGTGTGCATACATGAAAGGGGCGTACAGGGGGGTATGCGACGGATAGAGAGATGCTCTTCGTTTCTCTTTATTATGACTAACTTTGTATATAGTATAAAAATATACAAATTCACAGTGCGGAATAAATATCATTGTGGGCACCATGCAATGCAAATTAGCGTTCGTACTCCTCCATATAACTTTGTAATGTTGTATATATGTAGAAACTCTAAAATAATTTTTTGGCCACACTTTATTCAAAAGGAATGTTGTATGCGAAATAAACGTGAAGAGATGGCTTTTTCGATCAATGGGGTATGTGATGTAACATGTGTGAATGTGTAGTTGATGCATTTGGCGGGGCCTAGAGAGGTATGTGTGTGTATTACGTATTCGAGAGAGGCATGGATAGAGGGGCCGACGGGGGGCGGGCGTGGGAGAGATAGCATGAGAAATGAGAGTGGTCTAGAGAGAGACGAATATGACGTCACGACAAGAGATTCCATTCCCTTGAGTGTGTATATGCAAGGGGGGAGGGGATAGAGGCACCAGGAGAAATTTTCTGTGTGTGTGGTGTTTGTGTTGGTATGTGTGGGTGTGAGAAAATAATGAGACGTGGGGGCAGAGGGTGTGTCACCGCGTGATGTCTGGTGGGTCGAGGTGAGGCCCTTCGTTCGGTTCCGTCCTGCGCCACATTGGTCGGCCCGTGACGCATTTAGGAAGACCCATGGATGACTAGTCGTACAAGACAAAGATAGCAGAATTATGAAGGACTCTGTGTCCACTGACAAAGCCGGCTAGGATTTGTAACCCTAGGTTCTTGGACTAAGGTAACCCCTTTATCTCTAATATTACTATTCATCCAACCTAACTTTAAGGGGCATCCTACAGAATGCTCTGCTAGAATCATACTCGTCGATTAGGAAGAGAGGTGTGAAACAATGCGTGAGAGACAGGCGTAAAGATAATGTGCGTACATGAGACCCGTAGGCAGGTCCATGTATATAGAAAGGGTCGATGAGGATTGTGCGTGTGTATGTTTGCGAGAGGAAGAGTGCTTGTGATAAAGGTTAGTGAAAACAGTTGTAAATGGTTACGAGAGGGAGGGAGGGTTATATCTAGAGCATGTGTGCGAGAAAGAAACCTCGGGAGAGAGTGTGTGAGCATGTGTGAGAGACCACCGATGGAGAGTGAAACTACACGTAAAAGACTGCTCTACACATTGATTAAAGATATAAATTGTATCCAAATATTAGGATGGGATCATGATATTTGCAATTCGCGTAAGGAGCGGTCATTGATCCATCAGACATCTAGATTCTATCGAATTTGAGCATGTCTGTGTTATTATTCGACAGTTGATCCACATAGTTAGTATTTTGAACTCCAGACAATGCATCGCTTTAGCAATCGAATATAAACGTGAGTATAGTTCATGTTGTGTGTGTAAAGCACATTATACATACGAAAGTTACACAATGGACATTATAAATAGCTACCTATGAACTAGCATACATTTGAATTCAACTTAAGGTGGTTTAAAAAAATCGAATCCAACATGAAGTCCATTCAATTATTTGAATTTGATATCATGGCTTTGTAAACCATACCTAAATTATGGGGGCACCAATCTTTGCTCTGATTTTGTACATAATAGCATATGTAGTCGTGTACAAAATAAATTCAAATTTAGCTCCTCCATTCCAAAATAATCGTAGCTATAGTATTTTCAAGTGTCAAAATTTCAAAAAGAAGCGGATAATTTAATGAGGTTTTCAAACATACAAGGTCGAATATAACGTTGTCTATTTGGGTCAATCCTCATAGTTCAAGAGCACTCTAAACGTGAATGCTTGTGTTTCAAAATTTCGAACGAAGCGCCAAAAGAGCCTCTACTCGCCCGAAACCGCGTGAGACCAATGTTTGGTAGTACAAGGAAATTACTTTTCTAATAACTCCGACCCGTGAAACCTACCGGCCCGACGTCCAAAGGTCTAAACCGGGGTAGGTTTGTAGCTTCATCTAGACGCCACGCAACCGCATCCAAAAAACATTCATACACAATGGTCGCCTAAGCACACATGTGCGCAACCGAAATCGCTCCCGCCCACTATTTGGGACACCTGGGATTACCATCCTACCCCTGACCCGCAATAGGTCTGAAATTTAGGAGGGGGGCAAAGTTTGTACTTTCCCCAAATTTCAAACAAGCGCGTCCCATCTTCTGTTCAAAAAAGCCAAAAAAAGCGCGTCCCAGACCAAAACATGGTTCCCCCCACCCGTCTGATTCCCCATTTGTACTCCGTGGGCGCCAAAACTACCTCTCTACCAGCCGCAAAACCTTGACGTCCTCTGTCCGCCACCCCATCCCACCCATCAACCGCCGCCCTCCTCCATCACGTCGGAGCCGATACCCCGACGTCGTCGTCCACCGCAACCTCAACCGCAACGCCCTCCACGGCTAGTAGTTGAAGCCGAGGCCGAGCCGTCTGTACCCGAGCCAGTTCAACCACGCCGTCCTGCGCCTCACCGCTGCCGCTCCAACTTCGCCACCCTCCACCGTACCGGAGTTGTTCCTGCTACGCCATCCTTCGCCGCCTCGGATCTGCTTCCCCTCCGCTGACATACGGCCACGGCAACACAGTCAACAATTTGTCCATGGGTTCGTCCAAGCCTGCACCCTCCAGAACATCAGTTTCCCCGGTAAAAAGAAGAAGATCGGTGCGACATGTGGAGGTGACCACACCGGCAACCGAAAAAGATACTCCTCTTCCCTTATTCGTGCAAATCTTACGTCTCTGCTTGCACGGTATTCATCCCACAGAAGACACTAGTTGACCACTTCTTCTTGATACTAGATGTTCCTAGTAACTCGCGATGCACAAGGTTTCTCCTCATATACTATTTCACCTTAGCTAGTGGTCCGTCGCCCTCCTGAATTTCAATTTCTGGCCAGTTGATTCCCAATTAACGGAAGCATTCCTCGGCGTAACAGGCACTAGTACGCCTATTACGCCGGGGAAGCAGCACCTTGGTGTTTATCTTAGGGGCGTGTGCGGCCTAGAGCTACTGGCGCCCGATCTGGAGGTCGGCCGGGATTAAAGGGATGGCCTGGGGGCGCTGCCAAGCACGGCGGTGGTGTGAGGTCGATGGGAGGGCGGGGCGGCGGAGGCAGGGGTCTAGGCCGGTGGTCGCTGGCGGTTCGAGAAAGATCGTCAACAGTGACTGGCGAGAGGTAGACAAAGGCCATCTGCCCGTTCCTAATAGATCGGACAGTTCACTAAAAAAATCGACTGACCTATTTATTTTCAGTTGACTGTTATCTTAGATATGATCACATGTGGTGGTGTGCTGGAGGAGTACCTGCATTTCCTGTGCTCATATATTACAAAATCATACGGAGTAGAATCTAATTTTGTGTGCCATGCAATGTTGTAGAGCTATCATATGTCCCCTGTCGTTTATTTTTCAGCCACCTGCTATCTGCTACTTTTACAGTGCACTAGTTCTGCACACACTTCACCCTTACTCTCACTATTGTGTTTTTATGCAAGGGTATTTTAGACTCTGCTGCCATGAGAGAAGCCAAAAAGAAAAGAGATAAGTCGGTCCAGCTTCATATGCGGGTAGGCAAGACACGTTACAGCGCTATAAAGGGTGCAGTGTCAGCAGATGGAGACGGTAAACGTAGCTCTGGAGTTGATGACCTCGCTCGCAATGAACCACCATCCCAGGTGCTTGCTTTAACTTCGCGGTGTCATATGTGGTTGCATGTTCCATATGGTGTCTAGCTTGTATTCGAAATGCCGAAGTCGGTAAGATAAGGAAAGATATTTTTTTTACATGAACCACCATCCCGTGAGCACCAGAAGACAAATAGCTAGTCAGGGCACTGGCCGAGCCAGTGACAAGCCCAGCAAAGATAGGCATCACCTGGAAGCCAACTAAAAAACTGCGATGGTGGCGAAGCAGCCCGCCTCCCACCAGGCTCTCAGGTCCTAGATGATCATGCTCACCACTCTAGCCGGATGTATAGCTTGTATTGCTTCCAATTTGGTTAAATTGCATCTGCTTAGCTTACACATTATACCTTTGAATATGACATGCCTTTCTGTTTTTGGTACATACTAGTACATCTGTGTATTAACCATGTTCTTACATCAAACTAATGTTCTTGTGTATCCCTCATCAATCACTTATGATGAGGCAGGCAGGCAAGGGGACTACTCCGCAGTTAAAGAATGCAGCGTCAGCCTCCCGACATGATCCTCAAGAAACAGAAATGCTAGATGAAGATAGTGAACGTAGCTCTGTAGCTGATTACAGCATTTCCCCTACACTAGCATCACAGGTTCTTGCTCTGACTTGGCAGCGTGATATGTGGTTGCATGTTGCATATGGTGTCTAGATTGTAATTCTTCCAATCTGGTTAAACTGCATGTGCTAGTCTGCTTAGCTTATACATTATACCTGTTAATGTGACATGCCTTCCTGTATTTAGGACATAGTACATCTGTCTATTAAGCATGTCCTTACATAAAACTATTGTTTTTTTGTATCCCGCATAAATCAACATGACGAGACACCTTTAGTATATGCAGTGCGATATTAGTTGCATCTTTCATATGATTTATAGCATGTGTTGCTTCTAATTTGTTGAAATTCCATTTATGATGGGACGCTTTTAACTTGGCAGAGTCATATTGGTTGCATCTTTCATGTGGTGTCTAGCTTGCATTGCTTATTATTTGCTGGAATGGTTTCTGCTTAGTTTACACAAACAGTTGTGAACATGCCATGCCGTCCTGTTTTTCGTACATATTCCATCCTGGTATCATGTGTTTGCCCTACATCAAAGTAGTGATTGTCAGTATCATGCATGGATGAGTTCTAAAGAGAGAATATTATTGCTTTTTCTTGTCGGTTTTACTTGACAATTCAAAATCAATAAAGCGGAAGGAAGTTAGTAAGGCAGCGGATAAAGGTGCTCCTTCCAAACGGAGGGCCTCTACAGTTTCTACTCCTCCACACCCCCAAGATGATTTTCAAGACAAAACATGCATAGACACTCAACAAAGCTGTGTTTATGATGAGCACGTCTCCCCTAGTGCAGCATCACTGGTGCTCCCTCTAACTTGGCACTGTTATATGTGGTTGCATGTTATGTGTGATGTCTAGCTTGTATTGCTTCTAATTTTGTTGAATTCCATCTGCTTACTTTACACATTATACTTGAATAAGACACGTGTTCCTGTTTCTAGAACATACAATATCTGTCTATCACACCATGTTCTTACATCAAATTACTACTGTTGTGTAACCTCCAACAATCACTTATCATAAGACAGGTTTGACTTCAGAGTGTGATATAGGTTACATCTCACATTCTTTTCTAGCTTGTACTACTAATTTGTTGAAATGGCACTTATGACGAGACAGTTTTAACTTCGTAGAGTGATATTCGTTGCATCTTTCATATGGTGTCTAGCTTTCATTGCTTCCAATTTTTTGAAATGCCTTCTCCTTAGTTTACACATCATAAGCTGTGAATATGCAATGCTGTGAATATGCAATGGCACTAATGACGAGAGACCTCTAACATGGTAGTGTGATGTTGTTTGCATCTTGCATATGATATATTTCTTGTACTGCTTCACATTTGTTTAAACGCCATTTATGATGAGACATTGTTAACTTGGCAGAGCGATATTTGTAGCATCTTTCATATCGTGTCTACCTTCCATTGCATTGCTTCTAATTTGGTGAAATGTCTTCTTCTTAGTTTACACATCATAGTTCTGTTTATCTCTTCTGTCCTGTTTTTCATACATATTACATCCTCCTATCATGTGGTTGTCTAACATCAAAGTTTAGTTCGCCTACATCACGCATCAACATATTCTAAAGAACTAAATTGTCATTTGTTTTTCTTGTCGGCTTGACTTAACATGGCACAGAGAAAGAGGAAGAAACACAGAATGGTAGGGAATGAGAAGCGAATGAATCCTGCAGATTCTGTTAGTACTGATGGTGCAATAGAAGGTCAAAGTCCGGTGGAAAATTCTACAAACACGGCATCCCATGCTACACGAGTGGCAAAAAAGCCAAACAGAAACAAATAGCTGCCACCAAACAAGCAGAGACAGCCCTAGTTCTTGCAACACCTACCACAGTACTACCAGCTGCACGACTTACTCATGCGTCAACTGAGCTAGCAGCACAGTTCCCAAGCTCCCTTGCCACCTGACACTACTTCCCAAGCACTCTTGACACAAGACGAGTTGGCAATATCAGATGAACCTTGTGAGCTTCAACAACAAGAAGGTAGTTGCTGGAGTCAAGTTACATTTGCTTGCTTCTTTATATCTAGTCTCACAATTTGATGTACACTAACACTTCCTATGTTCGTTGTTGGACTAGCACCTAGGCGCAAGAGGAAACAAACATCAGGGATAATGCTTGATAGGTTAACTAAATCTAGAGGAGGAAGAATGGAGATCCGTTTTGAGGCAGATTTAAAAAGGCCACGTGATGCTACAGAGTCAACCAAGTTAGTATCAGAGGCAGCGGTTGCCGTTAGGTGACATGTACGTATCCTCCCAACATGGATTCAGTACAGGAATGACAAAGACGAAACCCAGTTCAACACCTTCCTCGACCATTTATCTATAAGTATGGTTATGTATGGAAACTAGTAATATTATCTTGCTCTGTCCCATACTTTCTAGGTTGCTGATAATGAGACTCCCATAATTTTCAACAGATGAGGTTCAAGTTGGATAGCCAAGATGATGAAACCAGACAAGCTTGCACCCATGTTTTCAAGTCTGCTCTGCGACAATATTGGTATAACTTGAGGAAAACTCACTTTGAAGGCAAGGCTAACAGTGAACTTTCCCAACCATCTCTAGTGGAAAATATATCGGATGAAGACTGGAGGGGCCTTGTTAAACACTGGTCTGATCCGAAGTATCAGGTACATTATATATATGTGATCAGATGACATGTTGAAGTCCTATTTACGCATGTGCCACACAAATCTATCTTCTTGTAGGTGAACTATTCAAAGAACAAGGCCAACCGTACGAAAGTGAAATTCCAACAGACGACAGGATCTCGTAGCTATATTGCACACTGCGAGGCTCTTGTAATTAGCTGTTGTTTCACTCTTTTCGCTGTACCATAGTATCAGATCTATATTGACTTGTTCGAAATGCAGAGGAAAGCCCGCAAGGACCAAAAAGTACCTGAACCAAATGCTGTGGAAATCTTCAAGGACTGTCACACCAGCAAGAAGAAGGGCATGACTACAGCAGTCAAAGCCGTTGTTGTAAGTCCTTAATCCTCATGCCTTTTAACTACTACTTACTCTGACTTGTGCCTTGAACTGCATGGTTTGCAGCTAATGTCTATTACTCTTTTCAATTTTATACACAATTGTCTTAGCGTATCATTGCACCTTACAAGGTTTAAAAGAGAGGAGTGATGTTCCTTTGATCTTGACCCGTAATCTAGTTCCGTGCTGGACTTGCCCACACAATGTTACAATTTCCTGTTTGTCTGTTCTCAGTTGTTTTGTGATATGAATGATGTCATACTATGCTTACCGTATTATAAACTTCGTCTCTTTATCCTTAGCCCTCAATACAATGTGAAGAAATAGACAATACATTAGCGATGGTACATGGTCATATGTTTGGAACCTAGTTTTATTATGTACTTTGCAATAAAATACAACTAATATTTTACATGGGTTCACCAGAACAAGTTCTGTATATAGACCAAAGCTATTTTGTTTGGTTTTGCTGCCTCCTTAATATCTTCTGTTCTGGTACTACTAATGTAAAACCTCAACTTTTTAGCGAGCTATGGAAAAAATGGTGGAACCGCCACCTTCTGAAGGTGGCGAGGCAACTATAACCGCAATGTCAGCTCTTCCTGCAGTGGGTCAGTAACTGTCCACTAACAGTGCCAAAAGCACGTTCCTGCGTAATACTGGGTTGGTTGTTAAGGCAATATCGTCCAAACTACCTCATGATCAAGATATGCAAGCTCAAAGCAATGTTGTATCTGCGCTCCAGACACAAGTCCATTCCCTAACAAAGACCCTTTGTGAAACAAGGAGAAACATTGCTCAATGTCGTCAAGATATGCATGGTTTTGAAACCAGACTATCAAACATTTGCTATGTTGTTCAGGCGCCTAGGGGTAATGAAGGCGAGGGTTATGGTGCTCCATCGGACAATACATCATGAAAACGTAACAATCAGGTCAAATGAACTGAGCTTCTGAATTTCTGGTGGTGCATTTATCTGCTAGACTGTTAAGTTTTATGCCAACCTTCCTTTTGTTATATAGTTATAATTTGTTTTGGTGCGATACAAAATTTATTCTTAACGTGCAGCCACCGGCTGAAGAAAATAGGAAGCTATTTTTGTATAGTGTAGGGTGTTCCCTATATTTGCACTGGTGGCGATCTTTGATGTCGAGTTGATGTAATCTGTGCAATCGCCTTAATAGCCTAGCGTTAGATTCAGCCTTATTTATTTCCTAGTCTTCTTTTTCCCTGGTTTGCTAGTGGCCGCAACTACCATGGGCCATATACGGACCGTAGGATCCATGGGTCTCCTACGGGCGGTCGATAAATGGGCCTGTAATCGGTGGGCCTCGGGCCGTCGGATAAATGGGTCTACATGGGCCGTAATCGGGCGTAATTGGTATCGGCCCAGCACGGTAACATGTCGTTAACAGGCCGTAGGACAGCAAAGGCTTAATTCTGTCACAGGTATAATGGGTCGTTAATGGGTCAGAATATAGGACGGGATGGAAACGGCGCAACGGGTTAACAGGCTAGAAACGGGCCGACTCTTGCCATGGGCCGAATTTGGGCCATTAGGGTAACAGGCCAGTAACGGGTCGACTCTTGCCATGGGCCGAATTTGGCCCATTAGGGGAACAGGCCAGTAACGGGCTGACTCTTGCCATGGGCTGAGTTTGGCCCATTAGGGGAACACGCCAGTAACGGGCCAGAAGTAATCGAGGGCCGAAAAGGAGCCCAAGAACGTATGGGCCGTCAATAGGCCGAAAGCTAACACGGGCTAGAAACGGCCCAAGTAAATCAGGGGCCGTTACGGGTATAAAGAAAATTACTGTTCATTATGGGCTAGAGTCACCGTGGGCCTGTAAAGGGCCGAAAGATACGAAGGCCTCATATGGGCCGAAAGACGTCGTGGGCCATAGATGGGCCGAAAGTGCAATGGGCTAGTGTTATATTCGACGGCCCACATGACGTTGTTGGGCCGATTTCCTTTAGGGCCTAACGGGCCGTGAGTTAACGGGCCATAAAATGGGCTATTTGCAAAGACACCATTAACAGGCTTTTCATGGGCCAACCCATTAACTTTTGACCAAGTCAAACAAGCTGGCTTTGTAAGCTAAATGGGCCAGTGGTGGGCCGTGGCACGTGTCGACATATCATAGGCGCCTATCTGACCCACTGACGAGCTGACATGTGGTTCGTCCGGCCAATAAGAATTTTACACGTGGAAATTTCGCATTGGTCGGGGCTGTTAATGGGTTATCGGATCCAAAACCCAACCCGATAGATTAACGGCGTTCGTTTACGGTGGATGCCACGTGTCGGTCAACCTTGACGAAAGCACTTCTGTGACGCGCGATTTATTGTCATGGAAGTGGACACTTCCGTGATGATAATTTTGGTAATGTCATGGAACACTTCTACGACAGCACATGTATGACTATCTTGATTCTGTCACAAAATCGTCATGGATGTACATGCATGACAAAAAGCACGACCAACTGTGACAATTACGTATCATCACGGAAGTATATTTTTTTGTAGTGTAAAGCCTTACTCTGTTCTTATGAACTTAATACTCTAGATGCATGCTGGATAGCGGTCGATGTGTGGAGTAATAGTAGTAGATGCAGGCATCAGTCGATCTACTTGTATCGGACGTGATGCCTATATACATGATCATACCTAGATATTCTCATAACTATGCTCAATTCTGTCAATTGCTCAACAGTAATTTGTTCACCCACCATAATACTTATGCTCTCGAGAGAAGCCACTAGTGAAACCTATGACCCCCGGGTCTATTTTCCATCATATTAATCTTCCAACACTTAGCTATTTTCATTGCCTTTTATTTTACTTTGCATCTTTATCATAAAAATACCAAAAAAAATATCTTATCATATCTATCAGATCTCACTTTCGTAAGTGACCGTGAAGGGATTGACAACCCCTTTATCGCGTTGGTTGCGAGGATTTTATTTGTTTGTGTAGGTGCGAGGGACTCGTGCGTGGTCTCCTACTGGATTGATACCTTGGTTCTCAAAAAAAGGGAAATACTTACGCTGCTTTACTGCATCACCCTTTCCTCTTCAAGGGAAAACCAACGCAGTGCTCAAGAGGTAGCAAGAAGGATTTCTCGCGCCTTTGCCGGGGATTCTACACAAAAGTCAACATACCAAGTACCCATCACAAACCCTTAGCTCCCGCATTACATTATTTGCCATTTGCCTCTCGTTTTCCTCTCCCCCACTTCACCCTTGCTGTTTTATTTGCCCTCTCTTTTCTGTTCGCCTCTGTTTACTCATGTGTTGGATTGCTTGCTTGTCACGATGGCTCAAGACAATACTAAATTGTGTGACTTTACCAATACCAACAACAATGATTTTCTTAGCACTCCGATTGCTCCTCTTACCGACACTGAATCTTGTGAAATCAATACTGTAATTCACTTTATTGTGGCATGAATGTTCAGATCCGAAAGATTCAAGATAAACGTTTAATATTGACATAAAAATAATAATACTTCAAGCATACTAACTAAGAAATTATGTATTCTTGAAATAACATGGCCAAAGAAAGCTTATCCCTACAAAATCATATAGTTTGGCTATGCTTCATTTTCGTCACACAAGAATGCTCTCATCATGCACAACCCCGATGACAAGCCAAGCAATTGTTTCATACTTTAGTAATCTCAAACTTTTTTCAACTTTCACGCAATACATGAGCGTGAGCCATGGACATAGCACTATGGGTGGAATAGAATATAATGATGGGGGTTGTGAGGAGAAGAGAAAAAAGGAGAAAGTCTCACATTGACGCGGCTAATCAACGGGCTAGGGAGATGCCTATCAATTGATGTCAATGCAAGGAGTAGGGATTGCCATGCCACGGATGCACTAGAGCTATAAATGTATGAAAGCTCAACAAAAGAAACTAAGTGGGTGTGCATCCAACTTGCTTGCTCACAAAGACCTAGGGCATTTGAGGAAGCCCATTGTTGGAATATACAAGGCAAGTTCTATAATGAAAAATTCCGACTAGTATATGAAAGTGACAAAACAAGAGACTCTCTATCATAAAGATCATGGTGCTATTTTGAAGCACACGTGTGGAAAAAAGGATAGTAGCGTTGTCCATTTTTATTTATTTTCTCTTGGGCGTTTCTCTTTTTTTATTTTTTATTTGGTACAACGCTCTATTAATGATGATCATCACACTTCTATTTATTTACAACTCAATGATTACAACTCGATACTAGAACAACATATGACTCTATATGAATGCCTCCGGCGGTGTACATGGATGGGCAATGAATCAAGAGTGACATGTTTGAAATTATGCATGGTGGCTTTGACACAAATACGATGTCAACTACATGATCATTCAAGGCAATATGACAATGATGAAGCGTGTCATAATAAATGGAACAGTGGAAAGTTGCATGGCAATATATCTCGGAATGGCTATGGAAATGCCATAATAGGTAGGTATGGTGGCTGTTTTGAGGAAGATATAAGGAGGTTTATGTGTGATAGAGCGTATCGTATCACGGGGTTTGGATGCACCGGCGAAGTTTGCACCAACTCTCAAGGTGAGAAAGGGCAATGCACGGTACCGAAGAGGCTAGCAATGATGGAAAGGGGAAAGTGCGTATAATCCATGGACTCAACATTAGTCATAAAGAACTCACATACTTATTGCAAAAATCTACAAGTCATCAGAAACCAAGCGTTATGCGCATGCTCCAAGGGGGATAGATTGGTAGGAAAAGACCATGGCTCATCCCTGACCGCCACCCATAAGGAGGACAATCAAAGAAACACCTCATCCTTCAAATTTGTCACACAACGTTTACCATACGTGCATGCTACGGGACTTGCAAACTCTAACACAAGTATTTCTCAAATTCACAACTACTCAACTAGCATGACTCTAATATCACCATCTTCATATCTCAAAACAATCATCAAGTATCAAACTTCTCATAGTATTCAATGCACTTTTTATGAAAGTTTTTATTATACCCATCTTGGATGCCTATCATATTAGGACTAATTTTATAGCCAAAGCAAATTACCATGCTATTCTAGAGGACTCTCAAAATAATAAAAGTGAAGCATGAGACATCAATAATTTCTACAAAATAAAACCACCACTGTGCTCTAAAAAGATATAAGTGAAGCACTAGAGCAAAATTATCTAGCTCAAAAGACATAAGTGAAGCACAAAGAGTATTCTAATAAATTCCGATTCATGTGTGTCTATCCAAAAGGTGTGTACAGCAAGGATGATTGTGGTAAACTAAAAAGCAAAGACTCAAATCGTACAAGACGCTCCAAGCAAAACACATATCATGTGGTGAATAAAAATATAGCCTCAAGTAAAGTTACCGATGGACGAAGACGAAAGAGGGGATGCCTTCCGGGGCATTCCCAAGCTTAGGCTTTTGGTTGTCCTTGAATTTTACCTTGGGGTGCCTTGGGAATCCCCAATCTTAGGCTCTTGCCACTCCTTATTCCATAATCCATCAAATCTTTAACCAAAAACTTGAAAACTTCACAACACAAAACTCAACAGAAAATCTCATGAGCTCCGTTAGTATAAGAAAACAAATCACCTCTTTAAGGTACTTTAATGAACTCATTCTTTATTTATACTGGTGTTAAACCTACTATATTCCAACCTCTCTATGGTTCATACCCCCCCCCCCCCGATACTAGCCATAGATTCATCAAAATAAGCAAACAACACACGAAAAGCAAAATCTGTCAAAAACAGAACAGTCTGTAGCAATCAGATTTGTTCGAATACTTCTGGAACTCCAAACATTCTGAAACACCTGGACAACCTAGAAAATTTTTATATTGATCTAATTCAAAAAGAATTGGTATTTTATCATGTTCTGGTGAATTTTAAAAATTATTTTCATGAGCGCAAAGTTTATGTCTTTTTCAGCAAGATCAAACAACTATCACCCAAGAAGATCCTATTGGTTCTACTTGGCACAAACACTAATTAAAACATAAAAACACATCCAAACAGAGGATAGATGAATTATTTATAAATAAACAGAAACAAAAAGCAAGAGACAAAAATAAAATTGGGTTGCCTCCCAACAAGCGCTATCATTTAACGCCCCTAGCTAGGCATAAAGGGAAGAATAGATCTAGGTATAATCATCTTTGGTATGCAATCCGTAAGTGGCTCTCATACTAGATTCATAAGATAATTTAATTTTATTTCTGGGAAAGTTTTCCATGCCTTTCCTTAACGGAAATTGGAATCTAATATTTCCTTCTTTCATATCAATAATTGCACCAATCGTTCTAAGGAAAAGTCTACCAAGAATAATAGGACATGTAGGACTACAATCTATATCAAGAACGATATAATCTATGGGCACATAATTCCTATTTGCAACAATAAGAACATCATTAATCCTACCCATAGGTTTCTTAATGGTAGAATCCGCAAGGTGCAAATTTAGAGAACAATCATCAAATTCACGGAAACCTAACACATCACACAAAGTTTTGGGAATCGTGAAAACACTAGCACCCAAATCACACAAAGCAAAGCATTCATGATCTTTAATCTTAATTTTAATAGTAGGTTCCCACTCATCATAAAGTTTTCTATGGATAGAAACTTCTAATTCAAGCTTTTCTTCATAGTATTGCATTAAAGCATCAACTATATGTTTAGTAAAAGCTTTATTTTGATCATAGGCATGAGGAGAATTTAGCACGGATTGCAACAAGGAAATACAATCTATTAAAGAGCAATTATCATAATTAAATTCCTTGAAATCCAAAATAGTGGGTTAATTGCTATGTAAATTTTTGACCTCTTCAATCCCACTTTTACCAATTTTTGCATCAAGATCTAAAAACTCCGAATCATTGGGACGCCTTTTAACAAAAGTTGACTCTTCTCCAGTCCCATCATTATCAAGATTCATGTTGCAAAAAAAAGATTTAATAGGGAACACATCAATTACTTTTAGATCTTCATCCTTATTATCATGAAAACTAGAAGAACACGCTTTCACAAAGCAATCTTTTTTAGCACGCATCCTAGCGGTTCTTTGTTTGCACTCATCAATGGAAATTCTCATAGCTTTGAGAGACTCATTGATATCATGCTTAGGTGGAATAGATCTAAGTTTCAAAGAATCAACATCAAGAGGAATTCTACCCACGTTCCTAGCCAACTCATCAATCTTAGCAATTTTTGTTCAAGCAAAGCATTGAAATTCTTTTGCGAAATCATAAATTCTTTAACACTGGTCTCAAAATCAGAGGGCATCTTATTAAAAATTTCCATAAGAGTTGTTGTTGGAATTACCATAATTATTAGAGGAAGTACTAGGAAACGGCCCAGGATTAAAGTTTCCTCTATACGCGTTGTTACCAAAATTGTTCCTACCAACCAAATTCACATCCATAGATTCATTATTATTCTCAATCAATAGACCAAGGCATATCATTAGGATCAGAAGAAACACTCTTATTAGCAAACAATTTCATAAGTTCATCCATCTTTCCACTCAAAACATTAATCACTTCTATCGCATGAACCTTTTTACTCGTAGATCTTTGGGTGTGCCATTGAGGATAATTAACCATAATATTATCTAGGACTTTAGTAGCTTCTCCTAAAGTGATTTCCATAAAAGTGCCTCCCGTGGCCGAATCTAAAAGATTTCTAGAAGCAAAATACAATCTGGCATAATTTTTTTGTATAATCATCCATAAATTCAAACCATGTGTAGCGCAATTACGTATCATTAATTTCATCCTCTCCCAAGCTTGTGCAACATGCTCATGATCAAGTTGCTTAAAATTCATAATATCGTTTCTAAGAGAGATGATCTTAGCGGGAGGAAAATACTTAGAGATAAAAGCATCTTTGCACTTATTCCATGAATCAATACTATTTTTAGGCAAAGACGAAAATCAAGTTTTAGCACGATCTCTAAGCGAAAACGGAAATAACTTCAATTTAGCAATATCATTATCCACATCTTTCCTCTTTTGCATATCACACAAATCGACAAAGTTGTTTAGATGGGTAGCGGCATCTTCACTAGGAAGGCCGGAGAATTGATCTTTCATGACAAGATTCAGCAAAGTAGTATTAATTTCACAAGATTCAGCATTGGTAATAGGAGCAATCGGAGTGCTAAGAAAATCATTGTTGTTGGTATTGGAAAAGTCACACAATTTAGTATTGTCTTGAGCCATCGTGACAATCAATCCAACACACAAGCACACAGGAAGCAAGTGAAAAGAGAGGCGAACGAAAAAGGGGGCGAATAAAACAACAAGGGTGAAGTGGGGGAGAGGAAAACGAGAGGCAAATGGCAAATAATGTAATGCGAGGGATAAGAGTTTGTGATAGGTACCTGGTATGTCTTGACTTGACTTGGCAACTGCGCCAGAAATGGCTAGCTGCTGGGAGATCAAATCTTGACTTGACTTGGCGTAAGCCTCCCCGGCAACGGCGCCAGAAATCCTTCTTGCTACCTGTGACACACTCGATTCAATCGTACACTAATCATACACGCAAATGTGTACGATCAAGATCAAGGCTCACGGGAAGATATCACAACACAACTCTAGACAAAAATTAAAAAAACAAGCTTTATATTACAAGCCAAGTGCCTCGAGGGCTCGAATACATAAGCTCAAAGACATAAGAGTCAGTGGAAGCAACAATATCTGAGTACAGACATAAGTTAGACAAGCTTGCCTTCAGAAGGCTAGAACAAAAACATCTACGATCGAAAAGGCAAGGTCTCCTGCCTGGGAGCCTCCTAACTACTCCTGGTCGTCGACGGTCTCCACGTAGTAGTATGCATCGGCGGTAGCATCTAGCTCCCGGGCTCCGACATCTGGTTGCATCAACTGGAAAGAAGAAGAAAGGGGGAAAATGGGAAGCAAAGCAACCGTGAGTACTCATCCAAAGTACTCGCAAGCAAGGATCTACACTACATATGCAACATTATCAAAGGAAGGCTGTATATGTGGACTGGGTTGCAGAAATGCCGGAATAGAGAGAAGGCCTAGTCCTATCGAAGACTAGCATCTTCTGGAAACCACCATCTTGCAGCAATAGGAGGGAGTAGAGTAGCATAAAGTAAAGTAGTAGTAGTGTTATCAACCTCGGCCAGAGATCCTTTCTCGACTCCCTGCGAGAAAGCAATCCCAGAGCCGTACTATCCAGTTATCATCACAATCCATTACTCATCACAAGTATCCAGTTCTAGTTGTATCGATCGGGATACAACTCCAAGTGTCCGTTACCGTAGGACAGGCTATCGATAGATGTTTTCTTCCCTGCACGGGTGCACCAACTTACCCACCACGCTCGATTAACTCCGACCGGACACACTTTCCTAGGTCATGCCCGGCCTCGGCCAAACAATACGCCGCAACCCGACCTAGGCTTAATAGAGAGGCCAGCACGCCGGAATAACCCTATGCCCCCAGGGGTCATGGGCCATCTCCCCGGGAACTCCTGCACGTTGCGTACGCGGCCGATGAGCAGACCTAGCTACCTCCTTCAACAAGGCAGGTGCTTACGCAGTCCAACCCGGCGCGCGTCGCTCAGTCGCTTACGTCTATTAAGCTTCGGCTGATGTATACGACGCAGAACGCCCATACTATGTGCACGTGATGGTTAGTGCTATCAGACGAGAGGCCCCTCAGATCAAATATCCAAATCGTAGTGGATTAGGAACGAGCGGTAACAAGCAGAGACTCACGAAAGATGTGACCCCGTTGCCCCGTCTCGAGGACTTGCGGCAAGGGCTAGGAATGCCTAGCTACGCCTCGTAATTATCTCGCGGGCACCCTCCAGGTCCACCCGACTCCACATCACTCGCAATTAAGCTCGCGCGGGCAACCCTCAGGGCCGACCCGTCTTTCCAAGTAACAGTGGTAAAGTCCAAGTATCCATGTGTCCAAGCATCAATGGGAAAACCCGAGGAATCACCCCCGGTGAATTCCACTCGATGCAATCATCAAGGTGAACGTAAGAGGAACCACCCCCGAGGTTCACACTTGAGGGGTTGCACGACAGAGCCATATCGGAAGTGGTTAAGGAGGAAATCACCCTCGATGACCACGACCGAATAGCTACACTTTAGGTTAACATCAGAAGTGTTGTAGAGGTCTCACCCTCAGCACTCGATAGTAACCCAGTAGTGTCGAGCAACTGAGGGGAAAGTGATGTGCGGTACTGGGGCCTGGTCTTCGATCCCGTTGATCGGGTCTTCAATGATGAAGCAGGGGCAACAAGGACAAGGTGGGGGTCACTGATGGATCACTAACCAATCTATACTAAGCAGTTTAGGATAAGCAGGTAAGGTACAACAGCATATACAAAAGCAGGCTATGCATCAAAATAGGAGCAAACAATTACAGTAGGAAAATCTAATGCAAGCATGAGAGAATGGAATGGGTGATATCGGGATGATTAAAGGGGGGGCTTGCCTGGTTGCTCAAACAAGAAGGAGGGTTCGTCGGTGACGTAGTCGATCACAGCAGCATCGGCAGCCGCCATGGGGTCTACCAAAGAGAAGAGGGGGAAGAAACAATAAATATAAAGCATGCATAGCATCACAAAGCATAACATGGCAATATGTTGTGCCGGGTGTGACCTAACGTATGGCTACACGATAAAGGTGAAGGGGGAATTCAACTGGGCATGTATTCCCAGTTCGGGACCTGTATCAAACAAATGACCTGAGGGGGAATGTTCCATGTTCAGCATTCTAGGGGCATGTGACATATGAACGGACCACGTATTCGGATTCGTTGGATTTTTCTAAGAAACTTTCATGTAGAACTCATTTTCATCCGAGGTACAGTTTACTTTCTATGAATTTTCAAAGATTAAAGCATATTCTGAAATTATTTAAAATAACAGAAAATGAAAATATGACGTGAGCAGAGTGTCAGCATGACATCAGCAGGTCAACAGACCCGCTAACTGGTCAAACTGACCAGTGGGTCCCACCTGTCATGAACAGTAGGGCTAACAAAGGTTAACCTAAACTAACTAAGTTAATTAATTAGAAGGGGCCCACCTGTTAGTGTCTAATTAGGTTAATTAAATTAGCTTAAATAACTTTGTTAATTAGGGGGTGTGGGCCCCATCTGTCAGTTGCATGGGCCGATCCAGTCAGCAGAGCTGACCGGTCAACAGGCCGGCCGGGCCCCTGGGGCCCACGGGTCAGTGACCTAGGTGGTGGCCCGGGGTGGCCCACACGGCGCTAGCTCAGCGGAGCTGCCGGAGTGGCTCCGGCGAGCTCGTGCGTGGCGGCCGAACGCCAACGAGGTTGGAAGTCGCCTACGGTTCACCATTTTGCGTGCCACGACTTGCGTTCGAAAGCTAGGAGGGAGACGCGTCGAGTGGTGCTGCTAGACTACGCCGAGGAGGCCGCGTCAAGCTTGGCGGCGGCGGCTTTCGGGCGTGTTCGCGTTCGTCGCTGCAGGTGTCAGGACCCCGATCCTAAGTCACACCGATCTAGCATGTAACACATCATATCACTTTGCGGCCTCAAGCACGGTATTCCCACGGGTGCCACCTTACCTGGCCCGGGACCGTTTGCGCCTTTTGGCTCACGTATATGATAGTGTCGCTAGCATCCATATGACAAAGAACCCGGGCCGACATGGCTAGTCGTGAACCCAAAGCGGCACTAACCCATGGGGACAGGCATACATGAATCAACTTCGAGCATGTCGGTCAACAGCGTGTGAATCCGGGCTGTAGCACTGGCCTAACAGGACTCCGATAACCCGCGCTGTAGCAGGCTAGGCAGGACTCCCGATGTCACCGCGTGATATTTTCCCAAAGGGACAGACACATGAACGAAGATCGAGCACTCGAGATCAACTCGTGGAATGAGATGTTGAAACATCTCGAGTTGAGACACAAAACACATCGAGAGGGATGGAAGAACAACAACGAGGTTGATTTGGTGGGCAACAATTCCACGCTTAGAGAGATGGTGGATGGTGTCAAGGTGGCGAGGAAATAATTACCATGATCCCGTAACGGGGCACCTTGGAAAAGGTGACTCGTTGAACTGTTCCCTTAAGTGGCAAAAAGAACTACTTTTGATCCATAGATCATTGGAACTCTTCATACCATCTTAAGGCAATTTACGATTGATCATTTGAAAGAGCTCGAAGAGATGACATACTCGAACTAGGTTGGATGATGTGGACTACCTTGTTGAAGACAACACAATGGATGACCTTTCTTATCACCGGAAATGGATGGGACCGATGACAGGACCACTTTTGAAGATGATCCTAAACAACAATTACTGAGAGGGCAGCCCATGGTAATTGGCACAATAGCGGTGCAAGCTGGGAACAAAATGCAACTGTTGGGAATATTCCAACCATCATATCTGCCTGAGATTCAGATCCGATTGGTAATAGGATACTTCAGACTCAGCATGTCCGAAAAGAAAGGTTGCAACACAAATCGATGAGATGAAGTTGCAAGATTCTCAGGAAATGAACTATGGTAGTAAGCTCCAAAACATGAGCCGGTTCTGCTACAAACCTGTGAACACACTGTCCAAGACAAGCATGACCACGTGGTAGTCTTATAATAAAACACTACCGAGTTCAGGTTGGGAACCATCATTGAGGTATCGAAGTCCTTGTATAAGCCCCGGGTCTTAAGAAGGAACTTCTTTTCCTTATACAAATCAATCAGTGGCTTGGTGTGCTAGGGATACACATAGAATGAAGGTAGCTAGTCTCACAAACCAATGTATACTTCGCACATGCATAACTGACTTGGAATGATTCCGAAGGAAGCCAAAAACAATCTTTCTCGAACTCACGGCGGGAACTTACACCTAATGAACGTGAACTTGGAGAAAGTCACTTCTTTCATCCAAGCATAAGCTTCATGAACGGAACACGAAGACATTGCTTACAAAGTTTTCAACACTAGGTTGATGTTCAACATGAATCATGGGGGAGACAAAATGCTGCTGATGGGTTCAACAACAACTCATCGGAATTTCCATATCACTGGACTTCCACCATCATGGGAACACGGTGATAGCATTGGTCAGACCAAAAGATATAATGGTGTATGCCCGAGGGATCAACCACGAGTAAGACAACATTACGAACATCGTTGGTTCTGATTTGATTTGACGTTAGCCCATACTCAAATCAAAGATTGGGTAAGACAATAGGTCCAACAACTGATCACGAGGACCAATTGATGAAGATATCATCTTTCTTCAACACACACAGAAGATATCCCTTAGAGATGAACTAAGTTAAGCAAAGCTTTTACCCTCCAACTCTCCAAGTTGTTGTCTAGCTTAACCAACTAGCTCAGGGATATCCAACATAGATTCTTGGAGAAGGGGTGATTTATAAGAAAACCAACTTGATCACGAGCTCAACATAGCAGTCAGGTGTCAACCAGGTAATACTTCCGAGAAGATTTTCGGAAAATCACGAACCACCGATATGTTACTAAGCTCGAGAACAATCTTGCTTTTCAGAGCAAGAAGATATGATCAACTAAGCAAGGGATGGAATAATCCTAACTCATTGATCGAAGAGTGCACCAGAAATAAGGACTAGGTAGCACGGTCAATCTTAGGATGATGATTTAATAACCAACACGCTAAGAATGAGAATATTGTCCATTTACTACCAAGCAACGAGTTGCTCGGAGCATTGATCTCACACATCACAATTCACTTGTCGGCATTCCGGTTACAACAACACGAGGGCCGAGGAATGAATGATGATGGTGAGAAGTATCACTGCATCAAGAATTCATAAGAGATGGTGCAATTCCTATAATATTCTTGACATAAATAGTGTAATACTCCAAGGTAGAACAGACTAGAAGCTAGATTAGCATTCTTAATCTGCGGAGTACAATTGCCTTAACCCAATCCTAGATATGGATGAGGTGCTGGAGTTTATTTCTCCTAGTCATTCTGAAATAGAATGGCTCGACGGACCACAAGAGTAATAGGTATCGATGAACGAATGCACACATACTCTTGACTATCAGTTGATAGACGAGGGTCAGAGCACAACTAAAGAGGGACAACTCAAAAGAACATCTGGTTTTCTGAGTTGTGGATACATAGGTTGGTATGTCGAACGAGTTCAACATATTTCTTCCGGATAACCCATGCAGAAAAAGTAGGACTGGCAGATTCACAATTATGAATGGAGAACTCCTCAAGAGTACTCTGATTGTGATCCTTCGGTTCAGGGAGGAACTTCTGCCATAAGCGGTTCATAGTATTTGGAAGAAGGAAATACCACGGACCTCGAGGACTATCGCAAAGTTGCTAATATCCTAAAGGAACTAGCAAACACTATCAACATGAGGTAAGTAGGGTGAATCTCGGGTTCAAGAACCCAGGAATAGAATACCTACTACTAAGTGGCATCACAGGATGCTTTCGAGAATGATGGCCAGAATCATCACACTGGGAACACCAAACATGGCTAAATTACTAGATGACTCCCTAAAACACCTAGGGCCATAATAATAGCTCCAACATATATGTCGAGGCAATAGAGTACCTCAACTCACCGATTAGTGTGGTTGAACTGGCCCAAAGGGACATCGGGAATGGAAAGAAGGGATTTGCAAATGCATCAGGCTGTTTAGAAACCTGGGATGACTCGGACAGCATAACGGCTGTAAATGCTCAGAAAAAGTTTTGAGACATTCACAAGGATTTGCATAGTCACTTGACAACATCATATCAAGGTTCTGAGGCCAGCTATGAACATATGGAAGTAGTAGGAACTGAACTGAGGCTTGAACTCAACAATCCTAGGCAACTACGGTTTAGTAACACGTCATCCTGAGAGATAGAAAAGAAGCCTAGTTCTTAACCCCGTGGAAAAGATAAGATGACTCAGATCAGAAGGACATAGGGTATAAGGAGTAAAAAGAGCCCTACGTTCCCTTCCACAATCAATTCCCTTATATAACTAAAGCATTTCTAGACTCAACTTCGACCAGTTTGGCTTGGTAATCCTACAGGCAGTCAGGCTCTGATACCAACGCTGTCAGGACCCCGATCCTAAGTCACACCAATCTAGCATGTAACACATCATATCACTTTGCGGCCTCACGCACGGTATTCCCACGGGTGCCACCTTACCTGGCCCGGGACCGTTTGCGCCTTTTGGCTCACGTATATGATAGTGTCGCTAGCATCCATATGACAAAGAACCCGGGCCGACATGGCTAGTCGTGAACCCAAAGCGGCACTAACCCATGGGGACAGGCATACATGAATCAACTTCGAGCATGTCGGTCAACAGCGTGTGAATCCGAGATGTAGCACTGGCCTAACAGGACTCCGGTAACCCGGGCTGTAGCAGGCTAGGCAGGACTCCGGATGTCACCGTGTGACATTTCCCCAAAGGGACAGACACAGGAACGAAGTGAAACACATGCCGGCCAGTCAAGTGTCCTGAGCAGTAGTGCTGGGCTAGCAGGACTCCGGTGAACCGGGCTGTAGCGGACTACTATGGCTCAAGGAAGCACTAGACTACATTTCCCCATAAGAGAGGCTGCTAAGGATAAACAACTAGATTGTCGGATGCCACACATACCAAGCATTCAATCATACACACAATATGCTCGATATGTGTAAATACAACATGGCATCACAACAAGACTCTACGACTCAAGTATTTATTCATTAGGCTCCGAAGAGCCAGATATTACAAACATGGGTCTCATGACCCAACATTCAGAGCATACAAGTCAAAGCACAAGCGGAAGCTTAACATGTCTGAGTACATACATCTACAAATGAAAAAGGCTGAGAAGCCTGACTATCTACCAGATCCTGCCGAGGGCACAAGATCGTAGCTGAGGTATCAAGTTAAACGTTGAAGTCCACACGGAACTACTAGTGAGACTGACGTCTCTCTGCAAAACATAAAATAGGCAAACGTGAGTACAAATGTACCCAGCAAGACTTACATCAGAGCTAACTACATATGCATCGGTATCAACAAAGGGGGTAGTGGAGTTTAACTGCAGCAAGCCAGCTTTGACTCGGTGGCTATCCTAAACTACAACTGCAAGTAACTCTTTTGAGGTGGCGCACACGAGTCCACATATTCACCATATCAATACACCACTATGGATTTGCCCCCGTCTCCCTACGAGAACGCCATCCATAGCACTCACGCTTATCTTGCGCATTTTAGAGTATCCACTTTCACTTGTCTATGAACTATGCAAGGGGTCCAAGTTTCCATATCCGAGGAATCCGGCTATTCGAATAGATAATGATAACCCTTCAGGGGTGTACTTCTTCACACATGCTCTCGCCACTTATCGCCCTGTACACGTCATGTACCTCGGCAACCTTCAAGCGGAAGCCGGGCGAGGGAGTCGGCCACGACCTGACTAACCACACAAGTCTCTAGTCCAGGTTTATCGCCTATTCGGGTTCCACCCGCAAGGAGATCTGGCCGGGGTGTCGCTCACGGCCCCAAACGATGTGTGCAGGGTTCCCAAGCCCACCTCGACGGGTGGATCTACGCTTGGTACACCGTGCCACGGTGCCTAGTCTGTCCCAAGCCCACCTGTACCGGGTGCCACTTGGTAGACTACTAACACTACCTACAAACACCAGAAACTAGTTGCAACTCCTGGACAGAGATCAGGTTGATTAATAAGTCGAGAGGGGCACTTAAGCATTCCAATGTGTGGTAGTAACTATTCATGGATCACAAACACAGAACTCAGTTCCTGAGGACGGCTGCAATGAGACAACCCACCATGTACTCCTACATGGCCTCTCACCACTACTGAGGGAGTCCTGGATTAGGGGGTGTTCGGATAGCTAGACTATACCTTCAGCCGAACTCCAGGACTATGAAGATACAAGATTGAAGACTTCGTCCCGTGTCCGGAAGGATCTTTTCTTGGCGTGGAAGGCAAGCTAGGCGTGCGGATATTCGAGATCTCCTACCATTTGTAACCGACTCTGTGTAACCCTAACCCTATCCGGTGTCTATATAAACCGGAGGGTTGTAGTCCGTAGGACAAGAACCATCATCATACACAATCATACCATAGGCTAGCTTCTAGGGTTTAGCCTCCTTGATCTCGTGGTAGATCCACTCTTGTACTACCCATATCATCAATATTAATCCAGCAGGAGTAGGGTTTTACCTCCACCGAGAGGGCCCGAACCTGGGTAAAATAAAGTGTCCCTTGTCTCCTGTTACTATCCTACCTTGGCGCACAGTTCGGGATCCCCTACCGAGATCCGCCGGTTTTGACACCGACATTGGTGCTTTCATTGAGAGTTCCTCTGTGTCGTCACTTTTAGGCCCGATGGCTCCTTTGATCATCAACAACAATGAGGTCCAGGGTGAGACTTTCCTCCCCGGACAAATCTTCGTCTTCGGCGGCTTTGCTCTGTGGGCCAATTCGCTTGGTCACCTGGAGCAGATCGAAAGCTACGCCCCTGGCCATCAAGTCAGGTTTGGAAGCTTAAACTACACGGCCGATATCCGCGGAGACTTGATCTTCGACGGGTTCGAGCCACAGCCAAGCGCGCCGCACTATTTCGAGGGGCATGATATAGCTCTGCCTCCGAATAGTACCCTGGACGCCGCACACGCTCTGGCCCTGATCCTTGACTTGGAGCCCGCTGCGTTCTCCGAGGATGAACGGTTGGACGTCACCTCGGGGGCTGCGATCTCAAAGGCGATCGAGCCGAATGCCAGACCCGTACTCCGCACGGCCCAGAACTCCAAGGAGCCAGACTCTTCTCCGAACTCCGGGCCTTCCGTGCCCCCGTCGATCGGATCTGATTGGGCGCCTGTAATGGAGTTCACCGCCGCGGACATCTTTCAGTGCTCACCTTTCGGTGATATCCTGAATTCTCTCAAGTCTCTCTCTTTATCAGGAGAGCCCAGGCCAGACTATGGTCTGCGAGGTTGGGATTCGGACGACGAAGAAATAATGCCCACCCACCACCCATTTAATAGCCACTGTCGATGATTTAACCGACATACTTGACTTTGGATCCTAAGACTTCGACGGTATGGACGACGAAGACGGAGACGAACTAGGACCAACACCTATAGGGCACTGGACCTCCACCCCACCTAACGATGTATTCATGGTGGATACCCCTACAGGAAACGACAACGAGGAAAAAGGGGGCGGAAAAAGGGGTAAACCCTCCAAAAAGCATTCAAAGCGGCGACGTAGACGCCAAGCCAAGCCCCGCCTCGATCAAGACCCAGCCATAGAGCAGGATGAGCCGGTAGACGACGAGCATGCCTCAGAGCAGCCGTCCGAACAGGGCAACACAGATGGAGTGGACAGACAGCCCTCCCCCGGCCATAACAGAACTCCGGACGATCTCACGCCGGATAAAACCACGGAGCAGAAGAATCTCCACGAAAGGCTCGTTGCCACAGCTCGCAGCCTGAAAAAGCAGAAGCGGAAGCTAAAGACGGCAGAAGAGGCACTCAGAACAAGATGGAGCAAGGTAATCAAGACCGCAGATAAATACAGCGGCAGCCGCCGCACTAAAAGTTATCCGAAGAGAAAACTACTGCCCGAATTCGACCAGGAGGCCCTAGAGCCCCCACACTTAAAAAATAAAAAAGCCACATGGTCGGATAGACTACCCCACGGCCAACATAAAACGGCAAGCGGCGCCGCACTCAAGGCGGCATGTGACCCAATTAAAGACTCGCATCATGGCCCAGCCAGGTCCATTTACGGGCCAAGGAAGCAAGCTCTCACAAGCAATGCAAAAAATCCATCATCAGAATCCGGCACACCCAAATACAGGGGCGCCGCACACCCCCTATGTTTCACCGATGAGGTCTTGGAATATGAATTTCCAGAGGGACTCAAACCCGTTAACATAGAGGCGTATGATGGAACAACAGACCCTGGAGTCTGGATCGAGGATTACATCCTCCACATACACATGGCTAGAGGAGATGATCTCCACGCCATAAAATATTTACCTTTTAAGCTTAAAGGGCCAGCCCGGCACTGGCTTAAAAGCCTTCCCGAAAACACAATTGGAAGTTGGGAAGAGCTCGAGGATGCTTTCCGAGCAAACTTTCAAGGGACCTATGTCCACCCCCCGGACGCAGACGATCTCAGTCATATAACTCAGCAGCCCGGAGAATCAGTTCGACAGTTCTAGAACAGATTCCTCAATAAAAAGAATCAGATAATGGATTGCCCGGACGCCAAAGCCCTAGCAGCTTTCAGGCATAATGTCCGAGACGAATGGCTCGCCAGACACCTCGGCCAGGAAAAGCCAAGAACAATGGCCGCACTCACAAGCCTCATGACCCGCTTTTGCGCAGGAGAGGACAGCTGGTTGGCACGATGCAGCCCCAGCGAGCCAAGTACATCAGAAATCAGGGATGGAAATGGAAAACCGCGGCGAATAAGGACCGCCGCGGAATCAAAGGAAAAAGTCCGAAGAGCACGGCAGTCAATGCCGGATTCAAAAGCTCACGGTAAAATCAGACAAAACCACCCCTTCAGGATAATAGGGATGATCCGTCCAGCTTGAAAAGAATCCTAGATAGAATATGTCAGATACACAGTACTCCTGGGAGGCCTGCCAATCACACCCACAGAGATTGTTGAGTTTTTAAACAATCCGGACAGCTTAACGCCGCGCACAAGGGGCTTGATACACCAAGTGAAGAAGAGGACGAACCCCAAAGGCAGAATACCAGGAAACAAAAGAACTTCCCGCAAGAAGTCGAAACAGTGAACTTACTTCACGTAACAAAACGTGTAGCACCCATAAAGGTACGCACAATCAAACTTTCCCCTCAGGAGTCCCGCCACTGGTCACTAAAGCCAATCATTTTTGATCAGCTAGATTATTCCAGAAATATCAAAAACGCAGGCCGGACTGCCCTGATACTGGATCCAATAATCGATGGATTCCAGTTTACCAATGTCCTTATGGACGGCGGCAGTGGACTAAACCTGATATATCAGGATACAATCCACCGCATGGGCATAAACCCAGCAAGAATCCGCCACAGCAAAACCTCCTTTCAAGGGGTAGCACCAGGCCTGGACACCCATTGTATGGGTTTTCTCCGGCTTGTAGTCATATTTGGCTCTCCCAATATTCGTCGTGAAAAGCTGACCTTCCATGTAGTCCCGTTTTCAAGTCGCTATCAAGCACTAATGGGACGCGGAGCTTTCGCTCGCTTTAACGCAATACCGCATTGCGCATCTCTCACGCTTAAGATGCCCGGTCCTCGAGGCATCATCTCTTTAAAAGGAGCGCACTAAAATACGCCTCCTCCAAACGGAAGATTGCGCGACCGCTTAAACAGCCGCACAATATAGTGGCCTCGCCAGCCAAAGGACTTTTTTATAAGTCATCAAAGGCCACAGACCCGGACTCAACGAGTTCGGCACAAGTCCATCATTAACGCAGGCTTAGTACGCCATATACCCCCATACCAGGGGCTGTACGCAGACACAATAAAACTCAACCTTATATATTCTTTACTTTATATTTTGTTCCGCATGACCCATTTTTCAAATTAGTTCTTCTCTTTTACAGATGAACGTCGTGCGGCGCCCGTCCAGGACACGGCACAACGGAGACACAGGCGCAGACCTGCAGTAGGGACCCGTCCTAAAGGATTCTTTTTAGATTAAGACCCTGCGTAAACCTTTTTTACTGTCTCTTGCTGCTATACATCCCCTGGTTTTTTCTTTTCAATATAACCAAGGAGGAGGCTGGTGTTTTGGCATGTGGTCACGCTAGAATTCTTGCTCGTACCTAGACACTGAGGCTTTTTTTCTTTTGTTTAAGGGTGTTGTTTCACACGCACTCACAAAGACCGAACACCTTAGGGAGTGTTCGGTGTTGCGAGTTTTGGCACTATATGCATCAGCTCCGAATCATGATTTTGGTCATATGTTGGGTTGCCCGGCTCTTGAGTTCGGCTACCTTACGTTCCGCTCTATCGGCTAAGGTAGCACCAGGAGAACTACTGCGATTGTGCCCCGGTTCGGCCGGGTGAGCACCTCAGTAGAGAAAGCCGAAAACCGACTGTCATGATGTGGCGCGAGACTGGTCGCCACTCGATGACTCATAGGAATTTATCGAATTCCTCCGCTTTGACGAAGGGCCGTTTCCCGGTCAGGCACGTACGCGCTCCGAACTCGGGCAAAGCGCAGTCACCACTAAAGGGCTACCTAAAGAGTCACACTGTCAAGCTCCTATAGCTAAGTGAAAGTGTTAAAGCATTATAGTCCGGTTGCCTAGCCCGCTGCGCTATCACCTCCTTTATAGGACCAAGACGTTGGGTTAAGTGTGAAAATGCGTCTTCTGCGCGCACCCCCGCACTATGTGCGTGGGGGCTGAAGCCAACGACTGCAATCTTTCTGAATTTATATATTTAAACGCCCGCACAGGAGGTGTTCCTAATACTTGAAGGCACAAGTCTAAAAATATGCCCCTACAATTTATCAAAATACTGTTTCATGATTACATATGCTATCATAACATAGCATCCTTCAAGCACTGCGTCTCTATTATGCGAACGCCTTCGAGGACTTCCTCAAAATATTGCTCGGAAGGTATTCGGCTTTTATCCGAATCCCGGGACGCAACAACGGTGGGCTCCATATCTGCCCAGTATGTCTTTACACGGGCAAGAGCCAACCGAGCTCCCTCCGTGCACGCTGACCTCTTCATAGCACCGATACGTGGCACCACGTCGAGAAATTGTTGCACCAAGCTGAAATAACTCTTCGGCTTCGATCTCCCCAGACACAGATAATCCATGACGTACTTCATGGCGAGTCCGGACAACCTATTCAGTTCGGCCCATTGGGCCAGACGATCGTCCACTGCAAGTGGACGCTCTGGATTGATGAATTGCGACCAGAAGAGCTTCTCCACTTCATGACCCTTCTTATCTTGAAAGTGTTTGATCGCATCAGCAGCACTAGCCGCCAAATCCAGATAGGTGTCCTCTACACTCCACGCTCGGTCCAATGGGGCAAACCTTGGGTCGCAAAATTTTCTCCGTGGCAAGAAGGGCTTTCCATCCGCAATTAGTCCGGCTTGACGTAGATCCTCCTTTGCCGCTCTCATTACAGAGCGGGCGTCCTTGGCGTCGGTAACAGCTTTCTCTAAGCTCGTTTGCCTTGCCCGACCTTCTTCTTCAAGAAGCTTGCAACGGTCAGTAGCACTTTTTAACATTACGGCCATATCAGCCACCTCCTCCTTGCTTCGGCAATGGGCAGCCTGTTTGGCTTTCAGCTCTTCAAGGGCTTTCACAGCAGCCGCATCGCTTTTTCTGGCTTGTTCCTTCGCTCGGGCGAGTTCGGCCCTAAGACCTTCCACGGCGGCCGCACCATCTGCGTCAAGCACACACACGGTAAGATATTGACATAAAGCTCCTCTTACTCACAATCGCCTAATGATTTCAATACCTTGAGCACCATCAAGCCGCTTGTTAACAAGCACGATGTCGGCTTCTGCCTCATCCAGTCGTCGCTGTAGTTCGGCATATTCACGAGTCCGACTCGACTCCGGACAATCAACCACCTACGTATAAAGGTGCCACTTAAAGGACCTGGGATTAAGATCCTCTGCGCGCCGTACATCTTTACGATGCACAGAGTCTCAGGGGCTACTATCTACAAAGGGCGCACTTTATTTATGCGCAATTAATACAAATATACGTTATTTAAAACGTACCTCAAGGCCTGCCACTAAACTCTTGACGGCCTCGTGCAGTCCACTTTCTGCGGATGAAATCTTTTCAATCACCGTGCTCATTAACGCACGATGCTCCTCTGAGACAGAGGCTCGCCCCAGCAGAATCTTTAGCTCCTCCGACCGAACACCATATGGTGCCGGACTTGTCCCATGGCCTTCCTCAAAGGCCGGACATGGAGAACCTCGGGGGGCTGCACCATCCACCCCTAGCGGATCCGGAGAAATCCCCCACGACGACACTTCAGCATCGCCCGCCTTGCTAGGCGATACAGAAGGAGGAGGCGTTCCGCTCTCGATCATCTCCGGAAGAAGATCCCCCGAAGACGAGTTCTGTTGAGAAGGGCTAAGGTCCGAACTACAAAGTAAAGTTTCGGTTAAAACTTCTCAGATATAAATCAAGGATTTCTCTTAAAAGAATAACTCTTCTTCTACTTACGGCTCGCTGGAGAGCTGTTCCCTTTGAGGGTTTAGTTCGGCCGAGGGGCTCCCTGGCGTCGGGCCCTCTGACAAGGATTCTTTCCCCTGCTTCGAAGCTATGGTTTCCGGGCGGTCAGAGGCGGCCCTTTTCTTTCCCTTAGGAGGAGAATTATCGATTCCCCCCATTGGAATGGTCTCTTTCGGAGAGGCCACGGTCTCCTTGTCTGCTCCCATATTTCCCTCCAAAGGCACTACCTATAGCATCCTGACTAGCACAGGATCCAGCCTGGTTTCGGGAAGGGGAGCCGGACACCGGATCAGCTTCGCCTTCGCTATCCACTCCTGCTTAAAAGGAAAAGTGCTGTTAAAAAGCAAGTTAATTATGCGGATAGAAGGTCCGGTCGCAAGGTCACCTACTTGAGTATCCGGGCGATTGCGGCTTAAACCAGCATCCTCGCTCAAATCCAGACTCACTTCTTGTGATCCGAAGAACAATTTATACATCTCCACAAGCGTCACGCCCATAAAATTCTGGAGAGCTTGTGGTCCCTCCGGATTGAATTCCCACAAGCGAAGGGGGCGACGTTGGCCGGGCAGTGTCCGGCGAATCAGCATGACTTGTGTCACCTTGACCAGGTTCAGGTCTCCCTTCAAGAGATCCTTAATGCGGCCCTGCAGCAGAGGAACGTCTTTGGGCAAGCCCCGACCTAACCCTGTGTTAATCCACGATGCTAACCGTGGTAGGGGACCGAGCGAAAGGCCGGAGGCGCCACCCATGCGTTGCCCCGAGGAGCGGTGATGTAGAACCACTCCTGTTGCCATAAGCCAAGCTCCTCTTGAAAAGCGCCCTCGGGCCATGGAGCATCGGCATTTCTTTTTATAGCAGCGCCTCCGCACTCTGCGTGGCGCCCTTCGATTATCTTCGGTTCTACTTTGAAGGTCTTGAGCCACAATCCGAAGTGAGGGGTAACACGGAGGAATGCATCGCACACAACTATGAACGAGGAGATATGGAGGATGGACTCCAGAGCTAAGTCGTGGAATTCCAGCCCATAATAAAACATCAGCCCCCTTACAAAGGGATCCATGGGGAAGCCTAATCCCCGAAGGAAGTGGGATATGAATACCACACTCTCGCCGGGCTGAGGGCTAGGGATCACCTGTCCTTGAACAGGCAGCCTGTGCGGAATCTCCCTGGTCAGGAATCTAGCTTCCCTCAATCTTGATACATCCTCCTCCGTAACAGAGGAGGGCATCCATCGGCCTTGGAGGTCGGAGCCGGACATTATCGAAGATCCGGTGCGCTCGGAATCTGGAAGCCTAGGGTGTTGGAACTCGAGGCGACGGGCGAGCTCGTTTTGAGAATAGAAGCGGGGAACAGGGCCTTGGTCTCTTTATAAGAGGCAGAATATCAAGCGCCCTCCCCGTAACCGTCTTGGACTAGCCTTTAATTAAGGCAAGACGTGATAACAGGCACGATTGGGTTATCCACGACCGTATTAATGAGAATCCCATTAGAGGGGGCACACGATCTCTGCTTTAACAAGACGTGCCAAGGAAACCGCCTCGCTAAACGAGCTGAGGTGGAACAATGAAAGCAATGTATATAGAAGGCTTGGTCGTAGTGTTATGACGCACTACGGAATACGTCAGCAGATTTGATTTGTGTTAATATTATTCTCTATATGGCAATATGTGGAAGCTTATTTTGTAGAGCCGGACACTATTTTCTGGTGTTTATAATCTTCTTGAAGGACTTGGAGGAGGAACCCGCCTTGCAATGCCGAAGACAATCAGCGCGCCAGACTCGTCGTCATTGAAGTCTGGTTCAGGGGCTACTGAGGGAGTCCTGGATTAGGGGGTGTTCGGATAGCCGGACTATACCTTCAGCCGGACTTCAGGACTATGAAGATACAAGATTGAAGACTTTGTCCCGTGTCCGGAAGGATCTTTTCATGGTGTGGAAGGCAAGCTAGGCGTGCGGATATTCGAGATCTCCTACCATTGTAACCGACTCTGTGTAACCCTAACCCTATCCGGTGTCTATATAAACCGGAGGGTTGTAGTCCGTAGGACAAGAACCATCATCATACACAATCATACCATAGGCTAGCTTCTAGGGTTTAGCCTCCTTGATCTCGTGGTAGATCCACTCTTGTACTACCCATATCATCAATATTAATCCAACAGGAGTAGGGTTTTACCTCCACCGAGAGGGCCCGAACCTGGGTAAAATAAAGTGTCCCTTGTCTCCTGTTACTATCCGACCTTGACGCACAGTTCGGGACCCCCTACCCGAGATCCGCCGGTTTTGACACCGACAGCTACCTTTGCCAAATCGTGTTCACACACTTAGCTCACACACAGTAGGACATGTTTCATCACTGTTCCAATTCATCCCCGATGAATCAGACCTGACACAACTCTAAGCATAGCAGGCATGACAAACAAGCATGAATGAGTAGGCACATCAAGGCTCAAACAACTCCTACTCATGCTAGTGGGTTTCATCTATGTGGCAATGACAGGTCATGCAAAGGATAAAGGGGTTCAGCTACCGCAGCAAGTAATAGACGAATCGTTGTTGTCCTAATGCAGTAAAAGAGAGCAGGAGCGAGAGAGTGGGATTGTATCAGAATGAACAAGGGGGTTTTGCTTGCCTGGCACTTCTGAAGATAATATAGCTCTTCATTGGTGTCATCGAACTCATAGTTGGAACCACGTCTATCGAGAGGGGACAATTACCGGCAAACAAAGAGGAACACAATCAATGCAATGCAACAATTATGATGCATGATAATGTCATGGCAATATGTTGTGGATTGAGCTAATGCAACTAGCAACCATATTAGATGAAGTTGGTTTGAACCAAGGGTTCAAATTCAAACCCCATATGAGCTTATTTAAATGTCAATTATGCAAATTGCCCTGTACAGCAACCCTGGTTGTTCAAACATGCATGCAAATGCCATAAACAGATTCCTTGAATTTTTCTGATAATTTTTCATATATAATTTATTTGATTTGGAGTTACGGTTGAATTACTATGAATTTTTGAAGTTTCCAACATTTTCTGGAATTCCTTGTATAAGAATAATTCCAGTAAATAATTATTGCGTCAGCATGACGTCAGGGTGACGTAATCAGGTCAAACCCTCGGTCCAAGTCAACTCTATCATGTGGGTCCCGCGTGTCAGGGTCATTAGTTTAACTAATTTAAGTTAATTCTAATCCTGGTTCATTAGTGGCCTGGGGCCCACACGTCAGTGGGTCAGGGGGAAGTCAAACCCTGGTCAAAATGGGGTCAACCCCGCCTGTGTTGACCCGCGGCTCGTCGCCGGCGACCACTGGTCGCGGCGGAGGCTCGGGTTTCGCCCTCAGGCGACCAAAAGGACGGCGGAGGGGCTCTGCGTGGAGCTGGGCGTGCGTCGCATCCAGGGAAGCGCACGAGAGGGGCCGGGGTGGCCGGAGTCTTCGTCGGCGTCGACCGTGGCGGCTGCCGGAGCTCGGGTGAGCTAGGGGTCAAGTCTACAACGGCCGTGGCAATGCGGGGTTGGCACCTATGGCTTCTACGCGGTGCGGCGAGTACGTTGAAAGCATGCCCGGGACCAAATGGTCACCGGAGTGTCGCCGACGTCGAGCTCGTGCGACGGTGAGTTTTGGCCTTGGCGGAACGGCGGCTAGAGGTCGGGAAGGACGCAGGAAAGAGAGGGGAAATGCGGCGGAGCTCACTGGGAGGTCGTTGAGCAGCTCAACGTGCTTGGGGACGGCTCGGAGGCGACGAAACCACGACGGCGATCTCGGGTTCCTGAGGAGGAAGACGAGGGCGAAGGCGGCTCCACAGGGCGTCCGTGCTCGCTTGGCTCGTTGGAGACGAATATGAAGACGCTGCGGATCCTCTGGACAGGGCGGAAGGGTGAGGGGTGGCGCTAGGCACGACGGCAGCGAACGGCGGCGGCGGTCGCTTTCGGGTGCGTGCGGGAGAGAGAACAGAGGAGGGGGATGAGCTCGAGGAGAGAGTGAGAGGGCCTAGGGGGGGCGTGGCCGTCTCCGTGGCATTGGAAGGGTCTCGAGGGTGTGAGGCAGGCAGGGAGGAGGCCACGGCGATCGCGCGTGTGTCGACACGCCTCTGCCTACTGGCAGAGGTGGAAGAAGACCAAGGCGCCCCTGGTGGGCTGGGCCGATTCTGCTGGCCACCAGGTAACTGGGCCTCAGGTAAGCGCCAGGTAAGCCTTTTCCTTTTCCTGTTTGCTTTTTGTTTTGTTTGTTTTTATTTATTTATTTCCCACTGATTCCAAATTCAAAACAATTTCAAACCAGTGCCAAAATTTTCTGTAAATACTTATGTGGCTTAGATAGGATTTTCCCAAAGGCACACAAATATTTCAGAGGCATTTGAGGATACATTCCATATACTAGGAATATAAATTCAAATTCAAATACAATAGTTGTTTAAATTCAGTTCCCAAAATATTCCTCATAAATGTTCACTATTTTTGGTTTGGTCTAAAAGCCATGCCAAAAGTTATCGAATATTTATGATGGCATTTTGGAAACAATGAATGCAATTTAAAGGGTTCTTGCCCTTCTTTTAAAATGATTTCTGAGGCTCTCACTTTCCTCATTTCAACTTTCAGAAATTTAAACATGATGCAAGCAAGATGCAAACACTAGGCAGCACCAGAAGCTAGGGATGTGACAGCAGGGCATGGCAAGGACCGGGGAAGGTGGCATTGGACTGTTGGGAGCATGCTAAGCATGATGTTGTGCTCGTCCGAGCTAGACGGAGAGTGTGGACACGGCGACGAGTACGGCGGCGGAGGCACGCTACGACTAGGGGTGCGGTGAGGCGAGGAAGGAGAGGGGAGAGGACGGAGTGGAGCTCACCGAGGGGTCAAGAAAGACCCTTGGTGGCTTAGGAGCAGCAGAGCTCGTCAGGGAGGAAGGGGATCGCCGACGGCCATTGACGAAGAAGACGTTGCGTGCGGCGACAGTGGAGCTCCCCCGCTCCGATCCAAGGGCGTAGGCGACGTAGGTGAAGGCGCCGGCGCTACTGGACATGCGCAAACGGCGCGGGTTGGCCGGCGGCCGCGCCTATGGCGAGGAATAGGCGACGGTGTCGTCGGCCCTTCTCCAAATCAGCGGAAAGGGAGAGGGGGAGAAATGGATGAGGACGCCAAGGGGAGTGGGGTGGTGCAAGTGGAGGCGGGGATCGAGGAGGCGCAGGGCTTATCCCCACGCCCAGGCATTGCTGGCGAGGCGGGTCTGGCGGTGACGGCGTGTGTAGCGACTCGGGTCGTGGAACAGTGCGAGGGGGGGGGGGGACGACCGGGGAGGGGGAGTGGGCTGGCCAGCTGGAGTGGGCCGGCCCAGGTGGGTGTAGTCCAGGAAGGGGGGGTTGCTCTCTCTCTCTCTCTTTTTCCTTTTCTTTTAGTTTTTCTTTTTATTTTTAGAAGCTTTGGCATTTTCTTTTTAGCCAATAATGACTTTGCAAAATTATGCCACTGGCCAAAACAATTTCAAAGAATTAAAGTGCACTGCCACAAAAATATTGTGAGACTTTTGAAATAGTTTGCCAATTTTATAATTTAAAAAGGCATTTAATTTATTGCTTAGGTCACTGTTTTAAGTAGTTTAGGCCACTCAAACCCTTTGCAAAAATGTTGGTTCACCACCAATATTAGTTGTGGATTATTTGGCACATGATGAACATTTTAGTTTTCATGTTTGAGCAATTTTGAATTTCACTCAGAAATTGAAATTGAATTCAACTGGAATTTGAAATGGAATATTGATTAAAGTGACTAAGCACTGTTATAGCAAAATGATTAGCTTGATCTCAGGGATTACTGTAGCATCATTACACCTGGGTGTTACAACTCTCCTCCTCTAAAAGAAATTCTCGTCCCGAGAATTAAGAAGTAGAAGGGAACAGGTCGGGGTATTCAGGCCGGAGGTTATCTTCGCGTTCCCAAGTGGCTTCATATTTAGTATGATTCGACCATTGCACCTTGAGGAACTTGGTAACCTTCTGGCGGGTTTGATGTTCAGCTTCTTCAAGAATGCGGATCGGATGCTCTTTGTATGTGAGATCATCTTGAATTTCAATCAATTCCGGATCCACTTCACGTTCCGGGTCCTTGAAGCAACGACGAAGTTGCGACACATGGAAGACGTTATGGACGTGAGAGAACTGAGGTAGCAACTCCAGTTGATAAGCCACTAGTCCACGACAAGCCAGAATGCGGAAAGGACCAATGTAGCGCGGAGCTAGCTTACCCTTGACTCAGGATGGATGAGTGCCTCTCAAAGGAGTGACATGCAGATAAGCTTGTTCACCAGGTTGATAAGTTGAACCCCAGTGTTTCTGGTCATAGTTGCTCTTCTAGCGGGACTGGGTCGCCTTGAGATTATCCCGGACAATGCGAACCTGCTCTTCAGCTTGTTGAATAATGTCTGGACCAATGAGCATCCGTTCCCCAGTTTCTGACCAATTCAGAGGGGTTCGGCACTTGCGTCCATAAAGCACTTCAAAGGGTGCCATTTTCAAGCTGGCTTGATAACTGTTGTTATAAGAGAACTCCGCATAAGGGAGAGAATCTTCCCACTTCTTACCGAAAGAAATAACACAAGCCTGAAGCATGTCTTCAAGAATTTGATTGACTCACTCGACTCGGCCTTGCGATTGGGTATGATAAGCAGTGCTCCAGGTAATATGAGTTCCCATTGCCTCTTGGAAACTATCCCAGAACTTTGAAGTGTATATATTGCCGCGGTCTGAACTGATCTCCTTCGGAATGCCGTGGAGTGACACAATTCTGGAGATATACAAGTTTGCTAATAGACTAGCAGTGATAGTCTCCTTGACTGGCAGGAAGTGAACAACCTTCGCGAATTGGTCGATGACGACAAAGATAGCATCGTTACCCTTTTGGGACTTGGGAAGGCCAGTGACGAAGTCCATTTGGATCTTATCCCACTTCCATTCAGGAATCGGAAGCGGTTGCAGAAGTCCAGCCGGTTTCTGATGTTCTGCTTTGATGCGACGGCAAACGTCGCATTCTTCAATATATCAAGCAATGTCTTGCTTCATCTTAGACCACCAGTACTTCTGACGGATGTCTAGATACATCTTGGTACTTCCCTGACGAATAGAGAGAGGGGTGTCATGCACTTCTTTCATCTTGGTACAATGCGATCTCTGAAGTATAAGGTTCCATCTTCACCAAGTGAGAAATCTATGGATTTCTCTAAGGCAAGATCCTTTTTCATCAGATCAACATGAGCATCTTTGGCTTGAGCAGACTTGATTGCTTTCAGAAGAGTTGGTTCCAAGACAAGGTTATTCAGAGAACACTGTGGAACTAGTTGAAGGTTCAACTTGCATAGCTCTTCATAAAGGCGGGGTTGGGCTTTGAAAACCATGTGATTGTTGCAATAAGACTTACGGCTCAGGGCATCGGCCATTACATTAGCCTTGCCAGGGGTATAGGATATACCACAGTTGTAGTCAGCAATAGCTTCCATCCATCGCTGCCAACGGAGGTTCAGATCTGGGTGAGTAAATAGATACTTCAGACTCTGATGATCGGTGAAGATCTCGCAATGATTACCGAGAATGTATTGTCGCCATAGCTTCAGTGCAAGGATAATTGCAGCAAGCTCGAGGTCATGAACTGGGTAGTTCTCTTCATGAGGACGCACTTGACGGGAGGCATAAGCAATCACCCTGCGCTCTTGCATTAGGACATAGCCTAATCCTTGACGTGAAGCATCGCAATAGATGACGAAATCTTTACGAGAATCAGGGGGAGCAAGCACTGGGGCAGACGTCAACTTGTCCTTGAGTTCCTGGAAACTTTCCTGACATTTGTCTGTCCAATCAAACTTAACGCCCCTGTGTAGCAGATTGGTCAGTGGCTTGGCGATCTTGGAGAAGTTCTCGACAAAGCGGCGACAATAGCTGGCTAGTTCGAGAAAGCTTCTGACTTGCTTGACAGTCTTCGGAGGGGTCCAGTCAAGAATAGCCTGAACGCGCTCTGGGTTGACGGCAATACCATCCTTGGAGATGACAAGACCAAGGTAGGTGACTTCGGGAAGCCAGAATTCGCACTTGGAATACTTGGCATAAAGTTGATGTTCTCAAAGCTTCTCCAGAACAAGACGAAGATGTTAAGCATGTTCTTCTTTATTCTTTGAATATATCAGTATATGATCCAGATAGACTACAACGAACTTGTCGAGGTAATCCATGAATATATAGTTCATCAGACGAGAGAATGTAGCTGGAGCGTTGGTTAAACCGAATGACATGACGGTGTACTCGTAAGAACCATAACGTGTGACGAATGCGGTCTTTGGAATATCCTCTTCACGAACACGGATCTGGTGGTAACCCAACCTCAAGTCGAGTTTAGAGAATATCGATGAACCAGCCAGTTGATCACACAGATCATTGATCCGAGGAAGGGGATATTTGTTTCGAATTGTAGCTTGGTTGATAGGACGGTAGTCTTGGACCAAACGGTTCATTCCGTCCTTCTTCTTGACGAGGAGAGAAGGTGCTCCCCAAGCAGAGGAACTTGGACGAATGAAACCCTTGCGAAGAGATTTGTCGATTTCCACCTTCAGTTCAAGGAGCTCATGAGGTGGCATCTTGTAGGGTCACTTGGCGATAGGAACGGTGCCTGGTTTCAAGTCGTTGACGAACTCGACAGCCCGGGAAGGGGGTATTCCTAGAAGTTCTTCTAGAAATATGTCTTGGAAGTCGTGAACGACTGGAATCTTTTCCCTCAAGAGGTGCTGCGTTCAACGCATTCAAGACATAAAGTCGTGCTTCAACGTTTTGAACAATCTAAGCATGGTAGCTTACTATCTCATTGGAAGGATGTAGGAGATCACCGACTTTGGTGGCACAAACGATAGAAGCGGTATGTGCTTTCAACCATTCCATTCCCAGAATGAGGTCAATGTTGAAAGACTCCAGAATAATGGGAGAAAGAAGGAATTCCAACCCTTCAATCTCAACGGGAACATCGTGACCAATCATGGTAGTTTGACATCGACCCGCAAGGGTGCGTACCACTATTGGAGTGTTCATGGGCTCGCATCGAATGTCGTGTGCGTATGCAAAATTTTCTGACATGAATGAATGTGATGCCCTTGAATCAAATAAAACTGAAGCTGGTACTGAATTAACAAGGAGAGTACCCATCACAGTAGCAGGCTGGTCTTCAGCTTCATTCAGATCAATATTGTTAGACTTCCCACGACCATAAGGCGTGGCATTGTTGTTGCAGGGCTGATTGTTTCCACGGGCATTAGAAGTCAGAGCGAGCTGATTCTGATTCTGAGGGCATTTCCTGGAACGGTGACCTGGAAGGCCACGCTTGAAGCACATACCATCATTGGGATTGGGAGTAGAAGCTTGGGGTGGTACAACTCGAAGAGGCTGCCTCTGCGGTGGAGAGGGCAGACGAGGTGCAGCATAGGACTGTGTTGGTGTAGGTGGAGTTGGACGATACATGCTGTGGGGAATCCATATCCGACGCTTCTGCGCTGACGGGCCCGAAGATGAGCCAGCATCACGGCTGCGCCTGAGGGATCCCTGTTGTTCCTGAAGACCAGTCTCAACATGAATAGCCTTGTTCACCAAGGTGGCGAAGTCGGCAAAGTCATGAGCGAGTAGTGCTAGCTTGATATCAGGGTGGAGTCCATCATGAAACTTCTCTTGCTTGCGAGCATCATTTGTAATGTCTTCTTCAGCATAACGAGACAAGTCCAAGAATTCCCGCTGATAAGCATCTACAGACTTGTTGCCTTGGGTGGGGTTGCGGAACTCTCGCTTCTTCTTGTCCATGATTCCCTGAGGAATGAAGCGGGCACGAAAGGCTTCTTGGAAATCCCGCCAAGTGATGACCGTTCCAACAGGTAGGGTACGTCTGTGGCTGTCCCACCATTGAGTAGCCGGACCCTTGAGGAACAAGGATGCGAAGGTGACATAGCTGGCAAGGGCAGCACTAGCAGACTCCATTTCATATGTGATGTCGCGGAGCCAGTCATCAGCATCAAGGGGTTGAGTTGAGCTGCGGTAGATAGTTGGGTTTAGGCGCAAGAAGTCCTGCAGAGTTACTGGGTTGGTTGTTGATTCATGTTCGGACGAGGAAACTGAGCCATCATTCCTTCCATGAACTGGCGGTTCAGCTCAATTGTTGCATCATTCCAGCAAAGAATTCAGGCGGTGGTGGATCGTTGGCACCATGGCCACGACCAGCAGGTCTAACCATCCTGCTAACATGTAACAGGGGTAGTTCCGCATTGAGCATTTGCAAAGACAAGGATCATTCATGAGGAAACATGCATAAAGAAAGAGGTACGATGGATACCACTTCGTAGTCAACACGACAATGTGTGCACTACTCAAAATATTATACTAAGGAATAACTATGGCTTATCCAACTTTGGGGTGAATGTGGTCACGGGATCCTAATGTTAGAGTTAGTAAATTTGTTTAACCCGAATAGAAGAGAGATCAGAGTCCCAGAGTATAGACGAGGAGTAAAAGATCCTAATACCACCCAATGGCGACGTGGGCCCGTAAGACACACATCCATCTTAGTAAAAAGTTTTTCAGTGACTAGACTTAACTTCGGCCAAGGAGTTGGAAAGGGGGCTACCTACAGGCAGTCGGCTCTGATACCAACTTGTGACGCCCTCGATTCAATCGTACGCTAATCATACACGCAAATGTGTATGATCAAGATCAAGGACTCACGGGAAGATATCACAACACAACTCTAGACACAAATTTAAAAAACAAGCTTTATATTACAAGCCAGGGGCCTCGAGGGCTTGGATACATAAGCTCAAAAACACAAGAGTCAGCGGAAGCAACAATGTCTGAGTACAAACATAAGTTAGACAAGCTTGCCTTAAGAAGGCTAGAACAAAAGCATCTACGATCGAAAAGGCAAGGCCTCCTGCCTGGGAGCCTCCTAACTACTCCTGGTCGTCGACGGTATCCACGTAGTAGTATGCATCGGTGGTGGCATCTGGCCCCTGGGCTCCGACATCTGGTTGCATCAACCGGAAAGAAGAAGAAAGGGGGAAAAGGGGAAGCAAAGCAACCATGAGTACTCATCCAAAGTACTCGCAAGCAAGGATCTACACTACATATGCAACATTATCAAAGGAAGGCTGTATATGTGGACCGGGCTGCAGAAATGCCAGAATAGAGACAAGGCCTAGTCCTATCGAAGACTAGCATCTTCTGGAAACCACCATCTTGCAGCAACAGGAGGGAGAAAAGTAGCATAAAGTAAAGTAGTAGTAGTGTTATCAAGGTCGGCCAAAGATCCTTTCTCGACTCCCTGCGAGAAAGCAATCCCAGAGCCATACTATCCAGTTATCATCACAATCCATTACTCATCACAAGTATCCAGTTCTAGTTGTATCGATCGGGATACAACTCCAAGTGCCCGTTACCGTAGGACAGGCTATCGATAGATGTTTTCTTCCCTGCAGGGGTGCACCAACTTACCCACCACGCTCGATTAACTCCGGCCGGACACACTTTCCTAGGTCATGCCGGCCTCGGCCAAACAATACGCCACAACCCGACCTAGGCTTAATAGAGAGGCCAGCACACCGGACTAACTCTATGCCCCCAGGGGTCATGGGCCATCTCCCCGGGAACTCCTGCATGTTGCGTACGCGGTCGATGAGCGGACCTAGCTACCTCCTTCAACAAGGCAGGTGCTTACGCAGTCCAACTCGACACGTGCCGCTCAGTCGGTGATGTCTATTAAGCTTCGGCTGATGTATACGACGCATAAAGCCCATACTATGCCCACGTGATGGTTAGTGCTATCAGGCCAGAGGCCCCTCAGATCAAATATCTAAATCATAGTGGATTAGGAACGCGCGGTAACAAGCAGAGACTCGCGAAAGATGTGACCCTGTTGCCCCGTCTCGAGGACTTGCGGCAAGGGCTAGGAATGCCCGGCCACGCCTCGTAATTATCTCGCGGACACCCTCCAGGTCCACCCGACTCCACATCAGTCGCAATTAAGCTCATGCGGGCACCCCTCAGGGTCGACCCGTCTTTCCAAGTAACAGTGGTAAAGTCCAAGTATCCATGTTTCCAAGCATCAAGGGGAAAACCCGAGGAATCACCCCGGTGAATTCCACTCGATGTAATCATCAAGGTGAATGTAAGTGGAACCACCACTAAGGTTCACGCTTGAGGGGTTGCACGACAGAGCCGTATCGGAAGTGGTTAAGGAGGAAATCACCCTCGATGACCACGACCGAATAGCTACACTATAGGTTAACATCAGAAGTGTTGTAGAAGTCTCACCCTCGCCACTCGATAGTAACCCAGTAGTGTCGAGCAACTAAGGGGAAAGTGATGTGCGGTGCCGGGGCCTGGTCTTCGATCTCGTTGATCGGGTCTTCAATGATGAAGCAGGGGCAACAAGGACAAGGTGGGGGTCACTGATGGATCACTAACCAACCTATACTAAGCAGTTTAGGATAAGCAGGTAAGGTACAACTGCAGATAGAAAAGCAGGCTATGCATCAGAATAGGAGCAAACAATTACCATAGCAAAATCTAATACAACCATGAGAGAATGGAATGGGCGATATCGGGATGATCAAAGGGGGGCTTGCCTGGTTGCTCAAACAAGAAGGAGGGGTCGCCGGTGACATAGTCGATCACAGCGGCATCGGCAACCGCCATGGGGTCTACCGAAGAGAAGAGGGGCTAGAAACAATAAATATAAAGCAAGCATAGCATCACAAAGCATAACATGGCAATATGCTGTGCCGGGTGTGACCTAACATATGGCTACACGATAAAGGTGAAGGGGGAACTCAACTGGGAATGTATTCCCGGTTCCGGACCTGTATCAAACAGATGACCGGAGGGGGAATGTTCCATGTTCAGCATGCTAGGGGCATGTGACAGATGAACGGACCGTGTATTCGGGGTCGTTGGATTTTTCTGAGCAACTTTCATGTAGAAAACATTTTCATCCGAGGTACGGTTTATTTTCTATGAATTTTCAAAGATTAAAGCATATTATGAAATTATTTAAAATAACAGAAAAGGAAAATATGACGTCAGCAGAGTGTCAGCATGACATCAGCAGGTCAACAGACCCACTGACTGGTCAAACTGACCAGTGGGTCCCACCTATCATAGACAGTAGGGCTAACAAAGGTTAACCTAAGCTAACTAAGTTAACTAATTAGAAGGGGCCCACCTATCAGTGTCTAATTAGGTTAATTAAATTAGCTTAAATAACTTCATTAATTAGGGGGTGTGGGCCCCATCTGTCAGTTGCATGGGCCGGTCTAGTCAGCAGAGCTGACCGGTCAACAGGCCGGCCGGGCCCCTGGGGCCCACGGGTCAGTGACCTAGGTGGTGGCCCGGGGGTGGCCCACACGGCGCCAGCTCAGCGGAGCTGCCGGAGTGGCTCCGGCGAGCTCGTGCGCAGCGGCCGAACGCCGACGAGGTCTGAAGTCTCCTACGGTTGACCATTTCGCGTGCCACGACTTGCGTTCGAAAGCTAGGAGGGAGTCGCATCGAGTGGTGCTGCTAGACTACGCCGGGGAGGCCGGAAATGTCGCTGGCGTCGAGCTTGGCAGCGGTGGCTTTCGGGCGTGCTCGTGCTCGTCGCTGCAGGGCATGGCAAGTGTCGTGGAAGGTGGCGTTGGATTGCTGGGAGCATGCTGAGCACGATGTCGTGCTTGTCCGAGCTGGACGGAGAGTGTGGACACGGCGACGAGTACGGCGGTGGAGGCGTGCTACGGCCAGGACGATAGCTATGGCTAGGGGCGCGGTGAGGCGACGAAGGAGAGGGGAGAGGACGGAGTGGAGCTCACCGAGTGGTCAAGAAAGACCCTTGTTGGCTTAGGAGAAGCAGATCTCGCTGGGGAGGAAGGAGATCGCCGACGACCGTCGAGGAAGAAGACGATGCGTGCGGTGACAGTGGAGTTCCCCCGCTCCGATCCAAGGGCATAGGTGACGTAGGTGAAGGCGCCGACGCTACTGGACATGCGCCAACGGTGCGGGGTGGCCGGCGGCCGCGCCTATGGCGAGGACTAGGCGACGATGTCGTCGGCCCTTCTCCAAATCCGTGGAGAGGGAGAGGGGGAGAAATGGATGAGGACGCCAGGGGGAGTGGGGTGGTGCAAGTGGAGGAGGGGATCGAGGAGGCGAGGAGGTGCAGGCCTTATCCCCTCGCCCGGGCGTCACCGGCAAGGCGGGTTTAGCGGGGACGACGTCTGTAGCGACTCGGGTCGTGGAACAGTGCGAGGGGGGACGACCGGGGAGGGGGAGTGGGCAGGCCAGCTGGAGTGGGCCGGCCCAGGTGGGTGTAGTCCAGGAAGGGGGGTTGCTCTCTCTCTCTCTCTCCCTTTTCCTTTTCTTTCAGTTTTTCTTTTTATTTTCAGCAGCTTTGGCATTTTCTTTTTAGCCAATAATGACTTTACAAAATTATGCCACTGGCCAAAACAATTTCAAAGAATTAAAGTGCACTTCCACAAAAATATTGTGAGACTTTTGAAATAGTATGCCAATTTTATAATTTAAAAAGGCATTTAATTTATTGCTTAGGTCACTGTTTTAAGTAGTTTAGGCCACTCAAACCCTTTGCAAAAATGTTGGTTCACCACCAATATTAGTTGTGGATTATTTGGCACATGATGAACATTTTAGTTTTCATGTTGAGCAATTTTGAATTTCACTCAGAAATTGAAATTGAATTCAACTGGAATTTGAAATGGAATGTTGATTAAAGTGACTAAGCACTGTTATAGCAAAATTATTAGCTTGATCTCAGGGATTACTGTAGCATCATTACACCGAGGTGTTACACTACCTCTTGAGCATGCATTGGTTTTCCCTTGAAGAGGAAAGGGTGATGCAGCAAAGTAGCGTAAGTATTTCCCTCAGTTTTTGAGAACCAATGTATCAATCCAGTAGGAGGTTACACGCAAGTCACCTTGTACCTGCACAAACAAATAAGAACCTTGCAACCAACGCGATAGAGGGGTTGTCAATCCCTTCACGGCCACTTGCAAAAGTTAGATCTGATAGAGATAATAAGATAAATAATTTTGGTATTTTTATGATATAGATTGGAAAGTAAAGATTGCAAAATAAACAAAGGCAGAAATAGTAAATTGATAGGAAACTAATATGATGGAAGATAGACCTGGGGGCCATAGGTTTCACTAGTGGCTTCTCTCAAGATAGCATAATCTACGGTGGGTGAACAAATTACTGTCGAGCAATTGATAGAAAAGCACATAGTTATGAGAATATCTAGGCATGATCATGTATATAGGCATCACGTCCGCGACAAGTAGACCGAAACGATCCTGCATCTATTACTATTACTCCACACATCGGCCGCTATCCAGCATGCATCTAGAGTATTAAGTTCATAAGAACAGAGTAACGCATTAGGCAAGATGACATGATGTAGAGGGATAAACTCAAGCAATATGATATAAACCCCATCTTTTTATCCTCGATGGCAACAATACAATACGTGCCTTGTTGCCCCTGTTGTCATTGGGAAAGGACACCGCAAGATTGAACCCAAAGCTAAGCACTTCTCCCATGGCAAGAAAGATCAATCTAGTAGGCCAAACCAAACTGATCATTCGAAGAGACTTGCAAAGATATTTAATTCATACATAAAAGAATTCAGAGAAGAATCAAATATTGTTCATAGATAATCTTGATCATAAACAAGTAATTCATCGGATCTCGACAAACACATTGCAAAAAGAATTACATCGAATAGTTCTCCAAGAAGATTGAGGAGAACCTTGTTCCTGGCTCGACCTCGCAGGGATGGGGGAGGGGGGTGTCCCGACCCCCTCCCCCCGGCTCGGCCTAACGCTAACGCGGCAGTGCGCTCGTTTGACAGGCACAATGCGGTTATTTTCTCCCCCCCCCCACACGCACCCACACACCCTAAGATAGATAAAATGGGTGCAAGTCCATACAAGGAAAGACGTGTCAGTACAACTATACCCCTCGGTGTGGTGCGAGGTGTTACCCTAAAAAAAGATAAGATAATGGGGGTAAGTCCATACAAGGAAGATGTGTCAGTGCAACTATGCCCTCGGTGCGGTGCGGTGCGGGGGCAAGTCATGCTACGGACTTGCCTCCGCATGCGACGCCGCGACACGCTGCGTCGTCGCCTGCTACGGCTCGTTCCTGGCTCGGCCTCGCCGGGATGGGGGAGGGGGTCCCGACCCCCTCCAACCGGCTCGGCCTCGCGCTAACGCGGAAGTGTGCTCGTTTGACAGGCGCATTGCGGTTATTCTGTTTCCCCCCACACGCACCCACAGACCCTGAGATAGATAAAATGGGGGCAAGTCCATACAAGGAAAGATGTGTCAGTAAAACTATGCCCCTCGGTGTGGTGCGGTGCGGGGCCAAGTCATGTTACGGACTCGCCTCCACATGCGACGCCGCGGCATGCCGCGTCGTCGCCTGCTACGGCTCGTTCCTGGCTCGGCCTCACCAGGATGGGGGAGGGGGGTCCCGACCCCCCTCCCCTCTGGCTCGGCCTCGCGCTAACGCGGCATTGCGCTTGTTTGAGAGGCGCAGTGCGGTTACTCTGTCCCCCCCCCCCACACGCGCAACCACACACCCTAAGATAGATAATGGGGGCAAGTCCATACAAGGACGACGTGTCAGTACAACTATGCCCCTCGGTGCGGTGCGGGGGCAAGTCATCTTACGGACTCGCCTCTGTAGGCGACGCCGCGGCACGCCATGTCGTCGCCTGACACCGCTCGTTCCTGGCTCGGCCTCGCTGGGATGGGGGAGGGGGTCCCTCCCCCCGGCTCGGCCTCACGCTAACGTGGCAGCGCGCTCGTTTGACATGCACAGTGTGGTTATTCTGTCCCCCCCCACACGCACCCACACACCCTAAGGTAGATAATGAGGGCAAGTCCATACAAGGAAGATGTGTCAGTACAACTATGCCCCTCGTTGTGGTGCGGTGCGGAGGCAAGTCATGTTACGGACTCGCCTCCACATGCGATGTCGCGGCACGTCGCGTCCTCGCCTACTACGGCTCGTTTCTGGCTCGGCCTCACCGGGATGGGGGAGGGGGTCCCGACCCCCTCCCCCCCGTCTCGGCCTCGCGCTAACGCGACAGTGCGCTCGTTTGATAGGCGCAGTGCGGTTATTCTGTTTCCTCCCCACCACACACCCTAAGATAGATAATGGGGGCAAGTCCATACAAGGAAGATGTGTCAGTACAACTATGCCCCTCGGTGCGGTGCGGGGGCAAGTCATGTTACAGAATCGCCTCCGCATGCGACGCCGCGACACGCCACGCCGTCGCCTGCTATGGCTCGTTCCTGGCTCGGCCTCACCGGGATGGGGGAAGATGTGTCAGTACACCTATGCCCCTTGTTGTAGTGCAGTGCGGGGGCAAGTCATGTTACGGACTCGCCTCCGCATGTGACGCTACGGCATGCTGCGTCATCGCCTGCTATGGCTCGTTCCTGGCTCGGCCTCGCCGGGATGCCCCCGGCTCGGCCTCGCGCTAACGCAGCAGTGCGCTCGTTTGATAGACGCAGTGCTGTTATTCTTCCCCCCCCCCCCACACGCACCCACACACCCTAAGATAGATAATGGGGGCAAGTCCATACAAGGAAGATGTGTCAGTACAACTATGCCCCTCGGTGCGGTGCTATTTTCCCCCTAAAAAAGATAAGATAATGGGGGCAAGTCCATACAAGGAAGATGTGTCAGTACAACTATGCCCGTCGGTGCAGTGCGGGGCCAAGTCATGTTACGGACTCGCCTCTGCATGCGACACCGCGGCACGCCGCGTCGTCTCCTGCTACGGCTCGTTCCTGGCTCGGCCTCGCCAGGATGGAGGCCCCCCCAGCTCGGCCTCGTGCTAATGCGGAAGTGCGCTCATTTGACAGGTGCAGTGCGGTTATTCTGTTTCCCCCCACACACGCACCATGCTACGCAGCCACGCACCCTAAGAAAGATAGATGCTCTTCAGTCCATACAAAAAAATTATCAGTACAACTATGCCACTCTGTGTGGTCCCTATATATCTTACCCATTTATCCATTAAAAATCCAAAAAAATGCCGAGAAAGAATGACAACAAAGAGAAAGCAAGGGAAACACACTATAAAAAAAGATGCCAATTCAAGTAGAGGACAACATTCAGTACTAGGTGGCTCGGCCTCGCCGGCCCAACGCGGGTGGGTACTAGACCCAAGTTAACCACGAAACAACCGTCGAGTCCTTCATAAACCAGACTGCGGGGGCCACCCCACCAGGGCCCACAGGTCATGACAGAGGGCGAGCGTCGTGTATAAACGCTAAGGTAAGTACTCAGAGGAGTTCGACCAGTGAGCCTTGGCTGCGCTTATAAACAGGTCTAGAGCCCCCTCGACTAGTGAGGTGGGACTAAATGTATAGCACACGCGCATGCCGCACTGCACAGCCGCGCAAACGAGCTATCTGGGCCGAAAACAATGACTTCGGTAGATGGCCCAACACAGTAGTTCGCCCCATTACAAAATTCCAGCCGATCACGCACAACCAAATAAAAAGAATGCAGATAATTTTAAAAAAACTCTTAAGGAATCAGTTCAAAACAAATAATGTAAAAAGCTCAAACACATGTTAACTGTAAGAACTAAAAAAATAATTTATTTTGGAAAATTAAACGTAGAAGATTGTAATAAAAATTTCAGAAACAAATTTATAAAAAGTTCAACTAGTACAATTCATAAGGTTCGAGTAAAATTAGTACTGTGCAGCAAAGATTAAATTCTTTTTATTTTATAAAATACTAGAACTATCACTATTCAAGAAAAAAAAGAAAAAATGTGCTCTAAAATTCATATAAGAAGTAAGAAAAAATGATATACAACAAACAAATGTGATTGGCCATTGACAACTTAAATAGTTCAGTACTATCATTAACAGCATGTAAGTTCAACAAACTCAAAACCCAAAAGGGGTCCTACAAACATCATCAACGTATACTTTCCATGTGCGAGCTATGTACATGAAAATATCCCAGTCAAAACAAAGGATGCCCAACAGTTCAACTATAATTGTTCCAGTTCAAATATAAAGAATATGTAAAGAAACAGTTATGCTTGAGCAAAAAAATAGGAAAGCATTACATAAATTGTTCCAAACCATCTGATAATACCATAGAATTCAACCATCTCACATGCATTGTTTCAAAGAAAAAATACTGCAACATAATCAAACACACACAAATCTCACAACCAGCGTCATTTGCCACATTTAAACCTATAGCACATAAATTCTGAACGTCAGAGAGTCATCTTCCCTGGAGAACATAACCATCACCACATCACCATCCTCAAATCCAGACTCTGCCACAAACTCCTTCCACCCAGTAATTAGGTTGATGCAACCATCAAATTCGATGTGGTAGGCACCTTCCATCAACTGTTACTCGTTTTTGTCTGAATTCTCCATCTTCAGTATCCCGAAACTAGGAGCAACAATCCTAATTCTCGGTGACATTTTCTGCAAATGGGCATGGGAGTAGAAAACAAAGTGAACACCTGACATAACTGAATTTTTACACAGATCCAGGAACGGTTGCATAACAAACTGAAAAGAAAATATCTGAACCAAAACAAAAACACCAAACTAACTAGTCATATGAACTGACTAAACTGAAGAAATATACATATCAATACACCTACAGTAAAAACATCTGACAAAAACAGATCAAGGATTATACAAAAATGGATAAAATACTGTTAAGTAATGAATAAATACACACACAAATCCCTACTGTTAAATTCTGACAAAACCAAATAAAAATTAAAGACAAACTATTGATAAAACTAAACTACAGATTCAGTCCATGGGATTCAAAATAAGACCTACAAAAAGAAGAAAACAAAACAAATAGAAACACATACCCATGATTCCTTCAAGTCCCCAACCATCAGGCGACAAACATAGGGTGCAAGAAACCCATGGTTGTTGTACAGCAGACAAGAAAGTTGCCCACAACGCTGAGTCTCGATGAGCTCCAAACTAGATTCATACACACCGTCAGCTATGCGCGCCATCTTTGCTAGACATCCGCATGAACAATCCTCCATGGAAAACATAGGATCAAGGAAGAAAAATAACAGAGAGAAGAGGGCGGAACCTAGATCTGATTCTGGAAGAAGGAAGAAAAAGGATGGGGAGACTAAGCCACACACCACACATAGATGGATAGAATTTATAGCCAGGGAGACTCACATATTATAAAAATAATACATAGGTAGGTGGGCAGCCAGTTGGTAGGAAATAGTTATTATACAAGCCATGCAACATTTGACCGCAAATCAGTTCAACTTTAGATAAACCAGCAGTTCAAAAGTGCACATAACAAACATATGCCGATAAAACAACACATTTAGAGGTAAAAAGTTGAATTCATTTAGTCATTCAAACATCTACTCCCTCACAACACAATCTTAAAAACATAATATTCAGTACTTCAGTCATAAAGATCAAAGAAACAACGCCATTTGGCCCTGGTAGATGGATGTGGAGCCGTGGCAACTCTCGCCCTAGCCCAACTGATGATCTAAATATGGTTCCTTCCCCTGCCCTCTAGGAAAAGGATCTCTAGTTCATTGGAGTTGCAAGTATCCATCACCTCGCACGCAAGGCGTCTGTTGAACTCTGCCTCCACTTCCTCCTCGGCATCACGTCGTGCCATCTGCCTGCGCCTCTTCCTCCTCCTCTGATCTGCTACTGCAGCCCTCACATCGACGGCATCCCCCTCCTCCTCTGTGACCTCTCCCAGCTCAGGATCCATCTCGCTTTTCTTTGGTTGCAGTTGGTGGAATGAAAGTGACAGAGGGCTCGGGCTTTATACTCAAAGTGTAGAGGTATGGGTAGGCAGCCAGTAGAAAATACTTACTCCGATGTCAACGCACAGTAATACAACTTTGACACAGGGCAGTCCAACTACACATACGGCAGCAATTCAAACAACACAGAAAACATGCAACTTAATTACACAGTTTCACCAGATTATAAGAAATCGCAGGCTACAGTCAGCCGCCATACACCACCTCCGCCGACGACCAATTAACATGGGAATCCGGGGTAGAAACAACTCAAAGAAGCAGACAACACAAATCTTTTCACACAATCCTCATATCTCTCCCTGACGCCAATTCGAAAGTAAAGCAACAGAAAAAGAAGAACACATTTGCATGGCGGACGCGGAAAACGACCAAGACACCAAAACTTGTAATCAGAAATTAGATATGAAATTAATCTCCATAAACTTTAACACACCGATAATTCTCACAGCCAAAACAACAAACCCGACATAAAATTGAGGCCTACGAACACCAGGTAAACACCAAAGCCCAAAACACGTCCGCTTCGAAATGCCCACGCCATCACCTCCGGTGACCTGAGATCGCAAAACATGACCAGGTGAGCGCGCGCACGTGTGGAACCCCTTACATATATCCTCTGGCAACGGATGGCCCGCAGCACCGCGCGGGAGAACGCCCAGAAGCTCCATGTTGCATCCCTTGTTTCCGTCCGTCGTAGACGCAGGAAGATCAGTGCAAGTAGAAAACCACGTCAGTCCAACCTATAAACTACGTCAGTCCAACCTATAAACTACGTCAGTTCAAGTAGGGTAACAGAATAATATTCTATTATGTGAAACAGAATAGCCCAGAATACATACATATATATATATATATATATATATATATATATGTGTGTGTGTGTGTGTGTGTGTGTGTGTATACAGTCGGTCTATTCTGCTAATATTAGCAGAATAACTATTTTGATAACACTTCCGCACTGCATGCTCAACGCAAGTGTACGCCATTGTTTGAACGAAGTGTGCTTCAGTACTCACACGAGTGAACTTCCCGTCGCAAAAAACTGCATGTCGTATTTCTCGGTACCTTTTTAGCTCTAGTTTTTTAACTGCTTATCGGAACAAGGTGTGTAATATGCGGTTGAAAGCTATGGATTAGGCGCAACTTCGTCATGTTGAACACTTTTCAAGATTCCACGCGGTTTAAGAGTAGTTTTGAAAATGGTGCGGACCATGACGAGTGCCAGCGAGCGTTTTTCAACATTTCTTCTAAACCGCTCATCGGAATGAAGCAAATGATACACCGTTGGTCAGATATCATCGAGGCGCATCTTTTTCATACCTATTATTTTCTCTAATTCTTTACGTTTTAAGAGCAGTTTCAAATTTACTAAATCACGGAATTCCATTTATATATATATTTTTTAAATTTTCAGTACTGTTTTTGCTCCAGTTTTCTAACCATTTGTCGAATGAGGCGTACGATACGCCCTTGGAAAGCTAAGGACGAGGCGCACCTTTCATATGTTAAAATGTTTTTGAGATTCCTTATAGTTTTTAGTTAGTTATAAAAATCTTTTTGCTGACAACGAGAGGTACTGGCCGTTTTTCGTGAAATTTTTACAGACCACTGGTCGAAATTATTCAAATTATACGCCGTTGGAAAGATATCGGTGAGGCTCAACTTTTTCATATAGAACAATCTCTCCGACTCCTTACGGTTTAGGAGCAATTTTGATTTTAACGAAATGCGGACACTCTGTTTTTTCGCGACACCAAAATCGTCGTATGTACTGCATCAGACAGAAATCACACTTCTTTAGACTAAAAACTGCACTTCATCAGATAAACAAGTGCACTGCATGATTTCTTTTTTGTGGGACGTAAATTTTCGTAAGCGAGGTGGAATGCACTTCATGTCGAGTGTTGGTGAACCGCAAGACTATCAAAAGTGAACCTCGAGACTACCATAAACGGGTCGTACTGCATCAGATAGAAAACCGCACTTATTTAGAGCAAAAACCGCACTTCATTGGACAAACAAGTGCACTGCATGATTTCTTTTTTGTGGGACGTAAATTTAATCAAACGAGGTGGAGTGCACTTCTTTAGACTAAAACCCGCACTTCATCGGACGGGCAACTACACTGCATGATTTATTTTTTGTGGGACGTAAAATTTTCCAAACGAGGTGGAGTGCACTTCATGTCGAGCGTTGGTGAACTACAATACTATGAAAAGTGAACCACATTGATTTTCTTTTATCGTCTCCGTAACGTTTTTTTATCAACGAGTACGCACTACAGGGACGTGGTGAGTGTACTGCATCAAACGGAGCCCAGTGCCCAGTGCCTACTGCCATATATATAAGTTGAACACGCAAGGAAAAGCTGTCCACAAGCCGAGCGGGCCGACGGACGCGAGCAGAGCGCGCCACGGCGCCTAACGGCGAGCACAGCTTGCCGAGGGATGCGAGCTGAGGCCGGCACAGTGATACGTGGAAAATAAGACGAACTACGCGAGCGATGTCGGAGACATCAAGCACGAATCAGATTAGAGTTGCGTGTGCGATACATGGCATACAGTTGATCCATCCGAGTTGTTTGTGATGGAGTAAGCCAAGTGTGTTGCGGCAAACGCTTGCTGGTATGTAACCTTAAATTTAACCAACAAAATGTTAATGCATCTTACATAAATTGTATAACAGGAAACTATGTTGAAATACGAATCCAATGATATAATCTTTGGCGACATGCATTCGTATTTTATTAGTTAAATCCTACTTATAAACCAGGACGGGGGTATAGTAGGTAATTAATTGCAAACATTTTTTTTGTATTAATCGTATGTGTACGTGTCCTTTCGTCCTCCTCTCGCACGTCTTGTCACCCCGCTGCCGCAGACGGCTTACAACGCAAGTTTGCGCTGCGCGCGGGGGCGTTCTTTTGGCCAAATGATGCCTCGAAGTGGCGCCAATGAATCGTCGGTGAGCCCGTTCCCGTGCAACCTCGTAGGTTCTCGCGCAAGCTGCCCGCCCGACTCAGTGAAATCCCCCAAAATCCCAATGCTTACCGGCCTGCTATATAACCCCTCAAGGTCGGTGAGTCCTGCGTCGCATTTTCCCCTCCCTCCCTCTAGCTTATCTCATCTGCTTCACCTACAATCGCCAATGGCACCGGTCCGTCGTCATCGCTCAGCCACTCCGCCGTCATCAGAGAACAGCTCCAGCTGGGAGGCTACACCGCGGCGGCGGCGCAATCCCCGGTGTAGTGTAGTGCGCACGGTGTCCTGTTGGGTGTGCACGGAATACCCACCACACGCTCCGCCGCCGCTGCCCGTCGACAGCTGTTTCCGACCGCCGTTGCCGCCACACCATCGTCAAAATCCAGGGCCATCGCTCGCTCCGCCGCCACAGCCCGAAGTCGGGAGGTGGCCATCTTGGCCGCCACCCCACTGCCGGCCACCGTGCCCATCACCTGCTCCGCCACCGCAGCCCGAAGGCGGGAGGTGGTGGTCATGTACGCCACCCCATCATCGGCCGCCGTGGACGCCAGCCCACCGTCGACCGCCGCGATCATCACCCGCTCCGCCACCACCGCCCGAAGGAGGGAGGCGGAGGTGGAGGCCCGCACATGCGTCAGCGACCTTGCACGCTACATCGAGTTCCCGCGGGAGGAGGAGGAGCGCTTCATCGAGCACGCAAAGAGCCTTACAATAGCCATGGCCGCAGCACACGCCAACGCAGAGGCGAGGAATCAGGAGATCTGCGAGCAGTCCGGCCGCTTCAAGAGGGTCTTCTGGAGCGGCAGAGGGCGTTCGAGCTGGTGAGCGTCGCTGAACATGCAGCTACGCATGCACCGTATTGCAGTTATCCAGCTCATCGGTAGGCTCCTCCTCCTCCTTTGCCTCTTACTGAGCGCGCTCGACAAAGGAGAGGCTGCCGGAAGTAGTACAAAGCCCCTCCGTAGTAGTAGTATTTAGGGGCTATTATGTTCAGTTCATCTGACTATATATGTGGTGGAATTGTACAACGTACTTAAAATTAGCTAGTATATACATAGTTGAACTAACTATTTCAGTACGTGGTTGGCAACAATTGGGGAAAAGTTTGGTTGATTCAGCTGTCGAGTTGAACTGTTTGTATAAATTAAGGACGACTGCTTAATCTACGAATGAAATCTATGCTTAATTACTGAATTTTAGTTGCAAAAATTAGATAGTGCTGGTGCTTTTTGGCTGCATATTGTGATATATCGCAGTGTTACAAGGATTGACAAATGGCAATGTTACTAGATCAACAAATGTCAATCTTTCCAGTTTGACAAATGTCAACATACCCAATATGACAGATGCAAATCTGTAACATCCCAAAATTTCAATTTGGAATATTATACATAGGTCATTCTTGCATATCATATTTTATTGCATTTCTCGTTCCGCAATCCTCGAAATCCGAAGCAATTCAAGTACCCTCGGAGAGAGTTGGGGATTTCCCGGTTTTCATATTTGATTTTTATCAAATGATTTAACGAGGATTTTGATTTTAATTATTTTTCTCTCCGAAAAATATTTCATATTAAAATAAATGAGAGGAGATAATATGACTTCTCCAAAATAATTGAAATATTGGAGGAAAAATATTAAAATCATTTATTTGATTTTATTTGGATTTTACTTGCATTAGAAAAATTGCATGTTTTCAAAATTGCATTTTAGGGCCAAGAAAATGTTCATCTCGTCCTAATATTTCATTTAGACGGTGAAAAATTTGTTTTGGCATTTTTAGATTTTTATTTTATTTTCTAGGATTTTTTTTCTGTCGGCGATATTATTTAAAAAAACTTTCCCCGCCCGACTGGGCCGAAGCCCAGCCGAGCCAGGCCGGCCCAGCCCCGCGCCACCGCCTCCCCGTCCCGTGCCGCCGCCGGACTCGGTGGAGTCCGAGCCGCCGCTGCCGCCCCTACCCCCTCCCCAAGTGGGAGCCATCGCCGCCTCTCCCCCCTTTAAATACCACCCCGGGGCCCCCCTGGAGCCCCAAGTCGCCGCTGCCGCAGCCCCTCGCCAGACCCGCCACCGCAGCCCGCGCCGTCTGCCCCGCGCCGCCGAGCCGCGCCGCCACCCTGCAAGCCCGCCGCCCGAGCCCCGCCTCGCCGGAGTTGCCTCGCCGGAGAGGTAACGCACAGATCCGAGCCGACGGTTTTTTTTAAACTGTTCGTTTCTTTAGAAACCCTAGATCGTTTTCTTATCGGTTCGCCTTTTTTCGGTTCTTCTAATTAGCGAACGTTCGTCCGTACGTTCGTTTAAACAAACGGTTTTCGCCCGTTATTTACAGCTAACAAACGCTTGTTCGTTAGTCTGTTCGTCAGTTTTCTTTTATCGGATTTTTCCGCGATTATTCTTGATCGTGATCTCGGATCCGATTTTCGTTTCTGTTTTCTCTTTTCGCTCGTTAGTCGGAATCAGACGATTCAAGTGCCTGGATCTTCGTCTCGAGACCCTCTTTCTGTTTAACCAACTTAAACAAGATTTTGATACTGTAAAATTTGACCTTAGATCAGATTAGTAAACGGATCTTGTTTCTTTCGCCGTTTGAGTTTCGTTGCTCCGTTTGATTTGATTCTTTTTTGCTAACCGGAGTTCATAAGTTGACCTTTCTGGTCAACCTCTCTTATTTGAGTTTTGCTTGTGCATCTTTGCTTGTTGCTTATGTATGCTATTGTTTGTTTGCGATAGAATTCCCGGAGTCCGAAGCGTGTTACTATGAGTCCCTAGGATTCGCGGATCGTCAGCAAGGCAAGTAACACATTCATCATACTCTTTTCATACCCAGTTTTTATGCATTCGTTCCAATCCCCAAACATTGCATGATTAGGATGTCATTAACTTGTGGGTTAGGAAGTAGTTTTGAGGTAGAACCTATTGCCCTGTTACTATCAAACCCTTGGGAGTTACTTCTACGCGTTGCTTATATGGCTATGATATGCTCGTAGACGTGGTTTCAGTTTGAGTGAAATCCATGATAGATGTGAGATTGTTATTTAATGGTTCAATTTAAGGTGGCAACTTAAATTAACATCTGGGTAGATTGAGGCACCTGGGGAACCCAGTGTTGTCTGTTTTTTTGGAAATCCTGGGGTACCCGTGTGATCTTCCTATGGGCCACCACCTAGGCTCAAAGGGAACTGAGATGATTCATGCTAGAAACTTCTGTGTGTAGCCACAAGCTATTATGGGCTCTAGCATAGTTGAGTAAGTTACGTGAAGCTCTTGAAGAGGTATATCAGCAAGTAGTGGGTTTTGTAGGTTTGGTATGGTCTACCCGGAGTAGAGAGTTAATGTTTCTGAAAGACTGTGTCTCGGTCATCCGTTTCTCAAACACCATGTAGTGCGAGAAATCCAATGGAGGCGATCGAGTATTGTGGGGAAAAGTGCGCAAACCTCTGCAGTGTGTACAATCTAATCATGGTTAGCCGTGTCCCTGGTTATGGACAATCTTGAGTATCTAGTACTAGGGTTATCACATGTATCTCATCACTCTTAATTAATATTGTTGGGTGGTAAATTACTTTAATTGGGATTGAGTTGGGGGTACCTTCTCAATGTTTCAACCACCATGATAGTTAAATTAAAATATGTTCCTTTGTTGTAGGAAAAAATTGGCTTTTCACAAAAACTATAACCATAGAGCTTTCCACCAGCCAAATATGCATGTAGTGATAGCATTAGTCTGTTTATGCTCTACTGTGTTATATTGCCAGCATTGTCGGGGGAAATCTGCCTCCACGAACACCTATGGGGACCGAGCCCCTTTCTTGGTTCGGCGGGGGGCGGAGGTCGCGCGAAGAGCGGATCGAGGCGATGCACACAAGGGATTTACCCAGCTTCGGGCCGCAAGGATGCGTAAAACCCTACTGCTGCTTTGTGATTTGGTATTGTGTTCTTGCTCGGGAGCGTGTGGTGCTACAGTACACACGAGCTGCTGGCGAGACCGAGCGTGAGAGTCCTCTTTTTCCTCCCCCCTCTTGTTGTGCCTGGGGCCTCCTTTTATATGTGCAAGGGGTTACCCACAGGTGGCAACGTAGGCGGGGGCAAAACTGGAAAACGCTGTGTTGGGTACAGCTGGTTGCATACTGCTAACATACCTAACTCTGATGGCAGGGGACAAGGGCATTAAATGCCCGTCCGCATCGCCCAGACGGTGCAGGAAAGGGACCGTCAGGAGCGCCACCGTTTGCCACGATGGCTACTCTGTCAGCGTTGCTTCGCCACCGCATGCCCCTGGCTGCGCAGCCTCTCGCCACGTACTCCTGGAATGGCCCCAGAGCGATGCATGGGTGGATGAGCTGGAGCGCAGGCGCGGGGTGGTGAGTTGCCGCGGCTGATGCCTTGTCGCGCCCGAGAGCTTGTCGCTCACCGGTCCTTGCCGGGACGCGGAGTGCGTCGCAGCAAGTCTCTTGTCGTGCCTCAGTCGGCCTTCCCGGCAAGCTCCTCTTGCCGGGGCCTTGTGCTTCGAGCGGTCGTCCCGGCAAGCTCCTCTTGCCGGGGCCTTGCTCTCTTCGGGTGGCCTTCCCGGTAGGCTCCTCCTGCCGGGGCCTTGGCTCAAATACTTTGTTCTTGGATGGCCGAAAAAGGGACCATGGAGAGTCTTGGCGATCGCCTGGCAAGCCTTGCCGCGGGGTGCTACGACTGCCCGTGCACAAGTTCGGGGTACTAAGGTACCCCTACCTTAGTACACCGACAGGAGCCCCCGGGCCTGGGCCATACACGGTGCCGAGCGCTGTTGGGCCAGGCCCAAAACAGTGCACGGGCACGCGCGGCCTGGGTCCACCACGGGCATGGGTCCACCACAGGCCTGGGTCCACCACGGGCCTGGGTCCACCACGGGCCTGGGTCCACCACGGGCCTGGGTCCACCACGGGCCTGGGTCCACAACGGGCCTGGGTCCACCACGGGCCTGGGTCCACCACAGGTCCCCCGGGCCTGCGTCCACCACGTCCTCCCCGAACGGCACGCGTCGAACGCGGCATCGTGGGGAGAGGCGTGCGTGACGTGGGCGGCGTGCGCGGGGCCGAACCCCGCAGGCATGCGTCACGTCGCAATAAAGGGGGACGGTTCGTGCTAGCTCCATAAGTGGAGGGAGGCGTGGAGGCGTGGCTCGTTCGCTAGACGGGGCCGAGGCACGGTTTCCGAGGCGCCCGCTCCCCACGATCACAGGGTGGGGAGAGGTCGCCTCATCCGTCGCCTCGGTCCTGCGCGCCAGCCACGCGGCTTCCATGCACCCGGGGTTGCGGACGGTGGAGGCAGGAAACCAGGCCGTCGCGGGTCGGGGCAGCAGGTCGGCCCCAGTCGCCTGGCCTTCCTGCGTCCTGATTGGTTGAGCGGGGCGGCCGAGCCCCCACCCTGCTTCTTTATAAAGAGTGAGAGGGGGCGACGGAAATCTGCACTCCTTCGTCTTTCCTTCCCTTTGGCTTCTGATTCCCTCCCTCCATTCGCCATGGAGAAAGGGAATCCTGGTCCTTCATCGGTGGTGGCGAGGGTTGCCGCTAGGCAACGCGCCCCTCCTCCCCTTGCACCCGTGGTGGCGGAGCCAACCATAAGGGGAAGGGGGAGGGGGCGAGGTCGTGGACGAGGCCGAGGCGCTCAGGGAAGAGGCGGGCGGGGCGACGCGCCGACCTCGCCTCTGCCAGCGGCTCCTCTTCCCACGGCGGTCCACCTCGGGGACGATCCTTGCGAGTTCTTCGTCAGGCTGCGCCGGGCGCCTCGCCGCCGCCTCCGCCTCCCGGCTCCCTTCGCAAGCGTGATGGAGATGGAGCAACCCGAGACGCTAAGGTTGCGCATGAAGGGCTGCGGGATCAGCGGCACGCGGGTCCACGTCGAGTCCCCAGCCCCCGGCGTGGTGTATCTTGGCCGAGGGTGGAAGACATTCGCCCGTATCCACAGCTTGATGGAGGGGTTCACCCTCCATTTTAAGTTGATGGAGGGCGATCTCCTCTCCGTCAAGGCCTTCGGGGACTTCGGGACCCGGGCCCGGTGCTGCGTGGATAGCTCCTCCGACAGCGAAGTCTCCTCCTCGAGCGAGAGTGACGAGGAGGGAGCGACAACAACGACGAGGGCAGCGGTCATCGGGATGACGGGTCCGACTAGGCGCCGGTCGCAGCTCCGTGTGGCACCGGCGACCCCATCATCCGTGTCGCCGGCTCCTTGAGCTTCCCGGGTCGCCTCCTTGGCGGCTGGCGTGGCGAGGCTGCGAAAGAGGAAGAGGGCTGGCGGCAAGGCCGTCAACTCGGAGTACGAGGGCACGGCACCCTCGACAGCGTGCTGACGCCCTGCCGCCTCGTCGAGCCCTTCTTCCGGCGCCGCCATCACCGTCCAGCTTTCAGCCGGCCCCCGGGGCGTTCTGTTGGTGTCTTCTGCCACCCGTAGCTCGCCTAGGCGCCCCTTTTGCCCTTTTCGCCTCCTTGTCCTACCTCCTGAGGAGAGAGACAAGAAAGGGATTACGGGCATCTTATCTTTTTTCAATCTGTAAGCCCTCGGGCCTTAGTTGTGTTTAGAACTTGTAATCCCATCTTTCATGTTTTTCATTCTCTCTGAACTGTACCTGAGCGGAATGTTTTTAATGAAAAGGGGATGTTTGCCGGGCCATTTGTCCCGTGGGTAAAACCCACGCCAAGGAGCGAGTCCTTTATATCGTTAAGATAGACACTTCTTTGCCCGACAACAGGCCCTGCCGTCTTCCCGCGCCACTCGACCTCTCTCACGCCTTTGGCGGAGGAAGGGATGAGGCGGGTTCGGGCCCCCCTCGTTCCACCCCTTTGCCGCCGCGACTACTACCAAAACGGGCCCCAGGAACGCGCTCTGGGGCCTGTCGTTAAGGGAGAACGGTAGCTTTTAGGAGGAAACAAGGTTTTCGTATTCCACAATTCATAAGAGAATGCATGACAAGGGATGCAAAAACTTATCTGGGATTGCAGCCCCCGGCAACTTTGGCTTGCCGCGGGCGAATCTTCATACTTGCAGCCCCCGGCAACACTGGCTTGCCGGGGACGAGATGCTGGCCCACCCTTCTTCTCTTCTTCATCCTTAAGCGGTCTGGCCAGGATATGCAAAACCCTGCGAACCAAAGGAAACGAAGGAACAGGAAAAAGGACGCAGACTTGACCTCTAAGCTAGGGGTTAGCAGCTATTAGGCACTATCAACCCTAACCAAGGACGAGACTCGACTCAGCATGCATGCTAAAACTTAGGGCGCCAGCGCTTCATTTACTGCTGCTCAGGGTCTGCGCCTGGCTTTGTACAAAGGATTACATGCAACTGCGGCAAGACTTGTACAAAAGGTTGGTTGCCGGGCGGGGCCCGACAATCGCGCCTTACGGGTAAAACTTACGAAGATGCTCAATATTCCAGGAGTTGATCACCGGAGTGCCATCTTCGGTCTCGAGGCGGACAGCGTCGGGCCTCGTGACTCGTCTCACCCGGTAAGGGCCTTCCCACTTCGGCGTCAACTTGTTTTGATTCTTGGCGGACGGGCGCGCCGAAGAACAAGGTCGCCTTCCTCGAAGCTTCTGGCTTTAACTTTGCGGCTATGGTAGCGACGCAAAGCTTGCGGGTAGCGAGAGGCTCGCACAGCAGCCTGAAGACGATCTTCCTCAAGGAGCAGCGCATCATCTTCATGCAGCCTCTCTTGCTCAAGCTCATCATAAGCGAGCACTCGAGGTGACCCATATACGAGTTCCGTGGGGGTAACTGCTTCTGCTCCATAAACTAGAGCAAATGGTGTCTGGCCAGTGGCTCGATTTGGCGTCGTTCTAATCGACCAAAGAGCCACGGGCAGCTCCTCGATCCAGTTTCTTCCGCACTTGTGCAGCCTGTCGAAAGCTCTGGTCTTGAGCCCGTGCAGTACTTCGGCATTGGCCCTTTCAGCTTGACCGTTGCTCCTGGGATGAGCAACAGAAGCGAAGCAGACCTTGGCGCCGAGATCTTGGACGTATTGCATGAAGGCGCGGCTCGTGAATTGTGTACCGTTGTCGGTGATGATCCTATTGGGGATCCCGAAGCGGCAGACAATCGACCTGAAGAACTTGATGGCTGACTGTGCTGTCACCTTCCTCACTGGTTCCACTTCCGGCCACTTTGTGAACTTGTCGATTGCGACGTACAAGTACTCAAAGCCCCCGACAGCTCGGGGGAAGGGGCCGAGGATGTCGAGCCCCCAGACCGAAAATGGCCAGGATAAAGGGATCGTCTGGAGAGCTTGAGCTGGCTGGTGTATCTGCTTGGAATGGAACTGGCACGCTTCACACTTGGTTACTTGTGCAGTTGCATCCTGGAGGGCTGTCAGCCAGAAGAAACCTTGCCGGAACGCTTTGCCGGCAAGTTCTCTTGCGCCAATGTGGTGACCACATATGCCTCCATGTATCTCTGCCAACAGCTTCTGTCCGTCTTCCCGGGAAATACACTTTAATTTCACACCGTTGCGCCCTCTTCTGTACAGTGTGTTGTCGACGAACTGGTACATACTCGAGCGCCGGGCTACTCTTTCCGCTTCTTCTGGCTCCTCGGGAAGTTCTCCGTTTTGGAGGAAATGGACAGTCTGCTGCGCCCATGCTGGAGCCTGTGGCTCGACAACAAGGACTGAAGGCACATCTGCTGCTGCAGGAACCTCCGCTTCTACGGCGAGGATATGGGGCTCAGTCGGAGCTTGACGTTCCCCGGCATGCTTGTCGGGGCAAAACTTGTCGGGAGCGCCTGCTTCTACGGAACAAACCCTGGGGTTTTCCGGAGCAGACGGCTCCTCAGCGCTCTTGGCGTCGATCTTGGGGACCTTCTTGGCGGAGGCTCCGGGGAGCTCTGCCGGAAGATAGTCGCCGGAGACCAACTTCCTCTTCTTGCTCTGTCTGGTTGATGGTGTTACGGATGGCTGAGTCAGCTTGAGCACAAAGGTTCCTGGTTCCACAGGTAACTTAAATGCTGCGCACTTTGACAGGCCATCAGCGATGTCGTTCTCAGCTCTTGGAATGTGTTCCATTTGCAGGTCGTCAAAGTGCTCTTCTAGCTTCCTCACTTCATCAACGTACGCTTCCATCAACGGACTCTGGTTATCTTTGTTCACTTGGCGGACGACAAGCTGTGAGTCACCCCAAACAATGAGCTTCTTGATCCCAAGTTCTGCCGCGATCCTGAGACCGGCGAGCAAACCTTCATACTCTGCATTATTGTTGGTTGCTTGCTCCTTGGGGAAGTGCATCTGGACTACGTACTTGAGGTGCTCTCCGGTGGGCGCGATAAGTAACGCGCTAGCACCGGCGCCATGCAGCGAGAAAGCACCATCAAAGTACATCAGCCACTCTTTGCTTGCTTCTTTGGCGGGGATGCTCGTCTCTGGGATATCTTCGTCTGGTGTCGGTGTCCACTCTGCTATGAACTCCGCCAATGCTCTGCTTTGGATAGTCGAGGTGCTCTCGAACTGGAGACCGAAGCTCGACAGTTCTAGTACCCACTCGACAATCCTGCCTGTTGCTTCTGGATTCTGCAGTATCCTCTTCAGCGGAAAGCGGGTGACAACTGTAATCTCGTGTGCTTGGAAGTAATGGCGCAGCTTTCTCGAGGCCATAAGGAGGCCGAAAAGCAATTTCTGCACACCAGAGTACCTTGACCTAGCCCCCTGCAGAAGGGACTGACAAAGTAAACTGGGCGCTGCACCATTTTCTTCTTCGGCACCTCCACTTGCTCCTGCGCAGATTCATCCTTGTCGGGGCCAGAGCTTGTCGGGGAAGCCCCCTGCTTGTCGTTGGACGTGCTTGCCGCGGTTGCGGGCTCATCATCTGCCTCTCTCTCCGCTACTAACGCAGCACTAACCACTTGATTGGTTGCCGCCAGGTATAGCAGCAACTTCTCTTGTGGTTTAGGCGCGACAAGTATTGGAGCGGAGGACAGGTATTCCTTCAAGTCCTGCAGCGCAGCCTCCGCTTCCGGAGTCCATTTTACTGGACCCGCCTTTTTCAAAATTTTGAAAAACGGCAGGGCGCGTTCTGCAGACTTGGAAATAAAGCAGCTGAGAGCCACGACGCAGCCGGCAAGCCTTCGTACGTCCTTGACACGGGTTGGTGCGTCAATCTGCTCGATGGCCTTGATCTTGTCTGGGTTGGCTTCGATTCCTCGCTGAGACACGAAGAACCCGAGAAGCTTGCCGGAAGGGACTCCGAACAGGCACTTCTCGGGGTTGAGCTTGAGGCTGATCCTGCGCAGGTTCGCAAAGGTCTCTTCTAGGTCTTGAACCAGGGTTGCCCTGTCTCTGCTCTTGACCACTATGTCATCCATGTAGGCCTCCACATTTCTGTGGATTTGTGGCTGAAAAGCGGTGTGGACAACCCTTGCAAATATTGAACCAGCATTCTTCAGTCCGAAAGGCATCCGTACGAAACAGTACATGCCACATGGAGTGATGAACGCGGTCTTTTCTTCATCTTCTTCAGCCATGAAGATCTGATGATATCCTGAGTAGGCGTCAAGAAATGAAAGCAGGTCACATCCGGCCGTGGAGTCAACAATCTGGTCAATGCGCGGCAAGGGAAAGGGATCTTTGGGACAAGCTTTGTTAACATCAGTGAAGTCGATGCAAAGCCTCCATTTCCCATTTGCTTTGCGCAGGACAACAGGATTGGCCAACCACGTCGGATGGAGCACACCTCTGACGAGGCCTGCCGCTTCCAACTTCTTGATCTCTTCTGCGATGAACTCTTGGCGCTGCACCGCTTGCTTCCTGACTCTCTGCTTGACGGGCCGCGCGTGAGGACAGACGGCGAGGTGGTGCTCAATTACTTTCCTGGTAACGCCGGGGATGTCAGATGGTTGCCAGGCAAACACATCGACATTCGCCCGCAGGAAAGCAACGAGCGCGCTTTCCTATTTGGGGTCGAGTGTGGCACTGATGGTGAAGGTACCACCAGTGCCGTCCTCCTTGGCGGACACCTTCTTGGTCGTTGGCAGAGCTGCCATTGTCTTCTTACTCTTTACGGTGGAGCTCGATGGCGCGTCCTCGACGGTAGTGCAGCACTCCGAAGAGGTGCGCTTGCCGGAGTGGGCGCCAGAGCACTTGCCGGGCTTGGTCCTCTTCTTCCCTCCGGGAGCTTCAGCGGCAAGCGGCTTGTGATCCGCTGCGGCTGCTGCTTCCCGGTAGATCTTGTCGGCACAGATAAGGGCATCCTTCTTGTCGCCAGGGACAGAGATGACGCTTATCGGGCCTTGCATCTTGAGCATGTTGTATGCGTAATGAGAGGCCGCCATGAACTTGGCGAGCACTGGACGGCCGAGAATTCCATTGTAGGGCAATGGAAAATCGACAACGTCAAAAGTGATCCTCTCTGTCCTGAAGTTCAGCTCGCTGCCAAATGTCACTAGCAACGTTATCTTCCCCTTCGGCTTGCTCCTTCCCGGGTTGATTCCTTGGAACGTGCTGGTCTCTTCGAGCTCGCTGTCGGGGACTTGGAGTTTCCGGAGCACAGCGGAGGAGATCAGGTTCAAGCCGGCCCCGCCGTCAACTAGCATCTTAGTGACCTTGAGGTTGCGGACTGTTGGTGAGACCAACATCGGCAAGCACCCGATCGCAGTTGTGCCATCAGGGTGGTTCTCAATATCAAAGATGATAGGCGTGCTGGACCATTTCAGAGGCTTGCGCAACTCGACGGGTGGTTCCGCTGCATTAACTTCCCGCGCCCACTGCTTGAGCTGGCGGTGAGAAGTATGCAAGGAAGCACCGCTGTCTACACACAAGACCTCTGTGGCTTTCTTAAACTCCTGCTCACTGGTCTCTACGCCATCCATGTCTTCGTCTTCGTCGTCGTCTTCGTTCTTGTCGTGGCCGCGGGGAGGTCGGTCCGCTTGCCGCTGCTTGTTCTTGTCGCGGCGTCCTCCCTGGCCGGGGCGCTTCGTGCCTGATCCTCCGCCACCTCCCCGGGCTCTCTCCTTGTCGCGCCGCTCGTACTCGGCCTTTTTCAGCTCGACGAGCCGCTCGACCTGCTTGCAGCTCTGGAGGTCATGGCCCTTGGTGCGGTGGATCTTGCAGTACTGTTTGTTGGTGCCATCCCGCTTGTCGGCGACCGCTACAGCCTGGCAGTGGGCGCATCCGGCAATCTCCTTGCCAGAGCTACCAGCATGGGCCTTCTTGGCGGCGCCTTCATCGCCGGACTGCTCAACAACCAGTACTTCTTGGCCCTTCTTCTTCCTGTTGCTCCGCCGCCGGCTCTTCCTTGCCGGGGTGGTATCCTCACTGTCAGATTCTCCTGCTTCAGTGTTCTCTCCGGGGAGTTTCCTCCCTTCCTCAGCACGGGCACACTTGTCGGCCAGGGCATATAGCTCGCTAACGTCTTTGATCTTGCACATCGCCATCTCCTCCCGCATCCTGCGGTTACGCACGTTCTGATGGAACGCGCTGATGACCGCGGCGGGGTGGACGTCCTGGATGTTGTAGTGTACACGGCTGAATCTCTGGATGAACTTGCGCAAGGGTTCCCCTTCCTTCTGGACGAGCAGATGAAGGTCGCTCGCTTGGCCATGGGGTTTGTGGCCGCCCGTAAAGGCGCCAACAAACTGATGGCACAAGTCTGTCCAGGAGGTTATGGAGTTGTCCGGCAAGTGCATGAGCCAGGATCTGACGTTGGATTTGAGTACCAGCGGGAAGTAGTTGGCAAGGATCTTGTCGTCTCACCCTCCAGCAGCCTGCACCGCGATGGTGTAGATGTTGAGGAACTCCGACGGATGCGACTTGCCGTCGTACTTCTCTGGTACGTCTGGCTTGAAATTCTTCGTGCTGGGCCACTGGACTTGCCGCAGCTCATGGGTGAACGCAGGGCAGCCTACCGCGTACGGCAGGTCTCCTGGTTCCCCCGGTGCATGCATGTCGACAGAGGGCCCAGTGCGCTGGTCTGATTGACGTCGCGCTTCTCTCCGACGCTCGATGCGAGTACGAGCGTCCTCTTGCTCTCGCTCGTGAAGAACTTGGCGTTGATCGCGACGAGTTCGCGGATTCGACGACGCGGTGGGGTCGTTGTCGTGGTGGTTCCGGCGAGTCGGTGATCTTGGCCTTTGGGGCGGGGAGTGCACGGTGGTCGCACCCCCGCCGGTCTTGGCGCCATCGGTTCTCGCCTGGCCGTCCTGCCGCGGCTGCGACGCGCTGTGCTGCCGCGGGGTGTCGCCATTAGCGAAACCGATGAGGCTCTATATCGTGGCGCTCCAGTCGTCGAGCTTGTCCGCCGTTGGAGGGTAGTCTAGGAGCAGTTGAGCTTGCGCCAGAGTTGTCATACGTTTTAGCATTGATTAATTGACGTTTCATCATAGGATTCATCACTAGAGTTGTCAACAAGTAAATCATCATCGCCTAACAAGTCATCTTCATCACTATTAAAATCAACATACTCAGGGTGAATTACCTTAGGACCTTTGGCCATGAAGCATCTTCCAATTCCTTCATTGGGTGAATCAAATATGTCATAGGAGTTGGTTGACACAAGTGCTAGTCCGGCAACACCTTCATCTTGAGTATATTCGGAGTCGGAGTGATAACTTCTCTCGGAGTGGTTGTCGGAGTCGGAGCCGGATACCCATTCACCAACATGAGCTTGATGTCTTCGTTTTGTGTAGCTCCTTGATGATTTTTCCTTCCTTTCCGAATCCTTGCTTCTCCGTGAGTGTCTTCGTTCATAACGATCATCTCTACTCCTTCTCTCTCGTGATGGTGATTCCTCTCTTTTACTTCTTCTTTTTGGAGAATCTTCTCTTCTTTTGTAGGGAGCCGTACACTCATTGGAATAGTGTCCGGGTCTTCCACAATTGTAGCAGTTTCGCTCTTGACTAGAAGATCTTTTGTCATTGTAGGACCTTGACTTGGAGCTTCTATCTTTGCTTCTACTCTTGCAGAACTTGTTGAAGTTCTTCACCATTAAGCTCAATTCTTCATTGAAGTTTTGCTTCTCACTTGATGATGTGGGGGCTTCACATGAGGCTTTATAAGCACCACTTGATTTGTTGTGAAGTTCCTCTTTGTCCTTGAGCGACATCTCATGAGCAACAATTCTTCCAATGACTTCCGTTGGCTTGATATTTTTGTAATTGGGCATCATTTGGATCAATGTACACACGGTATCATATTTTCCATCCAAGGATCTTAGGATCTTCTTGATGATGAATCTGTCGGTCATCTCTTCACTCCCTAAGCCGGCAATCTCATTTGTGATGAGAGAAAGCCTAGAGTACATTTCAGTGACACCTTCACCATCCTTCATTTTGAACTTGTCAAGTTGACTTTGAAGCACATCCAATTTAGATTCCTTGACGGAGTCGGTACCTTCGTGCATATCAATCAAAGTATCCCAAATTTCCTTTGCATTCTCAAGACGGTTGATTTTGTTGAATTCTTCGGGGCACAATCCGTTGAAGAGAATATCACAAGCTTGAGTGTTGTATTGTAGCATCTTCAACTCATCCGCGGTAGCTTCACGGTTTGGTTCTTTCCCTTCGAAGAAGTCACCTTGCAAACCAACACACACAATCGCCCAAACGGCAGGGTTATGTCCAAGAATATGCATTTTCATTTTATGCTTCCAACTAGCAAAGTTAGTGCCATCAAAGTAAGGACCTCTACGATGATAATTTCCCTCACTAGACGCCATACTCTCCTAGGTTGTGAAACCAAGGCTATGACCACCAAAAGCTATGGGAATCAAAGCAAATGGAGACCAAGGCTCTGATACCACTTGTAGGATCGGAAGTATGTCTAGGGGGGGTGATTAGACTACTTGACCAAATAAAAGCTACGCCTTTTCCTAATTTTAGTTCTTGGCAGATTTTAGCTATTTTAGGACAAGTCAAGCAATCATCACACAATTCAAGCAAGCATGCAAAGAGTATATAGGCAGCGGAAAGTAAAGCATGCAACTTGCAAGAATGTAAAGGGAAGGGTTTGGAGAATTCAAACGCTATTGGAGACACGGATGTTTTTCCCGTGGTTCAGATAGGTGGTGCTATCCTACATCCACGTTAGTGGAGACTTCAACCCACGAAGGGTAACGGTTGCGCGAGTCCACGGAGGGCTCCACCCACGAAGGGTACACGAAGAAGCAACCTTGTCTATCCCACCATGGCCATCGCCCACGAAGGACTTGCCTCACTAGCGTTAGATCTTCACGAAGTAGGCGATCTCCTTGCCCTTACAAACTCCTTGGTTCAACTCCACAATCTTGTCGGAGGCTCCCAAGTGACACCTAGCCAATCTAGGAGACACCACTCTCCAAGAAGTAACAAATGGTGTGTTGATGATGAACTCCTTGCTCTTGTGCTTCAAATGATAGCCTCCCCAACACTCAACTCTCTCTCACAGGATTTGGATTTGGTGGAAAGAAGATTGGAGTGGAAAGCAACTTGGGAAAGGCTAGAGATCAAGATTCATATGGTAGGAATGGAATATCTTGGTATCAACACATGCGTAGGTGGTTCTCTCTCAGACCATATGAATTGGAAGTGTAGGTGTGTTCTGATGGCTCTCTCCACGAATGAAGAGGAGGTGGAGGGGTATATATAGCCTCCACACAAAATCCAACCGTTACACACAATCTACCAATCTCGGTGGGACCGAATCAACAAACTCGGTCGGACCGAAATGGTAAACCTAGTGACCGTTAGAGATTTTTGGTGGGACTGACATGCAACTCGGTAGGACCGATATGGTTAGGGTTTGGACATAACGTAATCTCGGTGAGACCGATTACACAAACTCGGTGAGACCGATTTGGTAATTAGCTAACCAGAGAGTTGGTCAGGCAAACTCGGTGGGACCGATTTGCTCTTTCGGTGAGACCGAAAAGTTACAAAAGGGAAACAGAGAGTTTGCATTGCAATCTCGGTGGGACCGATCCGCTCTTTCGGTGAGACCGAAAAGTTACGAAAAGGAAACAGAGAGGTTGCAATCCCATCTCGGTGAGACCGAGATTCCTATCGGTGAAACCGATTTGCTAGGGTTTGGCAGTGGCTTATGACATATGAGAAACTCGGTGGCACCGGATAGAAAGAATCGGTAGGACCGAGTTTGGCTTAGGGTTTAGGTCATATGTGGATATGGGAAAGTAGTTGAGGATTTTGGAGCATATCATTAAGCACATAAGGCAAAGAGCTCATTAAGCAACACCTCATCCCTCCTTGATAGTATTGGCTTTTCCTATAGACTCAATGTGATCTTGGATCACTAAAATATAAAATGAAGAGTCTTGAGCTTTTGAGCTTGAGCCAATCCTTTGTCCTTAGCATTTTGAGGGTTCCACTTTCACCATCCATGCCATGCCAGTCATTGAGCTTTCCTGAAATAATTGTCTTGGAATTGCATTAGCTCAATGAGCTATATGTTGTTATGAATTACCAAAACCACCTAGGGATAGTTGCACTTTCAGATGCGGAACGGTTTGAGCGGCAAAACCGAAAATTTGGATAAGATTAGTTTTAACGTTTCGTTCGCAATTTCTTCAGCTGACAAGGACACAGTGAAGATTTTGAACGAGTTTTAAATAGAACACACATGAAGAATTTGTGAATAGACTGGATTGAGTATAGCATAGAGGGGAAGAGTCCGATCACATTCACTTAGCAGAAAAGTCAACTTGAAGAAATAGGTATAAGTGAATGCTGTAGAGGACATAAACTCATATATATATATATATATATATATATATATATATATATATATATATATATATATATATATAGCCAATGAAGAAAAACGACGACACAAGTGAAGATTTTGCAAGTTGAAGAATTTGAACAACTGAGGAATTTCAAAACTGAGGAAAAACTCAAATTGAAGATTTTCAACTTTTGTGGTGGCGTGACCCACCGTATAAGAATGATGATTTCAGACACCGCGTACAATTGTCGTAGGGTTCTAAGAATCAAATTCTTCATTAATTTCTTCACACTTAGAGTGTTATTCTTCATTGATTGAAGAAAAACGTTTCTTCATGTGTTGCACATCTAAGTCATCAATTTTGCATAAGTGTTAGGATGAGTGCCTTTTCAGAGTACATTCGAAGACTCTAAGATTTTTAGCTCACACCGCAACTTGATAAATCTCTTCTCATCCAAGGGCTTAGTGAAGATATCGGCTAGCTGTTCTTTAGTCTTCACATGCTCAATAGAAATGCTGCCCTTCAACACATGATCATGAAGAAAATGATGATGAATCTGAATGTGCTTGGTCTTCGAATGCTGAACTGGGTTGTGAGCAATCTTGATGGCACTCTCATAGTCACAGAGGAGAGGCACATTCTTCACGTTGACGCCATAGTCCTTGAGTGTTTGCTTCATCCATAGCAGTTGAGCACAGCAAGAACCAGCAGCAATGTACTCAGCTTCAGCAGTAGACAGTGATACACAGTTCTGTTTCTTCGAGGACCAACAGACCAAGGATCGTCCGAGGAAATGACAAGTACCAGATGTTGACTTGCGGTCCACACGGTCACCAGCATAGTCAGAGTCAGAATATCCAATGAGATCAAAATCCGATCCCTTGGGATACCATAATCCTAGTGTTTGTGTGTGAGTTAGATATCGAAGAATATGCTTCACAGCCTTATGGTGTGATTCCTTCGGTGCAGCTTGAAATCGGGCACACATGCAAACACTAAGCATTATATCTGGCCTAGATGCACATAAGTACAATAAAGATCCAATCATGGAGCGGTATACCTTATGATCGAAGTCAATACCATTTTCATCAGTGCATAGATGACCATTTGTGGGCATAGGAATTTTGATGCCTTTGCAATCTTGCATCCCGAATTTCTTAAGGACGTCCTTGAGGTATTTCTCCTGAGTTATGAATATGCCATTGCGCTGTTGACGAATTTGAAGACCTAAGAACAATTTCAACTCTCCCATCATAGACATTTGATATTCTTCACTCATCATATAGGCAAATTCATCACTATAACGTTGGTTAGTACAGCCAAAGATGATATCATCAACATATATTTGGCACACAAACAGTTCACCATCATAAGATTTAGTAAAGAGAGTGGGATCGAGTGAACCGGGTGTGAAGCCTTTCTTCATGAAGAATTCCTTCAAAGTATCATACCACGCCCGTGGGGCCTGCTTGAGGCCATAGAGGGCCTTGTTAAGTCTGAAGACTTTATCAGGATGTTTTGGATCTTCAAAACCTGGGGGTTGAGCAACATATACTTCTTCCTCGAGCTTACCATTGAGGAATGCACTTTTCACATCCATTTGATATAAGATGATATCATGATGGTTAGCATAAGCAAGCAATATGCGAATAGCCTAAAGTCTAGCAACAGGTGCAAAAGTTTCATCGAAATCAACTCCTTCAACCTGTGTGTAGCCTTGTGCTACTAGTCGTGCCTTATTCCTCACCACAACACCATTTTCATCTTGCTTGTTGCGGTAGATCCACTTTGTGCCAATGATGTTATGCTTGCGAGGATCGGGACGATTGACTAGTTCCCAGACATTGTTGAGCTTGAACTGATGTAATTCTTCTTGCATTGCCTGAATCCATTCAGGCTCCAGAAATGCTTCATCTACCTTAGTGGGCTCTGTGATAGGGACAAAAGCAAATTGCCACAAATGTTAGATAAGTGTGAAGCTTTTGAGCGTGTGAGAGGACCTGGTGCTCTAATGTCATCGATGATCTTCTCCACTTGCACTTCTTTTGCAACGCGAGGATGAGATGGTTGTCATTGAGGAATTTGATCAGCATTTTCTTCAGCATCAATTTCCTCAGCATTTTCTTCAAGTGCATCAGCTCGACGTTCTTCACGTTCTGAAATGAATTCTTCATCAGATTCTTCAGTAGGAATGACATCTTCAGTAGCCTTGTGTTTGATAGAATCCTCGGGTGCTGGTTCATCTAACACAGAAGGTAGGTGCTCTCTTTACAAGCCATTAGTTTCATCGAACCGCACATCTACAGTTTCAACAATCTTGTGAAGAACATTGTTGAAGACTCTGTAGGTGTGCGAGTCCTTTCCGTAACCAAGCATAAAACCTTCATGTGCTTTCGGTGCAAATTTAGAGTTGTGATGAGGATCTCTAATCCAGCATTTAGCACCGAAGACTTTGAAATAACTCACATTTGGTTTCTTGTCAGTGAGGAGTTCATAGGTAGTCTTCTTGAAGAATTTGTGAAGATATACTGTGTTGATGATATGGCACGCAGTATCAACTGCATCAACCCAGAAATGACGAGGGGTTTTGTACTCATCGAGCATAGTGCGAGCCATCTCAGCAAGAGTCCTATTCTTGCGCTCCACGACGCCATTCTGTTGAGGAGTATAAGGAGCAGATAACTCATGAGTAATACCAAGTTCATCAAGATATTCATTGAGACCCGAATTCTTGAACTCAGTGCCATTGTCACTTCTGATGTGCTTGATCTTCACACCAAAGTTGGTTGAAGCCCTCGAGGAAAATCGTTTGAAGACTTTCTGCACTTCATGTTTGTAAGAGACAAGGTGTACCCATGTGTAATGAGAGTAATCATCAACAATAACAAAGCCATATTGAGATGCTTCATTTGAAACAGAGGAATAGTGATTAGGACCGAAGAGATCCATGTGAAGCAATTCGAATGGTCGAGTAGTGGTCATGATGGTCTTTGCTGGATGCTTGGCCTTGGTCATCTTTCTAGCTTCACAGGCACCGCATAAGTGATCCTTGAGGAATTTGACATTCTCAATGCAATAACATGCTTCTTCTTCGCAAGCGTGTGCAAATTCCTCATGCCTGCATGACCAAGTCGTCGATGCCATAGCCATCCTTCTGAAGCTTTTGCTAGTAGGCACACGGCTGGTTGGGAATCTGCAGAGAAATCAACAATATAAAAGTCTCCTCTCCTAAAGCCTTCGAAGACTTTGGAATTGTCAGCTTCCATAATCACAACACAACGATACTTGCCAAAGACAACAACCATGTCAAGATCACAAAGCATCAAGATCACAAAGTATCCTAAGGACTCAACAAGCATGACTTTGTCCATGTGTCGATCCTTTGTGATAGCAACTTTACCTAGACCCAATACCTGACTTTTGCTTTTATCAGGGAAGATGATATGCTTCAGATGTGATGACGATAAGGGAGCATCCATCAACAGATTCCTGTCACCAGTCATGTGATTTGTACATCCACTATCAAGTACCCACTCAGTGGCTTTGGGTTGATCATCCTGCAGATGAATTAGTGCAACTTACGAACTCATATACTTCAGCAGTGAAGAATATGATATCACAATTCATCAGATCAATTCATCAAGCAGTAGGACAGATAAAGCAGAGGGAGGACGTGTGAAATGAAAGTTCATTTCATCATTGTTAGCCTGCGTCCTTTCAGGCACTTTGTCAGGTCCCAAGCAAATTTTTCAGACGTTATAGTACGTCTGGAGACCTGACCCTCCATAAGAGATTAGTTCTTTTTCTTCACCACCCATATCTGAAGGGGTGGCAAAGAGTTCATCACTCTGCGAGCTCCATATGAGAATGGTGGCATAGCGGCCAAACCATTACGTTTCACATAAGAGTGGTTAGGGTAAGCATATAAATAAGCAGAGAAATTCTTCGAGAACTTATGAACATAATAATTTGAAGAATAATGCTCATATTCATAGCCCTTGGCTCTTCCCTGCGAAACAGAGTTGTTTGCACGATGATGTTCATATGAGGACTTTGATCCATGTGAAGAATTTGATCCCCTTGAGGAATTTGGTCTGTATGAGGACCTGGATCCATATGAAGAATTTGGTCCATATGACGAATTTGATCTTGGGTTCCTATTCTTCACAGGTGGTGTCATGAGGACATTCACCTGAAGACTTTCAAGGCACTTTTTGGGAACCCAGATCTTCTTCATAGGGGAACCATTCCTGCAGTTAGTGCCAACATATCTAGCAAATACTTCACCATTCTGATTTTTGAACAGTTTATAGTTGGAGTCAAATGACTCATCAGAAGAATGAGAAGATTCACATGTATAACCAGATAAATTAGATGGATCAACTGGAGGTCCCTTTGCAGCAATGCATGAGGTTTTGGGGTACTGCTCAGGCTTCCAATATGTACCATCATCATTGAGTTTCCTCTCAAAGGCAATACCCTCTTTCCTAGGGTTCCTGTTGAGGATCTGCTTTTTAAGCACATCACAAAGAGTCTGATGCCCTTTGAGGCTTTTGTACATGCCTGTCATGTACAATTCCTTCAGCCCTGCATCGTCAGTGATACTAGAAATGTCCTCAGATGAGGAATTAGTGATAGCAGAGACATGTGAAGTATTTGTAACATTAGAAGCATTTGAACATTCAGGTGAAGAATTAGCAGATTCTCGTTCAATGCATTTTAGACATGGAGGAATAAATTCTTCCTGAGCAGCGCTGATTTGTTGAGCAAGCAATGAATCGCGCTCCTTCTGAAGATCTTCATAACTCACTCTTAGCTCCTCAAGATCTGACAGGAGAGAGTTATGCTGATCTTGAAGGGAGTCATGCTTAGAATGAAGTCTCTGAAGACTTTCAGCCAAAGCTTTTGACTGATCCATTTCTTCACCCAACATATCACTGCTCTTACTAAGCATGTTGTGAGCCTTTTCCAAAGCTCTTTGGTGTTTAGCAGCAAGTGAGGCAAGTTTGACATAAGTGGGTCCAAATTCATCACCAGATTCATCATCACTGGATTCAGACAGAAAGCATTGAGTTACCTGTTCACCATTTGCCATGAGACATGATGAGGAGGATGATGTTTCTGGTTCAAATGTCATTGACTTGAGAGATTCCTTGAAGTCCTCAAACCAAGGATCGTGACAGGTTCGATGGCCTTCATAGACATCAGAGATACGGTCCCAGATAAGCTTTGCCTGAGCGAGATGCATGACGTTCCTGAACTGATTTCGAGACAGACTGGAGCAGATGACGGCCTTCACTATGAGGTTGAAATGGGTGTACTTGCGAATGTCATCAGCTTCCGCCATCTTGCACAGATCGGTCAGACCAATTTCCGTGACGGTCTACAGCTCGATGTTCATCGCCATGAGACGCTTCTTCATCATGGCCTTCCATTTGGGATACTTGTGACCGTCAAAGATGGGGCATGTCACTTTCTTCATATCTGCGGTCGACATAACTAAAACTCCAAGCGGTTAAACCAAAATCACACAGGACAAGGGAGTACCTTGGTCTGATACCAATTGAAAGTGCGTTATATCGACTAGAGGGGGGTGAATAGGCAATTTTTATGAAATTCTTCACTGAGGAATTTGCTAGTGAGGAAACTCCTTAGGGAAGAACTACTAGCAGCGAAATAAGTACTCAGAAGTAAACATAACAGAATACATGCATGGTCATCATGAAGAAATGAAGACAAACACAGAGTACAGAAAGCGTAAACACAGGATAGCACAAGATGAAGACAAATAGACTGAAGAAATTGAACTGAGGAAATTGAGAAAGTCTTTAGTCAAAGTCTTCAAACACAGATATGAACAAACATGCAACACAGTAATGAGGAAATGAAAGTGTTGAGTAAATAGAACCAGTTGGCTTGGTGAAGACAATGATTTGGTAGACCAGTTCCAACTGTTGTCTTAGTTGTACGTCTGGTTGGAGCGGCTAAGTATTTAAACTCGAGGACAAACAGTCCTCACCGTATTCTCCTTGATCTAAGGACACACAGTCCTCGCCCAATCACTCGTGGTAAGTCTTAAGGTGACCTCCAAACCTTCACAAACTCGGTCACTCGGCGATCCACAATTCCTCTTGGATGCTCTAGACCATGACGCCTAACCGTCTGGAAGAAGCACAGTCTTCAAAGGTAACAAGCGTCGGATCCAATGCTCAATCATTTGGGTTTGTAGGTGTTTCGGGTTTGGGTTTGGATTTTCCTCACTTGATGATTTTCACTCAAAGTCCTCGGAGGATGGGTTGCTCTCAAATGACAAGTGTCAAGTTCTCGCGGAGCAGCCAACCAGCTAGTGGTTGTAGGGGGCGGCTATTTATAGCCTAGGGAGCAGCCCGACATGATAAGACATAAATGCCCTTCAATGATATGACCGTTGGATGGATAAGATATTTTGGAAAAGCTGGCGCGTAGCACAGCAACGGTCGGAAATTTGAGGTACAGATTCCTCAGGGCTATCATGTTCCTCAATGTGTAGGCAATTCGCACTGGCGAATTCCTAACTCCTTAGTCAGAACAAAGTCCTCAGTGACCAGAAGAACAGTGTCTCTGTCGCTGAAGAAATTGACTGAATTGTATGAGATTTCCAATGACTTCACTCGAAGGGATTGGTAGGTGTAGGATTTGAGTTGAGCATCAAGTGGAAATTTTCTCCTTAGTATTTCCTCGACCCCCTTTAACAGTACGGTGTTTCCTATGACTCAAGAAAGAGAAAATGAAACTACGAAAACAAAAGTCTTCACGCTTCATGTTCTTCAAATGATAACCAAGTCTTCAAGGTCACACCAATTTCTTCACTTTCAAAGTCTTCAGAAAGTCTTCAGAATATCAAAGTCTTCAGTTGAAGAACTTCATTTTTAGGGGTCGACTTTCTCTGTAAATATCGAACTCCTCATAGACTTATAGACCTGTGTACACTCATAAACACGTTAGATCCTTAACCTATAAGTCTTCAATACACCAAAATCACTAAGGGGCACTAGATGCACTTACAACCACCGCAGGTTGCACAGATGCTAAGAAGGTGCACTTTGTCGCACATCAATTGGATGGACCAGCAGCCTCATGGTGGTAGAATTACACGGCCACCTTCCTCATAGCTAGTGTCACTTGGGACCTGTTTCAGCAAGCTTTCCGCACAGCCCATGTCTCCACTGGAGCCATGTAGATGAAGAAGCGGGAGTTCCATAACTTACGCCAGGGGAACCGTACTGTGGCTCAGTACGTGGATGAGTTTAGCAAGTTATCTCGCTATGCCCCTGATGATGTAGCCACGGATGCCGCAAAGCAGGAGAAGTTTATGGAAGGGCTTAATGATGAGATGAGTATGCAGTTGATGGTAGCAACCTTCAACAACTACCAGGAGTTGGTAGATAAGGCTCTTATGATTGAAGGGAAACGGCAGCAGATTGAGAGCCGTAAGAAGAAGTATGGACAAGGGAAGTATAACTCAGGAGCTCAGCAGAAGCCTCGCCTAACCCCGAACTCGAGAGGACTTGTTCATAACCATGGAGGTCACAACCACACTAGAGGAGGATAGCATAACCACAATGGTGCTAAGAATGGAAATGGGAACGGAGCTAACAACAATCAGAACCGCTCCAACCCAGCCACACCCGCCAAAAGAGACCTAAGTCAAGTTACTTGCTTTAAGTGTGGGAAGACAGGGCACTATGCCAATGATTGCCCTGAAGGAAGGAATGGAAACTGAAATGGGAGCGTTGGGAAGAAGCCTAATCCATTCAACAAAGGACAAGTGAACCATGTTAATGTGGAGGAGGTTGAAGAGCAGCCGGACGCGGTATAGGTAAGTTTTTGGTTAAGTCATTTACCGCTCTTGTTCTTTTTGATACTGGTGCATCGCATTCATACATATCAAGGGGATTCGTGGATAAGTTTAAACTACCAACCCAAACCCTTAGGACCCCTCTCTTAGTGAGTTCACCTGGAGCAAAGTACATGGCTAGCAGATGGTGCGACCAGATACCCCTAACCATTGGCACACATGTTTTTCCGTCCGACCTAATTATCTTGGAGTCACAAGGATTGGATGTGATATTGGGTATGGACTGGATGTCAAAGTATGGAGGAAGTATTGACTGTGCTAGTAAGTTGATTTATCTCACTACCCCGGAGGGAAAAAGGATTAAGTATGTATCTAGGCATGTGCCTAGGAGGAGCCAAGTGAATACCCTCAAGGGAGCTGTTCAGGAGGAAGTGCATGTAGTGAAGGATTTCCCGGATGTTTTTCCAGAGGAGTTACCAGCCATGCCACCGGATAGAGACATTGAGTTTTTGATAGAGCTATTGCCAGGTACAGGGCCAATATCCAAGAGACCCTATCGGATGCCCGCAAATGATCTGGAGGAAATTAAGAAACATATCAAGGAGTTATTGGAGAAAGGTTACATTCGAAGGAGTTCATCACCTTGGGGAGCCCCAGTACTTTTGGTTGAGAAGAAGGATAAATCCCTAAGGATGGTTGTTGATTATCGAGCTTTGAATGAAGTAACCATAAAGAACAAGTACCCACTGCCGATGATCAATGATCTGTTCGATCAGTTGCAAGGAGCAAAAGTGTTTTCGAAGATTGATCAACGATCGGGATACCATCAGTTGAAGATTCGAGAGGAGGATATACCAAAGACAGCGTTCACCACGCGGTATGGATTATACAAGTATACGGTCATGTCGTTTGGACTGACTAACGCCCCTGCATATTTCATGAGCATGATGAACAAAGTGTTCATGGAGTATTTGGACAAGTTTGTTGTGGTGTTTATTGATGATATTATGGTATACTCGAAGAATGAAGAGAAGCACAAGGAGCATTCGCGCTTAGTTCTTGAAAAACTCAGGGAACACCAGTTGTATGCTAAGTTCAGCAAATGCGAGTTTTGGTTGAGGGAAGTCGGATTCCTTGGACATGTTATATCAGGAGAAGGTATAGCTGTAGACCCCAGCAAGGTTCAGTCAGTCACTGAATGGTTGGCACCCACTTCAGTTAGCCAGATCCGCAGTTTCCTTGGACTCGCAGGATACTACCGGAGATTCATTGAGAATTTTTTCAAGATTGCGAAGCCAAGGACTGAACTATTGAAGAAGCATACTAAGTTTAAATGGACAGAAGATTGCGAGGCAAGTTTCCAGGAGTTGAAGAAACGTTTGACTACAGCCCCAGTGCTACCACTGCCAGATATACATAAGGATTTCCAAGTGTATTGCGATGCCCCTCGCTTAGGACTTGGATGTGTGCTTATGCAGGACGTAAGAGTTGTTTCGTATGCCTCACGACAACTAAAAACTCATGAGTTAAACTATGCCACGCATGATTTGGAGTTAGCAGCCGTAGTGCATGCATTGAAGACTTGGAGACATTACCTTATTGGAAACCGTTGTGATGTGTACACGGATCATAGGAGTTTGAAGTACATCTTCACATAGAAGGAGCTGAACCTTAGGCAGAGGAGATGGTTGGAACTTATAAAGGATTACGACATGAAGCTACACTATCATCCAGGAAAGGCCAATGTCGTAGCAGACGCTTTGAGCCGAAAGAGTTATGCCAATATCCTTGAAAGTAAGGGATTGCCGAAGGAGTTAGCAGAGGATATCATGGAACTTCGATTAGAGATTGTTCCTAGAGGTTTTGTTGCAACAATGGAGGTTCAGTCGAATTGTTGGGTAAGATTCGGGAAGCTCAGAAGGATGAAAAAGAGATTGCCGAGATAAAGGAGAAGATGAGCAAAGGAAAGGCCAAAGGTTTTCGTGAGGATGAGCATGATACCTTATGGTTTGAGGACCGAGTTTATGTGCCCAATAACCCAGAGATCAGGAAGTTAATACTTTAGGAGGGTCATGACTCACCATACTCGATACACCCCGGAAACACCAAGATGTATTTGGATTTGAAGGAACGTTTCTGGTGGACTGGTATGAAGAAGGATATTGCCGAGTATGTAGTCGTATGTGATGTATGTCACAGAGTGAAAGCAGAGCATCAAAAGCTAGCAGGATTGTTACAGCCTATGCCGATACCCGAATGGAAGTGGGATAAACTTGGCATGGACTTTATCACCGGATTGTCCAGGACCAAATCAGGATATGAATTGATATGGGTAGAAGTAGATCGCTTGACCAAAGTGGCACACTTTATCCCAGTGAAAACCACCTATACAAGTGCGAAGTTGGCCAAGATATATATGTCCAGGATCGTATGTCTGCATGGAGTTCGGAGGACCATCGTATCAGATAGAGGAACACAGTTTACTTTAAAGTTTTGGCATCAGTTACACCAGACTTTGGGAACGAGATTGGAGTTCAGCACAGCGTTTCACCCGCAGACAGATGGACAGACTGAGAGAGTCAATCAGAATTTGGAAGACATGTTGAGAGCCTATGCGCTAGATCATGGATCTAGTTGGGATGACAACTTGCCTTACGAAGAGTTCTCATACAACAATAGCTACCAAGCCAGTTTGAAGATGGCACCGTTTGAAGCCCTGTATGGACACAGGTGCAGAACATCGTTGATGTGGGATGAAGTAGGAGACCGTCAGTTGTTTGGACCAGACTTGATCAAGGAGTCTGAGGAGAAGGTTAAACTGATTCGTGATAGACTGAAGATTGCTCAGTCCAGGCAGAAGAGTTACGCCGACTCGAAATGCAAGGAGGTAACCTATGAAATTGGAGACAGAGCATATATGCGAGTATCACCCTTGCGAGGAGTGAAACGTTTTGGAGTTAAGGGAAAGTTAGCCCCGAGATTTGTAGGACCGTATCATGTTTTGGAACGGATGGGAGAAGTTGCCTACAAGTTGGAATTACCTGAGGGATTGTCAGGAGTTCATGATGTGTTTCACGTTTCACAGCTGAAGAAGTGTCATGCTGAGATGGCCGATATACCGTTAAGAGATACAATACCCTTGGAAGCGATTCAGTTGGACAGTGATTTGACTTATGAGGAGAAGCCAGTTAAGATTCTTGACTTTGCCAGCCGAGTCACCTGCAGCAAGGTTATTAAGTTTTGCAAAGTTCAGTGGAGCCACCATACCGAGAATGAAGCCACCTGGGAACGAGAGGATGATCTCTGCAAAGACCACCCACAACTGTTTTCTAGCCAACCCGAATCTCGAGGGCGAGATTCATCTTAAGGGGGTAGGTTTGTAACATCCCAAATTTTCAAATTGGAATGTTATACATAGGTCATTCTTGCATATCATATTTTATTGCATTTCTTGTTCCGCAATCCTCGAAATCCTAAGCAATTCAAGGACCCTCGGAGAGAGTTGGGGATTTCCCGGTTTTCATATTTGATTTTTATCAAATAATGAAACGAGGATTTTTATTTTACTTATTTTTCTCTTCAAAAAATATTTCATATTAAAATAAATGAGAGGAGATAATATGACTTCCCCAAAATAATTGAAATATTGGAGGAAAAATATTAAAATCATTTATTTGATTTTATTTGGATTTTACTTCCATTAGAAAAATTGCATGTTTTCAAAATTGCATTTTAGGGCCAAGAAAATGTTCACCTCGTCCTAAATATTTCATTTGGATGGTGAAATATTTGTTTTGGCATTTTTAGATTTTTATTTTATTTTCTAGGATTTTTTTATGTCGGCGATATTATTTTAAAAAAACTTTCCCCGCCCGACTGGGCCGAAGCCCAGCCGAGCCAGGCCGGCCTAGCCCTGCACCACCGCCTCCCCGTCCCGTGCCGCCGCCGGACTCGGAGGAGTCCGAGCCGCCGCTGCCGCCCCGACCCCCTCCCCAAGTCGGAGCCGCCGCCGCCTCTACCCCCCTTTAAATACCACCCTGGGGCCCCCCTTGGAGCCCCAAATCACGGCCGCCACAGCCCCTCGCCAGCCCTGCCGCCGCAGCCTGCCGCCGTAGCCCCTCGCAAGCCCCGCCGCCGCAGCCTGCCCTGTCACTGCCCGCGCCGCGTGCCTAGCGCCGCCAAGCCGCGCCGCCGCCCCGCAAGCCCGCCGCCTGAGCCCCGCCTCGCCGGAGTTGCCTTGCCGGAGAGGTGACGCGCCGATCCGAGCCGCCGGTTTTTTAGAAACCCTAGATCGTTTTTTTAGATCGGTTCGCCGGTTTTTTTGGTTCTTCTAATTAGCGGACGTTTGTCCGTACGTTTGTTTAAATGAACGGTTTTCTCCCATTAGTTACAGCTAACGAACGCTCGTTCGTTAGTCTGTTCGTCAGTTTTCTTTTATGGATTTTTCCGCGATTATTCTCGATCGCGATTTTTGGATCCGATTTTCGTTTCTGTTTTTCTTTTCGCTCGTTAGTCGGAATCAAGCGATTCAAGCGCCTGGATCTTCGTCTCGAGACCCTCTTTCTGTTTAACCAACTTAAACAAGATTTTGATACTGTAAAATTTGACCTTAGATCAGATTAGTAAACGGATCTTGTTTCTTTCACCGTTTGAGTTTCGTTGCTCCGTTTGATTTGATTATTTTTGCTAACCGGAGTTCCTAAGTTGAACTTTCTGGTCAACCTCTCTTATTTGAGTTTTGCTTGTGCATCTTTGCTTGTTTCTTATGTATGTAATTGTTTGTTTGCGGTAGAATTCCCGGAGTGCGAAGCGTGTTACTATGGGTCCCTAGGATTCGCGGATCGTCAGCAAGGCAAGCAACACATTGATCATACTCTTTTCATACCTAGTTTTTATGCATTAGTTCCAATCCCCAAACATTGCATGATTAGGATGTCATTAACTTGTGGGTTGGGAAGTAGTTTTGAGGTAGAACCTATTGCCCTGTTACTATCAAACCCTTGGGAGTTACTTCTAAGCGTTGCTTATATTGCTATGCTATGCTCGTAGACATGGTTTGGGTTTGAGTGAAATCCATGACATATGTGAGATTGTTATTTAATGGTTCAACTTAAGGTGGCAACTTAAATTAACATCTGGGTGGATTGAGGCACCTGGGGAACCCAGTGTTGTCTGTTTCTTTTTGGAAATCCCGGGGTACCCGTGTGATCTTCCTATGGACCGCCACCCAGGCTCAAAGGGAACTGAGATGATTCATGCTAGCAACTTCTATGTGCAGCCACAAGCTATTATGGGCTCTAGCATAGTTGAGTAAGTTATGTGAAACTCTTGAAGAGGTAGATAAGCAGGTAGTGGTTTTGTAGGTTTGGTGTGGTCTACCCGGAGTAGAGAGTTAATGTTTCTGAAAGACTGTGTCTCGGTCATCCGTTTCTCAAACACCATGTAGTGCGAGAAATCCAACAGAGGCGATCGAGTCTTGTGGGGAAAAGTGCGCAAACCTCTGCAGAGTGTACAATCTAATCATGGTTAGCCGTGTCCCCGGTTATGGACAATCTTGAGTATCTAGTACTTGGGTTATCACATGTATCTCATCACTCTTAATTAATATTGTTGGGTGGTAAATTACTTTAATTGGGATTGAGTTGGGGGTACCTTCTCAATGTTTCAACCACCATGATAGTTAAATTAAAATCTATTCCTTTGTTGTAGGAAAAAATTGGCTTTTCGCAAAAACTATAACCATAGAGCTTTCCACCAGCCAAATATGCATGTAGTGATAGCATTAGTCCGTTTATGCTCTACTGTGTTATATTGCCAGCATATTCCATGTGCTGACCCGTTTTCGGGCTGCAACGTATTATGTTGCAGACTTTTCAGACGAGGAGTAAGGTTCATTAGGTCGTTGCCGTGCAACTCAGCTATGTCGTTGGAGTTGATGGACTCACTTTATCTTCCAAGCCTTCCGCTGTTATCGAATTAGATGGCCTTAAGCCATATTATTGTAATAAGTTCTCTTTTGAGACATTCGATGTAATAAGTGTGTGATTGCTACTCTGTTATAAATCCTTCGAGTACTGTGTGTGTCAGCATTACCGATCCAGGGATGACACGGAAGCACAGAGACTTGACCGTTTGAGGTCGGGTCGCTACAAAATCTTACCAAATTGTTTGTACGTGGTTGCACACGGGTCATCCAAAACAACTGTTTGTGTTGAAGGGATGCACAAATCCTGCGCTGCGAATTTTCCCTCCACTTGAGGGGGAAGACCATAGTTCTCACTTTGCATACGGGCGTTTTATCTAAAACGTTAGTGATCAAGAGCTGCAGAAATCCTACTTGGCACATTTTCTCCTGGCTTCCTGGGAAAGCTGTTGGTTTGCATACAGGTGTTGTAACTAAAATGTTAGCGATCAAGAGCTGCACAAATCCTACTCTGCACATTTTCCCTTGGCTTCCTGGGGAAGTTGTCGGTTTGCATACGGGTGTTCTAACTAAAACGTTTGCGATGAGTGTTTTATATTTAAAACCCATATTAAACTGCGGCTTGGGCGCCATTAATAGAGAGGATGCGAGCAAGGTGGGCGTCCATGGAAGTCAAAGGGCTCACTTCCCGGTGAGCCTGCGCGGCATACAGCTTGCACGCTTCCCGGTGAGCCTCCGCATTGGAGTACAACTCACACACCTCCCATTAAAAGAGTGAGGCATCGCGTCACGTGAATGGTTAACAAAACGCACACGATTTAAATTATACCAAACGTTTGAGATGTTACAGTGGCAGCTATTTGTTTCAAAATGCCTTTGTTTGCTCTAATTCGAGTGCGCCTTCTCTCAAAATGGATAAGAAAAATACCACAACATGTCGAGTGCCATTCCATGATAGCATGCCAAGTTTCATGAATTTCAGACAATTTTTGGATTTACTAGAATTTGAAAACAAAGTATCTCAATGTTTTGCGGGCAATCAACAGTGCCCTGGTGTTTGAAATTCATTCCCATTTCTTGCATGGGACCTAAGCATGCACCCAAGGACACAAATTTGATTTTTCAACCAATTTATATGCACTGGAGCATGTGCATGTAGTTAAAATTTGAATTATGAATATAAAATGCCTAGAAAACCCAATGAATGTATAAAAATGTCCAAACGAACCCCCAAAAATTCCAAAATTTAACACAACACTCCTGTTGTTCTATGTCGACACTAGAAATTTTTTGAAAGCAATAAGAGGCAACAAATATCGTTTCGTTCCCAAAGGTGGCACGTTCCCTATCGAAACCATCACGCTTGTTCTGAGAAGCTCTGATTTGTGAGAAGCTTATACCCAAACCTACCCCAAATGCGACAAAAATTTTACCATGGCATGTTGATGCTGCTCCATGATAGCATGCCAAGTTTCATGAATTTCAGACGAGTTTTGGATTTACTAGAATTTAAAAACCAGGTATCTCAATGTTTGCGGCCGAGTGACGGTGCCCTGGTGTCTGAAATTCATTGTCATTTCTTGCATAAGACCTAAGCATGCACCCAAGGACACATATTTGATTTTTTCAACCAATTTATATGCACTGGAGCATGTGCATGTAGTTCAAATTTGAATTATGCACATAAAATGCCTAGAAAACCCAGTTAATGTATAAAAATGTCCAAACGAACCCGGAAAAATTCCAAAATTTAACACAACACTCCTGTTATTCTATGTTGACACTAGAAATTTTTTGAAAGCAATAAGAGGCAACGGATATCGTTTTGTCCCCAAAGGTGGAACGTTCCCTACCGAAACCATCATGCTTGTTGTGAGAAGCTTATACCCAAACCTGCCCCAAATGGGCCAAACATTTTACCACGACATGTTGATGCCGCTCCATGATAGCATGCCAAGTTTCATGAATTTCAGACGAGTTTTGGATTTACTAGAATTTAAAAACCAGGTATCTCAACTTTTGCGGCCGAGTGACGGTGCCCTGGTGTTTGAAATTCATTCCCATTTCTTGCATGGGACCTAAGCATGCACCCAAGGATACAAATTTGATTTTTCAACCAATTTATATCCATTGATGTGCATGTAGTTAAAATTTGAATTATGCACATAAATGCCTAGAAAATCCAGTTAATGTATGAAAATGTCCAATAGAACCCCGAAAAACTCCAAAATTTAACAGAACACTCCTGTTGTTCTATGTTGACACTAGAAAAAATTTGAAAGCAATAAGAGGAAACACATATCATTTCGTCCCCAAAGGTGGCACCTTCCCTACCAAAACCATCACGCTTGTTGTGAGAAGCTATGGTTTGTGAGAAGCTTATACCCAAACCTACCCCAAATGGGACAAAAAATTTACCACAGCCTGTTGATGCCCCCCATGATAGCATGCCAAGGTTCATGAATTTCAGATGATTTTTGGATTTACTAGAATTTAGAAACCAGGTATCTCAATGTTTGCGGCCGAGTGATGGTGGTAGGGTGTTTGACATTCATTCCCATTTCTTGCATGGGACCTAAGCATGCAACCAAGGACACAGATTTGATTTTTCAACCAATTTATATGCACTGGAGCATGTGCATGTAGCTCAAATTTGAATTATGCACATAAAATGCCTAGAAAACCCCGTTAATGTATAAAATTGTCCAAACGGACCCGAAAAAATTCCAAAATTTAATACAACGCTCATGTTGTTCTATGTTGACACTGTAACCAGGTGTGTTGTAGTCTCTTTTGTGTACCCAAATTGTGCAATGACGTGGATGAACACCATAACCATGGAAATTCGAACCAAAATTTTTGACGTTCAAACTCGTCACACACGGGTTAATCTATCTGAATCGTTTGTGATATTCACATATCGTACACAGTTCTGAATAAGGGACCTGTCTGATGACACTTTGCGCGTCAGTTTTTTTGCTGAACCGATTCCAAATTTCTGGCTTCCGTAGAAATATCTACCTCCCCGCCCCCTCCCCCTTAACAAAATCCACATTTCCCATGTTTCCTCCTTCCTTTCCAAGTTGAAACCTTCACTCCTTTCTTGCAGTGCTACCTCCTCGCTGGCGACCCTCCGTCACGCTGCTCGGCCTTATCTATCCAAGCAGGAAATCCACACCCGACCCCCATCCTCCTCCTCCTTCCACATCCCACATGCCCCGACCGCCGGCGCGACACCTTCCAACCAAATCACCGACCCCTCCATCAAATAAGCGCCGCCCTAAGCCATGGTGCACGCAGTATAGCCAGGATCTCAAGGAGCATTTGGCAGTAGAGAAGTGAATTGTGGCCTAATGCGCGGATGAGGTCGCGATGGCTTCCATTCGTGTCGACCCCTAGAGCTTGGAGGAGCACCTCACCGTCGAGGCCACCGTTGACGCCTCAGGCGCCGATGCCGCGACGCGGTTGGCTACTTTAAAGGATAGTTCGTGGCTTTTTCTCGAGGCCACCATCGGTGCCTTCGACGAAGACTACGAGGTGTTTTCTCAGCGTGCATGTGCTTACCTCATCTCGAGAGCCAGCAGGTTGGTGCCCGGAGCGGCTCAAGCAACTCACCACTATGATGAGGGCACCAATGATGCGGAGGCCTCGCCCCCTTCCATGTCCAAGGAGCCAATCATCATCGATATCTCCGACAATGAGGAGTAGCTTGTCTTATTAGCTCACTATAAGGACCCATGTTCAGTTTCCTAGCTACTGCCTTTCCTTAACAAATTCTAGTGAATTGTGTTATCTACTTTTACCATGCAATCTGTTGCTCTAGTGTATATGTTCTATATGTCGTGCAATGTGATGCTCACTTATTAACTGTTAGTTAATTAGTTGTTGTGTCAAGTTAACTGTTTGGTTCAATTTTGCAAATGTGATGTTCAATTCTTCAGGGTGAAATTTTGTATTGTCTTCCATGTGAGAAATAAATCGAATTCTTATTTACAAAATACATGAGAAACAAATACAATTGCTATATTTGCAAGTTGCCAAGCATGCTCGGTTTGGTTAACTGTTTGATCTTCTAGTATGTTGTACATTGTGCAAGGTGGTGTTGAGTTAACCTTTGGTTCATTTGTTGTGGTGTTTAGTTAACTGTTTGGTTCAATTCTGCAATGTGATGTTCAGTTGTTGTGGGTGCACTCTGTTATTGTATACCATGTGAGAAATAAATCGAATTTGGTTGTACTAAATACATGAGAAACAAATACAATTGCTATATTTCCAAGTTGTTAAGCATGCTTGGTTTGGTTAACTATCTGGTCTTCTATTAGGAGTATGTTATATTGTGCAATGTGGTGCTCAGTTAACGTTTGGTTCATTTGTTGTGGTGTTTAGTTAACTGCTTGGTTCAATTCTGCAATGCGATATTCAATTGTTGTGGGTGCATTCTGTTATTGTATACCATGTGAGAAATAAATCAAATTTGGCTGTACTAAATACATGAGAAACAAATACAAATGCTATATTTCTGAGTTGTTAAGGATGCTTGGTTTGGTTAACTGTTTGATCCTCTATTAGGAGTATGTTATATTGTGCAATATGGTGCTCATTTAATGTTTGGTTCATTTGTTGTGGTGTTTGTTTACTGCTTGGTTCAATTCTGCAATACGATGTCCAATTGTCGTGGGTAGAATTTTTTAGTGTTGTGCATGTGAGGAATAAATCGAATTTGGCTGCACTTAATACATGAGAAACATATACAAGTGCTATGTTTCTAGTTCTTAATCATGCTTGGTTTGGATAAATGGATTTTCCATGTGGCTTGAATTAATCTGATAAATCTGCAATGTGCTTATTTTTCATCAACATATTTTACTGATAGCATGCGAACCCTTACTTAACCTGATGACTAACTACCTTATATGTGTTGCAGGGAAACAATGGGAAGCACTGAGGTTTACAATCGAGGTTAGCATGTGCATGGTCTGTTGTCTAATAGCACAATATTGTGCAATTGTAGGAACCATTCTAATGTTTAGGTTTTTAACAATTTGGTCTTGCACATTTAGGTCCTCCTGTCACAGGTTTCGACCCACTGTTCGACCTTTTTTGCATATGGGGAAATGAGTTGTCCACGAATATCAGTCAAGTCAAGAAATTCAGAAAGATTTTTAGGATAAAGAAATTAGCGACAAAAAACAACAAGATCTTTGTCTGCACAATGAAGAAGACATTAGTTCACTACAGGATGGTACTAACTATTATACCTTGCCTTTTTTATTCCTTTGCCCCATTTCCAATATAGAGAAGATATTTATGCACATCCTTGTTTTTAGGCATTTCCAAAGCAGTTCACTGATGATTACCTCTCAAACCACATGTATGGTCAGGAGGCGGGGAAGGTATTCATACAACACCCACAGTTTAATATTGAAGTGTTCCTGAAGAGGACGAAGGATGGACGGTTAATCATCCACATGCACTGGCCTAAAGTTGCAAAGACCTTCAACATCAATGAAAACTCAATATCCGCCTTCTACTTCAGCAGTTTTCCAGATGAGATACATTTGTCTATGTACCGTCTATGATGCTAATTTCGAAAGGTTATAGATGTTGCATGTGAAACTTGGTGCTGGTGCAGTTGTGTAATTGGGTAGCTGAGTGCTAAAGCTATATGATGTTGTACTCCGATGTATTTGAATTATGAAAATGAAATATATTGTGTGCTTAATATGAAATGTCAATTAGATTAATAAATCAATTACTAATAATATGGTAATTAGACTGCTAATTGCGTTTTTCTATTGCAAACAATTATTGAGAAAACACCGTGGGCGATGACCTCAGGCAACACACACAGTTTCTAGGAATACACCGTGTTGGATTAATGAACAATCACACACGACATCCTCTTGAAAATTGTTTGTGATGGACAACCTTTGCCACACAGTTTCTTCTACGCACAGTGTCTGTCGGTGTACTAAAGTAGGGGTACCTTAGTACCCCGAACTTGTGCACGGGCAGTCGTAGCACCCCGCGGCAAGGCCTACCAGGCGATCGCCAAGACCCTCAATGGTCCCCTCTTGGGCCATTCAAGAACAAAGTATTTGAGCCAAGGCCCCGGCAAGAGGAGCTTTCCGGGAAGGCCACCCGAAGAGAGCGAGGCCCTGGCAAGAGGAGTTTGCCGGGACTGCCGCTCGAAGCACAAGACCCCGACAAGAGGAGCTTGCCGGGAAGGCCATCCACGGCACGACAAGGACCCTGCCACGGCGCGCCCCGCGCCCCGGCAAGGCCCGGTGAGCAACAAGCTCCCGGGCGCGACAAGACATCCACCGTGGCAAGGCGCTTGCCGCGGCAAGTTATCACCTCATGCCTGCGCTCCAGCTCACCCACCAACGTGTCGCTCTGGGGGGCATCCCAGGCACACGTGGCGGAGGCTGGGCAGCGAGGAGCATGCGGTGGCGAAGCGAAGTTGACAGAGTAGCCATCGTGGCAAACGGTGGCGCTCCTGACGGTCCACTCCCCTGCTCCGTCTGGGCGACGCGGACGGACATTTAATGCCCTTGTCCCCCGCCGTCAGAGTTAGGTATGATAGCACTATACAGCCACTGTGCAGGCAGCTGTACCCACTACAGCATTCTACCATTTTTGCCCTCACCTACGCTGCCACCTGTGGGTAACCCCTTGAGCATATAAAAGGAGGCCCCATGCGCACGTAGGGAGGGGGGAGACCAATCTTTACGCTCGACCTCGCCGGCGGCCCACGTGTACTGTAGCACCGCGCGCTCCCGAGCAAGAACACAATACAATCCACCAAGCAGCAGTAGGGTTTTACGCATCCTTGCGGCCCGAAGCTGGGTAAAATCCCCCTGTGTGCACCGCCTCGATCTTCTCTTTGTGCAACCTCCGCCCCCCGCCGAACCAGTAAGGGGCTCGGTCCCCATAGGTGTTTGAGGAAGCCGATTCCCCCCGACATCTTTGGCGCGCCAGGTAGGGGGCGTCGAAGTTGTGCGAACCTGATCCGGCGTCTGCACCAGCTAGATCTCCATCATACTCGGCGACATGCCACCGAAGAAGAAGGCTCCGGAGGTGGCCGGTCCGTCCGCGTCGAACCCGCTGCCCTTGGAGCAAACGGGTGGCGGGGACGGCACCGGCGATGGGACGGGCGTCGTCGAGCCAGCCCGTGGCGCCGCGGCGCCCGAACATGCACTGAGCTCGTAACACAACGGCGTCCACACCCGCGCCGACGCCCCTCGGCACAGGCAAGCCCTGGTCATACCAGGCAACCTTTCGCTCCATTCCATGGAGCGGAGGCAGTTAGCCCCGCAGATCTCGCGTACGGCCCACCTCGAGTGCTCGCTCACGCTGAGCTCGAGCGAGAGCAGCTGCGTCGAGATGACGCGCTGCTCCTCGAGGAGGACCGTCTTTAGGCCGCTGTGCGAGCTGCTCGCTACCAGCAAGCTTTGCGCCGCTTTTATAGCCGCAGAGTTAGTGCCAGAAGTCCCGGGAATGTGGGAAGGCCCTTACCGGGTGAAACGAGTCGATAGGCCTGGCGCTGTCCGCCTTGAGACCAAAGATACCACTCCGGTGAGGAACTCCTGGAACGTTGGGCATCTTCGTAAGTTTCGCCCGTAAGGCGCGGTTGTCGGACCCCGTCCGGCAACCGCCCTTCTGTACAAAGTCTTGCCGTTGTTGCATGTGATCCTTTGCACAGAGCCAGGCGCAGACCCTGTGCGGAGATTGGTTTCGTGTGCTCCGCGCACTTTGTCGATCTCGTGCTCTTTATTCTTTGCATGCATTATCTGACACTCTGTGCAGCACTAACCCCCGGTAAGCGGCGGCGAGCCCCATGTATGGCCCTGCCGGAAAGCGACCTTGCCGGGCAGCGAGCCACGGAAAAGCTAAGTTGCTAAAGCTTGAGCAATCGAGTTTTTAAATTTTTGAGGTTATCTTCTTCGAACGACCGTACTCTGTATGGAAAACCTATGCGCGGAGGGACCGGCTCGTGGCTAGTTGCGCCCTTACTTCGTTTCGAGTCCGCTCAACGACTTAAGTGTGCTACAACCAGAGTGGCATCCTTACTTTGTTTCGAGCTCGCTCGGCAGCTTAGGTGTGCTGCGACTGCAGTCGCAACACTTACTTTGCTTTGAGCCTGCTCAACAATCTAAGTGAGTTGCAGCTAGCCGCGACAAGGTTTCTTGCCGGTAGTAGTGCCGCTGGCGGGCTGCTGATGTCCCGCACTCAGAGCCCGCGGTAAGGCGGAGGCCTACGCCGACAAGTCCCCAGAAGCGTAGGGCAAAAACATACAAAGCACGGAGTCAAGTAGAGGAAATAACAGTGCAGTCACTACCTAAGATAGAGTTATATTACAAAAGCAAGCTTGTCGCGGCCCTAATGAATCACCTTCATGACTTGGCCAGCAGCGACGAGAAAAGGAAAGGGGAGGCGGCCTAGTCCACTCGGTCGCCCTCGATCCTCTTGATCCCGGCCACCTTCTCCACTATAGGCGCGACGAGGGCCTTGATCTCCTCAAGGTCAGCCTCCGCCGGCAGGGATTTGAGGACGTTGGTGAGCCTGATGCCGGGGTTGCGGAAGGCGACTTTCACCAACACCTTCTCGAGGGCACCGGCGACGGCTTCGCGCGTCTCGCCGGCCAACTGCTCGGGGATCGCATTCCGGAGATGCTTGAGGGCCGCCACCACGCCCCTGAAGAACGAAGTGAGCTTGGCGCTGGGTGGGACGTTCTCGCCGGTGGGATATTCGTGGCCCTCCATCCCCAGCAGCGTCAGCTCCTTGTCGATGGAGGTGGCGATGTCCACGAGGCCCTCGGTCCACTGCTCCACCGTCGCCCTGAACTCGTTCCGGGTGACCGCGGCGCTCTCCAACAACGCCTCATTGTCCGCGACCTCCTTCCGCAAGGCCACCTCTTGCTCCTTGGCGCTGTCCAACGCCTTGGACAAGGTGTTCAGCTTCAGCTCGAGGTCGGCGTTGGAGTCCTTGGCGGCGTCGAGCTCTTTGATCTTCTCAGCGAAGCAGCCCTGTAGCTCACCAAGGGTGTGGACACCCTTCTCGCGCTCCTGCTTAAGCGCGGAGAGCTCCTCGCCGCTCGCCCTGAGGTCGGCGTCGAGCTGCGCCACCCTCGCCTCCAGTGCCTCCTTGGCGGTCTTGGCGGCCGCGGCAGCATCTCGCGCCTCTTTGAGGGCTCCGCCGAGCGCTTGCTCGCGTGCGGCGACCTCCTCCTCGTGGCTGGCGAGGCTGGCTTTCTGCTGCGCCAGCTCGCCCTCCCGCGCGGCTAGCCCCGCGGCGGCAAGCCTTTGCTGCTCCTCGGCTTCCGCCTTCTCGAGGATGAAGGCCGTCCGCGCCTCGTCGAGCTGCCTTGGCTCCTCCGCCAAGGAACGGAGGGCCTCCTGGTTGAGCTCCTGGAGCTCCCCGGCGCGCTTCTCCATGTCAGCTCCCGCCTTCACGACAAGCGCTTCCTGGCGTTCCGCCTGGGCTTGTCGGGCGCGGTAGAGCGACACCAGCTTCCGGAGCAGCCGCTCCTCTTCAGGCTCACCGCCGCTGCTGCTGGGCGTGTCGACCAACGTTAGCCCGGCGGAGGCGAGCACCTCTCCGTCCAAGGCCTCCCCCTCGACCGGCGCCCTGGAAGTCGACTCCTAGGGGAGCTTGATGAAGACATCGTCGCCGGCCTTCAGGTAGGCGCCTGGCTGGGGCTCCTCGGGGCCCGACGCCGCAGCGGAGGCAGGATCGGCGGTCGGCGCAGCGCCAGTCGCTCCTGCGGCCTCAGGGCCGTCAGTACGATCGCCGGCCCCCTCACCCGCGGCTGCCTTGGCAGCCTCTTCGCCGACCGGATCTTCGGCACCCTCCGCCCCCCCCAGTGGCGGCCACGTCGTCCATATGGCCGCGCGCGTCCTCCTCGACGACGACCTCGGTCTCCATCGAGTCCGTGGCGGGCGGGTCTGAAGGCCGTAGGAGGGGGAGAAGTCAGGCAGCTATCCAAAAAAGAAGAACCCCGGGGGAGTTTTGAGGCAAGAAGGCTACCTGGGCCAGGGTCTGCCGTCGCGGTCTCCGTCGCCAAGGAGGCGTCGGCATCGCCCCTCGCCGGAGACGGCTCCCGCGCCGGGGAACTCCCCCTTGGCGGTGTAGTTGTAGCGGGTGGCTCCTCGGGGGTGGTCTTCGGACGCTCCTGGTGGGGTTGCTCTGCTCCTACACAAATCGTCAGCCAAATGTCAGAAGAAGCGAAGGGTACCCGGGCGCGCCCAACGGCGGGAAGCAACCCATATGCTTACGCTGGGGGCTGCGCTGGGGGCTACTCTGAGGATTAGTTGGCGGGTCCGGCAAGGTCATCTCAGGCGCACCCCCTGCCACCACGGAGGGCTCGTCGTCGAGGATGACCACTGGGACCTTGGCTCTCTTTGCCGCCCTCTGGGCCAGAGTCCTGCAGAGGACCAAATTCGGAGGAAAGCAAATGAGATGCGAGGCACAACTACAAGAATTGAAGAGACACAAGGACAGCGGGGATCTTACTCCTCTCCCTCTTCCTCGTCGGAGCTAAGCGCGGAGAAGTCAAAGATCGGCTTGCTCCTGGCGCGGGGAGGCGGGGGAGTAGGCTCCCGTGGCCGCTTGGCGAGAGCAGTGGACGACTCCGCTCCGGCCGCCGCCGCGGCACGAGAAGTGGCAGGAGCATAAGCCGCGGCCCGCGAAGACCCCACTCCTGCTGCCTCAGAGGAGCGCGTCGCGCAGCGCTGCGGTTGTGGGCTCGTCTGCCGCACCACCTCCCCAGCCTTGCGGAGACGCCTCCGTGGCTGGGCAGGGGGCTCTGCTTGCGACGAGCCGCCCGCGGGACGGGAGGAAGAAGCGCCGACCTCCGGCAAGACGCTCGTGTCCTGGGCAGACTCGCCCTCGGCATTGTGCCCGGCAAGCTCTTCCTCGCCGGCAAACTCCGCTCGATCGGCAAGGCTTTCCTCCTCCGCTGCGTCCGCCTCCGCCAACGTGAAGCCGAACTCGCCTGCGGCCGCGGTTGTCGCGGCCTCCTCCACCCGGGAGGCAATGTAAGCCAACTCCGCGTCGGTGGTGTCGCGGGTGAGGCCCCTCTGCTCGTCGGCGTCGACTGGCCTCTCCACCAGGTCGTCAAAGAACGCCCGCACGACATCATCGGCGGGCTCCTGCCACGTGGAGTCGATCCCGTGGGAGTCGCACAGCGGCATCATTGCGAGGATGCGGCTGAGCGACGAATTGTTGCACAACGGGACGACGCCTCGTGGCAGCCTGAACCACTCGGGGTGGTCGGGGTCGTGCTTGAACAGCGCCTTGAGCGTCCCGTCAAGCTCCAAGACGGTGAAGTTAAAGTTGAGGCCAGGGCGCAGCCTCATGATGTCTGCCGCATTCTGGAACTCCCATGCAGGCCTCTTCTTCTCCTGCAAGGGAGCGATGCGGCGGCGGAGGAAATCTGCGCCAACGGCCCCAACTGTGAGCCCTGCATGCCTGAGCCGCAGGATCCGGCTGACGACAATACGCAGCTTGTCGTCCTCCGGGGCCACGTCGCTCCAATCCCTGCCGCGCACCACAGGGGCTTGGCGCACGGCGGTGAATGGCTGCGGGTTCTCCTCGACAATCAGGCACTAGTCTGCCCTCCATTCCTCCCATTTGCTGCGGAGCTCTCCCTCCAGATAAGCATCCTTCTTGCCGGGCTTCGAGATCCAGGCGATCCCGCCAGAGAGGGGCTCTCCTCTCTCTACTCGAGGCGTGAAGAAGTGGCGGAAGAGAGCTACGTTTGGAAAGACTCCGACAAAATTTTCGCAGAGATGTGCGAAAATTGCCATGGTCAAGACAGCATTGGGGGTGAAATCAATAAGCTGGAACCCGTAGGTGTTCATGATGTCGCAGAAAAATTCAGAGAAGGGCGGGCAGAGCACGCAATAGAAGAACAGAGCGAAGAAGGGATACCCGGTCGGATACTCCTTCTGGGCGATGCCAGGAAGAACCCTCGTGCGTGGATGCGCTCGCGTCCTCGCTGACCAAAAGAGGTAGTATTCCTCCCTCAGGACCAGCGCGTCGAGCTCCGGAGGGAAGACCGCCTGCTCCTTTCGCTGCGCCTCGAGCCGCAGCGCCTCGGCCGACTTCACGGCCTTCCCCTTTCCCTTGTCGCCCTTCGGGGCCATGGCGGAAGGAGGGACGGATGTCGACAGCGTCGGTGGCACCGGTGGTGGTGGAAGGAGAGGGGGCGGAGCGCTGCTTCTCTTGGGAAGTGGCGGAGGATTTCGAGGAATCGCAACTGGCGGCTAGGCGGACTGCCCCTGTCTCCCCTGCTTATAAGGAGAGGAGGGGTGGGCGTTTCGCCTTTCCAAGCCAACAAATCGCCCGTGACGTGACGCATGCCTGCAGGGCTTGGCCCCGCGCACGCCACCCACGTCATGCACGCCTCTCCCCCACGATGCCGCATTCGACGCGTGCCGTTCAGGGAGGACGTGGTGGGCGCAGAAAAAGATGTACCGTGACCCAGGCCGCGCGTGCCCGTGCACTGTTTTGGGCCTGGCCCAACAGCGCTCGGCACAGTGTATGGCCCAGGCCTGGGGGCTCCTGTCGGTGTACTAAAGTAGGGGTACCTTAGTACCCCGAACTTGTGCACGGGCAGTCGTAGCACCCCGCGGCAAGGCCTGCCAGGCGATCGCCAAGACCCTCAATGGTCCCCTCTTGGGCCATTCAAGAACAAAGTATTTGAGCCAAGGCCCTGGCAAGATGAGCTTGCCGGGAAGGCCACCCGAAGAGAGCGAGGCCCTGGCAAGAGGAGTTTGTCGGGACTGCCGCTCGAAGAACAAGACCCCGACAAGAGGAGCTTGCCGGGAAGGCCATCCACAGCACGACAAGGACCCTGCCACGGCGCGCCCCGCGCCCCGGCAAGGCCCGTGAGCAACAAGCTCCCGGGCGCAACAAGACATCCACCGCGGCATGGCGCTTGCCGCGGCAAGTTACCACCTCGTGCCTGCGCTCCAGCTCACCCACCAACGTGTCGCTCTGGGGGCATCCCAGGCACACGTGGCGGAGGCTGGGCAGCGAGGAGCATGCGGTGGTGAAGCGAAGTTGACAGAGTAGCCATCGTGGCAAACCCCTTGAGCATATAAAAGGAGGCCCCATGCGCACGTAGGGAGGGGGGAGACCAATCTTTACGCTCGACCTCGCCGGTGGCCCGCGTGTACTGTAGCACCGCGCGCTCCCGAGCAATAACACAATACAATCCACCAAGCTGTTGTAGGGTTTTACGCATCCTTGCGGCCCGAAGCTGGGTAAAATCCCCCTGTGTGCACCGCCTCGATCTGCTCTTTGTGCAACCTCCGCCCCCCCGCCAAACCAGTAAGGGGCTCGGTCCCCATAGGTGTTCGAGGAAGCCGATTCCCCCCGACAGTGTGTGATGCATTCAATAACGCAAATGATAGAATTGTTAATACCGTGTGCAATGGAAACGCTATCACAAACAATTTAATGGGGAAAATTGTGTGTGATGTACCTGCGAACAGAAACCTTTTCCCTGGAGCGACTATGTGGGATGTATATATGCATGAAAACATTTAGCGGGGACTGGCTGTGTGGGATGTACTTACGACCGGAAATGATTTCGCATGTATAATTTTATTTTTTGAGCACTACTGTACGTATAACCGTATTTGATCGCTCGTTGGTCGCACATGACCTCATTTTGTCGAGCGTGTGTGCCAAGAGGGCATATCCCCGACGGTTTCTGAGTCGTGTGGGAAGAACCCCCCCCCCTATCGCCCACACTCACTAGGCGACGGTTCCAAATGCCGTCGCGGAATGGGGTTAAAAACCGTTTGTATGGCACCTCGCTATACTAGTGATACATGAGAAACAAATACAATTGCTATATTTCCAAGTTGTTAAGCATGCTTGGTTTGGTTAACTGTCTGATCTTTTATCAGGAGTATGTTATATTGTGCAATGTGGTTCTCAGTTAATGTTTGGTTCATTTGTTGGGGTGTTTAGTTAACTACTTGGTTCAATTCTGCAATGTGATGTCCAATTGTTGTGGGTATAATTTTGTAGTGTTATGCATGTGAGGAATAAATCAAATTTGGTTGCACAAAATACATGAGAAACATATACAATTGCTATATTTCCTAGTTATTAATCATGCTTGGTTTGGATAAATGGCTTTTCCATGTGGCTAGAAATTAATCTGATGAATCTGCAATGTGTTCATTTTTCATCAACATATTTTACTAACAGCATGCCAACCCTCACTTAACTTGATCACTAACTACCTTATATGTGTTGTAGGGAAATAATGGGAAGCACTGAGGTTTACAATCGAGCTTGCACATGCATGGTCCTTTCTCTAATAGCACATTATTGTGCAATTATAGGAACCATTCTAATATTTAGGTTTTTAGCAATTTGGTCTTGCACATGTAGGTCCTGCTGTCAGAGGTTTTGACCCACTGTTCCACCCTTTTTGCATATCGGGAAATGAGTTGTCCATGAATATCAGTCAAATCAAGAAACCCAGAAAGATTGTTAGGATAAATAAATTAGCAACAAAAAACAACGAGATCTTTGTCTGCACAATGAATAAGACATCAGTTCACTACAGGATAGTACTAACTATTATACCTTGTCTCTTTATTCCTTTGCACCATTTCAAATCTAAAGAAGATATTTGTGCATATCCTTGTTTTTAGGCCTTTCCAAAGCAGTTCACTCATGATTACCTCTCAAACCACCTATATGGTCAGGAGGCGAGGAAGGTATTTATACAACACCCACAGTTCAATATAGAAGTCTTCCTAAAGAGGATGACGGATGGATGGTCAATCATCCACAGGAACTGGCCTAAAGTTGCAAAGACCTTCAACATCAATGAAGGCTCAATATTCGCCTTCCGCTTCAGCAGTTTTCCAGATGAGATTCATCTGTCTGTGTACCGTCTATGATGCTAATTTTGAAAGGTTATAGATGTTGCATGTGAAACTTGGTGCTAGTGCAGTTGTGCAATGGGGTAGCTAGCTATATGCCTATATGGTGTAGCTGAGTGCTGAATCTATATGATGTTGTACTCTGATGTATTTCAATTATGAAATCCAGCTTCCGTAATATGAAAATGAAATCTATTGTGTGCTTAATATGAAATGTCATTTTGATTAATAAATGGATTATTAGTAATAGGCCAATTAGCTTCCTAATTAGGTTCTTCTATTGCAAATGGCTATTGAGAAAACACCGTGGGTGATGACCTCAGACAATGCACACAGTTTCTAGGAAGAAAACATGTTGGATCAATGAACAATCACACACGACTTCCTCTTGAAAACTGCTTGTGTTAGGCCACCTCGCGCAAATGTACCACATAAAAAGTGTGTGTGATGGACAGCCAATGCCACACAGTTTCTTCTATGCATCGTGTGTGATGCATTCAATAACGCAAACGATAAAATTGTTAATATCGTCTGCAATGGCAATGCTATCACAAACGATTTAATGGGGAAAATTGTGTGTGATGTATGTGCGAATGGAAACATTTTCCCTAGATTGACTATGTGGGGTGTACATACGAACGGAAACGTATTTCTTGGATTGACTATGTGGGATGTAGATAAGAACGGAAACATATTCCTTGGATTGACTGTGTGGAATGTATATACGAACGGAAACGTTTGTCTGGGACTGATTTGTGGGATGTGCTTAAGATCGGAACCGGTTGGGCATGTATAATTGTATTTGATCACTCGCCCGTGGCAGGCGATCTCATTTTGCCCAGCGTGTGTGACCGGAGGGCCTATCCCCGACGGTTTCTGGGTTGTGCGGGAAGGACCCCCCTATCGCCCACACTCATTAGGCGACGGTTCAAAATGTCGTCGCGGAAAGGGGTTAAAAACCGTTTGTATAGCAGCTTGCTGTACCAGTGCATGTATTCCGTTACCATTGTCATGATGTTTGTTGCCCTCATGTGTGAGTAGACCCCAAGTTCTCGAGCATATATATGAACCTTGGTATGTGTAGGATCTGAAACGTTTAATGTGGATATGAGATCCTCTGTTGGATGTTCAGTTTAATAACTTCTGAATGTTGTGAAGAGGCCCCACTCAGCATTTGTGCCCTATAGACATGAAGTATATCACTGTCATTGCTAAGGTTTAGGACGCGAAGGTAATTCGAGGTGACAATAAAAGCCCATCGCTCTTAGCTTTTGCAATTGACCGGGGAATAATGGAGAACCCTTAGAGAGGCCGCATCCACGGGGAGACCCTTAATTTTCATGAGTTGTAACCCTCTAGGGGAGACTATGATGGTGGCGTGTGTGGCAAGAAGTCTACCATGAGTAGAACATGTACGTCACCCGGCTCTGCCCAGCATAATCGTCAACAATGGCTGAAGTATCCGGTACATACTATGCTTAAGCATATGTGCGTTAGAAACATACCAATGTGGATTCTAGACTCCCTAAGAGCGTCCTTTTATTTTGTTGTTTCACTAGTCATCACTATTCTTGCATGTTGTTTACTTTTTATGTTACTTAGTTAAAAGTTACAAATATTACTCAACAACCTTTTTTATTCACCCTTACTCTACTTCAAGTCCACAATTATTTGCAGGCACAAAAATATATAATTCTCTACAAGAGGCAAAAGTTTGATTCATGTGCTCCTTATGGGATATGTACTCTTACTTAGAAAAGGCTACAACTAAACCCTATGCACTTGTAGGCCATCAGTGGGGTATTGATGTTTGGGCCCCTAGGCAAAGGCGGACGCCGCATTAGGACCCCACTCGACTATCCAGCCCAATGATATGTCTCCAACGTATCTATAATTCATGAAGTATTCATGCCATGTTTATAACAATTTTATATGGTTTTAGTATGATTTCAATGGAAGTAACCTGGATGGACGCTCATTTCAGCAGAACTACCATGGTGTTGTTTTTTGTTTAGAAATAAAAGCTCTCGGATTGGGCTGAAAATTTACCGAGATTTTCTATGGACCAAAAGGGACCCACGGAGCACCGGAGATGGTCCAAGGAGTGGCTGAGGGAGACACCAGCCTGGGGGCGCGCCCCCGAGCTTGTGGGACCCTAGAGCACCCCCTGACATGATTCCAACACCAAATATTCCTATATATTGAAGAAACCCCAAAAATAAACATAGATGAGTTGTCTTGCCGCCGCAAGCCTCTGTACCAAAGCGATCTCCATCAGAGCCCTGTTCCGGCACCCTGCCGAAGGGGGAAATCATCACCGGAGGCCATCTTCATCATCCCAGCGATCTCCATGACGAGGAAGGAGTAGTTCACCCTCGGGGTTGAGGGTATGTACCAGTAGCTATGTTTTTGATCTTTTTCTCTCTCTCTCATGTTCTTGATCCGACACGATCTTGATGTAACCATGGGCTTTGTTAAGTCGGACCATGTGGTGTTTCTCCCTTTCTATCTTGTTGTGATGAATTGAGTTTTTACCTTTGAGGTTTCACTATTATCGGATGGAATACTTTCTGGATTGGAGAACACTTGATGTATGTCTTCCATGTGGATACCCGTGGTGACAATGGGGTGTTCTACTGATTCACTTGATATATGTTTTTGTATTCAACTTGCAGACTATCATGACATTGGGGTAATCTATGCATAAGGGTTGATACACGTTTTTGTCCTACTTTCTCCGGTAGAAACTTTGGGGCACTCTTTGAAGTTCTTTGTGTTGGATTGAATATTATGAATCTGAGATTGTTTGATGCATATCGAATAATCAACTCACGGAAACTTGTGGTGACATTGGAGTATCTAGGTGACTTTAGCGTTGGTTGATGCATATCATATGGTGTTATTTTAGTAAGAACTCTAAGGTTGTTTGTGACACTTATAGGGATGGCTCAATAGATTTATTGGAAAAGCTAACTTTGAGGTGGTTTTGCACCCTACAACAATTTCATCTTATGTTCTCCGCTAGATAAGAACTTTGGAGTGACTCTTTGTTGCACATTGAGGGATTGTTATATGATTCAATTATGTTGGCACTGTTGAGTGATTGCACTAGTGAAAGTATGAACCCTAGGCCTTGTTTCTAAGCATTGCAATACCGTATGTGATCTGTTTTATCACTTGATACCTTGCTGGTTTTATATTTTCAGATTACAAAACCTATATCTACTATCCATACTATACTTGTATCACCATCTCTTTGCATAACTTGTGCACATATACAATTTACCGTTGTATTGGATGTGTTGGGGACACAAGAGATTATTTGTATATGATTGCAGGGTTGTTTGAGAGAGACCATCTTCATCCTAGACCTTGATACGTCTCCAGCGTATCTATAATTTTTGATTGTTCCATGTTGTTATATTATCATTCTTGGATGTTTTACAATCATTTTATAGCAATTTTATATCATTTTTTGGGACTAACCTATTGACATAGTGCCCAGTGCCAGTTGCTGTTATTTGCTTGTTTTTTACATCGCGGGAAATCAATACCAAACAGAGTCCAAACGCAGCGAAACTTTTTGTGGATTTTTTCTGGACAAGAAGACACCATATGGGCCAAGAAAGTACCTGAGGGGTGCTCCAAGGGGAGCACAACCCACCAGGGCGTGCCTGGGGGTCTGGGCGCACCGAGGTGGGTTGTGCCCACCTCGGTGGCCTCTCGCACCGCCTCTTTGCTCTATAAATACCCTAATATTCCAGAAACCCTAGGGGAGTCGACAAAAATCAATTCCAGCCGCCGCAAGTACCAGAACCACCAGATCCAATCGAGACACCATCACGGAGGGGTTCATCATCCTCATTGGTGCCTCTCTAATGATGTGTGAGTAGTTCTTGTAGACCTCCGGGTTCGTAGTTAGTAGCTAGATGGCTTCCTCTCTCTGTTTTGATTCTCAATACAATGGCCTCTTGGAGATCTATTTGATGTAACTCTTTTTGTGGTGTGTTTGTTGGGATCCGATGAACTTTGAGTTTATGATCAGATCTATGTTTTTATCCATGAAAGTTATTTGAATCTTTTGATCTCTTATATGCATGATTACTTATAGCCTCGTATTTCTTCTTTGAATCTTTGGTTTTGTTAGGCCAACTAGATCGATTTTTCTTGCCATGGGAAGAGGTGCTTTGTGACGGGTTCGATCTTACGATGCTTGATCCCAGTGACAGAAGGGGAACCGACACGTATGCATCATTGTTATTAAGGATACCAAGATGGGGTCTATTTCTATATAAATAGATCTTGTCTACATCATGTCACCGTTCTTATTGCATTACTCCATTTCTCCATGAACTTAATACACTAGATGCATGCTGGACAGCGGTCGATGTGTGGAGTAATAGTAGTAGATGCAGGCAGGAGTCGGTCTACTAATCTTGGACGTGATGCCTATATAATTATCATTGCCTGGATATTGTCATGATTATTTTAAGTTCTATCAATTTCCCAACACTAATTTGTTTACCCACCATATGCTATTTTTCTCGAGAGAAGCCACTAGTGAAAACTACGTCCCCCGGGTCTCTTCTTCATTATATTTACCTTCGTGATCTATTTCTATTTGCTTTTATTTTCAGACCTATTAATCCAAAAATCCAAAAATACCTTGCTGCAATTTTAACTTATTTATTTTATCTCGCGTTCCCGCGAGATCTATTTATCCAATCTATCACAATTTTTATCCCGTCTACTTGCCAATTTCTGGCGCCGTTAAGTTGTTAAAAAAAAGGGGACCGTAATTCATGAAAGGATTGAAGAAAACCTGTTTCGGATTGATAAACTGGAAGAAATCTTTAGTAATCTATGTATGGCTTTTGCTTCCGCTAAAACTATTGAAAAAGCTCCCGTAAAAATTAGCAAGATTACTCAAGTTAGTAAGAACAAGGCTACAACTTCTAGTAATAACAAAGGAGATCTTAAAATTATTAGTATTCACCCGAATTGTGTTGAAGTTGTAAGAGACCCCATTGATAAGAATTAATTCCTCAATTTTATGCCTAGAAGTTTTGCTGTTTTACTTGCTGAATCTTCAAGGAAATCTGATTTTATGATTGAAGATTTGGAGACCAGAGATGACAATACCTGAATCTTTGCAGTATGCCTATCTAGGGGCGTAAAACGATAGTGCTTGTTGGGAGGCAACCCAATGAATAAAATTTATTTTTCCTTTTTCTTTCTGTTCTTGAGTGTTTGCACAATTATCTTATGTTATGATTGTGTTTTGTGTGTTTAATTAGTGTTTGTGCCAAGCAAAGCCTTTGGGATCATGTTGGGTGATAGTTGATTTGATCTTACTGAAAAACAGAAACTTTTGCGCTCACGAAAATAATTTTCGTTTTTAATAGAAGCGTGATAAAATACTGATTGTTTTTGCAGAAGATTAATATACAAATTGCTCACATTGTCCTAATATTTCAGAATTTTTGGAGTTACATAAGTATTCAAAATATCCAGATTGCTACAGACTGTTCTGTTTTTGACAGATTCTGTTTTCTTTGCGTTGTGTGCTTGTCTTGATGATTCTATGGTTTACTTTGAAGAGTTTTTCCCATATACAAGTTGGAATATAGTATATATAATGCAAAAATAAAATATGAATGGGTATGCAACAGTACTTATAGTAGTGATTTGCTTTCTTATACTAACGGATCTCACGAAGGTTTTGTTTAGTTTTGTGTGATTGAAGTTTTCAAGTTTTGGCTGATATTACGATGGATGAAGGAATAAGGAGTAAGAAGAGCCTAAGATTGGGGATGCCCATGGCATACCAAGCTATTATCCAAAGAGAAGCAAGCAACTAAGCTTGGGTATGCCCGAGTGGCATCCCCTCTTTCTTCTAACGACCATCGATATTTTACTCGGAGCTATATTTTTATTTGTCACATATTATGAGTTTTGCTTGGAGCGTCTTGTATGATACGAGTCTTTGCTTGTTTTGCTTTTTATTTTAAGTCATGAATCCTTGCTGGGCACACCTGTTTGAGAGAGCTAAATTATCCTATGACTGGTTAGAATTGATCTCTATGCTTCACTTAAATCTTTATGAGCTATGGAATTGCTCTAGTGCTTCACTTATATCTTTTTTAGCACGGTGTGCTTTAGTATTTTTGAAGAAATGCTTTCATGCTTCACTTAGATTTATTTGAGAATTAGTATTTTTTTAAGAAAGTCTCTCTTGCTTCATTTAAATTATTTTGAGAGAAACAAATATGATGCTCATGTTCTTCACTTAGATTTATTTGAGCTATCAAAAGCAACATATGAAACTAGTCCCAAAGTGATAGATATCCAAGGAGGATATGATAAAAACATTCATGAAGATCATTGGACAAAATAAACTTGATTCTTTGTAATAGTTTTGAGATATGATGATAGTGATATGTGAGTCATGTTGATGAGTAATTATGCTTTAGTAAGAATATTGGTGTTAAGGTTTGTGATTCCCAATGCAAGCACAAAAGTCAATAGTTATGCAATGAAATTATATCCTACTCGTGGTGTATTATTCGGTGTTAGTTATGCTTAACGCTCGCTTATGAGATTCTTCGTTTCTTGGTTGGATGCTTCTCAATCTTTTGCTAGCCTTCATTTGCACTAAGTATGATCACTACTTGTGCATCCAAAATCCTTTAAACCAGTTTTGCCATATGACTCCACTATACCTACCTATATGCGGTATTCTTTTGCCGTTCTAAGCAAATTTTTATGTGCCATCGCTAATTTTCAAAATAAATTTCTCTTTTGTGTGCTCTTACCGCTCATGAAACGGTAGGGGGTGGCTAATATATTTCCATGCTAGATGTGTTATTCTCAAGATGAGTGTTTATTCACTTGTCATTGCACGAGAGTACGGCAAAGGTATTAGGGATGCCCGGTACCGAAATGAAAAATGAATTTACTTTATGTTGTCAAATAATAAATTCCTTGAAAAGTGTTGGTATGGAAGGCACCCATGGATACGGTTAGCCATGGAAAGTGAAAGTATGGTTGAAAAAGGAATAAACTTTATTTTTTGTTTGGGAACCGCCTATGATATATCTAGCATGCAAAGTATTGGGAACTACTCGATCGTTTTCGTTGACAGGAAAAGCATGCCACCCAAAATGTTTTATCTCTATCTTTTTCGCTTTGAGCTCTGGCACCTCTACAAATTCCTACTTCCCTCCACGAAGGGCCTTTCTTTTACTTTATGCAATTTTAATTTTTACTTGAGTCTCCATCCTCTCTTATAAAGCACCAACTAAGGGGCACTATGATCGTACTTGAGTGTTGGGTGTAGCTAATATGCGAGTGCGTTTCATTAATGGATCAATGATTGAGCATAATGGCTAGGGATAACTTGCTTTAGCGTTGATATTTTGAAAGACATGGTTGCTTGTTAATATGCTTGAGTATTGAAGTCCTCATGTAAAAACTAGACTGTCGGTGTACTAAAATAGGGGTACCTTAGTACCCCGAACTTGTGCACGGGTAGTCGTAGCTTGCCAGGCGATCGCCAAGACTCTCCATGGTCCCTTCTTGGGCCATCCAAGAAGGAAGTATTTAAGCCAAGGCCCCGGCAGGAGGAGCCTGCCGGGAAGGCCACCCGAAGAGAGCAAGGCCCCGGCAAGAGGAGCTTGCCGGGACGACCGCTCGAAGCACAAGGCCCCGGCAAGAGGAGCTTGCTGGGAAGGCCGACCGAGGCACGACAAGATACTTGCTGCGACGCGCCCCGCGTCCCGGCAAGGACCGGTGAGCGACAAGCTCCCGGGCGCGACAAGGCACCAACCGCGGCAAGGCGCTTGCCGCGGCAAGTCACCACCCCGCGCCTGCGCTCCAGCTCATCCACCCACGCGTCGCTCTGGGGCCATTCCAGGCGTACGTGGCGAGAGGCTGCGCAGCCAGGAGCATGCGGTGGCAAAGCAACGCTGACAGAGTAGCCGTCGTGGCAAACGGTGGCGCTCCTGACGGTCCCTTTCCTGCACCGTCTGGGCGATGCGGACAGGCATTTAATGCCCTTGTCCCCTGCCGTCAGAGTTAGGTATGATAACACTGTGCAAACAGCTGTACCCAACACAGCGTTTTCCAGTTTTTCCCCCGCCTACGTTGCCACCTGTGGGTAACCCCTTGCACATATAAAAGGAGGCCCCGCGCGCAACAAGGGAGGGGGGAGGGAGGAGGCCATTCACGCTCGGTCTCGCCAGTGGCTCGCGTGTACTGTAGCACCACACGCTCCCGAGCAAGAACTCAATACAAACCACAAAGCAGCAGTAGGGTTTTACGCATCCTTGCGGCCCGAATCTAGGTAAATCCCTTTTGTGCATCGCCTCGATCCGCTCTTCCCGCGACCTCCATCCCCCGCCGAACCAAGAAAGGGGCTCGGTCCCCATAGGTGTTCGTGGAGGCAGATTTCCCCCGACATCTTTGGCGCGCCAGGTAGGGGGCGTCGAGGTTGTGTGAACCTGATCCGGCGTCTGCACAGGCTAGATCTCCATCGTCTTCATCGACATGCCACCGAAGAAGAAGGCTCCGGAGGTGGCTGGTCCGTCCGCGTCGAACGCACCGCCCTTGGAGCAAACGGGTGGTGGGGACGGCACCGGCGGCGGAACCGGCGTCGTCGAGCCAGCCCATGGCGCCACGGCGTCCGAACATGCACCGCGCCCCTCTCAGGAGGCACGGGACCAGCAGCGTCTTGGCACCCATGGTACCATACGCTCGCTGGACCCAGATCGAGCCGGCGGGTCCCAAGGTGCTCAAGGCCAGCACTCACACCAACGTGCTGGCGCGAGCATGGCGCGACTGCCTGGTCCGGGTGTTGCTCCTTCTAACGTAGTTAGGAGTTCGAGCACATCCCGCTCCACGCGACGTTCGCCACCGCTGCCCGCCACTCCAGCAGAAGCTCTGGCGCGAGCTCAACTGCTCCTAGACTACCCTCCAACGGCGGACAAGCTCGACGACTGGAGGGCCACGATACAGAGCCTCATCGGTTTCGCTAACGGCGACACCCCGCGGTAGCACAGTGTGTCGCAGCCGCGGCAGGTCGGCCAGGCGAGAACCGATGGCGCCAAGACCGGTGGGGGCGCGACCACCGTGCACTCCCCGCCCCAAAGGCCAAGATCGCCGACCCGCCGGAGCCATCACGACAACGACTCCACCGCATCGTCGAATCCGCGGACTCGTCACGATCAACGCCAAGTTCTTCACAAACGAGAGCAAGAGGACGCTCGTACCCGCATCGAGCGTCGGAGAGAAGCGCGACGCCAATCAGACCAGCGCGCTGGGCCCTCTGTCAGCATGCATGCGCCGGGGGGACCAGGCGACCTGCCGTACGCGGTAGGATGCCCTGCGTTCACCCGTGAGCTGCGGCAAGTCCAGTGGCCCAGCACGAAGAATTTCAAGCCAGACGTACCAGAGAAGTACGACGGCAAGTCGCATCCGTCGGAGTTCCTCAGCATCTACACCATCGCGGTGCAGGCTGCTGGAGGGTGAGACGACAAGATCCTTGCCAACTACTTCCCGCTGGTACTCAAGTCCAACGTCAGATCCTGGCTCATGCACTTGCCGGACAACTCCATAACCTCCTGGACAGACTTGTGCCATCAGTTTGTTGGCGCCTTTACGGGCGGCCACAAACCCCATGGCCAAGCGAGTGACCTTCATCTGCTCGTCCAGAAGGAAGGGGAACCCTTGCGCAAGTTCATCCAGAGATTCAGCCGTGTACACTACAACATCCCAGGCGTCCACCCCGCCGCGGTCATCAGCGCGTTCCATCAGAACATGCGTAACCGCAGGATGCGGGAGGAGATGGCGATGTGCAAGATCAAAGATTTCAGCGAGCTATATGCCCTGGCCGACAAGTGTGCCCGTGCTGAGGAAGGGAGGAAACTCCCTGGAGAGAACACTGGAGCAGGAGAATCTGACAGTGAGGATACCGCCGCGGCAAGGAAGAGCCGGCGGCGGAGCAACAGGAAGAAGAAGAGCCAAGAAGTACTGGTTGTTGAGCAGTCCGGCGATGAAGGCGCCGCAATGAAGGCCCGGGCTGGTACCTCCGGCAAGGAGGTTGCCGGATGCGCCAACTGCCAGGCAGTGGCGGTCGCCGACAAGCGGGACGGCACCAACAAACAGTACTGCAAGATCCACCGCACCAAGGGCCATGTCCTCCAGAGCTGCAAGCAGGTCGAGCGGCTCGTCGAGCTGCAAAAGGCCGAGTACGAGCAGCGCGACAAGGAGAGAGCCCGGGGAGGTGGCGGAGGATCAGGCATGAAGCGCCCCGGCCAGGGAGGACGCTGCGACAAGGACAAGCAGTGGCAAGCGGACAGACCTCCCCGCGGCCGCGACAAGAACGAAGAAGACGGCGAAGACGAAGACATGGATGACGTCGAGACCAGTGAGCAGGAGTTTCAGAAAGCCACAGAGGTCTTGTGCATAGACGGCGGTGCTTCCCTGCATACTTCTCACCGCCAGCTCAAGCAGTGGGCGCGGGAAGTCAATGCAGCGGAACCACCCGTCGAGTCTCGCAAGCCTCTGAAATGGTCCAGCACGCCTATCATCTTCGATATTGAGGACCACCCTGACCGCACAACTGCGATCGGGTGCTTGCCGATGTTGGTCTCACCAACAGTCCGCAACCTCAAAGTCACTAAGATGCTAGTCGACGGCGGGGCCGGCTTGAACCTGATCTCCTCCGCTGTGCTCCGGAAACTCCAAGTCCCCGACAGCGAGCTCGAAGAGACCGGCACGTTCCAAGGAATCAACCCGGGAAGGAGCAAGCCGAAGGGGAAGATAACGTTGCCAGTGACATTTGGCAGCGAGCTGAACTTCAGGACAGAGAGGATCACTTTTGACGTTGCCGATTTTCCATTACCCTACAATGGAATTCTCGGCCGTCCGGCGCTCGCCAAGTTCATGGCGGCCTCTCACTACGCGTACAACATGCTCAAGATGCCAGGCCCGATAAGCGTCATCTCTGTCCCCGGCGACAGGAAGGATGCCCTTATCTGTGCCGACAAGATCTACCGGGAAGTAGCAGCCGCAACGGATCACAAGCCACTTGCCGCTGAAGCTCCCGGAGTGAAGAAGAAGACCAAGCCCGACGAGTGCTCTGGTGCCCACTCCAGCAAGCGCACCTCTTCGGAGTGCTGCACTACCATCGAGGACGCGCCATCGAGCTCCACCGGCAAGTGTAAGAAGTCGATGGCAGCCCCGCCAACGACCAAGAAGGTGTCCGCCAAGGAGGACGGCACTGGTGGTACCTTCACCATCAGTGCCACTCTTGACCCCAAATAGGAAAGCGCGCTCGTTTCTTTCCTGCGGGCGAATGTCGATGTGTTTGCCTGGCAACCATCTGACATCCCCGGTGTTCCCAGGAAAGTGATTGAGCACCACCTTGCCGTCTGTCCTCATGCGCGGCCCGTCAAGCAGAAAGTCAGGAAACAAGCAGTGGAGCGCCAAGAGTTCATTGCAGAAGAGATCAAGAAGTTGGAAGCAGCAGGCCTTGTCAGAGGTGTGCTCCATCCGACGTGGTTGGCCAATCCTGTTGTTGTGCGCAAAGCAAATGGGAAATGGAGGCTTTGCATCGACTTCACTGATGTTAACAAAGCTTGTCCCAAGATCCCTTTCCCTTGCCGCGCATTGACCAGATTGTTGACTCCACGGCCGGATGTGACCTGCTTTCATTTCTTGACGCCTACTCAGGATACCATCAGATCTTCATGGCTGAAGAAGATGAGGAAAAGACCGCGTTCATCACTCCATGTGGCACGTACTGTTTCGTACGGATGCCTTTCGGACTGAAGAATGCTGGTTCAACATTTGCAAGGGTTGTCCACACCGCTTTTGAGCCACAAATCCACAGAAATGTGGAGGCCTACATGGATGACATAGTGGTCAAGAGCAGAGACAGGGCAACCCTGATTCAAGACTTAGAAGAGACCTTTGCGAACCTGCGCAGGATCAGCCTCAAGCTCAACCCCGAGAAGTGCGTGTTCGGAGTCCCTTCCGGCAAGCTTCTCGGGTTCTTCATGTCTCAGTGGGGAATCGAAGCCAATCCCGACAAGATCAAGGCCATCGAGCAGATTGAAGCACCAACACGTGCCAAGGACGTACGAAGGCTTGCCAGCTGCGTCGCGGCTCTCAGCAGGTTTATTTCCAAGTCTGCAGAACGCGCCCTGCCGTTTTTCAAAGTTTTGAAAAAGGCGGGTCCAGTAAAATGGACTCCGGAAGCGAAGGCTGCGCTGCAAGACTTGAAGAAATACCTGTCCTCCGCTCCAATACTTGTCGCGCCTAAACCACAAGAGAAGTTGCTGCTGTACCTGGCGGCTACCAATCAAGTGGTTAGTGCTGCGTTAGTAGCGGAGAGGGAGGCAGATGATGAGCTAGCAACCGCGGCAAGTGCGTCCAGCGACAAGCAGGGGGCTTCCCCGACAAGCTTTGGCCCCGACAAGGATGGACCTGCGCAGGCACGAGAGGAGGTGCAAAAGAAGAAAATGGTGCAGCGCCCAGTTTACTTTGTCAGTTCCCTCTTGCAGGAGGCTAGGTCAAGGTACTCTAGTGTGCAGAAATTGCTTTTCGGCCTCCTTATGGCCTCGAGAAAGCTGCGCCATTACTTCCAAGCACACGAGATCACAGTTGTCACTCGCTTTCCGCTAAAGAGGATACTGCAGAATCCCGAAGCAACAGGCAGGATCGTTGAGTGGGCACTGGAACTGTCAAGCTTTGGCCTCAAGTTCGAAAGCACTTCAACTATCCAAAGCAGAGCATTGCGGAGTTCATAGCGGAGTGGACGCCGACGCCAGACGAAGAAATTCCAGAGACGAGCATACCTGGCAAGGAAGCGAGCAGAGAGTGGCTGATGTACTTTGATGGTGCTTTCTCGCTGCAAGGCGCTGGTGCTGGCGCGTTACTTATCGCGCCCACCGGAGAGCACCTCAAGTACGTAGTCCAGATGCACTTCCCCAAGGAGCAAGCAACCAACAATACTGCAGAGTATGAAGGTTTGCTTGCCGGTCTCAGGATCGCGGCAGAACTTGGGATCAAAAAGCTTATTGTCAAGGGTGACTCGCAGCTTGTTGTCCTCCAAGTGAACAAAGATTACCAGAGTCCGTTGATGGAAGCATACGTTGATGAAGTGAGGAAGCTAGAGGAGCACTTTGATGGCCTGCAAATGGAACACGTTCCAAGAGCTGAGAACGACATTGCTGATGGCCTGTCAAGTGCGCAGCATTTAAGTTACCTGTGGAACCAGGAACCTTTGTGCTCAAGCTGACTCAGCCATCCGTAACACCATCAGCCGGACAGAGCAAGAAGAGGAAGTTGGTCTTCGGCGACTATCTTCCGGCAGAGCTCCATGGAGCCGCCGCCAAGAAGGTCCCTAAGATCGACGCCAAGAGCGCTGAGGAGCCGTCTGCTCCGGAAAACCCCAGGGTTTGTTCCGTAGAAGCAGGCGCTCCCGACAAGTTTTGCTCCGGCAAGCTTGCCGGGGAACGTCAAGCTCCGGCTGAGCCCCAGATCCTCGTCGTAGAAGCGGACGTTCCCGCAGCAGCAGAAGTGCCTTCAGTCCTTGTTGTCAAGCCGCAGGCTCCAGCATGGGCGCAACAGACTGTCCATTTCCTCCAGCACGGAGAACTTCCTGAAGAACAAGAAGAAGCGGAAAGAGTAGCCCTGCGCTCGAGTATGTACCAGTTCGTCGACAACACACTGTACAGAAGAGGGCGCAACGGTGTGAAATTGAAGTGTATTTCCCGGGAAGACGGACAGGAGCTGTTGGCAGAGATACGTGGAGGCATATGTGGTCACCACATTGGCGCAAGAGCACTTGCCGGCGAAGCGTTCCGGCAAGGTTTCTTCTGGCCGACAGCCCTCCAGGATGCAACTGCACAAGTAACCAAGTGTGAAGCGTGCCAGTTCCATTCCAAGCAGATACACCAGCCAGCTCAAGCTCTCCAGACGATCCCTTTATCCTGGCCATTTTCGGTCTGGGGGCTTGACATCCTCGGCCCCTTCCCCCGAGCTGTCGGGGGCTTTGAGTACTTGTACGTCGCAATCGACAAGTTCACAAAGTGGCCGGAAGTGGAACCAGTGAGGAAGGTGACAGCACAGTCAGCAGTCAAGTTCTTCAGGTCGATTGTTTGCCGCTTCAGGATCCCCAACGGGATCATCACCGACAACGGTACACAATTCACGATCCGCGCCTTCATGCAATACGTCCAAGATCTCGGCGCCAAGGTCTGCTTCACTTCTGTTGCTCATCCCAGGAGCAACGGTCAAGCCGAAAGGGCCAATGCTGAAGTGCTGCACGGGCTCAAGACCAGAACTTTCGACAGGCCGCACAAGTGCGGAAGAAACTGGATCGAGGAGCTGCCGGTGGCTCTTTGGTCGATCGGAACGACGCCAAATCGAGCCACTGTCCAGACACCATTTGCTCTAGTCTATGGAGCAGAAGCTGTTACCCCCACGGAACTCGTATACGGGTCACCTCGAGTGCTCGCTTATGATGAGCTTGAGCAAGAGCGGCTACGTGAAGATGACGCGCTGCTCCTTGAGGAAGATCGTCTTCAGGCTGCTGTGCGAGCCTCTTGCTACCAGCAAGCTTTGCGTCGCTACCATAGCCGCAAAGTTAAAGCCAGAAGCTTCGAGGAAGGCGACCTTGTTCTTCGGCGCGCTCCGTCCGCCAAGAATCATAACAAGTTGACGCCGAAGTGGGAAGGCCCTTACCGGGTGAGACGAGTCATGAGGCCCGGCGATGTCCGCCTCGAGACCGAAGATGGCACTCCGGTGAGCAACTCCTGGAATATTGAGCATCTTCGTAAGTTTTACCCATAAGGCGCGGTTGTCGGGCCCCGCCCGGCAACCAACCTTTTGTACAAGTCTTGCCGCTGTTGCATGTAATCCTTTGTACAAAGCCAGGCGCAGACCCTGAGCAGCAGTAAATGAAGCGCTGGCGCCCTAAGTTTTAGCATGCATGCTGAGTCGAGTCTCGTCCTTGGTTAGGGTTGATAGTGCCTAATAGCTGCTAACCCCTAGCTTAGAGGTCGAGTCTGCGTCCTTTTTCCTGTTCCTTCGTTTCCTTTGGTTCGCAGGGTTTTGCATATCCTGGCCAGACCGCTCAAGGACGAAGAAGAGAAGAAGGGCGGCCCAGCATCTGGTCCCCGGCAAACCAGTGTTGCCGGGGGCTGCAAGTACGAAGATTCGCCCGCGGCAAGCCAAAGTTGCCGGGGGCTGCAATCCCAGATAAGTTTTTGCATCCCTTGTCATGCATTCTCTTATGAACTGTGGAATACGAAAACCTTGTTTCCTCCTAAAAGCTACCGTGCTCCCTTAACGACAGGCCCCAAAGCGCGTTCCTCGGGCCCGTTTTGGTAGTAGTCGCGGCGGCAAAGGGGCAGAACGAGGAGCCCGAACCCACCTCATCCCTTCCTCCGCCAAAGGCGTGAGAGAGGTCGAGTGGCGCGGGAAGACGGCAGGGCCTGTTGCCGGGCAAAGAAGTGTCTATCTTAACGATATAAAGGATTCGCTCCTTGGCGTGGGTTTTACCCACGGGACAAATGGCTCGGCAAACATCCCCTTTTCATTAAAAACATTCCGCTCAGGTACAGTTCAGAGAGAATGAAAAACATGAAAGATGGGATTACAAGTTTCAAACACAGCTAAGGCCCGAGGGCTTACAGATTGAAAAAAGATAAGGTGCCCGTAATCCCTTTCTTGTCTCTCTCCTCAGGAGGTAGGGCAAGGAGGCAAAAAGGGCAAAAGGGGCGCCTAGGCGAGCTACGGGTGGCAGAAGAAACCAACAGAACGCCCGGAGGGCCGTCCGGAGGCGCCGGAGGCTGGAGGGTGACGGCGGCGCCGGAAGTGGAGCTCGAAGATGAGGCAGCGGGACGTCAACACACTGTCGAGGGCATCTAGCCCTCGTACTCCGAGTTGACGGCCTTGCCGCCAGCCCTCTTCCTCTTCCGCAGCCTCGCCACTCCAGCCGCCCAAGAAGACGACCCCGAGGAGTTCAAGGAGCCGGCGACGCGGATGATGGGGTCACCGGTGCCACGCGGAGCCGCGGCCGGCGCCTAGTCGGACCCGTCATCCCGACGACCGCTACCTCGTCGTTGCTGTCGCTCCCCTCCTCATCACTCTCGCTCGAGGAGGAGCCTTCGCTGTCGGAGGAGCTATCCACGCAGCACCGGGCCCGGGTCCCGAAGTCCCCGAAGGCCTTGACGGAGAGGAGGTCGCCCTCCATCAACTTAAAATGGAGGGTGAACCCCTCCATCAAGCTGTGGATACGGGCGAACATCTTCCACCCTCGACCAAGATACATCACGCCGGGGGCTGGGGACTCAACGTGGACCCGCGTGCCGCTGATCCCGCAGCCCCTCATGCGCAGTCTTAGCGTCTCGGGTTGCTCCATCTCCATCACGCTGGCGAAGAGAGCCGGGAGGAGGAGGCGACGGCGAGGCGCCCGGCGTAGCTTGACGAAGCGCAAGGGTCGTCCCCGATGTGGACCGCCGTGGGAAGAGGAGCCGCTGGCGAAGGTGAGGCTGGCGCGTCGCCCCGCCCGCCTCTTCCCTGAGCGCCTCGGCCTCGTTCACGCCCTCGTCCACGGCCTCGCCCCCTCCCCCTTCCCCTTACGGCTGGCTCCGCCACCACGGGTGCAAGGGGAGAAGGGGCGCATTGCCTGGCAGTGACCCTCGCCGCCACCGATGAAGGACCAGGGTTCCCTTTCTCCATGGCGAATGGAGGGAGGGGATCAGAAGCCGAAGGGAAGGAAAGATGAAGGAGTGCGGATTTCCGTCGCCCCCTCTTGCTCTTTATAAAGAAGCAGGGTGGGGGCTCGGCTGCCCCGCTCAGCCAATCAAGACGCAGGGAGGGCAGGCGACTGGGACCGGCCTACTGCCTCGACCCGCGGCGGCCCGGTTTCCTGCCTCCACCATCCGCAACTCCGGGTGCATGGGAGCCGCGTGGCTGGCATGCAGGACCGAGGCGACAGATGAGGCGACCTCCCTCCACCCCATGATCGTGGGGAGCAGACGCCTCGGAAACCGTGCCTCGGCCCCGTCTAACAGGCGAGCCACGCCTCCACGCCTCCCTCCACTTATGAAGATAGCGCGAACCGTCCCCCTTTATTGCAACGCATGCCTGCGGGGCTCAGCCCCGCGCACGCCGCCCACGTCACGCATGCCTCTCCCCACGATGCCGCATTCGACGCATGCCATTCGAGGAGGGCGTGGTGGACGCAAAAGCAGATGCAGCGTGACCCAGGCCACGCGTGCCTGTGCACTGTTTAGGGCCTGGCCCAACAGCGCTCGGCACCATGTATGGCCCAGGCCCGGGGGCTCCTGTCGGTGTACTAAAATAGGGGTACCTTAGTACCCCGAACTAGTGCACGGGCAGTCGTAGCACCCCGCGGCAAGGCTTGCCAGATGATCGCCAAGACTCTCCATGGTCCCTTCTTGGGCCATCCAAGAAGGAAGTATTTAAGCCAAGGCCCCGGCAGGAGGAGCCTGCCGGGAAGGCCACCCGAAGAGAGCAAGGCCCCGGTTGAGGAGCTTGCCGGGACGACCGCTCGAAGCACAAGGCCCCGGCAAGAGGAGCTTGCTGGGAAGGCCGATCGAGGCACGACAAGATACTTGCTATGACGCGCCCCGCTTCCTGGTAAGGACCGGTGAGCGATAAGCTCCCGGGCGCGACAAGGCACCAACCGCGGCAAGGCGCTTGCCGCGGCAAGTCACCACCCCGTGCCTGCGCTCCAGCTCATCCACCCACGCGTCGCTCTGGGGCCATTCCAGGCGTACGTGGCGAGAGGCTGCGCAGCCAGGAGCATGCGGTGGCAAAGCAACGCTGACAGAGTAGCCATCGTGGCAAACGGTGTGTCGGTGTACTAAAGTAGGGGTACCTTAGTACCCCGAACTTGTGCACGGGCAGTAGTAGCCTCCCGCGGCAAGGCCTGCCAGGGGAGCGACAAGAGTCTCCACGGCCCTTTCTGGGCCGGACGAAGGCCAAGTGATCGAGCCTAGAAGACCAAGCCCCGGCAAGAGGAGCTTGCCGGGTCGAGAAGGCAAGGTCCGGCAAGAGGAGCTTGCCGGGCCAAGGCGACAAGGCCCCGGCAAGAGGAGCTTGCCGGGACGACTGAGCCGAAGCACCAAGACCCCGGCGGGAGGAGCTCGCCGGGATGGCCAAGCCAAGGCACCCCAAGAGAAGCCCGTCGCGGCGCGCCTCGCGCCCCGGCAAGGCCTGGCGAGCGGCAAGCTCCCAGGTGCGGCAAGGCAACTACCGCGGCAAGCCACTTGCCACGGCAAACCACCATATCAGGCCCGCGCTCCAGCTCACCTGCCCACGCGTCGCTCTGGGGCTTCCCCGAAAGGCACGTGGCGGGACGCCGCGCAACCTGAGACGCGCGGTGGCATGCGACATTGGCAGAGTCGCCCCCGTGGCGAGCGGAGGCGCTCCTAACGGTCCGCCTCGGCACTGTTCAGGCAATCCAGATGGGCATTTAATGCCCTTGTCCCCCGCCGTCAAAGTTAGGTGCGATAGCACTGTGCGGCCACTATTCACGCAATTCCTTGCCATTTTTACCCTCACCTGCGTCGCTCCCTGTGGGAAACCCCTTGGCATATAAAAGGAGGCCCGTGCGCACGTAGAGGAGGGATCGGACCCAAGAGGCCCTCGCCTACTCCCAGCTCCACTTACTGTAGCTTCTTGCGCTCCAGAGCAATAACCCTAATCAACCAGACATGCAGCAGTAGGGTTTTACGCATCCATGCGGCCCGAAGCTGGGTAAAATCGTTGTGTGTGTGTGTGTGTCACCTCGATCTGCTCTTTGTGCATCCTCCGCCCCCGCCGAACCGACAAGGGGCTCCGTCCCCATAGGTGCTCGTGGAGGCCAGATTTCCCCCGACATCTTTGGCGCGCCAGGTAGGGGGCGCGTCGAGGTTGTGTGAATCAGATCCGGCGTCCGCGCAAGCCAGACTTTCATCGTCTGCGCCAGCATGGCGCCGAAGAAGAAAGCTCCGGAGGTGACCGGCCCGTCAGCGTCGAACCCACCGCCCATGGAGCAGACGGGTGGTGGGGAGGACGCCGGCGGAGGAACGAGCACCGTCGAACCAGTTCTTGGTCCCGCGGCGTCCGAGCTCGCCCCGCGCCCCTCGCAGGAGGCGCGAAACCAGCAGCGCCATGGTACCCATGGTACCATACGCTCGCTGGACCCGAGCCACGCTGGTGGATCCCAGGGCGCTCAGGACCGGCATGCGGTCCAGCGTGCCGGGACGAGCGTCGCGCGGCTGCCTGGACCGGGTGCTGCTCCTTCTAACGTGGTTAGGAGTTCGAGCACATCCCGCTCCTCGCGCCGCTCGCCGCCTCTGCCCGCCACCCCAGCGGAAGCTCTCGCGCGAGCTCAGCTGCTCCTAGACTACCCTCCAACGACGGACAAGCTCGACGGCTGGAGGGCAACTATCCAAAGCCTCATCGGTTTCGCCAACGGTGACACTCCGCGGCAGCACAGCGCGTCGCAGCCGCGGCCAGTCACCCAGGCGAGAACCGATGGCGCCAAGCATGGCGGGGGTGCGACCACCGTGCACTCCCCGCCCCAGAAGCCACGGTCGCCGACTCGCCGGGCTCACCTCGACGACGATTCTACCGCGTCGTCGAACCCGCGGACTCGCCGCGACCAATGCCAAGTCCTTCACGAACGAAGGGAAGAAGACGCTCGGACCCGCATCGAGCACAGAAGAGAGGCGCGGCGTCAATCAGACCAGCGTGTTGGGCCCACTGGAGACATGCACGCGTCGGGGGAACCAGGCGAACTGCCGTATTCGGTGGGTTGCCCTGCGTTCACCCGCGAGCTGCGGCAAGTCCAGTGGCCCAGCACAAAGAACTTCAAGCCCGACGTGCCCGAGAAGTACGACGGCAAGTCGCATCCGTCTAAGTTCCTCAGCATCTACACCATTGCGGTGCAGGCTGCCGGGGGACGGGACGATAAGATCCTTGCCAACTACTTCCCGCTGGTACTCAAGCCCAACGTCAGATCCTGGCTCATGCACTTGCCGGACGGCTCCATCTCCTCCTGGCCAGATCTATGCCATCAGTTCGTGGGCGCCTTCACGGGCGGCCACAAACCCCATGGCCAGGCGAGCGACCTCCATCTACTTGTTCAGAAGGAGGGGGAGCCTTTACGCAAGTTCATCCAGAGGTTCAGCCGTGTGCACTTCAACATCCCAGACGTCCACCCCGCCGCGGTGATCAGCGCGTTCCACCAGAACGTGCGTAACCGCAGGATGCGGGAGGAGATGGCGATGTGCAAAATCAAGGAGGTCAGCGAGCTTTACGCCCTGGCCGACAAGTGTGCACGCGCTGAGGAGGGGAGGCGGCTCCCCGGAGAAAGTGTTGGAGAAGGAGACTCCGACAGTGAAGGTACCGCCCCGGCAAGGAGAGGCCGGCGGCGGAACGGCAAGAAGAAGAAAAACCTAGAGGTACTGGTTGTCGAGAAGTCCAGCAGCGAGGGCTCCGCCAAGAAAGCCCAGGCGGGAGGCCCCGGCAAGGAGATTGCCGGGTGCGCCAACTGCCGGGCGTTGGCGGCTGCCGATAAGCGGGATGGTACCGACAAGAAGTACTGCAAGATCCACCGCACCAGGGGCCACGAGCTCCAGAGTTGCAAGCAAGTCGAGCAACTCGTCGACCTGCAAAGGGCCGAGTACGCACGACGCGACAAGGAGAGGGCCCAAGCAGGTGGCGGGGGATCTGGCATGAAGCGTCCCGGCCCGGGGGAGCGCCGCGGCAAGGACAAGCAGCGGCAAGCAGACAGACCTCCCCGGGGCCGCGACAAGAGCGAAGACGAAGACGATGACGAAGACATGGAAGACCCCGAGACCAGCGAGCAGGAGTTTCAGAAAGCCACTGAGGTCTTGTGTGTGGACGGCGGTGCCTCCCTGCACGCTTCCCACCACCAGCTGAAATGGTGGGTGCGGGAGGTCAATGCAGTGGAGCCGCCCGTCGAGTCACGCAGACCCCTGAGGTGGTCCAGCACGCCTATCATCTTCGACATTGAGGACCACCCTGATCGCACAACCGCGGTCGGGTGCTTGCCGATGTTGGTTTCCCCAACGATCCGCAACCTCAAGGTCACTAAGATGCTAGTTGACGGCAGGGCCGACTTGAATCTGATCTCCTCTGCTGTTCTCCGGAGACTCCAAGTTCCCGACAGCGAGCTCGAAGAAACCGGAACATTCCAAGGAATCAACCCGGGAAGGAGCAAGCCGAAGGGAAAGATCACGCTGCCGGTAACATTTGGCAGCGAGCTGAATTTCAGAACTGAGAAGGTCACCTTTGACGTCGCCGACCTTCCGTTGCCTTACAACGGGATCCTCGGCCGACCAGCACTCGCCAAGTTCATGGCGGCCTCTCACTATGCGTATAACATGCTCAAGATGCCCGGCCTGATAAGCGTCATTTCTGTCCCCGGCGACAAGAAGGATGCCCTTATCTGCGCCGACCAATTATACCGGGACGCAACAGCGGCAACGGCCCGCGGTCCGCTCGCCGCTGGAGCTTCCGGGGGAAAGAAGAAGTCCGGCAAGTGCTCTGGCGCCCACTCCGGCAAGCGCGCCTCTTCAGAGTGCTGCGCTGCCGTCGAGGCCGTGCCATCGAGCCCCGCCGGCAAGAAGACCAAGACCGGCGAATGCTCTGGCGCCCACTCCGGCAAGCGCGCCTCTTCGGAGTGCTGCCCTGCCGTCGAGGACGTGCCATCGAGCCCCGCCGGCAAGAAGACCAAGCTCGACGAATGCTCTGGCGCCCACTCCGGCAAGCGCGCCTCTTCGGAGTGCTGCGCTGCCGTCGAGGACGTGCCATCGAGCCCCGCCGGCAAGAAGGCCAAGCCCGGCGACTGCTCTGGTACCCACTCCGACAATCGCACCTCTTCGGAGTGCTACGCAGTCGTCGAGGATGTGCCATCGAGCCCCGCCGGCAAACGCGAGAAGACGACGGCCGCTCCACCCGTGACCAAGAAGGTGCCCGCCAAGGAGGACGGCACTGGTGGTACCTTCACCATCAGTGCCACTCTCGGCCCCAAATAGGAAGGCGCGCTCGTTGCTTTCCTGCGGGCGAATGTCGATGCGTTTGCCTGTCAACCATCTGACATCCCCGGCGTTCCCAGGGAAGTGATTGAGCACCACCTTGCCGTCTGTCCTCAGGCGCGGCCCGTCAAGCAAAAGGTCAGGAAACAAGCGGTGGAGCGCCAAGAGTTTATCGCGGAGGAAATCAAGAAGTTGGAAGCGGCAGGCCTCGTCAGAGGCGTGCTCCATCCGACGTGGTTGGCCAATCCTGTCGTCGTGGGCAAGGCAAACGGGAAGTGGAGGCTTTGCATCGATTTCACCAATGTCAACAGAGCTTGCCCTAAAGATCCATTTCCCTTGCCGCGCATCGACCAGATTGTTGACTCCACGGCCGGATGCGACCTGCTTTCATTCCTTGACGCCTACTCCGGGTACCACCAGGTCTTCATGGCCGAAGAAGACTAAGAGAAGACTGCGTTCATCACTCCATGCGGCACGTACTGTTTTGTGCGGATGCCTTTTGGACTGAAGAACGCGGGCTCGACATTTGCGAGAGTTGTCCACACTGCTTTTGAGCCACAGATCCACAGAAATGTGGAGGCCTACATGGACGACATTGTGGTCAAGAGCAGAGACAGGGCAACCTTGGTACAAGACTTGGAAGAGACCTTTGCAAACTTGCGCAGGATCAGCCTCAAGCTCAACCCCGAGAAGTGCGTGTTCGGAGTTCCCTCCAGCAAGTTTCTCGGGTTCTTCGTGTCTCAGCGTGGGATCGAAGCCAACCCCGACAAGATCAAGGCCATCGAGCAGATTGAAGCACCAACGCGTGTCAAGGACGTGCGAAGACTTGCCGGCTGCGTGGCGGCTCTCAGCAGATTTATTTCCAGGTCCGCGGAACGCGCCCTGCCGTTTTTCCAAATCTTGAAAAAGGCAGGACCAGTGAAATGGACTCCGGAAGCGGAGGCTGCGCTGCAAGACTTGAAGAAATACCTGTCCTCCGCCCCTATACTTGTCGCGCCTAGACCACAAGAGAAGTTGCTGCTCTACCTAGCGGCAACCAATCAAGTGGCTAGTGCTGCGTTAGTTGCGGAGAGGGAAGCTGATGACGAGCCAGCAGCCACGGCAAGCGCGTCCGACGGCAAGCAGGGGGGCTTCCCCGACAAGCTCTGGCCCCGGCAAGGGCGGATCCGCGCAAGCGCAAGGGGAAGTGCAGAGGAAGAGGATGGTGCAGCGCCCAGTTTACTTCGTCAGTTCCCTCTTGCAGGGGGCTAGGTCGAGGTACTCTGGTGTGCAGAAATTGCTCTTCGGCCTCCTCATGGCATCGAGGAAGCTGCGCCACTACTTCCAAGCACACGAGATCACAGTGGTCACTCGCTTTCCGCTTAAGAGGATACCTCAGAATCCCGAAGCGACAGGCAGGATTGTCGAGTGGGCACTAGAACTGTCAAGCTTTGGCCTCAAGTTCGAGAGCACATCGACCATCCAGAGCCGAGCAATGGCAGAATTCATAGCAGAGTGGACGCCGACACCAGACGAAGAAATTCCAGAGACGAGCATCCCCGGCAAGGAAGCAACCAAAGAGTGGTTGATGTACTTTGATGGTGCCTTTTCGCTGGAAGGCGCCGGTGCCGGCGTGCTGCTCATCGCGCCCACCGGAGAGCACCTCAAGTACGTCGTCCAGACGCACTTTCCCAAGGAGCAAGCAACCAACAATACGGTAGAGTATGAAGGTTTGCTCGCCGGTCTCAGGATCGCGGCGGAACTTGGGATCAAGAAGCTCATTGTCAGGGGTGACTCGCAGCTCGTCGTCCGCCAAGTGAACAAGGATTACCAGTGCCCGTTGATGGAAGCTTACGTTGATGGAGTGAGGAAGCTAGAAGAGCGCTTTGACGGCCTGCAAATGGAATACGTTCCAAGAGCAGAAAACGACATCGCCGACGGCCTGTCAAAATGCGCCGCACTAAAGCTACCTGTGGAACCAGGGACCTTTGTGCTCAAGCTGACTCAGCCATCCGTGACGCCATCGACTGGGCCAAGCAAGAAGAGAAGACCGGTCTCTGACGACTCTCTCCCGGCAGAGCTTCCCGAAGCCGCCGCCAAGAGAGTCCCCGAGATCGACGCCAAGAGTGCTGAGGAGCTGCCTGCTCCGGCGCTCCCGGCAAGCCACGCCCCGGCAAGCTTGCCGAGGAACGTCAAGCTCCGGCTGAGCCCCGAGTCCTCGCCATAGAAGCTGATGTTCCCGCAGCCGCCGACATGCCTTTGGTCCTCGTCGTCGAGCCCCAGGCTCCGACGTGGGCACAGCAGATCGTCCGTTTCCTCCAGACGGGAGAGCTTCCCGAAGAACAAGAAGAAGCTGAAAGAGTAGCCCGGCAGTCCAGTATGTACCAGTTCGTCGAAGCGCACTGTACAGAAGAGGACGCAATGGGGTGAAATTGAAGTGCATCCACCGGGAAGACGGACAGAGGCTGTTGGCGGAGATACACGGAGGCATATGTGGGCACCACATTGGCGCCAGAGCACTTGCCGGAAAGGCGTTCCGGCAGGGCTTCTTCTGGCCCACGGCCCTCCAGGATGCAACTGCACAAGTAACCAAGTGTGAAGCATGCCAGTTCCATTCCAAGAAGATACACCAGCCAGCTCAAGCTCTCCAGACGATCCCTTTATCCTGGCCCTTCTCGGTCTGGGGGCTCGATATCCTCGGCCCCTTCCCCCGATCAGTCGGGGGCTTTGAGTACTTGTTCGTTGCCATCGACAAGTTCACAAAGTGGCCAGAAGTGGAACCAGTGAGGAAGGTGACCGCCCAGTCCGTGATCAAATTCTTCAGGTCGATTGTTTGCCGCTTCGGGATCCCCAACAGGATCATCACCGACAACGGTACGCGGTTCACAAGCCACGCCTTCATGCAGTACACCCAAGATCTTGGCACCAAGGTCTGCTTCGCTTCTGTTGCTCATCCCCGGAGCAACGGTCAAGCGGAAAGGGCCAACGCCGAGGTACTGCGCGGGCTCAAGACCAGAAGTTTTGACAAGATGCTCAAGCGCGGACGGAACTGGATCGAGGAGCTGCCGGCGGTTCTTTGGTCGGTCAGAACGACGCCAAATCGAGCCACCGGCCAGACACCATTTGCTCTAGTCTATGGAGCAGAAGCAGTTACCCCCACGGAACTCGTATACGGGTCACCTCGAGTGCTCGCTTATGATGAGCTTGAGCAAGAGCGGTCGCGTGGAGATGACGCACTGCTCCTCAAGGAAGATCGTCTCCAGGCCGCTGTGCGATCCGCTCGCTACCAGCAAGCTCTGCGTCGCTATCATAGCCGCAAAGTTAAGGCCAGGAGCCTCGAGGAAGGCGACCTTGTTCTTCGGCGCGTTCAGTCGGCCAAGATACACAACAAGTTGACGCCGAAGTGGGAAGGCCCTTACCGGGTGAAACGAGTCACGAGGCCTGGCGCCGTCCGCCTCGAGACCGAAGATGGTACTCCGGTGAGCAATTCCTGGAACATTGAGCATCTTCGCAAGTTTTACCCGTAAGGCGCGGTTGTCGGACCCCGTCCGGCAACCAACTCTTTGTACAAAAGTCTTGCCGCAGACGCATGTAATCGTTTGTACAAAGCCAGGCGCAGACCCTGGCCGCAATTACGCGCTGGGGCCCCCCAAGTTTTAGCATGCATGCTGAGTCGAGTCTCGTCCTTGGTTAGGGTCGATAGTGCCTAAAAGTCGCTAACCCCTAACTTGGAGGTCGAGTCCGCGTCTTTTTCCCGTCCTTTCCCTTTGGCTCGCGGGAACAGCCTACCCTTGCCGAGCCGCTCAAGGACGAAGAAGGGGAGAAGGACGAGCCAGCACCCGCCTCCCGACAAGCCAGAGTTGCCGGGGGCTGCAACCTCAGATAAGTCTTTACATCCCTTATCATGCATTCTCTCGTGAGCTGCGGAATGTGAAAACCCTGCCTCCTCCTAAAAAGCTGCCATGCTCTCTTAAAGCGGCAAACCCCAGAGCGCGTTCCCGGGGCCCGCTTCGGATAGTAGCCGCGGCGGCAAGGGGAGGAAGCGAGGGGCCAGAACCCGCCTTCTCCCTGCCTCCGCCTAGAGCGGGAGGAGGGCCAAGAAGCGCGGGGGACGGCAGGGTCCGTTGCCGGGCGGGGAAGTGTCTATCTTAACGGTGCAAAGGGTCCGCCCCTTGCCGCGGGATGTACCCGCGAGACAAACGATCCGGCAAACAACCCCTTTTCATTAAAAACATTCCACTCAGGTACAGTTCAGAGAGAATGAAAAACATGAAAGATGGGATTACAAGATTTTAATGCAACTAAGGCCCGAGGGCTTACAAGATAAAAAGAGATAAGGTGCCCGTAATCCCTTTCTTGTCTCTCTCCTCAGGAGGTACGGCAAGGAGGCGAGAAGGGCAAAAGGGGCGCCCAGACGAGCTACAGGTGGCAGAAGACGCCAAGAGAGCGTCCGAGGCCCCACCCCGGAGCTCCGGAGGCCGGAAGAAGACGGCGACGCCGGAAGCGAAGCTCGAGAAGGAGGCGGCGGGACGTCGACACGCTGTCGAGGGCATCTGGCCCTCGTACTCTGAGTTGACGGCCTTGCCGCCAGCCTCTTCCGCAGCCTCGCCACTCCGGCCGCCCGGGAAGACGAAGCCCCGGCAAGAGGAGCTCGTCGGGCCGGAGAGAAGACCCCGGTGGTCGTCGCCGCGAGCAGGGATGGTGACGGCGTCTGGGGCGAGGTTGGAAGACGAGGCAGCGGCCTTGCCGCCCGTCCTCCTCCTCTTCCGCATCCTCCCTACGCCAGCCGCCCAAGGAGACGACCCCGGAGAGTTCACGGCGCCAGCGACGCGGACGACAGGGGCCGCCGGTGCCACGCGGAGCTGCGACTAGCGCCTAGTCGTACCCGTCAACCCGGTGACCGCCCGCCCTCGTCGTCACTGTCGCTCCCCTCCTCATCACTCTCGCTCGAGGAGGAGCCTTCGCTGTCGGAGGAGCTATCCACGCAGCACCGGGCCCGGGTGCCGAGGTCCCCGAAGACCTTGACGGAGAGCAGATCGCCCTCCATCAGCTTGAAATGGAGGGTGAACCCCGCCATCAAGCTATGGATCCGGGCGAATGACTTCCACCCTCGGCCCAGGCACATCACGCCGGGGGCTCGGGATTCGACGTGGACTCGCGTACCACTGATCCCGCAGCCCCTCATGCGCAGCCTCAGCGTCTCGTGTTGTTCCACCTCCAGGACGTCCGCAAAGGGGGCCGGGAGGCGGAGGCGACGGCGAGGCTCCCGGCGCAGCCTGATGATGAACTCGCAGGGGTCGTCCCCGAGATGAACCGCCGGGGGAAACGGAGCCGCCGGCGGAGGCGAGGCCGGTGCGCCGCCCTGCCCGCCTCGAGCGCCTCGGCCCCGTCCACGGCCTCATCCACGACCTCGCCCCCTCCCCCTTCCCCTTACGGTTGGCTCCGCCGCCGCGGGTGCAAGGGGAGGAGGGGCACGCTGCCTGGCGGCAACCCTTGCCGCCACCGAAGAAGGACCAGGGTTCCCTTCCTCCATGACAGCTGGGGAAAGGGGACCAGGGATCTAAGAGGAGGAAGAAGGAAGGAATGCGGACCCTCATCATCCCCTTCCGCTCCTTATAAAGGGGCGAAGTGGGGGCTCGGCCGCCCCGCCCAACCAATCAAAGCAGAGGAAGGGCAGGCGACGGGGCCGACCCTCTACCTCGACCCGCGTCGGCCCGGCTTCCTGCCTCCACCACCGCGACCCCAAGTGCATGGAGGACGCGTGGCGGGCGGGAAGGGCCAAGGCAACTGGTGAGGCGACCTCTCTCCCCCCTCACTCGAAAGTGGGGGCGGACGTTTCATTTCTCCAAATAAAAGAGATCGTGCACGACGTGACGTATGCCTGCGGGCCTCAACCCCGCACACGCCACCCACGTCACGCACGCCTCGCACGCCTCGCCCCCCCCCCCCACGATGCCGCGATAAGCGCGCGCCACTTAGGGAGGGCGCAACGAGCGCGGGGTTAAGGAGCAGCGCAACCCAAGCCACGCGTGCCCGTGCACTGTTAGGGCCTGGCCCAACAACGCTCGGCACCGTGTATGGCCCAGACCCGGGGGCTCCTGTCGGTGTACTAAAGTAGGGGTACCTTAGTACCCCGAACTTGTGCACGGGCAGTAGTAGCCTCCCGCGGCAAGGCCTGCCAGGGGAGCGACAAGAGTCTCCACGGCCCTTTCCGGGCCAGACGAAGGCCAAGTGATCGAGCCTAGAAGACCAAGCCCCGGCAAGAGGAGCTTGCCGGGTCGAGAAGGCAAGGTCCGGCAAGAGGAGCTTGCCGGGCCAAGGCGACAAGGCCCTGGCAAGAGGAGCTTGCCGGGACGACTGAGCCGAAGAACCAAGACCCCGGCGGGAGGAGCTCGCCGGGACGGCCAAGCCAAGGCACCCCAAGAGAAGCCCGCCGCGGCGCGCCTCGCGCCCCGGCAAGGCCTGGCGAGCGGCAAGCTCCCAGGTGCGGCAAGGCAACTACCGCGGCAAGCCACTTGCCGCGGCAAACCACCATATCAGGCCCGCGCTCCAGCTCACCTGCCCACGCGTCGCTCTGGGGCTTCCCCGGAAGGCACGTGGCGGGACGCCGCGCAACCTGAGACGCGCGGTGGCATGCGACATTGGCAGAGTCGCCCCCGTGGCGAGCGGAGGCGCTCCTAACGGTCCGCCTCGGCACTGTTCAGGCGATCCAGACGGGCATTTAATGCCCTTGTCCCCCGCCGTCAGAGTTAGGTGCGATAGCACTGTGCGGCCACTATTCAGGCAATTCCTTGCCATTTTTACCCTCACCTGCGTCGCTCCCTGTGGGAAACCCCTTGGCCTATAAAAGGAGGCCCATGCGCACGTAGAGGAGGGATCGGACCCAAGAGGCCCTCGCCTACTCCCAGCTCCACTTACTGTAGCTTCTTGCGCTCCAGAGCAATAACCCTAATCAACCAGACATGCAGTAGTAGGGTTTTACGCATCCATGCGGCCCGAAGCTGGGTAAAATCGTTGTGTGTGTGTGTCGCCTCGATCTGCTCTTTGTGCATCCTCCGCCCCCGCCGAACCGACAAGGGGCTCCGTCCCCATAGGTGCTCGTGGAGGCCAGATTTCCCCCGACACGGTGGCGCTCCTGACGGTCCCTTTCCTACACCATCTGGATGATGCGGACGGGCATTTAATGCCCTTGTCCCCTGCCGTCAGAGTTAGGTATGATAAAACTGTGCAAACAACTATACCCAACACAACGTTTTCCAGTTTTGCCCCCGCCTACGTTGCCACCTGTGGGTAACCCCTTGCACATATAAAAGGAGGCCCCACGCGCAACAAGGGAGGGGGGAGGGAGGAGGCCATTCACGCTCGGTCTCGCCAGCGGCTCGCGTGTACTGTAGCACTACACGCTCCCGAGCAAGAACACAATACAAACCACAAAGCAGCAGTAGGGTTTTACGCATCCTTGCGGCCCGAAGCTGGGTAAATCCCTTGTGTGCATCGCCTCGATCCGCTCTTCGCGCGACCTCCGCCCCCCGTCGAACCAAGAAAGGGGCTCGGTCCCCATAGGTGTTCGTGGAGGCAGATTTCCCCCGACATAGACTGTTACTTTGAACCTTATAAAAGTCCAAATGTCCATGCTACAAAGAAAAGAATATGTGATGAACATGTTAGGCAGCATTCCACATCAAAAATTCTGATTTTATCATTTACCTACTCGAGGACAAGCAGGAACTAAGCTTGGGGACGCTGATACGTCTCCAACGTATCTATTATTTTTTATAATTCCATGTTGTTATATTATCATTCCTGGATATTTTATAATCATTTTATAGCAAATTTATATCATTTATTGGGACTATTCTATTGACATAGTGCCCAGTGTCAGTTGCTGTTTTTTTCTTGTTTTTTACATCATAGGAAATCAATACCAAACAGAGTCAAAACACAATGAAACGTTTTGTGGATTCTTTCTGGACCAGAAGACACCAGATGGGCCAAGAAAGTACCTGAGGGTGCTCCGAAGGGAGCACAACCCACCAAGGCGCGCCTGGGGGCCCGGGCGCGCCCAGGTGGGTTGTGCCCACCTCGGTGGCCTCCCGCACCACCTCTTTGCTCTATAAATACCTCAATATTCCAAAAACCCTAGGGGGTCGACGAAAATCAATTCCAGCCGCCGCAAGTTCCAGAACCACCAGATCCAATCTAGACACCATCATGGAGGGGTTCATCATCCTCATTGGTGCCTCTCCGATGATGCGTGAGTAGTTCATTGTAGACCTACGGGTCCGTAGTTAGTAGCTAGATGGCTTCCTCTCTCTCTCTCTCTCTCTCTCTCTCTCTCTCTCTCTTGATTCTCAATACAGTGATCTCTTGGAGATCTATTTGATGTAACTCTTTTTGCGAGTGTTTGTTGGGATCCGATGAACTTTTAGTTTATGATCAGATCTATGTTTTTATCCATGAAAGCTATTTGAGTATTTTGATCTCTTATATGCATAATTACTTATAGCCTTGTATTTCTTCTTCGAATCTTTGGTTTAGTTAGGCCAACTAGATCAATTTTTCTTGCCATGGGAAGAGGTGCTTTGTGATGGGTTTGATCTTACGGTGCTTGATCCCAGTGATAAAAGGGGAACCGACACGTATGTATCGTTGCTATTAAGGATAACAAGATGGAGTCTATTTCTACATAAATAGATCTTGTCTATATCATGTCATCATTCTTATTGCATTACTCCGTTTCTCCATGAACTTAATACACTAGATGCATGCTAGATAATGGTCGATGTGTGGAGTAATAGTAGTAGATGCAGGCAGGAGTGGATCTACTAATCTTGGACGTGATGCCTATATAATGATCATTGGCTGAATATCGCCATGATTATTTGAAGTTCTATCAATTGCCTAACAGTAAGTTGTTTACCCACCGTATGCCATTTTTCTCAAGAGAAGCCACTAGTGAAATCTACGGCCCCCGAATCTTTTCTTTATTATATTTGCCTTCGCGGTCTATTTTTATTTTCAGATCTAGTAATCCAAAAATACAAAAATACCTTGCTGCAATTTTTATTTATTTATTTTATCTCGCGTTCCCGCGAGATCTATTTATCCAATCTGTCACAATTTTTATCCTATCTACTTGCCAATTTCTGGCGCCATTACCCGAAAGGGATTGGCAACCCCTTTAATACGTCGAGTTGCAAGTATTTGTTATTTGTGTGCAGGTGTCGTTCACGTAGTGTTGCGTGGTTCTCCTACTGGTTTGATAACCTTGGTCTCATCACTGAGGGAAATACCTACCGTAGATGTGCTGCATCATCCCTTCCTCTTTGGGGAAATACCGACATAGTTCAAGCCGCATCACACCTCCCACGGGTTGATAAACCTTAGGTCGTCCACTTGAGGGAAATTTGCTGCTGTCCTACAAAACTCTACACTTGGAGGCCCAACAACATCTATGATGTCCCACAAGTATAGGGGATCTATCATAGTCCTTTCGATAAGTAAGAGTGTCGAACCCAACGAGGAGCAGAAGGAAATGATAAGCGGTTTTCAACAAGGTATTCTCTGCAAGTACTGAAATAAGTGGTAACAGATAGTTTTGTGACAAGATAAATTGTAACGAGCAACAAGTAATAAAAGTAAATAAAGTGCAGCAAGGTGCCCAATCCTTTTTGTAGCAAAGGACAAGCCGGAACAAACTCTTATATAAGGAAAAGCGCTCCCGAGGACACATGGGAATATCATCAAGCTAGTTTTCATCACGTTCATATGATTCGCGTTCGGTACTTTGATAATTTGATATGTGGTTGGACCGGTGCTTGGGTGCTGTTCTTACTTGAACAAGCATCCCACTTATGATTAACCTCTATTGCAAGCATCCGCAACTACAACAAAAGTATTAGGGTAAACCTAACCATAGTATGAAACATGTGGATCCAAATCAACGCCTTACGAAGCAACGCATAAACTAGGGTTTAAGCTTCTGTCACTCTAGCAACCCATCATCTACTTATTACTTCCCAATGCCTTCCTCTAGGCCCAAATAATGGTGAAGTGTTATGTAGTCGATGTTCACATAACACCACTAGAGGCTAGACAACATACATCTTATCAAAATATCGAACGAATACCAAATTCACATGACTACTAATAGCAAGACTTCTCCCTTGTCCTCAGGAACAAACGTAACTACTCACAAAGCATATTCATGTTCATAATAAGAGGGGTAATAATATGCATATAGGATCTGAACATATGATCTTCCACCAAATAAACCAACTAGCATCAACTACAAGAGTAATCAACACTACTAGCAACCTACTAGCACCAATCCCGGACTTGGAGACAAGAATTGGATACAAGAGATGAACTAGGGTTTGGATATGAGATGGTGCTGGTGAAAATGTTGATGGAGATTGCCCTCTCCTGATGAGAGGAGCGTTGGTGATGACGATGGCGATGATTTCCCCCTCCCGGAGGGAAGTGTCCCCGGCAGAACAGCTCTGCTGGAGCCCTAGATTGGTTCCGCCAAGGTTCCGCCTCGTGGTGGCGGAGTTTCGTCCCGAAAGGTTGCTTCTGGTTTTTTTCTTAACGAAAGACTTCATATAGGAGAAGATGGACGTCGGAGACCCACCAGGGGGCCCACGAGGTAGGGGCGCGCCCCCCACCCTCGTGAGCAAGGTGTGGGTCCCCTAGCCTTCATCTTTGGCGAGGATTTTTCTTTATTTCTTTTAAGATATTCCGTGGATTTTCAGGACTTTTGGAGTTGCACAGAATAGGTCTCTAATATTTGCTCCTTTTCCAGCCCAGAATTCCAGCTGCCGGCATTCTCCCTCTTCATGTAAACCTTGTAAAATAAGAGAGAATAGCCATAAGTAATGTGACATAACACGAAATAACAGCCCATAATGCAATAAATATCGATATAAAAGCATGATGCAAAATGGACGTATCAACTCCCCCAATCTTAGACCTCTCTTGTCCTCAAGCGAAAAGCCGATAACAATAAATATGTCCTCATGTTTAGAGGTAGAGGCGTCGATAAAAATAAAATACGGACATGAAGGCATCATGATTATTCTCATAACAGCAACATATATAGATTTTGTCATATGATTACTTATGTTCAAGTGATGATCTATTCACAATGCAAAAGTATGAATCAGAAACCTTATTGGGCACCAACAAACTATAATCTCAGTCATTGAAACAATTGCAATTTATCATAACATCGGAAAGAGTCTATGTCAGAGCTGAAAAGCAAGTCCACATACTCAACTACCATTTAGTCCTTCATAATTGCTAACACTCACGCAATACTTGTGGTTATGAAGTTTTAATCGGACACAGAGAAAGATAGGGACTTATAGTTTTTGCCCCACAACCTTTTACCTCAAGGGTAATGTCAACAATAATAATTCATGCTCCCCTACATCCAATTAGATATATATATCATGTTCCTTCCAACATGCTGGGCTTGCCAAAGGATAAAATGAAAAAGGAAAGGTGAAGATCACCATGACTCTTGCATAAGATAGAGGATAATAATAAAAGATAGGCCCTTCGCAGAGGGAAGCAGAGGTTGCCATGCGCTTTTATGGTTGGATGCACAAAATCTCAATGCAAAAGAATGTCACTTTATATTGCCCCTTGTGATATGAGCCTTTATTATGCAGTCCGTCGCTTTTAGTACTTTCACATCACAAGATCGTATAAAGCTTATTTCTCCCACACCAATCAATCATACATATTTAGAGCAATTTTTTTTGCTTTGCACCGATGACAACTTACTTGAAGGATCTTACTCAATCCATAGGTAGATATGGTGGACTCTCATGGCAAAACTGGTTTAAGGGTATTTAGAAGCACAAGTAGTATCTCTACTTGGTGCTGAGAATTTGGCTAGCATGAGGGGGAAAGGCAAGCTCACCATGTTAGAGGATCCATGACACATACTTTATCTCAGACATAAGAAAACATAACTCATTATGTTATCTTCCTTGTCCAACATAAACTCTTTAGCATGTCATATTTTAATGAGTGCTCCCAATCATAAAAGATGTCAATGATAATATATCTATATGTGAAACCTCTCTTTCCTTATTACTTCCTATTAATTGCAACGATGACCAATGCTATGTCTGCCAACTCCCAACAACTTTTAATCATCATACTCTTTCTATGTGAAGTCATTACTCTCAATAAGATCAATATGAACTTTTGTTTCTTTTTTATTCTTTTCTTTTATTCACCCAAGATCATGGAAAAATAAGCAAGCCCTTGACTCAACACTAATCTTTATTATATAGCTCACGGACTCGATTACATAGAGAGATCATAAAGCAAACTCGAAACTAGATCATGACATCAACTTTATTCTACTAGATTGAGATACTACTAATAGGATCGAACTAAGAAAAAGGTAAGATAGGAGATGTGATGGTGATACGATACCGGGGCACCTCCCCCAAGCTTGGCAGTTGCCAAGGGGAGTGCCCATACACATGTGATGATGTCTCCTTCTTTGTTGTTGGTGTAATATTCTTGACGATGATTCCCCTCAGGATGCGGTTATCCTCCTCGAGCTTATTGACCTGCTGCTTGAGGTCCATTATTTCCTTGCGAAGCTTTCCTGTGACAGCTAAAGCTCCTTGCACCCAAGGGTGTTGCATAGCTGCGGGAGAACAAGTGACACTCATCTTCATATTTTCATAAGAAAGAAATCTAACATTGGAAGGGATAACCGAGTTTGGAATAGCTGAGCTATGTAGTTCCCCCATTGTGAATCCAGCTCGGAAGCGAGAGGTGACTTCTTGATCCTCCATGGCATCTACCCTCATCAAGTCAGCCTCCATCTCTTCCTCCGTTGCCGGCCCAAAGTGGTCAGCGTCGCTGTTTGCCCTTGGTTCCGGTGCCGGATTAGATACCCGGCTCTCCCCGACTGACTCTTGAGAAGACATCTTGTACTTAATCTGTAGCAACAACAGCTCGAAACGAAAATAGAGGATATTTGCATGATACAGGAGTCAAAACCTTCGGGAGAATATATAATGATTTTTTACCGACCAAAATACGTATCGTGCAAGAAAACGGAGTCCGGAGGGCACACGAGGTGCTCACGAGGTAGGGGGGCGCGCCCACCACCCTCGTGGGGCCCTCGTGTCCTTCCCGGACTGGCACTTATTTTTCTATTTTTCCAAATATTCCAAAACGGAGAAATATTGCCTTAAAAATTGTTTTGGAGTCGGTTTACTTACCGTACCACATACCTATTCCTTTTCGGAGTCTGGAATGTTGTGGAAAGTGTCCCTTGTGTATTCCTCCGGGGTTACGGTTTCAATAATATTGGTTTCAACATTTATGGGATTACCTGAGATATAATGTTTAATTCTTTGACCGTTTACCACCTTCGCATTTGTGCCTTCGAAGTTGTTGATTTTTATGGAACCGGAGCGATAGACCTCCTCGATAACGTAGGGGCCTTCCCATTTAGAGAGAAGTTTTCCTGCAAAAAATCTTGTACGAGAGTTGTATAATAATACATAATCACCTACATTAAACTCACGCTTTTGTATCCTTTTGTCATGCCATCTTTTAACTTTTTCTTTAAACAACTTGGCATTTTCATAGGCTTGGGTTCTCCATTCATCAAGTGAGCTAATATCAAATAACCTCTTCTTACCGGCAAGTTTGAAATCATAGTTAAGCTCTGTAATAGCCCAGTATGCCTTATATTCTAGTTTGAGAGGTAAGTGACATGCTTTTCCATAAACCATTTTATACGGAGACATACCCATAGGATTTTTATATGCAATTCTATATGCCCATAATGCATCATCAAGTTTCTTGGATCAATTCTTTTTAGACCTATTAACAGTCTTCTACAAAATGAATTTGAGTTCTCTGTTACTCAATTCTACTTGACCACTAGACTGAGGGTGATAGGGAGATGCAATTCTATGATTAACATCATATTTAGCAAGCATTTTACGGAAAGCACCATGAATAAAGTGTGAACCACCATCAGTCATTAAATATCTAGGGACTCCAAACCTCGGAAAAATAACTTCCTTAAGCATTTTAATAGAGGTGTTATGATCAGCGCTACTAGTTGGAATAGCTTCTACCCACTTAGTAACATAATCAACAGCAACCAAAATATGAGTGTATCCATTAGAGGCAGGAAAAGGTCCCATATAATCAAAGCCCCAAACATCAAATGGTTCAACAACAAGTGAATAATTCATAGGCATTTCTTGACGTCTACTAATATTACCAATTCTTTGACATTCATCACACGACAAGACAAACTTACGGGCATCCTTGAAGAGAGTAGGCCAATAAAAACCGGATTGCAATACCTGGTGTGCAGTTCTGTCTCCAGCGTGGTGTCCTCCATAAGCTTCAGAGTGACACTTGCGTAGGATCTGTTCTTGTTCATGCTCAGGTACACAACGTCTGATAACACCATCTACTCCTTCTTTATAAAGATGTGGGTCATCCCAAAAGTAATATCTCAAGTCATAGAAGAATTTTTTATTTTGTTGGTATGTGAAGCTAGGAGGTATAAACTTAGCAACAATATAATTAGCATAATCAGTATACCAAGGAGTACTATGAGAAGTACTTATAACATTTAATTGCTCATCAGGAAAACTATCATTAATAGGTAGTGGGTCATCAAGAATATTTTCTAACCTAGACAAGTTGTCTGCAACGGGGTTCTCAGCTCCTTTTCTATCAACGATATGCAAATCAAATTCTTGTAGCAAGAGAACCCATCTAATAAGTCTAGGTTTAGCATCTTTCTTTTCCATAAGATATTTAATAGCAGCATGATCAGTGTGAATAGTTACTTTAGAATCGACAATATACGGTCTAAACTTATCACAAGCAAATACAACTGCTAAAAGCTCTTTTTTAGTAGTAGCATAATTTCTTTGAGCATTGTCTAGAGTCTTACTAGAATAATGGATAACATTTGATTTCTTATCAACTCTTTGCCCTAGAACAACACCTACAGCATAACACTAGCATCACACATAATTTCGAAGGGTAAATTCCAATCAGGTGGCTGAACAACAGGTGCAGAGACTAATGCTTTCTTAAGTATTTCAAATGCTTCTACACAATCATCATCAAAGACAAAGGGTACATCTTTTTGTAATAAATTAGTCAGAGGCCGAGAAATTTTTGAGAAGTCCTTAATGAACCTCCTATAAAACCCGGCGTGACCAAGGAAACTTCTTATACCTTTGATGTCCTTGGGACATGGCATCTTTTCAATAGCATCAACCTTGGCTTTATCAACTTCAATACCTCTTTCAGACACTTTATGCCCCAAGACAATTCCTTCATTTACCATAAAGTGGCACTTTTCCCAATTCAAGACAAGATTAGTTTCTTCACATCTCTGCAAAACTCGATCAAGATTGCTCAAGCAATCGTCAAAAGAGGAACCATAGACGGAAAAGTCGTCCATGAAAACCTCACAAATCTTTTCACAAAAGTCAGAGAATATAGCCATCATGCATCTTTGAAAGGTAGCAGGTGCATTACATAGACCAAAAGGCATACATCTATAAGCAAAAGTACCAAAAGGGCATGTAAAAGTAGTCTTTGATCGATCTCTAGCCGACACAGGTATTTGAGAGAAACCAGAATAACCATCTAGAAAGCAGTAATGTGTATGTTTGCATAATATTTCTAGCATTTGATCAATAAAAGGTAAGGGGTAATGATCTTTCTTAGTAGCCTTATTTAATTTGCGGAAATCAATCACCATCCTATAACCTGTGATAATTCTTTGTGGAATCAATTCATCTTTATCATTAGGAACAACAGTAATGCCTCCCTTCTTAGGGACACAAGGGACACAATGGACAGGACTTACCCACTGACTATCAGCAACGGGATAAATTATACCTGCCACCAAAAGCTTGAGTATTTCTTTTCTTACCACTTCTTTCATTTTAGGATTCAAACCTCGTTGAGGATCACGAACTGGTTTGGCATCTGCTTCCAAATTTATTTTATGTTGACATAGAGTGGGACTAATGCCCTTAAGATCATCAAGAGTATATCCAATAGCGGCACGGTGCTTCTTTAGAGTTTTCAATAATCTTTCTTCTTCATGCTCTGAAAGGTTAGCACTAATAATAACAGGATATATCTTCTTTTCGTCAAGATAAGCATATTTAAGTGAAGGAAATATGCCCTAGAGGCAATAATAAAGTTATTATTTATTTCCTTATATCATGATAAATGTTTATTATTCATGCTAGAATTGTATTAACTGGAAACATAATACATGTGTGAATACATAGACAAACAGAGTGTCACTAGTATGCCTCTACTTGACTAGCTCATTAATCAAAGATGGTTATGTTTCCTAGCCATGAACAAAGAGTTGTTATTTGATTAACGAGATCACATCATTAGTTGAATGATCTGATTGACATGACCCATTCCATTAGCATAGCACCCGATCGTTTAGTATGTTGCTATTGCTATTATCCATGACTTATACATGTTCCTTTAACTATGAGACTATGCAACTCCCATTTACCGTAGGAACACTTTGTGTGCTACCAAACGTCACAACGTAACTGGGTGATTATAAAGGTGCTCTACAGGTGTCTCCGAAGGTACATGTTGAGTTGGCGTATTTCGAGATTAGGATTTGTCACTCCGATTGTCAGAGAGGTATCTCAGGGCCTTCTCGGTAATGCACATCACATAAAGCCTTGCAAGCATTGCAACCAATGAGTTAGTTGCGAGATGATGTATTACAGAACGAGAAAAGAGACTTGCCGGTAACGAGATTGAACTAGGTATTGGATACCGACGATCGAATCTCGGGCAAGTAACATACCGATGACAAAGGGAACAACGTATGTTGTTATGCGGTCTGACCGATAAAGATCTTCGTAGAATATGTAGGAGCCAATATGGGCATCCAGGTCCCGCTATTGGTTATTGACCGGAGACGTGTCTCGGTCATGTCTACATTGTTCTCGAACCGTAGGGTCCGCACGCTTAACGTTACGATGACAGTTATTATGAGTTTATGCATTTTGATGTACCAAAGGAGTTCGGAGTCCCGGATGTGATCACGGACATGACGAGGAGTCTCGAAATGGTCGACACATAAAGAATTATATATTGGAAGCCTATGTTTGGACATCGGATGCATTCCAGGTGAAATCAGGATTTTACCGGAATACCGGGAGGGTTACCGGAACCCCCCGGGAGCATAATGGGCCAACATGGGCCTTGGAGGAGAGGTGAGAGGGCTGCCCTAGGGGCTGCGCGCCTCCCCCCTTCCCCTAGTCCTATTAGGACTAGGAGAGGTGGGCGCCCCCCTCTCCCTCTCTCTCCCCCTTGGAGAATCCTAGTCCAACTAGGATTGGGGGGGGGAATCCTACTCCCAGAGGGAGTAGGACTCTCTGGCGCGCCAAGGCTTGGCCGGCCAGCCCCTCCCCCTTGGCTCCTTTATATACGGGGGCAGGGGGCACCCCAAAGACACACAAGTTGATCTACGGATCGTTCCTTAGCCGTGTGCGGTGCCCCCTTCCACCAAATTGCACCTCGATCATATCGTTGCAGTGCTTAGGCGAAGCCCTGCGCCGGTAACACATCAAAATCGTCACCACGCCGTCGTGCTGACGGAACTCTTCCCCGACGCTTTGCTGGATCGGAGCCCGGGGATCGTCATCGAGCTGAACGTGTGCCAAGAACTCGGAGGTGCCGGAGTAACAGTGCTGTGATCGGTTGGATCGCGAGGAGAACGTACGACTACTTCCTCTACGTTGTGTCAACGCTTCCGCTTCGGTCTACGAGGGTACGTAGACAACACTCTCCCCTCTCGTTGCTATGCATCACCATGATCTTGCGTGTGCGTAGGAAATTTTTTGAAATTACTACGTTCCCCAACAGTGGCATCCGAGCCTAGGTTTTATGGTTTGATGTTATTTGCACGAGTAGAACACAAGTGAGTTGTGGACGATACAAGTCATACTGCCTACCAGCATGTCATACTTTGGTTCAGCGGTATTGTTGGACGAGACGATCCAGACCAACCTTACGCGTACGCTTACGCGAGACCGGTTCCCTCGACGTGCTTTGCACATAGATGGCTTGCGGAAGACTGTCTCTCCAACTTTAGTTGAACCGAGTGTGGCTACGCCCGGTCCTTGAGAAGGTTAAAACGGAGTCTATTTGACAAACTATCGTTGTGGTTTTGATGCGTAGGTAAGATGAGTTCTTGCTTAAAGCCCGTAGCAGCCACGTAAAAACTTGCAACAACAAAATAGAGGACGTCTAACTTGTTTTTGCAGGGCATGTTGTGATGTGATATGGTCAAGACGTGATGCTAAATTTTATTGTATGAGATGATCATGTTTTGTAACCGAGTTATCGGCAACTGGCAGGAGCCATATGGTTGTCGCTTTATTGTATGCAATGCAATCGCGATGTAATGCTTTACTTTATTACTAAGCGGTAGTGATAGTCGTAGAAGCATAAGATTGGCGAGACGACAACGATGCTGCGATGAAGATCAAGGTGTCGCGCCGGTGACGATGGTGATCATGACGGTGCTTCGAAGATGGAGATCACAAGCACAAGATGATGATGGCCATATCATATCACTTATATTGATTGCATGTGATGTTTATCCTTTTATGCATCTTATCTTGCTTTGATTGACGGTAGCATTATAAGATGATCTCTCACTAAATTATCAAGAAGTGTTCTCCCTGAGTATGCACCGTTGCGAAAGTTCTTCGTGCTGAGACACCACGTGATGATCGGGTGTGATAGGCTCTACGTTCAAATACAACGGGTGCAAAACAGTTGCACACGCGGAATACTCAAGTTTAACTTGACGAGCCTAGCATATACAGATATGGCCTCGGAACACAGAGACCGAAAGGTCGAGCGTGAATCATATAGTAGATATGATCAACATAATGATGTTCACCATTGAAACTACTCCATCTCACGTAATGATCGGACATGGTTTAGTTGATTTGGATCACGTGATCACTTAGAGGATTAGAGAGATGTCTATCTAAGTGGGAGTTCTTAAGTAATATGATTAATTGAACTTTAATTTATCATGAACTTAGTACCTGATAGTATCTTGCTTGTCTATGTTGTGTAGATAGATGGCTCGTGCTGTTGTTCCGTTGAATTTTAATGCGTTCCTTGAGAAAGCAAAGTTGAAAGATGATGGTAGCAATTACACGGACTGGGTCCGTAACTTGAGGATTATCCTCATTGCTGCACAGAAGAATTACGTCCTGGAAGCACCGCTGGGTGCCAGGCCTGGTGCAAGAGCTACGCCAGATGTTGTGGACGTCTGGCAAAGCAAAGCTGATGACTACTCTATAGTTCAGTGTGCCATGCTTTACGGCTTAGAACCGGGACTTCAACGATGTTTTGAACACCATGGAGCATATGAGATGTTCCAGGAGTTGAAGTTAATATTTCAAGCAAATGCCCGGATTGAGAGATATGAAGTCTCCAATAAGTTCTATAGCTGTAAAATGGAGGAGAACGGTTCTGTCAGTGAGCATATACTCAGAATGTCTGGGTATAACAATCACTTGATTCAACTGGGAGTTAATCTTCCGGATGATTGCGTCATTGACAGAATTCTCCAATCACTGCCACCAAGCTACAAGAGCTTCGTGATGAACTATAATATGCAAGGGATGACCAAAACTATGCCCGAGCTCTTCGCGATGCTAAAAGCCGCGGAGGTAGAAATCAAAAAGGAGCATCAAGTGTTGATGGTTAACAAAACCACTAGTTTCAAGAAAAAGGGCAAAGGGAAGAAAAAGGGGAACTTCAAAAAGAACAGCAAGCAAGTTGCTACTCAAGAGAAGAAACCCAAGTCTGGACCTAAGCCTGAAACTGAGTGCTTCTATTGCAAGCAGACTGGTCACTGGAAGCGGAACTGCCCCAAGTATTTGGCGGATAAGAAGGATGGCAAGGTTAACAAAGGTATATATAATATACATGTTATTGATGTGTACCTTACTAATTCTCGCAGTAGCACCTGGGTATTTGATACTGGTTCTGTTGCTAATATTTGCAACTCAAAACAGGGGCTACGGATTAAGCGAAGATTGGCTAAGGACGAGGTGACGATGCGCGTGGGAAATGGTTCCAAAGTCGATGTGATCGCGGTCGGCACGCTACCTCTACATCTACCTTCGGGATTAATATTAGATCTAAATAATTGTTATTTAGTACCAGCGTTGAGCATGAACATTATATCTGGATCTTGTTTGATGCGAGACGGTTATTCATTTAAATCAAGAATAATGGTTGTTCTATTTATATGAGTAATATCTTTTATGGTCATGCGCCATTAAAGAGTGGTTTGTTCTTACTTAATCTCGATAGTAGTAATACACATATTCATAATGTTGAAGCCAAAAGATGCAGAGTTGATAATGATAGTGCAACTTATTTGTGGCACTGCCGTTTAGGTCATATCGGTGTAAAGCGCATGAAGAAACTCCATACTGATGGACTTTTGGAGTCACTTGATTATGAATCACTTGGCACTTGCGAACCGTGCCTTATGGGCAAGATGACTAAAACACTGTTCTCCGGTACTGTGGAGAGAGCAACAGATTTATTGGAAATCATACATACTGATGTATGTGGTCCAATGAATGTTGAGGCTCGTGGCGGATATCGTTATTTTCTCACCTTCACTGATGATTTAAGCAGATATGGGTATATCTACTTAATGAAACACAAGTCTGAAACATTTGAAAAGTTCAAAGAATTTCAGAGTGAAGTGGAAAAACATCGTAACAAGAAAATAAAGTTTCTACAATCTGATCGTGGAGGAGAATATTTGAGTTACGAGTTTGGTCTGCATTTGAAACAATGTGGAATAGTTTCGCAACTCACGCCACCCGGAACACCACAACGTAATGGTGTGTCCGAACGTCATAATCGTACTTTACTGGATATGGTGCGATCTATGATGTCTCTTACGGATTTACCGCTATCTTTTTGGGGTTATGCTCTAGAGACGGCCGCATTCACGTTAAATAGGGCACCATCAAAATCCGTTGAGACGACGCCTTATGAACTGTGGTTTGGCAAGAAACCAAAGTTGCCGTTTCTTAAAGTTTGGGGCTGCGATGCTTATGTGAAAAAGCTTCAACCTGATAAGCTCGAACCCAAATCGGAAAAATGTGACTTCATAGGATACCCAAAGGAGACTATTGGGTATACCTTCTATCACAGATCCGAAGGCAAAATTTTTGTTGCTAAAATCGGAAACTTTCTGGAGAAGGAGTTTCTCTCGAAAGAAGTGAGTGGGAGGAAAGTAGAACTTGATGAGATAACAGTATCTACTCCCTTATTGAGAAGTAGTACGTCACAGAAATCTGTTCCTGTGACACCTACATCAAATAGGGAGGAAGCTAATGATAATGATCATGAAACTTCAGATCAAGTTTCTACTGAACTTCGTAGATCAACCAGAGTAAGATCCGCACCAGAGTGGTACGGTAATACTATTTTGGAAGTCATGTTACTAGACCATGATGAACCTACGAACTATGAAGAAGCGATGGTGAGCCCAGATTCCGCAAAGTGGCTTGAGGCCATGAAATCTGAGATGGGATCCATGTATGAAAACAAAGTGTGGACTTTGGTTGAATTGCCCGATGATCGGCAAGCAATTGAGAATAAATGGATTTTTAAGAAGAAGACTGACGCTGATGGTAATGTTACTGTCTATAAAGCTCGACTTGTTGCAAAAGGTTTTCGACAAGCTCAAGGGATTGACTACGATGAGACATTCTCACCCGTAGCGATGCTTAAGTCTGTCCGAATCATGTTAGCAGTTGCCGCATTTTATGATTATGAAATTTGGCAAATGGATGTCAAAACTGCATTCCTGAATGGATTTCTGGAAGAAGAGTTGTATATGATGCAACCAGAAGGTTTTGTCGATCCAAAGGGAGCTAACAAAGTGTGCAAACTCCAGCGATCCATTTATGGACTGGTGCAAGCCTCTCGGAGTTGGAATAAACGCTTTGATAGTGTGATCAAAGCATTTGGATTTATACAGACTTTTGGAGAAGCCTGTATTTACAAGAAAGTGAGTGGGAGCTCTGTAGCATTTCTGATATTATATGTGGATGACATATTGCTGATCGGAAATAATATAGAATTTCTGGATAGCATAAAGGGATACTTGAATAAGAGTTTTTTCAATGAAAGACCTCGGTGAAGCTGCTTACATATTGGGCATTAAGATCTATAGAGATAGATCAAGACGCTTAATAGGACTTTCACAAAGCACATACCTTGACAAAGTTTTGAAAAAGTTCAAAATGGATCAGGCAAAGAAAGGGTTCTTGCCTGTGGCACAAGGTGTGAAGTTGAGTAAGACTCAATGCCCGACCACCGCAGAAGATAGAGAGAAAATGAAAAATGTTCCCTATGCTTCAGCCATAGGCTCTATCATGTATGCAATGCTTTGTACCAGACCTGATGTGTGCCTTGCTGTAAGTTTAGCAGGAAGGTACCAAAGTAATCCAGGAGTGGATCACTGGACAGCGGTCAAGAACATCCTTAAGTACTTAAGAAGGACTAAGGATATGTTTCTCATTTATGGAGGTGACAAAGAGCTCGTCGTAAACGGTTATGTCGATGCGAGCTTTGACACTGATCCGGACGATTCTAAATCGCAAATCGGATACGTATTTACATTAAACGGTGGAGCTGTCAGTTGGTGCAGTTCTAAACAAAGCGTCGTGGCGGGATCTACATGTGAAGCTGAGTACATAGCCGCTTCGGAAGCAGCTAATGAAGGAGTCTGGATGAAGGAGTTCATATCCGACCTAGGTGTTGTACCTAGCGTAACGGGTCCAATGAAAATCTTTTGTGACAATACTGGTGCAATTGCCTTGGCAAAGGAATCCAGATTTCACAAAAGAACCAAACACATCAAAAGACGCTTCAACTCCATCCGGGATTTGGTCCAGGTGGGAGACATAGAGATATGCAAGATACATACGGATCTGAATGTTGCAGACCCGTTGACTAAGCCTCTTCCACGAGCAAAACATGATCAGCACCAAGACTCCATGGGTGTTAGAATCATTACTTTGTAATCTAGATTATTGACTCTAGTGCAAGTGGGAGACTGAAGGAAATATGCCCTAGAGGCAATAATAAACTTATTATTTATTTCCTTATATCATGATAAATGTTTATTATTCATGCTAGAATTGTATTAACTGGAAACATAATACATGTGTGAATACATAGACAAACAGAGTGTCACTAGTATGCCTCTACTTGACTAGCTCATTAATCAAAGATGGTTATGTTTCCTAGCCATGAACAAAGAGTTGTTATTTGATTAACGAGATCACATCATTAGTTGAATGATCTGATTGACATGACCCATTCCATTAGCATAGCACCCGATCGTTTAGTATGTTGCTATTGCTTTTATCCATGACTTATACATGTTCCTTTAACTATGAGACTATGCAACTCCCATTTACCGTAGGAACACTTTGTGTGCTACCAAACGTCACAACGTAACTGGGTGATTATAAAGGTGCTCTACAGGTGTCTCCGAAGGTACATGTTGAGTTGGCGTATTTCGAGATTAGGATTTGTCACTCCGATTGTCGGAGAGGTATCTCAGGGCCTTCTCGGTAATGCACATCACATAAAGCCTTGCAAGCATTGCAACCAATGAGTTAGTTGCGAGATGATGTATTACAGAACGAGAAAAGAGACTTGCCGGTAACGAGATTGAACTAGGTATTGGATACCGACGATCGAATCTCGGGAAAGTAACATACCGATGACAAAGGGAACAACGTATGTTGTTATGCGGTCTGACCGATAAAGATCTTCGTAGAATATGTAGGAGCCAATATGGGCATCCAGGTCCCGCTATTGGTTATTGACCGGAGATGTGTCTCGGTCATGTCTACATTGTTCTCGAACCGTAGGGTCCGCACGCTTAACGTTACGATGACAGTTATTATGAGTTTATGCATTTTGATGTACCGAAGGAGTTCGGAGTCCCGGATGTGATCACGGACGTGACGAGGAGTCTCGAAATGGTCGAGACATAAAGAATTATATATTGGAAGCCTATGTTTGGACATCGGATGCATTCCAGGTGAAATCAGGATTTTACCGGAATACCGGGAGGGTTACCGGAACCCCCCGGGAGCATAATGGGCCAACATGGGCCTTGGAGGAGAGGTGAGAGGGCTGCCCTAGGGGCTGCGCGCCTCCCCCCCTTCCCCTAGTCCTATTAGGACTAGGAGAGGTGGGCGCCCCCCTCTCCCTCTCTCTCCCCCTTGGAGAATCCTAGTCCAACTAGGATTGGGGGGGGGGAATCCTACTCCCAGAGGGAGTAGGACTCTCTGGCGCGCCAAGGCTTGGCCGGCCAGCCCCTCCCCCTTGGCTCCTTTATATACGGGGGCAGGGGGCACCCCAAAGACACACAAGTTGATCTACGGATCGTTCCTTAGCCGTGTGCGGTGCCCCCTTCCACCAAATTCCACCTCGATCATATCGTTGCAGTGCTTAGGCGAAGCCCTGCGCCGGTAACACATCAAAATCGTCACCACGCCGTCGTGCTGACGGAACTCTTCCCCGACGCTTTGCTGGATCGGAGCCCGGGGATCGTCATCGAGCTGAACGTGTGCCAAGAACTCGGAGGTGCCGGAGTAACGGTGCTGTGATCGGTTGGATCGCGAGGAGAACGTACGACTACTTCCTCTACGTTGTGTCAACGCTTCCGCTTCGGTCTACGAGGGTACGTAGACAACACTCTCCCCTCTCGTTGCTATGCATCACCATGATCTTGCGTGTGCGTAGGAAAATTTTTGAAATTACTACGTTCCCCAACATTAAGATTATCAGGCAATGGTTTAAGCTCAAACGCGGGATCACCCTTGGGTGGAGGAGGATCCCCTAGAATTTCAATAGGCAAATTGTGTTGCAGAATAGGTTCCTGTTTAAAGAATACTTCATCTATTTCCCTTCTTTCATTCATGAACATATCATTTTCATGGTCTAGCAAATAGTGTTCTAAAGGATCACTAGGAGGTACGGCAATAGAAGCAAGACCGATAATTTCATCCTTACTAGGTAATTCTTCCTCACGATGTTGTTTACTAAATTTAGAGAAATTAAACTCATGAACCATATCATCCAAGCCAATAGTAACAACGTTCTTTTCGCAATCTATCTTAGCATTAACAGTGTTCAAGAAGGGTCTACCAAATATAATGGGACAAAAGCTATCTTGTGGAGAAGTGAGAACAAGAAAATCAGCAGGATATTTAGTTTTCCCACACAAGACTTAAACATCTCTAACAATCCCAATTGGTGAAATAGTATCTCTGTTGGCAATTTTAATTGTGACATCAATATCTTTTATCTCGGCAGGTGCAATTTCATTCTTAATTTCTACATACAAGTCATATGGGATAACACTAGCACTAGCACCCATATCACATAATCCATGATAACAATGATCTCCTATTTTAACAGAAATAATAGGCACGCCTACCACAGGTCTATGTTTATCTTTATCACAAGGCTTAGCAATTCTAGCAGTTTCACCATTGAACTGAATAACATGCCCATCAATATTATCAGACAAGAGATCTTTAACAATAGCAATATTAGGTTCTACTTTAACTTTCTCAGGAGGTGTATAAGTTCTAATATTGCTTTTACGAACAATAGTTGAAGCTTTAGCATGATCCTTTATTCTAACAGGGAAAGGTGGTTTCTCAACATAAGCAGTAGGAACAATAGGATCATTATAAGTGACGGTCTTTTCTTCAACTTTAATCGGTGCAGCTACTTTTACTTCTATGAGAGGATGATATTTAAACCACTTCTCCTTAGGGAGATCAACATAAGTAGCAAAAGATTCACAGAAGGAAGCTACTATCTCAGAGTCAAGTCCATATTTAGTGCTAAACTTACGGAAAATATCGGTATCCATAAAAGATTTAACACAATCAAACTTAGGTGTCATACCTGACTCCTTACCTTCATCGAGGTCCCAGTCTTCAGAGTTGCATTTAATTCTATCCAATAAATCCCATCTAAATTCAGTAGTCCTCATCATAAAAGAGCCAGCGCAAGAAGTATCGAGCATGGTTTGATTATTATGAGAAAGCCGAGCATAAAAACTTTGAATAATTATTTCTCTCGAGAGCTCATGATTGGGGCATGAATATAACATTGATTTAAGCCTCCCCCAAGCTTGAGCGATGCTTTCTCCTTCGCGAGGCCAGAAATTATATTTATAATTGCGATCACGATGAACAAGATGCACAGGGTAATACTTTTGATGAAATTCCAATTTCAATCTTTTATAATTCCATGATCTCATATCATCACATAGCCTATACCATGTCAATGCGTCTCCCTTCAAAGATAAAGGGAAGACCTTCTTCTTAGCAACATCATCGGGTATGCCTGCAAGCTTAAATAATCCACAAACTTCATCCACATATATTAAGTGCTCATCAGGATGCTTTGTTCCATCTCCTGTAAAAGGGTTAGCTAGAAGTTTTTCCATCATACCGGAAGGAAATACAAAAGGAGTTTCATTTTCAATAGGTTCAGTAGGTTGAGGAGCAACTCTTTGCTCTAATGTACGGGGTGAAGATACCCCGAACAAGACCCTCGAAGAATTACTTTCCATAGTAACAAGTGACAGTAAATTTCAGCACACTATATAATTTTTCCTTACCAAATTCCACCTACCAGAAGCGCTACACTCCCTGGCAACGGCGCCAGAAAAGATTCTTGATGTCCCACAAGTATAGGGGATCTATCGTAGTCCTTTCGATAAGTAAGAGTGTCGAACCCAACGAAGAGCAGAAGGAAATGATAAGCGGTTTTCAGCAAGGTATTCTCTGCAAGTACTGAAATAAGTGGTAACAGATAGTTTTGTGACAAGATAAATTGTAACGACCAACAAGTAACAAAAGTAAATAAAGTGCAGCAAGGTGACCCAATCCTTTTTGTAGCAAAGGACAAGCCGGAACAAACTCTTATATCAGGAAAAGCGCTCCCGAGGACACATGGGAATATCATCAAGCTAGTTTTCATCACGTTTATATGATTCGCGTTCGGTACTTTGATAATTTGATATGTGGGTGGACCGGTGCTTGGGTGCTGTTCTTACTTGAACAAGCATCCCACTTATGATTAACCTTTATTGCAAGCATCCGCAACTACAACAAAAGTATTAAGGTAAACCTAACCATAGCATGAAACATGTGGATCCAAATCAGCCCCTTATGAAGCAACGCATAAACTAGGGTTTAAGCTTCTGTCACTCTAGCAACCCATCATCTACTTATTACTTCCCAATGCCTTCCTCTAGGCCCAAATAATGGTGAAGTGTTATGTAGTCGACGTTCACATAACACCACTAGAGGCTAGACAACATACATCTTATCAAAATATCGAACGGATACCAAATTCACATGACTACTAATAGCAAGACTTCTCCCTTTTCCTCAGGAACAAACGTAACTACTCACAAAGCATATTCATGTTCATAATCAGAGGGGTAATAATATGCATATAGGATCTAAACATATGATCTTCCACCAAATAAACCAACTAGCATCAACTACAAGCAGTAATCAACACTACTAGCAACCTACTAGCACCAATCCCGGACTTGGAGACAAGAATTGGATACAAGAGATGAACTAGGGTTTGGAGATGAGATGGTGCTGGTGAAGATGTTGATGGAGATTGCCCTCTCCCGATCAGAGGAGCGTTGGTGATGACGATGGCGATGATTTCCCCCTCCCGGAGGGATGTGTCCCCGGCAGAACAGCTATGCCGGAGCCCTAGATTGGTTCCGCCAAGGTTCTGCCTCGTGGCGGCGGAGTTTCTTCCCGAAAGGTTGCTTCTGGTTTTTTTCTTGACAAAAGACTTCATATAGGAGAAGATGGATGTCGGAGACCCACCAGGGGGCCCACGAGGTAGGGGGCATGCCCTAGGAGGGGGCGCGCCCCCCACCCTCGTGAGCAGGGTGTGGGCCCCCTGGCCTTCAACTTTGGCGAGGATTTTTCTTTATTTCTTTTAATATATTCCATGGAGTTTCAGGACTTTTGGAGTTGCATAGAATAGGTCTCTAATATTTGCTCCTTTTCCAGCCCAGAATTCCAGCTGCCGGCATTCTCCCTCTTCACGTAAACCTTATAAAATAAGAGAGAATAGCCATAATTATTGTGACATAACGTGAAATAACAGCCCGTAATGCAATAAATATCGATATAAAATCATGATGCAAAATGGACGTATCAGTCTACAAGAATAAAAATTGTGTAGTAGACATCACCCAATACTCGGCTGGTTGTTCAAGCCGGGGCGTTGGGAGATGGTGCGAAGTCGGCATCTTGCCAAGCGAATAAGGTGAGATCGCTCCTTTCAGTTGTGGCATGTTGTTTCCCTAAGGTGAGTTTGCTTCCTTCCTACTTAATTATCCGGTTCATTTTTGTCTACTCGATGGCCGTGTGGAGTTTCATTTGTTCCATCCTTCTCTAGTCGGTCGGTATAAGGTCGTTGTATGCTTTGTAGGTCCCATGAGCGGTTGGTATCTGTTGTGTTCCGATGGGTAACATGACTACTGGTTTTCCTCGTTTGACCTGTGTGGGTCCTTCATTGTGTAGCTAGTTGTTGTCCAGTGGCAGGTCCCCTATTGGCCCCTGTGCTAGTTGGTTGGGTTAGTGGTGATGGCGGGTGAGTCCATTGGCTGGTAGGCCTGCGATACTTTCTCCGCTATATAAAAGCATGTGCTTGCCTTGACTTTGTATTGTGTAATGTTACTCTTTTTATGTGACCTTCATCGCATGTTCTTTTGTTGTTTTTAGCCTCGTGTCCACATGTGTGGGCTAGTGTCGTGGGTCTTGTCAGTTCTTTCGCCTACATGTCGTCGTCGTCTTTATCTCATCTCCTTCTATATTTTATTTTTATTCTCCTTCGATCGTGGGAACGATTCTGAAAGTAGAGATGGGGGTACGTAGGAGAGGGCAGTGCCTAGCTACGGCGAGGTTGTACACTCGGATTTTACGAGTTCAGGCCCCTCTCGGAGGAGGTAACAACCCTACGTCTCGGTGTCGCGGAGGCTCTGTTGATTGGAGTGTTGAGTTACAAGGGGTGCGAACCCACGACCACAAGGTTAAGGGCTTTATGTTATTTCCTCTTAACTAGGAGGGTGTTGGGCCTGTGTGTCGGTGTACTAGAGTAGGGGTACCCTAGTATCCCGAACTTGTGCATGGGCAGTCGTAGCACCCCGCGGCAAGGCTTGCCGGGTGACCGCCAAGGTCCTCCGTGGTTCCTTTGGAGCCATTCAAGAACAAAGTATTCAAGCCAAGGAGACAAGGCCCCGGCAAGAGGAGCTTGCCGGGAAGGCCACTCAAGGCACAAGACCCCGGCAAGAGGAGCTTGCCGGGAAGGCCAACCAAGGCATCTCAAGGAACTTGCCGCGACGCGCCACGCGTCCCGGCGAGGCCCGGTGAGCGGCAAGCCTCCGGATGCGACAAGACAACGACCGCGGCAAGGCGTTTGCCGCGGCAAGCTACCACTCCGTACCCCCTATCCAGCACATCCACCAACGTGTCGCTCTGGGACCCTTCCAGGCGTACGTGGCAGGAGGCTGTGCAGCCAGCGGTACGCGGTGGCAAGCGGCGCTGACAAGATTGCCATCGTGGCGAACGGTGGCGTCCCTGACGGTCCCTTTTTGCACTGTTTGGGCGACGCAGATGGGCATTTAATGCCCTTGTCCCCTGCCGTCAGGGTTAGGTATGATACACTGTACAGGTAGCTGTACCAACCGCAACACCTTTCCATTTTTACCCATGTCTACGTTGCCACCTGTCGGTGACCCCTTGAGCATATAAAAGGAGGCCCATGCGCAACGTAAGAGGGGGGAGGGACAGAAGAACACTCACGCTCGGTCTCGTTAGCTGCTAGCGTATACTGTAGCACTCAGCGCTCCCGAGCAAGAACTCAATACAAACCACAAAGCAGGAGTAGGGTTTTACGCATCCATGCGGCCCGAACCTGGGTAAACTGCTCGTGTGCTTCGCCTTGATCTGCTCTTCGTGCGATCTCTGCCCCCGCCGAACCGAAAGGGGCTCGGTCCGCCGGTCCCCATAGGTGCTCGTGGATCAGTTTCCCTGACACTGTGGTTAGAAGTAACATAGCCAGCCTAATTTCTAGAATAGGGCTTCGGGCAGGAGGGCTAAGTGCAAGGGTTTGTAGCAAGCAACATTTTACCCTAAAAGTGGTCGACCTTAATGTTTTATGGAAACAGTAAGAGTTTACTAAGCAGCCAATGATCAGCACATGCACACAAAAATACAATACTTTCTTGACACCCAACAGAACTAGTGAGATTGCCAATCTCACTCGCCTTGCTAGTTACAATGATTAAATGCAAGTGTGTATGGAAGATTGATTGGAACGGAAAAGCAAAAGCAATAATGGTAAAGAGAGTGTTGATCCAAGTTGGAAGAAATAGGAAGAAGAACGGATCGGGATCCATAGGTTCACTACTAGTTTCTCACCAAAAGATAGCTAGGTGTGGTAAACAAACTAAAGTTGTGCTTCGATTAAATTATAGTTGTGGGAAACCAGAAGCATTTTAGAGAAAACTAGATTAAACCAGGAAGATGAAAATGTTCTGGAGGATCTAATAATAATATAGGAGGCAGCCACATGGACCTAGAAGGCCCAATAAGGGGTTGTGCCCCCTTTAGCTTGTGCCACAAGCTAGGGGGCTAGGGGTTGGAGGAGGACTCCTGCTCCTAGGTCAGGGCGCCAAGGGAGGGGAACCCCTACAAGTCGGCTATAGGGGGCGCCCTATTGAACACACAAGTTCTCTCCCATTTGGGAGCCCCCTCTAGTTCTCTAGTTCTCCAGATAATTTCAAGAGACGTCTGAAGGCTCTTCCTCCCTCCTCTAGTTCTCGAGCAATGCCAAGCTCTGGATGGCGAGCGGTGTCGGATCGGTGATATCGTACGCGTGCAATCTGTAGATAGATTATGTTTTCGATCTTCATTCGACTGATCATTTGTGGGACGGTACGAGGGACTTCAAGAACGATCCATAAACACTCTTCTTCTGCTGCAACTTGAATTAGACAATGATCTGATTTAACCTTGTATGCATCTTCATAGCGATCCTGGTTCTTGATCCATACAACGGTTTTTGTTTGTTCCCTACTATGTTTCCCAACCATAAGCAAGTGCAAATTTGAAGAGTAAGCATGGCATGATGTAACAAAAAGCAATGCACACAATCAAGCAATGTTCATTAACATGCACACTGCTATGATCCAAGACATGGACACACAATCTAATCTACGATGCAAAACTACCTTAACTGTGTATCCAATCCACCGGGAAGTAAGCATTGCCATCAGAGGCATACCTAGCTGGCAAAATGGCATTGCCATTAGAGCAAAAAAAACCTAACCACATCCAAAGTGGCGCCAATGTACATCTACGAAGCAAGATTGAGGTTTGATATACTTACATCATCTGTCGGAGGTGGAGTGGGGGACAAAATTATTGTTCTGACCCTTAGTGCAAAGAAAATCCTGATTTGACCTCGTATCAAAATAAATTTCGTTTCTGACCTTTTTTGGTGACGCCAAGGTCCCTGGCATCTGGGTTACGAAGCAGATGCCAGGGGCCCTGGCGTCTGGCCCCTGGCCCGCACTGCCCGCCTGCCCGTTGACCTGCTGACGTGGCAAAGGGGCCAGACGCCAGGGACCCTGGTGTCTGGGTCCCTATCCAGAGAGCTTTTTTCTGGTTTGCAAATGTGCGCACCCAGACGCCAGGGTCCCTGGCATCTGGGTCCCTATCTAGAAAGCTTTTTTTTGGTTTGCAAATGTGCGCACCCAGACGCCAGGGTCCCTGGCGTCTGGTCCCCTGACTTGACACCAGACGCCAAGGACCCTGGCGTCTGGGCCCCTGTACATTATTTTTCGTGTTGCATCATGTTGTCTTCTTTCAAATACATAAGTTTGGTGTGTTCATGAATTGCAGGGCCGAGAGTTGCTTCTGTGCGTCAACGATGCCAATGTTGCACTGAGTCATCCACTTTGTGGTGGATTATCTGGGAGAACTCTTAGGAGCACGATGGAGGTGTGACAAATATATTAGAAAAGTTTCTTTTTGCGGATTATTTATTTGCATCTCATATCGTATCATATTTTGTGTTGTTGCAGAAGTTCAAGAAGCGGTTCCATAAGATGGCAGCAATGCTTTCTTGCCATGGTGCTAAGTCCAGTGAGGGGTACGCACCTAGTACCCGCGCCGCCAGAGCTCATAGACGGCGTTTACTCCAGAACGATGATGACGTGGAGGAGGAGGCAGCACATCAAGAGGAGCCAATGCATTAAGAGGAGCCAATGCATCAAGAGGAGCCAACACATCATGAGGAGCATGAGTATGATGCAACACAGCTAGAGGATCATGAGTATGATGTTGATGCTCCACAACCATCACAACCGACACAAGGCAATGCTCGTGATAGGAAAGGCAAAGCCATTGCTAAGACACAAGGCAAGAAAGGTAGAAAGAAGACATGGAACACACAATTCCATAGTCCGGAGTATCCTCGTAAGCTTATCCCAACAGAAATGCAAAGATATAAGGCCAACATTGAGGCGGAGGAGGAGGCATACAACGAAGAGGAGGAGGAGGCTAGCGAAGAGGAGGAGCCTACACTTGCAACCATTGTGAAGAGAGGAAGGAAGAAGTGAGCTTTTGTTGGGAAGCGCATGAATTTGGTGGCATTTGTATTCATGAACTTGGTGTCGTGCTAAAAACTTTGTATGCAAGTTTGGTTTGTTTCTTTTTAGGTTGTCTTGAATTTGGTGTGTTATGTATGCACTTGTTGCGTTATGTATGCATGAATTTGTCGTTTGTATGCAAGAATTTGTTGTGGTGAAAATTCTGTGAAATGTTCATATATGTGCTATCTTCTGTGTTGTATGAACCTGTCATATGAATATATATGTGCTATCTTCTTGTGTCAAACAGCAATTTGCAAATAATGTACAGGGGCCCAGACGCCAGGGTCCTTGGCGTCTGGTGTCAAGTCAGGGGACCAGACGCCAGGGACCCTGGCGTCTGGGTGCGCACATTTGCAAACCAGAAAAAAGCTCTCTGGATAGGGACCCAGACGCTAGGGACCCTGGCGTCTGGGTGCGCACATTTGCAAACCAGAAAAAAGCTCTCTGGATAGGGACCCAGACGCCAGGGACCCTGGCGTCTGGACCCTTTGCCACGTCAGCAGGTCAACGGGCAGGCGGGCAGTGCGGGCCAGGGGCCAGACGCCAGGGCCCCTGGCGTCTGCTTCCTAACCCAGACGCCAGGGACCTTGGCGTCACCAAAAAAGGTCAGAAACGAAAAAAAATTCGAAACAAGGTCAAAACGGGATTTAGTTAGCCATATGGGTCAGAACAGTAATTTTGTCCTGGAGTGGATGTTGCTAGAGACAAAGAAGAAACATGAGCGACCGCCCGACACCGCCGTGGCAGATGTCCTGACAAACGCAACTAAAGACCCAGTCGTTGTAGCTGGCGTACTAGCTGTCGATGGGGGCTCGATACATGATGACCGCAGCTTGTTGCAGATGAGGAGAGGAACCTTCAACATCCCCTGCAACTCTTTCGGTTGAGGGGCCTCGCCTCAATGTCAGCGAGCTATCGGAGGTGAGCACTATTGATTGGGGGTCAGGGAGAGCAGGATCCTGCGGCGCATTGAACGTGGTGGAGCAGAGCCACCATCGATGACAAAGGCCGATTTGAACGTTCCTCCTCGACCAAGCCATGACTGCTTTAAGAACTGTGTGGGCTAGGAGTTCGATGCACCCCATGCAAGCAAAAGGCCAAATTTGCATCCTCAAGGCTGTTATGAGTTGCAAGGTGGCAAAGAAATATGCCCCAAGGGCATCTCCAACGTGGACCCTCAAACCAGCCACAACCGTTTGGACCGCTCAGTCCAGAAATGTTTTGCCATCCAACGTGGGCCTGTATCAGTCCATAGGCTGGTTCGGACGTGCTTTTTTCCTGTAAAACGGATACAAAGTTAGGGGGCTTTACGGGCATCCGAATCGCTGCCATACCCGCGCCTGACTAACCTGACCCGCAAAAAAGGCCATCCGCATGTGTTTCCGCCCGAAAAGGCCAATATCGCTCCAGAGCACTAATGCCACATTCATGCTGGCTTAGAGCGACACGACCTCTCACTGCGCTCAGGCATTAAAACGACGCGTCGGCCGAGAGTGTTGTCCGCATCGCTTCCCTGTGCATGTGGCTACCCCGTGCTCAAAGGACAACCCATTCATCCGCCTGCCTGCATTAAACATGCATGCGGCTACCAAGGAATGGCGAGCCGGTGCCACCCACCTATTCGTCTACCATTCGCCATAAATCACGTCACCTGTTGCCCTACCATCCCCCCTCTATATAAACTGCAGGCCCAGCCATAGCCGCATCCATCATCCTCCGCTCCCTTCCTCCTCTCTGCACCAACCCGCCATGGCCTCCTTGAGCTCCAAAGCTATTTGGGACAACCTCTCATCCAAGCAGAAAAAGGAGATCGCCGTCATTGCAGCCGGTGATCCGTCTCCGTCGTATCTATAATTTTTTATTGTTTCATGCCAATATTCTACAACTTTCATATATACTTTTGGTAACTTTTTATATTATTTTTGGGACTAACATATTGATCCAGCGCCCAGTGTCAGTTCCTGTTGTTGCATGTTTTTTGTTTCACAAAATATCCATACCAAACGAAGTCCAAACGCGATAAAAATTTACGAAGATTTATTATGGAATATTTGTGATTTTTGGGAAAAAGATTCAATGTGAGACGATGCCTTAGAGGCCCACAAGCCCTAGGGGCACACCCCCTACCCTGGGCGCGCCTGGAAGACTTGTGTCCACCCCATAAGGCGGTTGGTGCCCTTCTTCGGCCGCGAGAAAGATAATATCCGGATAAAAATCGTGTTAAAATGTCAGCCCCAATCGGAGTTACGGATCTCCAGGAATTTAAGAAATGGTGAAAGGCCAAAAACAGGAACACAGAAACAGAAGGAAACACACCACACACACACACACACACACACACACACACACACACACACACACACACAGAGAGAGAGAGAGAGAGAGAGAGAGAGAGAGAGAGAGAGATCCAATCTCGCAGGGGCTCCCGCCCCTCCGCTGCCATGGAGGCGATGGACCAGAGGGGAAATCCTCCTCCCATCTAGGGGGGAGGCCAAGGAAGAAGAAGGAGGAGGGGGCTCTCTCCCCCTATCTCCCAGTGGCGCCGGAGTGCCGCTGGGGTTATCATTGTGACGACGATCTACACCAACAACTTTGCCACCGTCATCACCAACTCTCTCTCCCCCTCTATACAGCGGTGTAACACCTCTTCCCCCGCTGTAATCTCTACTTTAACATGGTGCTCAACGCTATATATTATTTCCCAATGATGTATGGCCATCCTATGATGTTTGAGTAGATCCGTTTTGTCCTATGGGTTGATCGATGATCGTGATTTGTTTGAGTTGTATGTTTTATTATTTGTGTTGTCCTATGGTGCTCTCCGTGTCGTGCAAGCGCGAGGGATCCTCGTTGTAGGGTTTGCAATATGTTCATGATTCACTTATGGTGGGTGGTGTGAGTGACAGAAGCACAGACCTGAGTAAGTAGGTTGTTTGTGTATGGGAGTATAGAGGACTTGATACTTTAATGCTATTGTTGGGTTTTACCTTAATGATCTTTAGTAGTTGCGGATGCTTGCTAGAGTTCCAATCATAAGTGCATATGATCCAAGTAGAGAAAGTATGTTAGCTTATGCCTCTCCCTCGTATAAAATTGCAATAATGATTACCGGTCTAGTTATCGATTGCCTAGGGACAAATAACCTTTTTGTGACAAAAAGCTCTCTACTAAAACTAATTTAATTGTTTCTTTATCTAAAGAGCCCCTAGCTTTTATTTACGTGTTCTTTATTTTCTTGCAAACCTATCCTATCACATCTACAAAGTACTTCTATTTTTATACTTGTTCTAGGTAAAGCGAACGTCAAACGTGCGTAGAGTTGTATCGGTGGTCGATAGAACTTGAGAGAATATAAATTTTACCTTTAGCTTCTCGTTGGGTTCGACACTCTTACTTATCGAGGAAGGCTACAATTGATCCCCTATACTTGTGGGTTATCAAACGGCTGGCAGGCTGACAGGCAGATGGAGGCCAACGTTGTGAACGTCCCAATGGAGGTCGCAATCGAGGATGAGCAGGTGCCACCCTCTCTCGCCGGTGCATGTTGGCGTCACCATGGGCGAGGCCCGAGCCCACTACACGGACATGGTGCTGGAGGAGCAGGAGGCCAAGTTCTAGCAGGCGCAGGCCGACTAGGCCTACAACTCTGCCTCCTCGTCAAGCACCGGCGCTCGGAGGAGCAACTCACCATTGGCACGACCATAGTGTCGAACGTGGACGTGGACGTGCAGGAGGCGTTGCTCGACTCCTATTGCACCACCTGCGAAATCCGCCACGACCGCTGGTGGTACATCTAGTATCAGGCGGATTTACATGCCACCTACAAGGAGATGGACGAGGCAGCACATGAGGTGTTCGGCAAGAGCGACAGCAGGGAGGACATCACCAGCTGCGCCCCGCCGCCACGACCACGAAGTCGGCACGTCCACAGGCGTCGCCGGTAGCAAGGAAGAGTAGTGCCTAGCCAAGATAAGCTCAGCTCATAGTTTGGTTTTTATTTTTTGTTGTAATAACGTGTGCATGGGCCTGATGTGACAGCCGCATGCACGCATGTAGTGGAGGCGTGCGCCTGTGCACGTACTCCCTCTTCCTCCCTTTCTTGTTTTTCCTCCCGGTCAGTGCTTCCCGCTGTGTGAAGGAGTCATGGGATGGCGCGACTACACCGGATCACAACGAGCAGGTCGCGAGGTTAGCTAGTTAGTTGCTTCAGTCAATTGTAGTAGAGATAAGAGGAAGTAAAGCAAAATAGAAAAGTTGTGAGGTTTGTGTGGCAACAAAACTGCTCTCTCTCTCTCTCTCTCTCTCTCTCTCTCTCTCTCTCTCTCTCTCTCTCTCTCTCTCTCTCTCTCTCGCAAGTTCATTGCTCTTACCTCTTCTCCTTCCGATCGATCGCCTCCACAACGACAATTGCCATCAGAGCTCCGGGTGTTTGATCCTCAGCGCGGCGGCAGTGTTTGATCCGCCGTGGTCATGTCTGGAAACAAGTCGGATGGCAAGAACAAGGGCGGCGCAAGATCGCCGGCGAAGACGCCTTCATCCAAAGCGCCGCTCGCGTGCCTCACCGGCAACGACGAGTATCGGGTGGTGGAGCGCGTTGTGCGAGAGGAAGCGGGGGCGTCCATGATGCTCACGCGCACGAACTATCAAGAGTGGGCACTGTTGATGCAAGTTAAGTTGCAGGTCGCCCGCGTCTGGTCTGCGGTGACCGACGACGCCACCGACGAGAATGACGATCGGCGCGCGCTGCAGATTATTCACACCAGCGTTCCGTCGGATATGTTGTGCGTGCTGGCCGCAAAGGACACAACGAAGATTGCGTGGGAGACTATGAAGACTATGCGGATGGGTAGAGAGCGTGCCCGTGAGGCCAAGGCGTAGGTGCGCCGGCGGGAGTTTGAGGATCTCAGGTTCAAGGATGGGGAGTCCGTCGAGGATTTCGGGCTGCGGCTCTCGGCCCTCATCGCCGATCTGGAGCTGTACGGCGACCCGGTCACCGAGCACAAGGCGGTCCAGAAGTTCCTCCGCGTGGTGCCGCGGTGGTACTGCCCGATGGCCATGGCAATCGAGTCCCTAATCGATCTGAAAACCATGACCATCGAGGAGCTCGTCGGCCGCTTCTCTGCCTACAAGGACCACTACGAGCTCAACGACGGCACGCAATCCTCTGGGCGTCTTATGCTCACCCACGAGGAGTGGCTGGACCGCGAGAAGCAGGGCGGCAGTGGCGGATCGTCGTCCGGTGGTGGTGGTGGTGGCAAGAGCAAGTCGCCTGCTAAACCTAAGGGTCAGGGCGACAGCAAGTTCGCGTCGGGAAATCCAGCCGCAAGCGGGTCCAGAGGCTCGGGTGGCAAGAAGAAGAAAGGAAAGTGCCATCACTGTGGCATCCCTGGGCACTGGAAGAAGGAATGCCGGACCTGGCTGCGTGAGCAGGAGAAAAAAAGGGCAGCAGGAGCATGCCAACCTGGCTCAAGGCGGGAAGGAACATGAACAGGGTCTGCTCATGGCCATAGTCGCCAACGTCGACACAACACATGTCGTCGCACCTCAGCAGGTATATCTGAATGAGGAAAAAGTAGTCCATGTTTCTTCCCCTGACGGTGTGTGGTTCTTTGACACCGGAGCAAGCAGTCAGATGACTGGTGATAGGCGGGCGTTCGCGTCCCTCGACGAATCTCTGCACGGGTCGATCAAGTTCGGCGACGGCTCATTGGTGTCCATAAGGGGGCGCGGGACCGTTGTTTTCGGTTGTAACAGCGGCAACCAGCGCGCGCTTGGTGGTGTCTACTTCATCCCCACCCTGCGCAACAACATCGTCTCGGTGGGACAGCTAGATGAAGCTAGCTGCATCATAATGATTGAATATGGAGCCATGGCCATCAGGGATCCCTCAAAGCGCATGCTGGCGCACATCATACGGTCGGACATCCGGCTCTACACGGGCATGATCACCATCGACACTCCCGCATGTCTCATGGCGCAAGGCGATGATGCGGCATGGCACTGGCACGCACGCGTGGGACACCTACACTTCCGCGTGCTCTGGGCCATGTCCACCAAGCAGCTCGCGCGCGGGATGCCCGTCATCGACAGGGTCGAGGAGTATTGTGACGGGTGCGCGCTTGGGAAGCAGCATCGCTCCCCGTTCCTGCAGGCCACGGCATACCGCGCCGAGCGCACTCTGGAGCTCGTGCACATTGATCTGTGCGGGCCGATCACTCCAACGACACCAAGGGCAACAGGTATTTCCTGTTGATTGTTGATGATTACAGCCGCTATATGTGCATTGAGCTGCTAAAGTCCAAGGACGAGGCACATGCGCGCTTCAAGAAGATCCAGGTCATGGCAGAGGTGGATGGCAGGTGCAAGCTTCGCGCTTTCCGCTCAGATCGGGGGGGGGGATTCAACTCCATCGAGTTCAGGCAATACTATGAGCAGCAGGGTGAAGCACTATACCACAGCTCCCTACTCCCCTCAGCAAAATGGTGTAGTTGAATGCCGAAACCAGAGGGTTGTGGAGATGGCGAGATGTATGCTCAAGAGCATGAGCGTACCGGCGTTCTTCTGGGCTGAGGCAATAAAGATGGCTGTGTATCTACTGAACCGCTCGCCGACAAGAAGCCTGGATGGTGTCACCCCATATGAGGTGTGGCACGGTCGTAAGCCCAACGTGAAGCATCTGCGCATGTTTGGGTGCACGGTGCACGTGAAGAAGACAGGGCCGGGCATCTCCAATTGTCTGATCCTTCGACGCCAATGATCTTTGTTGGGTACGAGGAGGGCTCAGAGGCCTACCGTGCGTACGTGTAAGTGCATCTAGTGCCCCTTATTGATTTTGGTGTATTGAAGACTTATAGCTTAAGGGACTAATGTGTTTATGAGTGTACACAGTACTATAAGTCTATGAGGAGTTTGATATTTACAGAGAAAGTCGACCCCTAAAAAGGAAGTTCTTCAACTGAAGACTTTGGATTTCTGAAGACTTTTTGAAGACTTTGAAAGTGAAGAAACTGGTGTGACCTTGAAGACTTGGTATTCATTCGAGGGACATGAAGCGTGAAGACTTTTGTTTTCGTAGTTTCATTTTCTGTTTTCTTGAGTCATAGGAAACACCGTACTGTTAAAGGGGGTCGAGGAAATACTAAGGAAAAATTTCCATGTGATGCTCAACTCAAAATCCTACACCTACCAATCCCTTCAGTCTGTTTGTCTTCCTCCTGTGCTATCCTGTGATTACGCTTTCTGTACTTTGTGCTTGTCTTCATTTTGTCATGATGACTATGCTTGTGTTCTGTTATGTTTACTTTTGAGTACTTATTCCGCTGCTAGTAGTTCTTCACTAAGGAATTTCCTCACCCGCAAATTCCTTAGTGAAGAATTCATAAACATTGCCTATTCACCCCCCCCCTCTAGTCGATATAACGCACTTTCAATTGGTATCATAGCAAGTTACTCCCTTGTTCTATGTGATTTTGGTTTAACCGCCTGGAGTTTTAGTTATGTCGACCACAGGTATGATCCAGGTCTCTGCTGGGTGTCCTACCTTCGATGGGATGGACTACCCCTACTAGAAGAATAAGATGCGAATGCATCTTGAGGCAATTGATAACGATCTCTGGTATGTTGTGGAAAATGGTGTTCCCTCAGTCACACCTTCTCTGAATGCTACTGATGTGAAGAGATTCAAGCAACTCGACTCTCAAGCGAAGAATATCATATGTGGCCATCTGAGCAAAGGACAGTATGGAAGAGTGAGTGCTTTGGAAACTGCTAAGCTTATCTGGGATAGGCTGTCCAAAGTCAATGAAGGAGTCTCAACACAGCGTGACTCTCGAGTTGATGTTCTTTGCAATCTCTTCAACCGCTTCAAAAGACTCGACAATGAAAATGTTCAACAAACCTTTGATCGCCTCACTGACATTTCAAATGAGCTTCAAGCACTTGGCGCCACTCACATCACAGACCATGAGGTGGCAAAGAAATTGCTGAGATCGCTTGATTCCTCATTTGATACTCTGGCATTGATGATACAAGAGCGTGCAGACTACAAGTCACTTGATCCCTCTGATATCCTCGAGAGGCTAAATACTCATGAGTTCCGGCTTGCTGAAAAGAGAGATCTCTATGGTTCGAGCTATGGCAGATCAGTGCATTGAAGGCCAAGGCAGTTTCTAAGTCTGAAGATGAAGATTCGGGCAGCAGCGTTGGTGACCTTGAAGAACTGAGCCATGAGCTAGCACTGCTCGTGAAGAAATTCCAGAAGTTCTCAAGATGTGGTCACTTTGGAAAACCCTCAAGGAGCAATGATTCCTCATCCAGTGACTACAAGAAGAGGCTTTGCCACAAATGCAAGAAACCTGGACACTACATTCAAGATTGTCCTCAGTGGGAAAAGGAATCAAAGAATAAGAAATACAAGGATTACAGTTCTGATGATGCGAAGAAAAAGAAGAAATACTCAAAATCTTCATCATCAAAATCCTCGAAGTCTTCATCTCACAAGAAGAGCAGCTCCAAGAAGCCTCGGGCATTCATTGGCAAGGAAATGGACTCTGAGGTTGAATCTGAGGAACATGAGGAAGAGGAGGCATCTGAGGAGTCTGAGTCCGATGTGGCGAGCCTAGCCCTCGCTACTGCATTCGTCAGCAAGTCTATCTTCAACTCGGAATAAAATGACCTCACCAACAAGGCTGATGAAGGCAATGATGACTACGCTCCCACCTATTGCTTCATGGCAAAGGGTGCCAAGGTACTCAAATATACCTCCTCTGAATCATGTGAGAGTGAATCTGATGAAAACCTCAAGCCCAGCTACTCTAAACTTGCTAAGATTGCTGTGAAACAACAAAAGGCTTTTGAAAAGGTTCAAAACAGGCTAGACAAAAGTGATGATATGTTGGGTGAAGAAATGGATCGCACTAAAACCTTGACTGAAAATCTTCAGAGACTTCAGTCTAGGTTTGACAACCTTCAAGGTCATCATAACACTCTCTTATCTGATCATGAGAAGCTTTCTTATGAATTTCTTCAAAGAAAGCAAGATCTTGAGAAGCTAAGAGTGAGTTATGAAGATCTTCAGAAGGAGCGTGATTCATTACTTGCTCAACAAATCAGCGCTCCTCAGGAAGAATTTGTTCCTCCAAGTTTGAAATGCATTGAACGTGAATCTGCTAATTCTTCACCTGGATGCTCAAATGCTTCTAATGCTTCAAATTCTTCACATGTCTCTGCTATCACTAATTCCTCATCTGAGGACATTGCTAGTATCACTGATGATGCAGGAACTGAAGGAACTGTACATGACAGGCATGTACAAAAGCCTCAAAGGGCATCAGACTCTTTGTGATGTGCTTAAAAATAGATCCTCAACAGGAACCCTAGGAAAGAGGGTATTGCCTTTGAGAGGAAACTCAATGCTGATGGTACATATTGGAAGCCTGAGCAGTACCCCAAAACCTCATGGGTTGCTGCAAAGGAACCTCCAGTTGATCCATCCAATTTATCTGGCTTTACTTGTGAATCTCCTCATTCTTCTGATGAGTCATTTGACTCCAACTATAAACTGTTCAAAAATCAGAATGGAGAAGTATTTGCTAGATATGTTGGAACTAACTGCAGGAACGGTTCCCCTATGAAGAAAATCTGGGTTCCCAAAAGATGTCTTGAAAATCTTTAGGTGAAAGTCCTCATGACACCACCTCTGAAGCATAGGAACCCCAGGTCAAATTCTTCATATGGATCCAAGTCCTCATACGGACCAAACTTCTCACGTGGATCAAATTCCTCAAAAGGATCAAAGTCCTCATATGATCATCATCGTGTTGACCCCTCTGTTTCACAGGGAAGAGCTAAGGGCTATGAATATGAGCATTATTCTTCTAACCATTATGTTCATAAGTCCTCGAAGAATTTCTCTGCTTATTCATATGCTTATCCTAACTCCTCTTATGTGAAACGAAATGGACTGGCTTCTATGGCACCTTTCTCGTATGGAGATCGCAGAGTGATGAACTCTTTGCCACCCCTTCAGATATGGGTGGTGAACTAAAGGAACTAATCTATTATGTAGGGTCAGGTCTCTAGACATGCTAAAACGTCTGAAGAATTTGCTGGAGACCTGAAAATTGCCTGAAAGGACGCAGGCTAATCATTGAAGAAATGAACTCTCATTTCTCGCGTCCTCATACTGCTTTATTTGTTGTATTGCTTGATGAAAATGATCTGATGAATTGATGTCATATTCTTCACTGATGAAGTATATGAGTTCATAAGCTGCACTAATTCATCTGCAGGATGATCATCCCAAAGCCACTGAGTGGGTCCTCAATAGTGGATGTACAAATCACATGACTAGTAACAAGAATCTATTGATGGATGCTCCCTTATCTCCATCACATCTGAAGCATATCATCTTCGCTGACAAAGGCAAAAGTCAGGTATTGGGTCTAGGTAAGGTTGCGATCTCAAAGGATCGACACATGGACAAAGTCATGCTTGTTGAGTCCTTAGGATACAACCTCATGTCTGTCTCAATGCTTTGCGATCTTGATATGGTTGTTGTCTTTGGCAAGTATCGTTGTGTTGTGATCATGGAAGCTGACAATTCCAAATCTTCGAAGGCTTTAGGAGAGGAGACTTGTACATTGTTGATTTCTCTACAGGACCACAACCAGCCGTGTGCCTACCTGCAAAAGCTTCAGAAGGCTGGCTATGGCATCGACGACTTGGTCATGCAGGCATGAGGAATTTGCACACGCTTGCGAAGAAGAAGCATGTCATTGGCATTGAGAATGTCAAATTCCTCAAGGATCACTTATGCGGAGCCTGTGAAGCTGGAAAGATGGCCAAGGTCAAGCATCCAGCAAAGACTATCATGACTACTACTCGACCATTTGAATTGCTTCACATGGATCTCTTTGGTCCTAACCATTATTCTGCAGTTACAAATGATGCATCTCTATATGGCTTTGTTATTGTTGATGATTACTCTCGTTACACATGGGTACACATTGTTACTTACAAACATGAAGTGTAGGAAGTCTTCAAACGATTTTCCTCGAGGGCGTCAACCAACTTTGGTGTGAAGATCAAGCACATCAGAAGTGACAATGGAACTGAGTTCAAGAATTCTGGTCTCGATGACTATCTTGATGAACTTGGTATTACTCATGAGTTATCTGCTCCTTATACTCCTCAACAGAATGGCGCCGTGAAGCGCAAGAACAGGACTCTCGTTGCGATGGCTCGCACTATGCTTGATGAATACAAAACGCCTCGTCGTTTCTGGATTGATGCAATTGATACTGTGTGCCACATCATCAACAGAGTATATCTTCACAAAATCTTCAAGAAGATTGCCTATAAACTCCTCACTGCCAAGAAACCCAATGTCAGTTATTTCAAAGTCTTCGGTGCTAAATGTTGGATTAGAGATCCTCATAACAACTCAAAATTTGCACCGAAAGCACATGAAGGTTTTATGCTTGGTTACGAAAAGGACTCGCACACCTACAGAGTCTTCAACAACGTTCTTCACAAGGTTATTGAAACTGTAGATGTGTGGTTCGATGAAACTAATGGCTCGCAAAGAGAGCACCTACCTTCTGTGATAGACGAACCAACACCTGAGGAGATAATCAAGTTCAAGGCTACTGAGGATGTCATCCCTACTGAAGAATCAGCTGAAGAATTCAGTCCAGATCGTGAAGAACGTCGAGCTGAGGCACCTGAAGAAAATGGTGCTGAAGAAAATGCTGATCAAATTCCTCGACGACAACCAGCTCATCCTCGCGTTGCAAAAGAAGTGCAAATTGAGAAGATCATCGACATTGAAGCACCAGGTCCTCTCACACGCTCAAGAGCTTCACATTTATCTAACTTTTGTGGGCACTTTGCTTTTGTCTCTATCACAGAGCCCACTAAGGTAGATGAAGCATTTTTGGAGCCTGAGTGGATTCAAGCTGTGCAAGAAGAATTACACCAGTTCGAGCTCAACAACGTCTGGGAACTGGCCAGACGTCCAGATCCTTGCAAGCACAATATCATTGGCACAAAGTGGATCTACTGCAACAAACAAGATGAAAATGGCCTTGTGGTGAGGAATAAGGCACGACTTGTAGATCAAGGCTACACACAGGTTGAAGGAATTGATTTCGATGAAACTTTTGCACCTGTTGCTAGACTTGAGGCTATTCGCATATTACTTGCTTATGCTAACCATCATGATATCACTCTATATCAAATGCATGTGAAAAGTGCATTCCTCGGTGGTAAGCTTGAGGAAGAAGTATATGTTGCTCAACCCCCAGGTTTTGAAGATCCAAAGCATCATGACAAAGTCTTCAGACTCAATAAGGCCCTCTATGGCCTCAAGCAGGCCCCTCGGGCGTGGTATGATACTTTGAAGTAATTCCTCATGATGAAAGGCTTCAAACCCGGTTCACTTGATCCTACTCTTTTCACTAAATCTTATGATGGTGAATTGTTTGTGTGCCAAATATATGTTGATGATATTATCTTTAGTTGTACTGACCAACGTTATAGTGATGAATTTGCCTATATGATGAGTGAAGAATATCAAATGTCTATGATGGGAGAATTGAAATTCTTCTTAGGTCTTCAAATTCGTCAACAGCGCAATGGCATATTCATATCTCAGGAGAAATACCTCAAGGATGTACTGAGGAAATTCGGCATGCAAGAATGGCCATCACACTACTGGAATCAGGGATTTTGCCGTCTGCCAGTTCTTTGTCGTCAGTTGGCAGACGGCAAAGAGGCACTTTGTCGTCTGCTTGCAAAAAACAGACGGCGAAGGACTGACAGACAGCAAAGATGCCAGTTGCCATTAGCCAATTCTTTGTCGTCTGCCAGCTGATGGCAAAGATTCTTTGCCATCTGCTGGCAGACGACAAAGAGATGGGTGGGGTCCAGTGGATACCAGCGCTGTAACGGCCCACCAGCCCCACCTCATTGCCGTCTGCCAGCAGATGGCAAAGAATCTTTGACATGTGCTGGCGGACGGTAAAGAGGTGGGGCTATCTCTTTTTTTGTGGGTACAACGAAAATCTTTGCCCCCACCTCCTCTTTCTGTCTCCCCTCTCTCTGCCCGGCCCCCACCTCCTCTCTCTCTCCCCCCTCTCTCTCCCGCTCGTCTCTCCCTCTCCCTAGCGCGAGCACCTACGGCGGCCGATTTCGGCGAGCTCCGACGGGATTCGACTGCGCCCAACACAACCACGTGACCCCCTCGCCCCGCTCCTCCATCCCCTCCGACCAGATCTGGCTCGCGCGTCCTCCTGCGACCACGCGTGACCCTCCCCTGCGGCTAGGGTTTCGGCCACCACATCGCCGGCGTGGCTCCGGTGACTCAGGTGAGTCTCTTCACTCCTCCTCTTTACATCCATCCCTCTCTTTCTCACCGCGTCGCGTCGCGTTTCCTCTCCCTCACAGATCCATCACGCCGGGAAGCCATGGACGGGAAGGACGCCGTGGAGGACGCAGCTCCACCACTACCCCAACGCCATTCAGGTCCGCCCCTTATCCTCTCCTACCCTCTTGGATTTCTTCTTTTCCTGCCTTGCACCCGTCCACTCAAGTTCTAAACCAAACAAGAAAAATTATCAATCTTGTTTTTGCTGCATATGCAATAATAAGGCATGTGAATGCTTCGACAAAATACATAAATCATTTTAATTTAAATAACAAAATAAACAATTAGTAATATAGGAGGGATGCTTAGCCATGTAATCTACTATCTGCCTTGAAATGTAGTGCAAATACCTTTTCCACATATCCTGAAATAAAGAATCATCAATAAACTTCAGTACCACCTGAAGTTGTGTAGTGGCTTTAGAGTCATAAATCTATATAACTGGTAGGCTCAATAGTTGGTAAGAAACTCTCTTTTAATTAGAGAAAAGGCATGTATACTTCTGAAGTTAAGAGGTGCTATCAGCTAGCATCATGGCCATCTCTGCCTGTGTCCCTCGATCATACTACGATATGGTGCAAAATAAATAAACTTTGATGAACACAAAATAAATAATGAGAGCAGAAGTCTGTCGGCTCAGGCCGGGTCTCACCGATGGCGACATGGCCCTCCCTAGGGAGAAGCACTCATCCGCGCCGTTCAGGCCGTCCAAGGCTATTGGGGCCAGGGCTGCACCTACGCACCTAGGAACTGAACATTGCCTCCTTTGCATTATATACACCTTTTAGTTTCCACATCTGGTGCAGTGTCACATCCCTAGCTAGGCCATGCATTAGAGTGTGCATCATGTTTAAATTCTATTAATTCTGAAATGGGAAATGCCAGAACCCCCAACACACACTCCCCCCCCCCCCCCTGGAAATAACTAGGGTTTACTAAAATCTTTTTCAATGAACCTGAAATGCCCTTCTAAAATGTTCACCCTCTTTGTCTTGGATTAAACCCCCTGGCAAAAATAGTGCACATTTTTCTAGGTCAACAGAAGGTTATTGAATTAACACATAAGTATTTGAATTTGGGCATTTAAAATTTATAAAAATATTTTAAATGTTCAAATATTCTCAAACAGAAATGTTTCATGTTGTCTATATTTTAAATAGCAAGCATGTGCAGTTTGAGAATTTTTGGAGTGGTCTAGGTAATTTAAATAACTCCACAAAGTTGCAGAAGAAATAGGAAAGAAAACAAAATTAAAAAAAAGGCCTACCTGTGCCAGCTGAGGCCCGCTCCTGTGCGGCCCAGCTGGGCCAGCCCACCAGCGCCGTCGTCCTCCTGGCGCCAGTCGGCCGGGCGTGTGGCCGGCGCGCGCGCACGGCCGTGCCGCCACGCCACCTGCCTGCCTGGCCCTCCCCCCCCCCCCCCCCCCCCGACGCTGGACGTCCCGCACGTCGCCACGCGACGCCCCGCCGCTCGCTCTTTTTCCCCCCTCTCCTCTGGATCCCCCTCTTCCCCCTCCCCGAGCGGAGCTCGTCGCCGACGCCCGCTGCTGCCGCACCCACAGCCGCTCCCTCGCCTCTCCGGCAAGCCCAGCTGCTCCGCCTCGTCGCTAGCTGCCTCCTCGACGAGCCACGCGAGCCGGAGTGCCCCGTGGAGTCGCCTTCGCCGTCCTCTTCGTCGCCGGCCGCCGCAGATCGTCCTCGCCGCCCCGTCGTCTCCGACTCGTCCCCGAGCCCGCTGACGCCGCCGCTGCCTCCGCTGTGAGCTCCCGCCTCGATTCCACCTCCTCCCCTGTCTTTTCGAGCCCCGCAGCGCTGCGCCCGCTCAAGGTCGACTCCGGCCGCCGCCCTGAGCTTCGCTCCGGCGAGCTCCGGCCGCCCCCGCCTCTCCCTTCTGCTCCAATCGGTGCGGACGAGCGCGGGCTTCGCTCCCGTGGTCTCCGCACGCCTATTCGCCGCCTGTAGCGCAACTCCGGTGAAGAACCGCCGCGGCTCGAGGTCGTCGCCGGCGAAACTCCGGCGAGGCCGACGTGGCGTCATTAGCGCCTAATCCCGCAACCTAAACCCCCCCCCCCCTAAGCCACTGACCGTGGGCCCCAGGGCCAAGTCAAACCCCGGTCAGCGCGGGTTTGACCGGGATTAGCCCCTGTGTCACTGACGTGTGGCCCCACACGTCAGGTTTGACCCAGTCAGCGGGGTTGACTGCTGACGCAAGCATGACACAGTGCTGACGCAGTTATTATTTTGCTGGATTTATTTTTATACAGGAAAATCCAGAAAATAGTTCAAACTTCAAAAATTCATAGAAAATTATCTGTAACTCCAAATGCAAAGTTCTATATATGAAAATCTATCAGAAAAATCCAATCTATCCAATGGAACTGGTTTCATGCATGTTAAAACAAGTTAAACCCACTGTTTAGGCATTATAAAATATTGCACTAATATGATCTTATAAATGCACTACCATTTGAATCTTTGGTTCAAATGGGGTCATTTCCTTCTGGTTTAACTTGCACAAGACCAGGACACATTCATATTGCCATGTCATTGCATGCATCATATTGTTGCATATCGTCATGTATTGATTGTGTTGCAATGTGTCATTCGTGGTAGGTTCTGCCTCCGAGGATATCTCCGAGTATCCAACTGAAGGGCAGTATCCCACGACCACTCCATCAGGCAAGCAACCCATTGATCATTCCGATACAAACCCATGTTCTCGCTTCTGCTCTCGTTTACTGCATTAAGACAACGTGTTTCAAACTGCTGTGTGTTGCGGTAGTTGAACCCACTTCCTTTGCATGACCTGTCATTGCCACAGTAACTAGATGAAACCCACTAGCATGTGTAGGAGTTGATTGAGCCAATACATGTGTGTGTGTGTTCCTACCATGCTACGCTTGCTATGCTTAGAGTTGTGTCAGGTCTGGCTCATCGGGATGATGAACTGGAGTGAAAGGTTGTGTCGGTGACAAGAGTGAAGTGTGAATACGATTTGGTAAAGGAATCGATGAGAGGCCATGTAGGAGTACATGGTGGGTTGTTTCATTGAGGCCGTCCTTAAGAACTGAGATCTGTGTTTGTGATCCATGATACAGTTACTACCACACATTGGGCCCTGAAATATGACCCCGCTCGACTTCTTATCCACCCTTGTCCTCTGTCCAGGAGTTGCAAGTAGTTTCTGGTGTTTGTAGTATGCTGGGGGCCGCACGCGGCGCTGACCATCGGGGTGGGCTGTGTTGCGGTAGGCACGTGGCACGGTGTACCGACTCGCCCGTTTGGTGTCTCGGGAACCCTGTTCACATCGTTCGGGGCCGTTAGTGGAAACCTCGGCCGGACTCCCTGTGGATGGAACCCGAATAGGCGATAAACCTGGACTAGAGACTTGAGTGTTTAGGTAGGTCGTGGTCTACACCCACGTCGGCCTTCGCTTGAAGTCTGCCGAGCACATGTCGTGTGCAGACGCTAAGTGGTGGAAACATGTGTGAAGAAGTACACCCCTGCAGGGTTATAAATAATCTATTCGAATAGCCGTGTCCGCGGTAATGGACTTCTGGGTTGCCTATATCAGTTCATAGACAAGTTAAATGGATACTACTAAAAATCTCAAGATAAGTGTGAGTACCGCGGATGGCCCTCTCGTAGGATGGCGAGAGAGGATCCACGGTGGAGTATTGTGATGGTGATAGTGGACTCGTGTGCGACAAATGATTTGCAAGTGGTGTGTATCGTAGGATAGCTTAGCCAAGAGTCAAAGCTGGCTTGCTGCAATAACCCCACTACCTTCTTGAGAATGTGCATGTATGATAGGTTCCTGTTGTAAGACTTGCTGAGTACTTCTGTACTCATGTTGCTTTAATCATGTTTTTCAGACGACTGCACCAACCCCTCTGATGGGTTCTATGTAGACCTTGACGTTGACGAGTGACTTATCACCCAGGTGGTGATCCAAGACTTGTGAAGGGTCGTTGTAGATAGACAGGCTTCGTCAAGCCTTCTTTCTTTCTAGTGTCTGTACTCAGACTACTTTGCTTCCGCATGTGCTTGTATGTTTGTATGACTTGAGTGTTGGGTCATGTGACCCCTATCTGTATGAATGATATGTATGGCTCCTCGGAGCCTTCTAAATAAAGTACTTGAGTCGTAGAGTACTGTTGTGAGGCCATGTTGTATTTACTCATATCGGGCATATTGTGTGTATGATTGAAATGCTTGGTATGAGTGGGATCCGACTATCTAGTTGTTTATCCTTGGCAGCCTTTCATATGGGGAAATGTAAGTCTTGTGCTTCTGAGCGATAGTAGTCCGCTACAGCCCGGTTCACCGGAGTCCTGCTAGCCCAGCACTACTGCTTGGACACTTGACTGGCCGGCATGTGTTTCACGTCGTTCCTATGTCTGTCCCTTAGGGGAAATGTCACGCGCTGATATTCGGAGTCCTGCCTAGCCTGCTACAGCCCGGGTTACCGGTGTCCTGTTAGCCCAGTGCTACAGCCCGAATAGATACGTTGATGACCGACATGTTCGAAGTGATTCATGTATGCCTGTCCTCATAGGCTAGCGCCGCTTTGGGTTCACGACTAGCCATGTCGGCCCGGGTTCTCTGTCATATGGATGCTAGCGACACTATCATATACGTGAGCCAAAAGGCGCAAACAGTCCCGGGCCAGGTAAGGTGGCACCCGTGGGAGTACCGTGCGTGAGGCCGCAAAGTGATATGATGTGTTACATGCTGGATCGATGTGACCTTGGATCGGGGTCCTGACATGCAGAAAAAACATATCACTGTCAGTATTTCAGTATTTTCAGAAGTTACTGCCAAGAGCACACACTCAAAACAGTTAGAGCAATCTTCCCAGATAACTTTAGACATGGGAAAAGCTTGAGTTTCTTGAAATGATGTGGATAATTATATGATTTGGTACAGAGGTGTTAGCTTATCTACGTTTTTATAAGATGTGGCCGAGAATAGTGAATAGCAACAGCTAAAGGACTATAATATCATCTAGCTTGGCATGCTCATGTAAACTAAATGCAGCTAACATAATAGCACTTTTGATATATCTGAATTTAGTACCATAAAATTGGAGAACCATATGGTTTGATTTCTCATATTTCATTCCAAAAAATAGAGGTGCTGGATGTGCCGTGGCGCGGTGGTGCCCCTGGGTGGCGCCTCCGTGCTGCGGTGCCCCTGGTTGGCGCCTTCGTGCCTGTGCTCTCACTGGCGCCGCCATTGTGGTGCTCTCTGGCAAGCTCCGGCTTGTTGTGGTGGTGTTGGTTGTGATGCTGGTCACACCATAGTGATGGTGTGGCTGCATCCTGGTTCGGCTACAACTCCTTTTGGTGAGCTTCTCCTTTCTCCCCTCCTGATCTATCTAATGCATAGCTCTAGCTCTTGATCTTGTTGGATGTGAGGCTCTATTAGCTGTGGTTAGCTGTTGTAGATGAGCATCAACTTGTATTGGAGCTCTCTGTGATGGATTCTTGCTGTGTCAGGGTTTTGGTCAGTGACCATCTATGTGTATTTGTAAAGTATATATACTCATGTACTGCTCTGTTCTGTGTAGTTGATCCTGGAGTTGTTACTTTGGTCAGTTACTTTACTCATGAACGGATACTCACTTGTTCTTAGTTATTTTACTTCTAATACTGATATGTACAGATACCACTTGGTTTGGCTATTCCTATTTGTCTCTTTCTAATAGCCTATGAACAGATGCTATACTTGGTTTTGGCTATTACTTTCCTAGTTTTCTACTAATAAGAAATATACTACATCTGATTTGGGCAGTGATGCTGGTCTGAGCCCCCCTCTCTTAGGCTTAATTTACATGTGACTATCCCTGTGATGTGATGAACTAGCCCTAGCACTTCCAGGTTGTCTGACCACATAATCCCTCAAGTATACCATGAGGTCTTCTGTAGCTCTCCTTAATAGTTATCTCTTCTAAGCTGCTGGTGGTTGGATGTGTTGGGACTTGGTCTGGTTGGTTGGTTATGATGTATATCTCCTCCTAGAGCTTTGTTTTTGGCGTTGCACAGTGACATGTACCTATTGTCACTAGACAAAACTGATTGTGGTGATGAAGTCTAATCTTTGGCTTTAATCACTAGTTTTTAGTTGGCTTAATTCCTGGAGCTAGTACTGATAGTGGTCTTTGTGTTGGCATTTAACTTACTGCTAATTGTGGTGGCTTCTTGATTGGGTCATTGGCTGGTTCTCTCCTTTGGCTCTTTGGTATTAGTTTACTCTATTTGGCTTTCTAATTAAGATCACTTTGAAAATCAGGATCTTAACTAAGATTATCTTGATCTCAAGTACTGGCTCCTACAGCATTGCATTTCACCAAGTGAAATGCTACATTTCTACTCCTAACCCATTCTCTCTTTCTTAGTGTTTTTGTTATGCAGGTTGGAAGAAAAGAAGAAGATCCAGAGAAGATCTTAGTAATAAGATAGTTTTTAGGAAAATAGATATTTAGTTTTAGATCATTCCTTGTAATATTTGTTGGATATGTGTTCATGGATATGTGTTGGATATATATGTGTTCATGACTATATATTGGTAACATGTGTTGGATATGTGTTCATGGATATGTGTTGGATATATATGTGTTCATGAGTATTGGTAAAATATGTTGGATATGCTATATTGGTCATATATATCTGTGTTTGATTTTATGTGAAAATGAATTGATATAAGAAGAAATAGAATTAATGCCTATTTGGTCTCTTTGCCATCTGCCAGCAGATGGTAAAGAGCCATGCCCTTTGCCGTCTGCCACTGACGACAAATGCCTCTTTGCCGTCCGCTGCAAAAAACAAACGGCAAAGAAGGCCTTTGCCGATCCTTACTTTGCTGGAGCCTTTTGCCATCCGCGGCAGATGGCAAAGACCTTTGTCGTCCACCGTTCCTGCCTTTGCCGTCTGCCGTGGCAGATGGCAAAGTAGCTGATTCCTGTAGTGTCTATGCACTGACGAAAATGGTATTGACTTCGATCAAAAGGTATACCGCTCCATGAGTTTTTTATTGTACTTATGTGCATCTAGGCTAGATATTATTCTTAGTATTTGCATGTGTGCCTGATTTCAAACTACACCGAAGGAATCACACCATAAGGCTGTGAAGCATATTCTTCGATATCTAGCTCACACACTAACACTTGGATTATGGTACCCCAAGAGCTCGGCTTTTTGATCTCATTGGATATTCAGACTCTGACTATGCTGGTGATCATGTGGACCGCAAGTCAACATCAGTCACATGCCATTTCCTCAGACGATCTTTGGTCTATTGGTCCTCGAAGAAACAGAACTACGTATCACTGTCTACTGCTGAAGCTAAGTACATTGCTGCTGGTTCTTGTTGTGCTCAATTGCTATGGATGAAGCAAACTCTCAAGGACTACGGCATCAACGTGAAGAATGTGCCTCTCTTATGTGACAATGAGAGTGCCATCAAGATTGCTCACAAGTCAGTTCAGCACTCGAAGACAAAGCACATTCAGATTTGTCATCATTTTCTTCGTGATAATGTGTTGAAGGTCCACATTTCTATTGAGCATGTAAAGACTAAAGAACAGCTAGCCGATATCTTCACTAAGCCCTTGGATGAGAAGAGATTTAGCAAGTTGCGGTGTGAGCTAAATATCTTAGAATCTTCGAATGTTCTTTAAAAAGGACACTCATCCTAACACTTATGCAAAATTGATGACTTAGATGTGCAACACATGAAGAAACGTTTTTCTTCAATCAATGAAGAATAACACTCTAAGTGTGAAGAAATTGACGAAGAATTTGATTCTCAGAGCCCTACGACAATTGTACGCGGCATCTGAAATCATCATTCTTATACGGTGGGTCTCGCCACCACCAAAAGTTGAAAATCTTCAATTTGAGTTTTTCCTCAACTTTGAAATTCCTCAGTTTTTTGAAATTCCTCAGTTGTTCATATTCTTCAACTTTGCATTGTCTTCACTGTTTCCGTCGTTTTTTCTTCATTGGATATATATATATATATATATATATATATATATATATATATATATATATATATATATATATATATATATATATATATATATACATAAACACTATTCTGATCACGGGATCAGAATAATATTCTGATCACAACCCGAACTTTCCGAGTAACGCGCCTGACCTTCCCCGAGTACTAGGTTGAACTTCAGCTAAAAGGTGTCCAAATGGGGCTTGCGATATATTGTTGGAAAGCTATGAACACCAGTATCATCACCTAAGTTAAATTTTTGGCAAAATGTAAGCGGTTTAAGAGCAGTTTTGAAAATCGTTTTTTCCTCACACAAAAAACGTGAATCGTATTTTCGATCGCATTTTTAAACCGTTTATCGGAATGAGGCAAATAATATGGCGTTGGAAAGCTGCTGCAAAATCGCTCCTTCCATATGTTGAAAGTTTTCTCTAATTTCCTATGATTAAAGCGTAATTTGGAAAATCGTAAAATTTCGCAAACCGAACAGCCGACTTCATATTTTCGATGTCATTTCTAAACAGCTGATCCAATTGAGGCAAATGATATGGCGTTGGAAAGCTTATGGAATTGCGCTACTTTTTCATGTTAAAAGTTTTTTCTAATTTTCAATGGTTTAAAAGTAATTTAGAAAATGATACATGTTCCACCGAGTTCGTATTTTCAAGCTAATTATTTAATCGTACGTCCAAATGCAGCAAATGATATGGCGTTGAAAAGCTTGAAGAAATGCGAAACTGTTTTGTATATATTGTTTCTCCTAATTAATTAAGGTTTTATGTCAGTTCTGAAAATGGCTAAAAACGTATTTTTGCTGTAATTTCTATAAATTTGATCGGAATGGGGCAAATAATATACCGTTGAAAAGCTAAGGAAAATGCGAAACTTTCTCATGTTGATGGTTTTCTCTGCTTCCCAGCCGTTCTCAAGTAATTTCGAAAACGGCGGGATCATTCATTCTGCCTTTATTGCGAAACAGATCCTTCGAAAATGCACCACGTGAAGTACCTGAACTTCTCAGCGCGTGTACCTAAACTTCACTCTGTTTTTCCACGTGATTTTTTTGCTCGTAGATCTCCATCCACTGCTCGTAGCTCTCCATCCATTCACCGGAATTGAGCAAGTGATACACCGATGGAAAGCTGCTGTAAACACGCAACTTTCCCGTGTTGATCATTTTTTCATACTCGCGACGATTTTAAAAGTTTTCCATCTAAAATTAATTCAGCGTAGTAGTTGAACTTCCTGCTGTTTTCACGTTGAACTTCTGTGACGTATTTTTGTTTGTACGCGCGCCTGAACTTCTCTCTGTACGAACCCGACCTTCGGGCTATCTTCGCAACCGTGCCTTCTATCGTGAGTTTTTCTGGTTAGTCGTGTTCCATGTGATGTAAGTGTAATCTTCAAACAATTTTTAGCAACTAAATACTCATTTTAGATAGGAATCTCGCTCATAGGCGGATTTTGCACTCGGGTCGTGAAGAACTCGCGTTTTTTGCGATTTTACTGCTTCAGTTGTTCGACCTGAACTTCCCCCTGTGCTAGGTTGAACTTCCTGCAACATTGCCCAAATAGGGCTTGCTATATACCATTGGAAAGCTACGGACACGAGTATCATGACCCAAGTTAATTTTTTCGCAAAATGTAAGCGGTTTAAGAGCAGTTTTGAAAACCGTTTTTTCTTCACACAAAAAACGTGAATCGTATTTTCGATCGCATTTCTAAACTGTTTATCGGAATGAGGCAAGTAATATAGCGTTAGAAAACTGCTGCAAAACCGCTCCTTCCACATGTTGAAAGTTTTCTCTAATTCCTTATGGTTAAAGAGTAATTTGAGAAAACGTAAAATTTCGTAAACCGAATAGTCGAGTTCGTATTTTCGATGTCATTTGTAAACGGCTAATCCAATTTAGGCATATGATATGGCGTTGGAAAGCTTATGAAAATGCACTACTTTTTCATGTAGAAAGTGTTTCCCAATTTTGAACGGTTTAAAAGTGATTTAGAAAACGGTACAAGTTTCACCGAGTTCGTATTTTCGATATATTTTTTTAACCCTATGTCCGAATGCAACAAATGATATGGAGTTGGAAATCTTGAGGAAATGTGAAACTTTTTGGTATATATTGTTTCTCCCAATTCCTTACTGTTTTATGTAAAATTTGAAAATGGCTAAAAACGTATTTTCGCCGTATTTTCCACAAACTATATCGGATTGGGGCAAATAATATACCGTTGAAAAGCTATAGAAAATAAGAAACTTTTTCATGTTGATGGTTTTCTGTGATTCCGTGCCGTTTTCAAGTAATTTGAAAAATGGCGAGATCATTCGTTATGTCTTTATCGCGAAACAGATTCGTGAAAAATGCATCGCGTGAAGTACCTGAACTTCTCGGTATGAAACCTTGAACTTCATGTGATGCCCGGATAATTAGGCTATAGTAATCTCACATTAATAGTGCCACGTCACACGGTTACGGTTGCTAATCTCGCGTTAGTTTGAAACCGATTCGAATTCAAATTAAAAATTAGGCAACAATAAAAGTTTTCAAATAATGAAACTAAAATGTTCGGGTCATGCCGGATAATGCATAGGTAATATTGGTTGATAAACCACACTTTTACAAAGTAACTAAATGCTCCAAAATAAATAAAACAGTAACTAAAACAATTATGTAAATGCCCCTTAATAATTAATTTTTTTGTAAACTATTTAGTTAACTACCAAAATTTATTGTGGTAGTGGAATATTTGGTGTTACTAGTTTAGGTGTAGTTCTGGTAATTTATAGAACTAAAAATAAAATAAAAATAAATAAATAGAAAAGAAATAAAGGGAAAATCGAAATAAAAGAGAAGGAAAAGAAAACTCATTGTGCACTGGGCCTAAGTGCATAGTGCACAACCCAGCCCACCTAAGGGGTCACCCCTTACCTGTTCACCTAAGGCGGGGTGGCCGCCGTTCCACCGCCCGCGGCCAAGGATGGCCACGCGGCGGCCATCCGTCGCTCCCCCGTCGCCTACTTGGTTGCCCCCGACCTAAACCCTAACCCTAGCGCCCCCAATTCCCCTCTTCCTCGCGCCGCTCCTCTCTTTCCCCTCACCCCCGAGCGCAATCGTTGTTGCCGCCAACTCGCCGGCGTTGCCACCTGCGACCTCGACGCCTGAAACCGCGCTCAGAAGAACCGTCGTCGTCTTCTACATCGCCTGAGGCCACCTATTGGAGCTCAACGTCTCCGCATCGAGCCCTGCGACGCCGTCTTCAACCTCTGCCCCGTCGGGACTCACAGCGCGATTCGCCAACTCCGGCGCTTCCCCGAGCCCACTGAGCACCTCTACAGGATCGTTGTGAGCCCCTCTGTCGATCCCTCGCCTTTCCCCATCATTTTCGTCACCTCAAGTCGTCATCCCACTACCATGCTCGGAGCTCCAAGCCCGCGATGCCCCGGCCGCCCCCGCTCGTCCTACGCAAGCCGCTCGCCTCCGTTAGAGCAGCCCGAGCGCATCCCACCTCTGTCCGCTCGTGCCGCCCGCCGTGGCCTCGCTGCTGTTGCTCTTAACCGCCTGCTTCATCGCCACTGCTCGCCGAGCCATCCGCCAGGCAGCGCTTCTGCCGCCCGCCGTCACGTGCATCCTCCCACGCCCATGGCCGCCTTCGCTCGGTCGCTCCCCTGCCCCCTCCCGCAGCTTCCCTGACCGCGGCTCCCCAGAGCCGCCCGCGCCTTCGCGCCCCCCCCCCCTCTGACCCGCCTTCCTGCAGCGCCGTCGCTGCTGATGCGCTCTACCTGCACCCACGCACCAACCGGCCCACGCGACGTGCGCCCAGCCAGCCTCCTCGCGCCCAGACCGGCTCCACCCCGCAGCCACGCCTCTGCCTGCTCCCGGCGAGCCCCGCGCTTGGCCGTCGCGCGCCAGCGTGTGCGCGTGCCGGCTGCATCCCTGCATCTGGACCGGCTAGGTAGTTTAGGCTTAGGTTACTTGTTAATTAGGATTAGGGGTTAATAGATTAGCCATGTGCCACTGACGGGTGGGCCTACAAGTTAATTAAACTTAGTTAAAACAAATAAAAATAAAAATAAACCATGTTAACAAAGACGTGCCTATGACACCTGGGCCCCACTTGACCGCTTTGACCAGTCAAAGGTCAACCCTATTAGCTGTTGACTGGGTCAACTAGACCCCCTTGGCCCCACCTGTCATCCACCGCGGCTAGCCCACAGTGGGTGTAAAAAGTATATTCTGTTTTGTTTTTGAATTTAATTAATTAAAAGAATTTAGAAAATAATTTAGAAACTCTGAAAATTAATATAAAATAATCTGTAACTCGGATGGAAAAACTTTGTACACGAAAGTTGCTCAGATCGACGAGACAAATCCGGATACGCAGCCCGTTCGTCCGCCACACACCCCTAACATATCAAACTCGCAACTTTCCTCCTCCGGCTCCTCTGCCCGAAAACGCGAAACACCGGGGATACTTTCCCGGATGTTTCCCCCCTTCGCCGATATCACCTATCCCTGCGTTAGATCACCTCTAGCACCGCGTTTGTCATGTTATGTTTTGATTGCTCTGTTATTTATTGTGTTCCCCCTTCGTTACTTTTCCGGTAGACCCCGAGACCGCTGCCGGTACCCCTGTGATCGACTACGGTGTTGACGACCCCTTCTTGCCAGAGCAACCAGGCAAGCCCCCCCCCCTTGATCACCAGATATCACCTACTCTCCTCTATACTGCTTGCATTAGAGTAGTGTAGCATGTTACTGCTTTCGTTATTCCTATCCTGATGCATAGCCTGTCTTTGATACTGCTGTTGATACCTTTACCTGCAATCCTACTGCTTAGTATAGGACGCTAGTGTTCCATCAGTCGCCCTACACTCTTGTCCGTCTGCCATGCTATATTACTAGGACGTGATCACTTTGGGAAGTGATCGCGGGCATATACTATATACTTTACACTGTTACATTACCTGTGATACTGTTCGGAGATGGGGGCTGAAGGGGCAGGTGGCTCCATCCCGGTAGAGGTGGGCCTGGGTTCCCGACGGCCCCCGAAGGTTACTCTATGGCGGAGCGGCAGGGCAGGTTCAGACCACCTAGGAGAGAGGTGGGCCGGGCCCTGGTCGGCGTTCGCGGATACTTAACACGCTTAACGAGATCTGGGTATTTGATCTGAGTCAGGCCATTTGGTCTATACGCACTAACCAACTACGCGGGAAAGATATGGGCACTCGGCGTCATGGTATCAGCCGAAGCACTTCGTGATGTCAGCGACTAAGCGGCGCGCGCCGGATTGGAACGTAAGCCTGCTCTTGTATTAAGGGTGCTAGTTCCGCTTTCGGCCGCGTTCGCAACGTGCCGGTGTGCTCAGGGCGATGGGCCCAGACCCCTACGCGCTTAGGTTTAGACCGGCGTGCTGACCTCTCTGTTGTGCCTAGGTGGGGCTGCGACGTGTTGATCTTCCGAGACCGGGCATGACCCAGGAAAGTGTGTCCGGCCAAATGGGATCAAGCGTGTTGGGCTATGTGGTCCACCCCTGCAGGGAAGTTAATCTATTCAAATAGTCGTGTCCCTCGGTAAAAGGACGACCCGGAGTTGTACCTTGACCTTATGACAACTAGAACCGGATACTTAATAAAACACACCCTTCCAAGTGCCAGATACAACCCGGTGATCGCTCTCTAACAGGGCATCGAGGAGGGGATCGCCGGGTAGGGTTATGCTATGCGATGCTACTTGGAGGACTACAGTCTACTCTCTTCTATATGCTGCAAGACGGAGGCTGCCAGAAGCGTAGTCTTTGACAGGATTAGATATCCCCCTCTTATTCTGGCATTCTGCAGTTCAGTCCACTGATATGGCCCCTTTACACATATATCCATGCATATGTAGTGTAGCTCCTTGCTTTCGAGTACTTTGGATGAGTACTCACTGTTGCTTTTCTCCCCCCCTTTCCCCCTTTCCCTTCTACCCGGTTGCCGCAACCAGATGCTGGAGCCCAGGATCCAGACGCCACCGTTGACGACGACTCCTACTACACTGGAGGTGCCTACTACTACGTGCAGCCCGCTGACGATGACCAGGAGTAGTTAGGAGGATCCCAGGCAGGAGGCCTGCGCCTCTTTCGATCTGTATCCCAGTTTGTGCTAGCCATCTTATGGCAACTTGTTTAACTTATGTCTGTACTCAGATATTGTTGCTTCCGCTGACTCGTCTATGATCGAGCACTTGTATTCGAACCCTCGAGGCCCCTGGCTTGTATTATGATGCTTGTATGACTTATTTATTTTTTAGAGTTGTGTTGTGATATCTTCCCGTGAGTCCCTGATCTTGATCGTACACATTTGCGTGCATGATTAGTGTACGATTGAATCGGGGGCTTCACACTTGACTCTGTTTTTCACGTGCTTTTTTTGCCCGTAGCTCTCCATCCACTGCTCGTAGCTCCTCATCCACTCACCGGAATTTAGCAAGTGATATACCGATGGAAAGCTGCTGTTAACACTCAACTTTCCCGTGTTGATCATTTTTTAACACTCGCGACGGTTTTAAAAGATTTTCATGTGAAATTCATTTAGTGTAGTAGTTGGACTTCCTACTGTTTTACGTTGAACTTCTATGACGTATTTTCGTTTGTAATTTTCTCATCCATTCTTTTCTGCTACACAAATAATATTCCTTTTGTACAAACCCCTCTCACAATAATTTTTTTTAACTTTCTCCGGCTGAGGACTTGAACTTCTAGCAACAATTTCTTTTTGACTTTGCTTTTTTGTCCAACCTTTTCTCATATGAAACACAGGCCATGTAGTACGTGAACTTCTGGCAGTTATCTATTTGAACTGCTCTGTGCTTGTTTTTTTGCCCTAACTCCTAAAGCACTCATCAAAATTGGGCAGGTAAATCCTTGGTTTTTATAATATCTGAACTTCTCTGTTTTTATAATTTGAACTTCATAGTTTTATTCTTTTAAAATGAAATTATTGATTTTCTTTTTAAAATTGAATTGCTCCAAAATAATTTTAAATGCAAAAACAAGATGCTACCATTTAGCAACAAAAATAAAATCTAAATTTTTATAGACATCAAACCGCTCCATTTTCGTAACTTTTGGACCTATTTGTGTATTGTTAGAAATGGGAAAAATTGGAGTTTTTTTAATAAATGATGAACTTCTTCATTATTTCAAACTGAACTTCTTCGTTTATCCATTAGTAACGGGGAAAATTTTGAGTTTTTGTAATAAATATCGAACTGCTCCACTTTTTAAAATTGAACTTCTTGGATTATAATTTAGTAACAAGGAAAATTTGGGTGTTTCATATACATTGAACTATTCTATTTTTTTAAATTGAACTTCCTAGTTGTTTCATTTTGGACTTCTTGGACTTTGTAATAAACATCCAATTTTGGTGTTATTCATTTGCAACGGAAAAAAATCCTACTTTTTTAATAAACATCGTACAAATTCTTGGTTATTTCGAACTGAACTTCTTGGTTTATTCGCGTTTTTTTGGTTTTGAAATGAGATTTTTTTTATAAAATATGAACATTAGACCGCTCAGTTAATTTAATTTGAACTTCTCGGTTTTTTTGCAAAATAAAAAAACAATTCCATTTATAGAAGTTCATTTTTTAACTTCCTTGTTTTTTAGAATCATTTAATTTTTGTGTTTTTAAACCTTGTACTTCTCTGTTATTGTAGTTTGACCTTCTTATTTTTTTCAGCAATAATTTTTAATTTGGTATTTAAAAGGAAAAAATTCAAACGGACGCCGATCAACCCCATTTTCTAAATTTGAACTTCAAGGTTTTTATGTGGATACGGGTAAAATCCGTTTTTATTAAATAGTGAACTTCTCTATTTTTTAATTTGGACTTTCTTGGTTTTTCAATTTGAACTTCTTCGTTTTTTTTTAGAAACAGAAAACTTTAATTTTTAATTTGGACTTTCTTGGTTTTTCAATTTGAACTTCTTCATTTTTAGTTTTTTAGAAACGGAAAACATTATTTTTTAGTTTGGACTCCCATGTGTAAGCCATGATGATTCTTGTAAATCATGGCGGTACGTGACAAGGTTTCATTTCAAACTAAAACAAAGCAAACAACATAGAAGGAAACCAGACACAAAGACACAGAGCTTAAAACCATACACATCCACAGGGGTACGTTAAATTCCAATCACATCACTTCACTCACACAGAGGAAGTTGATCATTATTCACGACTCATCTACTAGCAAAAATTGGTGACAAACCTATCTCAAAGTTTCCATATAACATTCCAGCGTTACATCGATTTGAGATCCCAAAGAAAAGTGCACGCAGCAAGCTGATAGGCGAAACCAAATCAACCTATGCCTCGTCAAGGGCGAGAACTCCTGGGAGGGGCTTGCCTTCCACCAGCTCCAAGCTTGCGCCACCACCGGTCGAAATGTGGCTCATCTTGTCGGCCAGCCCAGCCTTCTCAACAGCAGCAACAGAGTCACCTCCACCAACGATGGTCGTCACACCCTTCCCAGTATGCTCAGCCAACTGCTTCGCGATTGCCTGAGACAATGACAGCTGTAATTAGCAACAACAACTGATACGAGAAAGATGAATGTACGTTATGTGATATATGTTGTACTAACATCAGTACATGCGGCAAACTTCTAAAACTCGAAGACTCCCATAGGACCGTTCCAGATAACAGTCTTGGTGGTGTCCAAGGCTTCGGCGAAAGTATTGATGCAATCTGGGCCAACATCGAGACCCATCCAACCATCAGGGATAGCAGTGGCAGGAACAATCTGTAAAATAGTGTTCAAGGGTGAGCATCAGGAGGTAAACAGCTTGTCATATTCTCGTGCAAAATGTTAGTTGAATTACAACATGGCCCTTTGAAACTAACTTCTGGAATATAAAGTGCTATCACAAGGATCATCCAAGGTGTAAAGTGAACAGCTGCTGCTGCCGGGGATCCAGGGCGTGGGAGGCCGCCATTGCCATGGATCCAGGGGAGGTTGCCGCCGCGTTGGATCGATGGGGAGGGAGGCCGCCTTCGCTGGCGTGGATCCAGGGGGAGGGAGGCCCCCACCGCTGCCATGGATCCAGGTTGAAGGAGGATGTCATCGCGGTGGATACAGGGGAGAGAGGCCGCCGCCCAGTGGAAGCAAAGGGGAGGCCGGCGGCGAGCTGGAGGGAGAGGGGACGGCGGCGGATCCCTGGAGGAGGTCGGCGGAGCTTCTGCTAGGGAGGAAGGTTGGGGGCGGCATCGCTTCTGCCAGGGAAAGGAGGTTGGGGGCGGCGGTGCTTCTGCGAAGGAAGGAGGTGGGGGCGGCGGAGCTTCTAGCGGGGAGGGAGGTTGGGGAGGATAGCCATGGTCGTGGATAGCCGTGGGGGCTCGCCGGCGGAGGAGAACAGGTGAAGGCCAGGTTGGTCGTGCGCCGGAGCCAGGGCGGCGGCGGTTGCCCCGGGGCGGGGGTGGGGGAGGCGCTGGATCGGGGGGGTGGGGGGGTTGGGATCGGGGATGGGAAGTGGTGGGCGTGGGGAGTTGCTTTTTTTTCATCTGCAAGTTCAGGAAGTTCGGGAAGGAGCTGTCAGGTCCTTATAGGGCTTGTTGTGATCCAAATAACTATTCTAATCCCATGATCAGAATAGTGCTACTATATATATATATATATATATATATAGGGATTGACTATTCGTCACCCTGGGTGAGGAATAGTTATTCTTCACCCCCCCCCCTCTATTTTACCATCAATACATCGTAATTTTACGTTCCGTAAGTTTTGTCTTATTTCCGACATAAAAAGAGACCGTAAGAAAATATACAATCGTCGTAAAAAATATTTTATGTTATGTAAAATTACAAACGTAAAAATATAGTGTAAAATACACATAAACTGCAAATTTTGTTATCTTATGACCTATATTTTGATTTTCTGATGCGAAATTTTACGTAGTGAATCAATATGAATGTAAGTATTTGAATTTCAAACGTAATTAAATTATGAAATGATCGTAAGATTACCTCGGGTGAAGAATAACTTATTCTGCATCCTGGGTGATGAATAGCATCACTATATAAATATATAAATATATATATATATATATGAGTTTATGTCCTCTACAGCATTCACTTATTGCTATTTCTTCAAGTTGCTTTTTCTGCTAAGTGAATGTGATCGGACTCTTCCCCCTCTATGCTATACTCGACCAAATCTATTCACAAATTCTTCATGTGCGTTCTATTTGAAACTCGTTCAAAATCTTCACTGTGTCCTTGTCAGCTGAAGAATTTGCGAACGGAACTTTTAACTTATCTTATCCAAAATTTTCGTTTTGCCGCTCAAACCGTTCCGCATCCCACGAAAACACTTATCTATTCACCCACGATCTCACGTGATCTCCACTTCTCAGTACGTGGGTGACACATGTCAAGCGAATGAGAAGGGTCAGGGGCACGTTCGTCCTATTTCTTCGGGCGAACAGTTTTTCACCGTGGCTATATATACCCTCCCCTTCCTCACTTCCCTTTTACTCCGCTCGACCTCACTCCAGCTCGAGCTTCCCAAACCCTAGCGCCGCCGCTACTTCATCGTCGCCGGTGAGGAAGAGCTTCACTGCCTCGACCTCGTCGCCGTCGTACTCGTGCCTGCCGCGGATTTCTTCACTCCGCCGCCGCCGTAGCTATCTTCCTCAGCCAAGTTAGGGCGTGGGAGATCTAAACTGACGAACATCACATCTACACTTCCCAGTTCATCGTGTTCTTCGTCCAGGGTAATTAAAAGTTACTTTTACTGCCCTCTTTGATTCAAATGATTTCTACAAAATCTTCAAAGTTGTTTTTTCTTCAATTACTCACACACTAAAACACCTCACATGTCATCTGTTCTTGATTCATTGCTCTAAGCTACGTTTTTCTTCAAGATTCCTCAATTGTGTGGATTCTCAATCTATACAACTCTGGAACCTAAGACAAAGAACGCTTAGTGAAATTCTTCAAGACTCATCTGGTCAAATTCCTCAAACTTGTTCATTTTACAAAACCTTCTGAGAACGCATATGATCTCTCCAAATTCCTCGCAACTATACTCTGTTCACAGGTACACATGTCCGCTACTGAATCACTAGGTTCTCATCAACTTAACTCATTTGCAGTGTTCCTCGAAGAAAAGTTGCATACATCTTCAGAGAATTCCATTGTTCAAATTCCTCATCTGAAGAAAATGGTTGATGGAAAGAAGCCACAAAAGGGAGGAAAGAGGCCTGAGGTCAATACTGCTTTCGAAATCCTTGATGACATATATGCTGATTACTGCACTCCCAATGAGGCCAAGTTTGGCAAAGACGACAGAAATCAGCACAAGGTGCGCATCCAGAGGATTGAGAGGAGATGGGCAAGAGAGTGGAGGGAGTACAAGTATGTTACTCCCAAATACATGAAGAAATTCGCTCTAAATCCCCCATGCCCAAGACCTCCGTTGGCACCTCGCCAAGAAGCGGATCCCACCAGCCTCAAGCGCGGTGAGGATTATCCTGATGAATGGGCCAAGCGTCAGGCCAAGCTGGCCAGACAAGCAAGAGAAGCAGTGAGGAAATTCAACGAAGACTCTGCTGCTGCTGCCACTGTTGAGGCCTCTGCTAGCAAGCCGAAGAAGGCCATGGGAAAGAAGCCTGCGCATAAGCCAAGTGCTTCACCTTCAATGCCCTCACGGCCAGATTCCTCAAAGCCCTCACGGCCAACTCCTCATGCTGCTCCCACTCCAAAGTCCTCAGCTCCTCCGCCAAAGTCTTCGGCTGCTCCGACCAAATCCTCAGCACCTGTGCATCTCGCCACGTGCCAAAGGACAGTTGGCATATCTATTACCTCATGAGCCTCTGCGAGTTCCTAAGCTGCTCCAAGTTCCTTAGCTGGCCCCTCTCTACTGAAGAAAAAGGCCGCTGCTGGACGAGGTCCTCGACCAAGTCCTCACAAGAAGCAGTTCGCTTTCCAAGTGCCCTCTGATGATGATGAGGCTGATGATGAAGAACTAGCCGAAATCATCATGGACAGGCAAGTCAGGGCCGCTAGTGCCAAGGGCAGTGTTGTGCCTCTTTTGCTGGATCCGAAGAAGATGCTTGATTACATTGATCTATGGTACAAAGATCCACACACTCCCTTGCCAGAACTGAATCTCTCTCCTGGTCAAAGTCATATGTTGTTAGCTTTCATTGCTGAAGAAAAATGAAAGTTTGAGAAGGCCAGGCAGCTGAAGAAAGATCACTACAAGAAAGAGGGCTTTCTGAAGAAAAACGTTGTCTCTATGACAAATGATGAACTTGTGAAGATCCAATCTGAAATCAAAGTCCTCAGCGAAGATTTCAATGCTTACTATGCTGATTGGCAAGGAGCCAAGGTCAGGTTTGTAAAACTGACTGAGAAATTCACTGTTGGGGAACGTAGTAATTTCAAAAAAAATCCTACGCACACGCAAGATCACGGTGATGCATAGCAACGAGAGGGGAGAGTGTTGTCCACGTACCCTCGTAGACCGAAAGCGAAAGCGTTATAACAACGTGGTTGATGTAGTCGTACGTCTTCACGGCCCGACCGATCAAGCACCGAAACTACGGCACCTCCGAGTTCTTGCACACGTTCAGCTCGATGACGATCCCCGGACTCCGATCCAGCAAAGTGTCGGGGATGAGTTATGTCAGCACGACGGCGTGGTGACGATCTTGATGTTCTACCGTCGCAGGGCTTCGCCTAAGCACCGCTACAATATTATCGAGGAATATGGTGGAGGGGGGCACCGCACACGGCTAATAGATCTCAAGGATCAATTGTTGTGTCTAGAGGTGCCCCCTTGCCCCCGTATATAAAGGAGCAAGGGGGAGGGGGCGGCCGGCCAGGAGGAGGCGCGCCAGGGAGGAGTCCTACTCCTACCGGGAGTAGGACTCCCTCCTTTCCTTGTCCAACTAGGAGAGGGGGAAGGAAGGGAGAGAGGAGGGGAAGGAAAGAGGGGGCGCCGCCCCCGCCCCCTCCTTGTCCAATTCGGACTAGAGGGGGATGGGTGCAAGGCCTGCCCTGGCCGCCCCTCCTCTGCTCCACTTTGGGCCCATGAGGCCCATTAACCCCCCGGGTGGTTCTGGTAACCCCCCGGTACTCCGTTCTATATCTGATAACCTCCAGAACCATTCATGTGTCCGAATATAGTCGTCCAATATATCAATCTTTATGTCTCGACCATTTCGAGACTCCTCGTCATGTCCGTGATCACATCTGGGACTCTGAACAACCTTCGGTACATCAAAACATATAAACTCATAATGAAACTGTCATCGTAACGTTAAGCGTGCGGACCCTACGGGTTCGAGAACAATGTAGACATGACTGAGACACGTCTCCGGTCAACAACCAATAGCGGAACCTGGATGCTCATATTGGCTCCTACATATTCTACTAAGATCTTTATCGGTCAGACCACATAACAACATACGTTGTTCCCTTTATCATCGGTATGTTACTTGCCCGAGATTCGACCGTCGGTATCTCAATACCTAGTTCAATCTCATTACCGGCAAGTCTCTTTACTCGTTCCATAATACATCATCTCGCAACTAACTCATTAGTTGCATTGCTTGCAAGGCTTAAGTGATGTGCATTACCAAGAGGGCCCAGAGATACCTCTCCGACAATCGGAGTGACAAATCCTAATCTCGAAATACGCCAACCCAACATGTACCTTCGGAGACACCTGTAGAGCTCCTTTATAATCACCCAGTTACGTTGTGACGTTTGGTATCACACAAAGTGTTCCTACGGCAAACGGGAGTTGCATAATCTCATAGTCATAGGAACATGTATAAGTCATGAAGAAAGCAACAGCAACATACTAAACGATCGGGTGCTAAGCTAATGGAATGGGTCATGTCAATCACATCATTCTCCTAATGTTGTGATCCCGTTTAATCAAATGACAACACATGTCTATGGTTAGGAAACATAACCATCTTTGATTAACGAGCTAGTCAAGTAGAGGCATACTAGTGACAATATGTTTGTCTATGTATTCACTTAAGTATTATGTTTCCGGTTAATACAATTCTAGCATGAATAATAAACATTTATCATGATATAAGGAAATAAATAATAACTTTATTATTGCCTCTAGGGCATATTTCCTTCAGTCTCTCACTTGCACTAGAGTCAATAATCTAGATTACACACTAATGATTCTAACACCCATGGAGCTTTGGTGCTGATCATGTTTTGCTCGTGGAAGAGGCTTAGTCAACGGGTATGCTACATTCAGATCCGTATGTATCTTGCAAATCTCTATGTATCCCACCTGGACTAGATCCCGGATGGAATTGAAGCATCTCTTGATGTGCTTGGTTCTCTTGTGAAATCTGGATTCCTTTGCCAAGGCAATTGCACCAGTATTGTCACAAAAGATTTTCATTGGACCCAATGCACTAGGTATGACACCTAGATCGGATATGAACTCCTTCATCCAGACTCCTTCGTTTGCTGCTTCCGAAGCAGCTATGTACTCCGCTTCACATGTAGATCCCGACACGACGCTTTGTTTAGAACTGCACCAACTGACAGCTCCACTGTTTAATGTAAACACGTATCCGGTTTGCGATTTAGAATCGTCCGGATCAGTGTCAAAGCTTGCATCAACATAACCATTTACGATGAGCTCTTTGTCACCTCCATATACGAGAAACATATCCTTAGTCCTTTTCAGGTATTTCAGGATGTTCTTGACCGCCGTCCAGTGATCTACTCCTGGATTACTTTGGTACCTCCCTGCTAGACTTATAGCAAGGCATACATCAGGTCTGGTACATAGCATTGCATACATGATAGAGCCTATGGCTGAAGCATAGGGAACTTCTTTCATCTTTTCTCTATCTTCTGCAGTGGTCGGGCATTGAGTCTTACTCAAGTTCACACCTTGTAACACAAGCAAGAATCCTTTCATTGCTTGATCCATTTTGAACTTCTTCAAAACTTTGTCAAGGTATGTGCTTTGTGAAAGTCCAATTAAGCGTCTTGATCTATCTCTATAGAACTTAATGCCTAATATGTAAGCAGCTTCACCGAGGTCTTTCATTGAAAAACTCTTATTCAAGTATCCCTTTATGCTATCCAGAAATTCTATATCATTTCCAATCAGTAATATGTCATCTACATATAATATCAGAAATGCTACAGAGCTCCCACTCACTTTCTTGTAAACACAGGTTTCTCCAAAAGTCTATATAAAACCAAATGCTTTGATCACACTATCAAATCATTTATTCCAACTCCGAGAGGCTTGCACCAGTCCATAAATGGATCGTTGGAGCTTGCACACTTTGTTATCTCCCTTTGGATCGACAAAACCTTCCGGTTGCATTGTATACAACTCTTCTTCTAGAAATCCATTCAGGAATGCAGTTTTGACATCCATCTGCCAAATTTCATAATCATAAAATGCGGCAATTGCTAACATGATTCGGACAGACTTTAGCATCGCTACGGGTGAGAAGGTCTCATCATAGTCAATCCCTTGAACTTGTCGAAAACCTTTTGCGACAAGTCGAGCTTTGTAGACAGTAACATTACCGTCAGCGTCAGTCTTCTTCTTGAAGATCCATTTATTCTCAATTGCTTGCCGATCATTGGGCAAGTCAACCAAAGTCCACACTTTGTTCTCATACATGGATCCCATCTCAGATTTCATGGCTTCAAGCCATTTTGCGGAATCTGGGCTCACCATTGCTTCTTCATAGTTCGTAGGTTCACCATGATCTAGTAGCATGACTTCCAGAACAGGATTACTGTACCACTCTGGTGCGGATCTTACTCTGGTTGATCTACGAAGTTTGGTAGTAACCTGATCTGAAGTTTCATGATCAACATCATTAGCTTCCTCGCTAATTGGTGTAGGTGTCACAGAAACCGGTTTCTGTGATGTACTACTTTCCAACAAGGGAGTAGGTACAGTTACCTCATCAAGTTCTACTTTCCTCCCACTCACTTCTTTCGAGAGAAACTCCTTCTCTAGAAAGGATCCATTCTTAGCAACGAATGTTTTGCCTTCGGATCTATGATAGAAGGTGTACCCAACAGTCTCCTTTGGGTATCCTATGAAGAAACATTTCTCCGATTTGGGTTCAAGCTTATCAAGTTGAAGTTTTTTCACATAAGCATCGCAGCCCCAAACTTTGAGAAACAATAACTTTGGTTTCTTGCTAAACCATAGTTCATAAGGCGTTGTCTCAACGGATTTCGATGGTGCCCTATTTAACGTGAATGCGGCCGTCTCTAAAGCATAACCCCAAAACGATAGCGGTAAATCTGTAAGAGACATCATAGATCGCACCATATCAAGTAAAGTACGATTACGACGTTCGGACACACCATTACGATGTGGTGTTCCGGGTGGCGTGAGTTGTGAAACTATTCCGCATTGTTTCAAATGTAGACCAAACTCGTAACTCAAATATTCTCCTCCACGATCAGATTGTAGAAACTTTATTTTCTTGTTACGATGATTTTCAACTTCACTCTGAAATTCTTTGAACTTTTCAAATGTTTCAGACTTATGTTTCATTAAGTAGATATACCCATATCTGCTTAAATCATCTGTCAAGGTGAGAAAATAACGATATCCGCCACGAGCTTTGACATTCATCGGACCACATACATCTGTATGTATGATTTCCAACAAATCTGTTGCTCTCTCCATAGTACCAGAGAACGGCGTTTTAGTCATCTTGCCCATGAGGCACGGTTCACAAGTACCAAGTGATTCATAATCAAGAGGTTCCAAAAGTCCATCAGTATGGAGTTTCTTCATGCGCTTTATACCGATATGACCTAAACGGCAGTGCCACAAATAAGTTGCACTATCATTATCAACTCTGCATCTTTTGGCTTCAACATTATGAATATGTGTATCACTACTATCGAGATTCATCAAAAATAGACCACTCTTTAAGGGTGCATGACCATAAAAGATATTACTCATATAAATAGAACAACCATTATTCTCTGATTTAAATGAATAACCGTCTCGCATCAAACAAGATCCAAATATAATGTTCATGCTCAACGCTGGCACCAAATAACAATTATTTAGGTCTAATACTAATCTTGATGGTAGATGTAGAGGTAGCGTGCCGACCGCGATCACATCGACTTTGGAACCATTTCCCACGCGCATCGTCACCTCGTCCTTCGCCAGTGGTCGCTTAATCCGTAGTCCCTGTTTCGAGTTGCATATATTAGCAATAGAACCAGTATCAAATAACCAGGTGCTACTACGAGCTCTAGTAAGGTACACATCAATAACATGTATATCACATATACCTTTGTTCACCTTGCCATCCTTCTTATCCGCCAAATACTTGGGGCAGTTCTGCTTCCAGTGACCAGTCTGCTTGCAATAGAAGCACTCAGTTTCAGGCTTAGGTCCAGATTTGGGTTTCTTCTCCTAAGCAGCAACTTGCTTGCTGTTCTTCTTGAAGTTCCTCTTCTTATTCCCTTTGCCCTTTTTCTTGAAACTAGTGTTCTTGTTGACCATCAACACTTGATGCTCCTTCTTGATTTCTACCTCCGCAGCCTTTAGCATTGCGAAGAGCTCAGGAATTGTTTTGTCCATCCCTTGCATATTATAGTTCATCACGAAGCTCTTGTAGCTTGGTGGCAATGATTGGAGAATTCTGTCAATGACGCAATCATCCGAAAGATTAACTCCCAGTTGAATCAAGTGATTATTATACCCAGACATTTTGAGTATATGCTCACTGATAGAACTGTTCTCCTCCATCTTGCAGCTATAGAACTTATTGGAGACTTCATATCTCTCAATCCGGGCATTTGCTTGAAATATTAACTTCAACTCCTGGAACATCTCATATGCTCCATGACGTTCAAAACGTCGTTGAAGACCCGGTTCTAAGCCGTAAAGCATGGCACATTGAACTATCGAGTAGTCATCAGCTTTGCTCTGCCAGACGTTCTTAACGTCGTCAGTTGCATCAGCAGCAGGCCTGGCACTCAGCGGTGCTTCCAGGACGTAATTCTTCTGTGCAGCAATGAGGATAATCCTCAAGTTACGGACCTAGTCCGTGTAATTGCTACCATCATCTTTCAACTTTGCTTTCTCAAGGAACACATTAAAATTCAATGGAACAACAGCACGGGCCATCTATCTACAATCAAACATAAATAAGCAAGATACTATCAGGTACTAAGTTCATGATAAATTTAAGTTCAATAATCATATTACTTAAGAACTCCCACTTAGAAAGACATCTCTCTAATCCTCTAAGTGATCACGTGATCCAAATCAACTAAACCATAACCGATCATCAGGTGAAATGGAGTAGCTTTCAATGGTGAACATCACTATGTTGATCATATCTACTATATGATTCACGCTCGACCTTTCGGTCTCAGTGTTCCGAGGCCATATCTGCATATGCTAGGCTCGTCAAGTTTAACCTGAGTATTCTGCGTGTGCAAAACTGGCTTGCACCCGTTGTAGATGGACGTAGAGCTTATCACACCCGATCATCACGTGGTGTCTGGGCACGACGAACTTTGGCAACGGTGCATACTCAGGGAGAACACTTTTATCTTGAAATTTAGTGAGAGATCATCTTATAATTCTACCGTCAATCAAAGCAAGATAAGATGCATAAAAGATAAACATCACATGCAATAAAAATAAGTGATATTATATGGCCATCATCATCTTGTGCTTGCGATCTCCATCTCCGAAGCACCATTATGATCACCAACGTCACTGGCGCGACACCTTGATCTCCAGCGTAGCATTGTTGTCGTCTCGCCAAACTTATGCTTCTACGACTATCGCTACCGCTTAGTGATAAAGTAAAGCATTACAGGGCGATTGCATTGCATACAATAAAGTGACAACCATATGGCTCCTGCCAGTTGCCGATAACTTGGTTACAAAACATGATCATCTCATACAATAAAATTTAGCATCATATCTTGACCATATCACATCACAACATGCCCTGCAAAAACAAGTTATACGTCCTCTACTTTGTTGTTGCAAGTTTTACGTGGCTGCTACGGGCTTTAGCAAGAACCAATCTTACCTACGCATGAAAACCACAACGATAGTTTGTCAAGTTGGTGTTGTTTTAACCTTCGTAAGGACCGGGCGTAGCCACACTCGGTTCAACTAAAGTTGGAGAAACTGACAACCGCCAACCACCTGTGTGCAAAGCACGTCGGTAGAACCAGTCTCGCATAAGCGTACGGGTAATGTCAGTCCGGGCCGCTTCATCCAACAATACCGCCGAACCAAAGTATGACATGCTGGTAAGCAGTATGACTTATATCGCCCACAACTCATTTGTGTTCTACTCGTGCATATAACATCAACACATAAAACCTAGGCTCGGATGCCACTGATGGGGAACGTAGTAATTTCAAAAAAATTCCTACGCACACGCAAGATCATGGTGATGCATAGCAACGAGAGGGGAGAGTGTTGTCCACGTACCCTCGTAGACCGAAAGCAGAAGCGTTATAACAACGCGGTTGATGTAGTCGTACGTCTTCACGGCCCGACCGATCAAGCACCGAAACTACGGCACCTCCGAGTTCTTGCACAAGTTCAGCTCCATGATGATCCCCGGACTCCGATCCAGCAAAGTGTCAGGGATGAGTTCTGTCAGCACGACGGCATGGTGACGATCCTGATTTTCTATCGTCGCAGGGCTTCGCCTAAGCACCGCTACAATATTATCGAGGAATATGGTGGAGGGGGGCACCGCACACGGCTAATAGATCTCAAGGATCAATTGTTGTGTCTAGAGGTGCCCCCTTGCCCCCGTATATAAAGGAGCAAGGGGGAGGGGCGGCCGGCCAGGAGGAGGCGCGCCAGGGAGGAGTCCTACTCCTACCGGGAGTAGGACTCCCTCCTTTCCTTGTCCAACTAGGAGAGGGGAAGGAAGAGAGAGAGGAGAGGAAGGAAAGAGGGGGCGCCGCCCCCCCCCCTCCTTGTCCAATTCGGACTAGAGGGGGAGGGGAGCGCGGCCTGCCCTTGCTGCCCCTCCTCTGCTCCACTTTGGGCCCATGAGGCCCATTAACCCCCAGGGGGTTCCGGTAACCCCCCGGTACTCCGTTCTATATCCGATAACCTCCGGAACCATTCTTGTGTCCGAATATAGTCGTCCAATATATCAATCTTTATGTCTCGACCATTTCTAGACTCCTTGTCATGTCCGTGATCACATCAGGGACTCCGAACAACCTTCGGTACATCAAAACATATAAACTCATAATGAAACTGTCATCGTAACGTTAAGCGTGCGGACCCTGCGGGTTCGAGAACAATGTAGACATGACCGAGACACGTCTCCGGTCAATAACCAATAGCGGAACCTGGATGCTCATATTGGCTCCTACGTATTCTACGAAGATCTTTATCGGTCAAACCGCATAACAACATACGTTGTTCCCTTTGTCATCGGTATGTTACTTGCCCGAGATTCGATCATCGGTATCTCAATACCTAGTTCAATCTCGTTACCGGCAAGTCTCTTTACTCGTTTTGTAATACATCATCCCACAACTAACTCATTAGTTACAATGCTTGCAAGGCTTATAATGATGCGCATTACCGAGTGGGCCCAGAGATATCTCTCCGACAATCGGAGTGACAAATCCTAATCTCGAAATACGCCAACCCAACAAGTACCTTTGGAGACACCTGTAGAGCACCTTTATAATCACCCAGTTACGTTGTGATGTTTGGTAGCACACAAATTGTTCCTCTGATAAACGGGAGTTGCATAATCTCATAGTCATAGGAACATGTATAAGTCATGAAGAAAACAATAGCAGAATACTAAACGATCAAGTGCTAAGCTAACGGAAAGGGTCAAGTCAATCACATCATTCTCCTAATGATGTGATCCCGTTAATCAAATGACAACTCATGTCCATGGTTAGGAAACTTAACCATCTTCAATTAACGAGCTAGTCTAGTAGAGGCATACTAGTGACATTATGTTTGTCTATGTATTCACACATGTATCATGTTTCCGGTTAATACAATTCTAGCATGAATAATAAACATTTATCATGATATAAGGAAATAAATAATAACTTATTATTGCCTCTAGGGCATATTTCCTTCAGTCTCCCACTTGCACTAGAGTCAATAATCCAGATTACACAGTAATGATTCTAACACCCATGGAGCCTTGGTGCTGATCATGTTTTGCTCGTGGAAGAGGCTTTAGTCAACGGGTCTACAACATTCAGATCTGTATGTATCTTGCAAATTTCTATGTATCCCACCTGGATTTGATCCCGGATGGAGTTGAAGCGTCTCTTGATGTGCTTGGTTCTCTTGTGAAATCTGGATTCTTTTGCCAAGGCAATTGCACCAGTATTGTCACAAAAGATTTTCATCGGACCCGATTCACTAGGTATGACACTGATACGTCTCCAACGTATCTATAATTTTTTATTGCTCCATGCTAAATTATCTACTGTTTTAGGAAATATTGGGCTTTATTATCCACTTTAATATTATTTTTGGGACTAACCTATTAACCGGAGGCCCAGCCCAGATTTGCTGTTTTATGCCTATTTCAGTGTTTCGAAGAAAAGGAATATCAGACGGAGTCGAAACGGAACGAAATCAACTGGAGAAGTTATTTTTGGAAGGAAAGCCACCGGATAGACTTGGACTCTACGACAGAAGATACGGGAGCTGGCCTCGAGGGTGGGGCGCGTGCCCACCCCCCTAGGGCGCGCCCCCTGCCTCATGGGGCCCTTGCAGCTCCACCGACGTTGTTCCCTTTGTCATCGGTATGTTACTTGCCCGAGATTCAATCGTCGGTATCTCAATACCTAGTTCAATCTCGTTACCGGGAAGTCTCTTTACTCGTTCTGTAATACATCATCTCGCAACTAACTCATTAGTTGCATTGCTTGCAAGGCTTAAGTGATGTGCATTACCGAGAGGGCCCAGAGATACCTCTCCGACAATCGGAGTGACAAATCCTAATCTCGAAATACGCCAACCCAACATGTACCTTCGGAGAGACCTATAGAGCTCCTTTATAATCACCCAGTTACGTTGTGACGTTTGGTAGCACACAAAGTGTTCCTTCGGCAAACGGGAGTTGCATAATCTCATAGTCATAGGAATATGTATAAGTCATGAAGAAAGCAATAGCAACATACTAAACGATCGGGTGCTAAGCTAATGGAATGGGTCATGTCAATCACATCATTCTCCTAATGATGTGATCCCATTTAATCAAATGACAACACATGTCTATGGTTAGGAAACATAACCATCTTTGGTTAACGAGCTAGTCAAGTAGAGGCATACTAGTGACAATATGTTTGTCTATGTATTCACACAAGTATTATGTTTCCAGTTAATACAATTCTAGCATGAATAATAAACATTTACCATGATATAAGGAAATAAAAAATAAATTTATTATTGCCTCTAGGGCATATTTCCTTCATTCACTACCAAGGTTGCAGCTCCATCGCAACCAGAAATTCCTCACGTTGAAGCATCTGCTCAACCAACAGAAGAGCACGCCAGCACCGCTGATGAAAATCAGGCTGCTAAAGAAAATGTGAGTTCCAGGGCTGATGACTGCATTCCAGCCGCTGAAGAAATTGCCAGGGCATCCACTAGTGGTGCGCCCGAAGAAAATGAAGAAGTCAGGGCAACTGCATCAGTTGTGCCTGAAGAAATTCAACCAAATTCCTCTGCTCCTCCTGCGCCCACCCCAACTCCTATCCTTCCATCTGCATCAGATGTGAAGAAGACCAAGGCTGCTGAACGAGCAGCTGTGAAGAAAAGGAAAGCATCAGCTTCATCAGATTCTTCAAATCCGAAGAAGATGAATAAATTGACAAGCTCATTTGCAAATCCTATTGATGATGTTCCTCTTTCCAGCATGCCATCATAGGAACTTGTACCTTTCGATGAAGAATATGTGATCCCTAGCGGATCTAATGAAGACATTCCCTCTGCTGCTTCCTCAGGGCAGATGGATGAAGAAATTGAAGCGGACGCAATCCCTTCAACTCCAATTGACTCCTCACCCCTGCCTCAGTTCACTGCTGAAGAGGTCGGCGGTGAGGAATTGGATGAACACAACTCTAACGTGGACATTGGGAGTACTACTCCATTGATGAATGATGACTTTTGGGAAAGTCAGCATCCCAACTCTCCTCTGTTCACACCATTGCAGCAAATCCCTCAGTCCCCAGCACATATTGTTCCAATGGGCTCTGAAGAAACTCACCCCACTCCGTCTGCTCATGAAGAAATTCCAGCCGCTAGTGCTGAAGAAACTGCTGCTACTGAACCATTGTAGACACAGACTGCCACTGAAGAGGAACCAGAAATTCCTCAGCCTGAAGAACCTGAGATTGCGATTCCTGAGGTTGTGATGCAACTGATTGACACTCCTCAGCCCAAGACAAAGGATCCATTCTCAAGGAAGCAAAAATTCAAGACTGATGATTTCTTCGGCGAGCATGTATTATTCATAGATTACAACCCCTACGACTCTGCTCGCATTAGGAAGAGGCATTTCTGGACTGCCAGCCAGGCAAATTTCTATTCCTAAGTGTTGTTCAACAAAGACAAAGTCTTCGATCATGAGCACATTCCTCACGTGGACATGGAATCTCTGTCGTGCTTCGTGCCAGTCCTCAGTGTTCTTCACGACGTTGGACTATTAAACTTCTGCACTGATATCTGTGATTGGAATGAAGAACTCATTCTTCGATTTTATGCAACGCTGCACATCACCGGAGACTCTGAAGATGTGAACTCCTGGGAGCTAGACTGGATGTCTGAAAACACTCACTATAAGGCACCAGCAACTAAATTGCTTCGTGCTTTGCCTCTCAGTCCTCCCCATGAAGCTGCTCGTTGCGTCTACAGTGAGCCTGAGCTTACAGAGCACTATATGCAAGTGCTGATGAAGCCATCGAAGCCAGGTCCGACCCCAAGAACCAAATTCCTCGTGAAGGAATTGCTACATGTGCCTTGGACTGTCTACCGCATTCTAACGAAGACATTGAGTCCTATCAAGGGCCACGACCCGAATGAAGAACGGGTCATTGCCATCATGAAGAATCTGCTTTTCAATATCATTCATGGCGTTCCCGTCAACTTCCGTGATTTCTTCATGAGGACTCTGGCCAATGTCACAATGTCACCGTTTGAGCTGAAGCTTTACGCACGTTGGATTATGAGATTCATCAGAACAAGGTCTTCACTCAACTACAAAGCTGATACACTGAACCATTGCAGTTCTTGCCCCCGATTGAAGTCCTCAAACGGACATTTTCCTCAGCTGATGACAAGGGCAAGGCCGCTGCTGTTATCGATGAAGGCATTTGTCCATTGGATGGTCAATTTCGCAAGGCTGCATCTTACTCCACCAATGATGACTCTGCCGCCAACGCAACCAAGCAAAATCCTCAAGGCACAACTCCCAGGGTGATGAATGATCGTGAGCTTCTCCTCAGTCTTCACTAGAAGGTTGATCGCAATCACAAATGGGTCAAGCGTCAGTTTGGTTCAATTCTTCACAACATGACTGCTACCCACAATGCAGTAAAAAAACCATTACTACCTTCATGAAACCTTCAACCGTACCTGGGCTATTCTGTATCACATTTATAGCGAAGAAGATCTGAGGAAAATGGGTCTCAAGGAAGATTTTGACTGGTCTGCTCCTCCACCGAAGAAAGGTAAAGGTTCCTTCCTTAATGGCCAGCTTGTATTCTTCATCACGCGATACCGACGAGCATGAAGACTTGGACGACACTGCGGCAGACCCAACATCAATGAACGACCCCAACAACGTTGGCGCTCCTTCATCATCTTGATATTCTTCAGGGGCGTTAGTCCTCATTTTAGATCCTTTTGGTCATTCGATGACAAAGGGGGAGAAATTTGAGTTAGTCTTCAAGCGGGTCTATCTTATATGGGCGTTTTTTTGCTAAGTTACAACTCTCGTTCTTCTGATGACTTTGCTGGATCGAGTTGTAAACTTAAACTCTATGGTGGCCTGATACTTTTGTTGTGATTTTCTGCATGCTTATTCCTCACTAATGTTAATGCACGCATGCTGAATTACATCAGTCACCATATTTCATCATGCATTTCAAATTGTTCATATTTTATGTTAAATGCATGTATGAATTATAAGATATAGGGGGAGATCTCCATGATTCTACTCTTCAAGTGTGCATTGCTTCAAAAGCAAATTCCTCACTATGCACATCTTCAGGGGGAGTTCTTCTATATCTTGCAATCAAATTCCTCAATATCAGTATTCACACCTCATAAGTTTATCCCCGTTGAAAACTTAACCTATATTTTCATCAGTCACCAAAAAGGGGGAGATTGTAAGTGCATCTAGTGCCCCTTAGTGATTTTGGTGTATTGAAGACTTATAGGTTAAGGGACTAATGTGTTTATGAGTGTACACAGGACTATAAGTCTATGAGGATTTTAATATTTACAAAGAAATTTGACCCCTAAAAATGAAGTTCTTCGACTGAAGACTTTGGATTTCTGAATACTTTCTGAAGACTTTGAAAGTGAAGAAATTGGTGTGACCTTGAAGACTTGGTATTCATTCGAGGGACATGAAGCACGAAGACTTTTGTTTTCGTAGTTGCATTTTCTCTTTTCTTGAGTCATAGGAAACACCGTACTGTTAAAGGGGGTCGAGGAAATACTAAGGAAAAATTTCCATGTGATGCTCAACTCAAAATCCTACACCTACCAATCCCTTTGAGTGAAACCATTGGAAATCTCATACAGTTCAGTCATATTCTTTAGTGACAGAGAGGAAGTTCTTCTGGTCTCTGACGAATTTGTTCTGACTGAGGAGTTAGGAATTCGCCAGTGCAGATGGCCTACACAGTGAGGAACATGATAGCCCTGAGGAATTTGAGCCTCAAATATCCGACCGTTGATGTGCTATGCACCAACTGTCCCAAAATATCTACCCACCTAACGGTCATATCATTGAAGGGCATTTATGTCTTATCATGTCGGGCTGTTCCCTAGGATATAAATAGCCGCCCCCTACAACCACTAGCTGGTTGGCTGCTCTGAGAGAAACTCACACTTATCAATATAGAGCGTCCCATCCTCCGAGGACTTTGAGCGAAAATCATCAAGTGAGGAAAACACAAACCCAAACACCTACAAACCCAAAGTGATTGAGCATCACTGAAGAGATTGATCCTGTGTGGATCCGACGCTTATTACCTTTAAAGACTGTGCTTCTTCCAGATGGTTAGGCGTCATGGTCTAAAGCATCCAAGAGGAATTGTGGATCGCCGAGTGACCGAGTTTGTGAAGGTTTGGAAGTCACCTGAAGACTTACCACGAGTGATTAGGCGAGGTCTGTGTGACCTTAGCTCAAGGAGAATACGGCGAGGACTGTGTGTCTGGGACTATGTGTTCTCAGGTTTAAATACCTAGCCGCTCCAACCAGATGTACAACTGAGACAGCAGTTGGAACTGGTCTACCAAATCATTGTTTTCACCAAGCTTACTGGTTCTATTTCCTCAACTCTTTCATTTCCTCATTACTGTGTTGTGCACTTGTTCATATCTATGTTTGAAGACTTTGACTGAAGACTTTCTCAATTTCCTCAGTTTAATTTCTTCAGTCTATTTGTCTTCCTCCTGTGCTATCATGTGATTACGCTTTTTGTACTCTGTGCTTGTCTTCATTTCATCATGATGACTATGCTTGTGTTCTGTTATGTTTACTTTTGAGTACTTATTCCGCTGCTAGTAGTTCTTCGCTAAGGAATTTCCTCACCCGTAAATTCCTCAGTGAAGAATTCATAAAAATCGCCTATTCACCCCCTCCCCTCTAGTCGATATAACGCACTTTCAGTACGACCCCGTGACCAAGAAGGTGCAAGTAACTCGCGACGTCATCTTCGAGGAGGGACAGCCGTGGCATGGCGCGCTCCGAACGCGGTCACCACGGCACCCATGCCTGCCACATTCATCGTGGTGTACACCACGGCGCGCGGCGTTCATGAGTTGGACACGAGCGCCGACACACCCCCGGCGTCACCACAAGGAGGAGCCGCACCCGCTACACCAACATCAAGGGTGGCGACTCCAGGCGAGAGCACGTCGACACAGAGCATGAGGGGCACACCGGCCTCGGGAAGGGGGATCTTCGAGCACAAGCACGCCAACGCAGAGCTCGCCTGCTACACCAACGGAGGGCACACCCACTCCAGATGCAGCTCGCCAGATTCGCTGGGCCACACCACTGAGCCAAGATGAGAATCGTCATGATGTGGACACCGGCAACATATGCTATCGGCGCGTCTCCTGCATCCTTGATGAGACGGGGGGGGAGGCCGTGCACGAGGCGATGATGATCTGTCTCCTAAGCGCAGAGGAGCCGTCGGGCATCGACGACGCTCTTGCTGATGCTGCTTGGAAGGAAGCCATGGATGCTGAGATGGACTCGATCATTGAGAACTCCACTTGGCAGCTCTCCGATCTCCCTCGGGGGCACAAGACGATAGGGCTGAAGTACGTGTACAAGGTGAAACGGGATCCTGCTCGCAACATCATCAAGCACAAGGCACGGCTGGTTGCTAAAGGATATGCCCAGCGCGAAGAAGTGGATTTTGATGAGGTGTTCGCGCCCGTGGTGCGGATGGAGACGGTGCGCCTCTTCCTCGCTCTAGCTGCACATTCTAGTTGGGAGGTTCACCATATGGACGTGAAATATGCGTTCCTCAACGGAGAGCTTGTCGAGGAAGTGTACGTGTCGCAGCCACCGGGGTACATTGCTGCTGGGAGCGAGCATCAGGTTCTCAAACTCAAGAAGGCGCTTTATGGGTTGCGACATGCTCCGAGGGCCTGGTATGCAAAGCTCGATGAAACCTTGGCTGCTCTTGGGTTCAGTAGAAGCCCACTTGAACATGTTGTCTACCGACGCGGAGATGATAGCTCATACTTGCTAGTGGGTGTGTATGTTGACGATCTAATCATCACCGGCAGTGACAAAGACCATATTGCTCAGTTCAAGGATCAAATGCAGCAGTTGTTCAAGATGAGCGACCTCGGGCCCCTGAGTTACTATCTAGGGATCGAGGTGGTTCGGTCAGAGGGCGCAATCACTTTGTGTAAGAGAAGCTATGCACAGAAGATACTTGAAGTGGCTGTAATGGCAGAATGCAATCGCAGTCACACACCAATGGAATGCCGACTGAAACTGAATAAAGAAGAAGACGCCAAGCTCTTTGATCCATCACTGTGCCGCAGTGTCATTGGGAGCTTGAGGTACCTGGTACACACCAGGCCTGATATTCCTCACTCCATTGGAATTGTGAGTAGATTCATGGAGAAACCAAGCATGATACATTGGACAGCGGTCAAGCAGATCCTCAGGTACATGCAAGGCATGCTTAACTACAGTTGTCGGTATTTGCGCGGCGGCGAGGGAAATCTGCTAGGGTACAGCAATAGTGACCATGCAGGCGATATTGGTGACAGAAAGAGCACATCCGGTCAAATCTTCTTTCTTGGCAGGAACCCTATCTCCTGGACATCTCAGAAGCAGAAGCTGGTGACAATCAGCTCGTGCGAGGCAGAGTATGTGGCAGCAGCAGCAGCAGCAGCTACTTGTCAAGGGTTGTGGTTGAGTCGACTGCTCGCAGAAATGCACGCACGTAGTGGAGGCGTGCACCTGTGTACGTACTCCCTCTTCCTCCCTTTCTTGTTTTTCCTCCCGGTCAGCGCTTATCGCCGTGTGAAGGAGTCGTGGGATGGCGCGACTACACCGGATCACAGCGAGCAGGCCGGGAGGTTAGCTAGTTAGTTGCTTCAGTCAATTGTAGCAGACATAAGAGGAAGTAAAGCAAAACAGAAAAGCTGCGAGGTTTGTGCGGCAACAAAACTGCTCTCTCTCTCTCTCTCTCGCAAGTTCATCGCTCTTGCCTCTTCTCCTTCCGATCGATCGCCTCGACAACAACACCGGTTTATATGAAATCCAGCCGGTTTCCAATTTTTTCCGTTTTGTTCGCATCCTATTTCAATTGTATGCGGGTAATGTTGCATGGTTGGCTCCCGCATTGTGTCCGTGGACTGGTCCCTTCTATACGTGGACTGTTGCCGGAGAAAATTTGTGGGTCAGCATTTGAGTTTGTTGCGATCCAAGACGGGTCAGTATGCTGCGATCCCCGAAACCTATCAGCACTATGACTTCTTTATTAACGATTGTTCCAATCGAATTACATCTATAAGGCTGGTCATAGTGGGGAGTAACTTAGACTAGTGTCATATGCATGACACTAGTCTAAGTTACTACTTTCATAGTGCAAAGTAATATAGTACTAGTGTCATATGTAGTCCCATTTAATAGCTTGTAGACTCATGTTGTCTTGAAAACCGCTATGTTACAGTAACATATTATGTTACTACTTCTCATTTATTACTTGCCACATAAGCAAAAAATTCTCGAAGTGTGCTATGTTACTACCTAAGTTACTCCCACTATGACTAGCCTAACATTGGCCGAGAACAAAGAAAAGGAAGACCCTTGTCACGTGGAATGTTTCGTCTCTAGGAGAAGGCCGTCGGAGGCATCTTCGTATCACCCAAAAAGTGGCTGAAGAGATTGAGCGCCTGCCTCGGCGTGTGCATAGGGACCTCATGCCCGGCTCCGCGGATCGTCACGAACGTCAAGCCCTCGTAGGTGATTGTCCACCCACCCACCTGCAGCCGGTCGTACCACGGCGTCCACTCTTGGACGGTCTTGAGCCCGAGCTTGTTCAGGGTCAGCCGTGTCGACGTCACGGGGATCCTCCCATCAGTGTCACCGCTGTTGCGTCGAGCGACGTTGTCAGTTCAAAGCTGCTCCTCGGAACACTGAAACCTGCTCACATTCACATTGACATGCTGGCTCACCTGAAAACCCAGACCCTGATGCCGCCGGCGACGAGCTTGCGGATGATGGGGAGGGTGGAGGGGACGGCGTCGTTCCACTTGCCGATCACGTCGCTGCAGTGCGTCCAGTTGTAGCCGATCTTGGTCACGTTGGCGTGCAGCGCCGCCTGGACGTCCGGCCGGTTGAAGTAGACCTCGGAGTATTGGCTTGTGCAGGGATCGTAGCCTGCAGGCCTCATGTACCACCCATGCTGCAATGCACGCAGGAGAAACAAACAGTCAAATGATCGAACCGCAGGCAGATGCTGATGCGTTTTGACTTGAAGGGTGTCGACGGTGATGGTCGAAGAGTACATATTTGGAGAAGATCTTGGGGGCGGCGCCGTGGACGCCGACCCTCTTGGCGAGCGGAGAGGAGGTGGAGCCGTCGGTGCAGACGGGCGTGTAGAGGCTGTACATGTCGATGAGGCGGTAGACGGCGAAGTACTCTTCCAGCGCCTGGTCGCACGCGGCGGTGGTGTTGGCCATGGCGAAGTCGCAGTGGGCCTTGACGTCGGCGTACACCCGGTCGGAGATCACGGCGTGGTCCCACGCGTACTGGACCATGCCCGCCTGGTCCGTCTCGTCGTCCATCAGAGCATTCCCTATCTGCATCATCGCCGCCGTCGATCGCCATGATTAATTAAGCAGCTTGCGAGCTGTAGTTAACAAGGACGTGCATTACGACGAAGTTGTGGTCGATCGGCTACCATGAGGCCCTTGAAGTTGATGCGGTTCTCCTTGGGCCCGTGCTTGTTGCCGTCGAAGATCTTCTCCGACAGCTGTGGAACGTAATGCCCTGACAAGAGCGCCACGCCCATCAGTCTCAAGTTTCAGTTGCGTGCTCTGACTGAACTGCAGAAGCTCAGACGTTGAAATGTTGTACGTACCAGCGTAGCTCTCCCCGGCGATGTAGAACTCGTGGTGTTTGTACTGCGGGAACCGCTTGAACCAGTTGAGCAGGAAGACGTAGGCGTCGGCAGCTGCATGCGGGCATGATATATAATCCAGACAGTCATTCAGGATTGTTATTTGCCCTGGAGGGGATTTCAGAGGATTGTTATTTACCGGTGATCTTGTCACCCAGCTTGCCCAGGTCGGAGCTTGTGTTGGTGTAGGAGAAGCCGACGCCCACCGGGGACTCCAAGAACATCAGATTAGCCTCTGCGGTTTTCAGCGAGATATATATTGAACAGCATAAATATGGACAGAGTGGAATTTGCCGCCTTTTCTTATTGTCTTATTATTAGGGTGGAAAAGGTGGTTGTGCATGCCTTTGTTCCACGAGTGGGGGTTCCATTTCAGCTCCGGCTTGCCCTTCTGGACCAGGAAGGGCCCGAGCTCCTCCGCCTCTCCATAACCGATGGACGAGCAGCCCGGCCCTGCGATGCAACAGACAAGAGCACTCTGTGTCACTCGCTCGTGATCAAGATACATCCGAGTCCGAGTACGTAGATCACGCGCGACACGACGCGAGCTGCCGTTTGTCATAGCCCGCCCAGCTAGCTAGCTAGGCATGGACCGGCGGCAAGATGTTTCGCATTCCTGACCGCCGTTTTGTCCGTTGGAGCATGTGATGGATCGGTCGACCGACCGGTGCAGCACAGCGCTACGCATACATACAGGCCCTGCTCGTCGCCTGCCCTTGTTCAGATCTTTGCCCGCTTCGATTCCGTGGGCGCGTTTCCTGCAAGTTGCGTTGCGGTGGCGCGCGCAGACGGTGTGGCGCAGGCGCACGCTGCACTCGCGTCACGCTCGCATAGGCGCATGCATGGTCCCCTGCTCGTGCTCGTCCAAGAGCGCGCGCCAACCGGCCGTTTCCAATTCCTCTCGGCGGTGCACTGTATATGTATGCCCTCTAGCTAGATTGTCCATGATCCCATCGAGCTTGATGGCTACGTGTGGTACGGCTCCATACATTCAAAACAAAAGGGGGCGGGCAACCTTTCCTATCCTAGATCCACATGCATGGATGATGGATGAGATGCTTTGCTCCAACTTGATGATGCGTTGCGTGGTGTATATGCACATATCGCTGTACTGTATTGGAATGGCCGGCTGGCCCGGGGCGCGCGTGCGTTAGCCAATTAAAGCAGCTGGATCGAATCAAACAGCCACACTCAAACATCACGCCCCGTACCCAAGCCCATGGCGATCGTTCGTTATAGTAATGTGCGTGCATGGCTGTTAAAGTTTATATTCTGAAAGCTATGGGTCACTTATTCAAAAAAGAAAAAAGCTACGGAAATGTTAATGCCCACACGTGTGGGCGTTTGCATCTCGCCCACACGCGTGGATCCGCGTCCTTTTGTGAGCGCACGAATCTTGGCATGTTTTTAGTGCCACGTAGGACTGGCCTGGTGTGTGGGCGTTCAGCCGGTCGCCCACACGGCCGTTTCATCACACAGGAAGGGCTGGTGTGTGGGCGTTCAGCAGTTCGCCCACACGCCACTTTGCACGCACACACAAGGGTTAGTGTGTGGGCATTTGCCATCTCGCCCACACGTCCGTCTCCTCTCCCACACCCAAGCTGCTAGTTGCCATATGTTTTGCAGTGCACATGGCAACTGCCCCTAGTGTGCTTTATAAGCAGGTGGCAACTCTCTTTTTTTACCCGAATTTGCCATGTGTTTTGCAGGGTACACGGCAACTAACTAGTGTGCATGTAAGCAGATGGCAACTCTCTTTTACCGAGTTGCCATATGTTTTTGCATGGTACATGGCAACTGCCCTAACGTGCATGTACATGGCAACTGCCCTAACGTGCACATAAGCAGATGGCAACTCTTCATTTTTACATGGCAACTGCCCTAGCATGCTTGTGAGCACATGGCAACTCTCTCAACTGCCTAGTGTTAGTATGTGGCAACTCCTAAAGTTATGAAATCATGGCAACTACATTAGATCAGACCATACATGGCAACCGCAGTTGAGCAACCATGGCAACTGCAGTTGTCCGACATGGCAACCGTAGTTCAGCGACATGGCAACTGCAGTTAAACGAACATGGATGAGGGTTTGGACAATGGCAACTGCAGGCGCGCGGTGACCGTCACGCGTGGCGTGCGGGACCAGAAGGTACGAGGCCTGACATAAGGGTGTGTGGGCGTTATCAACTTCGCCCACACACACGAGAGGGATCGGGAGGGGAAAAAAGAGGCGTGTGGGCGCTAGTTGTTTTGCCTACACGTAGGTGTGTGAGCTATTCTTTTTATACACCACACAAAATGTGTGGGCAGACTCCCTAACATCCACACGTGTGGCACTTAGGCCAACTCCACCGCGCGACCCCAAACGGACGTCCGGATTGGCCCGAATCTGTCCCTTTGGGGCGCCGATGGGTACGCCCGTGTCCGGCTGTGTCCATTGGGTCATGTGTGCGCCCACCGCGTGGCCGCACCCCAAATCGTGTCCGGGCGGGAGGGGTTAAAAATAATAGTTAAATAACTGAAAAAGCAAATAAACGCATTCAAAAAAACATAAAACATATATATATGGGTTGGCCACAAAACGGCCCAGTTTCAACGGCCACTTAAAAGGCCCAGATTCATAATTAACATAATAAGAAAATAAAAAAACTACTCCCGCGCGCTCCTGTCGCGCCCGTCGGTGCCGTGGCCGTCGCCGTCTTCACTGGCCGCCGGTGTCGTCGTCGTCGCTGACGAGGTCGACGTAGTCCGGCGGTGTCCAGAGGTGGGCCGGAGGCGCGTGGTGGACGGGGGCGGGCTGAACGGCCGGAGGTGCCTGCACCACCTCCTCCCGTGGCGAGGCCTCCCGCTCCGGTGACCGCGGCGGAGTGGGGCACCAGTTCACGCCCACGCCGGCGGCCATCTCCGGAGCAGTGCAGGACCAGCCCCACCCCTGGCCCAGCAGCTGCTGAAACGCGGCCGGCGGGTCCTCCCTCCTCTCCTCCTCGACGGCCACCATCTGCAGCTCGGGGAAGGCGACGTCCCCGGCGGCAGAGAGGGCGATGGTCTCCTCCAGGTCGGCCCACTGCCGCTCGTCGTGCGTGCGCATGGAGTCGTCCATGACACGCTGCAGGAGACGGGCCTCCTCCTCGTCTGACATGCGAGGAGGTGGAGGGGGCGACGGAGACGGCGACGGCGTGGGCGTGAGGCCGTGGACCCGCCTACGCCCGCGCTCCTGGGCGCTCTCCCGTGGCCGCCGCGGCCCCGTCGAGGTGCCGGCGAAGAAGGAGGCACGCCTGGTATCGTGCTCGTCACGAAACCAGGTGTCCCACAGCGGGGAATCGGGGGCGTACCTGGCGTCATAGAAAAGGTCGTCGGGGAGGCGGCGGCGGCGCTCGATCTCCTCAGCGCGCGCACGGCCGCTCTTCGGGACCGGCGGGGTGGGGACCTGGTCGGCGGAGAGGTGCCAGTCATTGGGGAGATGGGCGTCGCTCCAAGGGAGCGGCGTCCTCGTCTCCCAATAATGGCGGCAGACCGACGCCCGGACGTAATGCCGGTCGCGCTCGCCGGCGGACGTGTGCGCGATGGCGAACGCGGCCGGCGCGGGGGGCCGGCGTGGTGGCGATGGCGACGGCGTCTCCTCCTTCTTCACCGAGCCGCGACGGCTTCCCGACGAGGAGCCAGCCTCGCGGTTGTGCTTCCCCTTGCGGCCGTAATTTCAAAGCCCCATGGCTACGGGCGGCCGGCGAGGTCGACGACGGGAAGCGGCTAGGGTTTCGAGGGTGTCGGGTTTCGAGGGGGTAGAGAGGGGCCGAAGTGGAAAGTGTGGACGACGACCGGTCCACGGCTTCCCATTTAAGAAGGACGACGACCCCTCGCTCTGTGGATGACAGGTGGGGCCATCCGCCCATGCGTATTTATGTTGACGGGTGGGAGGTAGGTGGCAGCCTGCCACGCGGCCCCGACGCGGACGAGCGCGCGTCCGTTCGGTGTCCGCCGTGACCCAAATCCGGTGCAAGTTTGCGCTCGAAATGGGTCGGCCCGGACACAAAACGGACAGGATGGGTCCGGACCGTCGCGCGCTGGGCCGTCTTCTTTGTCCGTTTACCCCAAATGGACGGGGCCGGGCAGGATAGGGTCGCGCGATGGAGTTGGCCTTATCGGCGTCCAAAAGCTATGGGTCGCAAAAGTGAATCGCCGGCTTCCTACAAGTGCGGACAAGGACGAAACAATGGAATGGCTGGCAATAAGTGCCCGGCCGGCGACCGAACAAACACAGATAAAACCAACGCTCAGCGGAGCTCGATCTTGTTTGAACGTTGTTTTAATTATACTCCTAAAGAAAAATCTGACGTCTTATCCATACCTACTCCGCGGGAGTTATTCACCACAAGCACAAGCTAGCTGCAAAAGTGAAATACTAGTACGTACTAGCCATGGCCCGAAGAACAGCTGCCCGACATATGCAAGCAAACAAATTAATACCAGTAGACCTCTATGGCACTTTGCTTAGGATGTTGTCAATCGAGCCCGAGAAATGCTCATCTATAAATTTTTTTCCTCCAAGAAATTTGTTACATACGGGTAGGTTTCAAGAATTTACAAAATTTATGCGCACATGGGGTATATAGTTTGCAACCATTCTCTAGGTGCATGAATTCTTTCGTGTTTTTGAAACTTAAAAGTGTGTTTTTGGTACAGAATCCCCCGGTTTATCTATCTAGCCCCCACGAGAATAACTTACGTGAAGTGCCCATGGATCCCCCTCAATTTGCTGCCGTCCGTGTTGACCAGGCCAGGACTGTAGCTAGCGTGCCGCCCCGGGCCGTCCTTGTCCAACGTACGTGCATACGGGACCAGCCGCTGGCTACTGTGCCGTATGGCCCTGTCATACACAACCGCCGGTTACGCACTGGCAGCGCATAGTAGCTAGTGCTAGTAGGAGCCTAGGAGCGTGCATGACAGCAACACATTGCTCTTGTGGACACCAACTTCGATCGGCCCGGCCGGACAGCGTGTGGCCATCGTCGGCTTCTTCTCCACTGCAGCTTGACCGTAGAATTGGCTAGGTTCGGATCGAAAAGGAAATGAAATGTGCGGCGCCTCACTTAATTTCTACTCTCCCTTCGCCCATAATATAAAATATTATTATAGTATGTACTCCCTCCGTTCCTAAATACTTGTTTTTCTAGGCATTTCAACAAGTGACTACATACGGAACAAAATGAATGAATCTACACTCTAAAATATGTCTACATACATCCGTATGTGGTAGTCATTTGAAATGTCTAGAAAGACAAATATTTAGGAACGGAGGTAGTAAAATATAAGATGTTACTACTATGTGACGGAGGGAGTATGCCCATTCTATCGAGAATGAAGAACTCCCTCTGACTCTGACCCATAATAAATATCGCAGTTTTAAACTAAAGTTATATTAACTGAAAATTTCAAAATAGATCAGGTAAAACCGTCTTATGTAAATATTTTGGTATATAACTAACTATGTATGTAGAAAGAAAATTCAACAAAAAAAGTAGATAATCACGACCTAATCTATATGAAGTAGTATCGACCAAGCTTCAAACTTTGATACGTAGATCGGAAATTGGAGCGACTGGGAAGAAATGTCAAGCCATCAAACAAGGGAACGGAGAAGTTAAAGTTTGTAAAGTAGATAGAAGGGATAATAGTTTAGCTCATAGTGTTGCTCAATTTGGACGTAGAGACTTACATGGTGGGGTTATGCATGTGCCAACCTGCGTGTTGAACGCGATTGTACAAACAATGTTTTTTTTACTTAATTAATACAATTCTATATTTTTTTATAAAAAAAACTTTGCTCCTGCAAGATAGGTTTATGTAGATAGTTTAGTACGGAGTATAGCTTTTTTTGTGGGGTTAGTACGGAGTATAGCTAATCGTACATGTATATTTTACAGTAGAGCGAAATGACGATTTCAGGAATAATGAAAACCTATCACTACCTATCATTTTCATGTGTCTATTCATATCATGCAGGTGTCAACGACCAATGTTCAGGAAGTTTGACCATGTTTCCCCTAAAACATTACTACATCATCTTTGGCACTTCGATGTATAGCGTATGGTAATTAAACTCGTTGGGATAAATGGCGTAATTTCAAATATTTTGTTGTTTGCCATAATTATACGGCTTCCGCAATCCGCGAGTTATTTACTGAAAACCACCACACTTGAGGCTAGGGTAACAACTTGATACCATATTTGAGTCAGGGCACAAAAAACCATCAACTTTGTGCCTAACCAGTAACGCGGAGCACTGATGGTCTCATAAGCTCGCGAAAACAGTTGTTCCGACATCTTGGGCCCACATGTCGGGCTGACGTGACGAAGACCAAAACTTTGACCGACTGATGTGGCAAATGCTATGCGGGCCCCGTCTGTCAATGAGTAAAATGGTCATCTTCTTCACATCTATTTCTATGGGGCATTTCATCAAACAGCTTTCCGGCGGCCAGCGGGGAGCTCATTCTTGCAGGCATGCCCATGAGCTTGGAGCAGATGGACCACTCGATGCGGCGAGCCCGCCCACGAGCTGGCAGCACTCGCTCCCGAGCTATGTGCTAGCCTGCCTGTTCATGGACTGAGCACAGCCAACATGTCCACCTCCCGCCCACGGATGCACGCACCAGTGAGGCGGCGGCAGCCGGAGCACAAGGCAGCGAGCGGTGCTCAGGGGAGGACGCGCGGAGGAGCTAGGTGACCATGAGCTGACCACGCGCATGGTACTCGCCCTGCACCGCGCCCACCACGCGTCCATGGCCTCCCCGTCGTAGATGGCCGCCAGGATGCCAATGGCGAACTCGTGGCCGCGGCCGGACATGTCCTCCATGGCACACGCCCGCACGGGCATGGCCGGAGCCTCCCTGAGCACCGCCGAGGCGTCGTCGGCCGCCGTGCACAGCAATTCCAGCGCCGCCAGCGCGTGCTCCTCCGTGGACGTCGGGCCCGTCCTTCCTGCGCCGCACCTAGTCGCCGGGGACGAGCGTGCTGCTCCCCATGATGGCCCCAGCCGCTGCACGTGGACGCCAGAGCCGAGGAAGAACGGCGCGGCCGACGGCTGCTCGGGAACGGGTCCGGCGAAGGGAGGCGGGGATCTGGTGGTCGATTAAGAGGGGAAGGAGGGGGCCGACGGGATCTGGTGACCGGAGGCAGTAGTGGGGACGCGCCGCGACGGCTCCCTCGCTGGATCAGGCGACGGGGCGGAGAGCAAGAGGAAGTTAGCCCTCCGGCCTCCACTACCCAGCGGCGGCGTACGGTGAAAGAGAGAGACTAGGAGGAAGAAGACAGAAGATGGGAGGCTGACAGGTTGGACCCATGTCCAGCTTGGCATATTTGTCCACATATGCATGCCAACTCAGCCTGACTGGTGGACCCAACCTGTCAGGTCCGCTGTTTATGTGAGCTCAGCCGACCATCAGTGCTCCGCGTTACTGGTTAGGTATAAAATTGGTGGTTTTTTGTGCCCTGGCTCAAATGTGGTACCAAGTTGTTACCCTAATCTCAAGTGTGGTGGTTTTGGGTAAATAACTCGCAATCCGCATGCATGACCTACACAAAAGGGTTTGAAATTTGCGACCTGGCAAACAGAAAGGATATGTCCAACCATGTGGTAAGTTAGGACATTCATTTTGGCACTATAGAGTCAGCTAGATTGTAGCCTTTTATTTGTGAAATAGAGCCCTACGTTTCTCCAACTAAATAATATTCCACAGCAGCTTACAAAATTAGCTCTGTACAGTGCAATTCATCAACCGCTGCTTTACACATATGGGGTTTGTCAAAATTTGTCAAACCTTTGGCAGTGAAAAGCGACTCGAGTGATGAAATTAAGCATACGAGTGCATTTCGGATAACCCTTTGTCAAAAAATTGAGGTTAATTTGTAGCTTCCACTGTCTAAGTTTCCACTATCAAACAGCCACCCTGATCACTTAAAATGTCGCGCCTTTCAATATTTTTTAGAAAAAAAAAAGCCTTTCAAAAACTTAAAATGTTGCTATTAAATGGGCACAGTGCAGGTAGTAGTACATCATACATGTACCTTCGATTGATACTCAGAGCATGTTCTCGTCTGCAGGACAACGCAGCCCAACTAACCGCTTCCTTACTTAAATTTTTGAAGATTCTTGGCTCACTAAAATCAATGTGTTCATCTGGAAGGAGGAAGAAACGTCCGCCTCAATCAATTATCAGCGCCGACAGAATTCAAGCGGCCCAACCGATCCTATCCTCATCCCCCGATTTCCCATCTACTTGCAGCTAGCAGTATTAAACACGCACGATGAGCCGGCCATGGCAAGAACCTATTAATGGTGGTGGACTGGTGGTTACGTACGTACCGCCGTTGAGCCAGAGCACGAGGGGCTTCTTGGCGGCGCCGGCGGTGGCCTCGAAGAACCAGTAGAAGAGCGCGCGGCCGTGCGCCTCGTTCACGGTCACGTACCCGGCGTACTGCGCGAACTTCACGGCCGGCTGCCCCGGCAGCCGCCCCACGCGGTCCGCCGCCTGCTGCCGCGCGGCCTCCGCGTCCAGCTGCGGCGCGCCACGGGCGGCGCCGCAGAGCAGGAAGGCGAGGCCGAGGAAGCAGCCGACGGCAGAAGGCGCTGCCATTGCTGCTGCTCTTGTTTCTACTGCGCTAGCTCTTGCTGCTGCTCTTGTTTCTACTGCGCTAGCTCTTGCTGCTGCATCGTCGCATAGCTCCCGGGGCCGGGCTATATATAGGGAGAGAAGAAGGCAGCTCGCTGATTAATGGCGAGAGCGTGCTGTCGTCGCGTCATTATTGTCAGTAATGAAGTAATTCAACTGCCGCCTTATTAAGACACGGGCATTAACCATCGACTCCGATGATTATTGATTCCTTGTGAGCTAGTCTCAGGCATGATAGTTTCAATTTCTTTTGGGGATAGGATGATATATCTCGATCTGACGCCATTCAAATTATTCTAAATGCGAGTAGTTTTAAAGAAAAATGTGACTCGCACGAACGGATGCTTCTATTAATCCATTTCAGGAATGCGACGGCCGTGGAGTTATCAGCAAAGGTGGAGTTTGATGGACGGGAAATATTTACTAGTTTTTTTAGGAATCACGGAACCCCACGTGTATATATTACTCAAGTGGCCAAGATGGACCAAGCAGTTTCAGATTACATGGGCACGACAAGCCGTGAGGTAAGGTAACTAAGCCAAGACCTGGCAGCTACCTTGTCAGCGGGATCCCTAAAGCGGTGCGAGAACAATTCCAAGTCTGTCACAATGTTACGAATGGTATTACATGGGGAGTGATCCTGAGAGCGAAAGACAGTAGCATTGCGAGAGTCCCAAATCTTCCACAGGGTGATCAGGAGCACTTCGGGCCATACACGACTGTTTAGATGGCGAGGGAGGTGGACCATCCAAATGTTGAGGAACGTAGTAATTTCAAAATTTTCCTACGCACACGCAAGATCATGGTGATGCATAGCAACGAGAGGGGAGAGTGTTGTCTACGTACCCTCGTAGACCGAAGCGGAAACGTTGGCGCAACGTAGAGGAAGTAGTCGTACGTCTTCCCGATCCGACCGATCCAAGCACCGTTACTCCGGCACCTCCGAGTTCTTGGCACACGTTCAGCTCGATGACGCACCCCTAGCTCCGATCCAGCAAAGCTTTGGGGAGGAGTTCCGTCAGCACGACGGCGTGGTGACAATCTTGATGTTCTACCGGCGCAGGGCTTCGCCTAAGCACTGCAACGATATATTCGAGGTGGAATATGGTGGAGGGGGGCACCGCACACGGCTAAGGAACGATCACGAAGATCAACTTCTGTGTCCATGGGGTGCCCCCTGCCCCCGTATATAAAGGAGCAAGGGAGGGAGGAGGCCGGCCCTAGGTTTGGGCGCGCCAGGGGAGTCCTACTCCCACCGGGAGTAGGATTCCACCTTTCCTAGTCCAACTAGGTCAATGGGGGAAAGAGGGGAAGAGGGGAAGGAAGGGAGAGAGGGGCCGCGCCCCAAATCCCTTGTCCAATTCGGACTGGGCTTGGGAGGGGCGCGCGCCACCTCCTGGTCCTTCCCACTAAGGCCCATCAAGGCCCATTGCTTCTTCCTCGTATTCCCGTAACTCTCCGGTACCTCCGAAAATACCCGAACCACTCAGAACCCTTCCGATGTCCGAATATAGTCGTCCAATATATCGATCTTTACGTCTCGACCATTTCGAGACTCCTCGTCATGTCCCCGATCTCATCCGGGACTCCGAACTCCTTCGGTACATCAAAACTCATAAACTCATTATATAACTGTCATCGAAACCTTAAGCGTGCGGACCCTACGGTTCGAGAACAATGTAGACATGACCGAGACACGTCTCCGGTCAATAACCAATAGCGGGACCTGGATGCCCATATTGGCTCCTACATATTCTACGAAGATCTTTATCGGTCAGACCGCATAACAACATACGTTGTTCCCTTTGTCCATCGGTATGTTACTTGCCCGAGATTCGATCGTCGGTATCCAATACCTAGTTCAATCTCGTTACCGGCAAGTCTCTTTACTCGTTCCGTAATACATCATCCCGCAACTAACTCATTAGTTGCAATGCTTGCAAGGCTTAAGTGATGTGCATTACCGAGAGGGCCCAGAGATACCTCTCCCACAATTGGAGTGACAAATCCTAATCTCGAAATACGCCAACCCAACATCTACCTTTGGTGACACCTGTAGTACTCCTTTATAATCACCCAGTTACGTTGTGACGTTTGGTAGCACCCAAAGTGTTCCTCCGGCAAACGGGAGTTGCATAATCTCATAGTCAAAGGAACATGTATAAGTCATGGATAAAAGCAACAGCAACATACTAAATGATCGGGTGCTATGCTAATGGAATGGGTCATGTCAATCAGATCATTCAACTAATGATGTGACCTTGTTAATCAAATGACAACTCCTTTGTCCATGGTTAGGAAACTTAACCATCTTTGATTAACAAGCTAGTCAACTAGAGGCATACTAGTGACACTCTGTTTGTCTATGTATCCACACATGTATTATGTTTCCAGTTAATACAATTCTAGCATGAATAATAAACATTTATCATGATATGTAAGGAAATAAATAATAACTTTATTATTGCCTCTAGGGCATATTTCCTTCAGTCTCCCACTTGCACTAGAGTCAATAATCTAGGTCACATCACCATGTGATTAACTCACATCACCATGTGATTAACTCGATAGTTCACATCATCATGTGATTAACACCCATAGTTCACATCGCCATGTGACCAACACCCAAAGGGTTTGCTAGATTCAGTAATCTAGTTCACATCGCTATGTGATTAACACCCAAAGAGTACTACGGTGTGATCATGTTTTGCTTGTGAGAGAAGTTTAGTCAACGGGTCTGCCACATTCAGATCCGTTATGTATTTTGCAATTTTCTATGTCTACAATGCTCTGCACGGAGCTACTCTAGCTAATTGCTCCCACTTTCAATATGTATCTAGATCGAGACTTAGAGTCATCCAGATCGGTGTCAAAGCTTGCATCGACGTAACCCTTTACGACGAACCTTTTGTCACTTCCATAATCGAGAAACATATCCTTATTCCACTAAGGATAATTTTGACCGCTGTCCAGTGATCTACTCCTAGATCACTATTGTACTCCCTTGCCAAACTCAGTGTAGGGTATACAATAGATCTGGTACACAGTATGGCATACTTTATAGAACCTATGGCCAAGGCATAGGGAATGACTTTCATTCTCTTTCTATCTTCTGCCATGGTCGAGTTTTGAGTCTTTACTCAACTTCATACCTTGTAACACAGGAAAGAACTCTTTCTTTGACTGTTCCATTTTGAACTACTTCAAAATCTTGTCAAGGTATGCACTCATTGAAAACTTATCAAGCGTCTTGATCTATCTCTATAGATCTTGATGCTCAATATGTAAGCAGCTTTACCGAGGTCCTTCTTCGAAAAACTTCTTTCAAACACTCCTTTATGCTTTGCAGAATAATTCTACATTATTTCCGATCAACAATATGTCATTTACATATACTTATCAGAAATGCTGTAGTGCTCCCACTCACTTTCTTGTAAATACAGGCTTCACCGCAAGTCTGTATAAAACTATATGCTTTGATCAACTCATCAAAGCGTATATTCCAACTCCGAGATGCTTGCACCAGTCCATAGATGGATCGCTGGAGCTTGCACATTTTGTTAGCACCTTTAGGATTGACAAAACCTTCTGGTTGCATCATATACAACTCTTCTTTAATAAATCCATTAAGGAATGCAGTTTTGTTTTATCCGTTTGCCAGATTTCATAAAATGCGGCAATTGCTAACATGATTCGGACAGACTTAAGCATGGATACGAGTGAGAAACTCTCATCGTAGTCAACACCTTGAATTTGTCGAAAACCTTTTGCGACAATTCTAGTTTTGTAGATAGTAACACTACTATCAGCGTCCGTCTTCCTCTTGAAGATCCATTTATTTTCTATGTCTTGCCGGTCATCGGGCAAGTCAACCAAAGTCCACACTTTGTTCTCATACATGGATCTCATCTCAGATTTTATGGCCTCAAACCATTTCGCGGAATCTGGGCTCACCATCGTTTCTTCATAGTTCGTAGGTTCGTCATGGTCAAGTAACATGACCTCCAGAATAGGATTACCGTACCACTCTGGTGCGGATCTCACTCTGGTTTACCTACGAGATTCGGTAGTAACTTGATCTGAAGTTACATGATCATCATCATTAGCTTCCTCACTAATTGGTGTAGTAGTCACAAGAACAGATTTCTGTGATGAACTATTTTCCAATAAGGGAGATGGTACAATTACCTTATCAAGTTTTCTACTTTCCTCCCACTCACTTCTTTCGAGAGAAACTCCTTCTCTAGAAAGGATCCATTCTCAGCAACGAATGTCTTGCCTTTGGATCTGTGATAGAAGGTGTACCCAACTGTCTCCTTTGGGTATCCTATGAAGACACATTTCTCCGATTTGGGTTTGAGCTTATCAAGTTGAAACTTTTTCACATAAGCATCGCAACCCCAAACTTTAAGAAACGACAACTTTGGTTTCTTGCCAAACCATAGTTCTGATTGTGTCATCTCAACGGACTTAGATGGTGCCCTTTTTAACGTGAATGCAGTTGTCTTTAATGCATAACCCCAAAAACGATAGTGGTAGATCGGTAAGAGACATCATAGATTGTACTATATCCAATAAAGTACGGTTATGACGTTCGGACGCACCATTATGCTGTGGTGTTCCAGGTGGCGTGAGTAGTGAAACTATTTCACATTGTTTTAACTGAAGACCAAACTCGTAACTCAAATATTCGTCTCCGCGATCAGATCGTAGAAACTTTATTTTCTTGTCACGATGATTTTCCACTTCACTCCGAAATTCTTTGAACTTTTCAAACATTTCAGACTTATGTTTCATCAAGTAGATATACCCATATCTGCTCAAAACATCTGTGAAGGTCAGAAAATAATGATACTTGTCGCGAGCCTTAATTTTCATCGGACCACATACATCGGTATGTATGATTTCCAACAAGTCAGTTGCTCGCTCCATTGTTCCGGAGAACGGAGTCTTAGTCATCTTGCCCCTGAGGCATGGTTCGCAAGCATCAAGTGATTCATAATCAAGTGATTCCAAAATTCCATCTGCATGGAGTTTCTTCATGCGCTTTACACCAATATGACTTAAACAGTAGTGCCACAAACAAGTTGCACTATCATTATTAACTTTGCATCCTTTTGGCTTCAATATTATGAATATGTGTATCACTACGATCGAGATTCAACGAACCATTTCGTTGGTGTGTAACCATAGAAGGTTTTATTCATGTAAACAGAACAACAATTGTTCTCTAACTTAAATGAATAACTGTATTGCAATAAACATGATCAAATCATATTCATGCTCAACGCAAACACCAAATAACACTTATTTAGGTTCAACACTAATCCCGAAAGTATAGGGAGTGTGCGATGATGATCATATCAATCATGGAACTACTTCCAACACACATCGTCACTTTACCCTTAACTAGTCTCTGTTTATTCTGCAACTCCTGTTTCGATTTACTACTCTTAGCAACTGAACCAGTATCAAATACTGAGGGGTTGCTATAAACACTAGTAAAGTACACATCAATAACATGTATATCAAATATACTTTTGTTCACTTTGCCATCCTTCTTATCCACCAAACACTTGGGGTAGTTCCGCTTCCAGTGACCAGTCCCTTTGCAGTAAACGCACTCAGTCTCAGGCTTAGGTCCAGACTTGGGCTTCTTCACTTGAGCAGCAACTTGCTTGTCGTTCTTCTTGAAGTTCCCCTTCTTCCCTTTGCCCTTTACTTGAAACTAGTGATCTTGTCAACCATCAACGCTTGATGCTCTTTCTTGATTTCTACCTCCATCGATTTCATCATTATGAAAAAGTTCGGGAGTCGTTTTCGTCATCCCTTGCATACTATAGTTCATCACGAAGTTCTATTAACTTGGTGATGGTGACTAGAGAATTCTGTCAATCACTATCTTATCTGGAAGATTAACTCCCACTTGATTCAAGTGATTGTAGTGCCCAGACAATCTGAGCACATGCTCACTAGTTGAGCGATTCTCCTCCATCTTTTAGCTATAGAACTTGTTTGAGACTTCATATCTCTCAACTCGGGTATTTGCTTGAAATATTAACTTCAACTCCTGGAACATCTCATATGGTCCATGACGTTCAAAACGTCTTTGAAGTCCCGATTCTAAGCTGTTAAGCATGGTGCACTAAACTATCAAGTAGTCATCATACTGAGCTAGCCAAACGTTCATAACGCATGCATCTGCTCCTGCAATAGGCCTGTCACCTAGCGGTGCATCAAGGACATAATTCTTCTGTGCAGCAATGAGGATAAACCTCAGATCACGGATCCAATCCGCATCATTGCTACTAACATCTTTCAACACAATTTTCTCTAGGAACATATCAAAATAAACATATGAAAGCAACAAAGCGAGCTATTGATCTACAACATAGATATGCTAATACTACCAGGACTAAGTTCATGATAAATTAAAGTTCAATTAATCATATTACTTAAGAACTCCCACTTAGATAGACATCTCTCTAATCCTCTAAGTGATCACGTGATCCAAATCAACTAAACCATGTCCGATCATCACGTGAGATGGAGTAGTTTCAATGGTGAACATCATTATGTTGATCATATCTACTATATGATTCATGCTCGACCTTTCGGTCTCCGTGTTCCGAGGTCATATCTTATATGCATAGCTCGTCAAGTATAACCTGAGTATTCCGCGTGTGCAACTGTTTTGCACCCGTTGTATTTGAACGTAGAGCCTATCACACCCGATCATCACGTGGTGTCTCAGCACGAAGAACTTTCGCAACGGTGCATACTCAGGGAGAACACTTCTTGATAATTAGTGAGAGATCATCTTATAATGCTACCGTCAATCAAAGCAAGATAAGATGCATAAAAGATAAACATCACATGCAATCAATATAAGTGATATGATATGGCCATCATCATCTTGTGCTTGTGATCTCCATCTCGGCAACACCGTCATGATCACCATCGTCACCGGCGCGACACCTTGATCTCCATCGTAGCATCGTTGTCGTCTCGCCAATCTTATGCTTCTACGACTATCGCTACCGCTTAGTGATAAAGTAAAGCATTACAGGGCGATTGCATTGCATACAATAAAGCGACAACCATACGGCTCCTGCCGGTTGCCGATAGCTCGGTTACAAAACATGATCATCTCATACAATAAAATTTAGCATCATGTCTTGACCATATCACATCACAACATGCCCTGCAAAAACAAGTTAGACGTCCTCTACTTTGTTTGTTGCAAATTTTACGTGACTGCTACGGGCTGAAGCAAGAACCAATCTCACCTACGCATCAAAACCACAACGATACTTCGTCAAATAGACTCCGTTTTAACCTTCTCAAGGACCGGGCGTAGCCATACTCGGTTCAACTAAAGTTGGAGAAACTGACACCCGCCAGCCACCTGTGTGCAAAGCACGGCGGTAGAACCAGTCTCGCGTAAGCGTACGCGTAATGTCGGTCCGGGCCGCTTCATCCAACAATACCGCCGAACCAAAGTATGACATGCTGGTAGGCAGTATGACTTGTATCGTCCACAACTCACTTGTGTTCTACTCGTGCAAAACATCAAACCATAAAAACCTAGGCTCGGATGCCACTGTTGGGGAACGTAGTAATTTCAAAATTTTCCTACGCACACGCAAGATCATGGTGATGCATAGCAACGAGAGGGGAGAGTGTTATCTACGTACCCTCGTAGACCGAAGCGGAAGCGTTAACGCAACGTAGAGGAAGTAGTCGTACGTCTTCCCGATCCGACCGATCCAAGCACCGTTACTCCGGCACCTCCGAGTTCTTGGCACACGTTCAGCTCGATGACGCACCCCTAGCTCCGATCCAGCAAAGCTTCGGGGAGGAGTTCCGTCAGCACGACGGCGTGGTGACAATCTTGATGTTCTACCGGCGCAGGGCTTCGCCTAAGCACTGCAACGATATATTCGAGGTGGAATATGGTGGAGGGGGGCACCGCACACGGCTAAGGAACGATCACGAAGATCAACTTCTGTGTCCATGGGGTGCCCCCTGCCCCCGTATATAAAGGAGCAAGGGAGGGAGGAGGCCGGCCCTAGGTTTGGGCGCGCCAGGGGAGTCCTACTCCCACCGGGAGTAGGATTCCACCTTTCCTAGTCCAACTAGGTCAATGGGGGAAAGAGGGGAAGAGGGGAAGGAAGGGAGAGAGGGGCCGCGCCCCAAATCCCTTGTCCAATTCGGACTGGGCTTGGGAGGGGCGCGCGCCACCTCCTGGTCCTTCCCACTAAGGCCCATCGAGGCCCATTGCTTCTTCCTCGTATTCCCGTAACTCCCCGGTACCTCCGAAAATACCCGAACCACTCAGAACCCTTCCGATGTCCGAATATAGTCGTCCAATATATCGATCTTTACGTCTCGACCATTTCGAGACTCCTCGTCATGTCCCCGATCTCATCCGGGACTCCGAACTCCTTCGGTACATCAAAACTCATAAACTCATTATATAACTGTCATCGAAACCTTAAGCGTGCGGACCCTACGGTTCGAGAACAATGTAGACATGACCGAGACACGTCTCCGGTCAATAACCAATAGCGGGACCTGGATGCCCATATTGGCTCCTACATATTCTACGAAGATCTTTATCGGTCAGACCGCATAACAACATACGTTGTTCCCTTTGTCCATCGGTATGTTACTTGCCCGAGATTCGATCGTCGGTATCCAATACCTAGTTCAATCTCGTTACCGGCAAGTCTCTTTACTCGTTCCGTAATACATCATCCCGCAACTAACTCATTAGTTGCAATGCTTGCAAGGCTTAAGTGATGTGCATTACCGAGAGGGCCCAGAGATACCTCTCCCACAATTGGAGTGACAAATCCTAATCTCGAAATACGCCAACCCAACATCTACCTTTGGTGACACCTGTAGTACTCCTTTATAATCACCCAGTTACGTTGTGACGTTTGGTAGCACCCAAAGTGTTCCTCCGGCAAACGGGAGTTGCATAATCTCATAGTCAAAGGAACATGTATAAGTCATGGATAAAAGCAACAACAACATACTAAACGATCGGGTGCTATGCTAATGGAATGGGTCATGTCAATCAGATCATTCAACTAATGATGTGACCTTGTTAATCAAATGACAACTCCTTTGTCCATGGTTAGGAAACTTAACCATCTTTGATTAACAAGCTAGTCAAGTAGAGGCATACTAGTGACACTCTGTTTGTCTATGTATCCACACATGTATTATGTTTCCAGTTAATACAATTCTAGCATGAATAATAAACATTTATCATGATATGTAAGGAAATAAATAATAACTTTATTATTGCCTCTAGGGCATATTTCCTTCACCAAAGATCTTGGAACCTTGTGGTGGGTGAGAGACCAAGCTGGCCCCAAATCAGGACCGCGCGCAGGCAGGTAATGAACAGGTGACTTGTATCTTCAGAGTTGGCCGCACATCTTGGGCAGGAAGTAGTGTCAGACATGTATGATACGTCTCCAACGTATCTATAATTTATGAAGTATTCATGCTATTATATTATCATCCTTGGATGTTTTATATGCATTTATATGCTATTTTATATGATTCTCGGGACTAACCTATTAACCTAGAGCCCAGTGCCAGTTTCTGTTTCTTCCTTGTTTTAGAGTATCGTAGAAAAGGAAAACCAAACGGAGTCCAATTGACCTGAAACTTGACGGAGCTTATATTTGGACCAGAAGAAGGCCAATGAGTAAAGAGTTGGGCCAAAAGGGTCCCGGGCTGCCCACGAGGGTGGGAGGCGCGCCCACCCTGAAGGAAATATGCCCTAGAGGCAATAATAAAGTTATTATTTATTTCCTTATATCATGATAAATGTTTATTATTCATGCTAGAATTGTATTAACCGGAAACATGATACATGTGTGAATACATAGACAAACATAATGTCACTAGTATGCCTCTACTAGACTAGCTCGTTAATCGAAGATGGTTAAGTTTCCTAACCATGGACATGAGTTGTCATTTGATTAATGGGATCACATCATTAGGAGAATGATATGATTGACTTGACCCATTCTGTTAGCTTAGCACTTGATCGTTTAGTATTCTGCTATTGCTTTCTTCATGACTTATACATGTTCCTGTGACTATGAGATTATGCAACTCCCATTTACCGGAGGAACACTTTGTATGCTACCAAACGTCACAACGTAACTGGGTGATTATAAAGGTGCTCTACAGGTGTCTCCAAAGGTACTTGTTGGGTTGGCGTATTTCGAGATTAGGATTTGTCACTTCGATTGTCGGAGAGGTATCTTTGGGCCCACTCGGTAATGCACATCACTATAAGCCTTGCAAGCATTGTAACTAATGAGTTAGTTGCGGGATGATGTATTACAGAACGAGTAAAGAGACTTGCCAGTAACGAGATTGAACTAGGTATTGAGATACCAACGATCGAATCTCGGGCAAGTAACACACCGATGACAAAGGGAACAACGTATGTTGTTATGCGGTTTGACCGATAAAGATCTTCGTAGAATATGTACGAGCCAATATGATCATCCAGGTTCCGCTATTGGTTATTGACCGGAGAGGTGTCTCGGTCATGTCTACATAGTTCTCGAACCCGTTAGGGTCCGCACGCTTAAAGTTAGATGACGATCGATATTACGAGTTTTGTGTTTTGTTGTACCGAAGGTAGTTCGGAGTCCCAGATATGATCACGGACATGACGAGGAGTCTCGAAATGGTCGAGACATAAAGATCGATATATTGGAGGACTATGTTCGGACACCAGAATGGTTTCGGGGAGTTTCGAACATATACCGGAGTACCGGGGGGTTACCGGAACCCCCCAGGGAGTTTAATGGGCCAAGATGGGCCTTAGTGGAGAAGAGGAGGGGCGGCTAGGGCTGGCCGCGCGCCCCCTCCCCCTCTAGTCCGAATTGGACAAGGAGGGGGGCGGCGCCCCCTATCCTTCCCCCTCTCTCCTTCCCTTCCTTTCCCCTCCTACTCCAACTAGGAAAAGAGGGAGTCCTACTCCCGATGGGTGTAGGACTCCTCCCTGGCACGCCCTCCTCCTCCCCCTGATCCTTTATATACGGGGGCAGGGGGCACCTCTAGACACACAAGTTGATCTATTGATCTATTCCAGCCGTGTGCGGTGCCCCCCTCCACCATATTCCACCTCGGTCATATCGTTGTGGTGCTTAGGCGAAGCCCTGCGTCGGTAGTATCATCATCACCGTCATGACGCCGTCGTGCTGAAGGAACTCTCTCATGAAGCTCTGCTGGATCGGAGTTCGCGGGACGTCATCGAGCTGAACGTGTGCTGAACTCGGAGGTGCCGTGCGTTCGGTACTTGGATCGGTCAGATCGTGAAGACGTACGACTACATCAACTGCGTTGTGCTAACGCTTCCGCTTTCGGTCTGCGAGGGTACGTGGACGACACTCTCCCCTCTCGTTGCTATGCATCACCATGATCCTGTGTGTGCGTAGGAAAATTTTGAAATTACTACGTTCCCCAACAGTGGCATCCGAGCTAGGTTGTATGCGTAGATGTTATATGCACGAGTAGAACACAAGTGAGTTGTGGGCGATACAAGTCATACTGCTTACCAGCATGTCATACTTTGGTTCGGCGGTATTGTTGGATGAAGCTGCCCGGACCGACATTACGCGTACGCTTACGCGGGACTGGTTCTACCGACGTGCTTTGCACACAGGTGGCTGGCGGGTGTCAGTTTCTCCAACTTTAGTTGAACCGAGTGTGGCTACGCCTGGACCTTGAGAAGGTTAAAACATCACTAACTTGACGAACTATCATTGTGGTTTTGATGCGCAGGGAAGAACGGTTCTTGCTCAGCCCGTAGCAGCCACGTAAAACTTGCAACAACAAAGTAGAGGACGTCTAACTTGTTTTTGCAGGGCATGTTGTGATATGATATGGTCAAGACATGATGCTATATTTTATTGTATGAGATGATCATGTTTTGTAACCAAGTTATCGACAACTGGCAGGAGCCATATGGTTGTCGCTTTATTGTATGCAATGCAATCGCCCTGTAATGCTTTGCTTTATCACTAAGCGGTAGCGATAGTCGTAGAAGTATAAGTTGGCGAGACGACAACGATGCTACGATGAAGATCAAGGTGTCGCGCCGATGACGATGGTGATCATGACGGTGCTTCGGAGATGGAGATCACAAGCACAAGATGATGATGGCCATATCATATCACTTATATTTGATTGCATGTGATGTTTATCTTTTATGCATCTTATCTTGCTTTGTTTGACTGTAGCATTATAAGATGATCTCTCACTAAATTTCAAGGTATAAGTGTTCTCCCTGAGTATGCACCGTTGCGAAAGTTCTTCGTGCTGAGACACCACGTGATGATCGGGTGTGATAAGCTCTACGTTCAAATACAACGGGTGCAAAACAGTTGCACACGTGGAATACTCAGGTTAAACTTGACGAGCCGAGCATATGCAGATATGGCCTCGGAACACTGAGACCGAAAGGCCGAGCGCGAATCATATAGTTGATATGATCAACATATTGATGTTCACATTGAAACTAATCCATCTCACGTGATGATCATACATGGTTTAGTTGATTTGGATCACATGATCACTTAGATGATTAGAGGGATGTCTATCTAAGTGGGAGTTCTTAAGTAATATGATTAATTGAACTTAAATTTATCATGAACTTAGTACCTGATAGTATCTTGCTTGTCTATGTTGTTGTAGATAGATGGCCCGTGATGTGGTTCCGTTGAATCTTAATGCGTTCCTTGAGAAAGCAAAGTTGAAAGATGATGGTAGCAATTACATGGACTGGGTCCGTAACTTGAGGATTATCCTCATTGTTGCACAGAAGAATTACGTCCTGGAAGCACCGCTAGGTGCCAGACCTGCTCCAGGAGCAACACCAGATGTTATGAACGTCTGGCAGAGCAAAGCTGATGACTACTCGATAGTTCAGTGTGCCATGCTTTACGGCTTGGAACCGGGACTTCAACAACGTTTTGAACGTCATGGAGCATATGCGATGTTTCAGGAGTTGAAGTTAATATTTCAAGCAAATGCCCGGATTGAGAGATATGAAGTCTCCAATAAGTTCTACAGCTGCAAGATGGAGGAGAATAGTTCTGTCAGTGAGCATATACTCAAAATATCTGGGTATAACAATCACTTGATTCAACTGGGAGTTAATCTTTCGGATGATAGTGTCATTGACAGAATTCTTCAATCACTGCCACCAAGCTACAAGAGCTTCGTGATGAACTATAATATGCAAGGGATGAATAAGACAATTCCCAAGCTCTTCGCAATGCTAAAGGCTGCGGAGGTAGAAATCAAGAAGGAGCATCAAGTGTTGATGGTCAACAAGACCACCAGTTTCAAGAAAAAAGGCAAAGGGAAGAAGAAGGGGAAGTTCAAGAAGAACAACAAACAAGTTGCTGCTTAGGAGAAGAAACCCAAGTCTGGACCTAAGCCTGAGACTGAGTGCTTCTACTTCAAAGGGACTGGTCACTGGAAGCGGAACTACCCCAAGTATTTGGCGGATAAGAAGGATGGCAAGGTGAACAAAGGTATATGTGATATACATGTTATTGATGTGTACTTTACTAATGCTCGCAGTAGCACCTGGGTATTTGATATTGGTTCTGTTGCTAATATTTGTAACTCGAAACAGGGACTATGGATTAAGCGAAGATTGGCTAAGGACGAGGTGACGATGCGCGTGGGAAACGGTTCCAAAGTCGATGTGATCGCGGTCAGCACGCTACCTCTACATCTACCTTCGGGATTAGTTTTAGACCTGAATAATTGTTATTTGGTGCCAGCGTTGAGCATGAACATTCTATCTGGATCTTGTTTGATGCGAGACGGTTATTTATTTAAATCAGAGAATAATAGTTGTTCTATTTATATCATTAATATCTTTTATAGTCATGCACCCTTGAGGAGTGGTCTATTTATATTAAATCTCGATAGTAGTGATACACATATTCATAATTTTAAGGCCAAAAGATGCAGAGTTGATAATGATAGTGCAACTTATTTGTGGCATTGCCGTTTAGGTCATATTGGTGTAAAACGCATGAAGAAACTCCATTCCGATGGACTTTTAGAATCACTTGATTATGAATCACTTGGTACTTGCGAACCATGCCTCATGGGCAAGATGACTAAAACGCCGTTCTCCGGAACTATGGAGCGAGCAACAGATTTATTGGAAATCATACATACAGATGTATGTGGTCCAATGAATGTTGAGGCTCGCGGCGGGTATCGTTATTTTCTCACCTTCACAGATGATTTGAGCAGATATGGGTATATCTACTTAATGAAACATAAGTCTGAAACATTTGAAAAGTTCAAAGAATTTTAGAGTGAAGTTGAAAATCATCGTAACAAGAAAATAAAGTTGCTATGATCTGATCGTGGAGGAGTGTAGCGACCCGACCCGAATGGGACAAGTCTCCGTGCTTACGTGTCATCCCTGGATCGGTATGCTGACACACACAGTACTCGAAGGATTTATAACAGAGGTAAATCACATGTATAAAGTAACGTAAATACTATTACCTCAATCCATATATAGCAAAAGCAACAAGGTTGTGGATTCCCATCAACACCAACGGCAAAGTGGAGTATAGGAAATCGTAACCCTAACGTAACACTTACTCTTCGTAAGAAACCTACAACATGAGACGTTGCAGCCCGAAATGGGTCAGTACATTGAATGTACTGGCAAATTCACACCATAGAGATAATGATGAACGATGGTATCACTACATGCATATATGGCTGGTGGAAAAGCTCTATGGTTATAAGGTTTGTGCGAAAAGCCAATTTTTCCCTACTGCAAAGGAATAAATTTATTTAACTATCATGGTGGTTGTTAAACATTGAGAATGGTTGACAGCATCCTCAATCCCAATTAAAAGTAATCATTAACATCCCAACAAAACTAATTAAAGTAACATGATGAGATCAACAGGATAATCCAAGAACTAGATACTCGATGTCCATAACCGGGGACACGGCTAACCATGATTAGTTTGTACACTCTGCAGAGGTTTGTGCACTTTTCCCCACAAGACTCGATCGCCTCCGTTTGGTTTCTCGCACTACATGGTGTTTGAGAAACGGATGACCGAGACATAGTCTTTCAGAAGCGCTAGCACCTTACGTTTGGATAGACCGGTACACCTACTTCCCCCTACATCTGCTAGTCTACCTTGTAAGAGTTCGCACGACTTAATCAGCTATGCCAGAGCCCATAATGGCTTGTGGCTGCACACGGAAGTTTCTAGCATGAATAATCTCATGATCCCTTTGAGCCTGGGTGGCGGTCCAAAAGAAAAAAACAGGCAAGTCCTGTAATACCCAGGTGCCTAGACAGGCAAGTCCTGGAATACCCAGGTGCCTCAATCCACCCAGATGTGTGTTTAAGTTGCCACCTTAAGTAAACCGTTAATTAACAATCTCACATCTGTCATGAAATACTCTCAAAACCCATTCCACGTCTACGAGCATAGCATAGCAGTATAAGCATAATGTAATAGTAACTCCCAAAGTTTGAATGCAGGGCAATAGGTTCCTACCTCATAAACTACTTCCCAATGCCCACATGTTATCAATCCTACTCATGCAATGTTTGAGGGTTGAAACTAATGCAATAAAAACTGGGTATGAAAAGAGATATGATCAAAGTGGGAACTTGCCTGCAAGTTGATGAAGATGACTCGCACTCAAAACTCTTGATAGCTCTACTCGTCACACTCCGGTCAATCTACCGTAAGCAAGCAATAGTAACCACACATAAGCAATCACTCAAAGGATCAGAAAGATCGAAGAAAACGATTCGGAAAACATCAAAACCAAGCAAATAACTCTTGCAACATAAAACAATTTCTAACAGTACCAAAATTATGTAAATTTGGCCTTATCAGAAAATTTAGGTCAAGAGCTTTAATTTGCAAAAAGAATCAACTAAATCGGAGTTACGAAACTCAAGTTATGTTCAAATTAAGTTTGAAATCAAATCTGATCTAATTCAAATTTTAATCTTTCAAAAACATGTTTGAGTTGGATTACTGGATAGAGGAGATCATAACGAAGAAGTGGGCGTTGGTTTCGTTGGATTTGGACAAACGGTTGAAAAGTTATGATCGTTTGAAAATCAGGGACTTATCAGTAAAACTTTAATCGCAGATGGGTCCCTAACGAGAAAAAAAAACAGAAAAGGAAAAACTATCGAGCGAACGCTCGCTGAACTGATCTACATAGTGGACGTTCGCTATTTAACTAAGTTTAAAAGAAAAACCGGGTTTTATAGAAAACCAAAAATAAACCGTAAGTAAACCGGACTAGGGTTAGGTTTAGTACCGGTTCAGGAAATAAACCGGCGGCGGCGGTTGTTGACAGCGGCGGCTCCGGCGCGGTGCGGCAACGGCGGCGGTGGCGCGGGGCTACGACGCTGGCGGGCGGCGGAGTGCGGCGCGGGATGCGAGGCAGCGGGCGGCGGCGAACGGCGGCGTGCGGCGGTGGGCGACAGCAGCGCGGGGCGGCGGCGGCAGCGCGAGGGCGCGGCGGCAGATCTCGGCGAGGCGGCGGCGGGCGAGCTCCGGCGCGGCGCGGATCTCGGCGGGAGGGTGCCGCGGCGACAACGGGGTCCAGGGGGGCCCCGGGTGCGGCTTTTTATGGAGGAGGGGAGGCGCGGTGGCGTGGGGAAGGGGCGGCCGGTGACGGGGCGGCGCCGGACTCCGGGAGGAGTCCCGGTCGGGGACGATGGGCGAGGCGGCGCGAAGCTGGGCCTTGGCCGGGCTTCGGCTGGGCCGGCCCAGTTCGGTGGAGATTCAAATAATAAAAGCAAAATAAATAAAAATATTATATAGGCATATAATATATCAAAATTTTCAGAAAAAGAATTTCTACAACATGGACATTTTTATAAAGTCAAATAAAATCCAGAAAAAATCAAATAATTAAAAGAGTGCTACTAGTCTAATAAAATCCAATAAAAATCATTTTAAAAATACCAAAATGATTTCAAATTAATTTTTTTCCAATTTTCTGTTGTAGGGAATCATGTTACCCTAATTTCCATATATTTTATTTTTGGGGAAAAATAATTTGAATAAAACTCAAATAACTCCAAATTGAAAATAAATTCAAAAGAACTATGAATTTGATTCTTTGAAACTCCCAACTCATATTTCATATAATTTGAAGAAGTCATATTATCTTCTCTCGTGAAAATCATTGAGTTGCATAAAGTTTCAAATTGGAAATATTTTCAATTGGAATTCAAATATTTTTCAAACACCCTTTTCATTTATTTAAATGGAAGAAGTCATGTCATCTTCTCTCCAGGGTTTTGTGATGAAAGAATTTGAATTCACGGAGATCATAAAATGCAAAAATGAAAGTTTGGGAAAGTCCTTTTATTCCCTCTCATTTAACTTTCAAAAAGTTTCGAAATCACTCACTTTCAGTCAATCAATCACACAACAAACAAGCAAACAATCAAATCTATCTATTTATTATAACATTCCAAAATTTAGAATTTTTGGATGTTACAAACCTACCACCCTTAAAATGAATCTCGTCCTCGAGATTCGGAGAGGCTAGAAAGAAAAGGTTAGGGTTTGGGGGTCTTCTCAAAATCCATCGATCGTCACCGGGGTGTGGGGTGCTACCACCCTTAGAAGCATGGTTACGGTTCCATCAAAACTCATATACTCCATCCTTATTATTGACGGCGTCGGTCTTCTCAGATCATAAGGGTAATTCCTTCTCTGGGCTCTTCCGATAGTGGTATAACCTTTTCTTGAATTCTTTTGTCCTTTCCTCTTGGTAAGGTTATTCCGATATTGGGTCTTCTTAGCTGACGGGTCTGGCGCCAAGACTAAACAACTATCGATATCTCGTGGCGGTCAACAATTTATGGTTTCTCCTGCAGGAAATGGGTCTGGTTGATCCTCACCGTATAACCTACGGTTGGCAACAGGTGCCTAGTACAAGGGGAAAAATTCTTATACCATTGTAAGGTTTAAACAAGGTTTTGATCGTCGTCTCTCTATACTATAGGTAAGTCACTCAGATTTACCATCCCATATAGCAAGGCAAATAATGAGAGTAAGTCGGTATGGTGATCAATCCATCCCGCACCCAAATCATTACCTTGTATACGGTTTAGCGAATCTCGCATTCTAACACTCGGTCATCCTCACAAGCATTGCAGAATTTCTCTTGTCGACGAACGAAGTTCGGAAAAATCCCTTGATTCTGCAAGCCAAACAAACATCTATCGTTCCTTCCCAACCCTCAGGTTTTGCGTAAACTCCTATAAGATTGTCTGTCGATAAAATCGTAGCTTCCTCCAGGGTTTTCCCTTCAGCAAGAGTGTGCTTGCTTCTTGGCAGGTCCTGGGGCCTGTGGGTTATGGCCCATCTCATCACTTGTCAACCTTGAACTCATCATCTGGGCAACTGACCATTATTCCAACATCCAACTTCCAACTTCCAAGCGTACTTAAATCCATCCAATTGTACTGTCTTCCTTCCTTCTATTGGCACCAAACTAGAACATGATTACTCAGACTCATCATGGAATTTCCATTGATCCATATTTCCTACATCATACCTCCTTTATATCCAATAGTAATTCATCTCTTCATCCTCGTGGGATATCCCACATACCGAGATAGAAACTTATACTTATGAAGTCCATACTCCACTTCGTAGAACATCATTATCCTTTCCAGGGTCAAGCGTCCTTACAGGGGAATATTGGCCATCTCTGCATGGCACTTCTTCAACTGGGAAACGTGAAACACATCATGAACGTCTGACAGTTCTTCGGGTAACTCCAATTTGTTGGCCACTTCTCCCATACGCTCCAAAACCTCGTATGGTCCTACATATCTCAAGGCTAACTTTCCCTTAACCCCAAATCTTTTAACTCCTTGCAAAGGGGTCACACGAAGACATGCTTTATCTCCAATTTCATAGACTACCTCCTTGCATTTTTAGTCTGCATAACTCTTCTGCCTGGACTGAGCTACCTTCAGTCTATCTCGAATCAACTTAGCATTCTCTTCTGACTCCTTGATCACATTTGGTCCAACAACTGACGGTCTCCAATTTCATCCCACACACTCTTGGGTATCATACATATCGAGAAAAAACTCCTATTCCTTTTGTCCGAAATCCACTCAGTGGGGTATCCTTATCTTTTTCAGGGTCAACGGTTCTTACAGGGTACTACCACCCTTAAAATGCACAAATCTTCCATAGACCATATTTCTCATATCCCCAAAATGGTCAACATCTTTCCTCATAGAGTAACTCATAAAATCCAAATCAGTACCAACACTGCTAGCTTTATTGATTCTCAAATTATTACAATCTCCTGTTTTTCCATTACATGCCTCAACTAAATACCTCAATATAAAGGAAAATGTTCTCACTACTACTATTATATTTATTCTGTTACAAACTCAACTATGTATCACCAGTCTCCTTCTCCTTCGGACAATCTCTGGCAAAGTGCCCTGCTTCATCACAATGGAAACATATTACTTCTGACATATATTGAGGTTTCCTTGTGATTATATAGCCTCCTTGGGTCCTTGGCTTCCTTTTTGGGCAAGTGTTGATGTAGTGCCCTGACTCCTTGCATTTGTAACAGGTGACCTGACTCAGATCCTTCTTGGAATCCAATCTACTTCTCTTTCTGGACTTTTCTGTTCCAATCAGGGCTTCTATTTCCTGTGGGTCATACTCTACTTCCTCAGTCGGGAATTCTACTAGAGTCCCATTCATACAATTCTGGGAGATGTGTCCTTCTTCTCCACATGAATAGCATGACTTGGTGCAGGGTTTAATTGGTTCTTCTTTGGGTGTGTCCTCCACCTCTTCCTTGATCACAGGTTCTTTTAGAATTCCCATTAGGGCTCCTTTCATTGCTTCTTTTTTCTGCTGGAGGGTTCTTTGTATCATGGGGTAAATGTGACACTGAGCAGGGTAGTGGGTAGTCCCTTCACACATGAAACAAGTGATCTACCTAGTTGGGCATTCTTCAGCTGGGTGACTTCCTTCACAATTAGGGCATTCATCCTTGTGTTCTTTGTGTTTGTGTCCTATTTCTCCACAAAGCTTGCATGCACAGGGTTTCTTCATATCCTTTGCATAAGGCTTCAACTTCTGGGACACAAACTGAGACTTTAGCAAAGTCAACTTAAATTCTTTCCAAGTGGTTACTCCTTGCCATCCATTGATGGTTTGGTACATCCTCCACCAAGTAGCAGCACCTCTTTCAAAGCATTGAAGAGCATGCTGGGCCATATCCTTTCTGACTATGGGGTTGTTCTCCATATGATCCTCCATGTTCTGAATCCATCGGTCTGTCTCCAATTGACTCATCGGTCCAGAAGATACGAGCTCATCTCCATTCATCATCTATTGGGTCCATGGGTTTTGGGGTGAGATAAGAGAGATCGAGAGAGATGCACACAATACAAACAAAGGTTTTGAAAAGATAGATTTTATTGTGGCTGTCGGAAAAACAACAAACAAATGACAGCTCACAAACCTCGCATCTAACATAAGTGTAACAGGGGTTTGGTCTTCTAAAGGTCAATAAGTCTTCAAAGTCGCCAAACTCTTCAAGTCTTGTTCATGTCTCCGATGGCTTCTTTTGACCGTGCTTGACCTTCTCAAGTTCTTTTTCCAGATCATCTCTGTTAACGCAAAGTCTCTCGTGGCGTCCTTCAATATTTCTGGAGTTGCATTCCAAACTTCTGGGTTTCAAAATCTTGGTATGAACCACGGTCCTACTGTCTTTCAGTTACTGATGAATCTCCTATATCTCGGGGTTTTGCTCCTTTAGCTTGGCTACTCTCAGCTTCTGGGTCCGGAGTTCTTCTCAAAATACTTCCTTGTCAAAATACGGCTTCCTATAAGTCCACCTTAACTTCTTGATGTAACATTCCAGATCCTGGTGATACACTGGCTAGAGTTAAAACTCCATCTTGCTGATAGGTGCTCCATCAGCCTTTTTGTCATCCAATCCTTCCATGCATGTGCATGCTTAACTCAGCATGGTGACGAATAGCATAAGCGGGCGATAACATCATGGATAGCCGTGTTTTTCCTTGTTATTTCCATGAGCTATCATTCCATAGTTGATATCTCCTGCCTCAGGGTTTTCCTTGACAGAACTTTGAGTTTTTAACTCTCCATGCTCCAGTCTTTCTCCGATACACCTTGATCTCGGGTATTGACAGCTTCCTTAGTCTGTCAAGTTCCATAAGGGTAGCCTTGCTAGGTCATACTAAATTTGGAAATTCTACAGAGCCTTCCAATTCCCCTAGTCTTCGGAATTCTTCAACCCTTTGTAGTTTCCATTATCATAATGTATGGTAAAATCCTCTTCATTCGGAATGGTCTTAGTTGTCCGATATCTTGTACTTCTTGGAGTGGTCTCATCAGCTGAATCTTCGAGTGGTCAAAAGGGGAAAGGGATATGGTATCACTAAAAGGGAATATTTGAATAAACTCGGAAGAGGAGAGAGGTAAAAGATCTTTTGAAAAGAAAGTAGCAGAGAAAAATCTTTCCTATGGGCTTGCCAGTTTCTAGGGTCACGTCCTACAGTCAACATGTGCTCTGATACCATCTTGTAGCGACCCGACCCGAATGGGACAAGTCTCTGTGCTTACGTGTCATCCCTGGATCGGTATGCTGACACACACAGTACTCGAAGGATTTATAACAGAGGTAAATCACATGTATAAAGTAACATAAATACTATTACCTCAATCCATATATAGCGGAAGCAACAAGGTTGCGGATTCCCATCAACACCAACGGCAAAGTTGAGTATAGGAAATTGTAACCCTAACGTAACACTTACTCTTCGTAAGAAACCTGCAACATGAGACGTTGCAACCCGAAATGGGTCAGTACATTGAATGTACTGGCAAATTCACACCATAGAGATAATGATGAACGATGGTATCACTACATGCATATATGGCTGGTGGAAAAGCTCTATGGTTATAAGGTTTGTGCGAAAAGCCAATTTTTCCCTACTGCAAAGGAATAAATTTATTTAACTATCATGGTGGTTGTTAAACATTGAGAATGGTTGACAGCATCCTCAATCCCAATTAAAAGTAATCATTAACATCCCAACAAAATTAATTAAAGTAACATGATGAGATCAACAGGATAATCCAAGAACTAGATACTCAAGATGTCCATAACCGGGGACACGGCTAACCATGATTAGTTTGTACACTCTGCAGAGGTTTGTGCACTTTTCCCCACAAGACTCGATCGCCTCCGTTTGGTTTCTCGCACTACATGGTGTTTGAGAAACGGATGACCGAGACATAGTCTTTCAGAAGCGCTAGCACCTTACGTTTGGATAGACCGGTACACCTACTTCCCCCTACATCTGCTAGTCTACCCTGTAAGAGTTCGCACGACTTAATCAGCTATGCCAGAGCCCATAATGGCTTGTGGCTGCACACGAAAGTTTCTAGCATGAATAATCTCATGATCCCTTTGAGCCTGGGTGGCGGTCCAAAAGAAAAAATAGGCAAGTCCTGGAATACCCAGGTGACTAGACAGGCAAGTCCTGGAATACCCAGGTGCCTCAATCTACCCAGATGTGTGTTTAAGTTGCCACCTTAAGTAAACCATTAATTAACAATCTCACATCTGTCATGAAATACTCTCAAAACCCAATCCACGTCTACGAGCATAGCATAGCAGTATAAGCATAACGTAATAGTAACTCCCAAAGTTTGAATGCAGGGCAATAGGTTCCTACCTCATAAACTACTTCCCAATACCCACATGTTATCAATCCTACTCATGCAATGTTTGAGGGTTGAAACTAATGCAATAAAAACTGGGTATGAAAAGAGATATGATCAAAGTGGGAACTTGCCTGCAAGTTGATGAAGATGATTCGCACTCAAAACTCTTTATAGCTCTACTCGTCACACTCCGGTCAATCTACCGTAAGCAAGCAATAGTAACCACACATAAGCAATCACTCAAAAGATCAGAAAGATCGAAGAAAACGATTCGGAAAAGATCAAAACCAAGCAAATAACTCTTACAACATAAAACAATTTCTAATAGTACCAAAATTATGTAAATTTGGCCTTATCAGAAAATTTAGGTCAAGAGCTTTAATTTGCAAAAAGAATCAACTAAATCGGAGTTACGAAACTCAAGTTATGTTCAAATTAAGTTTGAAATGAAATCTGATCTAATTCAAATTTTAATCTTACAAAAACATGTTTGAGTTGGATTACTGGATAGAGGAGATCATAACGAAGAAGTGGGCGTTGGTTTCGTTGGATTTGGACAAACGGTCGAAAAGTTATGATCGTTTGAAAATCAGGGACTTATTAGTAAAACTTTAATCGCAGATGGGTCCCTGACGAGAAAAAAAAAACAAAAAACTATCGAGCGAACGCTCGCTGAACTGATCTACATAGTGGACGTTCACTATTTAACTAAGTTTAAAAGAAAACCCGGGTTTTATAGAAAACCGAAAATAAACCGTAAGTAAACCGGACTAGGGTTTGGTTTAGTACCGGTTCAGGAAATAAACAGGCGGCGGCGGTTGTTGACAGCGGCGGGTCCGGCGCGGTGCGGCAACGGCGGCGGTGGCGCGGGGCTACGGCGCTGGCGAGCGGCGGAGTGCGGCGCGGGTTGCGAGGCAGCGGGTGGCGGCGAGCGGCGGCGTGTGGCGGTGGGCGGCAGCAGCGCGGGGCGGCGGCGGCAGCGCGAGGGCGCGGCGGCAGATCTCGGCGAGGCGGCGGCGGGCGAGCTCCGGCGCGGCGCGGATCTCGGCGGGAGGGTGCTGTGGCGACAACGGGGTCCAGGGGGGCCCCGGGTGCGGCTTTTTATGGAGGAGGGGAGGCGCGGTGGCGTGGGGAAGGGGCGGCCGGTGACGGGGCGGCGCCGGACTCCGGGAGGAGTCCCGGTCGGGGACGACGGGCGAGGCGGCGCGGAGCTGGGCCTTGGCCTGGCTTCGGCTGGGCCGGCCCAGTTCGGCGGAGATTCAATTTTTTTTAATAAAACATTTTTTAGACAAAATAAAATAATAAAAGCAAAATAAATAAAAATATTATATAGGCATATAATATATCAAAATTTTCAGAAAAAGAATTTCTACAACATGGACATTTTTATAAAGTCAAATAAAATCCAGAAAAATTCAAATAATTAAAAGAGTGCTACTAGTCTAATAAAATCCAATAAAAATCATTTTAAAAATACCAAAATGATTTCAAATTATTATTTTTTCCAATTTTCTGTTGTAGGGAATCATGTTACCCTAATTTCCATATATTTTATTTTTGGAGAAAAATAATTTGAATAAAACTCAAATAACTCCAAATTGAAAATAAATTCAAAAGAACTATGAATTTGATTCTTTGAAACTCCCAACTCATATTTCATATAATTTGAAGAAGTCATATTATCTTCTCTCGTGAAAATCATTGAGTTGCATAAAGTTTCAAATTGGAAATATTTTCAATTGGAATTCAAATATTTTTCAAACACCCTTTTCATTTATTTAAATGGAAGAAGTCATGTCATCTTCTCTCCAGGGTTTTGTGATGAAAGAATTTGAATTCACGGAGATCATAAAATGCAAAAATGAAAGTTTGGGAAAGTCCTTTTATTCCCTCTCATTTAACTTTCAAAAAGTTTCGAAATCACTCACTTTCAGTCAATCAATCACACAACAAACAAGCAAACAATCAAATCTATCTATTTAATATAACATTCCAAAATTTAGAATTTTGGGATGTTACAAGGAGAATATTTGAGTTACGAGTTTGGTCTATATTTGAAACAATGCGGAATAGTTTCGCAACTCACGCCACCTGGAACACCACAGCGTAATGGTGTGTCCGAACATCGTAATCGTACTTTACTAGATATGGTGCGATCTATGATGTCTCTTACTGATTTACCGCTAACGTTTTGGGGTTATGCTCTAGAGACAGCTGCATTCACGTTAAATAGGGCACCATCTAAATCCGTTGAGACAACGCCTTATGAACTATGGTTTGGCAAGAAACCAAAGTTGTCGTTTCTTAAAGTTTGGGGCTGCGATGCTTATGTGAAAAAGCTTCAACCTGATAAGCTCGAATCCAAATCGGAGAAATGTGTCTTCATAGGATACCCAAAAGAGAGTGCTGGGTACACCTTCTATCACAGATCCGAAGGCAAGACTTTTGTTGCTAAATTTGGATCCTTCCTAGAGAAGGAGTTTCTCTCGAAAGAAGTGAGTGGGAGGAAAGTAGAACTTGATGAGGTAACTATACCTGCTCCCTTATTGGAAAGTAGTTCATCACAGAAATCGGTTCCTGTGACCCCTACACCAATTAGTGAGGAAGCTAATGATATTGATCATGAAACTTCAGATCAAGTTACTACTAAGCCTCGTAGGTCAACCAGAGTAAGATCCGCACCAGAGTGGTACGGTAATCCTGTTCTGGAAGTCATGTTACTAGACCATGACGAACCTACGAACTATGAGGAAGCGATGATGAGCCCAGATTCCGCGAAATGGCTTGAGGCCATGAAAACTGAGATGGGATACATGTATGAGAACAAAGTATGGACTTTGGTTGTCTTGCCCGATGATCGGCAAGCCATTGAAAATAAATGGATCTTCAAGAAGAGGACTGACGCTGACGGTAATGTTACTGTCTATAAAGCTCGACTTGTTGCGAAAGGTTTTCGACAAGTTCAAGGGATTGACTACGATGAGACTTTCTCACCCGTAGCAATGCTTAAGTCTGTCCGTATCATGTTAACAATTGCCGCATTTTATGATTATAAAATTTGGCAAATGGATGTCAAAACTGCATTCCTGAATGGATTTCTAGAAGAAGAGTTGTATATGATGCAACCAGAAGGTTTTATAGATCCAAAGGGAGCTAACAAAGTGTGCAAGCTCCAGCGATCCATTTATGGACTAGTGCAAGCCTCTCGGAGTTGGAATAAACGTTTTGATAGTGTGACCAAAGCATATGGTTTTATACAGACTTTTGGTGAAGCCTATATTTACAAGAAAGTGAGTGGGAGCTCTGTAGCATTTCTGATATTATATGTGGATGACATATTACTAATTGGAAATGAAATAGAATTTCTGGATAGCATAAAAGGATACTTGAATAAGACTTTTTCAATGAAAGACCTCGGTGAAGCTGCTTACATATTAGGCATCAAGATCTTTAGAGATAGATCAAGACGTTTGATAGGACTTTCACAAAGCACATACCTTGACAAAGTTTTGAAGAAGTTCAAAATGGATCAAGCAAAGAAAGGGTTCTTGCCTATGTTACAAGGTGTGAAGTTGAGTCAGACTCAATGCCCGACCACTGCAGAAGATAGAGAGAAAAATGAAAGATGTTCCCTATGCTTCAGCCATAGGCTCTATCATGTATGCAATGTTGTGTACCAGACCTGATGTGTGCCTTGCTATAAGTTTAGCAGGGAGGTACCAAAGTAATCCAGGAGTGGATCACTGGACAGCGGTCAATAACATCCTGAAATACCTGAAAAGGACTAAGGATATGTTTCTCGTTTATGAAGGTGACAAAGAGCTAGTCATAAAGGGTTACGTCGATGCAAGCTTTGACACAGATCCGGACGATTCTAAATCTCAAACCGGATACGTGTTTACATTGAATGGTGGAGTTGCCAGTTGGTGCAGTTCTAAACAAAGCGTTGTGGCGGGATCTACGTGTGAAGCGGAGTACATAGCTGCTTCAGAAGCAGCAAATGAAGGAGTCTGGATGAAGGAGTTCATATCCGATCTAGGTGTCTGATGTCTACTACGCAACCTTCTCCTTGTAGATGTTGTTGGGCCTCCAAGTGCAGAGGTTTGTAGGACAGTATCAAATTTCCCTCAAGTGGATGACCTAAGGTTTATCAATCCGTGGGAGGCGTAGGATGAAGATGGTATCTCTCAAGCAACCCTGCAACCAAATAACAAAGAGTCTCTTGTGTCCCCAACACACCCAATACAATGGTAAATTGTATAGGTGCACTAGTTCGGCGAAGAGATGGTGATACAAGTGCAATATGGATGGTAGATATAGGTTTATGTAAACTGAAAATATAAAAACAGCAAGGTAGCAAGCGGTAAAAGTGAACGTAAACGGTATTGCAATGATAGGAAACAAGGCCTAGGGTTCATACTTTCACTAGTGTAAGTCCTCTCAACGATAATTACATAATTGGATCATATAACTATCCCTCAACATGCAACAAAGAGTCACTCCAAAGTCACTAATAGCGGAGAACAAAGGAAGAGATCATGGTAGGGTACGAAACCACCTCAAAGTTATTCTTTCCAATCAATCCTTTGGGCTATTCCTATAAGTGTCACAAACATCCCTAGAGTTCGTACTGGAATAACACCTTAAGATACAAATCAACCAAGACCCTAATGTCACCTAGATACTCCAATGTCACCTCAAGTATCCGTGGGCATGATTATACGATATGCATCACACAATCTCAGATTCATCTATTCAAACCAACACAAAGTACTTCAAAGAGTGCCCAAAGTTTCTACCGGATAATCACGACGAAAACGTGTGCCAACCCCTATGCATAGGTCCATGGGCGGAACCCGCAAGTTGGTCACCAAAACATACATCAAGTGGCACGTGATATCCCATTGTTACCACAGATACACATGGCAAGACATACATCAAGTGTTCTCAAATCTTTAAAGACTCAATCCGATAAAATTACTTCAAGGGGAAAACTCAATCCATTAAAAGAGAGAAGAGGGGGAGAAGAAACATAAGATCCAACTATAATAGCAAAGCTCGCGATACATCAAGATCGTGCCAAATCAAGAACACGAGAGAGAGAGAGAGATCAAACACATAGCTACTGGTACATACCCTCAGCCCCGAGGGTGAACTACTCCCTCCTTGTCATGGAGAGCGCCGGGATGATGAAGATGTCCACCGGTGAGGGTTCCCCCCTCCGGCAGGGTGCCGGAACAGGGTCCCAATTGGTTTTTGGTGGCTACAGAAGCTTGCGGCGGCGGAACTCCCGATCTAATCTCTGTTCTGGAAGTTTTAGGGTACGTAGGTATATATGGGTGCAAGGGGTACGTCGGTGGAGCTGCGGGGACCCCACGAGGTAGGAGGCGCGCCCTAGGGGGGTGGGCGCGCGCCCCACCCTCGTGGCCAGCTCCCGTATCTTCTGACGTAGAGTCCAAGTCTATCCGGTGGCTTTCCTTCCAAAAATAACTTCTCTAGTTGATTTCGTTCCGTTTCGACTCCGTCTGATATTCCTTTTTCTTCGAAACACTGAAATAGGCATAAAACAGCAAATCTGGGATGGGCCTCCGGTTAATAGGTTAGGCCCAAAAATAATATAAAAGTGGATAATAAAGCCCAATATTGCCTAAAACAATAGATAATTTAGCATGGAGCAATAAAAAATTATAGATACGTTGGAGACGTATCAAGCATCCCCAAGCTTAATTCCTGCTCGTCCTCGAGTAGGTAAATGATAAAAAAGATAATTTTTGATGTGGAATGCTAGTTGGCATAATTTCATTGTATTTCTTCTCAATCTTTATATGAATATTCAGATCCGAAAGATTCAAGACAAAAGTTCATATGGACATAAAAATAATAATACTTCAAGCATACTAATAAAGCAATTATGTCTTCTCAAAATAACATGGCCAAAGAAAGTTATCCCTACAAAATCATATAGTCTGGCTATGCTCCATCTTCACCACACAAAGTATTTAAATCATGCACAACCCCGATGACAAGCCAAGCAATTGTTCCATACTTTAACATTTTCAAAACTTTTTCAATCTTCACGCAATACATGAGCGTGAGCCATGGATATAGCACTATATGTGGAATAGAATGGTGGTTGTGGAGAAGACAAAAAGAGGGGAAGATAGTCTCACATCAACTAGGCGTATCAACGGGCTATGAAGATGCCCATCAATAGATATCAATGTGAGTGAGTAGGGATTGCCATGCAACGGATGCACTAGAGCTATAAGTATATGAAAGCTCAACAAAAGAAACTAAGTGGGTGTGCATCCAACTCGCTTGCTCACGAAGACCTAGGGCATTTTGAGGAAGCCCATCATTGGAATATACAAGCCAAGTTCTATAATGAAAAATTCCCACCAGTATATGAAAGTGATAACATAGGAGACTCTCTATCATGAAGATCTTGGTGCTACTTTGAAGCACAAGTGTGGTAAAAGGATAGTAGCATTGTCCCTTCTCTCTCATTTTTTTGGGCCTTCTCTTTTTTTATGGCCCTTTATTTTTTTTCGTCCGGAGTCTCATCCCGACTTGTGTGGGAATCATAGTCTCCATCATCCCTTTCCTCACTTGGGACAATGCTCTAAAAATGATGATCATCACACTTTTATTTTTCTTACAACTTAACAATTACAACTCGATACTTAGAACAAGATATGACTCTATATGAATGCCTCCGGCGGTGTACCGGGATATGCAATGAATCAAGAGTGACATGTACGAACGAATTATGAATGGTGGCTTTGCCACAAATACGATGTCAACTACATGATCATGCTAGCAATATGACAATGATGGAGCGTGTCATAATAAACGGAACGGTGGAAAGTTGCATGGCAATATATCTCGGAATGGCTATGGAAATGCCATGATAGATAGGTATTATGGCTGTTTTGAGGAAGATATATGGTGGGTGTATGATACCGGCGAAAAGTGCGCGGTATTAGAGAGGCTAGCAATGGTGGAAGGACGGGAAGAAGTGCGTATACTCCATGGACTCAACATTAGTCATAAAGAACTCATATACTTATTGCAAAAATCTAGAAGTTATCAAAGCAAAGTATTACGCGCATGCTCCTAGGGGGATAGATTGGTAGGAAAATACCATCGCTCGTCCCCGACCGCCACTCATAAGGAAGACAATCAATAATTAAATCATGCTCCGACTTCGTCACATAACGGTTCACCATATGTGCATGCTACGGGAGTCACAAACTTCAACGCAAGTATTCTTTAAATTCACAACTACTCAACTAGAATGACTCTAATATTATCACCTCCATATCTCAAAACAATTATCATGCTTCAATCTTTTCTTAGTATTCAACACACTCATAAGGATTTTTCTTTTATTAGTCCTGTATGCCTAGCATATTAGAATTAAGCTCATTACCATGCTATTTAATACTCTCAAAATAATATAAGTGAAGCACGAGAATTCATCTATTTCTTCAAAATAAAACTACCACCATGCTCTAAAAGTTATAAGTGAAGCACTAGAGCAAACAACAAACTACTCCAAAAGATATAAGTGAAGATCAATGAGTAGTAGAATAATTATGTAACTATGTGAAGACTCTCTAACATTTAATAATTTCAGATCTTGATACTTTATTCAAACAGCAAGCAAAGCTAAGGAAAATGACATGACGCTCCAAGCAAAACACATATCATGTGGTGAATAAAAATATAGCTCCAAGTAAAGTTACCGATGAACGAAGACGAAAGAGGGGATGCCTTCCGGGGCATCCCCAAGCTTAGACGCTTGGTTATCCTTGAATATTACCTTGGGGTGCCTTGGGACTCCCGAATCTTAGGCTCTTGCCACTCCTTATTCCATAGTCCATCGAATCTTTACCCAAAACTTGAAAACTTCACAACACAAAACTTAACAGAAAACTCGTAAGCTCCGTTAGCGAAAGAAAAAAAACACCACTTCAAGGTACTGTAATGAACTCATTCTTTATTTTTATTGGTGTTCAACCTACTGTATTCCAACTTCCCTATGGTTTATAAACTATTTTACTAGCGATAGATTCATCAAAATAAGCAAACAACACACGAAAAATAAAATCTGTCAAAAACAGAACAGTCTGTAGTAATCTGTAACTAACGCAAACTTATGGAACTCCAAAAATTCTAAAATAAACTGGTGGACCTTAGGAATTTGTCTAGTAATCATCTTCAAAAAGAATCAACTAAATATCACTCTCCAGTAAAAAGTTCTAGCTAATCTCGTGAGCGCTAAAGTTTCTGTTTTTTACAGCATGATCATAAAGACTTCACCCAAGTCTTCCCAAAGGTTCTACTTGGCACAAACACTAATTAAAATATAAAACCACATCTAAACAGAAGCTATATGGATTATTTATTCCTAAACAGAACCAAAAAGTAAGAAACTAAAATAAAATTGGGTTGCCTCCCAACAAGCGCTATCGTTTAATGCCCCTAGCTAGGCATTATGATTTCAATGATGCTCACATAAAAAATAGGAGTTGAAACATAAAGAGAGCATCATGAATAATATGTATAGCACATTTAAGTCTAACCCACTTCATATGCATAGGGATTTTGTGAGCAAATAACTTATGGGAACAAGAATCATCTTGCATACGAAGGTAAAACTAGCATAACTTCAAGATTTTAAGCATATAGAGAGGAAACTTGATATTATTGCAATTCCTACAAGCATATGTTCCTCCCTCATAATAATTTTCAGTAGCATCATGAATGAATTCAACAATATAACCAGCACCTAAAACATTCTTTTCATGATCTACTAGCATAGAAATTTTATTACTCACCACATAAGCAAAATTCTTCTCATTCGGAATAGTGGTAGTATCATAAGAGACTTGAATACAATAAATTGTTTCCACATTAAAAGAGTAATGTTCAGAGAAAGGGTACTCATAATCATGACAAGTTTTATAAATATAATCATCACTACTTTTTATAGCATAAGTTTTATCACAATAATCATCATAGATAGGAGGCATGCTTTCATCATAGTAAATTTGCTCATCAAAGCTTGGGGTACAAAAAATGTCATCTTCATCAAACATAGCTTCCCCAAGCTTGTGGTTTTGCATATAATTAGCATCATGGATATTCAAGGAATTCATACTAACAACATTGCAATCATGCTCATCATTAAAAGATTTAGTGCCAAACATTTTAATGCATTCTTCTTCTAACACTTTGGCACAATTTTCCTTTCCATCATACTCACGAAAGATTTTAAAGAGGTGAAGCGTATGAGACAAACTCAATTCCATTTTTTGGTAGTTTTCTTTTATAAACTAGACTAGTGCTAAAACAAGAAACAAAAAGATTCGATTGCAAGATCTAAAGATATACCATCACTTACCTAGCCTCCCCAGCAACGGCGCCAGAAAAGAGCTTGATGTCTACTACGCAACCTTCTCCTTGTAGACGTTGTTGGGCCTCCAAGTGCAGAGGTTTGTAGGACAGTAGCAAATTTCCCTCAAGTGGATGACCTAAGGTTTATCAGTCCGTGGGAGGCGTAGGATGAAGATGGTCTCTCTCAAGCAACCCTACAACCAAATAACAAAGAGTCTCTTGTGTCCCCAACACACCCAATACAATGGTAAATTGTATAGGTGCACTAGTTCGGCGAAGAGATGGTGATACAAGTGCAATATGGATGGTAGATATAGGTTTTTCTAAACTGAAAATATAAAAACCGCAAGGTAGCAAGCGGTAAAAGTGAGCGTAAATGGCATTGCAATGATAGGAAACAAGGCCTAGGGTTCATACTTTCACTAATGTAAGTCCTCTCAACAATAATAACATAATTGGATCATATAACTATCCCTCAACATGCAACAAAGAGTCACTCCAAAGTCACTAATAGCGGAGAACAAAGGAAGAGATCATGGTAGGGTACGAAACCACCTCAAAGTTATTCTTTCCAATCAATCCGTTGGGCTATTCCTATAAGTGTCACAAACATCCCTAGAGTTCGTACTAGAATAACACCTTAAGATACAAAGCAACCAAAACCCTCATGTCACCTAGATACTCCAATGTCACCTCAAGTATCCGTGGGCATTATTATACGATATGCATCACACAATCTCAGATTCATCTATTCAAACCAACACAAATTACTTCAAAGAGTGCCCAAAGTTTCTACCGGATAATCACGACGAAAACGTGTGCCAACCCCTATGCATAGGTTCATGGGCGGAACCCGCAAGTTGGTCACCAAAACATACATCAAGTGGCACGTGATATCCCATTGTCACCACAGATACGCACGGCAAGACATACATCAAGTGTTCTCCAATCTTTAAAGACTCAATCCGATAAAATTACTTCAGGGGGAAAACTCAATCCATTAAAAGAGAGAAGAGGGGGAGAAGAAACATAAGATCCAACTATAATAGCGAAGCTCGCGATACATCAAGATCGTGCCAAATCAAGAACATGAGAGAGAGAAATCAAACACATAGCTACTGGTACATTACCCTCAGCCCCGAGGGTGAACTACTCCCTCCTCATCATGGAGAGCGCCGGGATGATGAAGATGGCCACCGGTGAGGGTTCCCCCCACCGGCAGGGTGCCGGAACAGGGTCCCGATTGGTTTTTGGTGGCTACAGAAACTTGCGGCGGCGGAACTCCCGATCTAATCTATGTTCTGGAAGTTTTAGGGTACGTAGGTATATATGGGTGCAAGGGGTACGTCGGTGGAGCTGTGAGGGCCCCACGAGGCAGGGGGCGCGCCCTAGGGGGGTGGGCACGCGCCCCTCCCTCGTGGCCAGCTCCCGTATCTTCTGTCGTAGAGTCCAAGTCTATCCGGTGGCTTTCCTTCCAAAAATAACTTCTCCAGTTGATTTCGTTCCGTTTCGACTCCGTCTGATATTCCTTTTCTTCAAAACACTGAAATAGGCATAAAACAACAAATCTGGGCTGGGCCTCCGGTTAATAGGTTAGTCCCAAAAATAATATTAAAGTGGATAATAAAGCCCAATATTTCCTAAAACAGTAGATAATTTAGCATGGAGCAATAAAAAATTATAGATACGTTGGAGACGTATCAGTGTCATACCTAGTGAATCGGGTCCGATGAAAATCTTTTGTGACAATACTGGTGCAATTGCCTTGGCAAAAGAATCCAGATTTCACAAGAGAACCAAGCACATCAAGAGACGCTTCAACTCCATCCGGGATCAAATCCAGGTGGGATACATAGAAATTTGCAAGATACATACATATCTGAATGTTGTAGACCCATTGACTAAAGCCTCTTCCACGAGCAAAACATGATCAGCACCAAGGCTCCATGGGTGTTAGAATCATTACTGTGTAATCTGGATTATTGACTCTAGTGCAAGTGGGAGACTGAAGGAAATATGCCCTAGAGGCAATAATAAGTTATTATTTATTTACTTATATCATGATAAATGTTTATTATTCATGCTAGAATTGTATTAACCGGAAACATGATACATGTGTGAATACATAGACAAACATAATGTCACTAGTATGCCTCTACTAGACTAGCTCGTTAATTGAAGATGGTTAAGTTTCCTAACCATGGACATGAGTTGTCATTTGATTAACGGGATCACATCATTAGGAGAATGATGTGATTGACTTGACCCATTCCGTTAGCTTAGCACTTGATCGTTTAGTATTCTGCTATTGTTTTCTTCATGACTTATACATGTTCCTATGACTATGAGATTATGCAACTCCCATTTATCAGAGGAACAATTTGTGTGCTACCAAACATCACAACGTAACTAGGTGATTATAAAGGTGCTCTACAGGTGTCTCCAAAGGTACTTGTTGGGTTGGCGTATTTCGAGATTAGGATTTGTCACTCCGATTGTCGGAGAGGTATCTCTGGGCCCACTCGGTAATGCGCATCACTATAAGCCTTGCAAACATTGTAACTAATGAGTTAGTTGTGGGATGATGTATTACAAAACGAGTAAAGAGACTTGCCGATAACGAGATTGAACTAGGTATTGAGATACCGATGATCGAATCTCGGGCAAGTAACATACCGATGACAAAGGGAACAACGTATGTTGTTATGCGGTTTGACCGATAAAGATCTTCGTAGAATACGTAGGAGCCAATACGAGCATCCAGGTTCCGCCTATTGGTTATTGACCGTAGACGTGTCTCGGTCATGTCTACATAGTTCTCGAACCCGTAGGGTCCGCACGCTTAAAGTTAGATGACGATCGGTATTATGAGTTTTGTGTTTTGATGTACCGAAGCTAGTTCAGAGTCCTGGATATGATCAGGGACATGACGAGGAGTCTCTAAATGGTCGAGACATAAATATCGATATATTGGACGACTATGTTCGGACACGGGAATGGTTTCGGGGAGTTTCAAACATATATCGGAGTACCGGGGGGTTACCGGAACCCCCTGATACATCTTCGTCGTATCTACTTTTCCAAACACTTTTGCCCTTGTTTTGGACTCTAACTTTCATGATTTGAATGAAACTAACCCGGACTGATGTTGTTTTTAGCAGAATTGCCATGGTGTTATTTTTGTGCAGAAACAAAAGTTCTCGGAATGAGCTGAAACTTCACGAAACGTCTTTTCAGAAATAATAAAAAATCCTTGCCAAATATGAAGACCAGGGGGCGCATACCCTGTCCATGAGGGTGGGGGGCGCGCCCCCTACCTCGTGGGCCCCCTGAGGCTCCTCCGACGCTAACTCCAACTCTATATATTTTCTTTCGGGGAGAAAAAATTCAAGGAGAAGAAATCATCATGTTTTACGATACGGAGCCGCCGCCAAGCCCTAAAACCTCTCGGGAGGGATGATCTGGAGTCCGTTCGGTGCTCCGGAGAGGGGGATTCGTCGCCGTCATCATCATCAACCATCCCCCATCACCAATTTCATGATGCTCACCGCCATGCGTGAGTAATTCCATCGTAGGCTTGGTGGACGGTGATGGGTTGGATGAGATCTATCATGTAATTGAGTTAGTTTTGTTAGGGTTTGATCCCTAGTATCCACTATGTTCTGAGATTGATGTTGCTATGACTTTGCTATGCTTAATGCTTGTCACTAGGGCCCGAGTGCCATGATTTCAGATCTGAACCTATTATGTTTTCATGAATACATCTGTGTTCTTGATCCTATCTTGCAAGTCTATAGTCACCTACTATGTGTTATGATCCGGCAACCCCGAAGTGCCAATAATCGGGACTGCTACCTCTTGATCACTGCGTTGGATTTCCTTGAAGAGGAAAATATGATGCAGCAAAGTAGCGTAAGTATTTCCCTCAGTTTTTGAGAAAAAGGTATCAATCCAGTAGGAGGCTACGCGCGAGTCCTTCGTACCTGCACAAAGCAAATAACTCCTCGCAACCAACGCGATAAGGGGTTGTCAATCCCTTCACGGTCACTTACGAGAGTAAGATCTGATAGAGATGATAGATAATATTTTTGGTATTTTTGTGATAAAGATGCAAAGTAAAATAAAAGCAAAGTAAAAAGCAAAGACAATAATAAATTGATGGAAGGTTAATATGATGACGATAGACCCGGGGGCCATTGATTTCACTAGTGGCTTCTCTCAAGAGCATAAGTATTTTACGGTGGGTGAACGAATTACTGTTGAGCAATTGACAGAATTGAGCATAGTTATGAGAATATCTAGGTATGATCATGTATATAGGCATCACGTCCGAGATAAGTAGACCGACTCCTGCCTGCATCTACTACTATTACTCCACTCATCGACCGCTATCCAGCATGCATCTAGAGTATTAAGTTCAAGAAAACAGAGTAACACCTTAAGCAAGATGACATGATGTAGAGGGATAAATTCATACAATATGATAAAAACCCCGTCTTGTTATCCTCGATGGCAACAATACAATACGTGCCTTGCTGCCCCTACTGTCACTGGGAAAGGACACCGCAAGATTGAACCCAGAGCTAAGCACTTCTCCCATTGCAAGAAAAACCAATCTAGTAGGCTAAACCAAACTGATAATACGAAGAGACTTGCAAAGATAACCAATCATACATAAAAGAATTCAAAGAAGATTCAAATATTGTTCATAGATAATCTGATCATAAACCCATAATTCATCGGTCTCAACAAACACACCGAAAAAGAAGATTACATCGAATAGATCTCCACGAGAGAGGGGGAGAACATTGTATTAAGATCCAAAAAGAGAGAAGAAGCCATCTAGCTACTAACTATGGACCCGAAAGTCTGAGGTAAACTACTCACACTTCATCGGAGGGGCTATGATGATGTAGAAGCCCTCCATGGTGGATGCCCCCTCCGGCGGAGCTCCGGAACAGGCCCCAAGATGGGATCTCGTGGGTACAGATGGCTGTGGAGGTGGAATTAGGTTTTTGGCTCTGTATCTGATCGTTTGGGGGTACATAGGTATATATAGGAGGAAGGAGTACGTCGGTGGAGCAATGTGGGGCCCACGAGGGTGGAGGGCGCGCCCTGGGGGGTGGGCGCGCCCCCTACCTCGTGGCCACCTCCTTTCTTTCTTGACGTCGGGTCCAAGTCTCCACGTTCCCGAAGGTTTCATTCCGTTTGGACTCCGTTTGATATTCCATTTATTTGAAACTCTGAAATAGGCAAAAAACAGCAATTCTGGGCTGGGCCTCCGGTTAATAGGTTAGTCCCAAAAATAATATAAAAGTGGATAATAAAGCCCAATATTGTCCAAAACAGTAGATAATATAGCATCGAGCAATCAAAAATTATAGATACGTTGGAGACGTATCAGGCATCCCCAAGCTTAATTCCTCCTCGTCCTCGAGTAGGTAAATGATAAAAACAGAATTTTTGATGCGGAGTGCTACTTGGCATAATTTTAATGTAATTCTTCTTAATTGTGGTATGAATTTTCAGATCCGAAAGATTCAAGACAAAATTTTAATATTGACATAAAAATAATAATACTCCAAGCATACTAACAAAGCAATCATGTCTTCTCAAAATAACATGGCCAAAGAAAGTTATCCATACAAAATCATATAGAGTGGCTATGCTCTATCTTCACCACACAAAGTATTTAAATCATGCACAACCCCGATGACAAGCTAAGCAATTGTTTCATACTTTTGACATTTTCAAAACTTTTCGATCTTCACGCAATACATGAGCGTGAGCCATGGATATAACACTATATGTGGAATAGAATGGTGGTTGTGGAGAAGACAAAAAGGGAGAGGATAGTCTCACATCAACTAGGCTATCAACAGGCTATGGGGATGCCCATCAATAGATATCAATGTGAGTGAGTAGGGATTGCCATGCAACGGATGCACTAGAGCTATAAGTATATGAAAGCTCAACAAAAGAAACTAAGTGGGTGTGCATCCAACTCGCTTGCTCACGAAGACCTAGGGCATTTTGAGGAAGCCCATCATTGGAATATACAAGCCAAGTTCTATAATGAAAAATTCCCACCAGTATATGAAAGTGATAACATAGGAGACTCTCTATCATGAAGATCATGGTGCTACTTTGAAGCACAAGTGCGGTAAAAGGATAGTAACATTGTCCCTTCTCTCTTTTTCTCTCATTTTTTTGTTTGGGACTTTTCTCTCTTCTTTTTTATGGCCTCCTTTTTTTATTTTTCGTCCGGAGTCTCATCCCGACTTATGGGGGAATCATAGTCTCCATCATCCTTTTCCTCACTTGGGACAATGCTCTAAAAATGATGATCATCACACTTTTATTTTTCTTACAACTCAACAATTACAACTCGATACTTAGAACAAAGTATGACTCTATATGAATGCCTCCGGCAGTGTACCGGGATATGCAATGAATCAAGAGTGACATGTATGAAAGAATTATGAACTGTGGCTTTGCCACAAATATGATGTCAACTACATGATCATGCTAGCAATATGACAATGATGGAGCGTGTCACAATAAATGAAACAGTGGAAAGTTGCATGGCAATATATCTCGGAATGGCTATGGAAATGCCATGATAGGTAGGTATGGTGGCTGTTTTGAGGAAGGTATATGGTGGGTGTATGATACCGGGGAAAAGTGCGCGGTATTAGAGAGGCTAGCAATGGTGGAAGGAACAAAAGTGCATATAATCCATGGACTCAACATTAGTCATGAAGAACTCATATACTTATTGCAAAAATCTACAAGTTATCAAAGCAAAGTATTACGCGCATGCTCCTAGGGGGGTAGATTGGTTGGAAAAGACCATCGCTCGTCCCCGACCGCCACTCATAAGGAAGACAATCAATAAATAAATCATGCTCCGACTTCATCACATAACGGTTCACCATACGTGCATGCTATGGGAATCACAAACTTTAACACAAGTATTTCTCAAATTCACAACTACTCAACTAGCATGTGTCGGGGGATATCGGCCTCCACGAGCACCTATGGGGACGGAGCCCCTTGTCGGTTCGGCGGGGGCGGAGGCTGCACAAAGAGCAGATCGAGGCGACACACACACAACGATTTTACCTAGCTTCGGGCCGCATGGATGCGTAAAACCCTACTGCTGCATGTCTGGTTGATTAGAGTTCTTGCTCTGGAGCGCAAGAGACTACAGTAAACTGGAGCTGGACGTAGACGAGGGTCTACTGAGCGTCCTCCTGGTTTTCTGTTCCTCTCTAGGGTTCCCTCCCCTCTCCCCATGCGCATGGGCCTCCTTTTATATGCTAAGGGGTTTCCCACAGGTAGCGGCGCAGGTGAGGGTAAAAATGGCAAGGAACTGTGCGAACAGGGGTCGCACAGTGCTATCGCACCTAACTCTGATGGCGGGAGACAAAGGCATTAAATGCCCGTCTGGATCGCCTGAACAGTGCCGAGGCGGACCGTTAGGAGCGCCTCCGCTTGCCACGGGGGCGACTCTGCCAACGTCGCATGCCACCGCGCGTCTCAGGTTGCGCGGCGCCCCGCCACGTGCCTCCGGGGAAGCCCCAGAGCGACGCGTGGGCAGGTGAGCTGGAGCGCAAGCCTGAGGTGGTGGTTTGCCGCGGCAAGTGGCTTGCTGCGGTGGTTGTCCTGCCGCACCCGAGAGCTTGCCGCTCGTCGGGCCTTGCCGGGGCGCGTGGCGCGCCGCGGCGGGCTTCTCTTGGGGTGCCTTGGCTTGGCCGTCCCGGCGAGCTCCTCCCGCCGGGGCCTTGGTGCTTTGGCTTAGTCGTCCCGGCAAGCTCCTCTTGTCGGGGCCTTGTCGCCTTGGCCCGGCAAGCTCCTCTTGTCGGGGCCTTGTCGCCTTGGTCCGGCAAGCTCCTCTTGTCGGACCTCGCCTGCTTGGCCCGACAAGCTCCTCTTGCCGGGGCTTGGTCTTCTAGGCTCGATCACTTGGCCTTCGTCCGGCCCAAAAAGGGCCGTGGAGACTCTTGTCGCTCCCCTAGCAAGCCTTGCCGCGGGACGCTACAACTGCCCGTGCACAAGTTCGGGGTACTAAGGTACCCCTACTTTAGTACACCGACAGGAGCCCCCGGGCCTGGGCCATACACGGTGCCGAGCGTTGTTGGGCCAGGCCCTAACAGTGCACGGGCACGCGTGGCCTGGGTTGCGCTGCTCCTTAACTCCGTGCTCGTCGCGCCCTCCCCAAGTGGCGCGCGCTTATCGCGGCGTCGTGGGGGGCGAGGCGTGTGAGGCGTGCGTGACGTGGGTGGCGTGCGCGGGGCTGAGGCCCGCAGGCATGCGTCACGTCGGGCACGACTCCTTTATTTGGAAAGGCGAAGCGCCCGCCCTCATTTTCAAATGGGGGCGGAGGCGTGGAGGCGCGGCTTGGTGAACGAACGGGGTCGAGGCGCGGCTTTCGGGGCGCCCGTCCCCACGATCACGGGGTGGGGAGAGGTCGCCTCATCCGTCGCCTCGGCCCTGCTCGCCTGCCACGCGTCCTCCATGCACTTGGCGTTGCGGTGGTGGAGGCAGGAAGCCGGGCCGACGCGGGTCGAAGTAGAGGGTCGGCCCCGTCGCCTGCCCTTCCTCTGCTTTGATTGGTTGGGCGGGGTGGCCGAGCCCCCACTCCGCCCCTTTATAAGGAGCGGAAGGGGATGACGAGGGTCTGCACTCCTTCCTTCTTCCTTCTCTTAGATCCCTGGTCCCCTCTCCCCAACTGTCATGGAGAAAGGGAACCCTGGTCCTTCTTCGGTGGCGGCAAGGGTAGCCTCCAGGCAGCGAGCCCCTCCTCCCCTTGCACCCGCGGCGGCGGAGCCAACCGTAAGGGGAAGGCGGAGGGGGCGAGGTCGTGGACGAGGCCGTGGACGGGGCCGAGGCGCTCGAGGCGGGCAGGACGACGCGCCGGCCTCGCCTCCGCCGGCGGCTCCGTTTCCCGCGGCGGTTCATCTCGGGGACGACCCCTGCGAGTTCATCATCAGGCTGCGCCGGGCGCCTCGCCATCGCCTCCGCCTCCCGGCTCCTTTCGCGGACGTCTTGGAGGCGGAACAACACGAGACGCTGAGACTGCGCATGAGGGGCTGCGGGATCAGTGGTACGCGAGTCCACGTCGAATCCCGAGCCCCCGGCGTGATGTGTCTTGGCCGCGGGTGGAAGACGTTCGCCCGGATCCACAGCTTGGCGGCGGGGTTCACCCTCCATCTCAAGCTGATGGAGGGCGATCTCCTCTTCGTCAAGGTCTTCGGGGACCTCGGCACCCGGGCCCGGTGCTGCGTGGATAGCTCCTCCGACAGCGAAGGCTCCTCCTCGAGCGAGAGTGGCGAGGAGGGGAGCGACAGCGACGACGAGGGGAGCGGCCGCCGGGATGACGGGTCCGACTAGGTGCCGGTCGCAGCTCCGTGTGGCACCGGCGGCCCCCATCGTCCGTGTTGCTGGCGCCGTGAACTCCCCGGGGTCGTCTCCTTGGGCGGCTAGCGTAGGGAGGCTGCGAAAGAGGAAGAGGGCGGGCGGCAAGGCCGCTGCCTCGTCTTCCAACTTCGCTCCAGACGCCGTCACCACCCCTGCTCGCGGCGACGACCGCCGGGGTCTTCTCTTCGGCCCGGCAAGCTCCTCTTGCCGGGGCTTCGTCTTCTCGGGCGGCTGGAGTGGCGAGGCTGCGGAAGAGGCTGGCGGCAAGGCCGTCAACTCGGAGTACGAGGGCTAGATGCCCTCGACAGCGTGTTGACATCCCGCAGCCTCCTTCTCGAGCTCCGCTTCCGGCGTCGCCGCCTCCATCCAGCCTCTGGAGCTCCGGGGCGGAGCCTCGGACGCTCTCTTGGCGTCTTCTGCCACCCGTAGCTCGTCTAGGCGCCCCTTTTGCCCTTCTCGCCTCCTTGCCGTACCTCCTGAGGAGAGAGACAATAAAGGGATTACGGGCACCTTATCTTTTTTTATCTTGTAAGCCCTCGGGCCTTAGTTGCATTTAAATCTTGTAATCCCATCTTTCATGTTTTTCATTCTCTCTGAACTGTACCTGAGTGGAATGTTTTTAATGAAAAGGGGATGTTTGCCGGATCATTTGTCTCGCGGGTACATCCCGCGGCAAGGGGCGGACCCTTTGCACCGTTAAGATAGACACTTCCCCGCCCGGCAACGGACCCTTCCGTCTCCCCGCGCCTCTTGGCCCTCCTCACGCTCTTGGCGGAGGCAGGGAGAAGGCGGGTTCTGGCCCCTCGCTTCCTCCTCTTGCCGCCGCGGCTACTATCAGAAGCGGGCCCCGGGAACGCGCTCCGGGGTTTGTTGCTTAAGAGAGCACGATAGCTTTTAGGGGGAAGCAAGGTTTTCGCATTCCGCAGCTCATGAGAGAATGCATGATAAGGGATGTAAAGACTTATTTGAGGTTGCGGCCCCCGGCAACTCTGGCTTGTCGGGGCGCGGGTGCTGGCTCGCCCTTCTCCCCTTCTTCGTCCTTGAGCGGCTCGGCAAGGGTATGCAACTCCCGCGAGCCAAAGGGAAAGGACGGGAAAAAGACGTGGACTCGACCTCTAAGTTAGGGGTTAGCGACTGTTAGGCACTATCAACCCTAACCAAGGACGAGACTCGACTCAGCATGCATGCTAAAACTTGGGGGGCCCCAGCACGTCATTGCGGCCAGGGTCTGCGCCTGGCTTTGTACAAAGGATTACATGCGTCTGCGGCAAGACTTTTGTACAAAGAGTTGGTTGCCGGACGGGGTCCGACAACCGCGCCTTACGGGTAAAACTTGCGAAGATGCTCAATGTTCCAGGAATTGCTCACCGGAGTACCATCTTCGGTCTCGAGGCGGACGGCGCCGGGCCTCGTGACTCGTTTCACCCAGTAAGGGCCTTCCCACTTCGGCGTCAACTTGTTGTGTATCTTGGCCGACTGAACGCGCCGAAGAACAAGGTCGCCTTCCTCGAGGCTCCTGGCTTTAACTTTGCGGCTATGATAGCGACGCAGAGCTTGCTGGTAGCGAGCGGATCGCACAGCGGCCTGGAGACGATCTTCCTCGAGGAGCAGTGCGTCATCTTCACGCGACCACTCTTGCTCAAGCTCATCATAAGCGAGCACTCGAGGTGACCCGTATACGAGTTCCGTGGGGGTAACTGCTTCTGCTCCATAGACTAGAGCAAATGGTGTCTGGTCGGTGGCTCGATTTGGCGTCGTTCTGACTGACCAAAGAACCGCCGGCAGCTCCTTGATCCAGTTCCGTCCACGCTTGAGCAGCTTGTCAAAACTTCTGGTCTTGAGCCCGCGCAGTACCTCGGCGTTGGCCCTTTCCGCTTGACCGTTGCTCCGGGGATGAGCAACAGAAGCGAAGCAGACCTTGGTGCCGAGGTTTTGGGTGTACTGCATGAAGGCGTGGCTTGTGAACTGCGTACCGTTGTCGGTGATGATCCTGTTTGGGATCCCGAAGCGGCAAACAATCGACCTGAAGAATTTGATCGCAGACTGGGCGGTCACCTTCCTCACTGGTTCCACTTCTGGCCACTTTGTGAACTTGTCGATGGCAACGAACAAGTACTCAAAGCCCCCGACGGATCGGGGGAAGGGGCCGAGGATATCGAGCCCCCAGACCGAGAAGGGCCAGGACAAAGGGATCGTCTGGAGAGCTTGAGCTGGCTGGTGTATCTTCTTGGAATGGAACTGGCACGCTTCACACTTGGTTACTTGTGCAGTTGCATCCTGGAGGGTTGTGGGCCAGAAGAAGCCTTGCCGGAACGCCTTTCCGACAAGTGCTCTGGCGCCAATGTGGTGTCCACATATGCCTCCGTGTATCTCCGCCAACAGCTTTTGTCCGTCTTCCCGGTGGATGCACTTCAATTTCACCCCGTTGCGTCCTCTTCTGTACAGTGCGTTGTCGACGAACTGGTACATACTGGACTGCCAGGCTACTCTTTCAGCTTCTTCTTGTTCTTCGGGAAGTTCTCCTGTCTGGAGGAAACGGACGATCTGCTGTGCCCACGTCGGAGCCTGTGGCTCGACGACGAGGACTAGAGGCATGTTGGCGGCTGCGGGAACATCAGTTTCTACGGCGAGGACTTGGGGCTCAGCCGGAGCTTGACATTCCCCGACAAGCTTGCCGGGGCGTGGCTTGCCGGGAGCGCTTGCTTCGTCGGGACAAACCCTGGGGCTTGCCGGAGCGGGCAGCTCCTCAGCACTCTTGGCGTCGATCCTGGGGACTCTCTTGGCGGCGGCTTCAGGAAGCTCTGCCGGAAGATAGTCGCCGGAGATCGATTTCCTCTTCTTGCTTGGCCCAGTCGATGGTGTCACGGATGGTTGAGTCAGCTTGAGCACAAAAGTCCCTGGTTCCACAGGTAGCTTTAGTGCAGCGCATTTTGACAGGCCGTCGGCGATGTCGTTCTCTGCTCTTGGAACGTATTCCATTTGCAGGCCGTCAAAGCGCTCTTCTAGCTTCCTCACTTCATCAACGTAAGCCTCCATCAACGGGCACTGGTAATCCTTGTTCACTTGGCGGACGACGAGCTGCGAGTCACCCCTGACAATGAGCTTCTTGATCCCAAGTTCCGCCGCGATCCTGAGACCGGCGAGGAAACCTTCATACTCTGCCGTATTGTTGGTTGCTTGCTCCTTGGGAAAGTGCATCTGGACGACGTACTTGAGGTGCTCTCCGGTGGGCGCGATGAGTAGCACGCCGGCACTGGCGCCTTCCAGCGAAAAGGCACCATCAAAGTACATCAGCCACTCTTTGGTTGCTTCCTTGCCGGGGATGCTCGTCTCTGGAATTTCTTCGTCCAGTGTCGGCGTCCACTCTGCTATGAACTCTGCCAATGCTCTGCTCTGGATGGTCGATGTGCTCTCGAACTTGAGGCCAAAGCTTGACAGTTCTAGTGCCCACTCGACAATCCTGCCTGTTGCTTCGGGATTCTGCAGTATCCTCTTAAGCGGAAAGCGAGTGACCACGGTGATCTCGTGTGCTTGGAAGTAATGGCGCAGCTTCCTCGAGGCCATGAGGAGGCCGAAGAGCAATTTCTGCACACCAGAGTACCTCGACCTAGCCCCCTGCAGGAGGGAACTGACGAAGTAAACTGGGCGCTGCACCATCCTCTTCCCTTCGTTCATGAAGGACTTGGCGCTGGTCGCGGCGAGTTCGCGGGTTCGACGACGCGGTGGAGTCATTGTCGAGGTGAGCCCGGCGAGTCGGCGACCGCGGCTTCTGGGGCGGGGAGTGCACGGTGGTCGCACCCCCGCCATTCTTGGTGCCATCGGTTCTCGCCTGGGTGACTGGCCGCGGCTGCGACGCGCTGTGCTGCCGCGGAGTGTCGCCGTTGGCGAAACCGATGAGGCTCTGGATGGTTGCCCTCCAGTCGTCGAGCTTGTCCGCCGTTGGAGGGTAGTCTAGGAGCAGCTGAGCTCGCGCGAGAGCTTCCGCCGGGGTGGCGGGCAGAGGCTGCGAATGGCGCGAGGAGCGGGATGTGCTCGAACCCCTAACTATGTTAGAAGGAGCAGCACCCAGTCCAGGCAGCCGCGCGACGCTCGTTCCGGCACGCTGGATCGCATGCTGGTCCTGAGCACCTTGGGACCCACCAGCACGGTCTGGGTCCAGCGAGCGTATGGTACCATGGGTACTATGACGCTGCTGGTTTCGCGCCTCCTGAGAGGGGCGCGGGGCGAGCTCGGACATCGCGGGACCAAGAACTGGTTCGACGGCGCCCGTTCCTCCGCCAGCGTCCTCTCCACCACCCGTCTGCTCCATGGGCGGTGGGTTCGGCGCTGACGGACCGGACGCCTCCGGAGCTTTCTTCTTCGGCGCCATGCTGGCGCAAACAATGAGAGTCTGGCTCGCGTGGACGCCGGATCTGATTCACACAACCTCGACGAGCCCCCTACCTGGCTCGCCAAAGATGTCGGGGGATATCGGCCTCCACGAGCACCTATGGGGACGGAGCCCCTTGTCGGTTCGGCGGGGGCAGAGGCTGCACAAAGAGCAGATCAAGGCGACACACACACACAACGATTTTACCCAGCTTCGGGCCGCATGGATGCGTAAAACCCTACTGCTGCATGTCTGGTTGATTAGAGTTCTTGCTCTGGAGCGCAAGAGACTACAGTAAACTGGAGCTGGACGTAGACGAGGGTCTACTGAGCGTCCTCCTGGTTTTCTGTTCCTCTCTAGGGTTCCCTCCCCTCTCCCCATGCGCATGGGCCTCCTTTTATATGCTAAGGGGTTTCCCACAGGTAGCGGCGCAGGTGAGGGTAAAAATGGCAAGGAACTGTGCGAACAGGGGTCGCACAGTGCTATCGCACCTAACTCTGACGGCGGGAGACAAAGGCATTAAATGCCCGTCTGGATCGCCTGAACAGTGCCGAGGCGGACCGTTAGGAGCGCCTCCGCTTGCCACGGGGGCGACTCTGCCAACGTCGCATGCCACCGCGCGTCTCAGGTTGCGCGGCGCCCCGCCACGTGCCTCCGGGGAAGCCCCAGAGCGACGCGTGGGCAGGTGAGCTGGAGCGCAGGCCTGAGGTGGTGGTTTGCCGCGGCAAGTGGCTTGCCGTGGTGGTTGTCCTGCCGCACCCGAGAGCTTGCCGCTCATCGGGCCTTGCCGGGGCGCGCGGCGGGCTTCTCTTGGGGTGCCTTGGCTTGGCCGTCCCGGCGAGCTCCTCCCGCCGGGGCCTTGGTGCTTCGGCTTAGTCATCCCGGCAAGCTCCTCTTGCCGGGGCCTTGTCGCCTTGGCCCGGCAAGCTCCTCTTGCCGGACCTCGCCTGCTTGGCCCGGCAAGCTCCTCTTGCCGGGGCTTGGTCTTCTAGGCTCAATCACTTGGCCTTCGTCCGGCCCAAAAAGGGCCGTGGAGACTCTTGTCACTCCCCTGGCAAGCCTTGCCGTGGGACGCTACTACTGCCCGTGCACAAGTTCGGGTACTAAGGTACCCCTACTTTAGTACACCGACAGCATGACTCTAATATCACCATCTTCATATCTCAAAACAATTATCAAGCATCAAACTTTTCTTACTATTCAACGCACTCAAAAGAAAGTTTTACAAATCTCGAATACCAAGCATATTATTATTTTAAAGCAAATTACCATGATATTTAAGACTCTCAAAATAATCTAAGTGAATCATGAGAGATCAATATTTTCTATAAAACAAATCCACCACCGTGCTCTAAAAGATATAAGTGAAGCACATAGAGCAAAACTATATAGCTCAAAAGATATAAGTGAAGCACATAGAGTATTCTAACAAATTCCAAATCATGTATGGCTCTCTCAAAAGGTGTGTACAGCAAGGATGATTGTGGCAAACTAACAAACAAAGACTCAAATAATACAAAACGCTCTAAGCAAAACACATATCATGTGGTGAATAAAAATATAGCTCCAAGTAAAATTACCGACGGAAGTAGACGAAAGAGGGGATGCCTTCCGGGGCATCCCCAAGCTTTGACTTTTTGGTGTCCTCAGATTATCTTGGGGTGCCATGGGCATCCCCAAGCTTAGGCTCTTGCTACTCCTTGTTCCATAATCCATCAAAATATTTCACCCAAAACTTGAAAACTTCACAACACAAAACTCAATAGAAATCTCGTGAGCTCCGTTAGCGAAAGAAAACAAAAGACCACTTCAAGGTACTGTAATGAACTCATTCTTTATTTATATTGGTGTTAAACCTACTGTATTCCAACTTCTCTATGGTTTATAAACTATTTTACTAGCCATAGATTCATCAAAATAAGCAAACAACACAAGAAAAACATAATCTGTCAAAAACAGAACAGTCTGTAGTAATCTGTAACTAACGAAAACTTCTGGAACTCCAAAAACTCTACCGAAATAGGAAGACCTAGGAAAAGTTTTTATTGATCAGCAGCAATTGGAATCAGTATTTTATCACGTTCTGGTGATTTTTAACAATTGTTTTCGTGAACAGAAAGTTTCTGGAAATTACAGCAAGATCAAATAACTATCATCCAAGAAGATCCTATAGATTTAACTTGGCACAAACACTAATTAGAACATAAAAACACATCTAACCAGAGGCTAGAACAAAGATTTATTCCTAAACAGAAGCAAAAGCAAACAAACTAAAAATAAAATTGGGTTGCCTCCCAACAAGCGCTATCGTTTAACGCCCCTAGCTAGGCATAAACGCAAGGATAGATCTAGGTATTGCCATAATAGTGGTATGGAAAATCATGAAAACCTATCTCATATTCTCTACGTTCAGCAGCAAGTTTCCTTTGAGGCAAGCAAAAATAATCAAAATGGCTAAATTTAATGGGACAAAAGTCCCCAAGATCAATCTCGGGTGGTATGGGTTCCTCCCTAGGCCCTTTGTATTGCACAATCAATTCATCATTAAGAGCATTCTTTTGGCAAAAAGCTACAAGCCTTCGTTCAAGAGGAAAACCTAGTCCATTATTCTGAATAGCAAAATCATCATTAATCTCGGAAATTTTATTAACTAGAACATCGGCAGGAACCTTTTTCCTAAGATTTTCATTATAAGAAATATGATCTAAAGATTGTAAACGCATCATGTCTTCTTGATTAAAAAGGATAGCTTCAATGGGAGTATGATTAGCATCTACCCTATAATGCGCAAAGATTTCTTTGGCCTCTTTTATTATAAATCTAAACTCATGAGCCAAAAAGGTAGTGGCGACACGCTTAACAGAAGAATGCTCAATATTAGAGAATTCTAGGAAAATTCTTTGTATGCAAGGATGCATGTGCATAAATTGCCTTTCAAGTTCAACTATAAGCATGGCAATAGCATCCGCAAGACTACTTGTTCTATAAAGAATAGAACCGCCCATAGAGGGCAAAGCACCGGCACAATTAAAGAAATCTTGAATAACTCCTTTCCCAATAATATTACCACTACCAATTCGAAATCTTTTTGTATGCAAGGTAGGGGGTTCTTCAGCAGGAGCTTCAGAATTTTCTAAGATATTATTATTGCCCATATCGGCAATATTTTCCCAGAATTCAGACATAACAACAAGCAAGCGAGAAAGAGGCGAACGGAAAAGAGAAGGCGAATAAAACGGCAAGGGTGAAGTGGGGGAGAGGAAAACGACAGGCAAATGGCAAATAATGTAATGCGGGAGATAAGGGATTGTGATGGGTACTTGGTATGTTGACTTTTGCGTAGACTCCTCGGCAACGGCGCCAGAAATTCTTCTTGCTACCTCTTGAGCACTACGTTGGATTTCCTTGAAGAGGAAAGGATGATGCAGCAAAGTAGCGTAAGTATTTCCCTTAGTTTTTGAGAACCAAGGTATCAATCCAGTAGGAGGCTACGCACGAGTCCCTCGTACCGGCACAAAGCAAACAACTCCTCGCAACCAACACGATAAGGGGTTGGTAATCCCTTCACGGTCACTTACGAGAGTGAGATCTGATAGAGATGATAGATACTATTTTTGGTATTTTTGTGATAGAGATGCAAAGTAAAATAAAAGCAAAGACAATAATAAAGTGATGGAAGATTAATATGATGAGGATAGACCCGGGGGGCATAGATTTCACTAGTGGCTTCTCTCAAGAGCATAAGTATTTTACGGTGGGTGAACGAATTACTGTTGAGCAATTACCAGAATTGAGCATAGTTATGAGAATATCTAGGTATGATCATGTATATAGGCATCACGTCCGAGACAAGTAGACCGGCTCCTACCTGCATCTACTACTATTACTCCACTCATCGACCGCTATCCAGCATGCATCTAGAGTATTAAGTTGAAGAAAACAGAGTAACGCCTTAAGCAAGATGACATGATGTAGAGGGATAAATTCATACAATATGATAAAAACCCCATCTTGTTATCCTCGATGGCAACAATACAATACGTGCCTTGCTGCCCCTACTGTCACTGGGAAAGGACACCGCAAGATTGAACCCAAAGCTAAGCACTTCTCCCATTGTAAGAAAAACCAATCTAGTAGGCCAAACCAAACTGATAATTTGAAGAGACTTGCAAAGATAACCAATCATACATAAAAGAATTCGGAGAAGATTCAAATATTGTTCATAGATAATCTTGATCATAAACCCACAATTCATTGGTCTCAACAAACACACCGCAAAAAGAAGATTACATCGAATAGGTCTCCATGAGAGAGGGGGAGAACATTGTATTGAGATCCAAAAAGATAGAAGAAGCCATCTAGCTACTAACTATGGATCCGAAGGTCTGAGGTAAACTACTCACACTTCATCGGAGGGGCTATGATGATGTAGAAGCCCTTCATGGTGGATGCCCCCTCCGGCAGAGCTCCGGAATAGGCCCCAAGATGGGATCTCGTGGGTACAGAAGGTTGCGGCGGTGGAATTAGGTTTTTGGCTCCGTATCTGATCGCTTGGGGGTACGTAGGTATATATAGGAGGAAGGAGTACGTCGGTGGAGCAGCATGGGGCCCACGAGGGTGGAGGGCGTGCCCTGGGGGGTGGGCGCGCCCCTACCTCGTGGCCACCTCCTTTCTTTCTTGACGTAGGGTCCAAGTCTCCTGGATCATATTCGGTGAGAAAATCACGTTCCCGAAGGTTTCATTCCGTTTAGAATCCGTTTGATATTCCGTTTCTTCGAAACTCCGAAATAGGCAAAAAACAGCAATTCTGGGCTGGGCCTCCGGTTTATAGGTTAGTCCCAAAAATAATATAAAATTGGATAATAAAGCCCAATATTGTCCAAAACAGTAGATAATATAGCATGGAGCAATCAAAAATTATAGATACGTTGGAGACGTATCAGGGACCACTCCCGGTGATGACCATAGTTTGAGGAGTTCATGTATTCACTATGTGCCAATGCTTTGTTCTGGTTCTTTATTAAAAGGAGGCCTTAATATCCCTTAGTTTCCATTAGGACCCCGCTGCCACGGGAGGGTAGGACAAAAGATGTCATGCAAGTTCTTTTCCATAAGCACGTATGACTATATTCGGAATACATGCCTACATTACATTGATGAATTGGAGCTAGTTCTGTGTCACCCTATGTTATGCTTGTTGCATGATGAACCGCATCCGGCATAATTCTCCATCACCGATCCAATGCCTACGAGCTTTTCCTATATTGGTTCTCGCTTATTTACTTTTCCGTTGCTACTGTTACAATCACTACAAAACACCAAAAATATTACTTTTGCTTCTGTTACTTTTGTTACCGTTACCACTACTATCATATTACTTTGCTACTAAATACCTTGCTGCAGATACTAAGTTATCCAGGTGTGGTTGAATTGACAACTCAACTGCTAATACTTGACAATATTCTTTGGCTCCCCTTGTGTCGAATCAATAAATTTGGGTTGAATACTCTACCCTCGAAAACTGTTGCGATCCCCTATACTTTTGGGTTATCAAGACTATTTTCTGGCGCTGTTGCCGGGGACCATAGCTCTATTCTTTGAGTCACTTGGGATTTATATCTGCTAGTCACTGTTAAGAACTTGAAAGACGCTAAGACAACAATTTATCCCTCAACTACGAGGGGAGGTAAGGAACTGCCATCTAGCTCTACACTTGATTCACCTTCTGTTTTGAGTAAGCTTGCGACACCTAAACCTGCTTCTGCTATTCGTTCTGATATGTCGCATGTTATTGATGATGCCACTTCTGCTATGCATGATACTTATGATGAAACTACTTCTATGCTTGATACTTCTGTGCCACTTGGTGAATTTCTAGATAAACAAATTGCTAGGGCTAGAGAGAAAGAAATTGTTGAAACTGATTGTATTGATGAAAGTGAGGATGAAGATTTGCCTGTTACTTCTAAGGGTTATGTTTTTGATAAAGAAGCTTCTTTAGCTATTTTAGCTTGGAAAGATAGATATGAACTGAAAAGGTTATTAGTTAAATGGAATAAGCAATCTCTTAATGATAGAATGAGACCTGACCCTGCTTTTGCTACTTCACCTATTTGTGTTACCGATAAGGATTATGAATTCTCTGTTGATCCTGATATAATTACTTTGGTTGAATCCGATCCTTTTCATGGTTATGAATCTGAAACTGTTGCGGCACATCTTACTAAATTAAATGATATAGCCACCCTGTTTACTAATGATGAGTGATCACGCTACTTCTATACCCTTAAAATATTTCCGTTCTCATTAAAGGGTGATGCTAAGATATGGTTTAATTCTCTTGATCCTGGTTGTGTGCGTAGTCCCTAGGATATGATTTATTACTTCTCTGCTAAATATTTCTCTGCCCATAAGAAACAAGCTGCTTTGAGGAAAATATACAACTTTGTGCAAATTGAAGAAGAGAGTCTCCCACAAGCTTGGGGGAGGCTTCTCAAGTTACTTCATGCTTTGCCTGATCATCCTCTTAAGAAAAATGAAATACTTGATATCTTTTATAATGGACTAACCGATGCTTCCAGAGATTACCTGGATAGTTGTCTTGGTTCTGTTTTCAGGGAAAGAACACCGGATGAAGCTAAAATTCTATTGAATAATATGTTGACAAATGAAAATAATTGGACACTTTTTGAGCCAGCTCCTGCTCCAACGACTAGGCCTATTCCTAAACCAACTCCTTAGAAGAGAGGTGTTCTACTCAGTCCTGAACATATGCAAGAGGCAAAGAAATCTATGAAAGAAAAAGGTATTAAAGCTGAAGATGTTAAGAATTTACCTCCTATTGAATAAATACATGGTCTTAATCTACCGCATGTTGAAGAAACATATGATCTTAATCCATTACCTATTGAAGAACCTCCTGGTCTTGATAACCCGACACAGGTAGTAAAGGTAAATTCTCTCTATAGATTTGATGAAGGTGATATTCCTCACTATAAGTCTGCTAGACAATGCTTAGAAGAGTTTGATAATTTTATTGTCAAGCAAGAAAATTTTAATGCTTATTTTGGTAGACAATTGAAATACAATTCAAATATGCTAAAAGACTTGGGTGACTATATGGCTAATATTAGAGGTGAACTTAAACTTGTTAGCAAACATGCTTCTATGGTTACCACCCAAGTAGAGCAAGTACTTAAAGCTCAAAATGATTTGCTCGATGAAATGAATAGTAAGAAAAATGATTATGCTGTTAGAGTGGCTACTAGAACTGGTAGAATGACTCAGGAACCTTTGTATCCTGAAGGCCACCCTAAGAGAATTGAGCAAGACTCTCAGAGAATATTGATGTACCTAGTTCTTCTAAAAAGAAGAAAAAGGAAAATTATAGGACTTTGCAAACTTCTAGTGAACATATTGCTGAACCACCTGATAATCCAAATGATATATCTATTTCTGATACCGAAACACAATCTGGTAATGAACATGAACCTAATGAAAATGTTAATGATGATGTTCATGATGATACTCAACCTAGTAATGATAATGATGTAGAAATTGAACCTGCTGTTGATCTTGATAACCCACAATCAAAGAATCAACGTTATGATAAGAGATACTTTGTTGCTAGGAAACATCGTAAAGAAAGAGAACCATGGGTTCAAAAACCCATGCCTTTCCCTCCCAAACCATCCAAGAAAAAGGATGATGAGGATTTTGAGCGCTTTGCTGAAATGATGACCTATCTTTTTGCGTATGCGATTGACTGATATGCTCAAAATAAATCCTTATGTTAAGTATATGAAAGATATTGTTACAAATAAAAGAAAGATACCGGAAGCTGAAATTTCCACCATGCTTGCTAATTATACTTTTAAGGGTGGAATACCAAAGAAACTTGGAGATCTAGGAGTACCTACTATACCATGCTCCATTAAAAGGAACTATGTTAAAACTACTTTATGTGATCTTGGAGCTGGTGTTAGTGTTATGCCCCTCTCTTTATATCGTAGACTTGACTTGACTAAGTTGACACCTACTAAACATGGTGCATTATGCCACATATTATGATCCAATGATGTGTTGCCATCTTATGATGTTTTGAGTAGATATCCTTTGTCTTTGGGTTGATTGATGATCTAGATAAGTACGAGTTGTATGTTTTATTTTGGTGATGTCTGCTACCTCTTGAGCACTGCGTTGGTTTTCCCTTGAAGAGGAAAGGGTGATGCAACAAAGTAGCGTAAGTATTTCGCTCAGTTTTTGAGAACCAATGTATCAATCCAGTAGGAGGCCACGCACGAGTCCCTCGCACCTACACAAACAAATAAAACCTCGCAACCAACACAATAAAGGGGTTGTCAATCCCTTCATGGTTACTTACGAAAGTGAGATCTGATAGATATGATAAGATAATATTTTTGGTATTTTTATAATAAAGATGCAAAGTAAAATAAAAGGCAATAAAAATAGCTAAGTGTTGGAAGATTAATATGATGGAAAATAGACCAAGGGGCCATAGGTTTCACTAGTGGCTTCTCTCAAGAGCATAAGTATTACGGTGGGTGAACAAATTACTGTTGAGCAATTGATAGAATTGAGCATAGTTATGAGAATATCTAGGTAGGATTATGTATATAGGCATAGCGTCCGTGACAAGTAGACCGACTCATGCTTGCATCTACTACTATTACTCCACACATCGACCGCTATCCAACATGCATCTAGAGTATTAAGTTCATAAGAACGGAGTAAAGCTTTAAGCAAGATGACATGATGTAGAGGGATAAACTCATGCAATATGATATAAACCCCATCTTGTTATCCTCGATGGCAACAATACAATACGTGCCTTGTTGCACCTGCTGTCACTGGGAAAGTACACCGCAAGATTGAACCCAAAGCTAAGCACTTCTCCCATTGCAGGAAAGATCAATCTAGTAGGCCAAACCAAACTGATAATTCGAAGAGACTTGCAAAGATAACCAGTCATACATAAAAGACTTCAGAGAAGATTCAAATAATGTTCATAGATAAACTTGATCATAAACCCACAATTCATCGGTCTCAACAAACACACCGCAAAAGAAGATTACATCGAATAGATCTCCACGAGAATCGTGGAGAACTTTGTATTGAGAACCAAAGAGAGAGAAGAAGCCATCTAGCTAATAACTATGGACCCGAAGGTCTGAGGTAAACTACTCACACATCATCGGAGAGGCTATGGTGTTGATATAGAAGCCCTCCGTGATCAATGCCCCCTAAGGCAGGATGCCGGAAAAGGCCCCAAGATGGGATCTCACGGGTACACAATGTTGCGGTGGTGGAATTAGGTTTTCGTGGATGCTTCTGTTGGTTTGGGGGTACGTAGGTATATATAGGAGGAAGAAGTACGTCGGTGGAGCAACATGGGCCCCATGAGGGTGGAGGGCGTGCCCAGGGGGGTAGGCGTGCCCCCTACCTCGTGCCCTCCTGGTTGCTTTCTTGACGTAGGGTCCAAGTCCTCTGGATCACGTTTGTTCCGAAAATCACGTTCCTGAAGGTTTCATTCCGTTTGGACTCCGTTGGATATTCTTTTTCTGCGAAACTCTGAAATAGGCAAAAAACAGCAATTCTGGGCTGGGCCTCTAGTTAATAGGCTAGTCCCAAAAATAATATGGAAGTGTATAACAGAGCCCATTAATCATCCAGAACAGAATATAATATAGCATGAAGCAATAAAAAATTATAGATACGTTGGAGACGTATCACTGTCCTGTGGTGCCCTTCGTGTCGCGCAAGCATGAGGGATTCCCGTTGTAGGGTGTTGCAATATGTTCATGATTCACTTATAGTGGGTTGGTGAGTGACTGGAACACAAACCCGAGTAAGGGGGTTGTTGCGTATGGGAATAAAGAGGACTTGATGCTTTAATGCTATGGTTGGGTTTTACCTTAATGGTCTTTAGTAGCTGTGGATGCTTGCTAGAGTTCCAATCATAAGTACATATGATCCAAGAAGACAAAGTATGTTAGCTTATGCCTCTCCCTCATATGAAATTGCAATGACGACTATCGGTCTTGTTAACAATTGCCTAGGATAATGCTGCACACCGATCCATCATTATTCCACACTCGCTATTTATAATATTTAGCAATATATTCTAACCTTATGATAACAACACCTACTTTTGTATTTTAGCTCTCTGATATCATGAAAAGTTATCCTCTTCATACCCACAACATAGTTTTATTTCTCGTTTCTAGTTGGAAGCAAACGTTTGGTATACGTAGAGCCGTATCAGCGGCTGATAGGGCTTGAGAGAATATTGATATTACCTTTAGCTCCTTGTGAGTTCGACACTCCATACTTATCACTTCCACCTTTGGAAATTGCTATGATGATTCGCTTCACTTGGGGATTATCAAGCTCTTTTCTGGCGCCGTTGCCGGGGAGCAATAGCGTGGGGTTGATATTCTCGTGTGTGTTTGTTTGCTTTCTTCACTAAGTAGATTTTGTTTTTTCCTTTTTGTTTCTGTTTAGTTGTGGGTGAAACATACAAAAAAATTTAAAAGAACAAAAATACAAAAAATATTACTTGCCTCTCATGCGTAAAAAGTTTTTCAGAAAGAGAAGTGATTGGAAAGTTATGCATTGAAGAAGTGAGGGTCGACCTTGAGCACTTGTGTTCATGCTCACGGAAACAATGTAGAATTTTTCATGGAAGTTTCTCTGTAAATAATTATCCCCTTGTATATATCCATTGTATTATAAAAATCATGTGCCAAGCTTTGGTTTTAGGATGATTAGATTGCTTGTTTACTATGTGCAGAACAAAAACAGAAACTTTGGTTGTAGCGCATGATTTTACATTTCTTACTGGAAAGTCAAATGGATCTGAAACTTTTTGCACATTACTTCTGTACAAATTGTTCAAATTGTCAAATGTATTTCATAATTTTTGGAGTTAAAGAAGTTTGATAAACTTCCAGATTACTACAGACTGTCCTGTTTAAGACAGATTCTGTTTTTGATGCATTGCTTGCTTGTTTTGATGAAACTATTGATTCCTATCAGTGGATTAAGCCATGAAAAAGTTATATTACAGTATCTATAATGCAAAAACAAAATATGAATTGGTTTGCAACAATACTTAGAGTAGTGATTTGCTTTATTATACTAACGGATCTTACCGAACTTTTTGTTAAGTTTTGTGTGGATGAAGTGTTCGAAGATCGAGGAGCTATCAATATGAGAAGAATAAATAGAGGAAAGATTTCAAGCTTGGGGATGCCCAAGGCAACCCAAGTAAATATTTCAAAGGATACTCAAGCATCTAAGCTTGGGGATGCCCCGGTTGGCATCCCATCTTTCTTCTTCAACAAATATCGGCATACCTCGGTTTTTTCTTTTGTTCACATGATTTGTGTCCTTTGTGTTTTTCTTTCTCTTTAAGTACCATGCTAGTATGAGATATCTCTTCATCTATTTATAGAATGCCCCATGTTCTTCACTTATATCTTTTGAGTATGACCTTATAGAATGCTCTTTGCGATTCACTTAAATATTTTGAGTATGGTTTTATAGAATACTTCGTGTGATTCACTTATATATTTTGAGCTTGGATATTGGTTAGTTTGTGACACCCCAAATTTTTTGAACTTGTTTCATTGATTTAAATTTTGCAAGGAAATTAAAATTTTACTTTTGGATTTTCTTTTGGTTTCAGAACCATCCTTTCCTTGTTATCAATGGAGTTTTTACCTCAAGTGAAAAAAAACTTCCAAATATATTATTGGACTTGTTTTCCCCCTCAAGAAAAACATTTCTCTTAAAATTGGATTTAATTGCATAATTAATTCTCTCTGAGCTTTATTCCTTAAAATGATTTTTCCATTAGTTTTGGAGCTCTTTTTGAACTACAACCACTTCATAAATTTACTCAAAATTTTCACCAAAATTTGGAGATGTCATGTGATGTTTTTAAATCACTTTTATGCAAAAATGTATTTCATTCATTTAATATTTTGAGCTCTACACCAAATTTTCAAAACTGGTCTAGATGGCAGTTTTGCACTACAACCTATTTAAATATATTATTCAACTTTATGCAAAAACCCTTTTTATGTTCTTTGAAAAATTTGAGTGAATCAACCTCTTTTTCATTCTGGTCCAGCATGGTGATTTGTACATCAACCATCATTTAACTTGCCCTTTTAGCTATGATTCCTTTTCCTATTTATAGCCCATCCTGCAAAACCCTTAAGTCCGGGAGAGTGGACTCATTGGAGGATTTTAAGTTCATGCAATGGTGCCTTTCCCTTTCTGTCCAAAATCGGTTTTCTCACAAACTTGAACTAACAAGTTTCTGCTTTGGACAAACTAACTTCACCACTCTCTTATTCATCCAAAGAGACTCTGATCTGGAGAAATTGGCCACCCCAAGGATTGCCTAGATGCCATTGGCATTCTGTCAAACACCTTGGGTGCATGGACAGCTTTGACATGATTTTTGTCTTTGCACTGTAACCTTGCACCTCTGGGCAAACCAACATGTCTACTAAGCTCCTAGCTAATCCTAACCCAGGCCTGCTAATCCACAGCCCCACCCAAATCCTCTAGCATGCTTTGGCATTGCGTCGAGCACACAACGTGCGTGCACTGGGCGCGCCCAGAGCACGCGTTTTGCACGTGCGGGTGCCCGAGCCGCCGCGTCGCGCCCCTGGCCCCTGCTCGCCTGCAGAGCCGCGCCCGACCTCATCCGCTCGCAGGAACCATCCAACCCCCCCTGCCGCCCTACAGCACCGCTGTCAGGTCGGCCACATCGGCTAGCGGCCGGCCACAGTGCGCCTCTGCCCTGGAGAGCGCCACCCGAGCCACCCCGGCTCACCAGCTGCCCCTGGAGCCGCTCAAGCTCATCCGCAAGCTTGTCCGCAAGCACTCGTCGCCGCCACGTCCCTCTGCTACTACAGAAAGGCGGTCGCCGGCGATCTTATCCACGGCCACCGTCGGGATAAACCACGATCGCCTATTTAAGGATCCCCGAGCTCGTCCAGGCCTCATGCAACCTCTCACACTCCCTCACCGATCCGCCCGTAGCAGTAGAAAGACCAGAGAGGTCGTCTTCCTCATCTCCAGCAACCACAGCCGCAACCACTGTCTCGATCACTCCGGCGCTACCAGGGCCTCCCCTCTCCACTCTCTTCACCAGAAGCCTTCTCTTACTCTCATGAATCCATCCCCCTGCTCAATTTCGACCAGGAACCGCCGGAGGCAAAAACCCACTCTACCCGACGGCCACCGTCGGCTGCGGAGCTTGCCGCCGGCGACTCCGTCCACCCCAGGGACCGTATAGACCACCAAACGAACCGCCTCGACCACCTGAGCCCGCGGATGGCTTCGGTTTCCCAAACGGTGCCGCCGTTCGCCGGCAAGCATCGCCGGAGCCCCGCCCTGCTCGGACAGAGGAGGGAGCAGAGGCGCGGCGACTAGTCAAACCTGACCAGTCGGCCCCCTGGACCCACTGTCAGCGACCCAGCCCCAGCCTGCGTGGTTTTAAGTGGAAGCGTAAAACCCCAAGTACGTCTCCCCTATTTCGAAAACGTATTCCTTTTTGAAACGTTTTCTTTTCTGATTTATTTTAAAAATAGATTTTGACCAAAACTTTGATTGGCTATAACTTTTTAAATATGAATCCAAATGACTTGATTCCTTTTCTGTCGTTTCCCAAATATTGTCTAGTTTATTTTCATATTTATTCCAAAATTTTCCAAGCAACTTTTTTGTATTGTTTTTAAACTATGTGTTAATTTGAATATTTTCAAAAATAGGATTTGTTGGAGAGAGGAGAAAACTTTCAAAATTTTTGGAATGCACCCTGCCTCTCCACACCTTGAAGGCAAGCATTCTGAACCCTGGCATAATATTTTGTGGGTTGTTTGATACGGTTATAACACCACCTCGACATGAAGCATTAGTTATTTTTATGTGACGATATGATCATACGTTTTGAGTGCATAATGAAAATTCTTGCTGTTGGAAATGGATATGCTTGTGATAGCGATCACCCTCATATGCCTCTCATGCCTACCGGGAAGGATCCGGGAAGGTCTCTGTCTTGGGTAGACACGAGCTTGTCCCTCGTCGAGACGGTTATGACCGGTGGGACAGGGGGAGGTATGATGAGTGGTGGTTGTGTCTAATGATGCGAAATATAATTCTTGAGCTAACCATGCAGGAAATACTTAAACCTCCTGAGTCGACCGTAGATCGAGTCTTGTTCCAGTAACCCCCATACTTGTTTCGTGCTGCCACTTGTCCCTGCCGTAGGTTGGGTACGGTTCAGTAAGTGTCAACCCCTATCTTAGCACACACCGTACAGAGAGGCCATGGTGGAAGATACCGGCTGCATCCGGTAGGCATGCCACCTGGTCCGAGGGCATGGGTGTTTCCGGTTGGGACCGAGAGGGGGGCACCCCTTAGAGTGCGCGATAGAAATTTGATCCCATGCTACGCGAGGTTGTAGCCTCCCCACTTAGATTTTTGCTTAACAGGTGTCGTGGGTGATTCCCGACACGAGTAAAGTAAGCTGGTGTGTGCAAGTCAGGCGTGTTTTCAACTAAAAGACCGTAGACGGAATTAGTTCCGATGGACTAAAGAAATCCGTTACTCGTGGGTAAAGAGTACACCCTCTGCAGAGATATCAAACCTATATGAATAGTCGTGTCCATGGTTAAGGATTACAGTCTGGGATGGGTCAAATGTCGGTCTTAGTGTCGGTCTTCGGAGGAGAAACTACTAAACCAGGACATTGATCATGACTTGTGATGCATGATGACTATGATTATTATTATTATGGACTAACCATTTGTGTTATTTGAATTATTGAGTATCCCTGGGACGGTTCTACCTCCTGGATATTCACTGTGATTATTTTTACATATAAGCCCTTTATGTGGTGTCGCACAGACGCCCGACTATGGCATGTCTGTTATTTCATTTACTTATAAGCCCTTTATGTGGTGTCACACAGACGCCCGACTATGGCATGCTTGTTATTCCTTTTATATATAAGCCCTTTATGTGGTGTCGCTCAGACGCCCGACTGAGGCATGTTTCATATTATTATCCTTTCGAGGCGTCGCTTCAAACACCCGATCGGTGCTTTTCATTCCTACACCCTGATTATTTACTCAGGTTTTATTTAAATGATCTACTTGCGTGCATCATGAACCTTATTTCATAACTGACGAAGTGAGCATAGAACATTTAATAACATGATTATCAGTGGCTATATTATACATGTGTTCTTAATGTTTGCGAGTACATTCAAAGTACTCACTTGCTTGTCCCTGGCTATTGTCTTGGCCAGATTTCTTGCGTGGAGAGGAGCTTGTGATGACAGCCCCGGAACCCACGCAATGGTGATAGCAGCCTCGCGAAGACAGGAGTTATCCTAGTTAGTTGTTCCTGTGGGAAATGGAGTCCCATAGACGCTGGTGACCCGCAAACCACTTCCGCCTTCAGCCACTAGAAAACCAATTGTTGTACTCATAGGCCAGAATGGTCTTGTACTATATATTATGTACTTTGCTTGGAATTTCTGTATCAAGTTGGTGCCTCATCAGCTAACAGTAATCATGGGGCTGATGAGCACAAGGGCCATTTTCTGGGAAATTATATCCCGAAAATCCGGTCCTGACAAACTTGGTATCAGAGCCAGGCTGACCATTGGCTAATCCTATCTTAGCCAGTTCATTAAAACCTAGGTAAACCAACCCACCAGACCTTAACCAAACCCCGGCCAAGCTTCTCGTGTAAGATAGCCACACAGTGACCCGACACCTTTTGGCAGTCGGTGCCCAACCTATCAGCCTAGCCAGTCGATCACGCGCCAGTGACCAGCCCCTAAATAGTCTTTTTCACAAGCGTGCGAAGGAAGACTCCGTCCCCTTTTTCTATAAAAAGGGCACGCTCGCCTCAACCCAGCATAGCACAGCCTCTACCCCAAACCGACCTATAATGCCTGGCCCCATTGTTCACAATGAGACCACAGCAACCAACCTTGGAGGTTTTGTGACCGTGCTAGCAAACCTCACCCGCCGTGCTTTTGCATTAGAAGAGCCCCCAGAATATGTTGTGTACCAAGGGCCCATGAGCAGTGAAAGTCGTCAGTTCTAGGCCACTGTGCACGTCTATGGTAGGGGTCTATCACCAGAACGCCCCTACAGGTTCACCGGAAGGACAACATCCTTTGAGCCACAAGCCATCCAACTAGCTGCTCGAGAAGTTGTAGTTCAACTCCGGCACTTGTCGCCCAGAGTTAACTGTCGCTCCTTCTACTACTACCCCAGCCGTGACGGGTATGGTAGACCACCCCAGGTTGCCAACGGAGATCACGAGACAGACCCTGCATTGTTGCATCTGGTGCACTATGTAAGTGCACTAGAGGGACTGTTCGGCCGGATCACTCTGGATCTGATCGCAGCTCGTGGAGAACTGGTTTGCCGACCCCCAGCAAGAAGAGAAGATGAGCCAGACACCGACAACCCAGTCGTGCTGTTCGAACAACCGATCGAGACCTTGAGGTCAGCCCCAGCCATCAACCAAGGTGCTTTGATGACCCCAGAAGTACTTCGTCGCCTTTTGGGAACACACTCCAACGGGATTGTGGCCAACAATCCCCGTGATGGTCATCATCGCTACCCCGACCCTGCAGTTCCTCAACCCCCTCCGGCTAACCCCGACGGTGAAGCCAATGGAGAAACCTCGACGGCCACAAGGCATGCCCGCTTAGATATAAACGAGGTGGACTAAGTCACTCGAGTAGTACCGAGTCTCAGTTTGTCCACAACCTGTAGTTGTGTGATCTTGTATCGCCACAATGTTGTCGGCATGTGCATCCCTACTTTAAATAGCAGTTGTATGTTGAGGTACAATTGCATTTTTAATTCCGGGCGTAGCTACCAAAAACCACCCCGACGACACCCACAGTAACACGTCACTTTTGTGAGATGTGTGTATCTGTGGCTTGGACCCCGACCCCATGAGAGCAGAACCAGCAAACCAGTTGCCCCTCACCGCGGTAAATAACCCAGCCCCGGTGCTATATAAAGGCCACCTTGTGACCTTGCCAAGTACCCCCACCTTGTGCACAACCTTCCCAACTTTTTCCGGCCATGCCGAGCCCTAGCATTTATCTGAGAACCCCAGATGCAACCCCGGGTAGCTTTGTTAAAATATTGTGGGACTTTACCTGCAGTACCATGGGTTCTACCCAGCCACCCCAGTACGAGCTGCTCAAATCGAGGATCACCTCTTCCACCTCGAAATATTGGGCAGTAGTGCACATCCCTCCCGTAAACTCAAACCAAGACCCAACGGAAGTCTCCTTCCTGGGGAAATCCATGCCGACTCCGCAAATGGCCATAGAAGCAGCTGCACACGAAGCGATTGTTCGCCTTCGATTCACGGTGCCCTATGCCAGCGAACGAGGGTATTATTACTTTTTGAGCCTTGCTGCACCCGGAGAAGTAGCATCCTTTCCCGATGGACGAATTGAGAGAGACCCAGTACTGGCCAACCTTATCCAGTATGTCATCGCTCAAGAACGTTTGACCCAGCGAGTTATGGGTTATCTCCAGAGCCTCGCTGATTTAAATCCTCAGATCGCCATCGGTAGACCACTGAGGCCCGACCAAGAGAGACGCGTTCATCGACTGATCAATCCGCTTCCTCCGATAGAAGAAGAGTGTGCCCCAGTACCAGAGACGTTCTCTCGGGACCCTGTCCATTTGCCGTTTTCATTGTAAACGTCATAGCTATGTTTATCTATGTGTTTAAACTTATGCGATGTACCCAAGTATGTGCTATGAGTAATCTGTACGGTTCCAGCTGATAGGACCAATATTTCCAAAACGACCCTTCACAAATCTGGAGGACGAGATTTTTCTTAAGGGGGGTAGTGTTGTGACACCCCAAAATTTTTTACCTTGTTTCATTGATTTAAATTTTGCTAGGAAATTAAATTTTTACTTTTGGATTTTCTTTTGGTTTCAGAACCATCCTTTCCTTGTTATTAATGGAGTTTTTACCTCAAGTGAAAAAAAAACTTCCAAATATATTATTGGACTTGTTTTCCCCCTCAAGAAAAACATTTCTCTTAAAAGTGGATTTAATTGCATAATTAATTCTCTCTGAGCTTTATTCCTTAAAATGATTTTTCCATTAGTTTTGGAGCTCTTTTTGAACTACAACCACTTGATAAATTTACTCAAAATTTTCACCAAAATTTGGAGATGTCATGTGATGTTTTTAAATCACTTTTAGGCAAAAATGTATTTCATTCATTTAATATTTTGAGCTCTACACCAATTTTTCAAAACTGGTCCAGATGGCAGTTTTGCACTACAACCTATTTAAATATTTATTTAAAGCTTCCACCAAAATTATGGGATGTTCATAGGAGTATATTATTCAACTTTATGCAAAAACCCTTTTTATGTTCTTTGAAAAATTTGAGTGAATCAACCTCTTTTTCATTCTGGTCCAGCATGGTGATTTGTACAGCAACCATCATTTAACTTGCCCTTTTAGCTATGATTCCTTTTCCTACTTATATCCCATCCTGCAAAACCCTTAAGTCCGGGAGAGTGGACTCATTGGAGGATTTTAAGTTCATGCAATGGTGCCTTTCCCTTTCTGTCCAAAATCGGTTTTCTCACAAACTTGAACTAACAAGTTTCTGCTTTGGACAAACTAACTTCACCACTCTCTTATTCATCCAAAGAGACTCTGATCTGGAGAAATTGGCCACCCCAAGGATTGCCTAGATGCCATTGGCATTCTGTCAAACACCTTGGGTGCATGGACAGCTTTGACATGATTTTTGTCTTTGCACTGTGACCTTGCACCTCTGGGCAAACCAACATGTCTACTAAGATCCTAGCTAATCCTAACCCAGGCCTGCTAATCCATAGCCCCACCCAAATCCTCTAGCACGCTCTGGCATTGCGTCGAGCACACAGCGTGCGTGCACTGGGCGCGCCCAGAGCGCGCGTTTTGCACGTGCGGGCGCCCGAGCCGCCGTGTCGCGCCCCTGGCCCTTGCTTGCCCGCAGAGCCGCGCCCGACCTCATCCGCTCGCAGGAACCATCCAACCCCCCTGCCGCCCTACAGCACCGCCGTCAGGTCGGCCACAGCGGCTAGCGGCCGGCCACAGTGCGCCTCTGCCCTGGACAGCGCCGCCCGAGCCACCCCGGCTCACCAGCTGCCCCTGGAGCCGCTCAAGCTCATCCGCAAGCTTGTCCGCAAGCACTCGTCACCGCCACGTCCCTCTGCTACTACAGAAAGGCGGTCGCCGGCGATCTTATCCACGGCCACCGTCGGGATCAACCACGATCGCCTATTTAAGGACCCCCGAGCTCGTCCAGGCCTCATGCAACCTCTCACACTCCCTCACCGATCCGCCCGTAGCAGTAGAAAGACCAGAGAGGTCGTCTTCCTCATCTCCGGCAACCACAGCCGCCGCCACTGTCTCGATCACTCCGGCGCTACCAGGGCCTCCCCCTCTCCACTCTCTTCACCAGAAGCCTTCTCTTCCTCTCGTGAATCCATCCCCCTGCTCAATTTCGACCAGGAACCGTCGGAGGCAAAAACCCACTCTGCCCGACGGCCACCGTCGGCTGCGGAGCTCGCCGCCGGCGACTCCGTCCACCCCAGGGACCGTAGAGACCACCAAAGGAACGGCCTCGACCACCTGAGCCCGCGGATGGCTTCGGTTTCTCAAACGGTGCCGCCGTTCGCCGGCGAGCATCGCCGGAGCCCCGCCCTGCTCGGACAAAGGAGGGAGCAGAGGCGCGGCGACTGGTCAAACCTGACCAGTGGGCCCCCTGGACCCACTGTCAGCGACCCAGCCCCGGCTTGCGTGGTTTTAAGTGGAAGCGTAAAACCCCAAGTACGTCTCCCCTATTTCGAAAACGTATTCCTTTTTGAAACGTTTTCTTTTCTGATTTATTTTAAAAATAGATTTTGACCAAAACTTTGACTGGCTATAACTTTTTAAATATGAATCCAAATGACTTGATTCCTTTTCTGTTGTTTCCCAAATATTGTCTAGTTTATTTTCATATTTATTCCAAAATTTTCCAAGCAACTTTTTTGTATTGTTTTTAAACTATGTGTTAATTTGAATATTTCCAAAAATAGGATTTGTTGGAGAGAGGAGAAAGCTTTCAAAAGTTTTGGAATGCACCCTGCCTCTCCACACCTTGAAGGCAAGCATTCTGAACCCTGGCATAATATTTTGTGGGTTGTTTGATACGGCTATAACACCACCTCGACATGAAGCATTAGTTATTTTTATGTGACGATACGATCATACGTTTTGAGTGCATAATGAAAATTCTTGCTGTTGGAAATGGATATGCTTGTGATAGCGATCACCCTCATATGCCTCTCATGCCTACCGGGAAGGATCCGGGAAGGTCTCTGTCTTGGGTAGACACGAGCTTGTCCCTCGTCGAGACGGTTATGACCGGTGGGAAAGGGGGAGGTATGATGAGTGGTGGTTGTGTCTAATGATGTGAAATATATTCTTGAGATAACCATGCAGGAAATACTTAAACCTCCTGAGTCGACCATAGATCGAGTCTTGTTCCAGTAACCCCCGCACTTGTTTCGTGCTACCACTTGTTCCTGCCGTAGGTTGGGTACGGTTCAGTAAGTGTCAACCCCTGTCTTAGCACACACCGTACAGAGAGGCCATGGTGGAAGATACTGGCTGCATCCAGCAGGCATGCCACCTGGTCCGGGGGCATGGGTGTTTCCGGTTGGGACCGAGAGGGGGGCACCCCTTAGAGCGCGCGATAGAAATTTGATCCCATGCTACGCGAGGTTGTAGCCTCCCCACTTAGAGTTTTGCTTAACAGGTGTCGTGGGTGATTCCCGACATGAGTAAAGTAAGCTGGTGTGTGCAAGTCAGGCGTGTTTTCAACTAAGACCGTAGACGGAATTAGTTTCGATGGACTAAAGAAATCCGTTACTCGTGGGTAAAGAGTACACCCTCTGCAGAGATATCAAACCTATTCAAATTGCCGTGTCCATGGTTAAGGACTACAGTCTGGGATGGGGTCAAGTGTCGGTCTTAGTGTCGGTCTTCGGAGGAAAACTACTAAACCAGGACATTGATCATGACTTGTGACGCATGATGACTATGATTATTATTATTATGGACTAACCATTTGTGTTATTTGAATTATTGAGTATCCCCGGGACGGTTCTACCTCCTGGATATTCACTGTGATTACTTTTACATATAAGCCCTTTATGTGGTGTCGCACAGACGCCCGACTGTGGCATGTCTGTTATTTCATTTACTTATAAGCCCTTTATGTGGTGTGGCACAGACGCCCGACTGTGGCATGCTTTTTATTCCTTATATATATAAGCCCTTTATGTGGTGTCTCTCAGACGCCCGACTGAGGCATGTTTCATATTATTATCCTTTCGAGGCGTCGCTTCAGACACCCGAAAGGTGCTTTTCATTCCTACACCCTGATTGTTTACTCAGGTTTTATTTAAATGATCTACTTGCGTGCATCATGAACCTTATTTCATAACTGATGAAGTGAGCATAGAACATTTAATAACATGATTATCAGTGGCTATATTATACATGTGTTCTTAATGTTTGCGAGTACATTCAAAGTACTCACTGGCTTGTCCCTGGCTATTGTCTTGGCCAGATTTCTTGCGTCGAGAGGAGCGTTGTGATGACAGCCCCAGAACCCACGCAATGGTGATAGCATCCTCGCGAAGATAGGAGTTATCCTGGTCAGCTGTTCCTGTGGGAAATGGAGTCCCATAGACGCTGGTGACCCGCAAACCGCTTCCGCCTTCAGCCACTAGAAAACCAATTGTTGTACTCATAGGCCAGGATGGTCTTGTACTACATATTATGTACTTTGCTTGGAATTTCTGTATCAAGTTGGTGCCTCATCAGCTAACAGTAATCCTGGGGCTGATGAGCACAAGGGCCATTTTCTAGGAAATTATATCCCAAAAATCCGGGCCTGACATAGTTTATATTAATTGTAGAATGCTCCATGAACTTCACTTATATCTTTTAGAGTATGAATAATACTATCAGCTAAAGCAGGTTTGGAAGAGTGTCAACTTTAGGAACTAGTGATCCCGCTATTCCGAATGAGAAGAATTTTTCTTATGTAGAGAGTAGAAAAAACTCTATGCTTGTAGATCATGAAAAGAATGCTTTATGTGATGGTTATATTGTTGAATTCATTCATGATGCTACTGAAAATTATTATGAGGGAGGAATATATGCTTGTACAAGTTGCAATAATATCAAGTTTCCTCTCTATGTGCTTAAAGTTTGAAGTTATACTTGTTTTGCCTTCCTATGCTAGTTGATTCTTATTCCTATCAAATTATGTGTTCACAAAATCCATAGGCATAGGAAGTTGGTTAGATTCAAATGTGCTATTCATATTCTTCATGATTCTCTCTTTATGTTTCAATTCTTATCTTTTATGTGAGCATCATTGAAATCATCATGCCTAACTAAAATGCATTAAAGAAAAGCGCTTGCTGGGAGACAACCCAATATTTACTTACTGTTTTTTGTGTTTACATGATTAAGCTACTATAGTGATCATGTTTTATAGCTTTTGTTTCAATAAAGTGCCAAGTAAGACCTTTGGAAAGACTTGGGTGAAAGTTAATGTGATCTTGCTGTAAAAAATAGAAACTTTGCGCTCACGAGATTAGCTATAATGTTTTACAGAAGAGTGATTATGAGTTGATTATTTTTGCAGAAGATTAATAGGAAAATTCCTCACGTCCACCAATTTATTTCATAATTTTTGGAGTAGGATAAGTATGGTTGCTATTCAGATCATTACAGATTGTTCTGTTTCTGACAGATTCTGTTTTCATTGCATAGTTTGCTTGTTTTCTAGTTTCTATGGCTTATATTTCTCAATATAAATTGTAGAAATGATATGGTACAGTAGACATTGTGTGGGAACAATTATGAACCTTGTCTTATACAGTACCAAAGTGAATGGTTTACTCTTTATCATACTAACCTATCTCACGAAGTTTCGTTAAGTTTTGTGTGATTGAAGTTTTCAAGCTTTGGGTGAGATATCGATATGAGGAGAACAAGGAGTGGAAAGACCCTAATATTGGGGATGCCCAAGGCACCCCAAGGTAATATTCAAGGAATACTCAAGTGCCTAAGCTTGGGGATGCCCCGGAAGGCATCCCCTCTTTCGTCTTCAAAATTATCGGTATACCTTACTCGGAGTTATATTTTTATTCGTCACATGATATGTGTTTTGCTTGGAGCATGTTTTCAATTTTACTTGCTGTTTGAATAAAATCATTGGATCTGAATTATTGAATGAAAAATAATCCTCCCATGGCTAGTTAATTATTTGACTACTCAGTGATCTTCACTTGTAACTTTTTGGAGTAGTTTGTCAATAACTCACGTGCTTCACGTATATCCTATGAGTAAAAGGTTGAATGAATTGAATGTCATAAATCTGAATTTATATATGTTTCATATGCTTATAACATGGGGAGTAATGACTTCACACATAATAAGTATAGGTAGTAAACTCATTGAAAGTTAGCAAACGTAGAATTGGTCACTTGAACAATTCATGAAAGAATATTGAAGGAAGAGATATTTCACATATAAATATACTATCTTGGACATCTTTTGTAATTGTGAGCACTCATTAAAATATGACATGCTAAAAGGTTGATGTCAGACAAGGAAGACAACGTAATGGGTTATGTTTTCTTATATCCGAAATAAAGTATATTGTCTTGGATCATCCAACATGATGAGATTGCCTTTCCCCCTTATGCTAGCCAAATTCTTAGCACCAAGTAGAGATGCTACTTGTGCTTCCAAATATCCCTTAAACTAGTTTTGCCATGAGATTCCACCATACCTACCTATGGATTGAGTAAGATCCTTCAAGTAAGTTGTCATCGGTGCATGCAATAAAAAATTGCTCTCTAAATATGTATGATCTATTAGTGTGAAGAAAATAAGCTTTATACAAACTTGTGATAGGGAAGTAATAAAAGCGTCGGACTGCATAATAAAGGTCTCTATCACAAGAGGCAATACAAAGTGACGCTCTTTTGCATTAAGATTTTGTGTATCCAACCATAAAAGAGCATGACAACCTCTGCTTCCCTCTGCGAAGGGCCTATCTTTTACTTTTATCTTCTACCTTATGCAAGAGTCATGGTGATGTTCACCTTTCCTTTTTACATTTTATCCTTTGGCAAGCACATTGTGTTGGAAAGATCCTGATATATATACCCAATTGGATGTAAGTTATCATGAACTATTATTGTTGACATTACCCTTGAGGTAAAAGGTTGGGAGACGAATCTATAAGCCCCTATCTTTCTCTGTGTCCGATTAAAACTTTGAACCCATAAATATCACGTGAGTGTTAGCAATTGTGAAAGATTAAATGATAGTTGAGTATGTGAAGTTTGTTGAATCAAAGCTCTGACATAGACCCTTCCTGAAAATAAGATGAATTGCAATTGTTTGATGACTAAGAACACTGTTTGTTAGTTTTCAAGAAAGTTTATGATCTATACTTTAACATGTGAATAGCTTGTTACTTGATCATGAATTTTTTTACGAGATGAGCTACTGTTATTACATGTATTGATGCTAGAAAAAGTGATTGGAACTATCATTGATCAAACCTGTGCACTTTCTAGCATTCACACTTCATAAATTATTTCTTTTATCATTTACCTACTCGAGGACGAGCAGGAATTAAGCTTGGGGATGTTGATACGTCTCCAACGTATCTATAATTTATGAAGTCTTCATGCTATTATATTATCATCCTTGGATGTTTTATATGCATTCATATGCTATTTTATATGATTTTCGGGACTAACCTATTAACCTAGAGCCCAGTGCCAGTTTCTGTTTTGTCCTTGTTTTAGAGTATCGTAGAAAAGGAAAACCAAACGGAGTCCAATTGACCTGAAACTTGACGGAGCTTTTATTTGGACCAGAAGAAGGCCAAGGAGTAAAAGAGTTGGGCCAGAAGAGTCCCGGGCTACCCATGAGGGTGGGAGGCGTGCCCACCCCCCTAGGCGCGCCCCCTACCTCGTGGACAGCCCGGAGACCCCCCTGACTTGTTCTCGACGCCAAAACCTCTTATATAGAAAGAAACCTCCAGAAATTAACCTAGATCATAAGTTCCGCCGCCGCAAGCCTATATAGCCACGAGAAATCAATCTAGGCCCTCTCCGGCACCCTGCCAAAGGGGGCCATCATCGCCGGTGGCCATGGAGGAGTATCCCGAAGAGGTCATCATCGCCATTAAGGCCAAGGACCAGAGGGAGAACCTTTCCCCATCCAGGGGGGAGGCCATGGAGGAGGAAGCACAAGGGGGAGAACCTCTCCTCCTCTCTCTTGGTGGCACCGGAGTGCCATCAAGAGGGGAATCATCGCCGTGGTGATCGTCTTCATCAACATCACCATGATCATCACCATCCTCATCTCTTTTATGCGGTCCACTCTCCCGCACCCCGCTGTAATCCCTACTTGAACATGGTGATTTATGCCACATATTATGATCCGATGATGTGTTGCCATCTTATGATGTTTTGAGTAGATATCCTTTGTCTTTGGGTTGATTGATGATCTAGATTGGTATGAGTTGTATGTTTTATTTTGGTGTTGTCCTATGGTGCCCTCCGTGTCGCGCAAGTGTGAGGGATTCCCGTTGTAGGGTGTTGCAATACGTTCATGATTCGCTTATAGTGGGTTGGTGAGTGACTGAAACACAAACCCTAGTAAGGGGGTTGTTGCGTATGGGAATAAAGAGGACTTGATGCTTTAATGCTATGCTTGGGTTTTACCTTAATGATCTTTAGTAGCTGCGAATGCTTGCTAGAGTTCCAATCATAAGTGCATATGATCCAAGAAGAGAAAGTATGTTAGCTTATGCCTCTCCCTCATATGAAATTGCAATGACGACTATCGGTCTTGTTAACAATTGCCTAGGACAATGCCGCACACCGATCCATCATTATTCCACACTCGCTATTTATAATATTTAGTAATATATTCTAACCTTATGATAACAGCACTTACTTTTATATTTTAGCTCTTCGATATCATGCAAAGTTATCCTCTTCATACCCACAACGTAGTTTTATTTCTCGTCTCTAGTTGGAAGCAAACGTTTGGTATACTAGAGTCGTATCAGTGGCAGATAGGGCTTGAGAGAATATTGATCTTACCTTTAGCTCCTGGTGGGTTCGACACTCCATACTTATCACTTCCACCTTTGCAAATTGCTATGATGATTCCCTTCACTTGGGGATTATCAATGTGCTTGCATGCCAGATTTGCACGGGTGTTCAGGCGACCACGAAACAGCAGCCAGGCAAACAGCTTGATCTTGTGCGGAGCACGGGACCTCCAAATTAAGTCCGCGTGGTCATCCTCCAAATCTTCCTGCAACATGATTTTGTACGCCGCCTTTGGTGAATATAGCTGACCATGTAGCAGGAACCACTCGTCTTGTCCATCCGTAAGTTGGAAATCCCGCAACAATAAACAGAGAGCATCTAGCTCGCGCGAGGTGACCGAGGTAAGCCTGTTCGTTAGGTTCGCTTGCAGCCCGTAACACATGATGTGTACTACTGGGATGAAAGTGTTAGTGGAGTAGGAGTAAAGGCTCGGGAAGGTGGCATCTATAGTGGTAGGAAGAAGCCATGTATCTAGCCAGAAGAAGGTCTTTTGGCCATTGTTTGTAAGCACAAAGGTCATGGGTAGCAGGGCCTGCAGTTGTGTTTGGATGAGTTTAGTGAGGAAGGAGGGGTTTGGACAGGAAGCTATGTGTGGCAAGCTGCAAAGATGCTGCCTATCTACTCAAGAGATCCAAGGGAGATGTATAGATTCATCGTGAGTGAGGTATTTGTAGGCAAACTCCATAAGAAAGTCATTCTGCGCGGCTAGATTTTATGCCTATCCATAATATCAAATTGATATGATTAGATTCATCATGAAATGAATTTCCATACTTTCTTGTATAATATTGTGGATGTCGATATTTTTCGCTCTGAACTTGGTAATTTTTTTAGAATTTGACTTTCTAAAAAGCTGAAACCCCTTATATTTTGAACTGATGGAATATTTAGTTTGCCGGGTGGGGGAGATGATGTAGTGTATTTATTTATAATTTGGTGATTTGGTGGGCCTTTCATGGTGTGCTTATGTATTATCCGCTAACTAGCCTATATTTACGTGGGGAATTTCTGCATCAGCGGTTGCATATACTATATTGATGCTACACTGTCACATGATGGCACTTTTTTAAGGTGGTGAAAGGGTGCGCGGGATTGATATGTTTTTCTACACCTATTGTTACTTATTGATTTGGAAGGTTGTTGGCATGGTCAAATTCATAAACCAAATTCAAAATTTAATACCTCAATTGAATGAAAGAACTTCAAAATTAGGGAACATAGTGAATTAAAAGAATTGAATGAAAAATCCCCTTGAGAAATTGTTGACCCGGTCAAAATCAAGTTATCAAATTGTAAGTTGTAGACTTCAACTAATTGTGTGGCCTTCAAAATTAGGAAGCATAGTGTATAGTATAAAAGAATTGAATGAGAGAGTGTTGACAAATTGTCGACTAACAAAATTGGGTGATCCAATTCCAATTGGAGACCTCAATTTAATGTTGGCTCTTTAAAACTAGGGAGTCTAGTGTTATAGAGGATATAAAAGAATTGAATCAGGGTGTTGAGAAATTATTGACTCGGTTAAAATCGGGTGACCCAATTCAAATTAAAGACCACAATTGAATGTTGGCTCTTTAAAACTAGGGAGCATAGTGTTATAGTCTATTAATGGGCATCTCCATAGCCCGTTGATACGCCTAGTTGATGTGATACTATCTCTTTCTTTTTGTCTTCTCCACAACCATCATATTCTATTCCACATATAGTGCTATATCCATGGCTCATCCTCATGTATTGCGTGAAAGTTGAAAAAGTTTGAGAACATCAAAAGTATGAAACAATTGTTTGGCTTGTCATCGGGGTTGTGCATGATTTAAAACTTTGTGTGATGAAGATGGAGCACAGCCATACTATATGATTTGTTAGGGATAACTTTCTTTGGCCATGTTATTTAGAGAAGACATGATTGCTTTGTTAGTATGCTTGAAGTATTATTGTTTTTATATCAATATTAAACTTTTGTTTTGAATCTTATAGATCTGAATATTCATGCCACAATTGTCGGGGAAGCTGCCTCCACGAGCACCTATGGGGACGGAGCCCCTTTTCGGTTCGGCGGGGGGCGGAGGTCGCACGAAGAGCAGATCGAGGCGAGGCACACGAGCGGTTTTTACCCAGCTTCGGAGCTCTCTGGAGAGATAATACTCCTACTGCTGCTTTGTGGATTGTATTGAGTTCTTGCTCGGGAGCGCTGAGTGCTACAGTACACACCAGCAGCTAACGATACCGAGCGTGAGTGTTCTACTGTTCGTCCTCCTCCTCTATGTTGCGCATGGGCCTCCTTTTATATGCTCAAGGGGTCACCGATAGGTGGCAACATAGGCAGGGGCAAAAATGGAAACGGTGCTGCGGTTGGTACAGCTACCTGCACAGTGTATCATACCTAACCCTGACGGTAGGGGACAAAGGCATTAAATGCCTATCTACGTCGCCCAAACAATGCAGAAAAGGGACCGTCAGGGACGCCACCGCTCGCCACGATGGCGATCTTGTCAGTGCCGCTTGCCACCGTGTACCCCTGGCTACACAGCCTCCCGCCACGTACGCCTGGAAGGGTCCTAGAGCGACACGTAGGTGGGTGCGCTGGAGTGCAGGTACAGAGTGGTTGCTTGCCGCGGCAAACGCCTTGCCGCGGTCGTTGTCTTGTCGCGTCCGGAAGCTTGTCGCTCACCGGACCCTGCCGGGACGCGTGGCGCGTCGCGGCAAGTTCCTTGAGATGCCGTTGGCCTTCCCGGTAAGCTCCTCTTGCCGGGGTCTTGTGCCTTGAGTGGGCCTTCCCGGCAAGCTCCTCTTGCCGGGGACTTGTCTCCATGGCTTGAATACTTTGTTCTTGAATGGCTCCAAAGGAACCACGGAGGATATTGGTGGTCACCCGGCAAGCCTTGCCGCGGGACGCTGCGACTGCCCGTGCACAAGTTCGGGATACTAGGGTACCCCTACTCTAGTACACCGACAGGAGCCCCCGGGCCTGGGCCATACACGGTGCCGAGCACTGTTGGGCCAGGCCCAAAACAGGGCACGGGCACGCGCGGCCTGGATCATGCCATATCTTACTCCGTATCCACCGCGCCCTCCCCGAACGGCACGCATCGATTGCGGCGTCGTGGGAGAGATCGTGGGTGTTTCTTTATTCGGAAAGGCGGACCGTTCGCCCCCTTCCTCCTTATAAGCAGGGGAAACAGGGGCAGTTCGCCCATCTGCCCGTTGCTATTCCTTCCTCGAGAATCTCCGCCACTCCCCTTCTTCCCAAAGCCGAAGGAGAGTAGCGCTCCGCCCCCATCGCCACCAGCACCACCAACACCGTCGTCCTACCTCACCATTCCCGCCATGGCTCCGAAAGCCGAGAAGGCGAAGTCGGCCGAGGCGCAGCAGCTCGCGGCGCTGCGAAAGGAGCGGGCAATCTTCCCTCCGAGCCTTGCCGCGGAAGAGCTGAAGGAGGACTTCTACCTCTTCTGGTCGACGGGGACGCGAGCGCATCCGCGCACGAAGGTACTCCCAGCCGCTGCTTGGGATAAGGCTCCCACTGGGTACCCTTTCTTCGCCTTGTTCTTCTACTGCGGGCTCTGCCCGCCCTTTTCTGAATTCTTTTGTGACGTCATGAACACCTACGGGCTCCACCTCCTTGACTTCACCCCCAATGTTGTCCTGACCATGGCAGTTTTCGCACATCTCTGCGAAAACTTTGTCGGAATCCATCCAAACGTAGCCCTTTTCCGCCATTTCTTTTCGCCTCGAGTTGAGAAAGGAGAGCCTTTATCCGGCGGAATCGCCTGGATCTCGAAAGCCGGCAAAAAGGATGCTTATCTGGATGGAGAGTTCCGCAGCAAGTGGGAGGAGTGGAGGGTGGACTGGTGCCTGATTGTCGAGGAGAACCCACAGCCGTTTACTACCCTGCGCCAAACTCCAGTAGTGCGCGGCAGTGATTGGAGTAGCCTGGCCCCAGAAGACGACAGACTGAAGATTGTTGTCCCCGGATCCTACGCCTCAGGCTTGCCGGGCTTACTGTAGGAGCGGTTGGCACAGATTTCCTCCGCCGCCGCATCACCACCCTGCAGGAGAGGAGGAGACCCGCCTCGGAGTTCCAGAATGCGGCGGATATCATGAGGCTGCGGCCGGGCCTCAACTTCAACTTCACTGTCCTGAAGCTCAACGTGATGCTCCAGGAGCTGTTCAAGTATGACCCACAGCATCCCGAAGTGTTCAGGTTGCCGAGGGGCATCGTTCCGCTGTGCAACAACTCCTCGCTCGACCGCATCCGTGCAATGATGCCGCTGTGCGACTCGCATGGAATTGACCCTGCTTGGATAGAGCCTGCAGATGATGTCGTGCGGGCGTTCTTCGATGGCTTGGTAGAAGTGTCGATCGACGCCGATGAGCAGAGGGGCCTCACCCGGGACACCACCGACGAGGAGCTCAAGCGCATCGCCATCAGGCTGGAAGAGGCGGCGGCAACCGCAGCTGCGGGCGAGTTTGGGTTCACCGTGGAGGAGGCAGAGGCAGCAGAGGCGGCAAGCCTCGCCGAGCGAGAGGAGCTTGCCGGCGAGGAGAGGTCCGCCGGGCATGACGTCGGACCGAGCGGGCCCGCCGAGGATACGAGCGGCTCGTTGGAGATCGGCTCCTCTTCCTCTTCGTCTTCGGGCAGCTTGCCGCAAGCAGAGGCCCCGGCTCCACAAGCAGAGCCCCCGGCTCCAGCAAGAAGGCGTCTTCGCAAGGCCGGGGACGTAGCGGAGCGGCGGACGAGCCAACCCCCGCCGCGCCGCACGACATGCTCCACCGCGGCAAGTTCTGTTGCCGCAGAAGCACCTCACGCTGTAACGGCAACTGGAGCGGGGTCCTCCCGGTCCGCCGCTCCAGCTCCCGCCAAGCGGCCAAGAGATCCTACTCCTCCTCCTCCTCGCGCCGGAGGTGGGCCAGGCTTTGACTTCTCCGTGCTCAGCTCCGACGAGGAAGAAGAAGAGTAAGATTCTTGTTGTACTTGTATGTCTTCAATACTTGCTGTCTTGTCTTGTATCTCATCTGCTTCATTCTGAACTTATTCCTTTTTAGGACTCTGGCCCAGAGAGCGGCAAAGAGAACCAAGGTCCCAGTGATTGTTATCGAGGACGATCCCACCGTGCCAGCAGGGGGTGCGCCCGAGACAAACTTGCCGGACCCGACAGCTGTTCTTCAGAGCAGCCCCCAGCGTAAGTATATGGTTTGCTTCCCGCTGTTAGGCGCGCATAGGTACTCTTTGTTTGCTGATATCTGACTGTTGGCTTGTGTAGGAGCAGAGCAGCCCCACCAGGAGCGTCCGGATGCCGCCCCTGATATGCCATCTGCTTCGGCTACGCCGCCAAGGGAGAGTTCTCCGGCAAGGGAGAATCCTCCGACAAGGGAGAGCTCCCCGGCAAGGGAGAAGTCTCCGACAAGGGAGAGCTCCCCGGCAAGGGAGAATTCTCCGGCATGGGACAGTACCAGCGATCCCCCGGCAGCGGAGATCCCAGCTGCTAAGCCTGGAACAGGTACTCCTTGCTTCTAAACTTCCCTTGGGTTCTTCTTCGTTTGATCTTCTTCTTGGATATTTGCTTGACTTTTCTTCCTTTTCCGACCGTCAGATCCATCTACTGCGGAGCCGATGGAGACCGAGGTTGCTGTCGATGATGCCGCCGCCACTGAAGAAGCGGCCAGCGCTGATGATCCCGCCGGCGAAGAGGCCGCCAAGGCTGCCGCCGCAGCAGCTGACGAGGGGTCTGGCGACCGCACTGACGACCCTGAGGCCGCAGGAGCGACAGGCGCTACACCGACCGCCGATCCTCCCGTCGCTGCCGCAATGTCAGGCTCTGAAGAGCCCCAGCCAGGCGTCTACTTGAAGGCCGGCGACGGCGTCTTCATCAACCTCCCCTGGGCGTCAACGTCCAGGGCGCCGTCAAAGGAGAAAACTTTGACACGGAGGTGCTCGCCTCCGCTGGGCTGACGCTGGTCGACGCGCCAAGCAATAGCAGCGACGAGCCTGAGGAGCAGCGACTGCTGCGGAAGCTGGTGTCGCTCTACCGCGCTCGTCAAGCCAAACTGGAGTCCCGCGAAGCGCTTGTCGCAAAGGCGGGGGTGGACATGGAGAAACGCGCGGAGGAGCTCCGAGGTCTCAACCAGGCAGCTCTCCGGTCGCTGGCGGCGGAGCGTGTGCAGCTCGATGAGGCGCAGAAGGCCTTCATCCTCGAGAAGGCAGAAGTTGCAGAGCAACAGCGGCTTGCCGCCGAGGAGCTATCTGCGCGGGAGGGCGAGTTGGTGCAGCTGAAGGCCAGCCTGGACAGCCACGAAGAGGAGCTCGCTGCGCGCGAGCAAACACTCAGCAGAGCTCTCAAGGAAGCAAAGGATGCTGCCACAGCTGCCGAGGCCGCCAAGAAGGAGCTGGAGACGAAGGTGGTGCAGCTGGAGACTGATCTCAAGGTGAGCGGTGAAGGGCTTGCCGCGCTCAAGCATGAGCGCGAGAAGGACGCTTACACCTTTGGCGAGCTGCAGGGTCATCTCGCCGAGAAGATCAAGGAGCTTGCCGCCGCCAAGGACTCCAACGCCGATCTTGAGTTGAAGTTGGCTGCTTTGACCAAGACGCTGGACGGTGCCAGGGAGCAGGAGACGGCCCTGAGAAGGAGATCAAGGCCGACAAGGCGCTGATGGAGAGCGTTGCCGCCACCCAGAACAATTTTAGAGACACTATGGAGCAATGGATGGAGGGCCTTGTGAATGCTGCCGCAGACATCAACAAGGAGCTGGCGCAGCTGGGGATGGGGGATCTCGGGTATCCCTCCGATGAGACCCTCCCATCTAGCGCCAAGCTCACTCTGTTCTTCAAAGGCGTGGCGACGGCCCTCCAGCGACTCCGGGAGAGGATCCCAAAGCAGCTGGCCGACGAGTCGCGCAAGATCTGCGCAGGAGCTCTTCAAAAAGTGTTGGTGAAGGTAGCCTTCCGTAACCCTGGCCTCAACCTCACCAATGTCCTCAGATCCCTGCCGGCGGAAGCTGATCTGGAGGCGCTCAAGGACCTTGTCGCACCCATTGTGGACAATGTTAGCGGGATCAAGAGGGTTGAGGGTGATCGCGTAGACTAGGCCGCCCGTTTTCTTCTCTTCTTGTCGCTGCTAATCATGTTATGAAAACAGTCTATTAGAGCCGCGACAAGCTATCTTGTAATATATAACTTTATTTTGGGTAGTGATTGCAATGTTATTTCCTTTACTCGATTCCTTCCTTTGTATGTTTTTGCCCTACGCTTTTAGGGAACTTGCCGACATAGACACCTTTGCCGCGAGCGCTGAGTGCGGGACGTCAGCAGCCTGCTGCCAGTGCCGTTGCCGACAAGAAACCTTATCGTAACTAGCCGCAGCTCGCTTAAGTTGTTGAGCGAACTCGAAACAAAGTAAGGGCGCGACTCTAGTCGCAGCACACTTAAACTATTGAGCGAACTCGAAACAAAGTAAGGGCGCAACTAGCCACGAGCCGGTTCCTTCGCGCACAGGTTTTCCATACAAAGCATGGTCGTTCAAGGAAGATAACTTAAAAAATTTAAAAATATCTGATTGCTCAAACTTTGGCAACTTAGCTTTTCTGTCGTTTGCTTCCCGGCAAGGCGAAACTTTCTTGAACGACGCCTGGTCCATACCATTATCTTCCCCCCCCCCCCCGGCAAACTTGTGGGCGAAGGAACCTTCATTTCCTTGAGAAAAAAGAAAGTAGAGAAAATAATGATATGGAGCCTTATGGCTCGTTATTGCTTACCGGGGGTGTTCGCTGCACAACGTGTCAGATAATTCATGCAAAAAAGCATGAAATTGACAAGATGTGTGGAGCACATGAGCTTTATTTATGCACAGGGTCTGCGCCTGGCTTTGTACAAAGGATCACATGCAACAGCGGCAAGACTTGTACAAAAGGTGGTTGCCGAAACAGGGTCCGACAACTGCGCCTTACGGGTAAACTTACGAAGATGCTCGATGTTCCAGGAGTTGCTCACCGGAATGCCATCTTCAGTCTCAAGGCGGACAGCGCCAGGCCTAGTGACTCGTTTCACCCGGTAAGGGCCTTCCCACTTCGGCGTCAACTTGTTGGAATTCTTGGCGGAATGAACGCGCCGAAGAACAAGGTCGCCTTCCTCGAGACTTCTGGCATTAACTTTGCGGCTATGGTAGCGGCGCAAAGCTTGCTGGTAGCGAGCAGCTCGCACAGCAGCCTGAAGACGGTCTTCCTCAAGGAGCAGCGCGCCATCTTGTCGCAGCTGCTCTTGCTCAAGCTCATCATAAGCGAGCACTCGAGGCGACCCGTATACGAGTTCCGTGGGGATAACTGCCTCTGCTCCATAGACTAGAGCGAAAGGTGTGTGGCCAGTGGCTCGATTTGGCATCGTCCTGATCGACCAAAGAACCACCGGCAGCTCCTCGATCCAGTTTCTTCCGCACCCGTGCAGCCTGTCGAAAGTCTTGGTCTTGAGCCCACGCAGCACTTCAGCATTTGCCCTCTCCGCTTGACCATTGCTCCTGGGGTGAGCAACAGAAGCGAAGCAGACCTTGGCACCAAGATCTTGGACGTACTACATGAAGGTGTGGCTCGTGAATTGCGTACCGTTGTCGGTGATGATCCTGTTAGGGATCCCGAAGCGGCAAACAATCGACCTGAAGAACTTGACTGCTGACTGTGCTGTCACCTTCCTCACTGGTTCCACTTCCGGCCACTTTGTGAACTTGTCGATTGCGACGTACAAGTACTCGAAGCCCCCGACTGCTCGGGGGAAGGGGCCGAGGATGTCGAGCCCCCAGACCGAAAATGGCCAGGATAAAGGGATCGTCTGGAGAGCTTGAGCTGGCTGGTGTATCTGCTTGGAATGGAACTGGCACACTTCACACTTGGTTACTTGTGCAGTTGCATCCTGGAGGGCTGTCGGCCAAAAGAAACCTTGTCAGAAAGCTTTGTCGGCAAGCGCTCTTGCGCCAATGTGGTGACCACATATGCCTCCATGTATCTCTGCTGTCACATCCCTAGTTCTGGTATGCTCAAGGCTAGCTAGTCATGTGTGCATCATGTTTAAATTCTTTTAAATTTGAATTGGGGATTTGTGAAACCCTCAGTTTTTACTTCTGGAAATGACCCAGATAAAAAGTGCTCCAAAAAGGTCCAAGAAAATGTTCATGTTACTCTCTAAAAATATTGGACAGAGATAAAAATCAAACCAATATTTTTAGAAGCTCATAAATATTTATTTTGGGCATTTGGAATTAATGCAATAATTATTTGCATTGGATATATAAATGATATATATGTTTTATATATCCAAAAATTGTGCCATTTGTTGAGGAGCTCTGGAATAATACCATTAGCCCCTGCAAAAATTGGCATAAGCAAATAAAATGATTTAGTATTATTACTAAATCAAAACAAATGTCAGAATATAGAAAAGAGAAATAAATGGGCAAACTTACCCGTGCTTACCTGCGGCCCAGCTCCTGTGCGGCCCAGCTGGGCCAGCCCACCCGCGCCATCGTCCTCCTGGCGCCAGTCGGCCAGGCGTGTGGCCGGCGCGCGCGCACGGCCGTGCCGCCACGCCACCAGCCTGCCTGGCTCCCCTCCCCCGACGCCTGGACGTCCCGCGCGTCGCCACGCAACGCCCACCGCTCTCTCACTCTCCCTGGCTTTCTCTCCTCTCTCCCTCGTTCTCTCTCCCGCGAACGCCGAGCACCCCCGTCGCCGCTGCTCGCTGTTGCCGCACTCCCCGCCGTCCCCTCGCTCTTCCGATGAGCCCAGAAGCTCCGCCGCGTCGTCCTCGACCTCCTCGCTGAGCTATGCGACGCCGGATGCCCTGAAGCCCCCCCAACGCCGCCGTTTCCGATCTCGGTTGCCGGAGATCCCCGTCGTCGTTTCGCCGGACCCCGTGCCCTCCCTGCCTCGCCAGAAGCACCAGAAGAACCGCGGTGAGCCGCTGTACCCTTCTCCCCATGAACCGCCGTCTATCTCGCTCTCTAACCGCATCAGCCACCGGAGCCGAACGCTCCCCGCCGCCGGCCATGTCGCCGCCGCGGTTATAACACCCGCAAGTAGCAACAGAGCACGCAGGCGTGCTCAGCCCTTCCCCGGGAAGCCGCAGAACCCACTGGTTCGTCTCGAAACACACCGTAGCGCCTAACCACCGATGCCCGAACTCCGGCCGCCGCCGCGAGCTCGCTTCCGACGAGCTCGGTCCACCCCAGCTGCTCCCGCTTGCCCCGTTGGTTGCGCGCGATCGTCAGCTCCCCGTAGAGCCTCTCCGCCGCTCATTTGGTCGCCTGAGCTGCGATTCCGAGCACCTCCGCCGTCTCTGGTGTCGCCGGCGATGAGCCGTGGACCAAGTCCGGCGAGGTTGACTCGTTTGACCTGGGATTTGACCCCCCAGGGTCACTGACGTGCGGGCCCGTCTCTGTTAACCTTTAGTTAGTTTTAGATTAGTGCTAATTAACCCTGACAGTTAGCTTAGTCACTAACCAGTGGGCCAGGCCCTAATCAACCTAGATTAGTGCTAACGTAACACTAACTAACCCTGTTAGTTAGCTGCTACACTGACATGTGGGCCCCAGCCGTCAGGTTTGACCTGGGCTGGCGCTTTTGACCTGATGACGTCACACAGACGTCATGATGACGTAGTTATTCACTTTTCTGGATTTAATTTTAAACAGGAAATTCCAGAAAATGTTTCAAACTTCAAAAATTCATATCAAATCAACAGTAGCTCAGATTTAAACAAGTTATATATGAAAAATTATCAGAAAAATGCAATCTATCCATCTGTACCAGTTTCATGCATGACAAAATAACTTATACCTGCTGAATAGGTGAAATCATATAAATGGCATTTATAAGAGCTTAATTGGGAGTTGCATTTGAACCTTTGGTTCAAATGGACTTCATTCAGTTTGAATGCTAGCTGCATTAGGTCAAACAGCATCACATCCTCATGCCATGTTCATGCATCATATTGTTGCATATGATTGTGTATTGATTGCCGACACCGTTCCTTCTCGATAGGTTTTGCTCCGGAGACCGTTCCAGAGTACCTGTCAGAGGAGCAGTGCCCCCCTGTTGATCTACCAGGCAAGCAAACCCCCCTTGTTCATTCCGATATGATCCCTCTCTCGCTCCTGCTCTCTTTTATTGCATTAGGACAACAGCGAATCAACTGCTACTTTATGCTGCGGTAGTTGAACCCATTCCTCTGCATGACCTGTCATTGCCACAGTAAATAGTTGAAACCCACTAGCATGTGTAGGAGTTGATTGAGCCATGTTGTGCTTCTACCATGCCATGCCTGCTATTGCTTAGAGTTGTGTCAGGTCTGATTCATTGGGAATGGATTGGAGTGATATGATATGTTCTGATGCGGAGAGTGAACGTGTGAACACGATTTGGTAAAGGTAGCGGTGAGAGGCCATGTAGGAGTACATGGTGGGTTGTCTCATTGGGACCGTCCTTAAGAACCGAGTTCTGTGTAAGTTGTCCAATGACTAGCTACTACCACACATTGGGCTCCGGGCGCTCCAAGCTCTCTCGACTTATTAACCCTCTTGATCTCTGTCCAGGAGTTGCAAATAGTTTCTGGTGTTTGTAGGTAGTGTTAGTAGTCTACCAAGTGGCACCCGGCCAGGTGGGCTTGGGACAGACTAGGCACACGTGGCCCGGTGTACCGAGTGGCACCCGGATGGTGGGCTCGGGAACCCTGTACACATCGTTTGGGGCCGTGAGCGACACCCCGGCCGGATCTCCTCGCGGATGGAACCCGAATAGGCGATAAACCTGGACTAGAGTCTTGTGTGGTTAGTCAGGTCGTGGCCGACACCCTCGCCAGGCTTCCGCTTGAAGGTTGCCGAGATACATGACGTGTACATGGTGATAAGTGGTGAGAGCGTGTGTGAAGAAGTACACCCCTGCAGGGTTATCATGATCTATTCGAATAGCCGTGTCCTCGGTTATGGACTTCTTGGATGCTTACGTGGTACATAGACAACTTGAAGTGGATACCATAAAATTCTCAAGATAAGTGTGAGTGCTATGGATGGCCTTCTCGTAGTGAGACGGGGATGAATCCATAGTGGTGTATTGATGTGGTGATTAGTGGACTCGTGTGCGCCATTTTCAAAAGAGTTACCAACAGTCGTAGAACAGGATAGCCACAGAGTCAAAGCTGGCTTGCTGCAACTAAACCCCACATTACCTCCTTGATACTAATGCATGTATGATAGGATCTGATGTAAGTCTTGCTGAGTACCTTTGTACTCACATTTGCTTTATTTATGTTTTGCAGATGAGACATCTGTCTCACTAGTAGTTCCGCTTGGACTTCGATAGGTAGCTTGTACCTCAGCTACGATCTTGATCGGAGGTTGTAGATAGTCAGGCTTCTCAGCCTTTTATTTTGTAGTTGTCTGTACTCAGACATGTAATGCTTCCGCTTGTTGCTTGTATGTTCTGAATGATGGGTCATGTGACCCCTGTTTGTATTTAATGCTATGTGGCTCTTCTGGGCCTTTATCTATATGAGTTTGCGTTATATTGTGATGCCATGTTGTACAACACATACTTGCATGTTATGCGTACGTGTAACGTGTATTGCTATGTGTGGGATCCGACTATCTAGTTGTTTATCCTTGGCAGCCTTTCATATGGGGAAATGTAAGTCTAGTGCTTCCGAGCGATAGTAGTCCGCTGCAGCCCGGTTCACCGGAGTCCTGCTAGCCCAGCACTACTGCACGGAACACTTGACTGGCCGGCATGTGTTTCACGTCGTTCCTGTGTCTGTCCCTTCGGGGAAATGTCACGCGGTGTTATCCGGAGTCCTGCCTGGCCTGCTACAGCCCGGGTTACCGGAGTCCTGTTAGCCCAGTGCTACAGCCCGGATAAATACATTGATGACCGACATGCTCGATGTGATTCATGTATGCCTGTCCTCATAGGTTGGCGCCGCCTTGGGTTCACGACTAGCCATGTCGGCCCGGGTTCTCTGTCATATGGATGCTAGCGACACTACCATATACGTGAGCCAAAAGGCGCAAACGGTCCCGGGCCAGGTAAGGTGGCACCCGTGGGAATACCGTGCGTGAGGCCGCAAAGTGATATGAGGTGTTACATGCTAGATCGGTGTGACTTAGGATCGGGGTCCCGACAGCGTTGGTATCAGAGCCTGACTGCCTGTAGGATTTCCAAGCCAACCTGGTCGAAGTTGAGTCTAGAAATTCTTTAGTTATATAAGGGAATTGATTGTGGAAGGGAACGTAAGGCTCTTTTTACTCCTTATATCTCATGCCCTTCTGATCTGAGTCATCCTATCTTTCCACCGGGGTTAAGGAACTAGGCTTCCTCTTCTATCTATCAGGATCACGTGTTACTACTCCGTAGTCTCTTAGGATTGGTTGATCAGAGTCATACTCCAGCTTTCAAGTACTTCCGGTGTAGTTGATTAGTAACATTTCAGAACCTTGAGTGGTGATGTTGAGTATGGTGCTACCCCCGTCTTTTGCAGAATGTCTCATTTTGAGTGTTTTACTGCCGTTATGCTGCCGGAGTTATCCTAGGAGTTTGAGAGATACTAAATTCTTGTGCTACCTTCTGCATCCTATAGTTGATGCTGAATCCATCCTTGCTTTCCTTGGTTTCATTCTTCAGGATGTCATCAGTTAAACGAAGTTCTGTTGCTCGTAGCCAGAACCACGGAGATGGTAGGGATGAGGATCCTCCCGATCAGTCTTCGTTGGCAAAGTTCATGTTAGAGGTTGAGATGAACAAGCGTGAGACCAACCGCTTGTTGGCACGTATCGAGGAGAACACCTCACCTCAGTTCAAAGGGTCTGCAACCATTCATGACTTCATTCGCTTGCACCCACCCACTTTTCGTCATTCTATTGAGCCACTCGATGCAGATGACTGGCTTCGTAGTATCACACACAAGCTGCGTTCTGCAAACGTAGCTGAAGGTGACAAGGTCATCTATGCTGCATACCATCTGGAGGGTCCTGCTAGTCTTTGGTGGCGGAACTATGAGGCTATGCTTCCAGTTGGTCAGATTCCTACCTGGAGAGATTTCACTGAGGCTTTTCGCGAGCATCACATTCCTGAAGCCCTCATCGATCGCAAGAGAGAAGAGTTCTGTAGTATCACCCAGGGTAAGATGGCTGTTGATGCTTACAGTAGAGAGTTTGAGAACCTCGCCCGCTATGCTACAGAAGAAGTGTCCACAGACGCCAAGAAGCAAGCTAGGTTCCGGAAGGGTCTCAACCCCAAGTTGCGTCGTGATCTCCACTTGCACCAATGCAATACATTCCAGGCTCTTGTGAACAAGGCCATTAACGCAGAGACAGCTCAGCTCACTTACGAGGAGTCTCGTAAGCACACCCGTGATTTGGTTTTTTCCTCCGGTTCTAGTTCTCAGAAGCGCCGGATTTGGATTCCGAACTCCGCTCTTCCACCCGGTTATTCACCAAGGCCATCTTATGTGGCGCCTCACCCAGTTCAGTTACATGCTCCACCCAGACCTATTGGCAGACCGCTTGTCAATGCGGGTCCACGTCCAACTTCAGGGACTTGCTTCACATGCGGAGAGCCAGGACACTATGCACGTGACTGCTCTCAAGCCAGTTATGCTCCACCCCCGCCCGAGAAGTCTGTTGGCCGTGATAAGCCACCATGCAAGATTATTAATGTCAAGTCAGCTCCCATTGAACGTGGTCGTGTGCATCACGTCTCAGCTGAAGACGCTTATGATGATCCAGATGTCGTTCTTGGTACACTCCTTGTCAACTGTCATCCAGCTTCGGTTCTTTTCGATACCGGAGCATCTCACTCCTTCATCTCTGAAGGCTATGCTCGTTTGCACGACATGTCATTTTGTGATATGCCAACTCCACTTGAAATCCAAACTCCAGGGTCTAGATGGCAAACTACCAGAATAAGCCATGGTAATGAAATCCTTGTCGATAGACTTGTATTCCTTGCATCACTTATAGCCCTCAAGTCTACGGATATTAACATCATCTTGGGTATGGACTGGATGAAAGCTCATTATGCCAAGATTGATTGTTATACCAGGTCTGTTCAACTTACACACCCATCTGGCAAGATAGTCACTGTCTCCACCAAAATTGCAAAGCGTCAGCTTTATTCTCTTAATGCCAGCCCTCTTCCAGACCTTGAAGATATCCCGGTAGTCCGTGACTTTCCGGATGTCTTTCCAGAAGAACTGCCAGGTGTTCCACCTGACAGGGATGTAGAGTTCGTCATAGATCTTATCCCAGGAACTGCTCCAATCTCTAGGAGACCTTACAAGATGGCACCCTTAGAGCTAGTCGAGCTTAAGAAACAACTCGATGAGTCCTTGCAAAAGGGTTTCATCCGTCCTAGTTCTTCTCCCTGGGCTTGCCCCGTCCTCTTTGTCAAGAAGAAGGATGGTACGGACCGGATGGTTGTGGATTATCGTCCCGTTAATTTGGTCACGATAAAGAACAAGTATCCGCTTCCCAGGATCAACGACCTGTATGATTAGCTCGCTGGATCCTCAGTCTTTTCCAAGATGGATTTAAGGTTAGGCTACCATCAAATCAAGATCAGAAATGGGGACATTCCTAAAACGGCTTTTGTCACTCGTTACGGCCAGTATGAGTATACCGTCATGTCCTTTGGTCTAACCAATGCTCCAGCTACCTTCTCCCGCTTGATGAACTCGATCTTCATGGAGTACTTAGATAAGTTTGTCGTGGTTTACCTCGATGATATCCTTATTTACTCGAAGAACGAGGAAGAGCATGCCGAACATCTTAGACTTGTGCTAGAAAAACTCAGAGAGCACCGCCTTTATGCCAAGTTCTCCAAGTGCGAATTTTGGTTGCCAGAAGTGACCTACCTAGGCCACGTGATCTCTGGTAAGGGCATTGCTGTCAATCCCGAAAGAGTTCAGGCCGTTCTTGATTGGACTCCACCTGAAACAGTTAAACAAGTTAGGAGTTTCCTTGGTCTAGCCAACTATTGTCACCGCTTTGTTGAAAACTTCTCCAAAGTAGCCAAACCCCTCACGGAACTTCTCAAGAAAGATAAAAAGTTTGAGTGGTCCCCACAGTGTGAGTACAGTTTTCAGGAACTGAAAAGACGCCTGACTTCTGCTCCCATACTTGTGCTACCGGATTTCACTAAGGACTTTGTTATCTACTGTGATGCCTCACGACAGGGACTAGGTTGCATTCTTATGCAGGATCGTCATGTGATTGCCTATGCATCTCGACAGTTGCATCCACATGAGGAGAATTATCCTACACATGACCTAGAGCTTGCAGCCGTAGTCTATGCACTTAAGACATGGAGACATTACCTTCTCGGTAAACGTTGTGAGATATACACCGATCACCAGAGTCTCAAGTATATCTTCACCCAACCAGACTTGAACCTTAGGCAAAGACGTTGGTTGGAGTTGATCTCAGATTACGACTTAGGGATTACCTACACCCCAGGCAAGGGCAATGTCATGGCTAATGCGCTAAGTCGTAAGTCCTATTGCAACAATCTTATGTTGCAGCAGGGCCAACCTGTTCTCCATGAGGAATTCTGTAAGCTTAACCTTCACATTGCTCCTCAAGGATTCCTTTCTACCTTGGTGGCGAAACCTACTCTTGTGGATCAAATCATCTCTGCTCAGAAGCAGGATACGGGAATTTCCCGGATCAAGAGAAACATTAACAAGGGAGTTGGTGGTAGTTTCTCTATGGATGATCGGGGTGTTGTTTTCTTTGAGAATCGCTTGGTGGTTCCCAAGAATCAACATCTGCGACAGCTGATCCTTAAGGAGGCTCATGAATCTCCTCTCACGATTCATCCCGGTAGTACTAAGATGTATCAGGACCTACGCCAGAGGTTCTGGTGGACCAGGATGAAAAGAGAAATCGCTCAGTTCATTGCTAACTGTGACGTTTGTCGTCGCGTTAAGGCAGAGCATCAAAGGCCTGCTGGCACCCTTCAGCCTTTAGCTATTCCTGAGTGGAAATGGGATAAGGTTGGTATGGACTTCATCACCGGCTTTCCCAGGACCAAGAAAGGGAATAATGCTATCTTCGTAGTCATTGATCGTCTTTCCAAAGTGGCTCACTTCCTACCTGTTCGAGAGAATATCACCGCTAGTCAGCTCGCTGACTTATATATTTCTCGAATAGTTTCACTTCATGGTGTTCCACTAGAGATCAATTCAGACCGTGGTAGTCTTTTCACTTCTCATTTCTGGGAGAGTTTCCAAACTGCCATGGGCACCCATCTTTCCTTCAGTACCGCTTTCCACCCTCAATCAAGTGGTCAGGTGGAAAGGGTCAACCAAATTCTCGAAGACATGCTTAGAGCTTGCGTTATCTCATTCGGTATGGATTGGGAGAAGTGTCTTCCTTTCGCCGAGTTTGCTTATAACAATAGCTACCAATCCAGTCTCAAGAAAGCTCCTTTTGAGATTCTTTATGGACGAAGATGTCGAACACCTTTGAACTGGTCAGAAACCGGTGAAAGACAATTCTTTGGACCGGATATGATCCAGGAGGCAGAAGAGCAAGTTCGCATCATTCGTGAGAATTTGAAAACAGCCCAATCTCGTCAAAAGAGCCAGTATGACCGTCGTCATAAGGAAGTGGCTTATGAAGTTGGCGACAAGGCTTACCTTCGGGTTACTCCTTTGAAGGGTACCCATCGATTCGGTATCAAGGGCAAGTTGGCTCCTCGTTACATTGGTCCTTTTCGCATTCTCGCTAAACGAGGAGAGGTTGCCTACCAGTTGGAACTACCGCCACACCTTTCTCGAGTACATGATGTCTTCCACGTCTCTCAACTCAGGCGTTGCTTCTCGGATCCCCTCCGCGGAGTGGACCACGAAACGCTTGATCTCCAAGATAACCTCACATATCGAGAGTACCCTGTTCGCATTCTTGATCAAGCAGAGCGTGTTACTCGACGTCAGAACATCAAGTTTCTCAAAGTTCAGTGGTCTCATCATTCCGAGAGAGAAGCTACCTGGGAGCGAGAAGATCGTCTTCGGCTGGAGTACCCCACTTTCTTCCCGTCGACCCCTGAATCTCGGGACGAGATTCTTTCGAGTGGGGGCGAGTTGTCACATCCCTAGTTCTGGTATGCTCAAGGCTAGCTAGTCATGTGTGCATCATGTTTAAATTCTTTTAAATTTGAATTGGGGATTTGTGAAACCCTCAGTTTTTACTTCTGGAAATGACCCAGATAAAAAGTGCTCCAAAAAGGTCCAAGAAAATGTTCATGTTACTCTCTAAAAATATTGGACAGAGATAAAAATCAAACCAATATTTTTAGAAGCTCATAAATATTTATTTTGGGCATTTGGAATTAATGCAATAATTATTTGCATTGGATATATAAATGATATATATGTTTTATATATCCAAAAATTGTGCCATTTGTTGAGGAGCTCTGGAATAATACCATTAGCCCCTGCAAAAATTGGCATAAGCAAATAAAATGATTTAGTATTATTACTAAATCAAAACAAATGTCAGAATATAGAAAAGAGAAATAAATGGGCAAACTTACCCGTGCTTACCTGCGGCCCAGCTCCTGTGCGGCCCAGCTGGGCCAGCCCACCCGCGCCATCGTCCTCCTGGCGCCAGTCGGCCAGGCGTGTGGCCGGCGCGCGCGCACGGCCGTGCCGCCACGCCACCAGCCTGCCTGGCTCCCCTCCCCCGACGCCTGGACGTCCCGCGGGTCGCCACGCGACGCCCACCGCTCTCTCACTCTCCCTGGCTTTCTCTCCTCTCTCCCTCGTTCTCTCTCCCGCGAACGCCGAGCACCCCCGTCGCCGCTGCTCGCTGTTGCCGCACTCCCCGCCGTCCCCTCGCTCTTCCGATGAGCCCAGAAGCTCCGCCGCGTCGTCCTCGACCTCCTCGCTGAGCTATGCGACGCCGGATGCCCTGAAGCCCCCCCAACGCCGCCGTTTCCGATCTCGGTTGCCGGAGATCCCCGTCGTTGTTTCGCCGGACCCTGTGCCCTCCCTGCCTCGCCAGAAGCACCAGAAGAACCGCGGTGAGCCGCTGTACCCTTCTCCCCATGAACCGCCGTCTATCTCGCTCTCTAACCGCATCAGCCACCGGAGCCGAACGCTCCCCGCCGCCGGCCATGTCGCCGCCGCGGTTATAACACCCGCAAGTAGCAACAGAGCACGCAGGCGTGCTCAGCCCTTCCCCGGGAAGCCGCAGAACCCACCGGTTCATCTCGAAACACACCGTAGCGCCTAACCACCGATGCCCGAACTCCGGCCGCCGCCGCGAGCTCGCTTCCGACGAGCTCGGTCCACCCCAGCTGCTCCCGCTTGCCCCGTTGGTTGCGCGCGATCGTCAGCTCCCCGTAGAGCCTCTCCGCCGCTCATTTGGTCGCCTGAGCTGCGATTCCGAGCACCTCCGCCGTCTCTGGTGTCGCCGGCGATGAGCCGTGGACCAAGTCCGGCGAGGTTGACTCGTTTGACCTGGGATTTGACCCCCCAGGGTCACTGACGTGCGGGCCCGTCTCTGTTAACCTTTAGTTAGTTTTAGATTAGTGCTAATTAACCCTGACAGTTAGCTTAGTCACTAACCAGTGGGCCAGGCCCTAATCAACCTAGATTAGTGCTAACGTAACACTAACTAACCCTGTTAGTTAGCTGCTACACTGACATGTGGGCCCCAGCCGTCAGATTTGACCTGGGCTGGCGCTTTTGACCTGATGACGTCACACAGACGTCATGATGACGTAGTTATTCACTTTTCTGGATTTAATTTTAAACAGGAAATTCCAGAAAATGTTTCAAACTTCAAAAATTCATATCAAATCAACCGTAGCTCAGATTTAAACAAGTTATATATGAAAAATTATCAGAAAAATGCAATCTATCCATCTGTACCAGTTTCATGCATGACAAAATAACTTATACCTGCTGAATAGGTGAAATCATATAAATGGCATTTATAAGAGCTTAATTGGGAGTTGCATTTGAACCTTTGGTTCAAATGGACTTCATTCAGTTTGAATGCTAGCTGCATTAGGTCAAACAGCATCACATCCTCATGCCATGTTCATGCATCATATTGTTGCATATGATTGTGTATTGATTGCCGACACCGTTCCTTCTCGATAGGTTTTGCTCCGGAGACCGTTCCAGAGTACCTGTCAGAGGAGCAGTGCCCCCCTGTTGATCTACCAGGCAAGCAAACCCCCCTTGTTCATTCCGATATGATCCCTCTCTCGCTCCTGCTCTCTTTTATTGCATTAGGACAACAGCGAATCAACTGCTACTTTATGCTGCGGTAGTTGAACCCATTCCTCTGCATGACCTGTCATTGCCACAGTAAATAGTTGATTGAGCCATGTTGTGCTTCTACCATGCCATGCCTGTTATTGCTTAGAGTTGTGTCAGGTCTGATTAATTGGGAATGGATTGGAGTGATATGATATGTTCTGATGCGGAGAGTGAACGTGTGAACACGATTTGGTAAAGGTAGCGGTGAGAGGCCATGTAGGAGTACATGGTGGGTTGTCTCATTGGGACCGTCCTTAAGAACCGAGTTCTGTGTAAGTTGTCCAATGACTAGCTACTACCACACATTGGGCTCCGGGCGCTCCAAGCTCTCTCGACTTATTAACCCACTTGATCTCTGTCCAGGAGTTGCAAATAGTTTCTGGTGTTTGTAGGTAGTGTTAGTAGTCTACCAAGTGGCACCCGGCCAGGTGGGCTTGGGACAGACTAGGCACACGTGGCCCGGTGTACCGAGTGGCACCCGGATGGTGGGCTCGGGAACCCTGTACACATCGTTTGGGGCCGTGAGCGACACCCCGGCCGGATCTCCTCGCGGATGGAACCCGAATAGGCGATAAACCTGGACTAGAGTCTTGTGTGGTTAGTCAGGTCGTGGCCGACACCCTCGCCAGGCTTCCGCTTGAAGGTTGCCGAGATACATGACGTGTACATGGTGATAAGTGGTGAGAGCGTGTGTGAAGAAGTACACCCCTGTAGGGTTATCATGATCTATTCGAATAGCCGTGTCCTCGGTTATGGACTTCTTGGATGCTTACGTGGTACATAGACAACTTGAAGTGGATACCATAAAATGCTCAAGATAAGTGTGAGTGCTATGGATGGCCTTCTCGTAGTGAGACGGGGATGAATCCATAGTGGTGTATTGATGTGGTGATTAGTGGACTCGTGTGCGCCATTTTCAAAAGAGTTACCAACAGTCGTAGAACAGGATAGCCACAGAGTCAAAGCTGGCTTGCTGCAACTAAACCCCACATTACCTCCTTGATACTAATGCATGTATGATAGGATCTGATGTAAGTCTTGCTGAGTACCTTTGTACTCACGTTTGCTTTATTTATGTTTTGCAGATGAGACATCTGTCTCACTAGTAGTTCCGCTTGGACTTCGATAGGTAGCTTGTACCTCAGCTACGATCTTGATCGGAGGTTGTAGATAGTCAGGCTTCTCAGCCTTTTATTTTGTAGTTGTCTGTACTCAGACATGTAATGCTTCCGCTTGTTGCTTGTATGTTCTGAATGATGGGTCATGTGACCCCTGTTTGTATTTAATGCTATGTGGCTCTTCTGGGCCTTTATCTATATGAGTTTGCGTTATGTTGTGATGCCATGTTGTACAGCACATACTTGCATGTTATGCGTACGTGTAACGTGTATTGCTATGTGTGGGATCCGACTATCTAGTTGTTTATCCTTGGCAGCCTTTCATATGGGGAAATGTAAGTCTAGTGCTTCCGAGCGATAGTAGTCCGCTACAGCCCGGTTCACCGGAGTCCTGCTAGCCCAGCACTACTGCACGGAACACTTGACTGGCCGGCATGTGTTTCACGTCGTTCCTGTGTCTGTCCCTTCGGGGAAATGTCACGCGGTGTTATCCGGAGTCCTGCCTAGCCTGCTACAGCCCAGGTTACCGGAGTCCTGTCAGCCCAGTGCTACAGCCCGGATAAATACGTTGATGACCGACATGCTCGATGTGATTCATGTATGCCTGTCCTCATAGGTTGGCGCCGCCTTGGGTTCACGACTAGCCATGTCGGCCCGGGTTCTCTGTCATATGGATGCTAGCGACACTACCATATACGTGAGCCAAAAGGCGCAAACGGTCCCGGGCCAGGTAAGGTGGCACCCGTGGGAATACCGTGCGTGAGGCCGCAAAGTGATATGAGGTGTTACATGCTAGATCGGTGTGACTTAGGATCGGGGTCCCGACATCTGCCAACAGCTTCTGTCCATCTTCCCGGTGAATACACTTCAATTTCACACCGTTGAGTCTTCTTCTGTACAGTGCGTTGTCGACAAATTGGTACATACTTGACTCCCGGGCTACTCTTTCCGCTTCTTCTGGCTCTTCGAGAAGTTCTCCTGTCTGGAGGAAACGGACGATCTGCTATCCCCATGCTGGAGCTTGTGGCTCGACAACAAGGACTAAAGGCACATCTGCTGCTGCGGGAACATCCGCTTCTACGGCAAGAACCTGCGGCTCAGCCGGAGCTTGACGTTCCCCGGCTAGCTTGCCAGGGCAAAACTTGTCGGGAGCGTCTGCTTCAACGAAACAAACCCTGGGGCTTGTCGGAGCAGACTGCTCCTCAGCACTCTTGGTGTTGATCTTGGGGACCTTCTTGGCGGCGGCTTCGGGAAGCTCTGCCAGAAAATAGTCACCAGAAATCAACTTCCTCTTCTTGCTCTGTCCAGTTGATGGCGTCACAGACGGTTGAGTCAGCTTGAGCACAAAGATCCCTGGTTCCACAGGTAACTTAAGTGCTGCGCACTTTGACAGGCCATCGGCAATGTCGTTCTGAGCTCTTGGAACATGTTCCTTCTGTAGGCCGACAAAGTGTTCTTCTAGCTTTCTCACCTCATCAACATAGGCTTCCATCAACGGACTCTGATAATTCTTGTTCACTTGGCGGACGACAAGCTGCGAGTCACCCCTGACAATGAGCTGCTTGATCCCAAGGTCTGCCGCAATCCTTAAACCGGCAAGCAATCCTTCATACTCTGCAGTATTGTTTGTTGCTTGCTCCTTGGGAAAGTGCATCTGGACTACGTACTTGAGGTGTTCTCCGGTGGGTGCGACAAGCAGCACGCCAGCACCGGCGTCTTGCAGCGAGAAAGCACCATCAAAGTACATCAGCCACTCTTTGCTTGCTTCCTTGACGGGGATGCTCGTTTCTGGAATTTCTTCATCTGGTGTTGGCGTCCACTCTGCTATGAATTCTGCCAATGCTCTGCTTTGGATAGTTGAAGTGCTCTCAAACTTGAGGCCATAGCTTGACAGTTCCAGTGCCCACTCAACAATCCTGCCTGTTGCTTCTGGATTCTGAAGTATCCTCTTCAGCGGAAAACGAGTGACAACTGTTATCTCATGTGCTTGGAAGTAATGGCGCAGCTTTCTCGAGGCCATGAGAAGGCCGAAAAGCAATTTCTGCACACCAGAGCACCTTGACCTAGCCCCCTGCAGAAGGGAACTGACAAAGTAGACTGGGCGCTGCACCATTTTCTTCTGTTGTATCTCTTCGCACATGTGCGCAGATCCATCTTTGCCGGGACCAGAGCTTGTCGGGGAGGCCCCCTGCTTGTCGCTGGATGTGCTTGCCGCGGTCGCTGGCTCATCATCAGCCTCCCTCTCCGCTACTAACGCAGCACTAACCACTTGATTGGTTGCCGCCAGATACAACATCAACTTCTCTTGTGGTTTAGGTGCGACAAGTATTCGAGTGGAGGACAGGTATCTGTTCAAGTCCTGTAGCGCAGCCTCCGCTTCCGGAGTCCATTTCATTGGACCTGCCTTTTTCAAAATTTTGAAAAACGGCAGGGCGCGCTCAGCAGACTTAGAGATAAACCTGCTGAGAGCCGCCACGCAGCCGGCAAGTTTCCGCACATCCTTGACGCGCTTCGGTGCTTCGATCTGCTCAATGGCCTTGATCTTGTCGGGATTGGCTTCAATTCCCCTCTGAGACACGAAGAACCCGAGAAGCTTGCCGGAAGGGACTCCAAACACGCACTTCTCGGGGTTGAGCTTGAGGCTGATCTTGAGCAGATTTGCAAAAGTCTCTTCTAGATCTTGAATCAGAGTTGCTTTGTCCGTGCTCTTGACCACTATGTCATCCATGTAGGCTTCCACATTTCTGTGTATTTGTGGCTCAAAAGCGGTATGGACTACTCTTGCAAATGTTGAACCAGCATTCTTCAAACCGAAAGGCATCCGTATGAAACAGTACGTGCCACATGGAGTGATGAATGCGGTCTTCTCCTCATCTACTTCTGCCATGAAGATATGATGATTTCCTGAGTATGCGTCAAGAAATGAAAGCAAGTCACATCCGGCCGTGGAGTCAACAATCTGGTCAATGCGCGGTAAGGGAAATGGATCTTTGGGACAAGCTTTGTTAACATCGGTAAAGTCGATACAAAGCCTCCATTTCCCGTTTGCCTTGGGCACGACTACAGGATTGGCCAACCACGTAGGATGGAGCACTCCTCTGACAAGGCCTGCTGCTTCCAACTTCTTGATCTCTTCTGCGATGAATTCTTGGCGCTCCACTGCTTGCTTTCTGATTTTCTGCTTGACGGGTCGCGCGTGAGGACAAACGGCAAGGTGGTGCTCAATTACTTTCCTGGGAACACCGGGGATGTCAGACGGTTGCCACGCAAACAGATCGACATTCGCCCGCAGGAAAGCAATGAGCGCGCTTTCCTATTTAGGGTCGAGAGTGGCACTGATGGTGAAGGTACCACCAGTGCCGTCCTCCTTGGCGGACACCTTCTTGGTCGCTGGCGGAGCTGTCATCGTCTTCTTACACTTGCCGGTGGAGCTCGATGGTGCGTCCTCGACGATAGCACAGCACTCCGAAGAGGTGCGCTTGCCGGAGTGGGCATCGGAACTCTTGCCGGACTTGGTCTTCTTCTTCCCCCCGGGAGCTTCAGCGGCAAGTGTCTCGCGATCCGTTGCGGCTGCTGCTTCCCGGTAGATCTTGTCGGCACAGATAAGAGCATCTTTCTTGTTGCCAAGGACAGAGATGACACTTATCGGGCCTGGCATCTTTAGCATGTTGTACGCGTAGTGAGAGGCCGCCATGAACTTGGTGAGCGCTGGACGACCGAGAATCCCATTGTAAGGTAATGGAAAATCGGCAACGTCAAAAGTGATCCTCTCAGTCCTGAAGTTCAACTCGCTGCCAAATGTCACCGGTAGCGTGATCTTCCCCTTCGGCTTGCTCCTTCCCGGGTTGATTCCTTGGAATGTGCCGGTCTCTTCGAGCTCGCTGTCAGGGACTTGGAGTTTCCGGAGCACAGCGGTGGAGATCAGGTTCAAGCCGGCCCCGCCGTCAACTAGCATCTTAGTGACCTTGAGGTTGCGGATAGTTGGTGAGACCAACATCGGCAAGCACCCGACCGCAGTTGTGCGATCAGGGTGGTCCTCAATATCAAAGATGATAGGCGTGCTGGACCATTTCAGAAGCTTGCGTGACTCAACGAGTGGTTCTGCCGCATTGACTTCCTGCACCCACTGCTTGAGTTGGCGGTGTGAAGTATGCAGAGAAGCACCGCCGTCAATGCACAAGACCTCTGTGGCTTTCTGAAACTCCTGCTCACTGGTCTCGTCATCATCCATGTCTTCGTCGTCGTCGTCTTCATCTTTGTCGCGGCCGCGGGGAGGTCTGTCTCCTTGCCGCTGCTTGTCTTTGCCGCGGCGTCCTCCCCGGCCGGTGAGGTTCGTACTGGATCCTCCAGCACCTGATTGGGCTTTCTCCTTGTCGCGTCGCTCGTACTCAGCCTTTTGCAGCTCGACAAGCTGCTCGACCTTCTTGCAGCTCTGGAGGTCATGGCCCTTGGTGCGGTGGATCTTGCAGTACTGTTTGTTGGTGCCGTCCTGCTTGTCGGCGGCCGCCACAGCCTGGCAGTTGGTGCATGCGGCAACCTCCTTGCCGGAGCTACCATCTTTGGCTTTCTTGGCGCCACCGTCGTTGCCAGACTGCTCAACAACTAGCACATCTTTGCCTTTCCTCTTCCTGTTGTTCCGCCGCCGGTTTTTATTTGCCGGGGCAGCATCCTCGCTGTCAGATCCTCCCGTTCCTGTATTCTCTCCGGGGAGTTTCCTCCCTTCCTCAGCACGTGCACACCTGTCGGCCAGAGCATATAGCTCGCTGACGTCTCTGATCTTGCACATCGCCATCTCCTCCCGCGTCCTGCGGTTACGCAGTTCTGGTGGAACGCGCTAATGACCGCGGCAGGGTGGACATCTGGGATGTTGCGTTGCACTTGGCTGAATCTCTGGATGTACTTGCGCAAGGGCTCTCCTTCCTTCTGGGCAAGCAGGTGAAGGTCACTCTCCTGGCCATGAGGTTTGTGGCCACCCATAAAGGCGCCGACAAACTGATGGCATAGGTCTGCCCAGGAAGATATGGAGTTTTCCGGCAAGTGCATGAGCCAGGACCTGACGTTGGGCTTGAGCACCAGCGGGAAGTAGTTGGCAAGGATCTTGTCGTCCCGCCCCCCAGCAGCTTGCACCGCGATGGTGTAGATGTTGAGGAACTCCGACGGATGCAACCTGCTGTCGTACTTCTCTGGTACGTCTGGCTTGAAATTCTTTGTGCTGGGCCACTGGACTTGCCACAGCTCACGAGTAAACGCAGGGCAACCTACCGCATACGGCAGGTCGCCTGGTTCCCCTGGCGCATGCATGTTGACAGTGGGCCCAGCGCGCCGGTCTGATTGACGCCGCGCTTCTCTTCGTCGCTTGATGCGAGTACGAGCGTCTTCTTGCTGTCGTTCGTGAAGAACTTGGCGCTGATCGCGGCGAGCTCGCGGATCTGATGAAGCGGTGGAGTCGCTGTCCCGGTGGACCCGGCGAGTCGGCGATCTTGGCCTTCGGGGCGGAGAGTGCACGGTGGTTGCACCCCCACAAGTCTTGTCGCCATCGGCTCGCACCTGGCTGGCTTGCTGCGACTGCGATGTAGTCGGCTGCCGTGGAGTGTCGCCGTTGGCGAAGCCGATGAGACTCTGAATGGTGGCCCTCCAGTCGTCGATCTTGTCTGGCGTTGGAGGGAAGTCTAGGAGCAGTTGAGCTCGCGCCAAAGCTTCTGCTGGAGTGGCGGGTAGCGGTGGCGAACGGTGCGAGGAGCGGGATATGCTCGGACTTCCAACGATGTTAGAAGGAGCAGTATTCCGTCCAGGCGACCGTGCCTCGCTCGCGCCAGCACGTTGCCGTACATGCTGGCCTTGAGCATCCCTAGATCCGCCAGCTCGATTTGGGTCCAGCGAGCGTATGGTACCGTGAGTACCACGACGCTGCCGGTCCCGCGCCTCCTGAGATAGGCGCGGGGCATCCACAGATGCCCGGTCGTCGTGGGAGCCTGCTACACCGCCGACGGGTAGCGCAGCCTTGTCCTTAGACCTGGCGGCACCGTGGGCTCCCTCTTTGACGCCCGTTCTTCCGCCGGCGTCTTCCCCACCAGCCGTTTGCTCCGGCGGCGGTGGGTTCGACGCGGACGGAGCAGCCGCTTCTGAAGCCTTCTTCTTCGGCGGCATGTCGATGAAGTCGATGAAGATCTAGCTTGTGTGAACGCCGGATCAGGTTCACACAACCTCGGCGCCCCCTACTTGGCGCGCCAAAGATGTCGGGGAAGCTGCCTCCACGAGCACCTATGGGGACGGAGCCCCTTTTCGGTTCGGCGCGGGGCGGAGGTCGCACGAAGAGCAGATCGAGGCGAGGCACACGAGCGGTTTTTACCCAGCTTCAGAGCTCTCCGGAGAGATAATACTCCTACTGCTGCTTTGTGGCTTGTATTGAGTTCTTGCTCGGGAGCGCTGAGTGCTACAGTACACACCAGCAGCTAACGAGACCGAGCGTGAGTGTTCTACTGTTCGTCCTCCTCCTCTACGTTGCGCATGGGCCTCCTTTTATATGCTCAAGGGGTCACCGACAAGTGGCAACGTAGGCAGGGAAAAAAATGGAAACGGTGCTGCGGTTGGTACAGCTACCTGCACAGTGTATCATACCTAACCCTGACGGCAGGGGACAAAGGCATTAAATGCCTATCTACATCGCCCAAACAGTGCAGACAAGGGACCGTCAGGGACGCCACCGCTCGCCACGATGGCGATCTTGTCAGTGCCGCTTGCCACCGTGTACCCTTGGCTGCACAGCCTCCCGCCACGTACGCCTGGAAGGGTCCCAGAGCGACACGTAGGTGGGTGCGCTGGAGCGCAGGTACAGAGTGGTTGCTTGCCGCGGCAAACGCCTTGCCGCGGTCGTTGTCTTGTCGCGTCCGGAAGCTTGTCGCTCACCGGACCCTGCCGGGACGCGTGGCGCGTCGCGGCAAGTTCCTTGAGATGCCCTGGTTGGCCTTCCCGGTAAGCTCCTCTTACCGGGGTCTTGTGCCTTGAGTGGGCCTTCCCGGCAAGCTCCTCTTGCCGGGGACTTGTCTCCTTGGCTTGAATACTTTGTTCTTGAATGGCTCCAAAGGAACCAAGGAGGATATTGGTGGTCACCCGGCAAGCCTTGCAGCGGGACGCTGCGACTGCCCGTGCACAAGTTCGGGACACTAGGGTACCCCTACTCTAGTACACCGTCAACAATAAAGAAAATTACATGGATAAATATGTTAGGTAGCATTCCACATGAAAAAAATTGTTTTTATCATTTACCTACTCGAGGACGAGCAGGATCTCCAATGTATCTATAATTTTTTATTGTTCCATGCTATTATATTATCTGTTTTGGATGTTTAATATGCTATTTATATTATTTTTGGGACTAACCTATTAACCTAGAGCCCAGTGCCAGTTTCTATTTTTCCGTTGTTTTTGAGTTTCGGAGAAAAGAAATATCAAACGGAGTCCAAACGGAATAAAACTTTCGCGATGATTTTTCTTGGACCAGAAGACACCTGTAGCACTTGGAGTCCAAGTCAGAAGACCCACGAGGCGGCGGCAAGTCGTAGGGGCGCGTCCCCCTGGCTTGTGGCCCCCTCGGGAGTCCCCTGACCTACTTCTTTGTCCTATAAATTCACATATATTCCCAAACCCTCAGAGCAAGCCAGAAAAATACTTTTCCACCGCCGCAACCTTCTATTCCCGTGAGATCCCATCTTAGGGCCTTTTTCGGCGATCTGCCGGAGCGGGATTCGATCATGGAGGGCATCTACATCAACCATATTTCCCTTTCGATGAAGCGTGAGTAGTTTACCTCAGACCTACGAGTCCATAGCTAGTAGTTAGATGGCTTCTTCTCTCTCTATGTTCTCCTCGATGTTCTTGGAGATCTATCCGATGTAATCTTCTTTTACGGTGTGTTTGTCGAGATCCGATGAATTATGGATTTATGATCAGATTATCTATGAATATTATTTGAATCTTCTCTGAATTATATGCATGGTTTGATATCTTTGTATTTCTCTTCGAATTATCGGTTTGGTTTGGCCAACTAGATTGGTATTTCTTGCAATGAGAGAGGTGCTTACTTTTGGGTTCAATCTTGCGTGATTTCACCCAGTGACAAAGTAGGGATAGCGAGACACGTATTGTATTGTTGCCATCAAGGATAAAAAGATGGGGTTTTCGTCATATTGCTTGAGTTTATCCCTCTACATCATGTCATCTTAAGGCGTTACTCCGTTCTTTATGAACTTAATACTCTAGATGCATGCTGGATAGAGGTTGATGTGTGGAGTAATAGTAGTAGATGCAGGCAGGGTGTCGGTACTTGACACGGATGTGATGCCTATATGCATAATCATTGTCTTGGATATCGTCATAAGTTTGTGCTTTTCTATCAATTGCTCGATAGTAATTTGTTCACCCACCATATTATTTACCTTCGAGAGAGAAGCCTCTAGTGAAACCTATGGCCCCCGAGTCTATTTCCATTATATACTTTCAGATCTATAAACCAAAAATATTTTGCTGCAATTTATCTACTTTTATTTTGTTTTACGTTTTAGCAATCTTTTTTATCTATCTCTATCAGATCTCACCTTTGCAATTGACCGTGAAGGGATTGCCAACCCCTTTATCGCGTTGGGCGCAAGTGTTTGATTGTTTGTGTAGGTGCATAGATTGGATATTTGCATGTACCTCCTACTAGATTGATACCTTGGTTCTCTAACCGAGGGAAATACTTATCTCTACTTTGCTGCATCACCCTTTCCTCTTCAAGGGAAAACCAACGCAAATTCGAGAAGTAGCAGTATCCAACTCGTCCATCCTCATGGTCAACATTTTGGTATCCTTCGAAGCATACGCGAGCTCAACCTTCCTCTCTTCGAACTTGGTCTTCTTCTCTTCGAGTTTGATCTTCTTCTCGGTCGTCATCATCAAGATGTTGAATCTCTTCACCTTCCTTTTCTCCTTCACATCATAGCGCTTCACGCATGCCTCATCCTTATTCGTCAAGATGTCCTTGAACCTCTTCGTCATCTTGGCCTCCGCCCCTTCTCGCTTCTCCTTTTCCTCCTTCCACTTCTTTCCTCAGAACCCTCTTCTAACCTTCTTAGGCGGATCTTTTGTTGGATCGATTGATCACCCACTTCTTCTTTATTGCCAATGTCGGCGGTCTTGATCGAATTGGCGATGGATAGTTGCCAAATGGGTTGCGCATTCAACTTCAACCAATAATGTATGAAGACAAAGCTCTTCTTATCCACCTTCAAAAACAAGTTGTACGCATGGGAGAGCTAGCAAAAAAATTGTCAACAAGGTGCATATCCGACCGAATGATCAATCCATAGAGCATAACGGGCCAACAAGTTTCATACCTAACCAAATGACCAAGATCATATCCGACCAACAAGTTGCATATCTGGTCAAATGACCAACACATAGAAGAACTTACTTGCTCGGCGATTTGCTCACCACTTGGCCATCAACCGATCAATTGTTTTAAATGGCCGTAATACTTGCTCACGACTCTTGGATGGTTTACCATCAATGGTTTAGCAACTTTGTCCCGCGACCGCAGATGAATTCATTATGGTAGGGCTCAAAATTCCTGTGCTCATGAAACCAAGAACGAATATTGAACCAAAATGTTGCGTCCTTTTGCTTTGTTCCATGAATCAGATCGATGCTAGTGGTCAACCATGCATCACCACAATTCATTCTCCCGCATGTTGAAACTCCTCTATCCCTTTTCTTTGGATCGGTCGGCCAATCCTCGAGATCAAGGCCATGCTCGGCTTACGTGCCCTACTCCCGCTGCTTAATGTACGAGTACGGTTGTTGGGTGTATGTGCCAAGCTGCTGGGCGTACATCTCCGACTCCGGGTCATCCACTTGTATGATTGGTTGTATGAAATACAAATGATTGGTTGTATGAAATACAAATTCCTATGCTCTGAACGGAAAAATACAAATGATTGGTTGTATGAAATTACTTTATAATTACAAATATTTATTAAATATGAATAAAACGAAAATTCCTGTGTTTGCATGTTGAGGTAGCTTTTAGCTATGCTTGGGTGCATGTTAAGATGGGTCTTTTTCCGTTCATGTTAAATGATAGGATGGCATATTTGTATGTTGAGAGAAATATGTTAGTGAAGACTGACTATTTAGATATAAAAGATGGTCGTCTCGACGATGGATTTAGCATGCGTGCTATATCGCTGAACAGCAGCACAAAGCAGCATAGTTAATTTGCGGACCTTTTCCACATCAGGATGACGCTTCCGCCGGCCGGAGAGCTTGTCCGGCCTTTGGCCCGTTAGCTTGGACCCAGCCATTACAGTAACCCATCGTTTTGTCTGCACTGGAAGCACGAACACAAATAACTAATTCCCCTCAGGCCAGGGTCACCATCGATCCAATGATGGAGTATCTCTTTGACCACCGCCACCGAAACAAATAATAGCGGAATACAGCATAGTACCACAGTAGTAGTATTTCTCTTCTCTATGCGCACAAGTACACAAAGACAAAGGTGATGGATACATAGCACCCGTTGAAGGAGGTGCCGTCTTTACAAGGGCTACATAACAAACCTGTCGAGAAGAAAAGCGGTACAGTACCATCGCCGGATATGGACGGGCGTCGAAGCAAATTCCGGTTTGGTCATCGCTATGGGGTTTAATCTGCGCGACTGATATGGACTGGCCTGATGTTTCAGGCACTAGAAACACTCTTCCATTCAAAAGGATCGGGATTGCAGTATTCTTCTTTCCTGTTGGATCATCCTCGATTCCTCGATGATGTAATGGCTTGAAACATCACCTTTTGGCTTGAAACTTCAGTAAATCTGTCACAAGATATACTAGTAATACAATTCTTCAGTTTTCAAGGGTGAAAAAACAAACGCATGCGATGGGGTGATATCGAATACTCCACTCAATTATAAGGACATGAAAGGAAAGAGTAAAGAGAGACAATAATGCCTACTACTACACTAGTGCCAAAAACGTTCTTATATTATGGGACAAAGGGAGTACTATTTACGTTGTAGTATTAGATAACTCGTAGCTTCGCTTTCGTTATGGGGATGACAAGATGAGAAGACAGCAAACTTGTCTTACATAGACCAGCGTGTGAATTGTAATTCTGTAATCAGGTGTGTTGCGCCCGCCGTGCTTGTACAGATTTGTGTAATCGTTTCGTTCTCAGTACAATGACGTGCAAGCTCCCTTTTTTTTTCCGAATAAAACTTATTATGTTAGTACTAGTAATTATTCGTCGATCTTGTTTCTAAACTGTTGATCAGCAGAAGAGGAGCTTTCTCCCAAGAAGGAAACACCGTCCGTCCACTCCATCCACCGTATAACGTGTCTCATTATCCGCTCACAAATTTCCATGATACGAACACATGCACGTAGTGACAAGCTGACAGCAAAGCTTGCTTGTTCCCGCAATAATACCGTGATCCGTTCCATTCCCAAATGAGTTGGCATCTCGACTGACAAGATAGCCACTCTGCCTGTTATGATATGCTACGCCTGCCTTGTTGGATGCTTCGTCGGCATCAAATATCAGTTGAGTATTCAGCAGGTTTCTCCCAGCTCTGAGCAAGAAGAGCACATGGCGAGAGATCTTATAATACAGCATCCAGCGTGTGCACGGCAAAAATGCTCAGGATTTGCGGAGCGACGACGATTTGACCGGGGATAGCATGGATTTCTTATGATCTCACCAAAGAATGTGGGTGGTCTTTCGGTGCGGCTAGCTAGCCAGGCCGGCAAGACAACTTACCCAGGCATGCGTGCTCCAACTTCCAAGGACGACACCACATGCTACCCATACGGCGCAGCACGTACAGCAGTGTTTTCTAGGGATGTGATGAGGAAGAGAAGAGACGGCCTTTGGTCAGCAGTCAGCAGTCGTGATCTTCAGTGAAGCAAACTGCACGGAAGAAATCGCCATCCAGTACGATACAGTCTGTCGACACACTTCTATAGATACTGCTACTGTCAGCTTGGGCGTAGGCTGTTTGTTAGTCGCCCATCTCTAATGCTTCAGATGTATGTATGGCCACGACACCAGCCACCTCAGTTTCAGACAAACGTGAAACATGGAGGACTCAACATATTGGACCTACTCCACGGCAGGACCTCACAAGATTACTCAACCAATTGGAACTCCCAAGTCTGCACATACTCCCTCTATCAAAATGTAAGACGTTTTGGACACAGTCGTAGTGTCAAAAAAACGTCTTACATTAAGTTACAGATGTAGTATTTATTTACTCCCTTTGTCCCATAATATAAGAACGTTTTTGACACTAATGTAGTGTCAAAAACATTCTTATATTATGGGACGGAGGGAGTAGATGAGAAGCAGTTCGTTAGCAATATGGCATAGCTTGTTACTACTCCGAAAGCAAATAAGTATCGCACTGCTGACACAGATTGAGTGATAAGCTCATAAATATCCCCTTACAGCAACGGGATGGATAATGCAGATACTACCTCAAATAACATGAGACGTAACTGGTGTTCTTTTTATTGCCACAAAAGGCCTGCGAGAAGAGTTCAGCAGAGACACTACCTATGCGGTAGACTGAAACATAGAAAGAATGGCCGAATCGGCTTCTGGAATTCACCAGTGCCCTGTTTAAATCCGGTTACTCATGAAAGAAAGAGCCGCAGAAACATTGGAACAAAACATCACAGGCGTGTCGGTTCAGAACTAGCTCCATCTCCTCTTATCCTCTTCTTCATCCACTGGGGTATACCACTCTGGCCGCCCCTTTGAGCTGCTGTACCGGTAGTTCAGGAACAGCTCTTCGTCACATACGGACCTCGTACTCACTAGCACAAGCGTCCTCAGAACCGGTGACTCCCCAGTCTGTTTACCAGGGGCTCTGGACTTGAACCAGAAGGAGCCAAACCTCTTCATTGTAACGGGCTCTTCACCACCAAACGCAATGTTCGGGATGTATGCTCTCATGTCCTTCTCTGTCAGTGGAAAATCATATGGGCAGATCATGACATTAGGAGTCGACCCTCCCGGTGGGTGGTTCGCGAAATGACCAAAGGCTAGTGGATTTCGCCGTTCAAGCACATCCCCGAAGTTTTCAGTGCCACTCTTCTGCAGGGGCTTGTTAAGCATCCTCCACGCCCGGTCAGAGTTGCTCTCTGGGCTTTTGGGTGGCGTTGTATTGTAATCCACTGGATCTGAACCATCCCATACTTCTCTTGTTTCACCACCTAAATACCATGGTTTCGCGTTGATTATTGTTCCGTCATATCTTGTGATAAGATAGCTGTTGCACGCATCGATTCTTGGGTATCCAGGGATATATCGATAATACGCAGGTGAGTATATAACTCCAGGGTAGATGGCTAGGACAGCACCAACATTAGCTTCTCCAGATAAGAACAGACCTTGCCCTGCATCTTTGTGAGGTATAAGTGACGGTTTGATGTTAAGGGTGTAGCCAAACTGATCCCTGAATTTGTTTGACAATTCAGCTCGAGTTAAAGGTCGCGTAGCAGGAACAGCTGCACTGCAGAGCAAATGCATCAGATGATAGCTTCATATGATTCATCGAATAAAACACCTATGAAGAACTTGATGTATGTAACTATATCTCTATGAACACAGTAGCAGCATAATTCCTGTATGTGAATGTAAGAAAGAGCTTGCAGTAAACAGTACAAAAAGAAGCATTTCAGGATATGGAGTTAGCTGCCATCTATAGTTGAACAGTTCATAGGTCACGATGCATATGAAGCAACCGGCAAAAGATCAGTGCATATAGTTATGTGTGCTTAACCCAGAACTTCAAAGAAACCGTGGAAGTATGATACTGGCTAAGCATGTTAAATTATGGTAAACAAAATTGAGGCATAAATTAAGTGCATAGAAAATTGCAAATAACAAAGGGAATGTTATTCCTATCACATAACTAAGGGCCCATGAATGTCTTTGGAACTACAACACCCTTAGCCATAATTGAAGATATTTGGGATGGAAACACATGTATATGTTTTCTGATCATCATATTTAGGCTCTAAAGTATCTTTGGTCGCAGAAATTAAAATAACTTATTTGGTAGTATGCATTGTGCAGCAAGACGAGTGCGGCGTTTCTGCTCCCAAGCTCATTTGCACCCCCTCTGACGAAAAAATCAGAACAAATACTAAAAAAAATCAAAAAATTCCAATTTTTTGTGTGTGGTAGATAAGTTTATGCGAGAGGTGCGCTCCAAATTTCACCTCATTTGGCCATCTGAGCAATTCTCAGCAAAAAAGACAAATTCAGGGTCTGTAAAAAAGTTTACTGTTCACACACTGTTCTGACCTGAATTGTTTTTTTTTTCTGAGAGCTGCTAAGATGTCCAAATAAGTTGAAATTTGGAGCGAACCTCATGCATACAATTTTCTATCACACACAAAAAAATTGGAATTTTTTGAATTGTTTTAGTATTTATTTTGATTTTTTTTCTGACCGGGTGCAGATGAGCCTGGGCACCGAATTGGATTTTCGCAGCAAGACATGCTACTCAACATATGCTTACGAGCCTAGTTTGGATGATACAGGTGAAAAACTGTGAATGTGTCAATGCAATGCACTTAGCTGAAACATATTACCTGGCTTGTTTGCAGATGCAACTCCTGTGCCAATGGCCAAACTCAAGCCACTTCGTCGAGAATTATTATAAGCATCAGAGGGAGATTGTGATGGGTCTTTTGTATCAAGACGAAGAATGCTATCCATTGATTTGCATATATGCTTAAGTTGATAATGAACATTTTGCTGCACTTGTTTCTGCTGGTCAGTAACAGATGCTTTGCTAGCCAATTCAATAATCTCCTCGGCGTCCTTTTCTTCAGAATGCTTTCCCAAACGATTATAGCTAAGTTGCACATGGAAAAGAATCAAGAATTTAGGAATCTAATCATATTCATACCGAGTGTTGCAAGAAAACTTGGTAATGCATTTCCAAAGAAACTAAAATAACTAAACACATGGTTTCGAGGCTTGATCCTTCAGTTGGCGGTAAAATATGCAAAATATCTAATCACAGGGATAATAATAATATCAATACATTGTAGCATCAAACTATGATAATCCAATAACGACCTTAATAGACCTGTAGAGTAAACTAAGTTCCAAATGTTGATCTCAATTCTCTATTGCATATAAAGACAAAAAATGCTACTAGATATTTGCAATTTTAATGGACCTTGTAGCAATCTAATCATATTCATAGTTTCATACCGAGTGTTCCAAGCAAATTTGGTATGCATTTCCAAAGAAACTAGAAATAACCAAACACATGGTTTAGAGGCTTGATCCTCCAATCGGCGGTAACAGAATATTTTAAACTAAAATATGCAAAATATATAATCAAAGGGATAATATCATAATAATATGGTCAATCCCTTGTAGCATCTAAACTATGAGAATCCAATAACAACCATAATAGACTTGTCCAGTAAACTAGGTCCTAAATTTTTGCATGTACCAGAACTACCATGTTACACATGGTTTAGAGGCTTGATCCTTCAGTCAACGATAAAATATGCAAAATATCTAATCACAGGGATAATAATAAGATCAATATCTTGTAGCATCTAAACTATGAGAATCCAATAACAACCTTAATAGACCTGTAGAGTAAACTAAGTTCCAAATGTTGATCTCAATTCTCTATTGCGTATGAAGACAAAAAATGCTAGATATTTGCAATTTTGCATATAGCCGAACTACTGTGTTATCATCTGCGAAAAACAAATGAATAGGAACATGGAGATTTATTCAGGTATCCATATACCTGGTATAGAGAAATAAACGATTCACGTCAGCGTCAAACTGAAGATGCCGTGGGTCTCGAGCAAAGCTTGGACTCTTAGCAAGTGTTTTGATTGCCTGAAATGAACCAGTAAATTGATTACAGGAACAGCTGACAAAGCCATAATGCTGCCCAGAGTGCTAATTGTCTGCTCATCTGAATTGGCAATACATAAGATAAGACACAGAGAAGTCATATAGAAAATGGAACACTCTAACCTAGGACTAACAAAATAAAAGACTTCTAACCTGGACAGAAAATCAACCACGATTTAGAGCATTGAGGATGCCATAAACACATTTATACAGCTATACTTCCAGATGTTTCAACACACATCATCATCTCCCTCCCACATACATTTGACTTCACTGAAATCCGCGTAGAATAAATTTAGAATCATTTCCTGTGTTCGAGGCTAATCGATGTTGGTTCTCTCGCGCACAACGGGGGCCAAGCAGATCGAGATCCGGAGATGGTTGCGAGATGCGCAGGGAAGGGAACCGTACCTCCTGGAATTTGTTGAAGAGAAACGCCATGCTGGCCCTGCGGGCGGTAGCCGCCGCCGCCGCGCCTGGTACTCCTTGGACCTTGGTTCGGCGGGAGGGGCAAGGCCGAACGACGGCTGCCGGAGCAGTGGTGAAGGGGAGTGAGGGTTTAGACTTCAGGAGGAGGCGATCAGTTTAGTCCTGGTAGAAAGGGTTGGGCCGAAAGCCCGTACCACATTTCTCATGGGGCACCTTCGTTCTCCTTACATTTGGGCCTGATGTACATCAGCATTTTTTGTGCAAAATCACTAATTAAGAAGTTGGGTTGCCTAAAAAAAAAACTAATTAAGAAGTTGGGATCGGGACAGCTTGCCGGCAACCTATCATCCTGGGATAGGGACACATTCGGCAATGTTAGATGGGAGATCAAGCGCATGAAGCAAGAGTTGGAAATTCTACGAAATGTTCCTGGACGTTTGGGGCCAAGTGCACAAGAACTGAAAATTACAGAGCAGCTGGTAGAGTTATACCATCGTGAAGAAATACTCTGGAAACAACGGTCGAGGGTGGAATGGTTGGTAGGAGGAGACAAGAATACTAGATTCTTTCATCTGAGGGCCACGATGAGAATGTGGGGACCCCGACTCATAAGTCGTGATCACCGAATGCACGTGTACAGTGATCCCAGAGATCAATGCTCACTGAACACACAGAAGCTGAATAACAAGAGTCTTACATCCATACATACCGTATTACACAAGTAGGACCATTATGGTCAAGTCTTGAGTATAACATTGCAGCGGAAATCTTCGTCGATAACTTGGACCCATGCCATCTGCCTTAACCCTACAGGCATTCTGACTGGGAAGCGTCCTAGCTCGCATGTTCGTCACGAGGTATTCTTCATCATATCCTGTTCTTTCATGCCTGGCCAATAAAATAACCAGTGGCAAGCCAATGAGTACTTTGAATGTACTCGCAAGCAACCCATGTTTTGGTTCAAGGTACAACAATGCATGATATAGGTAATTTTTTGCGGAAAGCTAGTTTTGAGTGCAGTGACATGTTCAACAACTTGTAAGGCATGCATCAGGAGAATTCAAGTAACCATGAGGACAGGTTACAGATATCAACATAAAAAGAGTGGGCACCAACCCAACTCAATCATGTCAAGTCCTTGACTTGACCCAAGTAGTTCTTCCCACACACACTGGTTTGTAAACAAGTGGACGTAGCCCAAGAGCGGTTACCCAACTGTCCTTGACCGTGGACAAGACTATTCGAATAGTTTTACACTCTGCAGAGGTTGCACACTTTACCCACAAGATCCGGGGAACTTCCGTGTCATCCACGACCCGCGATACCTCAAGTACCCGGGGTAAGCACCCGATCACTATCTTTCCCTAGACGACACTAACAAGGAGTCCACTCGTTGTTCCGTATCCTCACGATGTACATCATACGAGACTCGCTCGAGATCGTAACACCCGAGAGGGGACACAACGGTGTATCCGGTGCCCTGTGAAAACAGTCATGGCCGCCCTACCTGGCACGACCCCGTCCCGAGAGAGCGCACCAACAACTCTCTCGTCACTAGTAATGCGGGCTCCAAGCTAGTATCGACCTAGGTAATCAATAATGCCCTTTCCCATATAAGGGTAGAGTGGTTGCGCATGTAAGGTTGGAATAACGGTCGCAACTTAAACCAATCCGTTTTTGAAAACAACACACACACTTGCCTCGGTACACCACTTCATCATCAAGTGGCTACCCAACTCATCATCTCCCTCGGGCATAAGTGGCACCCGACGGGGTTTTCAAAAAGTCCTTTGAAAATACTTTGACTCCATCACTATGCATGTTCCCGTCCCTTTTTGCGTAGCAACTACTTTAGCATCCTATCTACTCTCACCGGCATAACCCTCATAAGGAGGTAGGGTCATGGACAATGCAAGTATCAATGAGGAAGTAACGGAGGCAACCCACCAAAGTGGTTACCATCTCATCATGATTTTGAAACAACACTAATAAAGTGCTATATGACATGCATAAAAAAAGGTTTCATAGACATGGTCAAAGGGCTGCTTGCCTGGTTCATCAGAGTCTTGAGATCTTCTGGTCCTTCTCCAAGTACTTCGTCTACTTCGGCAACTAACGTCGGAAACAATCACAATAAGCAACACAATAAGGCAAGAATTAATGTGCTCTAAAAATATGAAGTTGACTTTTATTGAATACCTCTGGTCATATGAGTAATGACCAAAGTGATTTCATTGGAAGTGGATCTATGGATATTCCTAAACATTTCGATATGATGGAATCAAGGGGTTTATGGAATTGCAAGAAGTGTACAGAAGAATTATTTTGAAAAATAAGCAAAGGCACCCATTTAACAAAGGATGATTTTAGAAGCATCTAGGAATTGGTTTCACTGGATTTGGAGTTCAAATGAATTTCCTATGAATTTGCAAAGTTGATAAATATGAAGAAATGGCTCAATAATTTATGTGCTACAGAAAGTATTAATAAATTTTTTCATAAACTAAGTTATGAACTTAGGAACACCTAGGAATTTGAATCATGGAATTTGGACCAAGTTTGAGCTCTCTGTGATTTTCTAAAGTTCATCACAAAAATAGGAAAAATAGGATTTGATAAATATTTGTGAAGAGAATGTCTCTGAAAAATGTGCATGTTGCACCACCAGGTAGATCATGATTTATAGAGTCATTAGAAATTTGAATCATCAAATTTGGAGTCCATTTGGATTGTTTATGGATTTTACAAGTCTACAGAAAAAGGAAAAGGAGAGGGATTTACCTAAATGTGCCAAATCTGGGCGGCGGCGGCGCGCACTGGGCGAGGTTTAGCAGCAGGGCGCAACTGGGCCGGCCCAGCGGCACGGTCGCGCGGGCGACGGGGCGACGTCGGAGGCGGCTTCACGAAAATACGCCTTCGCGCGGGAGAGGCATTAACGGTGGAAGCCGTCTCCACTTAAATGGGGGGGCCCGCCCACCGGGTCGCTGACGAGCGGGGCCTGGGGCTCAGGCCGTCTCCTACCTCCCGCTCGAACAGAGCAGAGGCAGGGGAGGCGAGGCCGGGCGGTGCCGGCGCTCTCCCGGGCGGCACAGGCCACCTCTGGCGGCGCCCGACACACCGGAGGACTCAGCTCGCCGTGGTGCACCCGTCCATGTGCGGCACACCCATGGGGGAGCCCGGAAAGGGGAGGGCTTCAGGTGCGGCGTACCGGGGCTGACGGCGGGCTCAGCAAGGCGAGGAAGGCACGAGGAGGAGGGGATGGAGCACAGGGGGGGGGGGTTGGCGGTGGTGAGGAGAGGGTGATGTTCTGGTGCGGGTAGGAGGGAGAGAGGAGCACCGGAGAGCTCGAATTTGAGCGGTGGCTGGTGGCAAGGTTTCCGGCCATGGAGGTGAATGGGGGCGCTAGAGAAGGAATGGGTTGGCCTGGGGAGCGTACGGGAGAGAGAGAGAGAGAGAGAGAGAGCCAAAGGAGTCTAGATGGGGCTCGGGGGTGGCTTTAAATAGAAGGGGGTGAGGTGCACAGCGGGGCCGTGCGCCGGCGAGGCCGTAGCCGTCGCTAGAGGCCACAGGAGGGCTTGGCTTCGAGTCTAGGGTCTTCCTGGGCGTGGTCTATGACCAGGGAAAGAGAGAGGGAGAGAGGAGCGAGCACGAGGCGGGCCAGGGACGCGGGCGGCAATTGGCGGGTGCGGGTGGCGCTCGGGCACGCACCGCAGGGGCGAGAGGAGGGCGCGGGGGCAAGTGGGAGACCTGCTGGCGTGATGCGGACGCCGAGGCGCGTCGACTGGCGCGCTCGGGCGGCCCGAGGTGGACGGGTGCGCGGTGTCAACGGTCGGGAGCACGGTAGCGTGCTCCAGAGCGCGTCTTTGGCCGGCATGTGCGGCTTTTCCCCGCGTCCTCGCGTGGCCACTTGCGTCTGGGGGCTCTGGGAGGGAGTAAACAAAGCGGAAATGGCATTGGATCCCTTGGATGGCGCTGGAGTGAGAAGGAGAGGTGAGAAAAGATAGAAGTGATGCTGTCCAGAGAAGCAAATGAGGGTTTTCACCCCCCCAATAATTGAGCTGGGGGCTGGCAAGACTTACTGGAGGTAGAAGAGGGTCAGGAGCAGCTGTGGTACAAAGTTGAGCCCATGGAGATTAGTGGAAGAGGTCAAAAATGGAATTTTGGTAAAGTGGCAGAAGGTGTTTGATGCTTGTTTGGTTAAGCAAATGATCTCCATTTGGCATGAGACTCCACAGGGTGAAATGTCACATATAATTAGGTCCTTCAACCAATTTTGAGCTCATGTGGGCAAAGTTGCCAATGCCACTTTTGTAAACCCTAGAAATTAGCAGAAATGGACTTGTGTAGATCTAGTTGAGAAAATCATTTCTCCTTGATGCACTACTTGGTGTAGTGGCCTCATTTGGTCATGTGAACATGCTCACAAAAGTTGGGGTCAAGGAGAAAAGTTGGCAGTACAAACTTGTTCAAATTTGATTCTGGTCAGAGAGGGTTTTGGGGTCTTTCATCAAGATAAATTTCTCTCCAACTTGTGCCATTTGGTCTAGATGCATTATTACACCATTTGAGAATGTGAACCAAGTTTGAGAGCATTTGGACATGTTTGATAGTGCAAAGCTGTTCAAACTTGAAAAAGGACAGAAGTGGTTTTGAAAGGGTTTCATGGGGTTATGCTATTCTCCATGACATGGTACTTGGCAAGATCATCAAAAATGTCATATGCGACATGTTAGAATTTTCTTGGATTTTTATGAAAATATTTCCTGTAGAAATATTTCAAATCCTTGAAATGAGCAGAAATGGTTTTGGGAGGTTTTGTCCAATATTTTGATCATGACCATATCTTGAAACTCATATATATGGAAAACATATGTCCATTGAGTCTCCCTAATTTTTCTCAAATATTTTTAGAGCTTTAAAATAATTTTAACCTATTAAAGACCATTTCTGGCCTTAAGAAAAATCCTTTAAATAAAATAGGAAAATAACTTTTAAAATTATATTTTTGTGGTTTCTGGGTAACCTATATCTAATAGGAATCAAAAATATTTTTGGAAATTTTTTTACTGCCCTTAATTAAGTACTTGCAGTGCAAACCTCAATCAAGGGGTTTTTGGAAAACTATTTTTAAAAAATACTATTTGGCCAAATTATTTTTGTAAGAAAATACTATATTGCACTATACACATGGCATGATCATTGGGAAAAGGTTTTGGATCAAGGAGAAGGAGTATAAGAGTTGGAGGATTTATTTGATTTTTAGAGCACTTGCAAACAACACACAGAAATCAAATCAAGCAAAGTCCAAAACACTCAAAAGTTTTTGTCAAACCACATTTTATCATGATTTATTAGCTTAAGTGTTGTGGCATGAAAATCAGGGTGTGACAGAGAAGGAGAAAAAACCTCATAAAATCCTTGTTAGGAGCCAATGGAGATGTGGTTACAGAGATCAATGAGCTTGAAGAGATGGCAACTCAGTTTTATACTCAATTATATACGTCGGAAGGAGTGCATAATATGGATGAGGTTCTAGATACAGTCTCAACAAAGGTGACTCCACAGATGAATGAAACCCTAAGTGCAGCTTATACGGGGGAGGAAGTCAAAAGGGCTCTATTTGAAATGTTCCCATCCAAAGCACCTGCTCCGGATGGGTACCAAGCTCATCTTTTTTCAGAAGCATTAGGATGTTTGTGGTGAGCAAGTAACTAAAACTATTTACTTTATAAGCCCTTTATGAGGCGTCGCTCAGACGCCCGACTGTGGCATGTTTATTATTTCATTTACTTATAAGCCCTTTATGTGGTGTCGCTAAGACGCCCGACTGAGGCATGCTCACTTTTACTATCCTTTCGAGACGTCGCTTCAGACATCCGATCGGTGCATTTTTATTACTATTCTGTCATTACATATTCCGGTTGCATATAAATAACCTGCTTGCATGCATCAAGATTTTATTTTATGATTGACGATGTGATCATAGAATATTTCCGTGTATGTTGATCATTTATATTATACCTATGTTCTTAATGTTTGCGAGTACATTCAAAGTACTCACTGGCTTGTCCCTGGCTATTGTCTTGGCCAGATTTCTTGCTTGGAGAGGAGCGACGAGATGACAACCTCGGAACCTAAGCAACGGTGATAGCAGACTCGCGAAGATAGGAGTTAACCTGGTCAGCTGTTCCTGTGGGAAATGGAGTCCCATAGACCATGGTGATCCACAAACCGCTTCCGCCCTCAACCACTAGAAACCATTTGATGTACTCATAAGCCACAATGGTCTTGTACTACATATTTTTTACTTTTGCTTGGAATTTCTGTAACAAGTTGGTGCCGCATCAGCTAACAGTAATCCTGGGGCTGATGAGCTCGACAACCATTTTCTGGAAATTAAAGCCCGGAAAACCGGTCGTGACAGACTTGGTATCAGAGCCAGGCTGACCATTGGCTAATCCTATCTTAGCCCGGTCAATAAACTTAGGCAGACCAACCCCACCAAGCCATAACCAAACCCCAGCCAAGCTTCTCATGCAAGATAGCCCCACAATGACCCGACACCTTTTGGCAGTCGGTGCCCAACCTACCAGCCTAGCCGTCGATCACGCGCCAGTGACCGGCCCCCTAAATAGTCCTTTCTCGCAAGCGTACAAAGGAAGACTCCGTCCCTTTTTCCTATAAAAAGGGCACGCTAGCCCCAACCCAACACAGCACAACCTCTACCAAACCAAGCCACAATGCCTGGCCCTGTCGTGCACAATGAGACCACAACAACCAACCTTGGAGGCTTTGTGACCATACTCGCAAACCTCACCCGTCGTGCCTATGCGTTAGAAGAGCCCCCAGAATATGTTGTGTACCAAGGACCCATAAGCGGTGAGAGCCGTCAATTCTGGGCCACTGTGCACATCTACGGTAGGGGTCTAGCACCCGAACGCCCTTTCAGGTTCACCGGAAGAACAACTTCCTTTGAGCCACAAGCCATAAAGCTAGCTGCTCGAGAAGCTGTAGTTCATCTCCGGCACTTGTCGCCCTGAGTTAACTGTCGCTCGTTCCACTACTACCCCAGACGTGAAGGGTATGGTAGACCACCCCAAGTTGCCAACGGAGATCACGAGACAGATCCTGCATTGTTGCACCTAGTGCGCTATGTAAGTGCACTAGAGGAGCTGTGCAATCAAATCACTATTGATCTAATCACAACTCATGGAGAGCTGGTGCGTCGAGCCCCGGCAAGAGAAGAAAACGAGCCCAACGCCGACAACCCAGCCGTGCTGTTTGGACACCCGATCGAGTCCTTGAGGTCTGCCCCAACCATCGGTCAAGGTGCTGCGATAACCCCAGAAGTGCTTCGTCGCATATTGGGATCACACTCCAACGGGGTTGTGGCCAACAATCCCCGAGATGGTCATCATCGCTACCCCGAGCCTGCAGCCCCTCAACCCACTCCAGCTAATTCCGACGGCGAGACCCGTGGAGAAGCCTCAACATCCACCAGGCACGCCCGCCTGGACGTAAACGAGGTAGACTAAGTCACCCGAGTCGTATCGAGTCCCAGTGTACCCTCGCTTTGTAATCGTGTGGCCTTGTAAATAAACGCTGCTTGTTGTCGTGCCTCTGTTTTAATAATAGCCTTGCCTGTATACGCCAGTATGCAGTGTAAGATTTCTATCCCTGGCACAGTTACCAAAGACCTCCCCGACAACCCCCACAGTAACACATCACTTTAGTGAAATGTGTGAATCTGTGGCTTGATCCCGACCCTTGGAGCATAGCTGGAAATTTTCTTTACCATTCACCACGGTAAAAATGGCCCAGCTCCAGTGCTATAAAGATGGCCACCGCGTGACCTTACCAAGCACCTCTCTCCTTGTGCACCACCCTCACAACCATTTCCTAGCCATGCCGACCCCCAGCATTTACCTGAGAACCCCAGATGCAACCCCGGGTAGTTTTGTCAAGATATTGTGGGATTTTACCTGCAGTACCATGGGCGCTAACCAGCCACCCCAGTATGAGCTGTTCAAATCGAGAATCACCTCTTCCACCTCGAGATATTGGGCAACAGTACATATCCCTCCCGTAAACTCAAACCAAGACCCAACAGAGGTCTCCTTCGTGGGGAAATCTATGCCAACCCCACAGATGGCCGTGGAAGATGCTGCATATGAAGCGCTTGCTCGCCTTCGATTCGCGGTACCCTATGCCAGCGAACGAGGGTATTATTACTTTCCGAGCCGTGCAGCACCCGGAGGAGTAACATCCTTTCCCGATGGGCGAATTGAGAGAGACCCAGTCCTGGCCAACCTTGTCCAGTACGTCATCGCTCAAGAGCGTTTAACCCAACGCGTGATGGGTTATCTCCAGAGCCTCGCAGATTTAAATCCTCAGATCGCCATCGGCAGATCACTAAGGCCCGACCAGGAGAGACACGTGCATCGACTGGTCAATCCACTTCCCCCGATAGAAGAAGAGTGTGCCTCAGTACCAGAGACATTTTCTCGGGACCCCGTCCAGTTACCATTTGCATTGTAAACCTCGCCGATGTATTTATTATTGCAACACTTATTTATGTGATGTAACTTATGCGTGGTACCCCGAGTTTGCGCAACGAGTAAATCTTTAGTTTCAATTAATATGAGTGATTCTGTTGCATTACTGTTTTCTTCCGCGAATAATCCTGGAGTGAGATTTCTTTTCCTTGAGCTGCTACATCTGCACCTTCTCACGACATGGATTATTTTATTTCACACAGCGCAACGACCGCAGACTCACAACCGTAATCACTCGAACACATACACTGGTTACAAAACATTGCAATGGTGTTACATCTAGCTAAGCACTCCCGAACAACAGTGAGCACCCGGCACACCCCACCTACTCCTCGTGATCACCTCCACCACGGAGAGCCAGCACCCGAGTAGCAGCGTCGCAACGATCATCGAGGATCATCCCACACAGGAGCACGGAGAGCCCCAACAGTGTCGCCAGTCCTCCGCATACCAGGATCGCGAACCAGTCCGGCATCGCCTCCGCCATTAGAGCCTCACCCGAGCTTTTGTAAGCTGGAAATGGAGGAAGGAGGAGAAGGAGAAGCAAGGCCAGGTATGAGGAAGAAGAGAGAAAACACCTCGGCCGTTTTATAGCTCGAGCTCGGTGTACGGTGGGCGAAGTCCACCAACGCCGCTCGTCGCCCGATCGCTGGTGTTCGGAGTCGAATCCACGAGCAGTGCCGACAGCACGCTGGCCCGCGAGGTGAGTGCACGCTGCCCCGGTAGCTAGCACGCCGCGCACTACCGCGGTACGGCCTAGATGCCCTACGCGCTAGGCGTCGCCGGTGGAGAAAGCGTGGGAAAGCGTGCGAGAGAGAGGAAGAAGAGAGAGCCAGAGGAAGAAGAAGAGGCCGACAGTGGGCCCTGGGTCCACCTGTCAGCCAGAGAGAGCACTGTGCTCTCGGGTGCGACCAGCGTATTCGTAAATTTAGAATTTATTCTAAATTTATATTCATCATAGAAATCTCACGTTTTTTTCTCGAACCGTAGATTTTTCAACGCAACGCCAGCGTCCACACTGTGGTTTTACACCACTTATTGCCCTCTCACTGTAGCCTTTATTATTATTATTATTATTATTGCATATGATTTTTCTTAAAACAGCTTTTAACAAATCTCGAGGACGAGATTTTTCTTAAGGGGGTAGTGTTGTGACACCCCAAAATTTTATCTTGTTTTATTAATTAAAATTTTGCCAGGAAATTAAAACTTTTATTTTCTGGGCTCCCTTTTTTTTATTTCTAAACCTTTTTCCCCCTTGTTATTATGGAGTTTTCCCCCATAGTGAAAACTTTTCAAAATATGTTATTGGACCTGTTTAACCACTCAAGAAAAACTTTTCTTGTATTAGTAGAACTAATGAAAAAATTAAGTTGCTTGTTTTTTATTTTATTAAAAATGGTTTTTCAAGGTTAAATGGCCATATTTGAACTACAACCATTTGATAAAATCACTTAATATTCCAACCAAAATTTGGAGATGTCATGTGATGTTTTTAAATCACTTTTGTGCAATAATATATTGTATTATTAAAATATTTTGAACTGTACACCAAATTTTCTTCTCTGGTCCAGTGGGCAATTTTGCACTACAACCCATTTAAATACTTCTTTCTAGCCTCCACCAAAATTATGGGATGTTAGTAGCAGCATATGATTCAACTTTATGCAAAAACCTAGTGATGTTATTTGAAAGTTTTGAGTGGATCAACCTCATCTTCTTTTTGGTCCGACATGATGGTTTGTACAGCAACCATATTCTTGCTTGCTCTTTGGCCCTTGAGCTTCCTCATGCTTTTAGTGCACCTTGCAAAACCCTTAAGTCCAGGAGAGTGGTCCCATTGGATGACTCTAAGTGCTTGAAATCATGCCCCTTTCTTTCTGTCCAAAACTGAAGTTTTGCAAAACTTGCACTGACAATTTTCTCCTTTTAACAAACTAACCTCACCACCCTCTATTTCACCTAAAGAGACCACCATCTGGAGATTTTGGCCCCTCCAAGAAATGCCTAAGTGCCCTTGGCATTTTGTCAAACACCTTTATGGGCATGATCTGTTTCGACATGAAATTTGGCACTGCACTATGAGCTTGCACCTTTGTTCAAACCAACTTGTCCAATAGACTCCTCGCTACTCATAACCTAGGTCTGCTAATTCCCAGCCTCACCCGAGACCTCTAGCACGCCCTGGCTTTTCGTCGAGCACGTCCCGTGCATGCACTGGGCGCGCCCAGAGCGCGTCAATTACAGCCGCACGTGCGCCTGAGCCGCCGCGTCCCGCCCCGCACTCACTCCTGTCCATGACCGACCGTAGCCAGCACGCCGTGTCCCCTTCTGCACCCCACGAGCTCCGCAGCTCTTGCCACGTCTCCGGCAGGCCAACAGCTAGCCGCCACTGCCGCCCGACAGCTCCTGCGCTGGCCAGCACCGCCCAAACCACCTCCGCTCGCCAGCTTGCCCTTGGAACAGTAGCCGCTCGTCCGCTAGCTCCTGCCGCCATCCCCAGCCTCGCCACGATGCCCTGCAGCTACAGAGAGGCGGTCGCCGACGAGCTCATCCGCGACCGCCGCTGAACCGCCTCGACTCGCCTATTTAAGGAAACCCCGAGCCTGTTACCGCACGCAGGAAACCTCAGGCCACCCCAATGGCGCTTCCCTAGCTCGCATTCGACCCAGGGAGGTTTTCTTCCCCGTCTCCGGCAACTCCTGCCGCCGCCACCGCCCTGGCCATTCCGACTCCACTAGGACCTCCCCCTCTCCACTCTCTCCACCAGGAGCCTTCTCTTCCTCCCATGAACACTTCCCCCTGCTCGATTTTGATCGGGAGCCACCGCAGCCCCAAAAGCACTTTGCTCCCGAAGCCTCCTCCGCCGCGAAGCTCGCCGCCGGCAGCTCCCTCCGTCCCCACCTGCTTGGCGACCACCGGGAGGACCGCCCTGGAGTGGCGGATCCATCCCCGCCCTCGGGGCCCCGCGAGGAGCCGCCAGTCGCCAGCGACGATCGCCGGAGTCCCGCCCCCTCTCGGGCAGAGGAAGGAGAGGGAAAGGCGACTGGTCAAACCTGACCAGTGGGCCAAGCGGGCCCACTGTCCGTGACCCCCGCACTGGTCCACGTGTTTAAGTGAAGACGTATAATTCTCCAGTACGTTTTCCCTGCACCGAAAGCGTATTCGAGACTGAAACGTTTTCTTTTTGTTTTATTTTTAAAAACGGATTTGACCAGAACTTTGACTATCTATATCTCTTTAAATATAACTCCAAATGAATTGATTCTTTTTCCTACATCTCTCAAATTATGTCTAGTTTATTTTAAGATTTATTTGAAAATTTTCCAAACAACTTTTTGTACTATTTTTGAAATATGTGTTATTTGCATATTTTTTGAGAATAGGATTTTTGGAGAGAGGAAGAAAACTTTCAAAAAGTTTTGGAGAGCACCCCCACCTCTCCACACCTTGAAGGCAAGCATTCTGAACCCCGAAATAATATTTTTGTAACGCCCTCGATGCGGCTATATCTCCCACGTGTCGAAGCACGACTTAGAGGCATAACCGCATTGAAAGCAATGTCGCGAGTGAGGTAATCTTCAAACAACCCATGTAATACATAAAGGGAAAGAGATACATAGTTGGCTTACAGTCGCCACTTCACACAATACATATATAAACATTCATCATCCAGATTACACTCAAGGTCTGACTACGGAACCAAAATGAAAGAAGACTACCCCAAATGCTACACAGATCCCCGATCACCCCAACTGGGCTCCAGTACTGATCATCAGGAAAAGACACATAGTAGCGGCCACGTTCCTCGTCGAACTCCCACTTGAGCTCGGATGAAGCATCTGCACTAGCATCGTCGGCACCTACAACTGTATTAGTAGAATCCGTGAGTCACGGGGATTCAGCAATCTCACACCCGCGAGATCAAGACTATTTAAGCTTAAAGGTAGGATAGGGTTGTGAGGTGGAGCTGCAGCAAGCGAGTAACATATATGGTGGCTACAACGTAAAAGAGAGCGAGAAGAGAAGCAAAGCACGGTCGTGAAGCTAGAAGTGATCAAGAAGCGATCCTAGAACAACCTACGTCAAACATAACTCCAACACCGTGTTCACCTCCCGGACCCCGCCGAGAAGAGACCATCACGGTTACACACGCGGTTGATGTGTTTTAATTAAGGTCAACTTCGGGTTTTCTACAACCGGACATCAACAAATTCCCATCTGCCGCATAACCGCGGGCACGGCTTTCGAAAGATAATACCCTGCAGGGGTGTCCCAACTTAGCCCATTATAAGCTCTCACGGTCAACGAAGGATATTCCTTCTACCGGGAAGACCCGATCAGTCTCGGAATCCCGGACTACAAGACATTTCGGCAGTAATAAAACAAGTCCAGCAAAGCCGCCCGATTGTGCCGACAAATCCCGATAGGAGCTGCACATATCTCGTTCTCAGGGCACATCCGGATGAGCAGTACGTACGGCAACCGAGGATACCCCAAGTTGCCTCAGGGCGGCACCGCAAGTGGCTCTAGTTTGGACCAGCAACCGAAGGAGAACTGGCCCGGGGGGGGGGGGGGGGGGTTAAAATAAAGATGACCCTCGGGCTCGCGAAAACCCGGGGGAAAAAGGTTTAGGTGGCAAATGGTAAAACCAAAGTTGGGCCTTGCTGGAGGAGTCTTATTCAAAGTGAACTGTCAAGGGGGTCCCATAAATCACCCAACCGTGTAAGGAACGCAAAATCAAGGAATATAACACCGGTATGACGGAAACTAGGGTGGCAAGAGTGGAACAAAACACCAGGCATAAGGCCGAGCCTTCCACCCTTTACCAAGTATATAGATGCATTAATTAAATAAATGGTATTGTGATATCCCAACAAGTAAACATGTTCCAACAAGGAACAACATCTCCATGTTCCAACAAGGAACAAACTTCATCTTCACCTGCAACTAGCAACGCTATAAGAGGGGCTGAGCAAAGCGGTAACATAGCCAATCAACGGTTTGCTAGGACATGGATGGTTAGGGGCTGACATGGCAATATGGGTGGCATGATATAGCAAATGGTAGGTATCGCAGCATAGGCATAGCAAAAGAGCGAGCAACTAGCAAGCAAAGATAGAAGTGATTTCGAGGGTATGGTCATCTTGCCTGCAAGGTTCTCAGAGTTGTCGAAAGCTTGGTCCTCGTAAGCGTTCTCAACAGGTTCCTCGTTCACGTACTCGTCTCCCGGATCTACCCAAAACAAGAGCACAAGCAAAGGAACACTATTAACCCTGATGCAATGCACGAACAATATGATGCAAAACATGGCATGATATGCGAGATGTGATATGCAATGCATATGCATGCTCCGGAAGGAAAAAGATGAACAAGGCATAATCTTGGCAAACCAAGTATGCCACTGGAAAGGTGAGGTGATTTCGGTTGAAATCGATATAAAGATCACCGGAATCGGATGCACGGTTTGCAAATGACAAGCAAAACAAGAATGACAATATTCTGCCATTAACAGCATAATGCTACTTAGCAAGCAACAAGAAATTAAGCTACTTCACCCAAACGTATCAACAAAGCATATTGCAGTGATCTACTCAAGATGTTTGACAAAAGATGAACACTTAGCTACGGCTAAATCACACCACATCAGGTTCAAACAAGCATGGCAAAAGTGCAAAAGATAACAGGTTCACAGACTTAATGAAAATAACATGCCAGAAATTAACATCAGGGTGACATGTTTAGAGCAAGCAAACAACATGCTACAGGAACAGGACATAGCAAAACAAGGCATGGCATGAATCTACTCAAAGCACTTAACAAAAGTCCCTTACTGACCATAAGCCAAAAATGATCAAAAAGTATAATAACATCCATGTCAATTAAGCAAGTTTCGTTACAGGTTCCAGACTTGGCAGAAAACTGGACATGTCAAAAACAGATAACAAGTAGGCATGTTCGTGATCTCGATGCACTCACCACAGAGCATTGCATGATAAACTAAGCATACACCCATCAAGAAGACATGGCATAGAAGCTGTACATGGCAAGAACAACATCATAGCATGCAAAGATCAACTACAACAAGCTTGGCAAAATAGAATAACATGTAACCAATCTGCCAGTAACATTTTATAGCAAAAGTAGAGCTCGATTGACTCAAGCTATGGCACTCCATAAATACAAACAAAGGCATGGATGGATAGAGCAAATCCATATGCTCAAAACACTCTTAATGATCATGCTCAAAAGAGGCATAGATCTCTCTGAAACAACATGAACACATGGCATAAAAATAACAGCAAGAACATGACAGTGAAAATACTGTCTCTGAAATCAGCAACATTATGTACCCTAGTTTGCATGCTTGTGCTAGTCACCACAAAGATCACAAAAATACATGTCATACACCCCTGGAAAGATAGCATAGCATATTTCAAAACACATGTAGGACTCAACTTCATTGGATGCACACATCAATCATGGCAAAAATGACAAAAGTGCATGTTCTGAAACAGATATGAAACTAACATCACATAGCCCTCTTCTAACAGCATTTCAGGCATCAAGATGAGCTCAAATGAAAATGATGCAATGAGATAAAATGATGTACTCATCGAGGCGAACAATTTGATATGCTACACGCCCAAAACGGAGCCACGGATGCAGAGTTACAACATGATGAGAAACGCAAAAATATCTAGGGTTTCGGGGATGAAAGTCAACCGGGCCAAATCTCCAGATCTGATATCACTGTAGCTGCACGGACGCCGAGGTCACCGGAAATGGAGACGGGGCCGCCTGAGTTGGCGAGGAGGCAGCGGATCTGGTGCGGGGCGACGCCGGCGCTCGCGGGCGCGGTGGCGGAGGAGCGCGCGGGCGGCGGAGGCGCGCCCGGGCTCGGGGCAGAGCACGGCGGCGGGGGAGCGGCCGGGCGGCGCGAGGTGCGGCGGCGGGCGGCAGATCCGGTGGAGAGGCGGCGAGCGGAGCGGCTCGCCGGCGCGGCTCGGACAGCGCCTGCGGGCGGCGGGCGCGGGCGGCAACCGGGCCCGGGCGGGCCGGCCTTGGGCCCGCAGGGCCGCGGCGGCGCGGGGAGGAGAGAGGAGACGCGGGGCTGGTGTGTCGGCACCGGATTGGCCGGGCGACGGGTGCGGAGCGACGTGGCACCTTCGGATTGGATCGGGTGAGGTGGCTGGTGGACGCGTCCGGCCGGAGCGGACGTGTCCGGCGGCGCGGATGAGCGGGGCTAGGGTTTCATCTGCGATTTGTACGAGGGAGGCACATATTTATAGGTAGAGGGGGCTAGGAAGCTCCAAATGAAGTGCGGTTTTCGCTCACATGATCGTGATCGAACGGCGATGGACATGGGAGTGACTTAGATGGGTTATTGGGCTGTTTTGGAGGGGTTTTGGGCTGCAACACACACGAGGCCTTCACGGTTACCCGGTTAGCCGTTGGAGTATCAAACGACCTCCGAATGACCCGAAACTTGACAGGCGGTCTACCGGTGCTATACCAAGGCCGCTTGACAAACCTCGGTCCATTCCGAGAAGGTTTAATACCCGCTCACGGAAAAAGGTAAAAGGGGACGCCGGGGAACATAAGAGCGCCGGTTTGCAAAACGGACAACGGGGAAAATGCTCGGATACATGAGACGAACACGTATGCAAATGCGATGCACATGATGACATGATATGAAATGCATGACATGAAGAAAATGCAAAATGACGGGAAACCCAACCACGGAGGGAATATCATATCACATGGCCGAAAATGGCAAGAGTTGGAGTTACAAATATGGCAAGTTACATCCGGGGTGTTACAACACTCCACCACTACGAGAGGATCTCGTCCTGAGATCTAGGACTGAAAGAACTCCGGATATTCGGAACAGAGGTGGTCCTCGCGCTCCCAGGTGGCTTCTCGGTCTGAATGGTGTGACCATTTCACTTTCAGGAATTTGATTGACTTGTTGCGAGTCTTGCGCTCAGTTTCTTCAAGAATAGCAACGAGATGCTCATGATAGGACAAATCTTCTTGAAGATCAATCTCTTCGAAGTTGATGGTGCGCTCAGGCATCTTGAAGCACTTGCGAAGCTGTGACACGTGGAAGACATCGTGCACATTTGCAAAGTTGGGGGGAAGCTCAAGTTGATAGGCGAGATCGCCTCGTTTGCCCATGATCTTGAAAGGACCCACGTATCTAGGGGCAAGTTTCCCCTTGATACCGAAGCGACGAGTTCCTTTCATTGGAGAGACGCGGAGGTAGACATGATCTCCGATCTCGAATTGCTATCGTAATAGCTCTTCTGGCGCGATTGCGCGGCTTTGAGGTTCTCACGAATGACCTTGCACATTGCCTCAGCCTCTGAGATCAAATCGTTGCCAAGAAGTTGGCGTTCGCCCGTCTCAGACCAACTGAGAGGAGTACAACACTTTCTGCCATAGAGAATATCGAATGGGGCTTTACCCGAGCTGGCTTGAAAGCTGTTCTTGTAAGAGAACTCAGCATAAGGAAGACAATCCTCCCACTTCATGCCGAAAGAGATAACACAAGCTCTGAGCATATCTTCAAGAATTTGGTTGACACGCTCGACTTGTCCACTAGTTTGAGGGTGGAAAGCTGTGCTGAAGCGAATGTTTGTGCCCATGGCCTTCTGAAAAGAATCCCAAAACTTGGAGGTAAAGATGCTGCCACGGTCTGAAGAGATCAATTGTGGAATGCCATGCAAGGTGACAATTCTGGATGTGTAGAGCTCTGCCAGCTGCGCTGCTGTGATAGACTATTTGATAGGAAGAAAATGAGCCACTTTAGTGAGCTTGTCGATGACGACGAAGATGGCATCATTTCCACACTTGGACTTAGGAAAACCAGTCACGAAGTCTATTTCGATATGATCAAACTTCCATTCTGGAATAGCAAGAGGTTGGAGGAGACCCGCTGGTCGTTGGTATTCTGCTTTCACCCTTCTGCAGACATCACATTCATTCACGAATTGAGCAATTTCTCGCTTCATTCGAGTCCACCAATAAGACTGCTTGAGGTCATGGTACATCTTCGTACTTCCAGGATGAATTGACAGAAGAGAATTGTGCGCCTCGTTCATAATGACTTTCCGTAGATCACCCTTTGGAACCACAATCCGGTCCTCGAAGAAAAGAGTATCTCTGTCATCAACGCGATAGCACTTGTATTTGGAAATGCCCTTGTCAATACCACGTTTCACCTTCTTCACCATGGTATCCAACAGTTGTGCCTCACGAATTTGATCTTCCAAAGTAGGAGAGACGATGAGGTTGGCGAGAAAACCTTGAGGAACAACTTGAAGATTCAACTTGCGGAAAGCTTTACAAAGATCCGGTTGAAAGGGCTTGAGGATTAAGCTGTTGCAATAAGCCTTCCTGCTCAAAGCATCTGCAATCACATTAGCCTTGCCTGGAGTATATTCAACACTCGGATTATACTCTTGAATCATTTCGACCCATCGAGTCTGCCTGAGGTTGAGGTTGGGCTGAGTGGAGATGTACTTGAAACTCTTGTGATCGGTGAATATGTCCACTTTCCTTCCCAACAGGAGATGTCTCCATGTTATTAGCGCGTGGACAACTGCCGCCAACTCAAGATCGTGAGTGGGGTAGTTCTTTTCGTTGGGCTTCAACTGACGAGAGGTATAGGCCACAACCTTCTTATCTTGCATTAACACGGCATCGAGGCCTTGAAGAGAAGCATCACAGAAAACTTCATAAGGCTTGTCTTCGTCAGGAGGAGTCAGAACTGGAGCAGTGACGAGTTTCTCTTTGATAGTGTTGAAAGCCACGTCACACTCAGGAGACCAGACATACTTCACATGCTTCTGGAGGAGGTTGGAAAGAGGCTTTGCAATCTTAGAGAAATTCTCAACGAATATTCGGCAATAGCTTGCAAGTCCAAGAAAACTGCGAAGCTGCTTGACATTCTGAGGAGGTTCCCAATTCAAAACTGCAGACACCCTCTCTGGATTAATAGCAATGCCCTTGGCAGAGATGATGTGACCAAGGTAAAGAACTTCATCAAGCCAGAATTCACATTTGGAGAACTTTGCATATAATTGATACTCTCTGAGCTTGTCGAGCACCAATCGCAAATGTATGGCATGATCCTTCTTATTCTTGGAGAAGACCAAGATATCATCGAGATAGACCAAGACAAATTCATTGGTGTAGGGGTTGAAGATGAAATTCATCAAGCGAGTGAATGTTGGAGGAGCATTGACAAGGCCGAAAGACATGACAGTATATTCATAAGAACCAAAGCTTGTTCTGAATGCTGTCTTGGGAATATCTTCTTCACGAATGCGAATCTGATGATAACCCATACGAAGGTCAAGCTTGGAGAACACTTTAGCACCTTTAAGTTGCTCGAATAGCTCATTGATGTTGGGAAGTGGATACTTGTTCTTGATAGTCTTCTTGTTCAATGGACGGTAATCGACGCAAAGTCGGTCCGTGCCATCCTTCTTCTGGACAAAAAGAACACCACAACCCCAAGGAGAAGAACTCGGTCTGATCAAACCCATACGCTCTTGTTCATCGAGTTGTTTCTTCAATTCCTTCAACTCTTTTGGCCCAAGCTTGTAAGGACGCTTGCAAACGGGTTCCGTGCCAGGCTCAAGATCGATAACGAATTCAACTGGCCGGTGAGGAGGCATACCCGGAAGCTCTTCCGGAAAGACATCTTGGTACTCACAAACGACTGGAATCTGAGAGATAGCATCCAATTCGTCCTTCTCATTGAGAGAAAATAACCGAATGGTATCATCACGAGCGGCATAAATGATCACATCGTCAGAGAAGTGAGTCAATTGAATTTCCCTGGCAGCACAATCAAGCTGAGCCTTGTGCTTAGAAAGCCAGTCCATCCCGAGAATAAGATCAATATCAGAGTCACCAAGAACAATTGGTTTAGCCAGAAATCTATAGTCGCCCATCTTGATTCCGACATTCGGAACCAAAACTTGAGAAGTCATCTGCTTACCCGGGGACACAATCTTCAACGGAATAGGAATCTTTTCCGTCACAAACTCATGCTTGGCAACAAAAGGTCTCGAAATGAAAGAATGCGATGCACCAGTATCAAATAAGACTTTTGCAGGAATATCATTAACTGAGAGATTACCCATGATCACTTCTGAAGAATCCTCTGCCTGAGCCGCGTTCATCATGTTCACTTTGGCATGCTTAGGATTATGCTTGACCACTGCATTGCTGGAAGATTTCACATGAGGAGGAGGCGGAAGGCGCTTTTGGTTGAAGCACTTGTTCGCATAGTGACCCTTCTGCTGACATTTGTTACAAGTCACCTCTGAGAGCGGACGATGATAAGGAGCATTTGGTCTAGGAGCTTGGTTCTGAGACTTGTTCTGATAGCCAGGGTTGGGTGGGTGGGAAGATCCACGACCACCTGAGTTCTTCTGCTGATAAGGCTGGCGGAACGGAGGAGGCAACCAGAACTTCTGTTGCTTAGCTGCCACAAGTGAGGAAGAAGAAGACTGAACTGCGTCTCTGACTCTCTTCTTAGATGCCTCACACTTGAGCTGAGCAGCTTCTTGTTTCAGCGCCATGTTGTAGAATTCATCATACTTTAACGGCTCAAAAAGCACGAGAGCAAGTTGCAGATCTTCTCTAAGACCACGCCTGAATTGGTAGATCATACTCTTCTCATCAGGGATGTCCTGCCTAGCAAAGTGAGAGAGCTTCTGGAACTGAGTGTTGTATTGATAGACAGACATGTTGCCTTGCTTGAGATTGCAGAATTCCTCACGCTTACTCTCAACAACACTTTCTGGAATGTGATGAGCTTTGAAGTCACGGCGGAAATCATCCCAGGTAATCACACGACCTCCTCTGGAATCTTTGTATTGCTGGAACCATTCAGCAGCTTGATCCTTGAGTTGAAAAGAGGCAAACTTGACAATGTCCTCAGGTCTGACGTTGCTGCACTCGAAATGCTTGCTGATATCCACAAGCCAATCATCGGCGTCTGTGGCCTCGACACAGTAGCTGAAGGTCTTTGGCTGATTAGCAAGGAACTGATTGAGTGAAGCGAAGTGCGGCTGATTGTTGCCTTGGCCTTGATTCCCTTGATTACCTTGCCCTTGGTTGCGATCTTGCAAGAGCTGAATCAGAATCTGAGCGTTGGCATTTGTGGCAGTCATTAAGGCTTGCCATGCCTCCGGAGGCGAAGGTGGTGGCGGAGGGTTAGCCTGACTTCCTTCATTGCGTTCCGGATTCTGACGCGTTGGCGGAGCCATCCTGAAGAGGGTGACATCCATTAACATCTTAAAAGAGATATATTCAAGCTGAATCAAAGGATCGAAATTGCAACATATAGTCTTCACAATAAACATCCGAACAAGAATGAACGAATGAATTCCAAAGTAAAGCATCACACTTCCAAAAGCTGAGAAGCCATCTAGAAAAAGGTATGAAATAAAATCAACAAGGTACGGATGTGAACAAATACTTGGTAAGGATTACCCAATCACGAACCAAATATCTGCGGGAAGAAATACTAGAGCTACATGAATTCCCACTTATAAACCCCCGAAACTTTCTGGTTATGCAATCAGGTGTTGGGGATACAGGGGACACAAAATATATCACCCAAACTAACAATACCTAGATCCAGCTGTATCCATCCTTCAACACATAACCAAGAAACCTTCGGAAATCATCTACCTCAACCTTCGAAAAGCATCCGTTATACGAGTCATGGCAATACTCCCGCACTCGCCTCAGTACTGGGCTATCAGGGTTATCTCACCAACAACTGTACAAAAGAGATTTTCGATGTCGGCGTACTAAACCCAGGTATTCCAGAACTGTAACGATAAAATTATGACGACAACACCTCGGAGCTCAACTCCCCGGGACACCTCCACTAAACCCCTGCTGACGGGAGGCAACCAAGACAATGTTGTCATCATAAAACCATCGGAACGATTCTAAGATACCCGCGTGATCCTAAAATTTTTTTTAGTGAAATTTGAGAAGAGAAGAGTCAAAACTCTACGTCAGGATGCCTTACCAGAGCGATGAGGAGACTGGAAAGTAAAAAGAATTCCTAATCTCTCCGATATATAATTCCTAAATGACTCAAAACATTTTTGTAGACACAACTCGGCCGCTAAAAACGATCAAACAGTGGGGCTCCTAAGGTCGGGGAAGGCTCTGATTACCAACTTGTAACGCCCTCGATTCGGCTATGTCTCCCACATGTCGAAGCACGACTTAGAGGCATAACCGCATTGAAAGCAATGTCGCGAGTGAGGTAATCTTCAAACAACCCATGTAATACATAAAGGGAAAGAGATACATAGTTGGCTTACAGTCGCCACTTCACACAATACATATATAAACATTCATCATCCAGATTACACTCAAGGTCCGACTACGGAACCAAAATGAAAGAAGACTACCCCAAATGCTACACAGATCCCCGATCACCCCAACTGGGCTCCAATACTGATCATCAGGAAAAGACACATAGTAACGGCCACATTCCTCGTCGAACTCCCACTTGAGCTCGGATGAAGCATCTGCACTGGCATCGTCGGCACCTGCAACTGTTTTAGTTGAATCTGTGAGTCACGGGGACTCAGCAATCTCACACCCACGAGATCAAGACTATTTAAGCTTAAAGGTAGGATAGGGTTGTGAGGTGGAGCTGCAGCAAGCGACTAGCATATATGGTGGCTACAACGTAAAAGAGAGCGAGAAGAGAAGCAAAGCACGGTCGTGAAGCTAGAAGTGATCAAGAAGCGATCCTAGAACAACCTACATCAAACATAACTCCAACACCGTGTTCACCTCCCGGACCCCGCCGAGAAGAGACCATCACGGTTACACACGCGGTTGATGTGTTTTAATTAAGGTCAACTTCAGGTTTTCTACAACCGGACATCAACAAATTCCCATCTGCCGCATAACCGCGGGCACGGCTTTTGAAAGATAATACCCTGCAGGGGTGTCCCAACTTAGCCCATTATAAGCTCTCACGGTCAACGAAGGATATTCCTTCTACCGGGAAGACCCGATCAGTCTCGGAATCCCGGACTACAAGACATTTCGGCAGTAATAAAACAAGTCCAGCAAAGCCGCCCGATTGTGCCGACAAATCCCGATAGGAGCTGCACATATCTCGTTCTCAAGGCACATCCGGATGAGCAGTACGTACGGCAACCGAGGATACCCCAAGTTGCCTCAGGGCGGCACCTCAAGTGGCTCTAGTTTGGACCAGCAATCGAAGGAGAACTGGCCCGGGGGGGTTAAAATAAAGATGAACCTCGGGCTCGCGAAAACCCGGGGAAAAAGGCTTAGGGGCAAATGGTAAAACCAAAGTTGGGCCTTGCTGGAGGAGTCTTAATCAAAGCGAACTGTCAAGGGGGTCCCATAAATCACTCAACCGTGTAAGGAACGCAAAATCAAGGAATATAACACCGGTATGACGGAAACTAGGGTGGCAAGAGTGGAACAAAACACCAGGCATAAGGCCGAGCCTTCCACCCTTTACCAAGTATATAGATGGATTAATTAAATAAGAGGTATTGTGATATCCCAACAAGTAAACATGTCCCATCAAGGAACAACATCTCCATGTTCCAACAAGGAACAAACTTCATCTTCACCTGCAACTAGCAACGCTATAAGAGGGGCTGAGCAAAGCGGTAACATAGCCAATCAACGGTTTGCTAGGACATGGATGGTTAGGGGCTGACATGGCAATATGGGTGGCATGATATAGTAAGTGGTAGGTATCGCAGCATAGGCATAGCAAAAGAGCGAGCAACTAGCAAGCAAAGATAGAAGTGATTTCGAGGGTATGGTCATCTTGCCTGCAAGGTTCTCAGAGTTGTCGAAAGCTTGGTCCTCGTAAGCGTTCTCAACAGGTTCCTCGTTCACGTACTCGTCTCCCGGATCTACCCAAAACAAGAGCACAAGCAAAGGAACACTATTAACCCTGATGCAATGCACGAACAATATGATGCAAAACATGGCATGATATGCGAGATGTGATATGCAATGCATATGCATGCTCCGGAAGGAAAAAGATGAACAAGGCATAATCTTGGCAAACCAAGTATGCCACTAGAAAGGTGAGGTGATTTCGGTTGAAATCGATATAAAGATCACCGGAATCGGATGCACGGTTTGCAAATGACAAGCAAAACAAGAATGACAATATTCTGCCATTAATAGCATGATGCTACTTAGCAAGCAACAAGAAATTAAGCTAGTGCACCCAAACGTATCAACAAAGCATATGGCAGTGATCTAATCAAGATGCTTGACAAAAGATGAACACTGAGCTACGGCTAAATCACACCACATCAGGTTCAAACAAGCATGGCAAAAGTGCAAAAGATAACAGGTTCACAGACTTAATGAAAATAACATGCCAGAAATTAACATCAGGGTGACATGTTTAGAGCAAGCAAACATCATTCTACAGGAACAGGACATAGCAAAACAAGGCGTGGCATGAATCTACTCAAAGCACTTAATAAAAGTCCCTTACTGACCATAAGCCAAAAAGGATCAGAAAGTATAATAACACCCATGTCAATTAAGCAAGTTTCGTTACAGGTTTCAGACTTTGCAGAAAACTGGACATGTCAAAAACAGATAACAAGTAGGCATGTTCGTGAGCTCGATGCACTCACTACAGAGCATTACATGATAAACTAAGCATACACCCATCAAGAAGACATGGCATAGAAGCTATACATGGCAAGAACAACATCATATCATGCAAAGATCAACTACAACAAGCTTGGCAAAATCGAATAACATGTAACCAATCTGCCAGTAATATTTTATAGCAAAAGTAGAGCTCGATTGACTCAAGCTATGGCACTCCATAAATACAAAAAAAGGGATGGATGGATAGAGCAAATCCATATGCTCAAAACACTCTTACTGATCATGCTCAAAAGAGGCATAGATCTCTCTGAAACAACATGAACACATGGCATAAAAATAACAGCAAGAACATGACAGTGAAAATACTCTCTGAAATCAGCAACATTATGTACCCTATTTTGCATGCTTGTGCTAGTCACCACAAAGATCACAAAAATACATGGCAGACACCCCTGGAAAGATAGCATGGCATATTTCAAAACACATGTAGGACTCAACTTCATAGGATGCACACATCAATCATGGCAAAAATGACAAAAGTGCTTGTTCTGAAACAGATCTGAAACTAACATCACATAGCCCTCTTCTAACAGCATTTCAGGAATCAAGATGAGCTCAAATGAAAATGATGCAATGAGATGAAATGATGTACTCATCGGGGCGAACAATTTGATAATCTACACGCCCAAAACGGATCCACGGATGCAGAGTTACAACATGATGAAAAACGCAAAAATATCTAGGGTTTCGGGGATAAAAGTCAACCGGGCCAAATCTCCAGATCTGATATCACTGTAGCTGCACGGACGCCGAGGTCACCGGAAATGGAGACGGGGCCGCCTGAGTTGGCGAGGAGGCGGCAGATCCGGTGCGGGGCGACGCCGGCGCTCGCGGGCGCGGTGGCGGAGGAGCGCGCGGGCGGCGGAGGCGCGCCCGGGCTCAGGGCAGAGCACGGCCGGGCGGCGCGAGGTGCGGCGGCGGGCGGCGGATCCGGTGGAGAGGCGGCGAGCGGAGCGGCGCGCGCGAGGCGCGGCTCGGACAGCGCCTGCGGGCGGCGGGCGCGGGCGGCAACCGGGCCCGGGTGGGCCGGCCTCGGGCCCGCAGGGCCGCGGCGGCGCGGGGAGGAGAGAGGAGACGCGGCGCTGGTGTGTCGGCACCGGATTGGCCGGGCGACGGGTGCGGAGCGACGTGGCACCTTCGGATTGGATCGGGTGAGGTGGCTGGTGGACGCGTCCGGCCGGAGCGGACGTGTCCGGCGGCGCGGAGGAGCGGGGCTAGGGTTTCATCTGCGATTTGGACGGGGGAGGCACATATTTATAGGTAGAGGGGGCTAGGAAGCTCCAAATGAAGTGCAGTTTTCGCCCACACGATCGTGATCGAACGGCGATAGACATGGGAGTGACTTAGATGGGATATTGGGCTGTTTTGGAGGGGTTTTGGGCTGCAACACACACGAGGCCTTCACGGTTACCCGATTAACCGTTGGAGTATCAAACGACCTCCGAATGATCCGAAACTTGACAGGCGGTCTACCGGTGCTATACCAAGGTCGCTTGACAAACCTCGGTCCATTCCGAGAAGGTTTAATACCTGCTCACGGAAAAAGGTAAAAGGGGACGCCGGGGAACATAGGAGCGCCGGATTGCAAAACGGACAACGGGGAAAATGCTCGGATACATGATACGAACACGTATGCAAATGCGATGCACATGATGACATGATATGAAATGCATGACATGAACAAAATGCAAAATGACAGGAAACCCAACCACGGAGGGAATATCATATCACATGGCCGAAAATGGCAAGAGTTGGAGTTACAAATATGGCAAGTTACATCCGGGGTGTTACAATTTCAATGTGATAGTTGACACGTTTGTAACACCATCTTATTTCGGTGTATTGTTATTTCATGTGATATGATCATTTTGCATGGATGCATATTGGTGACTTTGCTGGCTGTTGGAAATGAACATACATGTGTTGGTAGTTATTCTCATGTGCCTTACATGCATGCCGGTAAGGAATCCGGGAAAGCCTCTGCCTTGGGTAGGCGTGAGCTTGTCGCCGGTCATCGTCGGGACGGTTATATCCGGTATGGCATGGCAAGGTATAATGAGTGTTGATTAGTTGGTTGAAGTATTTTTTTTTGTTGTGCTAACCATGCAGGAAACTCATAAGCCTCCTGAGTCGGCCATAGATCGAGTCTTGTTCCGGTAACCCCATACTTGTTTCGTACTGCCACCGGTCCCTACCTTAGGTGGGGTATGGTTCAGTAAGTTGTTAACCCTCGTCTTGGCACACACCGTACAGAGAGGCCATGGTGGAAGATACCGGCTGCATCCGGTAGGCATGCCACCTGGTCCGGGGGCATGGGTGTATCCGGTTGGGACCGAGAGGGGGATACCCCTTAGAGCGCGCGATAGAAATTTGATCCCATGCTATGCGAGGTTGTAGCCTCCCCACTTAGAGTTGGCTTGATAGGTGTCGTGGGTGATTCCAGACACCGGTAAGTTAGGCTGGTGTGTGCAAGTCAGGTGTGTTTTCAATTAAAAGACCGTAGACGGAATTAGTCCGATGGACTAAAGGAATCCGTTACTCGTGGGTAAAGAGTACACCCTCTGCAGAGAGATTTAACCTATTCGAATAGCCGTGTCCGTGGTTAAGGATTACAGTCTGGGATGGGTCAGGTGTCGGTCTTAGTGTCGGTCTTCGGAGGAGAAACCACTAAAACTCAAATACTGATTATGACTTGTGATATATGATGGTTATGACTATTATCATTATGGACTACCATTTGCAAGATTTGAAATAAAGAATATCCCTGGGACGGTACCACCTCCTGGATATTCTCTATGATTATTTCATTTTCATATAAGCCCTTTATGTGGCGTCGCTCAGACGCCCGACTGTGGCATGTTTATTATATCATTTCCTTATAAGCCCTTTATGTGGCGTCGCTCAGACGCCCGACTGTGGCATGTTTGTTATTTCATTTCCTTATAAGCCCTTTATGTGGCATCGCTCAGACGCCCGACTGTGGCAGGCTTGTTATTCTATTTACTTTATAAGCCCTTTATGAGGCGTCGCTCAGACGCCCGACTGTGGCATGTTTATTATTTCATTTACTTATAAGCCCTTTATGTGGTGTCGCTAAGACGCCCGACTGAGGCATGCTCACGTTTACTATCCTTTCGAGGCGTCGCTTCAGACATCCGATCGGTGCATTTTTAGTACTATTCTGTCATTACATATTCCGGTTGCATATAAATAACCTGCTTGCATGCATCAAGATTTTATGTTATGATTGATGATGTGATCATAGAATATTTCCGTGTATGCTGATCATTTATATTATACCTGTGTTCTTAATGTTTGCGAGTACATTCAAAGTACTCACTGGCTTGTCCCTGGCTATTGTCTTGGCCAGATTTCTTGCTTGGAGAGGAGCGACGAGATGACAGCCTCGGAACCTAAGCAACGGTGATAGCAGACTCACGAAGATAGGAGTTAACCTGGTCAGCTGTTCCTGTGGGAAATGGAGTCCCATAGACCGTGGTGATCCACAAACCGCTTCCGCCCTCAACCACTAGAAACCATTTGATGTACTCATAAGCCACAATGGTCTTGTACTACATATTTTGTACTTTTGCTTGGAATTTCTGTAACAAGTTGGTGCCTCATCAGCTAACAGTAATCCTGGGGCTGATGAGCTCAACGGCCATTTTCTGGAAATTAAAGCCCGGAAAACCGGTCGTGACAGACTTGGTATCAGAGCCAGGCTGACCATTGGCTAATCCTATCTTAGCCCGGTCAATAAACTTAGGCAGACCAACCCCACCAAGCCATAACCAAACCCCAGCCAAGCTTCTCATGCAAGATAGCCCCACAGTGACCCGACACCTTTTGGCAGTCGGTGCCCAACCTACCAGCCTAGCCGTCGATCACGCGCCAGTGACCGACCCCCTAAATAGTCCTTTCTCGCAAGCGTACGAAGGAAGACTCCGTCCCTTTTTCCTATAAAAAGGGCACGCTAGCCCCAACCCAACACAACACAACCTCTACCAAACCAAGCCACAATGCCTGGCCCTGTCGTGCACAATGAGACCACAGCAACCAACCTTGGAGGCTTTGTGACCATACTCGCAAACCTCGCCCGTCGTGCCTATGCGTTAGAAGAGCTCCCAGAATATGTTGTGTACCAAGGACCCATAAGCGGTGAGAGCCGTCAATTCTGGGCCACTGTGCACATCTACGGTAGGGGTCTAGCACCCGAACGCCCTTTCAGGTTCACCGGAAGAACAACTTCCTTTGAGCCACAAGCCATACAACTAGCTGCTCGAGAAGCCATAGTTCATCTCCGGCACTTGTCGCCCAGAGTTAACTGTCGCTCGTTCCACTACTACCCCAGACGTGAAGGGTATGGTAGACCACCCCAAGTTGCCAACGGAGATCACGAGACAGATCCTGCATTGTTGCACCTAGTGCGCTATGTAAGTGCACTAGAGGAGCTGTGCGATCAAATCACTATTGATCTAATCGCAGCTCGTGGAGAGCTGGTGCGTCGAGCCCCGGTAAGAGAAGAAAACGAGCCCAACGCCGACAACCCAGTCGTGTTGTTTGGACACCCAATCGAGTCCTTGAGGTCTGCCCCAGCCATCGGTCAAGGTGCTGCGATAACCCCAGAAGTGCTTCGTCGCATATTGGGAGCACACTCCAACGGGGTTGTGGCCAACAATCCCCGAGATGGTCATCATCGCTACCCCGAGCCTGCAGCCCCTCAACCCACTCCAGCTAATTCTGACGGCAAGACCCATGGAGAAGCCTCAACATCCACCAGGCACGCCCGCCTGGACGTAAACGAGGTAGACTAAGTCACCCGAGTCGTATCTGTTGGGGAACGTAGCAGAAATTCAAAATTTTCCTACGTGTCACCAAGATCTATCTATGGAGAAACCAGCAACGAGGGGAAGGAGAGTGCATCTACATACCCTTGTAGATCGCTAAGCGGAAGCGTTCAAGTGAACAGGGTTGATGGAGTCGTACTCGTCGTGATCCAAATCACCGATGACCAAGTGCCGAACGGACGGCACCTCCGTGTTCAACACACGTACAGCCCGGTGACGTCTCCCACACCTTGATCCAGCAAGGAGAGAGGGAGAGGTTGAGGAAGACTCCATCCAGCAGCAGCACAACGTCATGGTGGTGGTGGAGGAGCGTGGCAATCCTGCAGGGCTTCGCTAAGCACCACAGAAGAGGAGAGGTGTTGGGGAGGGGAGGGGCTGCGCCTTGAGTTGTCTCCAGCAGCCCTCCCCTCACCCCTCTATTTATAGGGGAAGGGGCAAGGGGGGCAGGCCCCTCTAGATGGGATCTAGAGGGGGGGCGGCGGCCAGGGAGGGGGAACTTGCCCCCCAAGCAAGGGGGGCGCCCCCTTTAGGGTTTCCCCCAACCCTAGGCGCATGGGCCCTTGGGGGGGAAGGCGCACCAGCCCACTTTGGGCTGGTTCCCTTCCTCATACAGCCCATAAGGCCCTCCGGGACCGGTGGTCCCACTTGGTGGACCCCCGGGACCCTCCTGGTGGTCCCGGTACGTTACCTATAAAACCCGAAACCTTTTCGGTGACCAAAACAAGACTTCCCATATATAAATCTTTACCTCGGGACCATTCCGGAACTCCTCGTGACGTCCGGGATCTCATCCGGGACTCCAAACAACATTCGGTAACCACATACGAACTTCCTTAATAACCCTAGCGTCATCGAACCTTAAGTGTGTAGACCCTACGGGTTCGGGAGACATGCAGACATGACCGAGACGTTCTCCGATCAATAACCAACAGCGGGATCTGGATACCCATGTTGGCTCCCACATGTTCCACGATGATCTCATCGGATGAACCACGATGTCAAGGACTTAATACATCGCGTATACAATTCCCTTTGTCTATCGGTACGATACTTGCCCGAGATTCGATCGTCGGTATCCCGATACCTTGTTCAATCTCGTTACCGGCAAGTCTCTTTTACTCGTTGCGTAGCACATCATCCCGTGATCAACTCCTTGATCACATTGTGCACATTATGATGATGTCCTATCGAGTGGGCCCAGAGATACCTCTCCGTCACACGGAGTGACAAATCCCAGTCTCGATTCGTGCCAACCCAACAGACACTTTCGGAGATACCTGTAGTGAACCTTTATAGCCACCCAGTTACGTTGTGACGTTTGGCACACCCAAAGCACTCCTACGGTATCCGGGAGTTGCATAATCTCATGGTCTAAGGAAACGATACTTGACATTAGAAAAGCTTTAGCATACGAACTACATGATCTTGTGCTAGGCTTAGGATTGGGTCTTGTCCATCACATAATTCTTCTAATGATGTGATCCCTTTATCAATGACATCCAATGTCCATGGTCAGGAAACCGTAACCATCTATTGATCAACGAGCTAGTCAACTAGAGGCTTACTAGGGACATGGTGTTGTCTATGTATCCACACATGTATCTGAGTTTCCTATCAATACAATTCTAGCATGGATAATAAACGATTATCATGAACAAGGAAATATAATAATAATCAATTTATTATTGCCTCTAGGGCATATTTCCAACAGTCTCCCACTTGCACTAGAGTCAATAATCTAGTTCACATTGCTATGTGATTAACATTCACAGGTCACATCGCCATGTGACCAACATCCAAAGAGTTTACTAGTGTCATTAAACTAGTTCACATCATCATGTGATTAAGACTCAATGAGTTCTAGGGTTTGATCATGTTTTGCTTGAGAGAGGTTTTAGTCAACGGGTCTGCAACATTCAGATCCGTATGTACTTTGCAAATCTCTAGGTCATTTCCTAGATGCAGTTACGACGCTCTTTTTGGAGCTATTCCAAATAACTGTTCTACTTTACGAATCCAGTTTGCTACTCAGAATAATCTGGATTAGTGTCAAATTTTGCATCGGCGTAACCCTTTACGACGAACTCTTTTACCACCTCCATAATCGAGAAAATTCCTTAGTCCACTAGTTACTAAGGATAACCTTGACCGTTGTCCTGTGATCCATTTCTAGATCACACTTGTACCCCTTGACTGACTCATGGTTTGGCACACCTCAGGTGCGGTACACAACATAGCATACTTTAGAGCCTACGATTAAACATAGGGGACGACCTTCGTCCTTTCTCTCTATTCTGCCGTGGTCATGTCTTGAGTCTTGCTCAATACTCACACCTTGTAACACAGCCGAGAACTCCTTCTTTGCTGATCTATTTCGAACTCCTTCAAAATCTTGTCATGATATGTGTTCGTTTGAAAGTACTATTAAGCGATTTTGATCTATCCTTATAGATCTTGATGCTCAATGTTCAAGTAGCTTAATCCAGGTTTTCCATTGAAAAACACTTTTCAAATAACCCTATATGCTTTCCAGAAATTCTACATCATTTCTGATCAACAATATGTCAACAACATATACTCATCAGAAATTCCATAGTGCTCCCACTCACTTCTTTGGAAATACAAGTTTCTCATAAATTGTATAAACCCAAAAAATATTTGATCATCTCATCAAAGTGTACATTCCAACTCCGAGATGCTTACTCCAGTCCTTAGAAGGATCGCTGGAGTTTTGCATACTTGTTAGCATCTTTCAGGATTGACAAAACCTTCCAGTTGCATCACATACAACCTTTCCTCAAGAAAATCATCGAGGAAACAATGTTTTGACATCTTATCTGCATGATCATAAATAATGCAGTAATCGCTAACATAATTCTAACAGACTTTTAGCATCGCTACGGGTGAGAAAGTCTCATCGTAGTCAACTCCTTGAACTTGTCGGAAAACATTTTAATGACAAGTCGAGCTTTCTTAATGGTGACATTTACCATCATTGTCCATCTTCCTTTTAAAATCCATATGTACCTAACAGCCTTACAACCATCAAGTAGTTCTTCCAAAGTCTACACTTTGTTTTCATATATGGATCCTCTCTCGGATTATATGGCCTCGAGCCATTCATCGGAATCCGGGCCCACCATCGCTTCTCCATAGCTTGTAGGTTCATTGTTGTCTAGCAACATGACGTCCAAGACAGGATTACGTACCACTCTGAAGTAGTACGCATCCTTGTCATCCTACGAGGTTTGGGAGTGACTTGATCCGAAGTCTCATGATCACTATCATAAGCTTCCACTTCAATTGGTGTAGGTGCCATAGGAACAACTCCTTTGCCCTGCTACACACTAGTTGAAGTGACGGTTCAATAACCTCATCAAGTCTCCACCATCCTCCCACTCAATTCTTTCGAGAGAAATTTTTCCTCGAGAAAGGACCCGATTTGAGAAACAATCCCTATTGCTTTCGGATCTGAGATAGGAGGTATACCCAACTGTTTTGGGTGTCCTATGAAGATGCAGTTATCCTCTTTGGGTTCGAGCTTATCAGCCTGAAACTTTTTCATATAAGCGTCGCAGCCCCAAACTTTTAAGAAATGACAGCTTAGGTTTCTCTAAACCATAGTTCATACGGTGTCATCTCATCGGAATTACGTGGTGCCCTATTTAAAGTGAGTGCGGTTGTCTCTAATGCCTAACCCATGAACGATAGTGGTAATTCGATAAGAGACATTATGGTAGGCACCATATCCAATAGGGTGCAACTATGATGTTCGGACACACCATCACACTATGGTGTTCCAGGCGGTACTAGTCGTGAAATAATTTCCACAATGTCTCAATTGTGTACCAAACTCGCAACTCAGATATTCATCTCTATGATCATATCATAGATATTTTATCCTCTTGTCACGACGATCTTCTGAAATTACTTGAACCATTCAATAATTCAGACTTGTGTTTCATCAAGTAAATATGCTCAGTATCTACTCAAATCATCTGTGAAGTAAGAGCATAACGATATCCACTGCTTGCCTCAGCACTCATTGGACTGCACACATCAAAATGTGTTACTGCCAACAAGTTGCTTTCTTGTTCCATTTTACTGAAACCGAAGCTTTCAGTCATCTTGCCCATGTGGTATGATTTGCATGTCTCAAGCGATTCAAAATCAAGCGAGTCCAAACGGTCCATCTGCATGGAGTTTCTTCATGCGTATATACCAATAGACATGGTTCACATGTCTCAATCCTTTTCAAAAATGAGTGAGTCCAAAGATCCATCAACATGGAGCTTCTTCATGCGTTTTATACCAATATGACTTACATGGCAGTGCCACAAGTAGGTGGTACTATCATTACTATCTTATATCTTTTGGCATGGACATGTGTATCACTACGATCGAGATTTCCATAAACCATCCATTTTAGGTGCAAGACCATTGAAGGTATTATTCAAATAAACAGAGTAACTATTATTCTCTTTAAATGAATAACCGTATTGTGATAGACATAATCCAATCATGTCTATGCTCAACGCACACACCAAATAACAATTATTTAGGTTTAACACCAATCTCGATGGTAGAGGGAGCGTGCGATGCTTGATCATATCAACCTTGGAAACACTTCCAACACATCTTGTCAGCTCTCCTTTAGCTAGTCTCCGCTTATTCCGTAGCTTTTATTTCGAGTTACTAACACTTAGCAACCGAACCAGTATCTAATACCCTGATGCTACTAGGAGTACTAGTAAAGTACACATTCACATAATGTATATCCAATATACTTCTATCGACAGCCTTCTCATCTACCAAGTATCTAAGGTAATTCTGCTCCAGTGGTTGTTCCCCTTATTACAGAAGCACTCAGTCTCGGGTTTGGGTTCAACCTTGGGTTTCTCCACTAGAGCAGCAGCTGATTTGCCGTTTCATGAAGTATCCCTTCTTGCCCTTGCCCTTCTTGAAACTAGTGGTTTCACTAACCATCAACAATTGATGCTCCTTCTTGATTTCTACTTTCGCGGTGTCAAACATCGTGAATATTTCAAGGATCATCATATCTATCCCTGATATGTTATAGTTCATTATGAAGCTCTAGCAGCTTGGTGGTAATGACTTTGGAGAAACATCACTATCTTATCTGGAAGATCAACTCCCACTGGATTCAAGTGATTGTTGTACTCAGACAATCTGAGCACAAGCTCAACGATTCAGCTTTTCTCCCTTAGTTTGCAGGCCAAGAAAATCGTCGGAGGTCTTATACCTCTTGACGTGGGCACAAGCCTGAAATCCCAATTTCAGCCCTCGAAACATCTCATATGTTCCGCGACATTTCAAAAATGTCTTCGGTGCCTCAATTCTAAACCATTTATCACTACCGAACTATCATGTAGTCATCAAAACGTGTATGTCAGATGTTCGCAACATCCACAGACCACGTTCGAGGTCCAGCACACCGAGCGGTGCATTAAGGACACAAGCCTTCTACTGTCCGCACAATTGCTACTATCAACTTTAAACTATATTTTCTCTAGGAACATATCTAAAACAGTAGAACTAAAGCGCGAGCTACGACATAATTTGCAAAGATCTTTTGACTATGTTCAGGATAATTAAGTTCATCTTATGAACTCCCACTCAGATAGACATCCCTCTAGTCATCCAAGTGAGTACATGATCCGAGTCAACTAGGCCGTGTCCGATCATCACATGAGACGGACTAGTCATCATCGGTGAACATCTTCATGTTGATCGTATCTACCATACGACTCATGCTCGACCTTTCGGTCTCTTGTGTTCCGAGGCCATGTCTATACATGCTAGGCTCGTCAAGTCAACCTAAGTGTTTCGCGTGTGTAAATCTGGCTTACACCCGTTGTATGTGAACGTAAGAATCTATCACACCCGATCATCACGTGGTGCTTCGAAATGACGAACTTTCGCAACGGTGCACAGTTAGGGGGAACAATTTCTTGAAACTTTAATGAGGGATCATCTTATTTACTACCGTCGTTCTAAGCAAATAAGATGCAAAAACATGATAAACATCACATGCAATCAAATAGTGACATGACATGGCCATCATCACTTTGCTCCTTTTGATCTCCATCTTCGGGGCTTCATGATCATCGTCGTCACCGGCATGACACCATGATCTCCATCATCATGATCTCCATCATTGTGTCTTCGTGAAGTTGTCTCGCCAACTATTACTTCTACTACTATGGCTAACGGTTAGCTATAAAGTAAAGTAATTACATGACGTTTATGTTGACACGCAGGTCATAAATAAATTAAAGACAACTCCTATGGCTCCTGCCGGTTGTCATATTCATCGATATGCAAGTCGTGATTCCTATTACAAGAACATGATCATCTCATACATCACATATATCATTCATCACATCCTTTTGGCCATATCACATCACATGGCATACCCTGCAAAAACAAGTTAGACGTCCTCTAATTGTTGCTTACATGTTTTACGTGGCTGCTATGGGTTTCTAGCAAGAAATTTTCTTACCTACACAAAACCACAACGTGATATGTTAATTGCTATTTACCCTTCATAAGGACCCTTTTCATCGAATCCGATCCGACTAAAGTGGGAGAGACTGGCACCCGCTAGCCACCTTATGCAACTAGTGCATGTCAGTCGGTGGAACCTGTCTCACGTAAGTGTACGTGTAAGGTCGGTCCGGGCCGCTTCATCCCACAATGCCGCCGAATCAAGATTGACTAGTAACGTTAAGCATATTGAACAAAATCAACGCCCACAACTACTTTGTGTTCTACTCGTGCAAAGAATCTACGCAATAGACCAAGCTCATGATGCCACTGTTGGGGAACGTAGCAGAAATTCAAAATTTTCCTACGTGTCACCAAGATCTATCTATGGAGAAACCAGCAACGAGGGGAAGGAGAGTGCATCTACATACCCTTGTAGATCGCTAAGCGGAAGCGTTCAAGTGAACAGGGTTGATGGAGTCGTACTCGTCGTGATCCAAATCACCGATGACCAAGTGCTGAACGGACGGCACCTCCGCGTTCAACACACGTACAGCCCGGTGACGTCTCCCACACCTTGATCCAGCAAGGAGAGAGGGAGAGGTTGAGGAAGACTCCATCCAGCAGCAGCACAACGTCATGGTGGTGGTGGAGGAGCGTGGCAATCCTGCAGCGCTTCGCTAAGCACCACAGAAGAGGAGAGGTGTTGGGGAGGGGAGGGGCTGCGCCTTGAGTTGTCTCCAGCAGCCCTCCCCTCACCCCTCTATTTATAGGTGAAGGGGCAAGGGGGGCCGGCCCCTCTAGATGGGATCTAGAGGGGGGGCGGCGGCCAGGGAGGGGGAACTTGCCCCCCAAGCAAGGGGGGCGCCCCCTTTAGGGTTTCCCCCAACCCTAGGCGCATGGGCCCTTGGGGGGGAAGGCGCACCAGCCCACTTTGGGCTGGTTCCCTTCCTCATACAGCCCATAAGGCCCTCCGGGACCGGTGGTCCCACTTGGTGGACCCCCGGGACCCTCCTGGTGGTCCCGGTACGTTACCTATAAAACCCGAAACCTTTTCGGTGACCAAAACAAGACTTCCCATATATAAATCTTTACCTCGGGACCATTCCGGAACTCCTCGTGACGTCCGGGATCTCATCCGGGACTCCGAACAACATTCGGTAACCACATACGAACTTCCTTAATAACCCTAGCGTCATCGAACCTTAAGTGTGTAGACCCTACGGGTTCGGGAGACATGCAGACATGACCGAGACGTTCTCCGGTCAATAACCAACAGCGGGATCTGGATACCCATGTTGGCTCCCACATGTTCCACGATGATCTCATCGGATGAACCACGATGTCAAGGACTTAATACATCGCGTATACAATTCCCTTTGTCTATCGGTACGATACTTGCCCGAGATTCGATCGTCGGTATCCTGATACCTTGTTCAATCTCGTTACCGGCAAGTCTCTTTTACTCGTTGCGTAGCACATCATCCCGTGATCAACTCCTTGATCACATTGTGCACATTATGATGATGTCCTATCGAGTGGGCCCAGAGATACCTCTCTGTCACACGGAGTGACAAATCCCAGTCTCGATTCGTGCCAACCCAACAGACACTTTCGGAGATACCTGTAGTGAACCTTTATAGACACCCAGTTACGTTGTGACGTTTGGCACACCCAAAGCACTCCTACGGTATCCGGGAGTTGCACAATCTCATGGTCTAAGGAAACGATACTTGACATTAGAAAAGCTTTAGCATACGAACTACATGATCTTGTGCTAGGCTTAGGATTGGGTCTTGTCCATCACATAATTCTTCTAATGATGTGATCCCGTTATGAATGACATCCAATGTCCATGGTCAGGAAACCGTAACCATCTATTGATCAACGAGCTAGTCAACTAGAGGCTTACTAGGGACATGGTGTTGTCTATGTATCCACACATGTATCTGAGTTTCCTATTAATACAATTCTAGCATGGATAATAAACGATTATCATGAACAAGGAAATATAATAATAATCAATTTATTATTGCCTCTAGGGCATATTTCCAACAGTATCGAGTCCCAGTGTACCCTCGCTTTGTAATCGTGTGGCCTTGTAAATAAACGCTGCATGTTGTCGTGCCTCTGTTTTAATAGTAGCCTTGCCTGGATACGCCAGTATGCAGTGTAAGATTTCTATCCCTGGCACAGTTACCAAAGACCTCCCTGACAACCCCCACAGTAACACATCACTTTAGTGAAATGTGTGAATCTGTGGCTTGATCCCGACCCTTGGAGCAGAGCTGGAAATTTTCTTTACCATTCACCACGGTAAAAATGGCCCAGCTCCAGTGCTATAAAGATGGCCACCGCGTGACCTTACCAAGCACCTCTCACCTTGTGCACCACCCTCACAACCATTTTCTAGCCATGCCGACCCCCAGCATTTACCTGAGAACCCCAGATGCAACCCCGGGTAGTTTTGTCAAGATATTGTGGGATTTTACCTGCAGTACCATGGGCGCTAACCAGCCACCCCACTATGAGCTGTTCAAATCAAGAATCACCTCTTCCAGCTCGAGATATTGGGCAACAGTACATATCCCTCCCGTAAACTCAAACCAAGACCCAACAGAGGTCTCCTTCATGGGGAAATCTATGCCAACCCCACAGATGGCCGTGGAAGCTGCTGCATACGAAGCGCTTGCTCGCCTTCGATTCGCGATACCCTATGCCAGCGAACGAGGTATTATTACTTTCCGAGCCGTGCAGCACCCAGAGGAGTAACATCCTTTCCCAGTGGGCGAATTGAGAGAGACCCAGTCCTGGCCAACCTTGTCCAGTACGTCATCGCTCAAGAGCGTTTAACCCAACGCGTGATGGGTTATCTCCAGAGCCTCGCAGATTTAAATCTTCAGATCGCCATCGGCAGATCACTAAGGCCCGACCAGGAGAGACACGTGCATCGACTGGTCAATCCACTTCCCCTGATAGAAGAAGAGTGTGTCTCTGTACCAGAGACATTTTATCGGGACCCCGTACAGTTACCATTTGCATTGTAAACCTCGCCGCTGTATTTATTATTGCAACACTTATTTATGTGATGTAACTTATGCGTTGTACCCCGAGTTTGCGCAACGAGTAAATCTTTAGTTTCAATTAATATGAGTGATTCTGTTGCATTACTGTTTTCTTCCGTGAATAATCCTGGAGTGAGATTTCTTTTCCCTGAGCTGCTACATCTGCACCTTCTCATGACATGGATTATTTTATTTCACACAGCTGAACGATCACAGACTCACAACCGTAATCACTCGAACACATACACTGGTTACAAAACTTTGCAACGGTGTTACATCTAGCTAAGCACTCCCGAACAATAGTGAGCACCCGACACACCCCGCCTACTCCTCGTGATCACCTCCACCGCGGACAGCCAGCACCCGAGTAGCAGCGTCGCAACGATCATCGAGGATCATCGCACACAGGAGCACGGAGAGCCCCAGCAGTGTCGCCAGTCCTCCACATACCAGGATCGCGAACCAGTCCGGCATCGCCTCTGCCATTAGAGCCTCACCCGAGCTTTTGTAAGCTGGAAATGGAGGAAGGAGGAGAAGGAGAAGCAAGGCCAGGTATGAGGAAGAAGAGAGAAAACACCTCGGCCGTTTTATAGCTCGAGCTCGGTGTATGGTGGGCGAAGTTCACCAACGCCGCTCGTCGCCCGATCGCTGGTGTTCGGAGTCGAATCCACGAGCAGTGCCGACAGCCCGCTGGCCCGCGAGGTGAGTGCACGCTGCCCCGGCAGCTAGCACGCCGCGCACTACCGCGGTACGGCCTAGATGCCCTACGTGCTAGGCGTCGCCGGTGGAGAAAGCGCGGGAAAGCGCGCGAGAGAGAGGAAGAAGAGAGAGCCAGAGGAAGAAGAAGAGGCCGACAGTGGGCCCTGGGTCCACCTGTCAGCCAGAGAGAGCACTGTGCTCTCGGGTGCGACCAGCGTATTCGTAAATTTAGAATTTATTCTAAATTTATATCCGTCGTAGAAATCTCACGTTTTTATCTCGAACCGTAGATTTTTCAACGCAACGCCAGCGTCCACACTGTGGTTTTACACCACTTACTGCCCTCTCACTGTAGCCTTTTTATTATTATTATTGCATATAATTTTTCTTAAAACAGCTTTTAACAAATCTCGAGGACGAGATTTTTCTTAAGGGGGGTAGTGTTGTGACACCCCAAAAGTTTATCTTGTTTTATTAATTAAAATTTTGCCAGGAAATTAAAACTTTTATTTTCTGGGCTCCCTTTTTTTATTTCTGAACCTTTTTTCCCCCTTGTTATTATGGAGTTTTTCTCCATAGTGAAAACTTTTCAAAATATGTTATTGGACCTGTTTAACCACTCAAGAAAAACTTTTCTTGTATTAGTAGAACTAATTAAAAAATTAAGTTGCTTGTTTTTTATTTTATTGAAAATGGTTTTTCAAGGTTAAATTGCCATATTTGAACTACAACCATTTGATAAAATCACTTAATATTCCAACCAAAATTTGGAGATGTCATGTGATGTTTTTAAATCAGTTTTGTGCAAAAATATATTGTATTTTTAAAATATTTTGAGCTGTACACCAAATTTTCTTCTCTGGTCCAGTGGGCAATTTTGCACTACAACCCATTTAAATACTTCTTTCTAGACTCCACCAAAATTATGGGATGTTAGTAGCAGCATATGATTCAACTTTATGCAAAAACCCAGTGATGTTATTTGAAAGTTTTGAGTGGATCAACCTCATCTTCTTTCTGGTCCGACATGATGGTTTGTACAGCAACCATATTCTTGCTTGCTCTTTGGCCCTTGAGCTTCCTCATGCTTGTAGTGCACCTTGCAAAACCCTTAAGTCCAGGAGAGTGGTCCCATTGGATGACTCTAAGTGCTTGAAATCATGCCCCTTTCTTTCTGTCCAAAACTGAAGTTTTGCAAAACTTGCACTGACAATTTTCTCCTTTTAACAAACTAACCTCACCACCCTCTCTTTCACCTAAAGAGACCACCATCTGGAGATTTTGGCCCCTCCAAGAAATGCCTAAGTGCCCTTGGCATTTTGTCAAACACCTTATGGGCATGATCTGTTTCGACATGAATTTTGGCACTGCATTGTGAGCTTGCATCTTTGTTCAAACCAACTTGTCCAATAGACTCCTCGCTACTCATAACCTAGGTCTGCTAATTCCCAGCCTCACCCGAGACCTCTAGCACGCCCTGGCTTTTCGTCGAGCACGTCCCGTGCGTGCACTGGGCGCGCCCAGAGCGCGCCAATTGCAGCCGCACGTGCGCCCGAGCCGCCGCGTCCTGCCCTGCACTCACTCCGGTCCATGACCGACCATAGCCAGCACGCCGTGTCCCCTTATGCACCCCACGAGCCCCGCAGCTCTCGCCACGTCTCTGGCACGCCAACAGCTAGCCGCCACTGCCGCCCGACAGCTCCTGCGCTGGCTAGCGCCGCCCAAACCACCTCCGCTCGCCAGCTCGCCCTTGGAACAGTAGTCGCTCGTCCGCTAGCTCCTGCCGCCATCCCCAACCTCGCCACGATGCCCTGCAGCTACAGAGAGGCGGTCGCCGACGAGCTCATCCGCGGCCGCCGCTGAACCGCCTTGACTTGCCTATTTAAGGAAACCCCAAGCCCGTTCCCGCACGCAGGCAACCTCAGGACACCCCAATGGCGCTTCCCTAGCTCGCATTCGACCCAGGGAGGTTTTCTTCCCCGTCTCCGGCAACTCCTGCCGCCGCCACTGCCCTGGCCATTCCGGCACCACTAGGACCTCCCCCTATCCACTCTCTCCACCAGGAGCCTTCTCTTCCTCCCGTGAACACTTCCCCCTGCTCGATTTTGATCGGGAGCCACCGCAGCCCCAAAAGCACTTTGCTCCCGAAGCCTCCTCCGCCGCGAAGTTCGCCACTGGCAGCTCCCTCCGTCCCCACCTGCCTGGCGACCACCGGGAGGACCGCCTGGAGTGGCGGATCCATCCCCACCCTCGGGGCCCTGCGAGGAGCCGCTAGTCGCTGGCGACGATCGCCGGAGTCCCGCCCCCTCTCGGGCAGAGGAAGGAGAGGGAAAGGCGACTGGTCAAACCTGACCAGTGGGCTATGCGGGCCCACTGTCAGTGACCCCCGCACCGGTCCACGTGTTTAAGTGAAGACGTATAATTCCCCAGTACGTTTTCCCTGCACCGAAAGCGTATTCGAGACTGAAACGTTTTCTTTTTGTCTTATTTTTAAAAACGGATTTGACCAGAACTTTGACTATCTATAACTCTTTAAATATAACTCCAAATGAATTGATTCTTTTTCCTACATCTCGCAAATTCTGTCTAGTTTATTTTAAGATTTATTTGAAAATTTTCCAAACAACTTTTTGTACTGTTTTCGAAATATGTGTTATTTGCATATTTTTTGAGAATACGATTTTTGGAGAGAGGAATAAAACTTTCAAAAAGTTTTAGAGAGCACCCCCACCTCTCCACACCTTGAAGGCAAGCATTCTGAACCCCGAAATAATATTTCAGTGTGATAGTTGACACGTTTGTAACACCATCTTATTTCGGTGTATTGTTATTTCATGTGATATGATCATTTTGCATGGATGCATATTGGTGACTTTGCTGGCTGTTGGAAATGAACATACATGTGTTGGTAGTTATTCTCATGTGCCTTACATGCATGCCGGTAAGGAATCCGGGAAAGCCTCTGCCTTCGGTAGGCGTGAGCTTGTCGCCGGTCACCGTCGGGACGATTATATCCGGTATGGCATGGCAAGGTATAATGAGTGTTGATTAGTTGGTTGAAGTATTTTTTTTGTTGTGCTAACCATGAAGGAAACTCATAAGCCTCCTGAGTCGGCCATAGATCGAGTCTTGTTCTGGTAACCCCATACTTGTTTTGTACTGCCACCGGTCCCTACCTTAGGTGGGGTATGGTTCAGTAAGTTGTTAACCCTCGTCTTGGCACACACCGTACAGAGAGGCCATGGTGGAAGATGCCGGCTACATCCGGTAGGCATGCCACCTGGTCCGAGGGCATGGGTGTATCCGGTTGGGACCGAGAGGGGGATACCCCTTAGAGCGCGCGATAGAAATTTGATCCCATGTTACGCGAGGTTGTAGCCTCCCCACTTAGAGTTGGCTTGACAGGTGTCGTGGGTGATTCCAGACACCGGTAAGTTAGGCTGGTGTGTGCAAGTCAGGTGTGTTTTCAATTAAAAGACCGTAGACGGAATTAGTCCGATGGACTAAAGGAATCCGTTACTCGTGGGTAAAGAGTACACCCTCTGCAGAGAGATTTAACCTATTCGAATAGCCGTGTCCGTGGTTAAGGATTACAGTCTGGGATGGGTCAGGTGTCGGTCTTAGTGTCGGTCTTCGGAGGAGAAACCACTAAAACTCGAATACTGATTATGACTTGTGATATATGTTGGTTATGACTATTATCATTATGGACTAATCGTTTGCATGATTTGAAATAAAGAATATCCCTGGGACGGTACCACCTCCTTGATATTCTCTATGATTATTTCATTTTCATATAAGCCCTTTATGTGGCGTCGCTCAGACGCCCGAGTGTGGCATGTTTATTATTTCCTTTCCTTATAAGCCCTTTATGTGGCGTCGCTCAGACGCCCGAGTGTGGCATGTTTGTTATTTCATTTCCTTATAAGCCCTTTATGTGGCGTCGCTCAGACGCCCGACTGTGGCAGGCTTGTTATTCTATTTACTTTATAAGCCCTTTATGAGGCGTCGCTCAGACGCCCGACTGTGGCATGTTTATTATTTCATTTACTTATAAGCCCTTTATGTGGTGTCGCTAAGACGCCCGACTGAGGCATGCTCACTTTTACTATCCTTTCTAGACGTTGCTTTAGACATTCGATCGGTGCATTTTTATTACTATTCTGTCATTACATATTTCGGTTGCATATAAATAACCTGCTTGCATGCATCAAGATTTTATTTTATGATTGACGATGTGATCATAGAATATTTCCGTGTATGTTGATCATTTATATTATACCTGTGTTCTTAATGTTTGCGAGTACATTCAAAGTACTCACTGGCTTGTCCCTGGCTATTGTCTTGGCCAGATTTCTTGCTTGGAGAGGAGCGATGAGATGACAGCCTCGAAACCTAAGCAACGGTGATAGCAGACTCGCGAAGATAGGAGTTAACCTGGTCAGCTGTTCCTGTGGGAAATGGAGTCCCATAGACCATGGTGATCCACAAACCGCTTCCGCCCTCAACCACTAGAAACCATTTGATGTACTCATAAGCCACAATGGTCTTGTACTACATATTTTGTACTTTTGCTTGGAATTTCTGTAACAAGTTGGTGCCTTATCAGCTAACAGTAATCCTGGGGCTGATGAGCTCGACGGCCATTTTCTGGAAATTAAAGCCCGGAAAACCGGTCGTGACAGAGGGGACACAACGGTGTATCCGGTGCCCTGTGAAAACAGTCATGGCCGCCCTACCTGGCACGACCCCATCCCGAGAGAGCGCACCAACAACTCTCCTGTCACTAGTAATGCGGGCTCCAAGCTAGTATCGGCCTAGGTAATCAATAACGCCCTTTCCCATATAAGGGTAGAGTGGTTGCGCATGTAAGGTTGGAATAACGGTCGCAACTTAAACCAATCCGTTTTTGAAAACAACACACACACTTGCCTCGGTACACCACTTCGTCATCAAGTGGCTACCCAACTCATCATCTCCCTCGGGCATAAGTGGCACCCGACGGGGTTTTCGAAAAGTCCTTTGAAAATACTTTGACTCCATCACTATGCATGTTCCCGTCCCTTTTTGCGTAGCAACTACTTTAGCATCCTATCTACTCCCACCGGCATAACCCTCATAAGGAGGTAGGGTCATGCACAATGCAAGTATCAATGAGGAAGTAACGGGGGCAACCCACCAAAGTGGTTACCATCTCATCATGATTTCGAAACAACACTAATAAAGTGCTATATGACATGCATAAAAAAAGGTTTCATAGACATGGTCAAAGGGCTGCTTGCCTGGTTCATCAGAGTCTTGAGATCTTCTGGTCCTTCTCCAAGTACTCCGTCTACTTCGGCAACTAACGTCGGAAACAATCACAATAAGCAACACAATAAGGCAAGAATTAATGTGCTCTAAAAATATGAAGTTGACTTTTATTGAATACCTCTGGTCATATGAGGAATGACCAAAGTGATTTCATTGGAAGTGGATCTATGGATATTCCTAAACATTTCGATATGATGGAATCAAGGGGTTTATGGAATTGCAAGAAGTGTACAGAAGAATTATTTTGAAAAATGAGAAAAGGCACCCATTTAACAAAGGATGATTTTAGAAGCATCTAGGAATTGGTTTGACTGGATTTGGAGTTCAAATGAATTTCCTATGAATTTGCAAAGTTGATAAATCTGAAGAAATGGCTCAATAATTTATGTGCTACAGAAAGTATTAATAAAAATGTTCATAAACTAAGTTATGAACTTAGGAACACCTAGGAATTTGAATCATGGAATTTGGACCAAGTTTGAGCTCTCTGTGATTTTCTAAAGTTCATCACAAAAATAGGAAAAATAGGATTTGATAAATATTTGTGAAGAAAAGGTCTCTGAAAAAATGTGCATGTAGCACCACCAGGTAGATCATGATTTATAGAGTCACTAGAAATTTGAATCATCAAATTTGGAGTCCATTTGGATTGTTTATGGATTTTACAAGTCTATACAAAAAGGAAAAGGAGAGGGATTTGCCTAAATGGGCCAAATCTGGGCGGCGGCGGCGCGCACTGGGCAAGGTTTAGCAGCAGGGCGCCACTGGGCCGGCCCAGCGGCATGGTCGCGCGGGCGATGGGGCGACGTCGGAGGTGGCTTCACGAAAATACGCCTTCGCGCGGGAGAGGCGTTAACGGTGGAAGCCGTCTCCACTTAAACGGGCGGGGCCCGCCCGCCAGGTCGCTGACGAGCGGGGCCCGGGGCTCAGGCCGTCTCCTACCTCCCGCTCGAACAGAGCAGAGGCAGGGGAGGCGAGGCCGAGCGGTGCCGGCGCTCTCCCGGGCGGTACAGGCCACCTCTGGCGGCGCCCGACACACCGGAGGACTCAGCTCGCCGTGGCGCACCCATCGGGGAGCCCGGAAAGGGGAGGGCTTCAGGTGCGACAGACCGGGGCTGACGGCGGGCTCGGCAAGGCAAGGAAGGCACGAGGAGGAGGGGATGGAGCACAGGGGGGTTGGCGGTGGTGAGGAGAGGGTGATGTTCTGGTGCAGGTAGGAGGGAGAGAGGAGCACCGGAGAGCTCGAATTTGAGCGGTGGCCGGTGGCAAGGTTTCCGGCCATGGAGGTGAATGGGCGCACTAGAGGAGGAATGGGTTGGCCTGGGGAGCGTACGGGAGAGAGAGAGAGCCAAAGGAGTCTAGATGGGGCTCAGGGGTGGCTTTAAATAGAAGGGGGCAAGGTGCACAGCGGGGCCGTGCGCCGGCGAGGCCGTAGCCGTCGCTAGAGGCCACGGGAGGGCTTGGCTTCGAGTCTGGGGTCTTCCTGGGCGTGGTCTACGACCAGGGAAAGAGTGAGCGAGAGAGGAGCGAGCGCGAGGCGGGCCAGGGACGCGAGCGGCAATTGGCGGGTGCGGGTGGCGCTCGGGCACGCACTGCAGGGGCGAGAGGAGGGCGCGGGGGCAAGTGGGAGACCTGCTGGCGTGATGCGGATGCCGAGGCGCGTCGACTGGCGCGCTAGGGCGGCCCGAGGTGGACGGGAGCGAGGTGTCAACGGTCGGGAGCACGGTAGCGTGCTCCAGAGCGCGTCTTTGGCCGGCATGTGTGGCTTTTCCCCGCGTCCTCGCGTGGCCACTTGCGTCTAGGGGCTCTGGGAGGGAGTAAACAAAGCAGAAATGGCATTGGATCCCTTGGATGGAGCTGGAGTGAGAAGGAGAGGTGAGAAAGGATAGAAGTGCTGCTGTCCAGAGAAGCAAATGAGGGTTTTCACCCACCCCCCAATAATTGAGCTGGGGGCTGGCAAGACTTACTGAAGGTAGAAGAGGGTCACGAGTAGCTGTGGTACAAAGTTGAGCCCATGGAGATTAGTGGAAGAGGTTCAAAATGGAATTTTGGTAAAGTGGCAGAAGGTGTTTGATGCTTGTTTGGTTAAGCAAATGATCTCCATTTGGCATGAGACTCCACAGGGTGAAATGTCACATATAATTAGGTCCTTCAACCAATTTTGAGCTCATGTGGGCAAAGTTGCCAATGCCACTTTTGTAAACCCTAAAAATTAGCAGAAATGGACTTGTGTAGATCTAGTTGAGAAAATCATTTCTCCTTGATGCACCACTTGGTGTAGTGGCCTCATTTGGTCATGTGGACATGCTCACAAAAGTTGGGGTCAAGGAGAAAAAGTTGGCGGTACAAACTTGTTCAAATTTGATTCTGGTCAGAGAGGGTTTTGGGGTACTTTGATCAAGATAAGTTTCTCTCCAACTTGTGCCATTTTGTCTAGATGCATTATTACACCATTTGAGAATGTGAACCAAGTTTGAGAGCATTTGGACATGTTTGACAGTGCAAAGCTGTTCAAACTTGAAAAAGGACAGAAGTGGTTTTGAAAGGGTTTGATGGGGTTATACTATTCTCCATGACATGGTACTTGGCAAGATCATCAAAAATGTCATATGCGACATGTTAGAATTTTCTTGGATTTTTATGAAAATATTTCCTGTAGAAATATTTCAAATCCTTGAAATGAGCAGAAATGGTTTTGGGAGGTTTTGTCCAATATTTTGATCATGACCATATGTTGAAACTCATATATATGGAAAATATATGTCCATTGAGTCTCCTTAATTTTTCTCAAATATTTTTAGAGCTTTAAAATAATTTTAACCTATTAAAGACCATTTCTGGCCTTAAGAAAAATCCTTTAAATAAAATAGGAAAATAACTTTTAAAATTATATTTTTGTGGTTTATGGGTAACCTATATCTAATAGGAATCAAAAATATTTTTGGAATATTTTTTACCGCCCTTAATTAAGTACTTGGAGTGCAAACCTCAATCAAGGGTTTTTTGGAAAACTAATTTTTTAAAATACTATTTGGCCAAATTATTTTTGTAAGAAAATACTATATTGCACTATACACATGGCATGATCATTGGGAAAAGGTTTTGGATCAAGGAGAAGGAGTATAAGAGTTGGAGGATTTATTTGATTTTTAGAGCATTTGCAAACAACACACGAAATCAAATCAAGCAAAGTCCAAAACACTCAAAAGTTTTTGTCAAACCACATTTTATCATGATTTATTAGCTTAAGTGTTGTGGCATGAAAATCAGGGTGTGACAGTCCTACCCTCCTTACAAGAATCTCGTCCCCGAGATTCCCAGACTAGGCGCAGGAAGGAATATGGAAACTTGGATTTGGGGTAGTCTTCACGTCCTCATACTGCTTCTGCTTCTGTTTGGTGCTCCATTGAACTTGAAGTACTTGATGGTGTGGCTTCGTGTATGACACTCTTCTTGATCCACGTTGCTAATGGGTAGGTCGTGGTAGGTTAGATTGGGCTAGAGGTTAATGGTTTGGCGATTGATGCCCTGGTAGAGACCGGGCTAGTTAGGAAGTTGGAAACGTTTCCGGAGTGGTGTCGTGTGGAAAAACGTTGTGCACAGCGGGTGACTCAGGTGATAACTCTAGCTGGTAGTCGTCTACTCTTTGTCTCGAAGTGATCTCAAAGGGGGTTGTTGAATCTTGGAGTGATCTCGAAGAGGGTCGATGAATCTTGGTGTGGGTTTCCTTGTCATGGAAATGCTTGGTTCCTTTGAGAGAATTGGTTTGCAGATATGCCTGGTCTTCGATGCGGAGGTTAACTTCTTGACGGTGGTGGTTGGTATAGTTCTTCCTCCTTGACATGGCGGTCTTCAGATGTTTCCTAACCGGCTGAACGGTTCTTCTTCCGTCTTCGGGTAGGCAAGTATATCACCAAATAGCGATGACAACCAGCTCGTTCGAGTACTCCGTGAAGATTCACCCACGGGGTACATAGGGTATAGGTTGGGGTATCGGTGGTGGTCACGGTTGAGTGTTGGCCAGGGTCTACTTGACCTAGAGCCAAAGCCCATGGTCATGATCCGACCATGTTGTGGCTTGGTAGGGTTTAAGGGTTTTAAGGATTCTAATGTGCGAGTGAACGTTTATCATCTTATCCTTGAGCACAGTTTCTGAGATGCCAATTGTTCTATCTAGTCCTTTAAACAAATCACATCATGTTACCGAAAGAATCACCCCGAATAGGCCAACTCCAATCATTACTCATGTTATTCATATCCTCATGACTCTCGAGAGGAGGTCTAACAAAATCATATATGTCTACAATCCCCAAACTCATATGTATGTCTACCCCTAAAAATCCATGGGTATACAAGCTTCAAAGGTGGAGTTAAACATGACAATCCAAGTGCTCAGCCTATTCTTTCAAGGTCTAAGATAAAGCATCTCTATCCCAAGGAAACACGTTGTAATCCACTCCAAGATCTTGTTTCCTTCCTATGAATCAACCAACAGCCCATTAGCTTCCATCAATCACTACATAATCCATTTAATTCTACAAATACAATGTTTATGATGTTCCACATGATTTCCTAAAGTCCATATAATCCCCAAATGCTTGAAGGGGCTGTCTCTACTATAGTAAGTCCACCAATTTCCATTATCATGGTCAGTAAACTCCAAGGTCAAGCGTATATCAACTCCAACAATTAATCCAATCTCCTAGTTTATTGTCCTCCAAGAAACATGGTATCATGATCGAGATCATCAGTCTAAATCCAATTTTACTCCGAACCATGTAGACATACTCAACATTTATATCCAACTAGAATTACCTACTTAAATCCAAATCTCATGTCCAACGGGGATTTCTACACTTTTTCCCCAAGTCATTATTGCAATATCAACTGTCTCCTATCAATATCATCTGATCAAGTCAAATCCTTGCACTTCCAGGAGTTTCAGCTTGCGATCATAACGGTCCTATAAACTCAGGGGTAATGAAAGCTATGCTACTCTATAATCATGATCCCACCAAGTTCATCTATCAACATGAAAGCCTCATAATCCACCGAAGAGTCTCGGATAATTCCTCAAGGTCTTTGATACAAACTCATCAAGTCACTTGTCCTTTATTCCTATATCCTCAAACTGGTCTTCCTTATGGCATCGTCAGTCCTGGTGCTATATTAGGATGATAATGTGCTTGTTCACTATGTCCACTAGTTCCATAATGAACCCAGTGTTGTGCGAGGTTTACAGAGGCTTAACTGGTTCTCTTGCAATTCTGTGGGTTAAGCACATGGTTAAGGACTCGAGCTGGGGTATCTCATGAAGTCTCGAAGGGTCTAGGAATGGGTTTCTAGTATGGAGGGTTAAACATAACTCTACGGTGTTTCACTTAGTCGAGGAGGCTGCAACAAAAAGTCTTCAGTGCTAGTTGGCTGCCGAGGTGGAATTCTTGGTGCATCTTGTCTTGCTAGCCTTCAGTTGATGAGAGGGAGAAGTAGCATAGAGGAGGGGAATGCCTAAAGGGGGTTCTATAGTGCAGGTGCAAACAAACAAGTGCCAAAAAGGGCCAAATACAAACAACAAAATAAGGCAGGTGATATAGTCACGTACTTGTTGCCTAGGGCAAAAGTGCGACTTCTATCAAAACACAAACAAATAAAAACAAGCAACACACAATCATGGTTCTATTTGAACCATCATACGGACTCGAGTGTGCATAGGGGGTACACGACTCATCCTGCCCTAGGGTTCTCGGACTCAGTAGCCGTGCCTTGAGCCTCGTGCAGTCTTCTGAGTTTTCCTCAGGTGTCGCTACGTCTCTTGTAGTTGTTTGCTGAAACGATCCGGGTTGATCCTGAAGATTCTTCAACAACTTCTCACTTGTTGAAGTGATGGGATGAAGGTGGCTCCTCGTAGCTGGTATTGACTCGGTCTTCTGTTGTCTTCTTAATCCTGACGATCCCATTTTGTCTTCTAAGGCGTCGATGGTACCATGTAGGTAATCCTTTATGCAATGACATTAACAAGGCATAGTAGAGGTCCAACATGTCGGTTACGCTGATGACAACATCGACACCAAGAGCGGGGGATGAAGAGAACCGTTTTCCTGCTCACTATAGTGAGGCGGACCAAATGGCGAGGTTCTCATCCACCGGTGGTTGCCGATACAACAACGGTAGTGACAGGGTTACTCTATTAGCGACGTATATCATGATCTTGCATATCCTATTCCCTGGTCATCGTAGGCTAAGGTTGCATCATCTTGGGGCAGTGTCAAGGGTGTCACCATCTCCCGGGTCTTCAGGTCCTCATCCCTCGAGGATGTATCTGTAGGTTTCGTCTTGTTGTGATGTCCCCAATCTTGTGTTCAGGAGATGTGGGTGAATGTTTGGCAAGGCATCCTCCTTCTAGATTATCCACGAGGATTACAAGGAATCCAGTGGTCAGGGGCATAAGGGTTCTAGCGACCAAAGGTTTTGAAGGGGAAGCGATCAATAAGGAAAGTATACCTTAGTTTTCGAAAAACATAGAAGGGAAGAGAAGTATAGATAGTTTTGAAAACTAGTAGTAGTTTTGGAAATAGTTTTACCCTAACTAACGACCATGCTAACTAAGGCTTCCTACAGTCAGGATGGCTCTGATACCAGCTCTGTGGGACCCCGACTCATAAGTCGTGATCACCGAATGCACGTGTACAGTGATCCCAGAGATCAATGCTCACTGAACACACAGAAGCTGAATAACAAGAGTCTTACATCCATACATACCGTATTACACAAGTAGGACCATTATGGTCAAGTCTTGAGTATAACATTGCAGCGGAAATCTTCGTCGATAACTTGGACCCATGCCATCTGCCTTAACCCTACAGGCATTCTGACTGGGAAGCGTCCTAGCTCGCATGTTCGTCATGAGGTATTCTTCATCATATCCTGTTCTTTCATGCCTGGCCAATAAAATAACCAGTGGCAAGCCAATGAGTACTTTGAATGTACTCGCAAGCAACCCTTGTTTTGGTTCAAGGTACAAAAATGCATGATATAGGTAAATTTTTGCGGAAAGCTAGTTTTGAGTGCAGTGACATGTTCAACAACTTGTAAGGCATGCATCAGGAGAATTCAAGTAACCATGAGGACAGGTTACAGATATCAACATAAAAAGAGTGGGCACCAACCCAACTCAATCATGTCAAGTCCTTGACTTGACCCAAGTAGTTCTTCCCACACACACTGGGTGGACGTAGACCAAGAGCGGTTACCCAACTGTCCTTGACCGTGGACACGGCTATTCGAATAGTTTTACACTCTGCAGAGGTTGCACACTTCACCCACAAGATCCGGGGAACTTTCGTGTCATCCACGACCCGCGGTACCTCAAGTACCCGGGGTAAGCACCCGATCACTATCTTTCCCTAGACGACACTAACAAGGAGTACACTCGTTGTTCCGTATCCTCACGATGTACATCATACGAGACTCGCTCGAGATCGTAACACCCGAGAGGGGACACAACGGTGTATCCGGTGCCCTGTGAAAACAGTCATGGCCGACCTACCTGGCACGACCCCGTCCCGAGAGAGCGCACCAACAACTCTCCCGTCACTAGTAATGCGGGCTCCAAGCTAGTATTGGCCTAGGTAATCAATAATGCCCTTTCCCATATAAGGGTAGAGTGGTTGCGCATGTAAGGTTGGAATAACGGTCGCAACTTAAACCAATCTGTTTTTGAAAACAACACACACACTTGCCTCGGTACACCACTTCGTCGTCAAGTGGCTACCCAACTCATCATCTCCCTCGGGCATAAGTGGCACCCGACGGGGTTTTCGAAAAGTCCTTTGAAAATACTTTGACTCCATCACTATGCATGTTCCCGTCCCTTTTTGCGTAGCAACTACTTTAGCATCCTATCTACTCCCACCGGCATAACCTCATAAGGAGGTAGGGTCATGCACAATGCAAGTATCAATGAGGAAGTAACGGAGGCAACCCACCAAAGTGGTTACCATCTCATCATGATTTCGAAACAACACTAATAAAGTGCTATATGACATGCACAAAAAAAAGGTTTCATAGACATGGTCAAAGGGCTGCTTGCCTGGTTCATCAGAGTCTTGAGATCTTCTGGTCCTTCTCCAAGTACTATGTCTACTTCGGCAACTAACGTCAGAAACAATCACAATAAGCAACACAATAAGGCAAGAATTAATGTGCTCTAAAAATATGAAGTTGACTTTTATTGGATACCTCTGGTCATATGAGGAATGACCAAAGTGATTTCATTGGAAGTGGGTCTATGGATATTCCTAAACATTTCGATATGATGGAATCAAGGGGTTTATGGAATTGCAAGAAGTGTACAGAAGAATTATTTTGAAAAATGAGCAAAGGCACCCATTTAACAAAGGATGATTTTAGAAGCATCTAGGAATTGGTTTCACTGGATTTGGAGTTCAAATGAACTTCCTATGAATTTGCAAAGTTGATAAATATGAAGAAATGGCTCAATAATTTATGTGCTATAGAAAGTATTAATAAAAATGTTCATAAACTAAGTTATGAACTTAGGAACACCTAGGAATTTGAATCATGGAATTTGGACCAAGTTTGAGCTCTCTGTGATTTTCTAAAGTTCATCACAAAAATAGGAAAAATAGGATTTGATAAATATTTGTGAAGAAAAGGTCTCTGAAAAAATGTGCATGTTGCACCACCAGGCAGATCATGATTTATAGAGTCACTAGAAATTTGAATCATCAAATTTGGAGTCCATTTGGATTGTTTATGGATTTTACAAGTCTACAGAAAAAGGAAAAGGAGAGGGATTTACCTAAATGGGCCAAATCTGGGCGGCGGCGGCGCGCACTGGGCAAGGTTTAGCAGCAGGGCGCCACTGGGTCGGCCCAGCGGCACGGTCGCGCGGGCGACAGGGCGACGTCGGAGGCGGCTTCACGAAAATACGCCTTCGTGCGGGAGAGGAGTTAACGGTGGAAGCCGTCTCCACTTAAACGGGCGGGGCCCACCCACCGGGTCACTAACGAGTGGGGCCCGGGGTTCAGGCCGTCTCCTACCTCCCGCTCGAACAGAGCAGAGGCAGTGGAGGCGAGGCCGAGCGGTGCCGGCGCTCTCCCAGGCGGCACAGGCCACCTCTGGAGGCGCCCGACACACCGGAGGACTCAGCTCGCCGTGGCGCACCCGTCCATGTGCGGCACGCCCATGGGGGAGCCCGGAAAGGGGAGGGCTTCAGGTGCGACGGACCGGGGCTGACGGCGGGCTCAGCAAGGCGAGGAAGGCACGAGGAGGAGGGGATGGAGCACATGGGTTGTTGGTGGTGGTGAGGAGAGGGTGATGTTCTGGTGCAGGTAGGAGGGAGAGAGGAGCACCGGAGAGCTCAAATTTGAGCGGTGGCCGGTGGCAAGGTTTCCGGCCATGGAGGTGAATGGGGGCACTAGAGGAGGAATGGGTTGGCCTGGGGAGCGTACGGGAGAGAGAGAGCCAAAGGAGTCTAGATGGGGCTTAGGGGTGGCTTTAAATAGAAGGGGGCAAGGTGCACAGCGGGGCCGTGCGCCGGCGAGGCCGTAGCCGTCGCTAGAGGCGACGGGAGGGCTTGGCTTCGAGTCTGGGGTCTTCCTGGGCGTGGTCTACGACCAGGGAAAGAGTGAGCGAGAGAGGAGCGAGCGCGAGGCGGGCCAGGGACGCGGGCGGCAATTGGCGGGTGCGGGTGGCGCTCGGGCACGCACTGCAGGGGCGAGAGGAGGGCGCGGGGGCAAGTGGGAGACCTGCTGGCGTGATGCGGATGCCGAGGCGCGTCGACTGGCGCGCTAGGGCGGCCCAAGGTGGACGGGAGCGAGGTGTCAACGGTCGGGAGCACGGTAGCGTGCTCCAGAGCGCGTCTTTGGCCGGCATGTGTGGCTTTTCCCCGCGTCCTCGCGTGGCCACTTGCGTCTGGGGGCTCTGGGAGGGAGTAAACAAAGCAGAAATGGCATTGGATCCCTTGGATGGAGCTGGAGTGAGAAGGAGAGGTGAGAAAGGATAGAAGTGCTGCTGTCCAGAGAAGCAAATGAGGGTTTTCACCCACCCCCCAATAATTGAGCTGGGGGCTGGCAAGACTTACTGAAGGTAGAAGAGGGTCACGAGTAGCTGTGGTACAAAGTTGAGCCCATGGAGATTAGTGGAAGAGGTTCAAAATGGAATTTTGGTAAAGTGGCAGAAGGTGTTTGATGCTTGTTTGGTTAAGCAAATGATCTCCATTTGGCATGAGACTCCACAGGGTGAAATGTCACATATAATTAGGTCCTTCAACCAATTTTGAGCTCATGTGGGCAAAGTTGCCAATGCCACTTTTGTAAACCCTAGAAATTAGCAGAAATGGACTTGTGTAGATCTAGTTGAGAAAATCATTTCTCCTTGATGCACCACTTGGTGTAGTGGCCTCATTTGGTCATGTGGACATGCTCACAAAAGTTGGGGTCAAGGAGAAAAAGTTGGCGGTACAAACTTGTTCAAATTTGATTCTGGTCAGAGAGGGTTTTGGGGTACTTTGATCAAGATAAATTTCTCTCCAACTTGTGCCATTTGGTCTAGATGCATTATTACACCATTTGAGAATGTGAACCAAGTTTGAGAGCATTTGGACATGTTTGACAGTGCAAAGCTGTTCAAACTTGAAAAAGGACAGAAGTGGTTTTGAAAGGGTTTGATGGGGTTATACTATTCTCCATGACATGGTACTTGGCAAGATCATCAAAAATGTCATATGTGACATGTTAGAATTTTCTTGGATGTTTATGAAAATATTTCCTGTAGAAATATTTCAAATCCTTGAAATGGGCAGAAATGGTTTTGGGAGGTTTTGTCCAATATTTTGATCATGACCATATGTTGAAACTCATATATATGGAAAATATATGTCCATTGAGTCTACCTAATTTTTCTCAAATATTTTTAGAGCTTTAAAATAATTTTAACCTATTAAAGACCATTTCTGGCCTTAAGAAAAATCCTTTAAATAAAATAGGAAAATAACTTTTAAAATTATATTTTTGTGGTTTATGGGTAACCTATATCTAATAGGAATCAAAAATATTTTTGGAAAAAAATTTCCGCCCTTAATTAAGTACTTGCAGTGCAAACCTCAATCAAGGGGTTTTTGGAAAACTAATTTTTGAAAATACTATTTGGCCAAATTATTTTTGTAAGAAAATACTATATTGCACTATACACATGGCATGATCATTGGGAAAAGGTTTTGGATCAAGGAGAAGGAGTATAAGAGTTGGAGGATTTATTTGATTTTTAGAGCACTTGCAAACAACACACAGAAATCAAATCAAGCAAAGTCCAAAACACTCAAAAGTTTTTGTCAAACCACATTTTATCATGATTTATTATCTTAAGTGTTGTGGCATGAAAAATAGGGTGTGATAGAGAAGGAGAAAAAACCTCATAAAATCCTTGTTAGGAGCCAATGGAGATGTGGTTACAGAGATCAATGAGCTTGAAGAGATGGCAACTCAGTTTTATACTCAATTATATACGTCGGAAGGAGTGCATAATATGGATGAGGTGCTAGATACGGTCTCAACAAAGGTGACGCCACAGATGAATGAAACCCTAAGTGCAGCTTATACGGGGGAGGAATTCAAAAGGGATCTATTTCAAATGTTCCCATCCAAAGCACCTGGTTCGGATGGGTACCAAGCTCATCTTTTTTCAGAAGCATTGGGATGTTTGTGGTGAGGAAGTAACTAAAACTGTTATCCGGATTGTGGAAGGTGTAGAGAGTGCCGAGTGCATCAACAAAACATGTCTAGTTCTCATACCAAAGGTGAAGAGCCTGACATCTTTATCTCAGTTTCGTCCGATAAGTCTGTGTAATGTTCTCTATAAGATTGCATCTAAAGTCGTTGCTAACCGCCTCAGGGAGATATTGCGAGAGATAATATCACCGGAGCAATCTGCCTTTGTCCCTGGTAGGCTCATTACGGATAATATCATCATGGCATATGAATGTTTGCATTTTATGAAAAGAAACAAGGCTCTGAAACATCGTCACTGTGCTTTGAAATTAGACATCATGAAGGCATATGATAGAGTTGAATGGGAGTATTTGGAAGCGGTGATGCTCAAATTGGGCTTCTCACCAGTGTGGGTCAACAGAATAATGGGGATGGTAAGATCGGTGTCTTTTTCAGTCCTTTTCAATGGGAGAAAGTTGGAGGAAGTTAAACCTACAAGAGGCATTCGGCAGGGAGACCCAATATCACCCTACCTTTTCTTGTTAGCAGTAGAGGGCCTATCAGGCCTCCTCAAATCTAGAGATCAGTCATCGCATGTTGGTGGAATTCAGGTGGCCCCCTCGGCGCCTCCAGTTAACCATCTTTTATTTGCTAATGATAGCCTGCTGTTTTTCGACAGAGGTGTCAAACTTACTGAATTCATATTGTCAAGTGTCAGGGCAAAGGATCAATAATAGTAAGTCATCTGTTTTTTCAGTAAAGGGTGCCCGGAGGTGGTTAGAAAAGAGCTAAAAGGCATCCTTGGTGTACATACAAAAACTTTAAATGAGAAATACTTGGGGTTGCCGTCTGACATGGGGACATCGAAAACAGGGGCTTTCAAATATCTAAAAGATAGACTTTGGAGCAAAGTGAAAGGTTGGATTGAGAAATCTATCTCTGCTGCGGGCAAGGAGATTCTGATCAAGTCAGTGGCTCAAGCGGTACCGGTTTTCTCTATGTCATGTTTCAAACTGCCATGGGGTTTATGTTAACACCTAAACAAAATCATTAGGCAATTTTTCTGGGGCAGCAAGGAAGGGCAGCGGAAACCCCATTGGGTATCATGGAAGGCCATGACACAACCTAAGAGATGCGGGGGTCTTGGTTTCAAAGACCTTGAGTTAATCAACTTAGCACTATTGGCACGTCAAGCTTGGAGGATCTTAACAGTTCCTGACTCAGTGTGCGCTCAATTTCTGAAAGCTATCTACTTCCCAGAAGGTGACATCTTAAATGCCGTCTAGGGGCCTCATCCATCACAAGTATGGCGATCACTAATGGAGGGAAGGGATGCTTTGTCGATGGGCTTGATTAGGAGGATTGGTGATGGCACTTCCACACAGATCTGGTCGCGGAACTGGATCCCGCGAGATCATGCGATGAGGCCAATAGCTTGCATAGGCCAAAACCCACCGACAGTGGTGGCAGAGCTAATTGACCCAGTTTCAGTGTCCTGGAGAGCTGACATTTTGTCTCAATTCTTCCTCGTAGTAGATGTGATAACAATCCAAAATATTCCTTTGTGCACACGATCAATGGCAGATTTTTGGTCTTGGTAGTTCGAGACGAGGGGAGTTTTTTGGGTAAGATCAGCATATCAGATGCTTTGGGAAACAAAGAAAAGGCGAGAAGATCTGTTGAGTGGAAGAGCATCATCTTCGGATCATACTCCGGATGAGAAGGGGTGGTCCTCACTATGGTAGACCAAAGTGCCATCGAAAATCACATCGTTCTTGTGGAGGCTTGCTAGGCAATCTCTGCCAACAGAGGATGTTCGGCAACACAGAAACATGAGTATGGTGGACAATTGCCAGTTATGTGCTAACATTGACTCGTGGAGACACTCTTTGATTGAATGCTCTATGGCACGGTGCGTATGGGCCCTAGCAGATGAAACCATGGTTGAAACCATGATGGAAATAGTGGAGCCGAATGCTAAACACTGGCTATTCTAGATGCAAAGGTCATTATCACATGCCCAATTCGTGGAAGCATCTGTGACTCTTTGGGCAATTTGGACGGCGAGAAGGAAGGCCGTTCACGTGGAAGTTTTTCAGAGCCCGCTAGCAACGCATGTATTCATTCAGCGTTTTATCAGGAGCTCAAAAGTATAGAAGTCTTGTCAAAAACAGCATCGTCATCCAGTACGAGGTGAACCGCTATCCCGATTGGTGCATGGCAACCTCCGCCTGAGGGTCACGCGAAAATCCAGGTGAAGGGGAGTATCGACCAGGAGCAAGGGAAAGGGGCGGCAGCTGCAGTATGCCGAGATCATCTGGGACATTACATGGGCTCCTCCTCGCTGGTCATCTCCGGGAATGTTGATCTAAATATACTGGAAGCAGTAGCATGCCGGGAAGCGTTGGCCTTAGATCAGACTTACAGGTGCAGAAGGTGGTGGTGACTTCGGACTACAAAGGATTGATATCAGATATCCATGGAGAGACGAGTGGAGGTTACTTGTCGGTGATCAAAGAAATTTCTCTCACAAGCTCTACTTTTGATAGCTATAGCTTTATTTCTGAACGTAGATCAGCAACTAGTGAGGCGCTTTGCCTTGCCAAGACACTCTCTTTCACTTGATCAGGGGCGCCACCTGTGGCTGTTATCCCCTCATGATCCATCTTGTATTCCTATGAACTCTTTCATAGATCAATAAAGTGTCTGGTTTCCCCTAAAAAAAACTAATCAAGAAGTACTCCTTTTAAAGATCACTCTCAACTGCTTAAGTTGTGACAAGTGGTGCACTACATGCGCATCACTTGTTGCAACTTGTGACTTTTCCCTTTTTTCGTACATTCATTTATTCAAAACGTTTTATCTCCTAAACCGTGCGTCCAAATCTTGAAACTTTTTCACCATTGGAATCCTCGCGTCGAGATCTTTAAAACTAGATCCCATGTTGATAAGTTTTAACGAACTTTTTTTTCACAAAAAAACCCGAACTGGAAGCACATTTTTTTCCTTTCCGAAAGTGGCACGGACGTGCCATTTTTTCGTTTTCGAGAGGCACGGCCATGCCTCTCATGAAAACATAAACATGGCTCTCACGGAAGCAAAACCGTGCCTCGCGCGAAAGGAGATAAATAATAATAAACACGTTTTTTTGTTTCCGAGAGGCACGGTCATGTCTTTCGTGAAAGCACAACTATGCCTCTCAGGGAAGCAAAACCGTGCCTCCAACGGAAGAAAAAAACACAAAAAAGGCATTTTTTTCGTAACCGTGCCTCTCGCGGAAGAAAAAACATGCTTTTTCGCGCAAAAAAAAATATTTGGTCCAAAAGCTAGGGAAGACCAGTGGAAAAAAATTCAAAAAACCGAAAAACCCGTTTTAACAGCCGAAAACGCATGCCAAAATGTAAAACATAAAATCCAAGGTAGCATCCAGAGCATGACATGTGGCAGCGGTTGTGCGCTCTTAGCCCACCCCCAAGTGATCGTTGGAAGGCTTCCGAAGAAACGCTTGCCAACTAGTTGGCCCCTTCTTTGTGTGTTTTCCTCTCCCACGACATAATTGGTGTCGCTACATTTTGGGCTTGATGGACATCAGCATTCTTTGTGTGTTTTCCACTCCCGCGACATAATTGGTGTCGTGACGACTAATCCTATTTCACGCCCACAGGTGTTGAGAGCAACTAATTAAGAACTACTCCTCGCAGAGTCCCCACAAGGGTCATTTTTTATGGATTGGGGGTGCGTCACTTGGCGCTCTCAGCCACAACCACGTGTCGCATGCTGGGCACTCCCTTCGGATTTTATTATTTTTATTTTTCTTACATGTTTTTGGCTATTATATTTTTTTCTCGGTTTTTCTTAGGTTTCAGAAAAAAGAAAACAAATTTCATGAAAAACACATTTTTTATCCTGTGCCTCTCGCACAAGCAAATCCGTGCCACTCAAAAAACTAAAAAAGAAAAAATATTTTCTTTTTTCCCTTCCACGGGTGTAACGCCCGGATAAATAGGCTACAGTAAAACTCTCCTAATGATGCCATGACATCTTTTGATTACTATTGCTAAGCTTTCGTTAGTTCAAACCATTTCGAATCTAAATCCTAAATAAGTCAAGCGACAAAAGTTTTTAAATATTAAAACAAAAATGTTCGATGGATGCCAAATATTGCACTGGTATTTATGGTGTAGAGGACATAATTTTATAAAATGCCTAAATGCCCTAAAACTAAATAAAACGGAAAAGGAAAATAAATAAAAGAAAGAAATTACAAAAGCAAAAAAAGAGAGAAGAAACCCCCTGGGCCGTGGCCCAACTGGGCCAACCCACCGGCCCAGCCGGCCACCCAACCCCCCCTCCTTATCCACTCCCTCCCCCACACACCCACCGACACCCTCACTTCCCCCCCCCCCCCCCGCAAAATATCTCCTCCCCCCTCTCTCCCGATTGGATCGGGATCGAGGAGGAGGTCACCGACGCCGGCGCTCGGAGCTCGCCGCCCCCCACCCACGCCAGGACGCCCTCCCCCGCCGGACTGCCTCCCGCTCCGCCGCTCGTCCCGTCGTCCCCCCAACCTTCCCCGAGCCCGCTGCCCCGTTCCCTGCTCCTCGATGTGAGCTTCCCCCTCCCATGCACGTTCACCACCCCCGCGCGCGCGCCCGCGCCTCCACGCGCTCTCCGCACCCCCTCTGGATGGCCATCGCGCCCGAGCCGTCCCCTGCCGTCGCCTCGCCGTACGCGGCCACCCAGGGCCGCGCCTTTCCTCCTCACGCCCGGCCCGTGCGTGGCCGCCCC